>CM053785.1:771860435-773302935 GCA_028749045.1 Cupressus sempervirens | reverse complement strand
TTTTGATTTAAAGCATTCTAGAACAAAAATCAGGTCAAAAGGCCCCACAGTTTGAAAGTTATTACAGTTTTTTGGGTTTTGGAGACCTCCTAAGAATGCTTCAAATTCAGGTTAGGGGCATTAAATGACCTCAAAAAGGGCCAAAAAATGGGGGACAAGCAAAGCTGGTCCATAAGGCTATAGAGCGCTTCAAGAGCTTTTCAGAAATGTAAACGATTCGTCAATCGGAGCTACAGTTCAAAAGTTATGCCTCCTGGAAGTTTGGTTACCATTTCTGGATTCTTCTAGATTTGCACCGACTTCTAACGTAGCTTTTGGAGGCTTCTATTTTGTAGGTGGATGCCTACTAGCACTTTCTAGAATGTATTCCTATTCCTTAACCCTCTGGGGTCTATTTAAGGAGATTCTTGGCATTGTAGAAGGCAGTTCGGAGTGGAGTTTGAGAGGAGGTACTGAAAGGAGAAATTATCTCCAAATTTATGCTATTGTAAGCCCTTAGGGCATGTTTTGAAGTTTATTTTGCTATACTGTTTGTACTAGCTTATTTTCTCAGTTAATATAATTGCCCCTTTTCTGTTGTGTCCATTCTGTGTGGGTTGTGTCCCCATCACCTTTGATCAGCAATACCAATATTTTGATACATTTAGATCTATCATCCTGATCTATCTCTATTATTTCTTTCTATTGCTCTCTCTTTAGCTATGCTCCTACAATTTCTCTCTGTTAATTGCATTTTCCTCTCTATTAGCTACTTTTTCTCCCTCATGTATTATTGATTAGTTTCAGCTATTTCTCCCTCTTTGACAATAATGCCAAAGACATTTTATCTTAACATCTTATCATGCAAATATCAAATTTTTAATATCTCCAATTTCTCCCTCTGTCACCTTGCTTTGATTGTTATGAGATTTCAACACTTTGGTTACTTCAGCAAGACCTAAAGTAAGATCCTCTACATCAATTTATGTTGTTTAATAGTCAACCTATTTGATGCAGGGCAATCCTTATGTTTCTTAAGTAGCCTTTGATAGGAGTGCCACCCCTAATTTACCTCTTAGATATTCATATGCATCTTTAGGTAATGGTTTTGTGAAGATGTCAGCAATTTGTTCTTTTTTATTGACATATTCCATCTTCACCTCTTTGTTTTTAACTAGCTCTCTTACATAATGATACTTGATTTCATTATTCTTAGTTTTGGCATGTATTACTAGATTCTTTGAGATGTTTATATCATTGGTGCTATAATAATAAAGTATCATAGGTTCTTTTATTTCTTTCTTCATTCCTTTGAGCAGATGCTTGATCCATACAATGTTTGTGCAGTTTATAGCAGTAGCTACATATGTAGCTTTAGCTATGGATTGTGAGGTACAACTTTACTTTTTACTAGTCCAGGTGACTAGTCTCTTGTCTAAGAAAAGTTCTCCTCCACTAGTGCTTTTTCTCTCATCTATATTACCTCCCCAATTAGCATCAGTGTATGCTCTTAAATCAAACTTTTCATTCTTTTTGTAGTATAGGCCAAACTCTTTTGTTCTTTTCAAGTATCTCATTATTCTTTTCACTACCATCAAATGATTTTCTCTAGGATTTGTAGAGAATCTTACAACTATTCCAACTAATAATGCAATATTAGGTCTTCTATGTACAACATATTGCAACTTACCAATAATTGACCTATATAGTGTTTGATTCACTTCACTAGAATCATCATTCTTTGATAGTTTCTATCATGTTACCATGGGTGTGCTTACTAGTTTTGAATCTTCCAATCCAAATGTTTTCAGTATTTCCTTGATGTACTTTGACTGGGTAAAAAATATGCCATACTTAAGTTGATAAACTTGTATTCCTACAAAGAATTTAATCTCACCAAACATTGACATTTCAAATTCATGTTTCATTTGATTAGAAAAATCCTTGCCTAAAGCATCTTGTCCTCAAAATATTATATCATCAACACAAATTTTAGATAACAAAATGTCTTTAACTTTTTCTATTTTTATGTATAGATTGTTATTGTCATTAGTTCTTTCAAATCCAATCTTCACAAGATACATATGAAGTCTTTCATACCATGCTCTTGGTGCTTGTTTCAAACCATAAAGAGCTTTGCATAGTTTACATACCTTGTCCTTATTGTTGTCATCAACAAATCCTTATGGTTGTTCTATGTAAACTTCTTCTTCTAGTATGCCATTCAAAAATGTAGACTTAATATCCATCTGATAAACTTTGAAACCTTTTTAGGTAACATATGCAAGTAATGTTCTTAATCCTTCCATGCAATAGGAGCAAATGTTTCCCCATAGTCTATTCCTTCCTCTTGTGCATATCCTTTGCAAACTAGTCTAGCTTTGTTTCTTGTCATTTCACCATTTTCATTTAACTTGTTTCTAAACACTAACTTAGTACCAATCACATTTTTGTCATCTGGCCTTGGAACTAAAGTCCAAGTTTTTTTTTTCTCAATCTGATCAATTTCTTCTTCCATAGCTTTGTACCAATCATCATCTTCGATAACATCTTTAACTATTTGTGTTCTTTCTTACTTAGAAAACATGATTCATTCCTCATTCTATTCCTTGTCATTGGTTTAGAATCTTTGTTTCCAATGATTTGATAAGTAGGATGATGTCTCCTAACATATTTGGATAGTCTTGGCTTTGTTCTTGTTTCTTCATTTTGTCTTTTAGCCTCTGAGTCACTATGTATATTTCTATTGGGTATATCAGCTTCTCTTTCAAGTATACTAACTTTAGAATCATAATGTGTTGTTTCTTCATTTTGTAACTCGACATCTAAATGTAGCTTGATTCCTGAATTCAACTTGGCATTCATTGGTTGTGACTCAACTGTTACTAAAACTTGTTGCTGGATCTCCACTTGATCGGTTGCTTCTTCTTCAATAGACAATCCTTCATATAACTATACAAATGAGTTGTATATTTCTACTCTTTTGATGGGTTCATCATCATGGACTTTTGTATATGTGTCAAAATTTGCATTTGCACTATCCACAGTTTTATTAGTGTTAGTAATCAAACACTAGCATGCTTAGCTTCTTGTGGAGTAGCCAAGGAATGTACCTTCATCACTTTTTGCATCAAACTTACCATTTCTTATATCTTTGAGAATATAACATTTTCTCCCAAATACTTTAAAGTATTTTACATTGGGTGTATATCCATACCATAATTAAAAGACTGTTGAATTAGTACCTTTCTTGATTTGTACTCAATTCAAGGTATAGATAGTTGTATTTACAACTTCTCTATAGTATTTTAGAGCAACATTATTTTCTATCATAAGTGTCCTAGCATAGTCCATTATTGACCTATTTCTTCTTTTAGCAATTCCATTTTGTGGAGGGGTCATGGGTGCTAATGTCTATCTTTTGATTCCTCTATTATTGCAGAACACTTAAAAAAAATTTGATGTGAATTCTCCTCCTTTGTTTGATCTCAAACATTTTAGATTCTTACCTATTTCTTTTTCAACTCTTGCCAAAAACTACTTAAACATTTAAAAGGCATTAGACTTTTTCTTCAAAAACATGATTCTCATCATCCTAGAGTAGCTATCTACAAATAGCATTATAAATTTGTCTCCTTATTACTTTTCACTTCTAAAGGTCCACACAAATCAATATGAATTATCTCTAGTTTTTCTTTAGAGGTGTAAGTTTTAATTTTGAAACTAGACTTAGTCATTTTTCCCAACTAACATTGTTTGCATATCACATTGTCAGGCTTTTTTAGTTTGGGTAAACCTCTAACTTTCTCCAAATTGCTGATATTTATCAAGTTATCAAAGTTGACATGACACAACCTTCTATTCCATAACCATTCATCATCAAATTTCATCATAAGACAACTAGCCTCCTCTATATCAAGGTAAAATAGATTAGTTCTAGTTTGGTCTCCTTTTCCTATCAAGTTTCCACTTTTGTCATATATCATGGCAATCCTTTTTCCAAATTCAACTTTGTACCCTACATTTCTTAGTTGTGACACACTCAATAGATTATAATTCAATCCTTCAACATAGTAAGCATTATCACAAGAGATCTTTTCTATGAGTTTAATGCAACCTTTTCCTTTTATCAGACATGGAGCATCATTACCAAATATAACACTCTTTCCATCATAATGATTTAAGGTAAGGAACTTACTTTTATCTCTTGTCATGTGATGTGAGCATCCACTGTTAATGATCCACTTGTCATTTTCTTTACAAAATTCATAAGTGTAGTTGCCTCCTCATCAAATTCATCCATCATTGCAGCATATACTACTTCATCATCATGTTCATTAGATTCATCTTCTTCAACAATGTAGCACTTTTTGCCTTTGTCTTTATAATCTCTATTGTCATTTTCTCTTCTATTTTTGTAATTGTTTCCTTCCCTAAAGTTTTTCTTTTGTGTACATCTTGCAACAATATAACCAACTTCATCACAATTGAAACAAATAATGGGTAACTTACCTTTGAATTGTCCTTTACCTCTATGAAATCTTCTTGCCAATAGCACTTCCAATTGTTCAACATCTTCTTCATCTATATCACTACCAATGGATTCATGTTTTATCTTTCTTTTCTTCTTTTGCTTCTTTTCATTAGAATCTTTCAACAGTAATTTTTTCGTAAAAGGAGATTCAATACCTTCTAGTTTGTAATTATCAAAATTTGATAACTCAAAAGCAGTGAGTCTTCCTACTAGACCTTCAAGAGTTATATTGTTTCTTGGAATACATCTCAATTCCTGTATAGTAGGTACTCTAATGGCATAGATAGGCAGTAATGTTCTCAAGACTTTACTTAACATAGTATCATCATCTATGTGACTAGTAGCACCTTTTATAACACTAACAATTTCTTTTATTCTAACAACATATTGAGCAATGTTCTCACCTTCTTACATTCTCATGTCATCAAATTTACCTTTAAGACTTTCTGACTTAGTTCTTTGAACATTTTTTTCTCCTCCATAGATGGTTTGTAGGGCATCCCACATCTTCTTTGTAGTGTCAAATCTATTGATGTCATCAAATTCTGCATAGCTAAGAGCAAAAGAAATCTCCAACATTTCTTGATTATGTTCTTTCTTCTTTTTCATATCTTCTATAGTAGGGGATCCAATAGGATCAACATGTTCTACTAAAATCATGGATTGTGCATGATCTCCTATTCCCCCAAGATGCAATTTCATTAGGCTTTTCCATGCAAGGAAGTTGTCTCTATTAAGCTTGGGTACTTCTCTCTTGGACATCTTGATCTTTACGCTTCTAGTACCTTCAAACTAGTTTAGTTAGCAAACAAAGCTCTAATACCAATTGTTAGAATTCTTTAGAATAAATGAAAGGGTGGGGTGGGTGCGAATTAGTTATTCAAGGTCCAGATGTACCAATTTAAAACTTTTCACTTAGCTTAGTGAACATTCATATTTGTATGTGCATCCAAGCTTATTACCAATACTTGCAAGTTACTATTAAATCAGCATGCAACAATAAAATATGAAACATAAAAACTCATCCACACACTTGACATAGTGATTTAATGTGGAAACCCAATTTGAGAAAAACCACGAGTAACATGCTACTCCTTTTTCACTCTTTTGAAGTGATTCCCTATGAAAGGCCAATGCTATTAAAGGTTACAACACACACTATTAAATGTGACCTAGTTAAGGGATTTCAATCACCCTATTAAAAGTGAGCCTAGTTAAAGGACTTTAGGCCATTCACTTGGAATGCCACCCTGTTAAAGGATTTTCTAATGATTGTTAAGTCAACCTTAGTTTAAAGGATTTTACCCTAAATGATATAATTGTTAGAGAGTACAATAGTGTATTTGATCTAACACACCTTACAACTTGTCTTGCAGATTCCAGATCATAATTCAATCCTTAAATTTTCTTGGCTTTCATTCTTTATAGCTTTGACAACTTGTTCACCCTTCAAGCTTTTGTCTTCTTTAGCCTTTTTGCTTGGTATGCCAATGTAGCCACTACTGTGGTCACTTGGCAAAGAAAAGTCTCTATTCTCTATTCTTCTTTGTTCTTTTTTGACCTTCTCTATGTCTTCTCCTTGACACCACACTCCCACACTTTGCTTCATGACCAGACATTCCCTAAATAGGAAATTAGAATACTTTTTCATTTTTCATCATCCAATTAGGGTTTAGATGAATTAGGTAGGATACGATGTATCTACCTCATATCTTGTCTCTTCTAAAAATTTTACCTAGAATCCATTTGAAATTTACCCAAAAATGGTTCACTTCAAAATTTGTACCACTAGCTTATCAGTCTTATCTTCCACCTAGTTCATCGACTTCAAGAAAACAAATTTGTTGGCTTAGATTTGGTGAAACTTTGACTTTTCAAATAATGCAGCAACTCAACATTATTATCCTTCTAATGCTTGCCACATATTGTGTTGCTCAACACTTATTGTGTTTTCACTTGGCATCAATTGTGTTTTCACTCAACATCAACTATGATTTACTAACACTTATAACCTATTACATTTTGCTCAGCACTAACTATGTTACTTGGCACATACTAGAATTTAATTTTAATCGACACAAACTAATTTTCTACTTAGCATGACTTATATTTTCTCAACACCTGCTCTACCAACTTGGTCAAGCTTTGCAGACAGCCTTATTGTTTCTTATTATTCTAAAGTTTTTGAGTATGGCTAACCTTTGTAACTTCAAGTTGATTATTAGTACATCATTTTACCATTGTCTTAACTAATCCTTGAACTTCATTTCATTTCCATAACTCAACCTTTCCTCCAGGTATTGTTGTTACATCTTATTGATTAAATTCTCTTCATCAATCAACTAAATAATAGTCTTTGGATCTTATAAGCAATTGTCTCACCAGAAAATAACAGGTTTGACATTAGTGAAAAAATAATGATTGAAATACATATTACTTCATCAATTTCCCTCTTTCAACAATCTCTTTTAGCAATGATCTTTTCAATCATATCTCAACATATATGTATGTATGTATGTAATAATGTATGTACATATATATACATGTGTGTGTGTGTGTGTGTGTGTGTGTGTGTGTGTGTGTGTGTGTGTGTGTGTGTGTGTGTATGTATATGTATATGTATATGTATGTATGTATATGTATATGTATATATATAAATATATGTATATGTATATATAATATACATATACATATACATATATGTGTGTGTGTGTGTGTATACATACATACATACATACACACACACACACACACACACACACACACATATATATATATATATGTGTGTGTGTGTGTGTGCATACACATACACATATGGTTCTAGTCTCATTAAATATTAATATCCTTTTTTACCAATCACATATCGGGTTATGAATTGTACTTAATAGATCAAATGACCTCACCACCATCGGTTAGTGACTCAATAGTCATGACTAGTGGTTGTGATTTCTAGTCACCACCATCAAGTGGTGTCCCAGCCACTAGATGTGAATCATGTGAATCAGGTATAGAAAAATAAAGATCATTTTTGGTGGAGAAGATAGTTTAATAATGAGACAGTTCATTAGTAAAAGAGTCATTTGCTGATAAGAAAGTTTAATAGATCACTAATAGGGTTGATAAAGTGTAGTGATTAATATTTTTAAGATATTAATTAGAGACCAATTGGAATACATATATAAGTATATATGTATTCAAAGAATTAAATATATCTATGGGAAAACTATCGAGAAAAAATACATATAGAATCAAGATAAAAGATAAAATTCTTTATTTAATCATAGGCAAAATAGTAAAGGATACCATCTCAAGGTCTTACATTAACAAATAATAAAATTAATTAGAATAAATGATAATAATTAACCTTCGCTTCATCATATTACCCATCATTAAAAAATGTATTAGTTATGCCAACACATATAACCTAATAAATATTTTTTATAGGATATAAAAATCAGTTATAAATATTTCCAAAAGATAGAACACATATAAGAAAAAGTCCAATAGATAGCTTGAGAATTATAGATTGAGCATAGATAAATAAGAAGACTATAAGTTGTATTAAGACTATTCCAATTATGACTTTAAAAAAAAGTTTTTAATAATATGTTTCTAAAAGTCTTTCATAACCTTCCAATAGTACAATTATAAGCTCTCTTCTATATGCAAATTATTCACCTAACTAGCACAAATCACCATAGAACAAAAACTCAATGAAAGGGTAATAACTCTTCCCTATAGTAGAAAACCTCTCAAACCCAAATATTTCCCACCTTAATATAGGAAAATTTTAGGTGGAAAATGAAGCTGGAAAATTTTAGTCCTTCTTACATGAAAGGTCTCCACGTCTACAAGGGAGTTATTGACATCTAAATAAATCTTTAGAAAATAGACCAAATAAGATGTGAAAACCTTGTAATTAAAATCATCAATAAACAAAATGGTAACCCCCTAAATAGTTAGTATAGACAAATGTATTCCAAAATAGTAGAGGAGAAAATTGACTGAAAATGAAAAATAAAATTTGGTCTTGACAAGCTCAAGGAAATCATTCTCAACTACAAAATAAAAATGAAAAACCTGAGAGAATACCCAACATGAAATGTATTTTGAAAATAAACAAAAAAACATCTATAATTACACATAATAGATCCAAATCCTAGAAATATAAATATCCTCGAAACCCTCTCCAATTTAAATATTAAAAGATCCATAGAGACAACTATAGTTTATTGCATTATATCTATAGATGTCATGAAACTCATTACCTTATATTAAAAAATAAATAAGAAAGATAAATGCACAATATTAAAGATAAAATCATTTAGAATTGAGCCATGATCATCATCAACAACACCTTAAACCCTCGCTAGTTCTCATTTTCCATAAAGAAAAAAATGCCACTCACAAATAGAATATCCATTCACCTGATAAGGTAGCTTAAATAAACCTTTTATTAGTTTTCCTCCTTTGGATAAGCTTATAGATATGGTAGATTGTGAAGAATAGATAAATAATAAATGTAATCAATTGAATAACTGAACACAATCATTGCTTTAAAGTCAACCTCGATAAATATCATAGATATAATACATAATTTATAGACTCTTAGAATTGGTTGCCACTTCAAAAAAATTATACTTTCTAATAAAAAAGGATTATTGTTTCTAACTGGAATGTAATGGAGTAGTACCAAAAAAAACTATTTGATAATTTAATCTCCCTCTTACAAAACCTTTCAAACAATATTAGTTTAGATATTCCATAAAAAAAAGTTTAAAAAATTTACACATACAATATGTAAATGTATATATTTTTGTGTACATGTCATGTATTTATTTATGGAGGTGAAACAAGATAAACAAGATATTGAGAGGGGTGTGGTGAATCAAAATCTTTAACACTTTAAACTTTTCACCAATTCATTCACATCTATTAGTAACATGTGCATATAAAAATTTTAATGTAAACTTGTTGTGACATACTATACCAATCAATCACATTCATTAAAATCAAAACATGTAACACAATATTTGTTACCCAAAAACCCTCCAAGGTGAAGGTAAAACTAGTGTGTGGATGACACCCAAAATCTTTGCTAATACACTAATAAAGTTAACTACTTAAGGTTACAATGTTTTATGATAAAATATGATCTACCTATGAGGAGTCTTTCTTATTAAAGGCTTAAGAGACTACTAGGTCTCACCTTGTTAGAGGATTTAACACTTACAACAAAGTAATGACTCTATTAGGAGATTTACAAAGATTTATTGAGAAATTTACCTTGATTAAAGTTGGTTAAAACCGATTTAGTACTTGACTCTCAGTTTGCTCTGCAAGCTGATTTTGAGTCTTCTCCTTTCTAATTCATCCTCTCCTATGATCTAATATCACTTTTCCTTCCCTTTCACTTCACTTCCATGACTAGGTCACTTGCTTTATTAGATGATAATAGAATCCTTCACTGACTTCTTATATCTTCACATTCCTTCTCTTGAATATTACTTCTTGTCTGCATGCATACACCTCTCTACCATTTCTCTTTCTTTGCATGCATTCTTACTTCTTTCTTATGATCTAGGTTAAGATCATCACTATTTAAATAATTTTGTAAAGAGTTTTCTAGATGGTTCCATGTTTTGCCTCTTCATCTTGATCGTGGAACACACAACATAGGGATCTATGATCCATGTCAGGTAAATGTTATATAACAACCTCTTCAAGTATTAAATGTTCTATAAAAACCTCTTCAAAACTTAAATATACCTTCCAAGTTGACTTGATATTCCTTTTGCCTCTAATTCTATTCTCTTCCTGAATTTTATGTAAATAGCTTGTAAATACGCTTGGAAGTTATATTTAAGTTTGATGCTTTTGAAAAAAGGAATATCAATAAAAAATTCAAACTCTATTTCTACTTGAGAGATAAAAAAAATACTTTACATCATATAATGCCTATTTCTACTTGTTCTCTCTCCCAAGCTCTTCTTGCCTCTTCTTCTTCACCAAAAATTCTTGTAGAAAAATAGTTTGTTCCAAGGTGATATTTTCCAAATCTAATTGTTGAATCTCAATGATTTCACTCAAACTAACCTCAATATTAGGTGAAACATCTTTTATTGCTCTTTTCTCCCTACTCTATGGAGTGTTGCTGGTCGACATTGCCTTAGGATTTGGTGAGGGGTTTTGACCACTCAATTGTGCTTGTGCATCTATGCTCAATATAACAATAGTCACACTCAGTTAATCTTTATTTGATTCTTTTCTTTCCTCACTATGAGGTACTAAAATAATCTTATTATTTACACTTATTTCTTTGTCTTCACCATTTCCCTCTGTATTTGTGAGCCTTGACTTTTTGGCCTCTAGGGTGTCAAGGGTGTTGGTATACATGTATAGGGGACATGTTTTCTTGTGTACTCATCACACCTGAGCTTTCTACACTAATTTAATCATATTCAATGTTTATAGTGTACATTACTTCTTTCTTTGTAGATAACCCATAAATGATCTTCCACATCAACTCACACTATTGTTGTACAAATCCATCTTTATTTTTCAATATAAAAAATATTCTATACTTTGGAACAAATCTGCTCCTACAGTGCTACAAAAATGTGTCCTATTGTTCCTAGGAAAGATCAGGTATGACTCTAACTAATATGTCAGTTCTTATCTATATTTCTACTACTTCAAACTGCTGCCATCTTCTCTTCAGTCTATCATATAGATCCTTCGGTATCTTCTTCTCTATTTCACGAGGAGCTCATTTTTTTATTTTCAATCATTTCAACCATAACATCCTCAACTTTATTTCTATCATCAATATCTAGTGTATCATGCTTTACAAATCTTAATCTAGATAACCTATAGATTTTCTCAAGCTTTTGTATACCACTTCAATAGTCCTTTTTTTTTTTAATAGGTGGTCCTTTGAACAATCTCCTTCTTCTTATTTTGGGGGCGCTAGGCTTGGTAGACTCTTCTACTTTATTCTTTGTAGACTTCTTGGCACTAGCATTTGCCCTAGTCCTTGGCTTTTTTGGTGGTGGAGGTGTCACTATTGGCTTCTTCTTTGTTTCTTGATCCTTTTTGCTTGATGACATGGAAAAAACTGGGGCCTTTCCCTTATCAGTTTCTTTTTCTTCATCTTCCTCATCGCTAGTGTCTTGTTCTTCATCTTCACCAAGACCATCTATAATTTTAGTGGCTTCTTACCCTTGCCTAGGGTGCCCAGTTTAACTTATAGGTCTTCAAGCATTTTCTTCCTTTTCTTCTCCTAGGAAGTTATCTTGATGTCCATAGTTATTCATTCTTTGGCTTCCTCTTATCTACTAAAAAAGGTTTAGCCTCAACATCTATTTCTTCCTTTAGTAGTGCATCAATATTTGCACAAATTACAACATCACTATTTATCTCATATTCAAAACTTTGTAACTAAGCCTATACAAAAGTGTTGTCTATATAAACAAGAAAACATATGTCACTATAATATCTTGTGACCAATTCTTCAAGAATCCTTATTCTTCCTTTCATCATTTTCTTAAATTTATCAAAATAAGTATTCATTATGCTCTCAAAATTTTCTCCCAATTGAGTAATAAACTCATTAATCTATTGGGTATGTGCAGGATCATGGTGTGCCAAAAAGTGGTGATGTGAAAGAAATAGAGTTTGAAGATGTCTATAAGCGCTTCAAAATTGGCTCTAACTTTTTTTCACCTAACTAGGTACCAAACGTGGAAGGTAAGGTTGAGCTTTATCGAATATCCAATTTGACTTCAGATATCCAATTTGACATTGGATATCCGATCACATATCAGATATTCGATAATTAGCATAATAATATTATAACAATATAATTATTATAATTATTATACTATAATATAATTTTATTATTATTATATTATAATCGTATAATATTATACTATAATAATAATTTCATTATATAATATAATAATATATTATATTATAATAATATAATACAATATTTTATATTATAATATATAATATAAAACTATAATATAATATAATAATAATAAACATAAAATTTTATATGTTATAATTAATATATAATATTGCGGGCATATTGGATATCCAATATGATATTGAATATCCGATACCTGTGCATGACATTAAATAAAAATGTAGAGCTGTGGGCCCTCTTATTACATTAATTTGGGGCCAGTATTAGGAGAGAAATCAGATATTAGATATTAAGGCTTTTTTTATTTCAAGTCATTTTAAACCTAAATTCAATATATTTTAGGATGATTTTGTTTGTTTTAGTTGAATCTAGGGTTTTTTTGAAAAAAATGGTTAAAATTAAGGTTTTCTAAAAATATATATTACATTTTGCAATTCAATAGGAATGGCTTGTTAGAATGATGACACTGAGGCAAGGAATAATATTCCTCGTAATCCCCCACCAAATGATCTAGTACCCCCACAAAACCATCCACCAAATGATCCTCTACCCCCTCAAAACCCTCCTCGAATCGAGGATTTGATAAATGAAAATCTCACTGAGTTGAGAGGTTTGCATAGAACAAATAATAATGTACTTGCATTGGCTTCTATGTTATCCACATTAAACACCATAGTGGATAACATTGAAACCCTTACGAACCAACAAAATGTTGCTCTTCATTGGCATGATGAAATGCACAAGATGTCTAATGATGGTTTGGATTATGATGAGGTTGCGGCCCTCAACATAACCAAAGATGATTTTCCTAGCCTTCTTGCAAACCCGAAAATGAGTTTACCAGTAGACCCAAAAAATGCAAACTATCAATTAAATGGTGCACAAATGACACCATACGTGAAAACTTTTGGGATCATTGGTGGATGGTCTTTGATATCCCTCCACATGGCAATTTAGACATACCATTTTATTTTCTTAGAAAAATATATGTAGAATTTGTGTTGAAACTTAAAGTGAACTATTGGAGCATGAAGCCTAACATGGGCTTATGACTAGGAGCTCCTCAAGATAGACCCTCTTTCCAGTGGAAGAAAGTTGGCACTTTTATTCCCCCCACTAATATCTACCCCCCTCCTTGAGTGCAGCATCTAGATATTATGATAGAGGCTAGCTCTCAAACCATCGGAGCCATTCATAGGCTAAGTAGCCTAATGATATCTCAGGCTAGGTCAGTCCTGCCTCCTCGTTTTGATGATGCTGGTGCCAATTCATCATCGGCTAGCTCATCACACATTTGTGTGCCTCACACTTGCATTATGTGCAAGAATATTTTCGTGGGTCCCATAGGTGATCTTCTTGAGTATCATTTTGTATTAGACAAGGATACACCAGACACACGTGTAGAGGCTACAAACCCTGATGTGAGAGAGGATGGGAATGCAAATGCATGGAATCCTTCAATGTTAGTACGTTTATATATTTTTTTTTATAACATTTGCAATTTAAAGTTAATTTTTATAATAGAGTAATTTTAACTTTTAAGCCATATTGACTTTTATATGTATGTGATCTTCAATCATGTTTAGTTGACGACTGAGGAGGAGCTCAAATAGATTGATGATGCCATGCTCTCGGCCATTTCATTTGGCCTTGAGACATCTATGGTACATTATGTTGTGTTAGCATTTTTTTTCTATTTGATATTGTAGCATATATGGTTGTTAATCTTTCTTTTATCTTGTAGGTACCACTTGTCCTAGGGGGGACAAAGTGCAGGGGGTGAGCCAGCACACATTGACAAAGGAAAGGTAATTAGGTGCTTTCTATTTAATTAAATATCAATGAATTCTTGTAAAATGTTTGTGGTAATTCCATTTAATTACATTCTTTATTGTATATAGGGTGTGGCTACTAGTGATGAGCTTGTACAAATTTCGTGTCATAGACCATCAAGGATTTCCATTCGCACCAAGAGCCCCATTGTATGTATAAGTATCATTTATTTTTTATTATTCTTATCTTCATAAATAAATTCAAAACTGATTTCTGTGATATTAACAACTACTATTTTGTATCTCATGGGAGACTCCTAGTGCACATAAGGTCCAATGGGAGAGTTATGTAGATTTGATGACGTGGCCACTCTCTCCTGAGGAGGAGCCTACAATAGTAAGTTTTAGTTTGAATTCATGATTAAATATGTGATAAATTTAGCATGCTATGAATTATAATGTTATAGTTTAAATTGTAGATTCATCTAAGAAACATATTTGAACATATACAACCCACAATCAAAGAGGTACAAGCAATGTTGAGGGCATACGAGAGGACTCCTGATCGATGCAGGAGGTTAACAAGAGAGGTATTTATTATGAAATTTTGATAGTATAAATTTTCATTACAAAAAAGATCATTATGCATTTGAGTAATTCAATGTTAGATACAAAGAATCATATAAATTTAGTAGTCTAACTTTGGGTTTTCCTTTTTTGTTTATGTAGGAGGCATCTGATCCACCTAGTGTAGTGAAGAGGCTGCATTTTGATCATCCACCAGCACCCTACGATAGTATAGTTGTCGTCAGATGCATCATGAGACATTTTGAGATGGCATATGCCACATTGTATACAAAAACACATATATTATACACATTTTGATGGCATGATCAACAACATTTTGTATATGGATCTATGTATTTTGATATATATTTGAGTACTATGTCTATGGGTGCATGTATTTTGATATATATATTTTTCATTTATGTGCACAATGGTATACATATTTATTTAGTATTTAGTATTGTTCAATTTATCGTGGATCATGTGTATTTTTCATATTTATGGAATATCATTAATTTTGATTATGTTTGTTATATTTGATTCAAATGCAATAATTTTTTAATAACATTTTAACAACCTTTATTATCAAATTTGGATGCAATGTATAATTTGAAGTGCTATCATGACATAAACACACTTGTTAACCTCCCACACAAGGTTCAGATAACCCCAAATATGATTTTAAACTCCACCTTCAACCTTGAAACTAACTCTTGGCTTCAAATCTAATCTCAACATAGTTAAGGACTCCACTCCTCAACCATGGATTCTATTCCCAACCACCAAATCATTCATAGATTCATAATCTTTGATAACTAGCACTTCACTTTGTTACTATCCTCATACTACAACTTTTCAATTTCAACTTAACTTCAAAATATCTCAACTTTAGAGACTTGATTAGATAGTTCATCAATAGCCCTCACAAGTTTTGAGTTATTTTAGGCCTCAACATTACCGTCCTGTAGTGTTAGGATAAACCACGGACAAAAATAAAAACTACATGCAAATATAACCAATAACAAAAATAATAGAACACACAAAAATGAACACAAGGCTCCAAGATTTAACGTGGTTCACCCAATCCCTGGGCTACGTCCACCAAACAGCAAGTCCGATCTTATTACAATCTAGTGATTACAACCTGATTACAATCTGTAATCCCTTACAGCTCAATACCGCCGCAAGAACCAATTTCGTATCACCACATATAAAAATACCCAACCCTAAGCCCTTTTTATACAAGTATTAAACTGCTTTAGGGTTATAACATGTCGGCCATAATATGTCGGCTACCATGTCGGCTACTTCCAAAAAAAAAAAAATTTCGGGACGATGCCCCGAACCCCACTATTTATGAAGTATGTACAGTACTTTCCTGATCAGTCACCACAATCTAACAATCTCCCACTTGGGGACTGATCAGGATCCACACTAAACAACAATCTCCCACTTGGAGACTGATCCTATAGCAATACAACTATCGCATGGGGCTCCCACTGGATCAAACCACCCTGGACTCTGCTGTTCTTTTATTCACATTTAGTCTAAAAGACCAACTAAAGCTAAAGAGGAGTTTAGCTTCTCCCTTGTGACAACCTTTGTCAACATATCTGCTGGATTTTCATTGGTATGTATCTTCTCTAGCTTTAACTGCCCGTCCTCCGAAACTGACCGAATGAAATGGTACCGCAACTGTATGTGTTTGGTCTTAGAATGCAGAGCTGAATTCTTAGCAAGATGAATGGCACTCTGACTATCTGTGAACAAATAATTATCCTTTTGAGGATGTCACAATTCTTCCAAGAAGAACTAAAGCCATATCATCTCTTTGGCTGCCTCTGTAGCAGCAACATACTCTGCCTCTGTAGTGGAGAGAGCATTAATCTTTTGTAGCCTAGAAATCCAGCTCACGGCTGCCCCACCAACAGTAAAGACATAACCTGTAGTACTCCACCTGGTATCAATATCCCCAGCCAAATCTGAGTCAACATAGCCCTGTAAATCAGTAGTAGAGCCCCCAAAGTGTAAACACTTATTGGATGTTCCTCTCAAATATCTGAGAATCCACTTGACAACATTCCAATGCTCAAAACCTAGATGACTCATATACCTGCTAACGACTCCCACTGCATGTGCAATATCTGGCCTAGTGCATACCATAGCATACATCAAACTTCCTATAGCTGAAGCATAGGGTACCTTGGACATCTTATCCTCCTCTTCTTGTGTCTTGGGACACATCTCCTTAGTCAATTTCAAATGACCAGGTAAAGGTGTGCTGACAGCTTTAGCATTCTCCATAGAGAAACGTTGCAACACCTTCTCAACATAATCAGCTTGAGATAGCGTCAATGTTCTATTCTTCCTATCTCTACAAATCTTCATACCAAGGATTTGTTTTGCTGCCCCCAAATCCTTCATAGCAAATGCATGTGCTAACTGGCATTTTAGCCCCTTAATATGATGCATGTTAGACCCAGCTATAAGCATATCATCAACATATAGACATAAAATAATGTAGCTATCATCATCCAACCTCTTAAAATAAACACAGTAATCTGAATGACACCTGTTATATCCATGCTCATGCATAAAACTATCAAATTTCAGATACCATTGCCGAGGTGCTTGCTTCAGGCCATATAAACTTTTCTTCAATTTGCACACTAAGTTCTCCTTACCTTTGACCTCAAAACCCTGTGGCTGAGCCATATATATTTCTTCATCCAAATCACCATGAAGAAAGGCTATTTTAACATCCATCTGCTCTAAATGCAAATCTTCAGTAGCCACAAGACTTAAAATAGTACGAATAGAAGTCATTTTAACAACAGGAGAAAATATCTCATCAAAATCAATTCCCTTTTTCTGTGCAAATCCTTTTACAACTAACCTGGCCTTAAATCTTTTCTTACCTCCTTCCTCTTCTTTCAACCTGTAAACCCATTTATTCTGTAAAGCCTTTTTACCTGCAGGCAACTTGCACAAATCCCATGTCTTATTTTTCAGCAAAGAGTCCATTTCATCTTTCATTGCAGACTCCCACTGAATCTTAGTATCCGCCTGCACAGCTTCATCATAACTTTCAGGTTCACCAGCATCAGTAAGTAAAATAGAATACAAGGAGGGAGAAAACCTTTATGGAGGTCTAATTGGCCTTGTTGACCATCTAACATTCACTAGTGTGTGTGGTATTTGTTGTTGCAATTGTTGCACATCATGAGGAATGGCTGGAACATCAGCTTTTGGAGTATCATCCAGCACTACATAATCATCTTCTTTCTTCTCATGTTGCTGCAATAGATCTTTGTACAACACTTTTTCATTGAATATGACATCTCGGCTTCTTATAATTTTATGATTTTCAAAATCCCAAAGCCTATAGCCAAATTCATTAATTCCATATCCAACAAAGACACATTTCTTTGATTTCGCTTCTAGCTTGGTTCTATTTTCAGAGTCTATATGAGCAAAAGCTTCACAACCGAAGGTCTTGAGAAAAGAATAACTCACCTTCTTACCAGTCCATGCTTCCTCTAGAATACCACAGCCCAAAGGAGTAGAGGGACCTCTATTAATCAAATATACTGCAGTATTGATAGCCTCCGCCCACATTTGTAAGGGCAACCCAGCATGCAACCTCATGCTCCTTGCGCGCTCCATTATAGTCCTGTTCATGCGTTTAGCCACTCCATTTTCCTATGGAGTCCTTGGAACAGTTTTTTGTCTACAAATACCATTAGTGGATCAATAATCTTCAAATTCATGACTGCAATACTCACCACCATTATCAGATCTGAGACATTTTAATTTCTTACCAGTCTCATTTTCAACAAATCATTTCCATTTCTTAAAAGTTTGAAATACATCAGATTTCTGTCTAAGGAAATAAACCCATACTTTTCTAGTTGCGTCATCAATAAATGTAACATAATAATGAGAGCCACCAAGGGAAGATACCTGAGCCGGTCCCCATACATCTGTATGCACAAGCTCTAATTTCTCCTTTTTGTTTTCCTTCCTTGTCTTTACAAAACTCACTCTCTTTTGTTTTCCATACACACAACTTTCACAGAAATCCATATTCACACATTTTAGACCTGATAAAACTTTTCTTGAATGAAGTACTTTCATACCTTTCTCACTCATGTGCCCAAGTCTATTGTGCCACAGCACTGTATCAGAATTTACAGCAGCTATTTGTTCTCCCTGCTCAACTGCAGTAATTGTTCCTGAATATTCATTTTTCTCTGAAACAATCAAAGTAGAAGGAACAATATGACCTGTACAAAGATATAAGGTGCCTACTTTCACACCTTTTGCTACTACAAGGGAACCTTTTGACACCTTCCAATTTTTATCATTAAAAGTAACTACACAACCCTCATCACCGAGTTGCCCTGCTGAAATTAAATTCCTACTCAGCTTTGGAACATGTCTTACCTCATGTAGTAGCCAATGATTCCCATTCTGCAACTTAATCTTAATTTTTCCCTTTCCAACAATCTAACAGGGTTCATTATCCCCCAAATAAACAAGCCCAAAATCCCCTTGGACATAATCAATGAAATAACCTCTATGAGGTGTAGCATGAAAAGAAGCACCAGAATCTAAAACCCATGAATCATCAACACTCTCTAAAGATAGAAGCAAAGCATCCTCTTCAGATTTGTTACTTACCACATTTGCCTCTTTGTCTCCATCTGATTTATCTCCTTCATTTTTCTTTCGAGTCCAGCAATCTTTCTTTTTGTGCCCTGGTTTCCCACAGTACCAGCAATCATTTGGTCCTCTCGATTGAGACCTCCTCCCCTTTGACTTTCCTCTTGATTTCCCACAATTTCCAGAGTTAATTCCTCTTTCAGTCATTCTGCCCCTGCTTTGTGCATTTAAAGCACTTCCTGATGTAGATCCACCTGAGAATTTTCTACGAGTTTCCTCACTTAAAATAACACCGATCACATCATCATATTTTAGGGTACTAGATCCAGGAACAGAATTACTCACCGCCATTACCAAGCCATTCCAGCTTTCAGGAAAAGAACACAAAATCAAGAGAGCTCTAATTTCTTCATCAAAATTGATACCCACAGAAGATAATTGACTAGTAATAGTATTAAACTCATTTAAATGATCTGCAATAGATCCACCTTCTGCCATTTTCATATTAAATAAACGATTCATGAGAAATACCTTATTTGAAGCGGAGGGCTTTTCATATAGTGTCGCTAGGCTTTTCATCAAATCTTTTTTCGTCTTTGCTTTTGTAATATTAAATGCCACCGATGGTGCCAAGCATAACCGAATGCTTCCGAGTGCCTTTCTGTCCAAAAGATCCCATTCAGCCTCTGACATAGTTCCCTGATTCTTTTCTTTTCCTTCCAATGGCTTCCATAAATCCTTTTGATATAAATAGTCTTCCATTTGCATCTTCCATAACTGGAAGTTTTGCCCATTAAACCTATCAACCCTCAGCTTACCATCATCTGCCATTGCTCCCACTCAATCGTGAGACTCCCACTTAACCGTGAGACTTTCTTGCAGAGGATAACTGAGAAACAACTAGGCTCTGATACCAATTGTAGGGCCCATTTACCGTTGCACCAAAAGCCATGACTGTTAGTGAACATGGAACACCACATAATTAACCACCTATGGGCAGGGGAGAACGTTGCATCACCCAACAATCTCCCCCTCGATGCGCATACCAGGTGCTTACGCGGGTCGGGATGGCACCGGGGAGATTTGAACCCATGACCAGGCCAAAACCAGGCTCTGATACCACTTGTTAGGATAAACCACGGACAGAAATAAAAACTACATGCAAATATAACCAATAACAAAAATAATAGAACACACAGAAATGAACACAAGGCTCCAAGTTATGACCCTCGGAATATCGACCTCAAAATGCACTTAGAGCACTTTGGAGACTTCTCAATATGGGGTGGCTGCAGATGATGGATGGTCTCTGTTGCCAAAACAAGGGTGTCACTAAAGTTCACCCACCCACATGGATCTAATGGCGTTAACGATTCGATGCCAAGATTAGCGATTTTAAAGTTACGCTATGGTGCACCTATAAACTAAGGTACACTACGAGTTTTGGCATCAAGCGAGATCATTGTGCCAAATCCAAACAGAATGTGTTCTCTCAAAAATGATAGCCCTCGATATTTATTTTAGGTCTCAGCATCACAGTCTTGTACCATTCGACAATTCATTGATAGCCCTCACGAGCTCCGAGTTATGAGCCTCAAAAGATCAACCTCGAAATGCACTTAGAGCACCTTGGAGACTCCTCGATATGGGGTGGCCGCGGATGATGGATGGTCTCCGTGGCTGGAAAAATGGTGTCACTAGGGTTTACCCACCTGCCTGGAACTAATGGTTTTGACGATTCGATGCCAAGATCAGTAGTTTTAAAGTTACATTGTGGTGCACCTATGAACTGAGGCACACTACGAGTTTTGGCATCAAGTGAGATCAATGTGCCAAATCTAAATGGAATTTGTGTTGGAAATATTCAAGATATAACAGTTTACTGAGAGGGGAGGGGTGAATCAGTAAACATAAAATCTTTAATTCAATTCATATTAACCAGTAAAATTTTTAATCATCTAATCTGCAGTATGAAGACATTCATAACACATAAGCACAGAGATTTTGGTGACCCAGAAACCTTCCAAAATAGAAAGTAAAACTGGGGTGGGGATGAAACCCACAAATCTTCTTTACTGCAGTAGGAAGTTAGCCAGTTAAGGCATACAATGATCACTTCTGCTGATCTGCCCTGTTAGGAGCATAAAGGATTGTTATATCCACCTTGTTAAAGGATTTGAAACATACTTCATAAGTATGCACTCTGTTAGGAGATTTAGTACAAAGACTGTTAAGTCTACCCTGTTAAAGGATTTATAAAAATTGATTCACCTGTTAGAATGAAACAGTGGATCTGAATACAACTGATTGCTGATAAGATCCGCTATGCTCTGATTGTCCTTGATATGACAGATAAAACATTTCTGCTTCAATGCTGACCTTGCTGAAAACCTTCAAAATTCAGCTTACATGCTTTCGCACACATTCTTCACATACTTCATATACATCACACACATATATCCTTAGAATGATACAATACATTACATATATATACCATCCAAGTTAAAATTACATGCAATGGTCGGCTGAACAAAAGTAGACAAAATTTAACTGAGTCGGCCAAATAGCAAAACAAACTCGGTAGAACAAACTTCTTTGTTTACCGACTGAGCTCGGTTAACACTGGGTCCTATATTAACCGACCTAACTCGGTTAACACTGCATCCATCTTTACTCGGTTAATATTGAGTTTTATGTTAACCGACCGAACTCGGTTAATGCTGAGTTTTTGGTTAACCGACTGAACTCGGTTAATACTGTGAAAAGGTGTTGTCACTAATGACAAATAACTTTATGTCAACAATCTCCCCCTTTGGCATTAGTGACAAAAACAATTATGTATCAAAGTTTATGTACATACATTTCAGAAAGTTTCCAAAATTGTAGATCTTATTAGATGTATGTCTCCCCCATACAATATGCACAGTATTTACAGATCAATACATATTTCTTTGCACGGATAGCTCTGAAGTTCTGAAGTTCTATCTCCCCCTTTTTGACAATAATGCCAAATAACATATATTTATACTGAGATTTCAAAATGAGAAAGAAATTCTGAATGTACCTTGAGAATAAGAGCCAAAGTCTTATCCCAATTTTCTTGCAAAATTTTGCTGGAGGAGAGTGCAATATGAATTTCTGCAGAAAGTTCAATCATATGATCTGCAACTGAGAAATTGTTGTCATGAATCAATGTTCTGGAATGAGCAATATGCTTTTGCATTGAAGTCATGACAGGAAGAATCATATTCTGGATATCTATGATAGTAGACCTGATTCTTGCTTCCTCTCTCAGAAATTCTGCCTGTTTCTCCGACAAAAATCTTATTTTATGATGATGGGATGAACTTGTACTGAGGTCAGATTGCAGCACTTGGGCACTGACCTTCATATCCTCATCAATTTTATTCAACTTTTCCTTTATATCCTTGGTATACTTAGTAACATCATAGAGTTTTCCAAATAGTGAAGTTACATTATTAAAAGAATTCTCAAAATTATTCAAAATTGTAGACAATTCTACCTGATTTAATGCAATATGCTGAGCAATGTGCTCAAGCACCTTATTGTCAAATTTCTTCTCTGCCTTTTCAATCAATTTCTCTTGGCCGGAGGTATCCTCATTGAATTTGTTTACAGCCTCTTCCAACTGAATCAAAATGTGTTGAGTAGAATCTACTTCAACACCTATAGCCTCTGTTATAATATTTTTGGCACTCTCAATGATGCTATATTCTAGATCTCTTTCATGCCGTAGCTGTTTCTGCCTAGCCTTCTGCTCTAATAGCTGATTGAGCATTCTCATTTCATCAACTGATGCTATGTCAAGATCTATTTTAGGAAGAATAATGTCTTTATCTAAATCAATTTCCTCATCCAGTGTCTTGCTGGAAAACATGTATCTTTTTGCTTTTCCAGCAAAGACTTCATCTTGACCCTTGTGAACTGAGACTATAGTTGATGAGGCAGGGCTGGCTGATAAGACTGGAATAGGACTATGTAAAGGAAGACTAAGAGATGTGCAAATGGTATCAAAAATTGATGTTGCTGTACAGGATGGAGTGGAAGAGCTACTAGTTGCCAAAATTTGATTAAAAGAGGTCAAAATTGTAGTATTTGTAGGTACATTTATTATACATTCTGCAGTAGAGGTTGATGTGCATGATGAACTTACTGTAGAGACTGATGGAGACTCGGTTAATGAAGGTGGCTACAGCTCGGTTAATGAAGTGATTGGCACTTGTATAGATGGTACACGAAGCTGAGAGGACTTACCAGTGGAAGCTATTTCCATAGTTGATGTAATTGGAGAGTGTGGAAGAGATGCAATGATTTCAGCTGCAACTGGATCTTCTTCCACCTTTGCTTGTTCATCTTCTTTCTCTTCCATTTCTTTTTCAGCTTCTTCTTCCTCTAATTCTCTCTTAGCCTCTTCTTCCACTTCTAACAAGATTGAATGAAGATCCTCTGGAATATCTTCAATATCATCAACATCTTCATCATCATCACTGTTGTCAGTGTCTTTGATTTCAAAAGTATCATCAATGGATTTGTGTAGATGATAGATGTTTTTCCACATGTTTGTTGCATCATTTACCACATGCTCAATGTCTTTGACAAGTATCAAACAGGTGTGGAATCTAATCATCATGTTGCCTTCGTGATCTTTCAGTGATGCTTTCACTTCAGCATTAGTGAAACTCGGCAGGAGATTCTTCAGTGTCTTCTCATAGATGTCTTTTACAGTCTTGGTTGCAGCTTCCCATCTGATTTGCAACCTCTCCAATAGTTCTTTGGAGATCTGGGAGGCTATCTGGTTTGGTGAGTATTTCCATTTACCCATCTTGTTCAGTACCAGTTCCTCAATCTGCATCTTTTCTTGTTCTGTTCTAGTTTCAAACTTCAATGCTTTGAAGTTTGTGAAGCTAGCACCTGCTTCTAACTACTTCATTCTATCCTCAAATGTGAGTGGAGGCTTAACAAGTACAGGTTCTTTCTTTCCTTGTCTTGTTCTCCTAGAGAAGACTGCAGAGGTTTGTCTTTTAGGTTTGGTGATGATCACCTTACCTTTCTTTTGTTGAGGCTCCTTTTCCTTGTCTGACTCGATTTCCTCTTCTTCTTCTTCTACTTCTTTTTCAGCTTCTTCTATTATCAGTTGGGTTATCCTTCTCTTTCCTTTGCTAATGGCCTAAGGGATTTTAATTTGGAGCTCAATTCTGGCCTTAGCTTGATCATATGTTCCAAAAATTGGTTGCCTTGGGTCTACTGGTTCATTCACCAGTGCTTCTATGATATCCCTGGCTTCGTCAATTTTTACCTCATAGGGAAGAGGTTTCACCCATGCTACTCGAGGTCTGGCTGCCTGAATGTATACCTTGTCGCAATCTACCATGAAGCATATGTCTTCTTTGTATTCTTCAACCAGTTTGGGTGGAATTCGGAACCTATGATTCATCTTTTCCTTAAATTCTTCAAAATAGTTATCCAGAATAATATCAAAATTTTCACCTAGTTCTGTAATGAACTCGTTTATCTGATAAAGAATTGGTATATCTTTTTTCCATACCACTGATCCCTTTGATGGAAAAGATTTCTGAATATAGAAGAATAAACAAATCAAAAGCGAACCGAATTTGCAGGGATTGTTCTTGGAGGTTCTAATGCTTTCCATATTCTTATTGAATTGGGATAAAAGTAATTCTGATAAATCAAATTCTAAATTCTTCTTCACTATTTTGTACGCCAGATCCACAGCTTCACAGGGTACACTGTTTGGACGGCTTGAACTATAGATTTTGTGAGCAATGACGTGAATGCCAAATTTCAATTCGACGTCAGCTACAGTATTTAGCTTAAGTCCCATACCATCCCATTCTGCTTGGGTCAGTTTCTGCAATTCCTCCCGACCTAGGGTTTTGGTAGCCTTGGCTTTGCTCAGCATGGGTAGTCCAGTAATTTTGTTAATCATATTCTTTGTGATGAGCACTGGTTGTTCTAACCAAAATTGGCCATTGTGAACTCGACTGAGTACATACCTAACCCATTTAACTTGAAATTTCCTTGGCAAGTGCGAAATGTGGGTTAACCCTTTTGTTTCAAGATGCTTATGTTCGGGTTTTAGGTTTCCATCTATGCTCATTTCACCTAGGGCATTATCAATTTCTAGGTTTCCAAGTTCTTTAATAGAGCATTTAAAATGAGATCTTATATCATTGACAAGAAGTACCTTTGAAGGAATTTGAGATTGGGCACCATTGGGGTCCAGTGATTCTGCAACAGCTGGTGCTAATTTGAAGTTCGGCGCCTTCCATTCCTCTCCTCTAATCAGCATTTTTGAGCCTTTCTTAGTCTTAGAGCTTCCACTTCCGGATGCCATTGTTACTTGGTAGGTGTAGAAAAATTCTGAATTGATTCTTTTGTTCTTTGAAAAATTCGCTCGGAAATGTCTTAAGCTTGCTCTGAATTTGCAAAAAAAAATATCTTAGCTCTTTGTTCGCAGTAAAAATTTAGATCAAATTTTGCCCCTTTTGATAACAAATTTTCCATAAATGTTTTGGTACGATGGCAGAAGAAATGACAGGTTGTCATCCACTAGCTCGGTAGATATTATCAACTCGGTGATCGAAAGAAAATATTGAAGTACCGACCTTACTCAGTTAGGTCACGAACCGACCTTACTCGGTTGACACAACATGGTTAATGAAACCTAGTTGTGACCGACCGAACTCGGCAAAGTCTCTTACCGACTCAACTCGGTAACTGCTACTCGGTTAATGAAGCTTTGTTACATCCAACCAAACTTGGTAAAGTATTGAACCATCCTGGAGTCAGAGTGTATCTATAATACTGATTTGATCCATCTTATTCTTTTGGAGCTGCATAGGATAAATCTTGGAAGATGCAGTTCCAATGTTGTTTTTTTTTATTTTTTATGAATACTAATTGGAAATGGTAGAGTCACCCACCCTTTCTGACTTATCTTGTTCGGTAGATTTTGGAATCCATTGCTGCTTCATTTGCTTTCGAATGTTATCTGCTTTGATTTTCTTTTCACCTTCAATTCTTTTGATATTCATGCAATTTTTGGCTATATGATCGAGTTCTGTACATGTATAGCACCTTACAGTTGTGTCCTTTTTTCTTAGGTGATGTCTGGCACAATTTATGCCAGTATGTCCATACTCTCCACAATAGTGACATCTGCACCAGGTGTTGTAGTCCCATCCGAATATGGCTTTGACAAGCTGTTTAGCTGGATTGAATGATTTGGATTTGCACTGGAATGCCTTGTGACCATGCTTTTTGCATTTGTAACAATTGCCTTCAAATTTTGGTTTTTCTTTACACTCATTTGCCTTGTGACCATGCTGATTGTAGTTGAAGCATTTACCATTGAATTTTGCTTTCCCATTGCTCCAGCATTTGTTTGATGTATGACCTATCTTGCCACAATGATTACAAGTGGATCTTTTATTCCTTTGTTCACCTTGCTTGGAGGATTCACCAGTTTCCTTGTATCCAAGACTAGCTTTGCTTGTTTGTCTTTGAAGATTCTGCTCATTCAATTGATTTACGTCTACCTGAGATTTCATCATCCTTTCATTGACTTGCCTTTCAGAGATTAGGTCATTTTTCAAGCTTTCATTGATTTGTCTTTCTGATCTCAAGTCACTCTGTAGACTTTCATTGATTTGCTTTTCAATGTTCAAATCATTCCTTATTCTTTCATTTTGTGCTCTGAGAATCCTGGTTTCTTCATTTGCATTGGTGAGTTGGTCTATGAGATCTTCATACTGATGAGTTTGATTGTGAATTTCATGACTTCTTTCTTCCAGTTCTTCTTGTGCTTTGTTTCTTTGATCCAAAGCTTCACATAGCCTGATTGACTGTATTTCTTGTTCTCTCTTAAGCTTTCTTACCTCTTCTTGCAGAGATCCATTCTTTTCTAGAAGTTCTTTGATTGCTTGGTCAGCTTCTTCTGAATTGCTTGATGGTAACAGGTCTTCAATCTTTACTTCAACATGCTGATGATCATTCATTTGTTTTGCAAGATCCTTTCTTCTTTTTAGGGATTGAGAGAGATGTTCCTTTGCTTCTTTAAGTTGAACCATGGCCATTTCGAAATCTAACTTTTCATTTTCTATAACTTTCTCCAATCTGAATATCTCCATTGACTTTGATCTTTGCTCAAGCTGTCAAGCTGTTTCCTGAGAACCAAGTTAGCTCTGATACCAATTGTTGGAAATATTCAAGATATAACAGTTTACTAAGAGGGGAGGGGTGAATCAGTAAACATAAAATCTTTAATTCAATTCATATTAACCAGTAAAATTTTTAATCATCTAATCTGCAGTATGAAGACATTCATAACACATAAGCACAGAGATTTTGGTGACCCAGAAACCTTCCAAAATAGAAAGTAAAACTGGGGTGGGGATGAAACCCACAAATCTTCTTTACTGCAGTAGGAAGTTAGTCGGTTAAGGCATACAATGATCACTTCTAGTGATCTGCCCTGTTAGGAGCATAAAGGATTGTTATATCCACCTTGTTAAAGGATTTGAAACATACTTCATAAGTATGCACTCTGTTAGGAGATTTAGTACAAAGACTGTTAAGTCTACCCTGTTAAAGGATTTATAAAAACTGATTCACCTGTTAGAATGAAACAGTGGATCTGAATACAACTGATTGCTAATAAGATCCGCTATGCTCTGATTGTCCTTGATATGACAGATAAAACATTTCTGCTTCAATGTTGACCTTGCTGAAAACCTTCAAAATTCAGCTTACATGCTTTCGCACACATTCTTCACATACTTCATATACATCACACACATATATCCTTAGAATGATACAATACATTACATATATATACCATCCAAGTTAAAATTACATGCAATGGTCGGCTGAACAAAAGTAGACAAAATTTAACTGAGTCGGCCAAATAGCAAAACAAACTCGGTAGAACAAACTTCTTTGTTTACCGACTGAGCTCGGTTAACACTGGGTCCTATATTAACCGACCTAACTCGATTAACACTGCATCCGTCTTTACTCAGTTAATATTGAGTTTTATGTTAACCGACCGAACTCGGTTAATGCTGAGTTTTTGGTTAACCGACTGAACTCGGTTAATACTGTGAAAAGGTGTTGTCACTAATGACAAATAACTTTATGTCAACAATTTGATCTCTCAAAAATCAAATAGTTATTTTAAGTGTCAACATCACCATCTTGTAGTATTTTACAGCTCATCAATAGCCCTCACGAGCTCCGAGTTATGACCCTTGAAAGATTGACCTCAAAATGCACTTAGAGCACCTTGGAGACTCCTCGGTATGGGGTAGCTGCGAATGATGGATGGTCTCTTTGGCCTAAAAAAGAGTGTGACTAGGGTTCACCTGCCCACCCAGAGTTAAAGACACTGACGATTCAATGCCAAGATCAACAGTTTCAAAGTTACGTTGTGGTGCACCTATGAATTGAGGCACACTGCGAGTTTTGGCATTGAGTGAGATCCTTGTGCCGAATCCAAATGGAATGTGATATCTCAAAAATGAGATAGGTTATTTTAGGCCTTAGCATCACCATCCTATAGCATTTGACAGTTCATCAATAGCCCTCACGAGCTCTGAGTTATGACCCTTGGA
Source organism: Cupressus sempervirens (assembly GCA_028749045.1). Lineage (NCBI taxonomy): Eukaryota > Viridiplantae > Streptophyta > Pinopsida > Cupressales > Cupressaceae > Cupressus > Cupressus sempervirens. Next base: position 773,273,835 of record CM053785.1, on the reverse strand, counting down.
AGATCGACCTTAAAATGCACTTAGAGCACCTTGGAGACTCTTTGGTATGGGGTGGCCACAAATAATGGATGGTCTCCATGGCTAGAAAAAGGGTGTGTTTAGGGTTCACCCGCCCACTCAAAGCTAATGGAACTAACAATTCGATGCCAAGATTAATGGTTTCAAAGTTACGATGTGGTGCACCTATGAACTGAGGCACACTACAAGTTTTGGCATCAAGCGAGATCACTGTGCCAAATCCAAATGGAATGTGATCTCTCAAAAATGAGATAGGTTATTTTAGGCCTCAACATCACCTTCTTATAGCATTAAACAGTTCATTAATAGTCCTCATGAGCTCCAAGTTATGACCCTCAGAAGATTGACCTCGAAATGAACTTAGAGCAAAATGGAGACTCCTCGGTACAGGGTGGCCACAGATGATGGATGGTCTCTATGGCTAGAACAAGGGTGATACTAAGGTTCACTTGCTCACCCAGAGCTAATGGCATTGATGATTTGATGCCAACATTAATGGTTACAAAGTTACGTTTTGGTACACCTATGAACTGAGGCACACTGCGAGTTTTGGCATCAAGCGAGATCCCTGTGCCAAATCCAAATGGAATGTAATCTCTCAAAAATGAGATAGCTTATTTTATACCTTAGCATCACTGTCCTATAGCATTTGACAGTTCATCAATAGCCCTCATGAGCTCTGAGTTATGGCCCTCAGAAGATTGACCTCAAAATGCACTTAGAGCACCTTAGAGACTCCTCAGTATGGGGTGGCCGTGGACAATGGATGGTCTTTGTGGCTGGAACAAGGGTGTCACTATGGTTCACCCGCCCACTCAGAGCTAATGGCACTGACGATTTGATGCCAAGATTAGCGGTTTCAAAGTTACACTGTGGTGCACCTAGGAACTGAGGCACACTACGAGTTTTGGCATCGAGTGAGATCACTATGCTGAATCCAAATAGAATGTGATCTCTCAAAAATGAGATAGTTTATTTTAGCCCTTAACATCAACGTCCTATAGCATTTGACAGTTCATCGATAGCCCTCACGAGCTTCGAGTTATGACGCTTGGAAGATCGACCTCGAAATGCACTTAGAGCACCTTGGAGACTCCTTAGTATGTGGCCGCGAACGATGGATGGTCTCCATGGCAAGAACAAGGGTGTGACTAAAGTTCACTTGCCCACCCAAAGCTAATGGTGTTGACAATTCAATGGCAAGATCAGTGATTTCAAAGTTATTATGTGGTGCACCTATGAACTGAGGCACACTATGAGTTTTGGCATCGAGTGAGACTGATGTGCTAAATCCAAATGGAATATGATCTCTCAAAAATGAGATAGGTTATTTTAGGTCTCAGCTTAGAAGATTATTTTTATAGTATTGTAAAAAAAAATTGTGAGAACCTTGCTACTAAAAATTCAAAGTATATGCAATTTTCCTAATGATTCTAAGCATGGTAACCAATGGAGGAAGAGTTGGCATGATTGTAATAATGCATGGTAACCATGATGAACCAAAAAAAAGGAGAAACACTATGAACTATGATGGACTTGAACATGAATATGATTATGGAGAGGATCAAATGCAACATGTTGCTTCAGTCCCAAATGTTGACAATATACAAGGGTTTGAGTTTGACAATATACAAGATCATATTATTAGAATAAAATAATAAGTAAAATATACAATGGAAACCTCACACCATAAAAAATAATGAAATATATTGATAAGACTTGTAGTAAAAGGCTTAACAATATTAGCATCATAAAATCACTTTTTTTGTTTCAATGCCTCATTGCAAATGAGTATTCAAACTTATTGACACCTTTCCCAAATTGTTTTTTAAGAAATCAAGTATTCTAATTGTTCATCCATACTTTCTAGATTTTTCTTATTTGATTAGTTTGATAAAAATAGTTTTAATAATCATAATTTCAGCTCTATATCAGATAAGAAAAAAGAAAAACTTGTACTAAGATATCCGCAAGCAATTATCTTTCATATAGTTATAAATGCTCTTAAAATTGTCCTTATAGCCTTGTATCACATGCAAATATGATTTGCAAGAACTTGTTCAATATCTTCGTCTTATAATTCCTTAAAAAAAACCTACCAAAATACAAATTAGAATGTGCAACTAATTTAACTTGTCTTTTTCATTATTACAAAAACCATATACAAAAAAAGTTCACATTTTACATCATAAATCTTAGGAATTCTCCCCAACACCACACCCACCCCAACCCCCCCCCCCCCCCCCCCCCCCCCCCAAACTCTTCATGATGTACCTACATTCCAATATCATAAAAAAAATAGTAACTTATTGTATTAAACAAGATAATCATCAATTCATTGAATCATTATGAAGAAAATAGCATAAGAAGTAAATATACCTAGTCAAGTGTTCCAGTTGTATATGAGCAATGTTAGTATGCTAATAGAAATCAAATTTAAATAAAGCTTCTACAAACTAAACAAAATTCATAAACTTCAAGATAGACTAAGATGAGCTCTCAATTAAGAATATGAGCCATTAATGGGCTCTCTCAATAAGAAGCTCTCTTGTTGAGTGGCTTTGTCTAAATAGATGGGATGTATGCTCAAGCTTATGCTTCAAAAAGGGCTTCAAATGGAGTTGGAATTTGGGTGTGAGTGTATGGTTTTGATGTAAAATGGCTTCTTAAAATGGCATTATGACTTTACTTCATTAATTGTGTTATTTTGCAAAGGGGAAGGATCCAATTTATAGGCAAGAGGCTTGAGGGATTGAGGGCTAAGATGCAAGGATGGGAAAAAGCTCATGGAGGGCTCAAATTGCATGAGAGGAGAGCACATGGATTGTGCTTCCTTACAGCCAACCAGGGAGTAACACATGTCATAGGGTGAGAGGATGGAGGAAAGGGGAAGGATGAGTCAACAAAGGAGGCTCAAGGGATAAAATCTTCATAAAGACCCTCATAATGGCTTGTAAGAGCAATAAAAGGGCTTGGAAGAGTCATTTATGGCCTAGTGGGCTTCATAAAGTTTTATGGTTGGGATATTTTGAAGGAGATGAGAGAAATTTTGACTTGGGCTTGATTAGGAGAGTTTTAAGCTTGCTTAGTATTGTGCAAATGATTAGAGGATGGATTAGGATGGTTTAGGATTAGCTTAGGGATAGGCAAGTGGATGGCATTTAATGAGGGTGGGTGAAGGAGGAGATATTTGTTAACTTTGGCTTGGGTTAATAAGTCTTAACCCATGTTTAGAGAATGTGACAAGGTTAGGAGGGGATTAGGATTAGGTTTAAAGACATCTTCTAGAAGAGTCTAGACTTTGGATGAGGATAAAGACTTTCTAGAATAGTCTAGAACTTCCTAGGATGAGGATGAAGAATTTCTAGAAGAGTCTAGAACTTCTTAGGATGAGGATAAATTAGATTTTTAGGAAATAAATAAAGTTTTATTTATTTCAAGGGTTTGAGTGGAGGAGATATTTATTTAAAAAAAATTAATAAACATGAGGATTAATATTTAATCTTAATTAAATAGTTTGAGTTGGGATTAGGGGTAGGAAATGATGGGATTAGCCTTTAATCAAAATTAAAGAAGGATTAGAAGATTTTGGAAGAGTTTAGTGGTCTTAAGGAAATTGGCCAAGTTTTGGGCAAAAAATAAATTTTTTTATTTATTTTGAGTTTTTTGGTCAATTTATTAATTAAATAATTAATAAATAAGGAAATAAGATTTAAACATTTTTGGGAGGGATTCCTTAATTAAATATTTTTAATTAAGATAAAGGGATTTAATGGCATAGAAATAAATTAATAAATTAATTAAATAATTAATTAATAAATGATGATGTCATCAAAAAATTTTCAAAAAATAAAAATACTTTATTTTCTAAAGGTTTTTAGGTGTCTACATTTTTCCCCTCTTTGATGTGATGCCGCAAGTGGCATGGCATCAAAGATAAGAAAATAAGATGCCCAAGGCTAGAGCAGAAGAGGAGAGAATGGACTGCAAGATGCCCCCTAAAGAAGGCGACGGGGAGAGAAAGCGAGGCTCAACGACTTCTTGAAAAGTACAAGAGTTTGAGATGAGCAAGAAGACTCAGGTTGGCTTAAGAGAAGAGGTTTAGTTAGCTCAAACTCTCACTACGAGAGAATGATAAAGGGAGAATCAGAGGCACAAGAGGAAGCAAGCTTAAGATCTCAGGGATTGCAAAGGATGAAGGAGTGAAGCGCTATAAAAGGAATCCAGGATGAGGGGATTAAAAAGCTGATGCAACAGGATTTCAAAGAGTCAGATTCGTGGGAGATGGGTTTCGGAGATCCCTAGGACTAGGATTGTGGATCTCGAAAGATGAGGCTTGGTGGATTGATTTGGATTGGTGGATCCCTAAGACTAGGATTTTGGATCCTTAAAGCTAAAGGTGAGGAGTGATTCAAAAAGATACTAATGCATAAGTTGGGGTAGGAGAGATGGATGCTGGATATGGATGGGGGATAATGGAGATGAAGGAAAACCATTGAAGCTTTTTGAGCGGGGGGATACTTCAAAGAGAAGTACCACCATGTAGTTGAGCACTAGATTTGCAATAGGACTGTTGGTTAATTGCCAAGGTTACCAAGAACATCAAGGCCTTTTCACCAACTATCCAGAGGAATAATGAACTGACTCAAAACAAACACGCAAGGATTTCCCTAGCATCACACATGATTCCTAAAGGAAGCAGCGTGGAACTGACACTAGGTAACCCACAAGAAAAAAAGAAAAACAAATGAAAGACCTGATCAAGACCTTATGCTCATATTGCTCCATTCAAAGTATACCATGATATGGAAGATTGTTGCAACCTTGAGGAGGGAACAAAAGGATTGCTTGGAAAAGATACTTCAAGACCCAAAAGAGAAGATTCCAAATTGAAAGAAATTGAGAATCCAAAAGAGAACTGTTTGCCAACGAGATGGGTAGGAAAAGGTACTAACGGACCAAGATCAGACATGAGGAAAGCTATATCTTGCAAGGATCTATCAAAGAGCACCTAAGCTGATGGATCTAGATGAGTGATGCGTCTGGCAAGCTAGACTAAGAAGGATAACACTTTGGTGACAAGAGATCTAGGTAAAGGATGCATTGGAATAGCTAACCAAGGGTTGTGCGATGTGTGCAAGCTCTTGAGCAAGGACAAACTAACACAAAAGCTGGATAGATACAATGGTACTAAGCTAAAGAGGATGTATAAGCTGATAGACCAAGATATTTACAAGCGGGCTAATCAAGATATGGTACAAGCTAACAGACCAATGATAGGTATGATACAGATGGATAAAAAGCCAGGATGAGAGGATAGCAGGATGGCTCAATTTGGTGCAAGAGGCAGAAGCTAAGGATGAGGTGATAATGAAAGATATGGGTTTGACAAGATGCATCCAATGATGATGATGGGGACAATGCTAAGGTTGGTGCTAGCTGAGTGGATAGATGGCACTAGAGTGAATGGCTAATGAGAGGATGACATTGGATTTTCATGAGGATAGCCTAGAGCGGGATACTAATGAGAAGGGAGGATGGACAAGACAAGATCTCCAAGGAATACAGTGCCCCCAATCAGAAGATGACATGTGGAAGGAGGTCTTACGATGGATGTGATAAGATTCAAGCTAGGATGGAAAAGCGGAAGGCGCTAGGGAGATGGATGATAGCTGGGATGATTGGCTGAAGCTGTAGAAGATCAATGGATGGTGTGAGATGGAAGCTAGAGGATGGAGGATAGGTGTATAGATTGGAAGATGGAGTTGGATGTCAAGATGCGACCAAAAGCATGAGGATGATAGGCTAAGCTAGGGATGGCTATATTATGCATGATGCTTGTTTGCCAAGTTTTCATCATGGTACTTGTCCAAGGTGCTTGAATTGCCAAGGTTTCACCAGTGGACACTTTATTTTTCTTTATTTTTTTTTTGACTTTTTGACTTTTTGACTTTGGACTTAGCTGGAATGATTTTGGCTTTCTTCAACTATTTTTGGCTTTTTTGGGATTTTTCACTGGCTGTTGGAATGTTTAATTTTGTTGCTAGCTATTGGTACATCGAATGTGTGATTTATGCAATAGATCGGATTAAATGGGATTGATGATAGGAGATGGAGGGATGAAAAGGCTGGAAAGGAGCATGAGATGGAGATGCTTGTAGGATCAACATTGGCACATGTTAGGACGGGTGTGAAAAGAGTAGATGGGGAATAGATGGTAGACAAGGGCTTGATGGAGGATTTGTGGAAGCACGCTTGGGGATATAGGCACCCAAGATGGAGTTAGGAGATGGGGGACACGAGTCACTGGATGGGGGATTAGCAATGGTGGATGCCATGATGCATTGGGTTTCAACTTTTTTCTTTGGGATCCACATGGTTTTGGATTTTCTTTTCATAGGCTTTTGCATTGTTTTGCATTCTTTGATTGGATTTTTCCTTTTTGGAGTATGTCTTTTAGAATAGACATATGATTGCCTAGGATGTGGATATTTAGCTTTATGCATTTTGAAGTTGGCATTTACATTGCTATGGTAAGCTTTGGGAAGATGGTTAGGAGAAGCTTTGTGAGATGGAGAGGATATGGGAGAGCTTGTAGGGGGATGATGATGGATGATGTGCCTCGATATGTGCCTTTTCTGATCCTAAATAGGAATGAAAGTAGTGGGATTTTTATGCTGGATGATAGGAGGATGGCTGATGGTAGATTTTGGTATATAGGGACCCAAAATGGATTTAGCGGATGAAGGGGGGATATGGTAGGTTGTTTTTGGTTGCAAAGATGGTGGAGGGGAGATGACATAAGATTTCTTGAAGGAGTGATGGGAGGTTGGCATGGGGGGTTTGGAGATAGGCTTGGTTTGGGGGTGTGGTGTACCAATACCTTTAGATGGTGAGCCTTTGGATGCCTATCCAAGACCATGAAATCCTAGATTTTTTTTGTGCAATAATAGGCTTTCTGATTCTTTGCTCTTGTGGTCCTAAACCTTGACCTTGATAATGCCATCGATTGAGCATTTGAACTAGCTGAGGATACTTTTTGCTTGCATAAAATGGTGGAAGTGCTTTATTAGATGTACTGCAATAGGGAGATACTATTCTTAATTCTTCTGCTGAGAGGAGGCCACTATGGATGAATGTAAGTGAACCAAGAGGGTATATTATAGATGGTGAAATAGCTTGGATAGGTGGTAAGATGGAAGCATGGAGTGGAGGAGATGGTAGGATAGGATCTTGATTTAGCTGATGGGATGACAAGATATCCTGCAATAGAGGAGGTATGGCTTGAGGTTTTGGAGATGGAGGGGATAGTGACTGCACTATGGATGGAAGACATGGTACGATGATATCTTCGTTTATGCTTTGGGGGATGTCAACATGCTTTTGGGATCTTGATAGGATTGGTTTGGAGTGGATGGTGCGATAGGAGGTGAAGGGATGGATTCTTCAAAAGCAGGGGATGGATAGATGGGAGATTCAGTAGTGGAGATGGGTGAGTAGAAGATGGATGCATAAGGGTCATTATGGGAGATTTGGGAAATGCTTGGAGGTGATGTGGATAGGATTTGGAGGGTTTTGACAGATGGTGGGATTTTGATGCTTGCAGGAAGTGGAAGGATTTTAAGCAATTTTATGGATGGTATGGGGATGATAGCTATGGGAGATGGAGATGATATTATAGATGGGGAAGCTTCATTACTGACTACTTCACATGGTTGGATTAGATGACATGGCTTATAAACTGCTAGAGGCAAATTTTCTTTTATTTCCTCTAGGAGATTCCTTGGAGACTCATGTGTCAGAGGTGGAGGTGGATTGACAGGAATAGCTAGTGTGATGGGGGTGGAAGATTGGAAGCTTGGTTGATTGGGTGATGGAGGAGAAGCTGGGATATCAGATGGCATGACTAGATAGTTTGGAAGAATGCATGGATTTTGTGGGATGCTTGGGGGAATATTTCTAAGGCTTTCAATATACCCATCATAGTCAACAAGATTTTCATCATCATTGGAATAGGAGGTGGCGAGAGCAAGGACAATACAACCAAACACATCATGATAGATTTGGGATTTCATGTTTTGATGATGAGTCGGATGGGGATGGGGTCTTGCATATGGATGAGCATGGAAGCTCATGGTTGGATTTGGATTAAGCATAGATTTTGGATTGGCTGATTAAGGATTTCCTAGGGAGAGTCAAAGCTGTATGATAGACCTAAGGAGGATGGCTGGAGATTTTTGGCTTTCCTATGGATGGAAGACTTCAAGGGCATGCTATCAAAAAGTGAGAGTTTTTCTTTACTATGCACTAGATTGGTGGAGATTGTGTCAACTTAAGGATAGACTAATGATCCTATGGGCATGACACGAGATTGACCACTTGTGGATCCCAACCTTTAGCTCAAGGTGATGAGGGATAACAAGTGACAAAGCTAGATTACCCTAGACAAAGCTCTGTCAAAGGGATAACCTTGGTGAGGCTGGTGGATTGGTCGGATTGATTGGATAGCAAATTCTAGCAGAATGACAACAACTCTCTAAAGGCTTGGGTGTGATTTTGGATAGGGTTGCTAGCTGGCTGGGGGGATGATTTGGAGAGACTTTGGATTTGGGATTGTTCTAAAGCAAGGAACTAGCTAGATTTGGTTACAACGAGGGAGCTTGGATGATTTTCTGATGAGGCAGTGACTATGCTAAGTATGCCTTGAGCTGGGAGATTTCTGCTTTTTTGAGATTTTGACCAAAGTTGGCAAACATTCATTCAAAAGCTATGAACAAACAAGCAGACAAAATTTTGGAGCAAGCATGTCAAACACACCAACATCCTAGGAAGCTTTCTACAAGGATGAAATTTGTTATAGCTAGGGATTCCTCGATATACACAAGGTACATGAGGCCCAAATCCGTAGATGAAACCAAAAAGATGTCACACAGCTGAGAGGAGCAGTAACCCACTTCTCCTCTTTCACTTCTCAAGGGTATAAAGTTCCTTGAGGCTTAGCCCAAGTGACAAAATATTGATTCCAAGAGAGGTGTCTTTGGATTCACCTCTCGATTTTTATACTCCGTCGGAATGCTAGAGTTGAGGTCATCCCAAGGGGTGATGAAATCCCCAAGAAGGCCTCCTAAAAAGTGTAAAACAAGACCACATACATGATCTTGGGCTTTAAAAGACACACATTTATTCCAATTGATGATTTAGATTTTGTAAGCTATGATTGAAGACACTTGTGATTATGGCATACAATGTTCATTCCAATTTGACAGCATCGTCAGCATAATGAAAGTCGAGAGATCGTCAACATAAGAAATGCGAGCGTCATTGAAAATGCATCCAAATCATGCAATGTTCATTGATTGTTAGGCATTCAAGATTGAGTGTGAGTTTGTTTTAAGCCTAAAAAAAAGATGTGTGAAACTCGATTGCCAAGCGCGTGCCCGGAGGCCCTCCACATCAAGATTTGTCCAATTTTTATGCCCAAATGAAGTCTGAGTGAGATTAATGTGCATTCAAGGAATTTTCTAACTTAGAAAAACCACTAAAGACCCAAGTGAGTGGAGTTTGACCTTTGTGGACTTAACACCCTCTTAGGTAGACCCATCCCCATAGATGGCACTGAGATTGCAACCAATGGTTAAATTGATGGGTGATTAAAGAGGGTGAGCCCAACTACAAACTTACTCAAAGCGTCTTTATTAGTTTTTATAACTTAGAAGATTTCAAAAATGTGGATTCTTTTTATGCCCCAAAAGATGAAGTGTGAGATATTGTAATGATTAATTGACCTTTTGCATTCAAGATTGGATTTGTTGTTTTAATCATGCATTCATAAAAAAAAAAAACTTGATTTTAATCCATGGCTCTCAAGAGTGATTTTAGCAACATGCATTCAAAGACAAGTGATTAAACATTCAAGTTTTTTTTTTTTCTTTGAGCATTCAAGATTGAGATTTTGTGTGTTGTTTTAAGAACTTTGAAGTGTTTTGTTTTAACCTTAGATCATTCAAGATTGTTTTGGACTCAAAAGTGAAAATGATTCTTTGGACTTTGCTTTTCATTCAAGATTTTGTGTTCTAGTTTGCATGTTTTAAGCCCAAAAATGATATTCCTAGATTATTTTGATGCATGAAAAACCTAAGAAACATTCAAGATTTTGTAACAAGACATTTGTTTAGAACAAATAACAAGGCTTTTAGGACAATTTTGGCAACCATTTAGGACTCTTAGTTTTCATGAGATTTTTAAAAGAATTTTAAAATATTTGCAAATGAAGTTCATTTTATCCTTGATTGATGCTTTGAGTTTGATTTAGATTTTAGTGTGCACTTAGTGTTGATTTTGAACCTTTTGAAATGGAAACTTGAAATTCTTTTTAAATTCTCAAAAATGAAGTGTTCCTAACTTTGCATTAATGCATCTAAAACCTTGATGTTGCAAGGATGCAAATGATTCGATTGGTTTAGTTTCACTTGTTAAAAGATTTTTTCTTTTTTGAAAATTTTAAATTTTTTAATGGATTTAAGTATGATTTGGGGGTTCATTTTAAGCACTAAAAAGAATTGTGTATGATTTTGCTTCCTTAAAAAAAATGGCCAAGATCTCCTACAAGAAGAAGAAGAACAAGTAGATGGAATAAGAAGAATATAGACAAGAAGAGGAAGAAGAATTTCAAGTGCTTTGTCCACCTATAAGTTTGAAAAATCTGCAAATACTATGAGATAGACTATGAGTTCCTTTGTCTTCTTCATGCTCATGTGGACCTACAAAACCAATTTATACAATCCTACCAATCACAAAAATAAGCAAAATCAGCCAAAATTAGCAAATGACATACAAAACTTGACTAAAAAAGCTAATGAAGATGACCCATGCGAGGTCCCACCAGGCATGCCAAAATGTATATGAGCAATGTTAGTATGCTAATAGAAACCAAATTTAAATAAAGCTTCTACAAACTAAACAAAATTCATAAACTTCAAGATAGACTAAGATGAGCTCTCAATTAAGAATATGAGTCATTAATGGGCTCTCTCAATAAGAAGCTCTCTTGTTGAGTGGCTTTGTCTAAATAGATGGGATGTATGCTCAAGCTTATGCTTTAAAAAGGGCTTCAAATGGAGTTGGAATTTGGGTGTGAGTGCATGGTTTTGATGTAAAATGGCTTCTTAAAATGGCATTATGACTTTACTTCATGGATTGTGTTGTTTTGCAAAGGGGAAGGATCCAATTTATAGGCAAGAGGCTTGAGGGATTGAGGGCTAAGATGCAAGGATGGGAAAAAGCTCATGGAGGGCTCAGATTGCATGAGAGGAGAGCACATGGATTGTGCTTCCTTACAACCAATCACAGAGTGACACATGTCACAGGGTGAGAGGATGGAGGAAAGGGGAAGGATGAGTCAAAAAAAGAGGCTCAAGGGATAAAATCTTCATAAAGACCCTCATAATGGCTTGTAAGAGCAATAAAAGGGCTTGGAAGAGTCATTTATGGCCTAATGGGCTTCATAAAGTTTTATGGTTGGGACATTTTGAAGGAGACTAGAGGAATTTCGACTTGGGCTTGATTAGGAGGGTTTTAAGCTTGCTTAGGATTGTGCAAATGATTAGAGGATGGATTAGGATGGTTTAGGATTAGCTTAGGGATAGGCAAGTGGATGGCATTTAATGAGGGTGGGTGAAGGAGGAGATATTTGTTAACTTTGGCTTGGATTAATAAGTCTTAACCCATGTTTAGAGAATGTGACAAGGTTAGGAGGGGATTAGGATTAGGTTTAAAGACATCTTCTAAAAGAGTCTAGACTTTGGATGAGGATAAAGACTTTCTAGAATAGTCTAGAACTTTCTAGGATAAGGATGAAGACTTTCTAGAAGAGTCTAGAACTTCTTAGGATGAGGATAAATTAGATTTTTAGGAAATAAATAAAATTTTATTTATTTCAAGGGTTTGGGTTGAGGAGATATTTATTAAAACTTTTTTAATAAACATGAGGATTAATATTTAATCTTAATTGAATATTTTGAGTTGGGATTAGGGATAGGAAATGATGGGATTAGCCTTTAATCAAAATTAAAGAAGGATTATAAGATTTTGGAAGAGTTTAGTGGTCTTAAGAAAATTGGCCAAGTTTTGGGCAAAAAATTAAAAAAATTATTTATTTTGAATTTTTTGGTCAATTTATTAATTAAATAATTAATAAATAAGGAAATAATGTTTAAATAAGATTTAAACATTTTTGGGAGGGATTCCTTAATTAAATATTTTTAATTAAGATAAAGAGATTTGATGGCATAAAAATAAATGAATTAATTAATTAAATAATTAATTAATAAATGATGATGTCATCAAAAATTTTTCAAAAAATAAAAATACTTTATTTTGTAAAGGTTTTTAGGTGTCTACACCAGTAGGGTCCTCTCTCTGTTTTAGGGTCTCCACAAGACTTCATGATCAGCATTAGCAATAGTAAAAAGTTCTTTTACTTTTGGTCTTCCTTGATGCTTCAACAACTTTACATTTTTTTTTCTATAATAAGATGTCAATATATGAGAATTATTGTGTGCTTTTGATAGTCTTTGAATGTAGGAATTATGTTCCTTCTAAGCATGTATGTCTGCAGCCATGTTCTAGCAAAAACCACTGAACCAGTAGGATATGTGAATCCATCATCATCTGTGATCGGTTGTGAAAATTTTTGTTTACCTCTTACATAACATACTAACCAATAATCGGATTTCTCATCATTCCCTTGTGGTACAACCAATGCAAAGACATGTCTTGGCTGAAGTAGATCTGACAAATGGTTATGCTCAAGTGAACTTTCCATGTCATCATTTCTGATAGAGGGTATGATAGAAAATGAAGTAAGATAATGTGGAGCCCATGTGTCTACCTACTCACTTGACTCATAGTGATTCCAATCACACTAAAAACAACTAGGACAAAAGCAAGCTAGTTGTCGTGTCCAAATGGTCCATGTACTAGAATCAAAGCTTTGGAATGAATGCATTTTTTATGAGTCTCTCACTATAGCACATTCTGATCTATCAGCTATGGACCCTTCCTCAACCAACCAAAAGAACTTGTGTACCACTGAATCAAGAGTCCCCCCTTGTGATAATGCTAAACTACACCAATCAACAATGCTACAAGCATTAAGAAGCTCTGCTACTAAAATCTTTAGTTGCTCCTTAACTAGAGCTCTCTTCACACATGCCCCTACTGCATCATGTTCCCCTTTTCCATGGTTAGACTCAAAAAAACTCCAAATATGAGCTACCCCTCTCTCTACATGCACCCTACACAACCAATAAAACATGCGAGCATTCTTGAATTGACATGTACAGTTATCTAACTAAATGATATGTCTATCTATAGAAATTGCATGCTCATGTAAGAAATCAAAATAATTCTCAAAACAATGTTGCACAAACTTGTGAGAGAGACATCTATCATCACTCATATAAAAATGATACTCTCTAATAATCTTCTGATTATCTTCCGCACTATCAGGGGCATGTCTATATGTAATGTGAATGAAAATAGCAATCTGAATGGAGTTGTAATACTGAGATTGTGTCTCATTTTGAGGTTGCAATGTGTAGTTCTTAGAAAAATCAACAATTGATATAATAGTGCCAATGGGAAAAGTCTCCTTACACATTCTAAATTGTTGATCCAACCACTGAGACCTATGACTATGTCTTGCATACTTGTAAAAAAGATTTTTCCTAAAATCTAAAATAAAACCAGCCACACTGATATCTTTTCCAACCAATTCACATCTAGAGCTCTCACTCCCACTCTTCAATGTGTATTTCACCATTTCATATACCTTTTTTTCTCACTATTGTCTTTCCAAGATCTTGATCGCATGCCTAATGGAAACATGTGTCAAACTTGGATAAGCCACCACATTCTGAACACTTCTCATTTAAGAAAGCATTTCTATAAACGAAACAACCATCAACTCTACGATATAAAAGTTGATCTAGCAAGTCTCTTGATGATTCTAAAAGCTCACTAGCACCACAATCCTCCAACATTTTCTTACTATACAAAGTAGAACAGATGGAGCATAATAAATCATGGTGCATAGAAAACTCAACATGATATTTGCAACATGTATTTCAAATTTTGAGTGGCACACAATAAAATGGCTTCAAAGATTCAAAAGCCGTTTGTGATATATGAAGACTTGGATGACTCTCTCTAAATTGTTTGAACAACATAGTGTGACTTACCTCCAAATAGTATTTAGGATGTCGAGTGCGGTCTTTGATACCAATTCTCAACTTTAACACATATTTAGCATTGGGTGATACTTATGAGCTAGAGTGCCAAAATTGTGTAATTTCTTCCTTCACATCATCAAATAGCTTCTTATCAAAATGCGGAAGTCTCCCACCAAATGCCCATGTTTCATTTTGAAGAGAATCATCAATTTTCTCTCGTCAACTAAGTGCTCTTCTCAAAGTAGTATGATTTAGATTCAAATCAATACAAGTTTGTCTCATATATCTACCCTTTCTCAAATGATGACTTAACAAAGAGGTTTTAATAACCTTTCTAGCAGCTTTGTTATCCTTCTCCCTGCTATTTTTTCCAATGCTATTGAGAGCACTGAAAAGATTCTTCACAATAATGGAAATCTTTTCCAAATTTTTATTGACACGAATCTTGAATTTGGAAAGCATAGGTCTCATATTTTGCACCTTTAATAAGTGCATGAAAAGCTGACATTGCTCTACTACTATCTTGTTGCCGAAAAACATCTTATATAGTCTTGAAGCCCATAACTGAATGGTTCTTTCTAATTTTTTCCCTTTCAAACTGGTAATAATCATTTCATAAATTTCAATTATCTATTTTTTTGTTTTAGAACCTTCATGTCAATTATAATTAGGAGATACGTAAGGTTCTTGTGCATTAGGTTCCTATGCATTGTCATGTTCGACATGGTCAATTATGCAATTTGCATTATGACTTGGTAGCATTTTGTTCTCAAAATTTTCATTCTTTAAATTTTCAATTCTGGCATTATCGTTTTCAATAGGTACATTTTCATTCCCCAACTATACATATTCATTATCTAACTCTATGATTTCACCTTCGACTAATTCATCGTCAACTTGACTAATATTTAACATACCTTTTCTTTTTCTTCGATGTTCCATTTTGTCCCTTTACCTATATGTTGTAATGTCTTCATTAGATACCTTACTTTTGCATTTAGCCTTTCAACGACTATTGCTCCCCATTCAGATGACAATATCGGACACCTAGGGTTATATTTTCAAACCTTTTTCGATTGGTTGGGCCCCAAAACGTGACTTTTTGTAAAACCCATGAAAAGAAAATAAAAAAGTGATGTTGTCGGGTTTGCAAGGATAGGCAATATGTTGGAAAATGATGCTAGTAATATCAGATATCTGATATGCTCACAAAAATATTTTGGAGGGAAGCCCGAATATGTGAGTTATAGTGACTTATCAATTATTTGAGTTATATTATTATGTAAACATATATTATAATTATATATATATATATATATATAATTAATAATGTAACGTGAAGATATAACATATAATCTATTAATATATAATAATATATTATGTTATTCTTATTATGATCTATAAATATAATATATATTATTATATTATATTATTATTATTTTTTCTATATTTGTATTAAATATAATAATGTAATATTATATATATATATATATATATATATATATATATATATATGTTATTAATATATATTATTATTATGACCTATGTTATTAATATATCATAATATATTATGTTATTAGTATTATAATCTATAAATATTATATATATATATATGTCGAAGGGGGTCATGGGGTGACCTATGACCCCCTTCGATCCATTACATGATGACATATGTCCCTAGGGACATATTAGAATCCTTTGTATGGGTTGAAGGGGGTCATAGGTTGAAATTTGACCCCCTTTGACCCATTACATGATGGCATATGTCCCTAGGGGTCCTAGGACACGTAGGGATATATTAGAATGCTTCATATGGGTTGAAGGGGATCATAGGGTAACCTATGACCCACTTTGACCCATTAAATGATGACATATGTCCCTAGGGGTCCTAGAACACCTAAGGACATGTTAGAATCTTTCATATGGGTCCAAGGGGGTCATGGGGTGACTGATCACCCCCTTGGACCCATTACATGATGACATATGTCCCTAGGAGTCCTAGAACCCCTAGGGACATATTAAAATCCTTCCTATGGGCCGAATGGGGTCATGGGGTGAACAATGACCCCCTTTGACCCATTACATGACAACATATGTCCCTAGGGGTTCTAGGACCCCTAGAGACATACTGAAATCCTTCCTATGGGTCGAAGGGGGTCATGAGGTGACAGATGACCCCCTTCGACCCATTACCTGAGGACATATGTCCCTAGGAGTCCTAAGACCCCTAGGGACATATTAGAATCTTTCCAATGGGTCAAACGGGGTCATAGGTTGACCTATGACTCCCTTTGACCCATTACATGATGAAATATATCCTGAGGGATCCTAAGATATAACATATAATCTATTAATATATAATGTTATTCTTATTATAATCTATAAATATAATATATATTATTATTATTATTCTTATAATTTTATTGAATATAATAATGTAATATATATATATATATATATGTTATTAATATATTATTATTATTATTATTATCATTATCTTTAATATACTATTATTATTATTATGACCTATGTTATTAATATATCATGATATATTATGTTCTTAGTGTCCTAATCTATATATATTTATGTCGAAGGGGGTCATAGGGTGACCTATGACCCCTTTCGATCCATTACATGATGAAATATGTCCCTAGGGACATATTAGAATCAATCGTATGGGTTGAAGGGGGTCATAGGTTGACCTTTGACACCCTTTGACCTATTGCATGACGATATATGTCTCTAGGGGTCCTAGCACACCTAGGAATATATTAGAATGCTTCATATGGGTCGAAGGGAGTCATAGGGTAACCTATGACCCACTTTGACCCATTAAATGATGACATATGTCCCTAGGGGTCCTAGGACCCCTAGTGACATGTTAGAATCCTTCATATGGGTCGAAGAGGGTCATGGGGTGACCAATGACCCCCTTCGACCCATTACATGATGACATAAGTCCCTAGGGGTCCTAAGACCCCTAGGGACATATTAAAATCCTTCATATGGGTCGAAGGGGGTCATAGGTTGACCTATGACCCCTTTTGACCAATTACATGATGACATATGTCCCTAGGGGTCCTATGACACCTAGCGACATATTGGAATGCTTCTTATGAGTCAAACGAGGTCATAAGGTGACCTATGACCCCCTTTGATACATTACATGAGGACATATGTCCCTAGGGGTCCTAACGCCTCTAAGGACATATTAAAATCTTTCATATAGGTTGAAGGGGGTTATAGGTTGACCTATGACCCCCTTTGACCCATTACATGATGACATATGTTCCTAGGGGTAGTAGGACCCCTAGCGACATATTAGAATGCTTCATATGGGTCAAAGGGGGTCATAGGTTGACCTGTGACCCCCTTCGACCCAATACATTACGACATATGTCCCTAGGGGTCCTAGGACCCCAAGGGACATATTAGAATGCTTCATATGGGTCGAACGGGGTCATAGTTTGAACTATGACCTCTTTTGAAATATTAAATAATGACATATGTTCTAAGGGGTCCTAACACCCCTAAGGACATATTAGAATCCTTGGAATAGGTCGAAGGGGCTCATCAGTGGACCTATAACATCTTTCAACCCATTAAATGACAACATATGTCCCTAGGGCTCCTAGGACTCATAGAGACATATTAGAATTCTTTGTATGGATTGAAGGGACCTATGACCCCCTTCGACCCATTACATGATGACATATGTCCCTAGGGGTCTTAGGACTCCTAGGGACATTATAATGCTTCCTTTTGACCCATTACATGAGGACATATGTCCCTAGGGGTCCTAACGCCTCTAAGGACATATTACAATCTTTCCTATAAGTTGAAGGGGGTTATAGGTTGACCTATGACCCCCTTTGACCCATTACATGATGAGATATGTTCCTAAGGGTAGTAGGACCCCTAGCAACATATTAGAATGCTTCATATGGGTCAAAGGGGGTCATAGGTTGACCTGTGACCCCCTTCGACCCAATACATCATGACATATGTCCCTAGGGGTCCTAGGACCCCAAGGGACATATTAGAATGCTTCATATGGGTCGAACGGGGTCATAGTTTGACCTATGACCTCCTTTGAAACATTAAATAATGACATATGTTCTAAGGGGTCCTAACACCCCTAGGGACATATTAGAATCCTTGGAATAGGTCGAAGGGGCTCATTAGTGGACCTATAACATCTTTTGACCCATTAAATGACAACATATGTCCCTAGGGCTCCTAGGACTCATAGAGACATATTAGAATGCTTCGTATGGGTCGAAGGGACCTATGACCCCCTTTGACCCATTACATGATGACATATGCCCCTAGGGGTCTTAGGACTCCTAGGGACATTATAATGCTTCCTTTTGACCCATTACATGATGACATATGTCCCTAGGGGTCCTAAGACTCTTAGAGACATATTAGAATGCTTTGTATGGTTTGTAGGGGGTCATATGTTGACTTATGAACCCATCTGACCCATTACATGACAACATATTTTCGTAGGGGTCCAAGGACCCTTAGGGACATTAGAATCCTTCCCTTAGGTCAAAGTAGGTCATAAGTTTACCTATGACCCCCTTTGATCCATTAAATGACAACATATGTCCCTAGGGGTCCTCGAACCCCTAGGGACATATTAGAATATTTTTTATGGGTCGAAGGGGGGGATAGGGTGAGCTATGGCCCCCTTCAACTCATTACATCATGACATATGTCCCTAGGGGTCCTAGGACCCCTAAGGACATATTAAAATGCTTGCTATAAGTCGAAGCAGGTCATAAGGTGACCTATGACCCCCTTCGACTGATTACATGATGACATATGTCCCTAGGGATCTTAGGACCACTAGGGACATTTTGAATGCTTTTTATGGGTTGAATGGGGTCATAGGTCACCTATGACCCCCTTCGACCCATTACATGATGAAATATGTCCCTTGGGATCTTAGGACACCTAGGGACATATTAAAATGCTTGATATGGGTTGAAGGAGGTCATAGGTTAACCTATGATCCACTTCAACCAATTACATGATAACATATGTTCCTAGGTGTCCTAGGACCACTAGGGACATATTAGAATCCTTCTTATGGGTCGAAGGGGGTCATAGGTTGACATATGACCCACTTTGACCCATTACATGATGACATATGTCCCTAGGGGTCCTAAGACCCTTAGGGACATATTAAAATGCTTCTCATGGGTCGAAAGGGGTGATAAAGTGACCTATGACCCCCTTCGACCCATTACATGACAACATATGTCCCTAGGGGTCCTAGGAACCCTAGGGACATATTAGAATGCTTCTTATGAGTCAAAAGGGGTCATAGGGTGACCTATGACACCCATTAACCCATTACATAATGACATATATCCCTAGGGCTCCTAGGACCCCTAGGGACATATTAGAATGCTTCGTATGTGTCAAACGGGGTCATAAGTTCACCTATGACCCCCTTTGATCCACTATATGATGAAATATGTCTCTTGGGCTTCTAGGACCCCTAGAGACATAGTAGAATGCTTCGTATGGGTCGAAGGGGGTCTTAGGTTGACCTATGAACCCCTTCAACCTATTACATGATGACATATGTCCCGAGGGGTCATAGGACCCCTAGGGACATATTAGAACCCTTCGACCCATTAAATGACAACATATCTCCCTAGGGGTCCTAGGACGCCTAGGGACATACTAGAATGCTTCTTATGGGTCGAAGGTGGTCATAGGGTGACCTATGACCAATATCAACACATTACATGAAGACATATGTCCCTAGGGGTCCTATGACCCCTAGGGACATATTAGAATCTTTCCTATGGGTCGAATGGGGTCACGAGGCTACTGATGACACCCTTTGACCCATTACATGATGACATATATCCCTAGGGGTCCTAGGACCCCTAAGGACATACTGGATTCCCTCCTCTGGGTCGAAGGGGGTCATAGGGTGATCGATGACCCCCTTTGACCCATTACATGACAGCATATGTCCCTACAGGTCCTACGACCCCTAGGGACATATTAGAATCCTTCCCATGGGTAGAAGGGGGTCATAGGTTGACCTATGACCCACTTCGACCCATTACATGATGATTTATGTCCCTAGGGGTTGTAGGACCACTAGGGACAAATTAGAATGCTTCCTATGGGTCAAAAGGGGTCATAGGTTGAACTATGACCCCCTTTGACCCATTAAGTGATGACATATGTCACTAGGGGTATTAGGACACTTAGGGATATGTCAGAATCCTTCATATGGGTCAAAGGGCAGTATGGGGTGATCGATGACCCCCTTCGACACATTACATGATGACATATGTCCCTTGGGGTCCTAGGACCCCTAAGGACATGTTAGAATGCTTCCTATGGGTCGAAGGGGGTCATAGGGTGACCCCTTCGACTCATTACATGATGACATATGTCCATAGGTGTCTTAGGACCCCTAGGGACATATTAAAATGCTTCCATTGGGTTGAAGGGGGTCATAGGTCCCTTCGACCAATTACATGACGACATATGTCTCTAGGGGGCTTAGGACCCCTAGTGACATATTACAATGCTTGCTATAGGTTGAAGGGGGTCATAGGGTGACCTATGACTGCCATCAACACATTACATGAGGACATATGTCCCTAGGGGTCCTAGGACCCTAAGGGACATATTAGAATCCTTCCTATGGGTTGAATGGGGTCATAGGGTGACTGATGACCCCCTTCCACCCATTACATGAGAACATATGTCCCTAGGGGTCCTAGGAGCCCTAGGGACATATTAAAATCTTTCTTATGGGTCGAAGGGGGATATGGAGTGACAGATGACCCCCTACGACCCATTACATCAGGACATATGTCCCTAGAGTCTTAAGACCCCTAGGGACATATTAGAATCTTTTTTATGGGTCGAAGGGGGTCATAGGTTGACCTATGACCCCCTTCAACCCATTACATGACAACATATGAGGGATATATTAGAATGGTTCGTATGGGTCAAAGGGGGTCATAGGTTGACCTATGACCCCCTTCGACCCTTTACATGATGACATATGTCCCTAGGAGTCCTAGGACAACTAGGGACATATTAGAATACTTTGTATGGGTCTATGGGGGTCATATGTTTACCTATGACCTCCTTCAATCCATTACATGATGACATATGTCCCGAGGGGTCCTAAGACCCCTAGGGACATATTAAAATCTTTCATATAGGTCAAAGGCGGTCATCGGTTGACCTTTGACCCCCTTCGATCGATTACATAACAACATTTCCCTAGGGGTCCTAGTACCTCTAGGGACATATTAGAATCCTTCTTATGGGTTGAAGGGGGTCATAGGTTGACCTCCTTCGACCTATTACATGACAACATATCTCCCTAGTGGTCCTAGGACCCCTAGGGACATATTAGAATGCTTCTTATGGGTCGAAAGGGGTCATATAGTAACTTATGACCCCCTTCAACCCATTACATGATGACATATATCCTTATGGGTCCTAGGACCCCTAGAAACATATTAGAATGCTTCCTATGGGTCGAAAGGGGTCATAGGGTGACCTATGACCCCCATTGACCCATTACATGACATATTAGAATGCTTCGTATGGGTCGAAGGGAGTCATAGGTTGACCTATGTCCCCCTTTGACCCATTACATGATGACATATATCCCTAGGGGTCCTAGGACGCGTAGGGACATATTAGAATGCTTCATATCAGAATAAGGAGGTCATAAGTTGACCTATGTTCCCCTCAACCTATGACCCCCTTCGACACATTAGGTGATGACATATGTCCCGAGGGGTCTTAAGACATGTAGGGACATAATAGAATCCTTGGTATAGGTCAAAGCGGGTCATTATTAAACTATGACCCCCTTTGACCTATTAAATGGTGACATATGTCTCTAGGTGTCATATGTCCATAGGGGTCCTAGGACTCCTAGGGACATATTAGAATGCTTTGTATTGGTCGAAGGGGGTCATAGGTTGACCTATGACCCCCTTTGACCCATTACATGATGACATATGTCCCTATTGGTCTTAGGACACCTAGGGACATATTAGAATATTTCTTATGGGTCAAAGGGGGTGATAGGGTGACCTATGACCCCCTTTGACCCATCATATAATGACATATGTCCCTAGGGGTCCTAGGACTCCTAGGGACATATTAGAATGTTTTGTATGGGTCGAAGGGGGTAATATGTTGACCTATGAACCCCTCAGACCCATTACATGATGACATATGTCTGTAGGGGTCCTGAGACCCCTAGGGACATATTAGAATCCTTCCCTTCGGTCAAAGGGGGTCATAGGTTTACCTATTACCTCTTTCAATCCATTTAATGATGACATATGTCCTTAGGGGTCCTTGGATGCCTAGGGACATATTAGAATATTTTTTATGTGTTGAAGGGGGGAATAGGGTAACCTATGGCCCCATTCCACTCATTACATCATGAAATATGTCCCTATGAGTCCTAAGACCCCTAGGGAGATATTAGAATGCTTGCTATAAGTCGAAGGGGTTCATAAGGTGACCTATGACCACCTTCGACCCACTACATTGTGACATATGTCCCTAGGGATCCTAAGATCGCTAGGGACATATTAGAATGCTTCGTATGGGCTGAGCAGTGTCATAGGTTGAATTATAACCCCCTTCGACCCATTACATGATGACATATGTCCCTTGGGGTCTTACGACACCTAGGGACATATTAGAATGCTTGATATGGGTTGAAGGGAGTCATAGATTGACTTATGACCCACTTCAACCCATTACATGATTACATATGTCCCTAGGTGTCCTAGGACCACTAGAGACATATTAGAATCCTTCATGTGGGTTGAAGGGGGTCATAGGTTGAACTATGACCCCGTTCAACTAATTAAGTGACGACATATGTCCCTAAGGGTCCTATGATGCCTAGGGACATGTTAGAATCTTTCATATGGGTTTAAGGGGGGTATGCGGTGATTGATGACCCCCTTCGATATATTACATGATGACATATGTTGCTAGGGGTCCTAGGACCCTTAGGTACATCTTAGAATCCTTCCTATAGGTTGAAGGGGTTCATAGGGTGACCCTTTCAACCTATTACATAATGACATATGTCCATAGGTGTCCTAGGACCCCTAAGGACATACTAAAATGCTTCCTATCGGTTGAAGGGCATAATAGGGTGACCTATGACCCCCATCAACCGATTACATGACATATTAGAATGCTTCATATGGGTTGAAGGGGGTCATAAGTTGACCTATGACCCCGTTCGACCCATTACATGATGACATATGTCCCTAGGGGTCCTAGGATGCCTAGGAACATATTAGAATGCTTCATAATGTATCGAAGGGGGTCATAGGTAGGATGCCTAGAGACATATTAGAATGCTTTGTATGTGTCGAAGGGGGTGATAAGTTGACTTATGACCCCCTTCAACACATTACATGACAACATATGTCCCGAGGGGTTCTAAGACCCTTAGGGACATATTACAATCCTTGGTATAGGTCAAAGGGAGTCATCAGTTGACCTATGACCCACTTCGACCAATTAAATGATGACATATTAGAATGTGTCATATGGGATGAAGGGGGTTATAGGTTGACCTATGACCCCTTCGACCCACTACATGATGACATATGTCCCTAGGGGTCTTAAAAGCCCTAGGGACATATTAGAATGCTTCCTATGGGAAGAAGGGAGTCATAGGGTGACCTATGACCCCCTTCGACCCATTACATGACGAAATATGTGCCTAGGGGTCCTATGAACCTTAGGGACATATTAGAATTCTTTGTATGGATCAAAGGGGTTCATAGATTGACCGATGACCCCCTTCAACCGATTACATGATGACATATGTCCCTAGGGGTCCTAGGACACTTAGGGACATATTAGAATCCTTCTTATGGGTCGATGGGGGTCCTTGGGTGAGCGATGACTACCTTCGACCCATTACATGATGACTTAACTCCCTAGGGGTCCTAGGACCCCTAGGGACATATTAGAATCCTTCCTATGTGTCGAAGCCACTTCAACCCATTACATGATGACATATTTCCCTAAGAGTCTTAGGACCCCTAGGGACATATTAGAATCTTTCCTATGGATCAAAGGGGGTCATAGGTTGACCTTTGACCCTCTTCATCACATTAAATGATGACATATGTCCCTAGGGGTCCTAAGAGGACTAAGAACATGTTAGAATCCTTCATATGGGTCGAAGTGGGTCATGCGGTGACCGATGACACACTTCGACACATTACATGATAACATATGTCCCTAGGGGTCCTAAGACCCCTACAGATATGTTAGAATCCTTCTTATGGGTCAAAGGGGGTCATAGGTTGACCTATGACCCCCTTTGACCCAATACATGATGACATATGTCCTTAGGGGTCCTAGGACCCCTAGGGATATATTAAAATGCTTCTTATGCATCAAAGGTATGTCATAGGTGGACCTATGAACCCCTTCGACCCATTACATGATGTCAGATGTCCTTAGGTGCCTTAGGACCCCTAGGGAGATATTAGAATACTTCCTATGGGTTGAAGGGGGTCATAGTGTGACCTATGACCCCATTTGAACCATTATATGATGACATATGTCCCTAGTGGTCGTAGGACCCCTAGTGACATATTAGAATGCTTCATATGGGTTGAAGGGGGTCATAAGTTGACTTATGACCCCCTTAGACCCATTCCATGATGACATATGTTCTTAGGGATCCTTGGACTCCTAGGGACATATTAGAATCCTTCCTATGTGTCGAAGAGGGTCATAGGTTGACCTGTGACCCCCTTTAACCTATTACATGATGACATATGTCCCTAGGTGTCCTAGGACCACATTCTACATATTAGAATGATTTATATGGGTCAAAGGGGATCATAGGGTAACCTAAGACCTCCTTTGACCCATTACATGATTACATATGTCCCTAGTGGTCCTAGGACCCATACGAAGATATTAGTATCCTTCGAATGGATCAAAGAGGCTCATAGGGTGACCTATGAAAACCTTCGACCCATTACATGATGACATAGGTTCGTAGGGGTCCTAGGACACCTAGGGATGTATTAGAATGCTTCGTATCACACAAAGGGGGTCATAGGTTGACGTATGACCCCCTTCGACCCATTGCATGATGACATATGTCCCTAGAGGTTCTTGGACCCGTAGGGACATATTAGAATCCTTTGTATGGGTTGAAGGGGGTCATAGGTTGACCTATGACCTCTTTCAACCCATTAAATGATGACATATGTCTAAGGGTGTCCTAGGATGCCTAGGGACATATTAGAATGCTTCTTATGGGTCAAAGGGGATCATAGGGTGACCCATGACCCCCATCAACACATTAGAAAAGGACATTTGTCCCTAGGGGTCCTAGGACCCCTAGGGACA
Organism: Cupressus sempervirens; assembly: GCA_028749045.1. Taxonomy (NCBI): domain Eukaryota; kingdom Viridiplantae; phylum Streptophyta; class Pinopsida; order Cupressales; family Cupressaceae; genus Cupressus; species Cupressus sempervirens. The sequence goes on along the minus strand of CM053785.1, from coordinate 773,248,162 downwards.
TATTAGAATCCTTCCTATGAGTCGAAGGGTGTCATGGGGTGACCGATGACCCCCTTCAACCCATTATATGATGACATATGTCCCATCCAGTCCAAGGACCCTTAGGGACATAATAGAATCTTTCCTATGGGTTGAAGGGGATCATGGGGTGACCAATGACCCCGTTTGACCATTTACATGATGATATATGTCCCTAGGGGTGCTTGGACCCCTAGGGACATATTAGAATCCTTCCTAAGGGTCAAAGGGGGTCATAGGTTGACCTATGACCCACTTTGACCCATTACATGATGAAATATGTCGCTAGGGGTCCTAGAACCCCTAGGGACATATTAGAATCCTTCCTATGGGTCGAAGGGGGTCATAGGTTAACCTATGACACCCTTTGACCCATTAGATGATAACATATGTTCCTATGGGTCCTAGGACACCTAGCAACATGTTAGAATCTTTCATATGGGTGGAAGGGGGTCATGGGGTGACCGATGACCCCCTTTGACAAATTACATGATGACTTATGTCCCTAGGTGTCCTAGGACCCCTAGGGACATGTTAGAATCTTTCCTATGGGCCGAAGGGTATCATAGGTTGATCTATGACCCCCTTTGACCCATTACATGATGACATATGTCCTTAGGGGTCCTAGGACCCCTAACGACATATTAGAATGCTTCTTATGAGTTGAAGGGTGTCATAGGGTGACCTATGACCCCCTTCGTCCCATTACATGATGACATGTTCTTACGGGTCTTAGGACCCCTAGTTACATATTATAATACTTCTTATGGGTCGAAGGGGGTCATAGGGTGACCTATGGCCCACTTCGATCCATTAGATGATGACATATGTCCCTAGGGTTCCTAGGACCCTTAGGGACATATTAGAATGCTTTGTATGAGTTCAAGGGGGTCATAGGTTGACATATGACATCATTTGACCCATGACATGATGACATATGTCTCTTGGGGTCCTAGGACCCGTAGGGACATATTAGAATCCTTCATATGGGTCGAAGGGTGTCATAGGTTGACCTATGACCCCCTTGGACCCATTACATCATGACATATGTCCCTAGGTGTCTTAGGACACCTAAGGACATATTAGAATGTTTTTTATGCGTCGATGGGGGTCATAGGGTGACCTATGATCCCCTTTGGCCCATTACATGACGACATATCAGACACCTAGGGACATATTAGAATGCTTCCTATAGGTCGAAGGGGGTCATAGGGTGACTTATGACCCCCTTCAACCCATTACATGATAACATATGTCCCTAGGGGTCCTAGGACCCCTAGGGAGATATTAGAAAGTTTCGTATGGGTAGAAGGTAGTCATAGGTTAACCTATGACCAGCTCCGACCCATTACATGATGACATATGTCCCTTGGGGTCCTAGGACCCCTAGGGACATATTAGAATCATTCATATGGGTCAAAGGGGGTAATAGGTTGACCTATGAGCCCCTTCGACCCATTACATGATGACATATGTTCGTAGGAGTCCTAGAACCCCTAGGGACATATTAGAATCATTCCTATGGTGCGAAGGGGGTCATAGGTCAACCTATGACCCCCTTTTGACCTATTACATGACAACATATGTCCCTAGGGGTCCTTGGACCCCTAGGGACATACTAGAATGCTTCCTAGTGGTCGAAGAGGGTCATAGGTCCCTTCAACCCATTACATGACAACATATGTCCCTAGGGATCCTAAGACCCCTAGGGACATATTAGAATGCTTCTTCTTGGTCAGAGGGGGTCATAAGGTGACCTATAACCCCCTTTGACCCATTACATGATGACATATGTCCCTAAGAGTCCTAGGACCCCTAGTCCTAGGATCCTTCCTATGGGTCGAAGGGGGTCATAATTTGTCCTATGACCCCTTGAACCCATTACATGACAACATATGTTAGAATCCTTTGTATGGATCGAATGACATCATAGGTTGACCTATAACCCACTTCGACCCATTAAATGATGACATATGTCCCTAGGGTTCCTAAGACTCCTAAGGACATTTGAGAATCTTTCATATGGGTCGAAGGGGGTCATGGGGTGACCGATGACCCCTTTCGACACATTACATGATGACATATGTCCCTAGAGGTCCTAGGACCCCTAGGGACATGTTAGAAACCTTCATATGGGTCGAAGGTGGTCATGGGTTGACGAATGACCCCCTTTGACCCATTACATGATGACTTATATCCTTAGGGGTCTTAGGACCCTTAGGGTCATATTAGAATCCTTCGTATTGGTCGAAGGGGGTCATAGGTTGACCTATGACACACTTCGACCTATTAAATGTCAACATATGTCCCTAGCAGTCCTAGGACCCCTAGGGACATGTTAGAATCCTTCATATGGGTCGAAGGGGGTCATTGGGTGACCTATGACCCCCTTCGATCCATTACATGATGACATATGTCCCTAAGGGTCCTATGACCCCTAGGGACATATTAGAATGATTTCTATGGGTCGAAGGGGGTCATAGGGTGACCTATGACCTCCTTTGACCCATTACATGATGACATATGTCCCTAGGGGTCCTAGGACCCCTATTGACATATTACAATCCTTTGTATGGGTCGAAGGGGGTCATAGGTTGACCTATGACCCCCTTCAACCCACTACATGATCACATATATCCCTAGGGTTCCTAGCATCCCTAGGGACATATTAGAATCCTTTGTATGGGTCGAAGGGACAATATTATATATAATAATTATATTATATTGTATATTTTAATATAATAATAATATATTATTAGATTATATAACAATAATAATCATATATGTTACTAGATTATAGTTTTAATAATAATAATAACAATATATATTATTATATAGAATAATTTTTTCATATAATACTACTATATATATTTAATAATAATATATATCATATATATCACTATATTATATTTAATAATAATAATCATATATATTACTATAATATAATAATAATTATAATGTTTTTTTTTTTTTTTTATTGATAAATGACCAAGGCCTTGAATCATATATTAAAGAAAGGAAAAAAAGATACATAGAGTTTCTCCATTCAAACAGGCACTAGTAGGAATGAATGGAGAAGAAAACCTCCAGTCTTGCTCAGGACTCATGTCCTATATTATTACATACCCTAGGGGCATACCCCGGTTCTCAAAGTTACATGAGTAAAAAAATTACATAAGATTACATATGGGCATTCCCATGGAAATTTGAGTCACAATAGCTTCCTTTTGACTATATGTGAAGAATCCGAAATAAAATACCTGTCAAGAAATTCTTTCTTTAAGAAACAAGGATTTTTAGTAGCCTAATGAAATACTCTTTCAAAATCCAATCTACTCTTTCAAAATACTCATTCAAAATTCAATATATGTATATTCCTTATAAGACCTTATATAATTAATAATCTGTCTAGTTGTCACATCTAATTTTAGTCCATTAAACATTTTAACTCCTTATATTAAACCTTTGCTAGAACTAAGATGGGGATATTGAACTAAAAAGTGAGTTTTATAAACAATGAATTAAAACAAAGGCCATTACCTACCTAATAAGTGATCCTGAGAGTAAGAAATATCTAAAATGCCAACCCCTAAGATATGTTAGATCAGTCTTAATTATGATCCACAAACAAGGAATAATAGACTCTAATTACTGAATTATCTGACTGATATATAGAACCAATATTTGATAATACAATCCATATCTGTATAACTATCACCGACAGCGCAATCCCTAAAAATTTAATTGTCACTAGCCACAAAATTTCTTAAATTGCTACCTTAATAAATCAAATAAAGCAGGGCTCAAATTCTGGACCGATCAAAACACCAACCATTTGGAAATATGTTTCTATTATCAAATATTACCTTACAAAACTATATAGTGAAAGATTTACAATACTTTACTATGTATAACTATAACAAGGATAGACACAACACCCTATATTATACTAATTAAGGAACTCTAAACATACCAGTAGGCCTACTATGCTAGATTAGTTTAACTGGGTACATAACCGCCATCTATTACTAGATATCAAAAACTTGAAACCAAATACTTCTATTTCCATGAGACCATAATCACCTCTGGAATAGAGTCTGGATCATCCATGACTACGTTTGGAGGGAGTACATAATCGAATCTAAGTTTGCTCAATTTTTTTGCATTAAGAATGTAGAACTCCAAGGTGTTGAGGTCATTGAAGACTACACTCGGGCTTACATAAGATTTAAACATGTTGATATATTTGACCACCCAATCCAGATTATCTTCTGCCCTAATCCCACGCCAGCATAGGAGGAAATTAACACTTGCTTCCATTCAAGGCCATGCCCTAAAAAAGGCCAGATTTTCCCTAACCATGAAACATTTTCGACACGAGGCAGTCTTCAACTCTTCCGTACCCAAGGGAAGACCCATGTATTTTTCAGGGTAAGGGATTCTGCCCTTTTCATCAATGTTTTGTACCGCCTTCTCTAGCCCTCGCCTCTAGACAGGATTGAAAATATCTTCACAAAGCTTAACAATCTCTTCTTTCCCAATCTTTTCCTTTACCATCACTCCAATGAAAGTCCCAATTATTGAGCTATTGGTTCTCCAAGTCGCCCTATAATCAAAAGGTATCTTCCCCTAACACCCTACTCACAGCAAAACGTTTCATATCATTTACATTTCTCAGAAGACGACTCCATCTTTCCAGTGTTACCTTCTCGAGAAAGGCCATTGTTCTATTTTTTGTCGTATGATAGACACTCACATTAGTTTCCATCGTAGCAATAGGCAAACACATAGGAGTGGTAGAAATCTGTCACTCTAAATCTATGTGCTCTCTCAAAACTTCATTTCCATATAACAGAAAAAACCATCATTATCCAATCTATCCTCCGTGCCCTTTAAACAGGAATAAAATCTTTGGTTGTCAGTGACCTCAGCTACTCATATTAAACATTGAGTATTAGATCACATTTTCCAGAGCCTTTACCACATGAGCCAAGTAGAAAATTCAGAACTCGCTCCCCCCTAATCCCAAATCATATTTCCTAACGATAACCTTCTGGACCCCCAATTAGTAATAATATCTATTGACACGATCTTCAACTAGAGGACAGCTAGAAAGCACAAAACAACAAAATGAAAGTGAATGGAGATTTTAGGATAAGGCTAATTTGCTAGATAATTTATAACTCTTATAATTGTAGTTATGTCCTGATGCACTTCTTACTGAGTGAAGTCCCTATATAAATCAGACCATCAGCAACAGAATAAGAATAAGTTCCTAAGGTGAACTAAAATTATAGATAATTGGGTTTCACCTAAATAGCTGCAATAAGTACACTAATCAAAAAGATTATGAAAGGAATATATCTTAGGATATACTAAGACTAGCAATAAAGCTATAGTTTGACAGTATTTTAATAATTATAATACCCTCTTAATTACATAAAGTAGGGATACAAGGGTGGAAATATAAAAAATAACTTAATAATTCTACTATTTTATCTATTTCTTCCTATTTATTTAGATATAGTGTTTAAAAGTATATATTTCAGAATATTAATAAGTACAGATTTGTATCTAAGAAACTATAAATCTGTATGTACCAATATATATATGTCTATGTTTATGTTAGCGTATGAATATATATATATATATATATATATATATATATATATATATATATGCCTTTATATATGAGTATATATTTATAGATAATAAGAGAGAATAATTATTGTAGACACCTAAATTTGATTACATTGCTTTGGTAATCCTATTTAGTTATCTCTAAAGGCATCATTAATTAAATTCCTATTTAATTAATCCTTTGCCATCCCCTAGCGGATTAATTTAATTAATCATCTATAGTCCTAATTGATAAATCAAATAACCTATTATTTATCAATTAAATCCTATTCTTCTATCTAAATTCTAAAATCCCCATTTATTAAATAAATCTATTTGATAAATAAAACCCTCAAATCTAAAAACCCCTAATCTAATCCTAAATCCCCCTTTTAAGCCTAATCCACCCCATCCACCCATACTAACTAAGCTTAGTCACTAACTCACCCACCCTCATGAATGCCATCCACTTGCAAATCTCTAACATCCCTAATATAATCCTAAACCCAAGCCTAATCCACCCCCTAATGTTGTCACATTCCCTAAGCAAGCTTAAGACTTTCTTAAAGCCAAGGAAAGTCAACAATCTCAACTCCCTCCAAAATATCCCAACCACCCAACAATGAATGCTCTTACAAAAGCCATAAAGACTCTTACAAGCTCTTACAAGCCATAATGAAGGGTCTTTATGAAGATATTATCCTTTGAGCCTCCTTTTTTGACTCATCCTTCCCCTTTCCTCCATCCACTCACCTTGTGACATGTGTCACTCTTTGATTGGTGCTAAACAAGCACAATCCATGTGCTCCCTTTTGAGTGCATCCTAGCCCTCCTTAAGCTTTCATCTTTCCTTCCATCTTAGGCCTGCATCTCTCAAGCCCTTAGCCTATAAATTGGATCCCCTCCCAAGCCTTTTCAATCACAATCCATCAAGTAAAGTTATAATGCCATTTTGAAGCCAAATCCATACTTTTGCATGCATCCACACCAAAAATCCCAAAAATCTCCATTGAAGCTAGTTTGAAGCTTGAGAATACATCCCAAACTAATCCATTAGACTCATCCCTAAATCAAGTGAGTATCCTCATTGGGAGAGCCATTCCATGGCTCATATTCTCATTCGATGGTTTCACTTTGTCTCTCATATATGTTATGTCTTTTATGCTAGTTAATGCTTTGTTCTTTTGATAGATTAGTATTACTTGCTAACATATTGCTCATATACAATTATGAAATTCTCCTAGTTCTACAAAGGGGGAGAAGACTCTAAGTTGTATATCAAGAGTGATTCTCCATTAGCACCCCTGTTGGCAAGTCTTTCTGCCATCACATTACCTTCTCGGTAAATGTGGTTGATCAGGACATCTTCAGAATTTTCCACTAAAATCAACACTTCTTGGAGTTTAGAGTTCAAGATCCAATTAGGAGTCTTTTTTTTCCTAATGGCATTAAGGATGACTTGAGAGTTTCCTTTGATGACAATTTTAGATAGACCTAAATTATGACATAGTTTTAGACCTTTCTCCAGCACTTCAAATTTTGCCATATTATTAGAAACTGGAGGAAGAGGAGAGGCTAGCTTTGCAATCCACCACCTATCCTCATCATTGATGATACAACCTACACCAGCTATCCCTAGGTTCCCTCTTGCTGCACCATTGAAGTTCAATTTATGCCATCCTGGGGGTGGAGGAGCCCATTTACAATTTTCCCTTGCCTCCTTATTGTTGGCTGCATATACCATGGGGGGGTTGATCAGATTAGCCCATTGTTTCTTCATTATACCATCCCAAAATGAGAAAGAGCCTTCTTCATGGGAGGATTTCCTTAGATTAACATTCATAACTTCTATTATAGTCACTTCCAGTTTTAACAAAAAACTATCTAAATTCTGCTCTTTATTTTTGAAAATACGATGATTTCTTTCTTTCCAAAGTTCCCATACCACTAGGGATGAGAAAATATTCCAAATTTTACTATATACCCCACGAACCACATGTGTAGGCCAGGAGTTTAGGAACCCCTTGAGGGTATTCTGAAAGGGGGTTGACCACTTAAGTTGGGATTTAATCCATTCCCAGTAATTTTGAGCGAAAGGGCAATTGAGGAAGAGGTGGTCTACATCTTCATTGCTCTGTTTACACATAACACACCAGTTGGGGCCCATGATACCAAATCTAGCTAATCTATCTGTGGTCAGAGCTCTGTTCTGAAGGGCAATCCATAAAAAGAAACCTGTCTTAGGTAGGCAAGCTGCATCCCAACACAATTTTAAAGGGATTTCCACATAGTTCCACTTTTGTGAATGAATAATAGATTGATACCCAAGCTTCACATTGTAAACTCCATCCTTTGATCCAGCCTAGATAAGACTATCCGACCTTTTAGATTCTTTAATTTTCCTATTCAATATGATCTTTTCAAAAGTAGCAGTTGAATCTGGCTCAAGTTCTAAATCATCGATGGAGGGCCATCTCCATCGCAACTCCCCATCTGACATCTCTTTAACTTTATAATCTTTGACCTTACAACCCCACAATGATTTCAACTTAGTTATAAGGTTCTCTAAATTCGGGGATGAATGAATAGGGGGTAGTCCATCCCATGAATCTTCCCAGAACAAGGCTTTATTTCCTACCCCCACATCCCAAGTTAGATATTTGCTAATAATACCCCGACATTTTGACATGAAATTCCAACACTCCAACCATTTCGGTAATCTTTCCATCCTGAACAATGATTTTAGGTCTGATGGATCTAGATATTTATAATATAGAATTTTGGCCCATTTGTGTTCATTTTCTTGGTATAACCTCCACACAAGTTTAGCTCCCAAAACCCATAGGTTATCCCATTTAATAAGAGCAAGTTTCTTGTCATTTTCCTTATCCTTCCACAAGAAATTTCTAAGTTTGGTCTTAAATTTCTTGGACATCCAATTATTGAGAGGAAGACATGCCATGGGAAAAATTGGAGTAGTTGAAAGGACTTCTCAGATCTTGGTAATCTTATTAGCCTTAGAGATCCACTTATTTTTCTAGCTTTCAGTCTGCTTATCCACCTTTTCAATCATGTCCATCCAAACTTTGGTGTCATCTACATGTTGTTGATGTGTAATCTTAGGAAGATTCTTGGTAATAGCAATACTAGAGATCTTTCTTTCCTGATAAGCGTAGGAGATTGCTCTCCCAAAGGCTTTAGCCATTAGAATAAAGAGGGAGGGAGATAGAGGGTCTCCCTGCCTAATACCCCTAGAAATTTCAAAAAATCCCTCAGGCATCCCATTTATGAGAACCAAAATCTTTGGAGTAGAAATAAACTTAAATATTAGATTTACCCATTGATGAGAAAAACCAAACGCTTCTAAACCTTTACAGAGAAAATGCCAGTCAACCATATCATAAGCCTTCTATATGTCTAACTTCATAAACATGCATGCTTCTTTATCTATGGCAGCCAAGTGAATGACTTCCTGAATTATGAGTACGCCATCCAAAATTGACCTTCCTAGAACAAAACCTGTCTGCTCTTCAGAAATCAATTTTAGCATGATTACCTTGAGTCTATTAGCTATAACTTTTGAAAATATTTTATAAATAGTGTTGCATAAAACAATAGGTCAAAAGTCTCTAGGATGTTCTGGACAATCCTTCTTAGGGATAAGTGTGAAGAAGGAATAGTTGATTTCAGCCAACAGAGACCCACCATTCCTTGATGCTTCAATTGCTTTCCATAAGTCTTCCCCTAGTATATCCCAACATTTTTTTAAAAAGAAGGCTTGAAACCCATCAGGACCTAGGGATTTATCTGGGCTCATATTAAAGACCACTGATCTTACCTCTTCCAAAGTTATTGGTCCATTTAGATTTTTATTATCTTCTGCAGTGACCAGTTTTGGGATAAATTTGAGCATTCGGGATTGTGCCTCCCTATTAGACCCTTCATAATTATTTAGTAAATTATTAAAATGAGAAACTATCGTGTCTACTATTTCTAGTGGACTTTCTGTATGTAAACCCTGCGGAGTCGAGATGCTGGTAATTTTCTTGAAAGCTCAATTTTGGATCATAGAATTGTGAAAAAACTTAGTGTTCCAATCTCTCTCATCCAACCATTTCTCTCTAGATTTTTGTCTCCAGTAGGTTTCTTCTTTGGATAAAATATCTTCTTGTTTCATGAGGAGTTCTTTTTCTAAAATCTATTTCTCATAATTCATACCATATTTTATAATTTCCTGATTCAGGTTTTCCAATTTTTCTTCAATTTCCAGCTTTTCTTTAAAAATATTGTTGAAGTATTCTCTGTTCCACCTCAAAATATTTTCCTTCAGAAATTTGAGTTTGGAAATGAAAATGAACATTTTTGACCCAGTGAAATTTGCTTGAGTCCACCATGTTTTAACCAATTCAAGAAATCTCAGATCTTGAAACCACATCTTTTCACACTTAAAAGGATTTCTGGGAGGTTTAGATGGTTCTGAAATCCCCAAACAAACAGGGAAATGATCCGATCCTGCGAAGGGCAGAATGGAGGATTGAAATTCCTTATTACAGGAAGAAAGATTACCTACTGTAAAGAATCTATCTAATTTTTCTGCGATATAATCATTATCCTTTCTTCTATTATTCCACGTAAATATGTTGTTACTTGATGGAATTTCTAGTAAACTAAGTTTGTTAATCCATAATTTGAATTCTATAGATGAGAGCGGCAGATGTTGAGCTCCCCCTACTTTCTCATCTAAACTTAGAATCGTATTAAAATCTCCTCCTAATATAGTCGGGCTTTCTTTGTGCTTTGTAATAACCGAACTTAATTCATCCCAAATATTTTTTTTCCCTATTATACTGTTAGGACCATACACATTTATAAGAATGAATTTCATATCTGATTTTATGCTCTGTATATTCACACACAGCTAGTTATTATTATTTACTAGATATGTTAGATTTACTTTCCTAGGGTTCCAAATAATACCTAAACCCCCTAAGCCACCTATTGCCTCAATTAAGATTGAATCCCATAACCCTAACATCTTACTAAGTTTAGCGCCTTCTCCTTTATTAAGTTTGGTTTCTTGAATTAATATTATTTTTGATTTAAATTTTTTTAAATATTATTTAAATAACCTTTTTTTGCTAGGGGCATTAAGACCCCTAACATTCCAAGATGTTATCCTCATATTGCCTTAGGAAGGCTCTTCCCCTTCCCCATGATAAGAAGCTCATCAATTTTCCTCTGTTCTCTGGCTAGGCCTTCAGTTTCACGTAATTCCTTCAATGATCTCCTACCTCTTTTTCGTTTAGGCTTGCCATAATTTGGAGAGCTTAAACCTTCCTGATTCATTTGTATACCAAGCTCTTGCTGAAATATATCCAGATCTTGATCTGATGATGCAAATCCTTTCTCTAATCTTACAAACTCCTCCATTTCCAATTCCTTGCAGATCTGATGCCTGAGAGTGTCCTCCTCAAATTTTTTATTTTCTATTTCTGTCGACTTTCCAATGTTTGTCCTGTCATCTTTCTGATTGCCTTTTGGTGTATTTCCACTCTATTTGTCCTATTTCCTTACACTATCCTCCATCTGGATGTCTATGATATCCCTTTGGAGATCCTCGGCTGTATATTCATCTCCTCCCAATTTGACTATTATTTTTCCTACCAGCTCCTCTTTTTGAGAGGTAGTGATCTTATCCAGGTTATCAAAGGAAAAGACCTGAATGAGCTCCTTTGTTAAATGTTCCAAACTGTTATCTTCAACCTCTAACATACTAGTTTCTGGTGTAAATTCTAGATCCTCGTTTAAAAAATGCAGAAGGACTTTTACAATTGAGATTTCTGGACTCTTGCCATCAATCCAAGTTTGTGACTGAACTTCTATTGAGCTGAAAGGCAAGAAAGGATGCCCATCCGGAGTTTGCCAAAATTTTGAAGCTCTTCTGGTTCCATCAAGTATCAGAGTGGTTAATTCTACTTCAGGAAGTATATCAATATTCAACTGCTGAGGTTCCTGTGGTTCTGTTCTTGAAACAACTATTTCCATCCTATCCTTGGGTGAAGAGAAAAGCATGTTATTTTCTACTTCATCTATGTCTTGATGATTCACTGAATCTGTAGTGTTGTTTTGTATCTCTTCTTGTCGTACATTTTCCTTATTCTCTTCAAGCTCCTTCTGATACATGTGTGCCGAGGACCCCTTTATAGTTTCTATTTCCAAATGACTCTCTTCTTTTTCATCTTCCATAATACTGCTTCCTTTGTGCTCTGCAGGAGCCTCATGTATTTCTGTGTCTTGTTCTAGATCTTGGTTTATGACTATTGTGGACATTGTTACACTCCTTTTTGGGGCATCTTTGTCTCTGATTACCAACTATTTTGGTGAGGGATTAGACTTATAATCCTCGTCATGTTCCACTGCAACTTTTTTCTTTTTTCTACTCTGTCTTTTAGAACGACTACCATCCAACCCCAGATCTATATCTTTTTTAGGAATAGAAACTATAACAAATTTAAGTCTTTTTTTATTAGGTAAAACCTTGTCTGATGCTTTATCAACTATCCTTTCTTTCTGATTGACCTAACTTTGGAATCCTGTTGGAGAGATCTGATCTTCCAACATTTTGCTCTTCATTGCCCTCAACCAAGAAAATTGACTGCTGATATCCGAAGTAAGGGGGAGGATCTTGGGCATGATTTTATGAAATTCATCAAATCTTAAAATATCAACTATTCTCTTTTTATATGTCTGATACTTGATATCATAAGATGCTTTACTAGTTATAAATTTTTTTGTTAAAATCCAGTGGATGATTGAACTTCACATTGATTAACACCTTGACATTGTTACAGCAATAGAAAGAAGCATCAATACCTCTAACCTCTCCTACCTTCGACCCTATGGCTTTAATAATGTCTTCATGACAAAGCTCCGAAGGGAGGGATGGTAGGACAAACCAAGAGGGCAACTTGCAATCTAAATTTTCTATTTTAAAATTGTGGGACCAATCTATAAATTTAACACAGTGACCATTAAAAAAACACTCAGACCATAATAAAAATTCTTTTTTGATAGCCTCGTCTAAACATTGTAAAAAAAGTATATTATCTGAGAAAGTGAATATACTTACCAAGTTCTTGCAGGACTCCTCCAGCCAATCGAGTAACAGAGGGAAATCATCCTATGGCCCATTCCAAATAGCAAAGATGCTTCTCTTTATGCATTTGTCCCATGAAGATTCGATAGCTTTGCTTGAAATTTTGACTGGTTCATCATTTGTGTATCACGAAGATGACCTAGGAGATGGACTAGGGTTCACAGAATGATGTGGCTTATGGATTCTACGATGAGATAGATGTATGAACCTGGGGAAGCAGATTTGGGAGATAAACTTTCTGCCTGGGGTGAAACTGGTTGATATGGATCCAGAACCATAGCCTTGTATTTTTTTGGGTGAGCATATCTCGTTAAATTGAAAATATGAATATGATTATCTAGTTGATCTACTGTAAAAATCTGGTGATTCAGATTTTTGTGTACCTCAGAGCAGATTTGAGAGTTCTACGAAGGAGGATTTTGGACATGCATCTCACGATCTTTATTTCCCTTGCTACATCACTGGCTGCGAGGTTCCTCTACATCATTTTTAAAAATGTCAAATCTATTCGCTATGTTTATCGAGTATCTCTTATCATATATGCTTTGTAGTTTCTTTTGCTGCCAAATCGGCCCGAGGCCGCTTGTGTTTACATGTTTTTGCAAGAATTTTCTTCGAGACTCCATGGGTCAGAAAGGGGTTAGTTTTTTCACAAAAGAAAAGCAGAGCGCCATTTTTAATAATTATACTATTAATGTTCACACATTCACGAAATATATTTTCTTTTAAAATTGTCTAAAGTTATTCTCTTAAGTTTATTTCCCTTTAAATTTGTCTCCCTCCAAATTTAAAATTAAAAAAACTTCCCTTTTGAAATTTACCTCCAAAAATAGATGAGAATTTATCAAACCATATCAGATATTCGATTTGAAATTGAATATTTGATGTGGAATCATATATTTGATTAGGCCTGGTATTTACCAAGCCTACCCAGTCAACCCAAAAATCGTGTTTGAGGAAGTTTTCAATGACAGTCAGACTTCGGGTAGGCATCTGACAATGCTATTTTGATTGAAATTGAATGAAACAAAATTTTTTTTTTAAGATCACTCTCGAGATTCCATCAATATAATCGCTGTCAAATTCTGAGTTTGATAAGTATTTGTTAGTTAATTTTCAATGAAGATTATTGTAAAGTGTTGATTGTCATACTGATTGAAAAATAGCTATAACTTTCAAATGATATAACATTTTTAAAATCTAAAAGTTGCATCACATTCTATGCTTCGCCTAGTATAAGAAAAAAAAAATTGGTAAAATTTTCTATTAGTTAAGGTGGTCAGACACGGGGGTTTTTTTTTCAAAATTTTTTTGGTAGAGAAATCATATTTAATTATTTATTTGGAATAAAAATATCGAAAAATATGCATCACATCCGAGCATGAGTCTATTTTTCATATCTATAATTATATTTTAAAAAAATTATCATTTTATTTTGATTAAGGTGGTCAGACATACACCTACTTTGTATTTTTTCCCTGAAATTTTTGTAGTACTGCATTAAAATCCAAACTTTTGATCAATCAATTATTTTTTCTCCTGATAAGGCCTAGTAGTTTAGAAACTAAATTAAATTTCCTACAAATTATTTACTTACAAATTTTTGATATAAAGTCCATAACCACTTTAAAATTATGTGTCAAGTTGACATAACCCTAATTTGCTAATTTTTCACTGCCACTTAAGGCCATAGTTTGGTACACCATGATCCTGCACATACCCTATTTTGTCACTTACACATTGAATTGTTCTCTTTTCTTATTGATGATATATGTTTTACAACTTGTAATAATTGTACCTCAACAAAATCATACTCATGATCTTTCATCACAATCGTCTACGCTTGATCTAGAGCCATACAAGGCACACTATCCAATCTGGTCAATTGATAGAATTTGTGAGAAATGACTCTCACTAAAAAATTAATTAGTGGATCAGAAATTTTTGAGATGGATAAAGCACATCCATTTCACTCATCTCCTATATTCACCTCAATTTCTTCATGGCCCAAACATTGCATTTTTTATTCAGTTGTTTAGGCTTGGATAGCCTGTAACCCTGTGAATCATTTTGCTTGTGATCTCCACTATTCATTATGTAGTCAATACATCATGTCATCAATTTGGATGAAAATAAATTTTATAAACTCTAATTTGAAATTTCTCAGGAATTCTAATGCACGAGTTAACCCTTTCCTCTCAACAATTTGAAAATTTTCCTTCAAGATTTCTTCATTGCATAACTTCTCATAAGCTTCCCTAATTTCATAATCTCCTACTTATCCAATTTTATGCATATACCAACTTCTAACATCATGAACCATAATGACTTTAGGTGGTATCGAAGATAATGCATCCCTTGAGTCTCCTTTCATATAAATCTCTAGAATAGCACAAAACATAGGTGGAGGACAATCACCACTCTTCACCAATTGGATTCTACTAACCTCTTTTCTCATTTCAGTAGTTTATGAAGATATCATAATCATATCTTGGGTTTTGAAGTTTTTCCTTGTCTAGATACTCAACATAGTTTAGATCTTCACTCATTCAAGCTTCTTGATCAAATCACTCTTGAAATCTTTGTTGATTGCTAAAATCCCCAAATCTCTATGCACTCTAAAAAATCTCAATGCAAGGCATGTGAGAATGTCTTTCAAATTTTTTATATACCTTGTTTTGATCAATTTAGGGTCACCATTAATGTTGTGTACTTAGATGAGTGGAAGCTAGCTGCATCGATTGATGTTGGTGCCTTTCAATTAGCTCTTTGTATTATAGCTTGATCTCTTCCATACCATTTCTAAAGTGTTTGGTCTATGTTGCAATTCGAGGTCAACATAGACATTTTTACTAACACTTGACAACCTTTCAAAAAAAAAATCTTATGTCTTTACATATGCATATATGAACTATTGGCACATTTACTTGTAAGGAACCAATCTATGATATATTAATTAAGTTTATAGTTACATACATACCTCTCTTGCTTAGTTTGAGATGACATGATTACATTCTCCATTGGATTGGGTGACTTGACCTCCATTAACTCTGCTATTTCCATCTTCTATTTTCCTTTTCCATTTCTAGTTCATTTCATTCTTGATTTTCTCAATGTCCACTTTCACTTTTTCCTTTGTAATTTTTTTGATTTGTTGAATGTACTTGAGTCCTAGAATTCTTACTTTGATGTCCAAACTTGTGATATTTAGAACATGCAATGTTAGGTGCATCATTCTTTCTTGGATTTGTCAAGCAGGGTTTTGTCTATGATCTGTCTTCATATGCTCCATGCCTATATTTTTGATAGTTATAACAATATCCTTCAAATATACTTGTAATAGGTTCATTCCTCAGTCTTGAATTACACTCATGTATTTGATATCCTTGTTTCTTGGAGTAAAAAGAGTAACCATTAAACTTAGGTTTCGAATTTTACACACCATTTTTTGTTCAAAAAATATTTATAGCATGACCAAGTTTTCCACAATGGTAGCATGTTGGTTTTTTCTTTGACTTTGGATTTCTTGGTTCTCCATTCCTAGATGATTCTCATTTCTTAATGCATAAATGTCATGACCTATTAGAACAACTTGATGACTTCATAAGTTCTTCAATGTACTTTAGTGCCTCCTTAGGTTTGTTGAATCTCTCAATAATTTTTTTCTCATTTTCTAGTTCATTCTTCAGAATTGTATTCTATGATTTGAGGTTAGAAATTTTCATATCCTTGTGATTCAATTCCTGATTTGCAAGAATTAGTTGATTCGTCATGTCTAGTTGAGTACTAGTGTGCTTCTGCACATCTGATATCCTTCTTCAAGTATGGTAGCCATTACCCTTTTGTCTTCTTCAACCATAATTCTTTCTTCTTCAACTTTCTTTCTTTGTTTAGTCAGTTCACATAGTCTTACTGATTGGATTTCATGTTCTCTTTTAAGTCTTCTTATTTCTTCATTAGGAAGTTTGTTCTTGTCAAGTAGATCAACAGATGCCTTTTCATTTGGATTGATTGATTCAAAAAATCATTCAGTCTCAATTTCTTCATAGGAAAACTATTTTTTCTAGATGACAATTTCCTTTCACCTTTTTAGGGAATCCTTCAGAGCTTGTCTTTCTTTCTCAAGTTTCTACAGTATGAGTTGGAAGTCAATCACCTTATTTTCAATAACCTTATCTAGTATGAATTCCTCCATCTCCAAGATCTAGTCTTCAAGCTATTAATCTTCTCTAAGAGAGCCAATGCCCTTATTCGAATTTTTAATTTATGGAGGTGTAAATAGGATACAAAAAATACTAAGAGGGGGGTGGTGAATTAGAATCTTTAACACTTTAAACTTTTCACCAATTCATTCTCATCTATTAGTAACTTGTAATGTAAACTTGTTGTAACATAGAAAAAGGATCGTTCACATGAATGAAAATGAAAACACATAACACAATAATTGTTACACAAAAATCCTCCAAGGTGAAGGTAAAACTAGGTTGGGGATGACATACAAAAATATTCACTATTGAAGTAATAAAGTTAACCAATTAAGGTTATAATGTCTGATCGTAAAATATGATCTACCATATGAGGAGTCTTCCCTATTAAAGGCTTAAGAGATTGCTAAGTCTCACATTCTTAGAGGATTTACAACTTATAACAAAGTAAGGACTCTGTTAGGAGATTCACAAAGATCTATTAAGAGATTTATCACGATTCAAGTCAGTTAAAATTGATTCAGTACCTAGCTCTTAGTTTTCTCTACAAGTTGATTTTGAGTCTTCTCCTTGCTAATTTATCCTCTTCTCTATTCTGATATCACTTTTCTTTCCCTTTCACTTCACTTTCATGCATAGGTCACTTCCTCTTTTAGATTAACAGAACCATTCATCAATTTTTGATATATTCACAATCCTTCTCTTAAATATTACTTCTTGTTTGCATGCATACACCTCTCTATGTTTCCTCTTTCTTTGCATCCATTCTTACTTCTCTCTTACAATCTAGGTTAAGATCATCCCTATTTTAAAAAAATTGTAACAACTTTTCTAGATGGTTCCATATTTTTCCTCTTCATCTTTATCGTTGAAAACACACAACATAGGGATCTATCATCAATGTCATGTAAATGTTCTATAAAAACATCTTCAAGTATTAAATGTTCTATAACAACCTTTTCAAAACTTAAATATACATTCCAAGTCAACCTGATATTCATTTTGCCTCAAACTTTGTTTCACTCCTAAATTTTATGTAAACTCTGCATTGTTCAATCTTTCCTATTTCCCGATGCTCAACATTGTTGTTTCTTAGCCTATATTACCCTTCTAATGCTTGACATGTATTGTGCTCGGCACACACTTTATAACTTGGCACTTGTATGCTTGGAATTTTCTAGGTCGCTAATGAGTTTGGCTCATATAGAAAATACTTAGTGACCATACACTTACTTGGCTCCTATAGAGCTTGATACATACTCACTTATGTACATGACTCGACCTATATAGAGTAGCTTGGTCTCAATCATGACTGTCTGACTCTACCTTGTAGATGACCAAGTGGTTGACACTAATAGACAACTATCATTAAAGATACCAACATCATGTGTATATCTATTGATTTGTGTATGTATATATTTTTATTCTATTTGTTCATATCTTTGTATGTAAGCTTCTCATATTATTAAGATTCAATTTTCAATTTAATAATTTTAAATTATTAGTCTAAATTTGTTAAACTAAAAGTATTAATTTTCATTACCCTAACAACATATATATTACAATTATTCTTATTAGAGTAAAACAAAGTTCTAAAGGACCCTATAAAAATCACTACTTGCAAGAGTTATGTTAATACAAATCAATAACAAAGAGATAACCTAAAAACAACCCTAAAAAAATTCAACAAAAGCCATGATGCTTGACAAAAGGAAAAGCCTTAAAACAAAGAATGAACATTTGTGAGGCTTTGCGATTTGTGAATCTTATAACCATACATTGAGTTTTATCTTTGAAAGGTTTTAGATAATCTAAAACATGTGTGGGTTTTACATGAGTTCCACAACTAGAAACTAATGTATCAATCGAAAGATAGCCAAGGGCTACAAAGCCAAGACTGAGGAACATAAACAAGGGGTTTCAAAGGGTTCTCCAACCTTCAACAAACAATACCTACTCACAAAAAGACCATCTCGAACACCACAAGATTCCACCTTTGTATGAACCACCAAGGAGAGAAATAACATCTGAGGAGCAACCAAAACTCTCATCAACATAGAATTTCACCTCCAATTGAATCTTATCAACCTTAGTAAGTAGACAAAATCCAATACAGGGACAAGAGAGAAAAATGAAGATCATCATTTAAATACCATAGTTATAATAAGATAATTTATTGACTTTTCAAATAATTTTTTTATAAAGCAATTTTTTTTATTTAATTGAATGATTTTGATGTCTACAATTGAATGCAATATTCTACTAGTCATCAACAATTTGGTTCAGTTTTATAGACACCCTAATTTTAAAAATAGATATAAAGAATTTTTCCATATTTTTATCTTAAATCTAGAATTATTTTTTCCCCTAAATTTCTAGATTAATTTGTAAAATCTATAAGAATATTTTGTATATATAACGTTTAATAATTGTACTATTAATGTTAACTGTTCTAGTTTTTAATCTTAAAATTAAACGTCTCTTAATATTTCTATTTAAGTTGATTAAATAAATATAACTAAATTTTATTACTACGACAACATGAATATATACCATTTTAATATTGAATTATTGAAAAATAAATTACAACTACAATGACAGCAGTAATTTACGAAATAAACAGCAGATATATATGCATTACAAACAGTACACAATGAACTGGCAACAGTGAAATACCATTTTTATATTATAAGTTTTATTGACTTTCAAAAGTTTATTCTTCCATCAACTGATTTATATCTATCAATAGAAAGATGCCGATGTCCGCAATTGAAATATAACACTTTTCCTGGTACATTACTAATTTCAGTTGTGGTCCAATCCCTTTTAAAGCCTCGCAGGTTCGGATAAGTTCAAAAGAAAAAACAAAGTACACCCAGCTTTATCAGAATATGATATCCTACCATTATAGTGGTACGTCGTCTTTTCATTCATTCCCCATCCAATGACTTTGTAGCGTCAGAAGAACTTCTGATTCGTATTCTTCCATTACATTCAACTTTAAAACAATGGAATCAGCAGCACAGGCAAGGATAAGATTAACATCTTATACTATTTGCTTTTCATGACCATCCACTGCCATGTGTAAGCGTATAATTCCGAGCAATGGGGTGCACCCCACAATCATAAAAAGCTTTTTGACTTGAAGAGTAATTTAGGGCACACGAGTTTATCCACCATTGGTCGGCTTCACATCTCTTTCCCAAAGCCTCGTGAAATGATTGTTATACTCACTTTGTGGGCTGTACGATTCTCTAGCACAGGATTCGATCTGAACATAAGTTATAAAAAAGATTTGTGTATTGTAATGAACGATATTGTGATAATCATTCGGTGTTGAAATTGCACATTGTTGACGATTGCAATGAGCTGAATGGGTGAATTGATTTGAAAAGGAGTGGAATATACAACGGACGAAATGCCCACCTTGTTCATGGACCTGCAAATGTTTGGATACATGCAGAAATGAGGACGTCTGCAAAGACTTCTCTCTAGCACATCGTATTCTTGGGAAAGAAACAATAATCGAGGATAATGTATCACCTCACAAAGTTGAGGGTGAGAAGAAAAAGATGGAATACATCAATAATAGTCTCGTTGAGATGTACGTCACTATAGCATGATGCTTATATCAAGATTCCCAAGGCATTCACGTCAAGTTACAATGAAAAATATACGATGAATTATAGCTAACGTGAATGCTTTATATTGGGTGATTAAATGAGTGGGTTAACAAATACTTATCATTAAAGTAGGATAATTATATAGTGCTTATGTGTGAATGGGATGTAGATTTGTCATTATTTTTTACTATCTGAAATTTTCAATATCTGCGGTCATATGAAGCCATGCAAGTAATGCAAGTAGACATACGTAAGTAGTAATGTGATATGATAATGATTATTTTTAAATGAGTATTAATTGTTTTATATATGTTTTAGATTATGGGTTAAAACAAGGTTTTTTTAAGGGATTGGAAAGTCTAAAACAAATTATATCAAAAGTCATTAAAGTACAAAATGCAAATGGTGATGTAATACAACTAGTACCCACAACATAGAAACAACCAACAAAAAGAAACCAGTACTAACATAGAGCCAAACCTAACAAACTAAACCAGTAATAACATAGACCCAAACCTAACAAACTAAAACCGGCACTATAAGCATTATGTTGGTTCCATAACCAACTCCTTGATTTCCTTGATTTTGTTGATGGTCGCGTGAATGTCCTTGTTTGTCTCCTTACTCTTGGCTTTCATCTTCCTTGTGCTCACACGTGTTCTTTTATTAGTCCTAGGGAATGCACACATACTTTGGGTCCTCTAAATTCAGAACAAGCATTTTCTCAGAATTTTGATCCACATTGCTCAACATCCTACTTATACATTCAATGGTGGATTCCAAAATCCCAAAAAAAAATTTAGTCCTTTCATTCATGGTCTTTTCCAAATTCTCAATTCTTGATGGTAGCATTAGAATGACATTATCCTTTTCAATGGGATTCCCAGTATTCTTTTTCCATCTACAATACAACATTTTTCCTAGAATTTCTTCCATCTTGGCATTTAGGGCTTTGTAGTTGATATTCAAATGTCTAATGGCAATGAAGCATATATGCCAAATTTGTTCTCAACTTTATCTATCTCAGAATTCAACAATAAATAAATGTAGCCAACTATAACATTATCACTCAACTTATAGCTTAAAGGATCCAAAAATGTTTCCCGAGGTTCCACTACTTGAATGTATGTATAGTCAGTGTCAACTAAGATACAAATGTCCTCCTTGAATCTATCCACAATTGTGGGTGAGATCCTAAATCTTTGTTTCATCTCATTTTGGAATGTTCTCATAATCTGATTACCACTGTCCAATACCTTGTCTACAGGGTGTCTTCTGCATACCTCTGATATCTTTTTCGTAGTGCACCTATCACTACTCATAATATATGTTACTAACAAATAAGGAAATCTCTTCAGCACATGAAAGAATATGTGGTTAATCAATGATTGGAACCTAAACACACCATTCTTTGTCCTTTTAATCTTCTCAAGGTTCTTCAAGAGTTGCATTCTTAGAATTTAACTCAAATTCACCTATTTTTTCTCAACACAAATCCTGTAAGTTGCATATATAAATCTAGCTGAAAGTTCATCTATCTTAGAACTTGCACATACTGAATAAGCTATTATTTTGCTAAGAAATCTCACATCATCCTACTTGATGGAGTTGATTACCATAGCTTTTCTATTGTAAATTGCCGTAGTGTAGCTTTCTACTTTCTTCTTGACCAATTTCTCTCCTATGGGTACATTGCCTTGTTTGCTAAGACCAGTTACCTCATGTATAAGGTCAATAGAAATGTCTACTCTATTATCTTACATCCATAACTTTCCATCATGTATTCTACTTAGTATAATTTGAGTCCATTCATCTATATCTAGTTCATGGTAAAAATGATACTTAAACAAGTCTGATTCACTCAAATGTTCAAATCTGGTCTTCACTATCATGTCGTAGCTAAAGACTATTTCCATATCCTTATTCATATATTCACTGCCATTAGACTCAAACTTGCAATTCAAATATTTTTCTACATCTTCCAAATAGACTACGTTGTTCAAGGTGATAAATAATGCACAATTAGGGTTTCCATCACTATGTTTTATGAAAACTACCTTAAACATAGGTCTATCCTTGTTCTTAACACTATGAACAACTGACATATTCATAATTCTTATCAACAATATCCTTTACCAAACAAATATTGCAAAAAATGATAAAATACCTCTTTCTAGAAATAGGGTTTGCTTTGAAAGTGTATTAATTGTGTACTTCACAACTATGAAAAAGCTACTATTTGTGTTCTGCAATTAGATAACTACACAAACTAATCTATTTGATCTTTAGATGTCACCTAAGGTTTACTATAGCCTACTTCCATCATGAAAATCATCCTCAAAACTTTGAATCATGAAATTCTCTACAAAAATGTACTTTTCAACTTTCATTACAAAATCAGCTCTTACTATAATACCAGTAACTCTGAAATTCATCATAACTTGTTCTGATAAGCTCCAACTCAAAAGCAAGCTTAGGTACCATCTAAAGATGACTATATATGCCTTTTTCCAACTTCACTACCTCTACTTTGGTCTCTACACGAAGTTCTCAAATTCTGATGTTGTGAACAAACTTAGTTCAACTTGATTGAATCAAATTCAACAACTGACTTTAGTCTTTCTGTGTCATCGTCATTTAACTTTTCCTTTGGGATATTTTTTCCTTTCATGAATGCATCATTAAGTTCTTCTTGAAGTTCACTTACAATGTTTCTTTGTTCTTCATTGTTAGATCTGGAGTTCCTTCTATCATTCCTTCTATTTTTTAAGTTTCTTTTATTGTTCCTTATGTCTCCAAATTTTCTATCCATTCGGCAATACTTCGCTATGTGTCTAAAGTTATTGCATAATTGACATATAGGTTCTCTACTTCTAGGATTCTATTGATCATCAGGTGCATGGAAATTTTGAGTAATGTGTCCTAAGTTGTTACACTTATAGAACACAATCTGTCTTCTATCATCATAAGATCTTTATTCTCTTGATGTCCTCTCATTAGATCATCTTCTATCTATAAGGTTAGCATTTCTAGACATTCTACTATTTCTTCTATCATTATCATACTTAGGTTTCCTACAATCAATTGCATTATGGCCCATACCATGACAATTATAACAATAAAAGTCCTTAACATAATTAAATGACTTATTAGTACAATCTCTCTTCATATAACCTATTTCATTACATTAAAAAATTTACCTCTAAATTCATACCTAATTGTCTTAGGAGTCTTCACTTTCTTTGATTCATCCAAGATTTCAACTTCATTGATTTCCTCAACATCTTTAGGTTTCTTAGAAGATTGACAAGATTCAATCATATCATCAGATTTGTCTTTTGCTTTTAGATCTAATTTAATCTCAAGTTTCTTTGTAGACATGTTAATCAAATAACTAAGACCAATATTATCATAAGAAGTTCTCTATATAGACATTGAACCATCAAGGTTTTCTCTGCTAGAATAAAGCTTCTCAAGTTGTTGTTTGCACTGTGTCAATTCACCTTTCACAATAGTATTGTACTTATGGAGTTCTTCATGATCTTTGTTTCAAGTTCAGATGTTTTCTTTGCTAGACTTGCTCTCAGATCTGCATTTTTTATTTTCAAAGAGGATTCAATTTTTCTAGGATCATTTCTCAAAGTTAACTTCAAATTTGTAATCTTTAATTCACACTTCAAGATCTTGTATTTTTTCTTAAACTTTGAATAGTCATCAACAGTGGTTCTAGATTTAGTAGATTCAGGTTTAGATTTCAGATGTTTGATTTTTTCTATCAACTGACCAATATATACTCTGGAGTCTTCATATTTGTTTTTCATCTTATCTCTTTCTTCATTAAGGAGATTAATTTGTTCAAGAGCTTCTTCAAGGTTCTTTTCTGAATGTTCCATATCCATTGGGATCTTACTTATGTTGTTACTCCTCTTAAAAGTAACTACACTCTGATACCAATTGTTAGAAATAGGGATTACTGAGAGGGGGATGAATTAGTAATCTACAAAATTTAGCCACCAACTAATATTATTACTTAATTTAAACCATGCATAACAAAGAAATAAAGTAATGTTGAACAGTAACAATAACAATGCATAGAGATTACTCATGACACCATATTTTGTTAACTATGAAAACCTAGCCAAGGGAAAACCCTGGTGAGGATGATACCCACTAAATTATAAATTGATATATATGTTCCTTGTTAGAGGATGGACCCTATTAGGATTCAATGAGAAAATTTAGTATAACAGTCCTTGCTAGGAGACTTTGAATCCCTGTTAGGAGATTCCAACATTGTTAGGAGTTGTAGTGTAATGTATGCAGGATGAACCCACTACCCAAACATGCAATTTCAACTACAAGAAGAGATAATTGCTCAAACAAATAGTTTAGTACTATTTCCTTTCCTTGATTGACCTTTGGTCTTTAGCTCAATCTCTAACCAAAAAATAGCTCATATAAAACTTCGCATATATTGCTTTCACATATAGTCACAACTTGCACTTCACTTTCCCATAATCTCAAGATAGCACTATTCTTATCACAAGAAGTCTTCACATAAATATGATTCCTTTATATAAAATATTTTTTGGTCGACTAAGACCACAATTCACTTTTCCAAGTTAGAGTAAACATCTAAGATGTTGGCCCTAATTGGACAAGTAATTGTTTTGCAACCAAAACAATTCTTTCCTTCAATTCCACTATCTTGCTTCATCAAAATACGATTAACTATATTCCATACAGTCTATACAAACTTTTGATGTTATACACGTCATCACCAACATGTATACTATCTCCATATAACCTTTCTTTCCATAATATTCCGTACAGTCCGTACAAAATTCTAAGGTTTCCTGTCAACATGTACATCATGTGTTGCCATTGATGATAACAATTACATATCTCTAAAGTCAGGATACCATCAGCGTCATATTCAGGAGGCTGACATTCATTGAACAACTTTTTTAGTCTGTACGGGCATTATGAGTTCACGGTTGTACCCTTTGGGTTAACCAATATGGCATCAATGTTTATGAGTTTGATGAATAGAGTATTTCACACTTACCTCAATTAGTGTGTCACTATATTGCTAGATGACTTATTGATCTATTTGAAGACTATGGAGAAGCATGAAGTCCATTTACATCAGGTGTTGTAGTGCTTGAGAGACCATCAATTGTATGGCAACTTGAGTAAATGTGGGTTCTTCTAGTTAGAGGTGAATTATTTGGGACACATCATCACTAGTGATGGAATTGTAGTGGATATAGAGAAGATTCATTCTACCATGGATTGGTCAGTACCCACTAATGTCTCTAAAATTCATAGTTTATGGGATTGGTGGGTTACTATTGTCACTTTGTGAATGATTTCTCTTAAGTAGCTCATCCCATCACTTCTCCTCAGTGGAAAGGGAAGAAGTATGTTTTGTCAAACTAGTGCAAGGTAGAATTTAATGATCTTAAGGAGTATTTGAATAGTACACTAGTCCTTGCAGTGCCTAATCCTATAGGTGATTTCATGGTTTGCATAGACGCTTCATTGGCAGTGTAGGTGTGATGTTAATGCAGGATTGTCGAGTGATTGCATATGAGTCTATAAAACTCAAGGACCATGAGCTTAACTACCCCACTCCTTATTTGGAGCTCATGGTTGTGGTGCATGCCCTTATTTATTGGAGACATTTTATTTTGGGACATAGGTTTGAGTTGCATAGTGATCATAGGAGCTTGTAGTATATTTCTACTTAGCCAAACCTAAATGCACAAAAATGTCATTGGATGGAGTGCTTGTGCGAGTATGACTTTGGTGTTCATTACATTAAAGGGAAGAAGAATAATCATGGATTCCTTGAGTAGAAGGTGAAATGAGGTACTAGTGTTTTCATTGGGAGTGGATTTGCAAGGCCGTATCTTGGAGGCTTTTCCTAGTGACATTTGGTATCAAGAGGTGAGGGTAGTGATCAAGTCTTGACGTGCTACTAAGGGGATATTTTTAGGTTATTTTATTGAGTCCAGTGAGCTATTGTGACACTTGGGGTCTATTTATGTACCTATATCAGGTGATCTTTGTACCTTGGCTTTATCAGAAGCACATCATGTATTGTATTCTGCACATCTTGGTGTTAAGAAGATGCATGCTAATCTAAGTAGTTATACTTTCGGGCAAGGATGAGACACAATGTTGCTGATTTTGTTGCTAGATGTATTAAGTTCCAAATAGTAAAGGCAGAGCATTAGCATCCGATAGGTCTTTTGCACCCACATACCATTCTAGAGTGGAAGTGGTATATGATATCTATAGATTTTATCACAGGGCTTCCTATGTCATCACAGAGACATGATTGTACCATGCTGATAGTGCACAAGTTGTCCAAGGTAGCACATTTTTTACCCACAAGAACATCCTACATAGCTTCTTTTGTAATGCATGTTTTCTTAGAGGACATTGTTCATTTGCATGGGATTCCTTGTTGGATTATTTTGGATAGAGATCTAGTGTTTAGTTCTTGACTATGGACATCTCTCGAGCATGTTTTAGGCACACAACTTAATTTTAGTTTTCTAGACTGAGGGTCAGACTGATAGAGTGAATCAAGTTTTGAAGGATATGTTTTGCATGTATGTTATGGATAGGTAGGTGAAGTGGGAGGAATATATGTAGCTTACATTGAATTTACATACAACAATGGGTATCATAGTTCTCTTGGCATGTCACCTTTTTTAGCCTTGTATGGTAGACCATGCCATGCCCCTTTAAATTGGGATCATTTTGAGGACCAAGTTATTTTGGATCAAGAGATGCTTGAGGATATGGAGCAGAAAGTTGTTTGCATTAGGAGAATCTAGTTATTCAGGATAGGCAGAAGAAGTATGTAGATGCCCATAGGTTGAATCATCTCTTTTTTATTGGTGACACAGTGTTTTTGAGAGTGTAGCCAAGGAAGAGCCCCATCCATTATGGGATAGGCTCTAAGTTGACACCACATTTTGTCAGATCATTTGAGATCCTTGAGAGGATTGGTCCTGTTGCTTATCACCTAGTGTTTCCAACTAGCCTATCGCACATCCATGACGTCTTTCATGTTTCTATTTTGAAGTAGTATATTATGGATGTGAGCCATGTTCTTGATTGGGATGCTTTTTAGGTAGCAGACAAGTAGCATACTTTGGATCCCATTCATATCCTACAGCACTAGATAGTGACCTTGCAAGCTTAGGACATTGAGAAGGTAAGGGTCCGATGGGACCCAAGCCATGAGACCTCTATGACTTGGGAAGATGCTACATAATTCAGGGGATTGTACCCCTATCTTTTTGTCAGCTTCTAGGAGTAAGCCTATGCTAGTGGGGGAGGAGATAGTGCCTCTATTGTTTCCATTCTGTACCTTGTCTATTTTTTATTTGATAGATACTTGATACTCCTATTATATGTACTTTGAGATGACCTGAGGGTCAAATGTTATACTTTGATTCAGTATCATAGATGGTATACTATTATATTATCCAATTTATCATATTTGCATGTTGATGTCATTTTGAGATGATAGTAGATCTATGATTATATCTGATTACTTGGTATTTGGACATATTTTTTGATTATGTTATGTGATAGATTTTATGGTATGGTGATTTACTTCATTCTTGTCTCTTTATGCTTTATGCAAACATGAGTGATGTAAATAGATTAATTGGGTATTTAATGCATTATTGCTTTGACTATGATATTATATGCAATTGTACTTGATCATGTATTATAGTGTGTATGATTTATATCCCTGGCAGTAGCACATGGAGATAGTGATTCAACTATTCAGTTTACCAATGTCACCCCTATATGGTCAATCTATCCTTATTTAATTATTTAATTAAACCTTTCAATGATTATTAAATCTAGACTCATTTTCTTAATTTGGTTAGACCACTAGTTGTGTCTGTGCATTTAGAGGTTCACTTTGTCACAAAAGTTGTCAAGGGTTTTTCTATGATTTTGGGTTTTTGGACATTAAATTTTCTTGAATATAATTTTTGGTACCTTTGCCTTAGGTGAATTCCCATTACAAGGAATAACCTATTTTCATTGGGTCAATTCAGAGTCTAGCTAGTCTAAATGGCTATTTTTGCTAATTGACTATTCACTCAAAAAGTGAATAAGTATTGAAAAAGGGATTTTTTTTCTCACTTTTGAATTTTGGAATTTAGAAATTTGAGAGCTTTTCTAAAATCCGCATCCTAAAGGATTGGTTTTCTACTCATTCTGAGAGCTATGAGTGTGGGATCTACATGAGGTCAGACTCATTAGATCTAGATCTAGGAGACCTTGCTTTATCGTCACTTTTAGAAATATCGGTGAGTTATTTATTTTATTAGTTTGATTTGAGTTTTTGCCACTTTTTTTGTCAGGTAGGCTTTCCAATTTTCTTGTTTCTACTTTTTTTCAGCTTCTGTTTGTAGTAGCAATTTTGTAGTAGTTCCCCTTTGTTTTTATTTTTTTAGTTCTGCCCGATTGGATGGGTATGAACATTTTCCCTATTTTTGGGAGGGGGGTTTGGGGTTTCACTCTATTATGCTATTCATTGTTGCATATGGTGTCCAAACCCAAATATGATTGGATTTTTTAGGTTTTTGTGCCCAAGGACCAAATGGGTTTTAATTTTGATGTTTTCCAATTTTTGGAGTTTTTACCTCATTTTGTGTGCCACCCTATTTTCTCCAATTTTCTTGCAATAATGTTGATCTTGGATGTGGATCATCTATTTGGATGTTAGTTAGACCATTGTTGCACTTTTATGTTGCATTGGGATGCATGTTGTATCTGTCCTCCCGAGTCTATTTTTTGTTGAGTGACTTTTTTCATTGTGTTCTCATCTAGTCCTTGTGTTATGATCTTTGTGATGGTGGTATGCCACACATGAGTATGTATGTGTACAATTATTGGGTAACTTGTGAGGCCTGATCTTCCATGGTATTTTCAAAAGTTATGATCATTAGGGTTGGGTTGGGAATTTGTATGCCTATGGGAACTCATCATTGGATGAGCATGAGTAGGGTAGGGTAGCATATGGAGGGGGTTTCTATCTGACAACCTAGTGTCATGATGCCATAGGGTTGGAAAAAGAAGTTCTAAGTAAGTGATAACTAAATAAAACACTAGGTAGTAATGAAAATTAAGATAGTAAAACAATGCTTCAATGTGAGAGCCTTCCGTTGGTAAGTTTAGTCCACACAGATCAAATCTTGGGCTTGTCAATGCCAAGTGACTCTCCATGATACCAACCCCTACTTAGTATCCCATTGAGTGTTTGACCAAGACCTATAGTTTATGCATTGTCTATGTTCTTGTTTTCAGTCATCATATTGTCTAGCATGTGTGTTAGCCATCAACATTTTCTTTATGTGTGTTTGTGGTTAGATCATTACCTCCATGAATATGATGGGAGTGGGCCTACATGTTCTACATGGTTGGGAGACATAGCTACCTATACCACTGTTGGGGACTGGTGTACAGAGATGGTCTATTGTCCTAGTGCGACCATCGCTTGATCTTTTCACTTGGCATTTCGAGTTCTGGAGTATGCTTTCTTGTGATTTATGCATTCATTGGAATGATTGTATATAATGTTTAGATGATGTTTTTGATAAGGTAAACAGGTTTTAAGGGGTCTTGAAACCCATAAGTTTAACAACAAGACAGGCTGAAGATAAGCGAAAAATCGTCCAGCCAAATCATAATCCTTATGGCTGAAAATAAGCCCAAAGGCCCAGCCTGAAACAGCTGCCCACTAAAAAGGCCAGAGAACCAACCAGAAAAAATGGAAACCAGACAAAAAGCCAAAGCCAGGAGAAACAAAAACCAAAGGACAGAGACCAAACCTAGCAGACTACTTCTCCATCTCGAGCATGGTCTGGGCAGCTTCGGCGCACTCTTGTTGCTCTTCTACCTTATGGTCCTGGGCGTTCATCAGATCCTGCTCCATAGTGTTGTCCTTGGCTTTATCCACATCCAGTCTATCTTTGTCTCTGTTCTGTTTATCATCTTCCTCCATCTGGTTCCTGTCTTTGAGATTATCCCAGAGAGAGAGGATGTTGTCGTTGATCGAAGCGAGGAGGGAGATCATTTGACTAGCCAGGTTGTGATTATAGTTCTCAATATTTTTTACTCTCCTCTCCATCAGAGTCTCCCAGCTGTTTCGGTCGCCTTGGCTTTCAGCACCAGTCTTGCTCTTGATTTTTTCCATTTGGGAAACCCTATCTCTGACATCCTCAAGCTCATGGAAAAGTCATTTAATCGACCTGAAGTTGTCGATCATGCTATTGCGGGCATTGTTCAACAGATTCATTCCCGTTTCTCTTGCATTATTAGAAATAGCCACCATAGTCGGGTCAATTAGCTCATTGAGTCTAGGCTTTTCGAGGTCGTCCACCAGGAGTTGGGGGTTCATCGCCTCTCTGTAAATTCCCATAGTGGCCGTTCTCACATTGAAGTTCTTCCAAGCCTTCCTTCTATTATTAACTTGCACTTCCCCCTCAATCTATCCAGAGTTATCATTTTCCTCCAAAGGAGGCTGGGGATGTATAGGGGAGAGGGGAATGGGCAGAGAATCCTTTCCCTGACTGCTGGATCGCTCCATGCTCTCTCCTTCCCTCTTCTGTCTTTTTCTCAGTTTCTCCTCATCCTTCTTATGGTTTTTAGTCTTCTTACCTGAATGCTCAAAAACCTCATCAGAGTTGATGCTCTCAACATCGTCGGAATCTGAGGAAAAGCTGGAGCTGCTCTTGTCAACATCCGCCCCCTGGATAGGGTTTTTGCTAATGGTTTGAGCATGGAAATGCTCATGAATCAGAAGCAGAAGACCCTCATGCAAAGCCGGGTTGACGGTAGCTTTCTTTTTAAAACTAGAAATGGCCTTGTTCATTGAGTTAAAAAGATAATACGGGAAGGAGATCTTACTACCATGCCGAAAATGATTCAGAATCACAAAATGGTGAGTCCTAACCCTATCAAACCTGGGGTCTAAGGTTATATATTCAATAACAGCGTAGAGAACATACCTCTAAAGCTTCTTTATAGTATCCGTTACAAAAAATGTCTCTTTCTTGCCCAGCTTGTTCAGCTCTTCAGTGTTTTTCACAAAATCCTTGATAGCATTAGAAGACATCTTCTTGTCTCTGAAAAATTTATGCCCCTCCTTCGGAATCCCCGTGACTTCAGCAACCACATCCTCAGTAATTTGAAAGTAGACCTCGTTCACCTTAACCTTACCATTATTCCATGAATTCACCATGCTGTTAGTGATCTCAGGATCCGAGCCATGAAGTTTCTCGAAGAAATTAGTAACCCCACCCTTTTCCAGCTCTCTCCAAACTTTGGCCTTGTTCTTCCACTTCTGAACTTCCCCCACCGGCTCCTTTCTGCTCCTCTCACCCGTCATGTTTACCTGATCAACTTCCACAATTCTCATGAACTCTGATCTGTGCAAGTTATTTGCATTCGAAAAAATGGTGATGTTTCTTTTATGATACCCATGAATAAACCCCTTTCTGAAAATAATGGTATCGTCCTTTCGAACGTGTCGAAATGTCAGAGGAAACCCCTTTTGCTGGTGCCAATCACGATGCCAATAATGGCACTTACCATTTAATAAGCAATCTTTATTATCCATAATTGCATTGGATTTGAGCCGTCCTTCCCAAGATATTATCTTGGTCGATGAGCAACTTTGCCTCCGTCGGAAAATCTTTTCCGGTATGCCAGGACAGATTATTGGTGGCGTTAACCCCTTTATTAGCAAACCAATCAGCGACTGGGTTTGCCTCTCTGTAAACATGAGTGACGTGGAATTCATCGAACTTTGTGAGAGTGGCGCAAGTCTCAGCAATTATGTTCGCAATCGTCCACGAGGGAGGGGAAATACCATTAATGGTATTAATAATGTTTTTGGAGTCCCCCTCAAGCCAGAGTTTAGTAATCCCGGCTTCAAAAGCCAACTTGACCACCTTACTCGCAGCTCTAGCTTCAGCCAGATGAATAGTCTGGATTCCTAGCGGGGAAGCAAAGGCAGCTATTCCCTCCCCATAGCTATTTCTTATGATTCCACCACAGCCTGAAGGGCCTGGGTTACCCTTGGAGGCCCCATCAAAGTTGGCTTTTGACCAACCATCTGGGGGGAGAAGCCAGCTAGCATCCTGCCTTTTGAGGTTCCTGTCTTTTTCTTTAGCTATCTTTCTATCCCCTTCTTCTTCTTCTTCCTCCTTCAGCACTTGGAGATTTTCCTTTATATTCTTCGAGACCTTACTGCCAAGGATTATAGCCGGCTCCTCTCTGTCTCTAAATATTCTATTATTCCTTTCCTTCCAGATTCCCCAACAAAAATGGGGTAAAATCCAGTCCGAGTGATCCTGCCGACCAGCAATCTTACAAAGACCTTTCCACTGATGGAGAAAATCCATGATATTATCCGGTTTGCACCAGAGGGTTTCATTATCATGTGTGATGACGTTCCACACCTCCCTAGCATAATCACATAAGATGAAAATGTGATTTCCGGTCTCAGCCTGATTCTTACACAAGGGACATCTACTGGGCATAACATGTCCTCGCTTCATGAGATTGTCATGAGTAAGGATTTTGTTCTGAAGAGCCAGCCAGTAAAAAATGTTGATCTTTGGAGTGAGACCCAGAATCCAAGCCTCCGCCCAAGGGGCCTTCTCTTTTAAGCTCCAAAGGGAATTATAGCCTGAGGCAACAGAGTATCTTCCATTAGGATTATCCCTCCAGACCAGCTCATCCCCCAAATTGATAGGAATCATGGAATTGAGCATAAGCATTATAGGAGTCAAGTCCTCAGAGATGAGGGATAGGTCACTCCATTCCTGGCCATTCCAATAATCACAAACTTTGGACCCAATTTGATCAGTACAAGCTGGCATCCATCTCTCAAAAACAGGGTTATTGATAAGTGGATCTTGGGAAAGCCATCTATCCGACCAGAACTGGATGTCCTTCCCATTTCCCAATTTCCATGATATCCTGGCCTTAGCCAGGTCCCTGGCTTTCATGATCCCATTCCAAATGTTCGATCCTTTTGGGATATCTTCATTAAAAAGGGTGAAAAGAAGAGTGGGTCTTCTAAGGTACTTGTTTACCAGGGTGTCCCTCCATTCACCGGTGCTACTGAAGATCTGCCATATTTGTTTAGCTAGGAGAGCCTTATTGAGGTGAGTGATCTTTCTAATGCCCAGACCTCCGTACCTCATAGGGAGGCATACCTTCTCCCAAGAAACAAGAGGATATCTTTTCTTCCCTTCATTACCATTCCAGAGGAAGTCTCTCTGGATTTTCTCCATTCTTTCAGCTATTTTCCCCAAAATTCCAAAGAGGCTCAGGGCGTAGATTGGCAGATTTTGAAGAGAAGATTTGACTAAGAGGCATTTCCCCACTTGACTAAGAGAGACCCCTTTCCAACCAGCCATCTTCCCGTTGAATCTGTCCACTATATCATTCCAAAAAGACTCCGGGGGAGAGGATCCCAAGGGAAGACCAAGATAGGTAGAGGGGAAAGAGCCTACCCCACAACCCAGAATCCTGGCGATTTTACTTTGTCTAAACTTAGAGGTGTTGGTGAAAAAGAGCGAACTTTTGTTCTAATTAATCAGCTGACCCGTCCCACTGGAGTAAGTATCAAGAATCTTCTTCAGGGCTCTGGCCTCTTTGATAGAAGCTTCCCCCCCCAAGATAGTATCGTCAACAAATTGCTGATGAGTGAAGGGAACGCAATTAGAGGAGGGAAGGATCCCTTTGATACAAGCCTCACGCTTTCTACAGTTTATAAACCTTCCTAAGCATTCAGCTAAAATGATGAACAAAATGGGCGAAAGGGGGTCTCCTTGTTTGAGGCCTCTGGAAGGTTTGAAAAAATTAGAAGGGACTCCATTAACCAGAACAGCCAAGGAGGAGGTGGAGACCAATTGAGAGATAATTTTGCAAACTTTACTGTCAAAGCCAAAAGTCGAGAGGACCTTCCCAAGGAGAGACCAGTCCACCCTGTCAAAAACTTTAGAAAGGTCCAGTTTGAGAAGCATACCTTCCCGTTTGGATGCCTCAAGAGAGTGGATGACTTCATGCACCATCTGGACAGAATCCAAAATTTGTCTCCCTGGAACAAAACCCGATTGATGCTGCGAGATTATCATGGGCAATATCTTGAGCATTCTTAAAGTGAGAACTTTAGAGATGATCTTGTAGAGAGAGTTGCACAGACTAATAGGTCTGAAGTTGTCCAACGAGTCCGCCCTAGGGGATTTAGGAATGAGAACCACAAAAGTCGAGTTTAGCTCCTTGAGAATAGATTTGGCTCCAAAGAATTCTTGGACAGCCTGAACAACCTCTCCCATGATCACCGGCTAGAACCTTTGGAAGAAAAAAGTGGGGAAACCGTCCGGGCCTGGAGCCTTGTCAGTAGGCAGAGAAAAGAGAGCCTCTCTAACTTCCGAAGCCTTAGGAATAGCACAGAGCTGTTTATTATGGATAGGTTGAATGAGATGAGGGATACAGTGTAAAAAATCCTCTTGGTCCAAATTGGAAAGCATTGGGTCCTCAGAGAGAAGGCAAGAGAAAAAGGAAACAGCCTCTTCCGAGATGGCAGATTCTTCAGTTAACAGCTCCTGCCCCTTTCTGATACCATAGATCCTATTACTAGCACAGTGCTTGAGGGTGGTTAGGTGAAAAAACTTAGTGTTCCGATCTCCTTCCTTTAGCCAGGTGATCCTCGATCTTTGCCTCCAAAATTTTTCTTCCTTATTAATAATGTTGTGAATTTCAGACAAGGTCTTGAGCTCCGAAACCCTGTTGGTCTCAGTATAACCTTCCTTCTGAATGCAATGTTGGATAATAGTTAGATTATCAAATAACTCTTTCTTTTCATGGAAGATGTGACCAAAATCAGACTTGTTCCAAATTTTAATCATCCTCTTCACATTGCTAAGTTTTCTGGTGACTCTGAACATGGCTGAGCCCTCCACCTCTATCCCCCACCATAGCTTGATATTATCCATGAGGTCAGGGTGAGAGGTCCACATTTTCTCAAACCTGAAAGGATGGTAGCTCCTGTGTACCAGAGGGGAAACAACAAGAGAAATGGAAGAGTGATCCGAACCAATTCTGGGAAGCAGGGATAGTCTGTAGCTGAAGGATTGAAGCCAGTCCGAAGATATAAGAGCTCTATCTAGCCTAACCTGAATGCAATCATGGCCTTTTCTCTTGTTTGACCAGGTAAAGGATCTGCCCTTAAGCTCTACGTCCATAAGGGCCAAATTATTTATGAAGTTAGAAAGATCCTGTTTACTTTCCCAATCCGGGGGCTTACCTCCCTTTTTCTCTTTATCTTCTAGCGGTGTGTTAAAGTCTCCCATGATTATACCTTTCTTAATGTCACAATCTTGCACCATATTACCAACTTTGGTCCAGAAGTTTTTTCTATCTCTCTTATTATTGGGGGCGTAAATATTCACTAAATACCAGGAATCATTGGTGTGCAAATGTTGAACTCTGCAGAAAAGAATGTTATCTTCATCATACTCAACTACTATATTGAAATACTTATCATTGAAAAGTAACAGCAGTCCTCCAGACGCTCCTTCAGAGTTAGAGGCTATGCCCTTCATGCTATTGTTGAAATTAATATTTTCCATCCTTTCCTTCTTCATTTTAGTTTCCTGGATTAGAAACACATCAGGCCTTTGGTCCCTTATCATGTTTCTAATAACTTCTTGCTTGTGGATTCCATTGAGTCCACGAATATTCCAAGATAAGATCTTCATGATTTAACTACTGAACATGCTTCCTGGATGGTGCGTTGCGTACCATCCTTAATGTTTCTTCTGGCTTCCTCTTTCCTAATTTCATTCTTATTTTTCCTTCCCACTAGGTTAGATTTGTGTCCGAGATCAGCCTTGGCCATGCTTCTAGTAGAAGGGGGGGATACCAGAGAAGGATCCCTACTATTCTTCTTCTTTCTACTCGTGACTTCCGTCCAGGGATTCTCTTCTCCCTCTAGTCCTTTGTCCAGCCAAGCATCAATTCTCGCCAAATCTTCCATTGTCGATGCTGACAGCCTCTCTATGATTCTATTTACTGTTGAAGGGGGGGGACAACACACCGGGTTAGGGTCCTGGGACATGGGTTCCCCCTCCTTTGGTTCTACCATGGAGTTCGGAGCAAAGGATAGTTTCAAGTCATCCTCCTGAGAATCCAGAGGGGGAAGAGTCATTTTTTCACCTATCTCCTTAGATTTCTTCTCAGATTCCTTCACATTGGGGAGATGTGTTGAATTGTCTTTCACTCCTTCCTCTTCTCCCCCTCCTAAGTTTCCCGTCACCCAAGGAGGCCCTGATTCCTCTTGGGGCGCATTAGGAGCAGAATAAGTTTTTTCTTCTGCCTCTCCATTTGCCTTGACTTGTGATGCTTTTTTCCTCCATTCTTTTTTGGGATCTAGAGAATCTTTTATCCCCCCTTGTGGGCGAGCCTTTCCCACCGTACTCTTCCCTTTGAAAAGTGGACATGATCCAGCCTTGTGGCCAGCCTTCTTACAATGGAAACAAGCGAAAGGCACACTTTCATAGTCAATCTTTTGAGATCTGTTTCCCAAACGAGATTGTAGTTCTAAAACTTGAGGCATGTCCTGGCCTTCGATGACTCCTACACAGATTCTTGCGTAGTTCAATCTTTTCTTAGCAGCTGTGACAGGGTCAATGGAAAGGAGCTCTCCAAAGGTCCTGGCTATGCCATCAAAGACATCCTCATGCCAATATTCCAAAGGAAGTTTCGGAAATCTTAACCAAACTGGAACCTGAGATTGGAAATCATTTTTTCAAATCCAAGTTGGATGTCCATTTTTGCAATATTAGGTTGGATCTGCCCAAAGACCAGTTCCCAGCGCATAGTATATGAGAAAAATCTTCCGAGCAAGAAAACTCCAAAGACATGAAGCCTTTGGCCATAGCAGTCACATCTACATGCCCTTTAAGGTCTCATTTTCTCCTGGTAAATGTCCTCACTACATCAATATTAGGTCTTGGCCCTACAAATTTTCCTACCAGAGTGTTCGCCATGCTTAGGATATTGTGGTCAATAATTTCCCTAGGGATTTCCAGAGCAAAAATACCTTTCTCCTTATCAGATTTGTCAATGACTTTTGGGAAAGACGATTTACCTGATGGTTTTATCCCGAATAGATTCGACCAGCATCCCCATGTCCCAGACGGCCCACTGCCCACATGGGGGGGAGGGGGAGTCTTATCACCTGGATGGGGCATCAAAACCTGTGGGTCCCCATCCTTTGAGGCATCCTCATCTTTCCCCTCCGTTTCCTGCCCTGTGCTTGCTGCATGCCTTGCTGCATGCCCTCCTTATTATGATGTTAGTATTGAAGAATTTCCTTATTATGATGATTAGCATATGTAGATGATAATTTGAATTGTAGGATTACTATATGCTTTACTTATATCATGTTAGATTTCTTTATGCTTGTATTGTAGCATGTTGTAGTAGTGATATCCTCATATGACAACACTAACAATCTGGTTGGTAGTTTGGGATGTTAGGAATGTGGGATGGCTAGGGCCCACAATGGTCTTATGATGCTATTATAGTTGGTAGGAACCATGTACTTAGTTTGGTTGTACTATTCATTGTGATGTTACTTTAGTTTATTGCGATGTTGTTTTAGTATACTGTGATGTTTCCTTTTATACTTTCCCTTCAGTACTTGTTAGATGGTTAGATGTAGTTTCTATCTTTCAGTATTGTGTTTGAGTGTTATGCCTCAAATTGTAGATCTAGTACTTTCCAATGTGGAGGTTCTAAACTCTATTTTACTCTTTAGTTTTTCCTTGGAGAATTTTATGCATTTCCTGGGTGACCACGTGTCAACATGGGGCAATACTATAAAGTGTTGAATGCCCAAAGGAGTTCTATCGGGCAATACTGGAAAGTATCGTACCTCTTAGGAAGAAATGTTATACGATACTAGAAAGTATCATATTCCCTTTGAAAAAGTTTCATATGATACTTGTAAAGTATTGCACACCCTTTTGAGGAGTGTTGCCCAATCCCTAAAAGTGTCACCCCCTTCTTGAGAAA
Source organism: Cupressus sempervirens (assembly GCA_028749045.1). NCBI lineage: Eukaryota > Viridiplantae > Streptophyta > Pinopsida > Cupressales > Cupressaceae > Cupressus > Cupressus sempervirens. Next base: position 773,209,400 of record CM053785.1, on the reverse strand, counting down.
GGTCATGGGATACTAGAAAGTATTGCACAAGGATGATTTTAAGTATCACCTAGTATTTGCAAAAACCTGTTCAGGCCAATAGCAAGCACTTTTTGGTTTGATTCAAACCTTTTTGGAAGTTTTTTGGCTACCTTCTTAGGTTCTTTTCAATCCTTTTCTATTGCATTTTGAATTTGGAATGTTTTGATTTGAATTCAGTTGTGCATCTTCCGTCGTTAGCCATTTTGGTCAATAGTAGCATTTGGAGATCTGTTGGTGTCAATATGTATAGTTAGTCTCCCATTGTGATCTTTGTGATCCTTGTATGTTGAATTTCATATGCATCTATACTTCCAAAAAAAAAATCTTGGTTTATATTTATCCTTGTTTCCAAGGATCTTTGGGTGGGGCATTACACAACCCTACATAACACCTAGGTTGACCTACCTACCTAAATAATAATATAATAATGATAACATGAATTAATTAAGGATTAATATAGACACAAGTTGACTATTCATGAACCTATATACACCAATATTAAGGATATAGCAAGATGCCTTTGTGATGAGATTTTTTTGGGAAGGAAAGTTATCAATGTGCATGATGATTTTTTAGAGCAATTACCACAGTCCACAAATGAAAAAGAGAGAGGGGGAAATTGGTTCCAAAACACTCTAGATTGTGAATTGGTGAGGGTTTATACAAAAAATCCAATCAGTTAAGGGATTCAGAGACATCTATCAGGGGTTTGGAGTTGTTCAAAAAATGGTTCTCCGAAAGAAATTTGGATAACCCTTTGAGCAATATCTGGCAATTTGACATTGGGAAGTTAGTATTTCCTAGGGTATTTTTCAATGATGACCTCTTGACTCTGATTGCAAAAAGATATGATCCTATATCTAGATTAGTCAAGAATCATGCTGGGGAAAATTTATTCAAGGTTACATTTGAACTAATTAGAGTAGTTTTTCTTTTAAAGAATAATTGAGCATTACATGAAATTGTTGACATTAAGTCAAGTTTGTTATTGTAGACACCTAAATTCAATTACACCGCTTGGGTAATCCTATTTAGCTATCTCTAAAAGGCATCATTAATTAAATTCCTATTTATTTAATCCTTTGCCACCCCCTAGCTGATTAATTTAATTAATCATCTATAGTCCTAATTGATAAATCAAATAACCCATTATTTATCAATTAATCCTATTCTCCTATCGAAATCCAAATCCCAAATTTATTAAAATCACTTTAATAAATAAAACCCTCAAATCTAATAACCCCTAAAGCCTATCTTAAATCCTCCATTTAGCCTAATCCACCCCATCCACCTATACTAACTAAGCTTAGCCACTAACTCACCCACCCTCATCAATACTGTCCACTTGCACATCTCTAACATCCCTAATCTAATCCTAACCCAAGCCTAACCCATCTCCTAATCATTTGCACAATCCTAAATGAGCTTAAGACTTTCCTAAACCAAGCTAAAGTCTCCCCTCAAAATATCCCAACCACCAAGCCATGAATGCTCTTACAAAGCCATAAATTTCTCTTACAAGCCCATTCATTGCTCTTACAAGAACTTATGAGGGTCATCTAAAGCCTTGAGCCTTCTTTGTAGACTCATACATGCCCTTTCCTCCACCCACTCTCCCTATGACATGTGTCACTCTCTGATTGGTGCTAAACAAGCACAATCCATGTGCTCCCCTTTGAGTGCATCCTAACCCTCCCTCACCATCTTGCCATCCTTGCATCTTAGCCCTCCATCCCTCAAGCCTCTTGCCTATAAATTGGATCCCATCCCAAGCCATTTTAATCACAATCTTTAAGCTAAAGTTACCATGTCAGTTTGAGAAGCCAAATCCATACTTTTACATATACCCACACCCAAAATCCTAAATCCATCTCCATTGAAGCATTTTGAAGCTTGAGCATACATCCCAAATCCATATCAAAGGACACCTCTACAAATCAAGTGATCATCCTAATTGAGAGAGCCTATCCATGGCTCATATTCTCATTTGAGGACCTCACTTTGTCTCATCTAAAGTTTATATTAATTTTGTTAGTTAATGCTTTGGTTTTTAAATAGATTAGTGTTTCTTGCTAACATATTAGTGTATACAGTTATTAGTGACAATACTTATTTAGATTGTGTATGGCTATCGAGCTCATTGAATAGTATATAGTGTTTGCCATGTAATTCAGTAGCCACCAAGCTTTATAGTTCCTACTAAGCATTCCAATGGTTACCAAGTGAATTTAGGTAGTGTGAAGTCTAGTAGTTCAACCTGAGCAGTTCAATGGTTACCAAGATTTGCAGTTCAAAGCAAGCTAGTAGTTCATGGGAAGTGAAGTTAGTGTTAACCAAGTGCAATCATGGTAAATGCGTAATTCAGTTTCTACAAAGTTACACAGTATCTACCGAGTCACCAGTGCAAACTGAGTTTGAGACTAGTCTGAGATGATTAGTATGGATTGAGCTTCTACTTTTACTGAATGCATGATGATGTCGAGTAATGATAGTGGACATCATGTATCAAAACTTCACCAAGTTAGTCTTCAAAACCTGAGTGTCTTCATTTGGGCCGACTTTGTAATATTGGTGTCAACTTGTACATTGGTTGACTTTGTAATTTTGTAAATTTGATTGATATATATATATATATATATATAATGTATTGTATCATATCCAAATAGATGAATATATGTATGCATGAATGGAAAAGTCAAAGTGAAGAATATGTAAGAAGCATGTAAATGTGAATCAGCAACAAAGTGTATTGTAAGGACATATCAACAAAGGAGTAGTAGAGTCATGTCTATTACATAGTTGTGATCAGTACTTCAAAGAATCTCTATCAGCAAATCAGTTGTAGGTCAAAGATCTAGTGTTCCATTCTAACAGGTGAACTAGTCCAAATCCTCTAACAAGGTAGACTTAATAGTCTTTTGTCAAATCTCTTTACCAAGTGCATACTTCATTGTATGTTTGTAATAACTTTAACAAGGTGGACCTAGTAGTCCTAATTGCTCCTAACAGGGAAGATCATTAGAAGTGATCATTGTAAGCCTTAATAGGCCAACATTATGCTACAGTATTGAAGTTTTGTGGGTATCATCCCCACCCTAGTTTTACTTTCTATTTGGAAGGTTTCTAGGTCACCAAATCATTGTGTTCAAGTGTTATGAATGTTTATGCTTTCAATTTCTCATCCATGCAGTTAGATCTAATTTAATGAATTAAATGGTTATTGGATTATTGCAATTAAGATCTAAATTTGATAAAGTTTTTGACGTTACTGATTCACCACTCCCCTCTCAATAACCTAGCATAGTCTTGAATATTTTCAACAGTTGGCATTAGAGCTTTGTGGTTCTTAGGATACAGCTTGACAGCTTGAGAAAAGATCAAGGACAATGGAGATATTCAAACTTGATAAGGCAATTGACAATGAAAAGCTAGATCTAGAAATGGCCATTACACAACTCAAGAAAGATAAGGAGCAACTTTCCCAATCCTTGAAAAGAAGGAAGGAATTTGTAAATTAGATGAATGATCACCAGTACATTGAAGAAAAGATTGAAGACTTTTTCCCTTCAATCAATTTAGATGAATAAAATGATGTAATCAAAGAACTCTTAGAGAACAATGGTTCCTTGCAAGAAGAAATAAGAAATCTAAAAAAAGAACAAGAAATTCAGTCAGTAAGACTATGTGAAATCTTGGAACAAAGAAACAAGATGAAAGAAGAAATGGATGGAAGAAAAAAAAATGAGATCCATAACCAATCCCTTCAACATGAAAATCTTATATATCAAATCCCCAATGCAAATGAAGAAATTATTAGCCAAAGATAGATCAATGAAAGATTAAGAAATGATCTAAATTTATAAAGAAAAATCAATGAAAGAATAAGAAGTGAGTTGAGATCTAAAAAGAAAATTAGTGAAAGATTGAACAAATGACCTAAACACTAAAAAGAAAATCAATGAGAGAATGATGAAATTCCAAGTAGACATGAATCAATTAAATCAACTAAATGAGTAGAATCTCTACAGACAAAAAGGTAAAGTAGTAATTGGATACAAAGAAGAAGGTGAATCCTCCAAACAAGGTGCTCAAAGGAATCAAAGACCTACTTGCAATCACTATGGTAAGATAGGTCATACATCAAACAAATGTTGGAGTAATGGTAAAGAAAAACTCAATGGTAAATGTAAAAATTGCAATCAGCATGGTCAAAAGGCTAATGAATGTAAAGAGAAACAAAAATGTGAAGGCAAATGTCACAAATGCAAGAAACAAGGTCAAAAGGCATCAAATTGCAGAACCAAGTCATTCAATCCAGTGGAGAAAATTATGAAAGCAATATTTGGTTAGGACTATAAAACCATGTCCAGATGTCATTACTATGGATAGTATGGACACATTGGTATGAGCTATATTAAACATCACACAAGGAAGAGAGATGCCACCATAAGATGTTTCACTTGTACAGATTTTGGTCATCTAGGTAAAAATTGCATGACTATAGGTAGAATTGAAGATGAAAAGAAATCAAAAGAAGACAACATCAGAAATAAAATGAGGTAGCAATGGATTCCTAAATTCATCAAGGAAGCTATTCCTATAAATTATGGTCATGCCACTCAAGAAGTGGGTGAGTCCACCATTTTTGACTAAGTTTTTAAGTAAGAACTGGAACATTGTTATCATGATCGCATCTAAATAGTTCCAAAATTGAAAGGAAGCAAAGATCCAAATCAATATTCAAGATACAAGGGGATCACAGAAGATCAGTATCAGCTATCATCGAGTTACTTTATCTACTGAGTAAGGTTGGGTCATGGAATAACTAGTCACACATGTTTGGTTAACAAGTTATGAAGCATTCACTGAGTGATCCGAATAGATAGTGGATGACATCCTAGCGTACATAATGATGTCATCATAGCTACTTTCATATAGATCATTAATGGTGAAATGTTATCAAAAGGAAAAAAATTGAATTCATTTTTCACCAAAAAAAATTTAAGTGTTATTGCAATCAAGCGAATTGTAGAGTGATCAAGCAATTTCGAGTAGAATTTGCAGTAAAAATTTTCAAAGTTTTCCATAACCTACTGAGTAGCCATGACAACATCAAGTAGTAGAAGCAAGGGAAAGAAAGGGTTAGAAATTTTGGTCCAAGGAGTCGAATGGAAACCACTAGATTTCAAACTCGTACCAATAATTGTGGAAATCGTCAATCCAAATGGAACTCAATCACAAATCCCTCCTAAGGTACTACTCATTAACGATATCCAAACTAATTTTAAGTGTGCAATTCAAGAAATTAGAACCCTAGAGATGGATGATGCCCTAGGATAATTGTGTGTGAATGGTGTTCTTAAACCCAAACATAAGCACTTGGAAGATATGGGCTTAACCCACATTCCCCACCTACCCCAAAGTTTCCAAATCAAATGGATCAGATACATCCTAAGCCACTTTCACAATGGTCAGTTATGGCTTGAGCAACTAGTTTTGATCACTAACAAGATGATTCATTGTATCACCAACCTTCTGATGCTCTTGAAAGCCAAAACTACTAAAACCCTAGGTTGGGTGGAGTTAGAGAAGAAAACCCTGGCCAAGTGGGACAAAAGAGGCATGAAGATTAGTAGTGTAACAAATGAAAACCTAAAATTTTTAGTACATGTGATAGTTCACAAGATCTATAGTTCTAGTTAACTAAATAGTGTGTCGTGTGAAGTAGTAGACTTGGCATTCAAGGTCATGAAGAACAATTTTTCATATGATCTTTCAGACTTGTTGTTGAAACAATTTTAAAAAAACGTGGAAAGCAGTAGGACATCCAAGAATAACCCTTAAAAATTCAGTTCATTGCTTTCATGTCTATTTTTCTACATTCAAATTTTTTTCCCTTCTAAAGGTATAGTTGTATGGAGAAAGGATGTGCCAGTTTTGTATCAGATTAACAAGTATATTGCAAAAATGGGTGAGAATTTTGTTAGCATAATGGATAATTAATTTGATGTCCTCAAGGAGAAAGTGAATAATAGATTCAGGATTCCCAAGAAATTGGTTGAAGATTACAAAGATGATGTTTTTTCATGGTAGACAGTGACAAAGTCTACATTCAGGAAGTAAAACCAAGAGTTATATGGTTAAAACCTCTTCCCTATGAGGTGAACATTGATGAAGCAAAGGACATAATTTAAGCCCTAATAAATGAACCTGTTGATCCAAAGGTGCCACACTTTGGAACATATGATGAGGCCAAGGCAAGAATAGAACTTGAAATCAAGCTTCTACAAGTGGTTGACAAAGGCAAGAGGAGAATAGCAAAACTCAAACCAACAACCCTCTTATATTGACCAAGGGTAAGGGAGAAGATGATGATGAAGTAGAGGATGAAGATGAGTTAGAAAAGGAAGAAGAGCTAGTAAAGAAGAAAGGCAAGGTGATCATCACCAAGCCACCTAAGCCATCCACTATAGTGTTTACCAGAAGATCCAAGAAGAAAGGTAGTGAAGTTGTGTTTAGCAAGCCTCCTCCCACCTTCCAGGAAAAATTGAAAAAATTGGAAGAAGGTTTAAACATAACCAACTTCAAATCATTAAAGTATGAGACTAGGATAGAGGCCAAGAATAGGTTGAAGAATTGGTGCTAACCAAGATGGGTAAATGGAAGTATTCCCCTAATCAAATAGCCTCTCAAATCTCTAATGAACTATTAGAGAAGTTGAAGCCAAGATGGGACTTAGCTACACAAATAGAAAAAGATATCTATGAACAAACCTTGAGGCAATTGTTACCGAGAATTACCAATGCTAAGGTAAAAGAGTCTATGAAGATAAATGAAGACAAGATGACTCTTAGATTTAATACTTGTTTAATATTGTTAAAGGATATAGAGCATGTAGTCAAGAATGCTACAGGTATGTGGAAGAATATTTATCACTTGCATAAACAAAGTGACTTTCTAGTAGAAGTCAAGGATGATGATACTGATGATGAGAAAGAAGGAACATACTTTAAGACAATTCAATTTGACAATGAAGATGTTGAAGAAGATAAAGAGGAAGACAAAGAAGATGATGAGGAGAAAAATCCTATGAAGATAGCAATAGTAGTCATTGCCTCACTTCCTCATTCTCCAAGCTAATCAGTAGCTACATCAAGTTCAGAGATAGCTTCAACAAGTTTGATTGTGACCACAATAGATACATCAAATGTCCAATCACTCTTCACTCCCTCACAACTTAGCACATCACTAATAGAAGTGTCTACCACTTCATCTACTGAGCTATAACCTTCCTCTTCTTCAACTCTTGAATCAGCATCATCAACAGTAAGTATAGCATGTTCTACAGTTTTTTTTCTACAGCTTTAGATACTTCTGTAAGTATATTAGTTTTGGATTCAATAAGCATACTAGTCAGTATTCCATCTTGGTACTATATCAGTTTTCATAGCTAGTCCTACTATCTACACTATTGTTTCCATTCTAGATTCTAAGGCATTAAGTACAAAGGCAGTTGAGCCTAAGGCTCAACCAAGTACAAGAATTTTGAGTGGAAAGGAGATAGAGGATGACATTGACCTAGATCAAGAGATTGAAATTCAAAAATGGGATTTTTATCATGCCACTACAGATCAAATGCAAATAGGTAGTCAACTCCTCCAAAAGAAAGAAAAACAAAAGAAATTGAGAGAGGAAAGAGACAGAGAATATAAAATCATAGAAAGTGCTAAGAATATTTTGACTAAGGTGATAGGTGTTGAAGTTGATACTTCTCAACACATTTTGTTTCAATTAGAAGAGGTAGTCTAGAATTTTAATGAGGACTCAAGTGATCAATATAAATTGATTGAGAGAGCAATGAAGAAATTTGATAACAAAGTGCTTGAGCACATTGCCCAATAAATTGCCATTCAACAAGTGGATCTTTCCTCAATTTTGACCAATCTTGAAAACTCTTGCACAAATGTAACATCACTTTTTGGAAAATTATGCAATGTTACCAAGTTCACAAAGGAAATAAAGTGAAAACTTACAAAAATTGATGAAGATCTGAAGGCTAGTGCAGAACAGTTGCAACTTGACCCTAGCTCAAGCTTTGCACATCATATGAAATTTAGATTCTTGTCAGATATGCAGGCAGAGTTTTGAGAGAAGAAAGCAAGGATTTGTTATTCACTGATAGATATTCAGAATGTGATCCTTCCCATCATGGACACAATGTAGAAGCATATTGTTTACTCAAAAAAATTGATCCATGATAACAACTTCTCAATTGTAGATCACATGATAGAACTCTCTCTAGAAGTCCAAATTGCTCTACATACGTACAATGTTTTGCAAGAAAATTGTGATAAGACTTTAGCACTCATACTTAAGGTACATTCTAAGTTTCTTTCTTATATTGGTGTCTCTGTGTAAACTATTTTTGAATAAATCTTTGGCATTATTGTCAAAAAGGGGGAGAAACAAAATATATATATATAAGAAATAGAATATATGCTATTCATTGACATTAACATTAACATGCTATTTAGTCCTCATTAACATTAACAAATAAAGTAAACATTCACAAACCAAAAACTAAATTCACATATATGCTTAGACAAATGAAGAAAACAAGAAGTGCAAACCTCACAAGAAAAAGCACTCCATGCTTTCTTGATTCTGTAGATGTGTCCTTTTGCTGTGGATGTATGCTCAAGATGCTCAAAAGCTGCTTCAATGGAGATGGGTAATGGAAAATTGGTAGCTTTGTGAGCTCTCAATTTGGCATTATAAGGGTAATATTGATGGCTTTGGTTCTCAAAATAGCATGGTAACTTTAGCTCAAAGACTGTTGATGAAATGGCTTGGGATGGGATTCAATTTATAGGCTAAGGGGTAGAGGGATGGAGGGCTTAGATGCAAGGATGGATGAAGGCTTAAGGAGGGCTAGGATGCACTCAAAGGAGAGCACATGGATTGTGCTTGTTTAGCACCAATGGGAAGGTGACACTTGTCACAAGGAGGATGAGTGTGAGAGGGTAGGGTAAAGGGTTGGTTAAAGGCATGATGAGTGGGGTTAAGTATGTAAGAGGGATGTAAGAGGAATGAGTGTGGAAGAGGGAAGAGTGTGGAAGATGGGTGTAAGAGTCATGAGTGGGCTTGTAAGAGTCTTTATGTTTTGTAAGAGCACTCATGACTTAGTGGTTGGGTTTTTTGAGGGGAGACTTTGGTTTGGATTAGGAAAGTCTTAAACTTGTTTAAGGAATGTGACAACATTAGGGGGTGGATTAGGCTTGGGTTTAGGATTAGCTTAGGGATGTTAGAGATGTGCAAGTGGATGGCATTAATGAGGGTGGGTGAGTTAGTGGCTAAGCTTGGTTAGTATGGGTGGATGGGGTGGATTAGGCTAAATGGAGGATTAGAGATAGGTTAGGGGTTTTTGAATTTGAGGATTTCATTTATCAAATAGATTTATTTAATAAATGGGGATTTTTGGAATTAGATAGAAGAATAGGATTTAATTGATAAATAATAGATTATTTGATTTATCAATTAGGAAAATAGATGATTAATTAAATTAATCAACTAGGGGATGACAAAGGATTAATTAAATAGAATTTAATTAATAATTCCTTTTTAGATAACTAAATAGGATTACTAAAATAGTGTAATCAAATTTAGGTGTCTACATTTTGCCCCTCTTTGACATAGTGTTGAGACAACACTATTTCAAAGAAGTTTGAATGAAGACGACACGAGGAAGATGTTTTAGCAACAAGGTTGCCCCAGTCTCGGATAAGAAGAGGAGAGACTAGACTTAGATGATGCCCCCTCAAGAAGGCGATGGGGAGATAAATAAGGCTTGATGACTTCTTGAAAAGTACAAGAAATTGAGATGAGCTAAGACACAGGTTGGCAAAGAGAATGGGCTGAATTAGCTCAAACTCTCACTACGGGAGAATGATAAAGGGAAATCAGAGGCACAAAAGTAAAGCAAGCTTAAGACTTTCCAGGATTGGGGGGGGGGGATGGAGGAGCGGAGTGCTCTAAAAGGAATCCATAGTAGGGAGATGGATGATGGGATGGAAAAAGCTGATGCAACAAGATTTCAAAGAGTCAGATTGGCGAAAGATGGGTTTCGGAGATCCCTAGGACTAGGATTGTGGATCTCGAAAGATGAGGCTTGGTGGATTGATTTGATTGGTGGATCCCTAAGACTAGGATTGTGGATCCCTAAAGCTAAGCGTGAGGAGTGATTCAAAGAGATACTGATGCATAAGCTAGGGTAGGAGAGATAGATGTAGGATATGGATGGGGGATAATGGAGATGAAGGGAATCCATTGAAGCTTTTTGAGCGGGGGGATACTTCAAAGAGAAGTACCACCATGTAGTTGAGCACTAGATTTGCTATAGGACTGTTGGTTAATTGCCACGGTTACCGAGAACATCAAGGCCTTTTTACCAACCGTCCGGAGGACTGACGAACTAACTCGAAACAAACACACAAGGATTGTCCTAGTATCATACATGAATCCCAGAGGAAGCAACGTGGAAATGACACTAGGTAACCCACAAGCAAAAAAAGAAAACAAGAAAAAGACCTGATCAAGACCTTACGCTCTAATTGCCCCATTCGCAGCATACCATGATATGGAAGATCGTGGCAACCTTGAGGAGGGAACAAGGAGATTGCTTGGAAAAGATATTTCAAGACCCAAAAGGGAAGATCCCAAATCAAAAGAAAGCGAAAATCCAAAAGAGAACTGTTTGCCAACAAGATGGGAAGGACGAGGTACTAACGGACCAAGATCAGACATGAGGAAAGCTATATCCTGCAAGGATCTATCAGAGAGCACCTAAGCTGATGGATCTAGATGAGTGATGCATCTGGCAAGCTGAACTAAGAAGGATAAAACTTTGGTGACAGGAGATCTAGCTAAAGGATGCATTGGAATATCTAACCAAGGTGTGCGATGTGTGCAAGATGTTGACCAAGGATGAACTAACATGAAAGCCGGATAGATACAATGATACTAAGCTAAAGAGGATATACAAGCTGACAGACCAAGATATGTTACAAATGTACAAGTTTGTTCATGTTTTGTTTTTTTGTGAGATGGAAATGTTTGTGAAGGATGGGATGTCTATAATAGTTGATAGGTGGATAGGTAGATGGTTTTTGAAAAGCTTAAGGAAAATGGGATTCTGTGTGTGCATGTGATAGGATACAGGCTAGGATACAAGATTATTTACAAGCTAGAATATGGTACAAGCTTTGGACAAGATTTGGATATATACAAGGTATGGTACAAGATTTACAAGGTATAATACAAGCTTTGGTACAAGATTTACAAGCTGTACAGGAGGTATTGACAAACTCCATCAGATTTTGGATATTTGATTGGAACACCAAGGGAACAAGCAGGTGTTTTATGGGATGGTGGGTGGATGGATGAGGGATAGGATAGTGATAGATAATGGATTAGTCTTTAGCACACAAGGCACCTGAATTACCAGGTTTTCACCAAGGTACCTATCCAAGGCGCTTGAATTGCCAAGTTTTCACCATTGGACGCTTATTTCTCTTTACTATTTTTTTTTTGTTGTATTTTTTCAAAAGCTGGGTATACCAAGGATCTTCAAGCATAGAACTTCTTGAGATGAATGATCTTAGTGGGATCATTCAAGAGTTCTCCTTCTGGTGTAGATAATTGATAGGCTCCAGAGCCAAAGGAGACAGTAACCACATAGGGACCAAGCCATGTAGGTTCAAACTTGCCTTTCTTTTCTCGATCTGCTTGGACTTTCATATTTTCTTTGAGGACCATGTCACCTAGCTGAAAGTGTCATGGGAGCACCTTCTTGTTGAAATTCCTTTTGAGATGAGTTTGATAGACTGTGAGATGGTCATAGGCTTTTTGTCTCTTCTCGTCTAAGAGATCTAGCTGGGTGACTCGAGCTACTCTGTATTCTTCATCTGAGATTTGCCCTCGCAAAGATATGCATAGTGAGGGAAGTTCAACTTCTATAGGTAATACCACTTCAGCACCATAGACTAGGGAGTATGGAGTTGTGCCTGTGGATGTACAGAAGGAAGTTCGATAGGCCCATAGAGCCGAATTTATTTGAAGGTGCCAATCACGGCCGGAATCATTGACAACTTTCTTTAGGATTTTGAGGAGGGTTTTATTAGTTGCCTCTGCCTGGCCGTTACCTTGTGGGAAATATGGGCTAGAAAAGCGATGATGGATGCGGAGGGAAGTGCATAATTCTTCCATGTTGAGATTTTTAAAGTTACCTCCATGGTCAGTGAAGATGGTGGATGGGATGCCGAAGCGGCAAACAATGTGGTACAAGATGAACTTGGAGACTTGAACTCCTGTAGCTGAGACTAGGGGGACTGCTTCCACCCACTTAGTGAAATAGTCTGTAGCTGTTATTATCCATTTATGTCCATCAGATGAGAGAGGTGTGATAGTTCCAACTAGATCAAGGCCCCAACAAGCAAAAGGCCAAGGTGGTGCAATAGGTTGTAGATCCTGTGCTGGAGCGTGCACAAGATTTGCATGCTGCTGACATGGGAGACACTTTCTAACAAAGTCACAAGAGTCTTCTTCAATGGTAGGCCAATAGTAGCCTACTCTAAGGATTTGTCGTGCTAGGACAATACCACTCGTGTGGGCACCGCAAAGTTTGGAATGTACTTCTTTTAATGCCATCGCGGCCTCATTTTCATCTAAACATCGAGAGAGAGTATCGTGATAACCCCAACGATATAGGGTATTGGCTATGATAACATAGCGGGATGATTTTTGAATGAGGTTCTGGCGTTGGGTACGTGTGAGGTGAGGGGATATGATACCATCGTTAAGGTAAGCGTGAATTTCATGGTACCAAGGGGATTGGAGACCAACCAAGATACAAACACGGTTTGAATCCTCATTCGCATAGGCAGGTGTGAGGAGCTGCTCAACTAAAAACTCATACTGCGTAGCTTCTTGGGGAATTTCCAAGAGCGAGCCGATAGTGGCCATGGCATCTGTTGCCTTGTTTTGCATTCGAGGCACTTGTGTAAACTGAAGCTTTGTAAAATGTTGGGTCAGCTGATCAACTAGCTCTTTGTAGGGTAATAGCTTTTCATCTTTGGTTTGATATTCATTTAAGACTTGTTTGATGATGAGTTGGGAATCACCAAAGACTTGTAACTCAGTGATATTGCATTCTGCAGCTATCTTTAATCTTGCTACAAGAGCTTCATATTCTGCTATATTGTTGGTGCTAGAGAATTGTAGCTTGAAGGCTTTTGGAATGTAATCTCCTTGAGGTGTAACTAATAATATTCTTGCCCCTGATCCATGAGAGGTGTATGAGCCATCAAAATAAAGCTTCCATGGGGGTTGTTCTTCAATTAGGCAGATATGCTCATCTAGAAATTCTATGAGCAAAGGATATGCATCTACTAGAGGTGCATCAGCTAGGTGATCTGCCATAGCTTGCCCTTTGATTGCCTTTCTGTCCACATACTGGATGTCAAACTCACTTAGTAGCATAACCCATTTGGCCAAACAGCCTGTAAGTGTTGTTCTGGAGAGCATATACTTGAGAGGGTCAATCTTGGAGACTAGTTGGATGGTATGACTTAGCATGTAGTGGCGAAGCTTTTGAGTTGAGAAAACAACTGCCAAACAAGCTTTTTCCATAGGAGTGTAATTGAGTTCATAACCAACTAGGGTTCTACTAATATAGTAGATGGCTCTCTCTCTGCTATAATCATCATGTTGTGCTATAAGTGCCCCTAGAGCAGTAGGTGTTGCTGATATATATAAGATCAAGGGACGACCAAGAACTGGTGGAACCAAGATAGGGGGATTGGTGAGGTACTGCTTGAGCTGATCGAAGCTACGCTGACATAAAAGATCCCACTTGAAGTTCTCATTCTTCTTTAGCAAGTGTGAAAACGGTGTACACTTATCTGCAAGTTGGGAGATGAAGCGCCAGACAGATTGAAGTTTTCCTTGAAGAGAGCGAAGCTGTCATAGTGTCTGGGGAGGAGGCATGTCTAAGATAGCCTTGACCTTTTTGGGGTCGATCTCTATATCCCGTTTAGAAACTATGAAGCCTAGAAGCTTGCCAGATGTGACCCCAAAGACACACTTCTTGGGATTTAGCATGAGATGATATTGGGCCAACCTATCAAAAACTTTTTCCAGGTCAGCAAGATGATCCATGAAGGTGTGAGATTTGACTAGGATATCGTCCACATAATCTTCCAAAATGCTATGGATAAGATCATGGAAAATGGCTGTCATAACTCTTTGATAGGTAGCCCCAGCATTCTTTAGGCCAAAAGGCATCATGGTGTACCAAAAGGTTCCCCAAGGGGTAGTGAATGTTGTCTTATGCTGGTCCTCTTCTACAATCTTGATCTGATTATACCCAGAAAATCCATCCATAAGGGACAGAATTTCATGTCCAACTATAAGATCTACAATCATATCTATGTTGGGCAAGGGAAAATCATCCTTTGGACAAGCTTTGTTAAGATCTCTAAAATCAGTGCAGATTCTGATGTCACCGGAAGGCTTAGTGACAGGGACCATGTTGGAGATCCATTCTGAGTAGTCGATAGGTCGGATAACCTTAGCAGCTAACATTCTTTCTAGTTTAGCTTTGACTAGTAATGCCACCTTGGGGTGCATTTTTCTAAGCTTTTTTCTGACGGGCTTGATCTTTGGATCGACTGCAAGATGATGAACTACAAGCTTTGGATCAAGTCCTGGCATGTCTTGATATGACCATGCAAATCGGCCAATGTTCTCTCGTAAAATCTCAAAGAGGAGGTCAGGTTGGTCTTGTGATAGGGATGCAGCAATGTGAACAATTCTAGGGATCTCTGAAGAACCAATGTTGACTTCTCTAGTATCCTCCATTAGAATAGAAGACACCTCTGGTCGATTATCTTGAGGAGGCAATACTAAATCCTCATCTTCTGCTTGTGGCTCTGGATTTTCTTGCTGAGGGGTTCTCTTCACTACCTTAGCTAGTCCCAGATTTACCTTAGTTCCAATTTTGGGTGTATCAAAACTAGGTTGGGGATTTTCTCCAAAATACCCCTTGGGATCTAGCTTGTAGATGTAGGCAAAATCTGGCTTTTTCTTCTTATGAGGAGTTTCGGCTCCCATGAATCTTAGAAGCGCTTCCTCTGATGCAAACTCATCAATATGTATGACACTTGGTTGGTCCCAATCTATGAGTTGTGGATGAGCGAGTGGTAGGTCAATGAGATGGATGGATAGTTCTCGGAGAACAGAGTCTCCTAGGAAGATTTGGTCTGGGATATCATCGTACGCTCTCTTTTCAACTTCCTCGGGAATATCTTCAATTTCGACAAGGTCGCGGTGAATGTTCAAAAAAGCGTGACCGTTCTCATTGGCGCCCCCAGTTGTGGGTATGCCAAAGCCAAGACCTAACTTCGTTTCCCAATTATGTGCTTCAATGGGACATTGCATGCCCCTTTCTTCTAGTCCTAGTCCACCTCCTTGATAGTTCCATTTTTCAGTGATGAGCTTATGTTGTTGGGGATACTTCTGGCTGAAGTGATCAAGGCGTGCTTGATTTCTTGGAGGGGCATCCTTATGTAACCAATTGTTGATATCTAGAGTGAGCTCCTCATGAAGAGGCATTTTTGAGGATACAAAGGTGGTTGGGCCAAACCATTTGTATCAATCTCCTTAGTTTTGTGATATGTTGGTCATCCATGGGTATGTGGATCAAGTGGGATTGCTCCGACAGCAAATGCATCTGATAGACTATATTCTCCACAGCCTTTGTTGTTGATCTTTACAATAGATAGGGTGGAGGCGAGGATGGTTTCTTCGTCATTACAAGTGTGGGATGAGTTGGCGATGGCTATGCCGATGTCTATTCTAGGGCAATGGTTTGTATATGAAGCTTCAACCGCATTGCAGTAAGCAAAGGGTTCTGGATCGGCATGGATGGTTAACTCAGTGCCCTGATGCAGAAATTTGATGCACTGATGGTAGGTGGATGGAATGACCTTCATAGCATGAATCCATGGGCGACCGAGGAGGATGTTAAATGGTAGGTTTAGATCAACAACATGGCGAACTGTCTCTTGAATGACTGGCCCAACCTTGATTGGTAGCAAAATAGTCCCTTCTGTGGTCCTTTCCAAGTTGTCATAAGCTTTGATGGTGATAACCTCACTGATCATATCTGCCTCAGTATACCCAACTTGTTTTATGAATTTTAGGGTGCAAATGTTCAAGGCTGATCCATTATCTATCATTACTCTTTTCACGGCAAAATTGGATACCATGATGGCTATGCGAAGTGGAAGGGTGTGATCTGGCTCAACTGCGGGTATGTCGATGGCTTTGAAAGATAGGGCACATGAGGATGAAAGGTGTCCAACAAGATTACGAAAATCAGTAGCATTGATATCAGAAGGGACATAGGATTCTATGAGAGCACTGTCTTTGTACACAGGACTAGTGCGGAGAAGGTCTAAAATGGATATTTGGGATGGCATGTTCCCAAGGTGTTCCAAGATATTGTATCGGCTTTTTGATGGAGCTAATGGTGCTAATGAAATTGGTGGGCCTACGATGTTAAATTGCGCTCTTTGAGTGGTGACCGCACACTCATTGTCTGGTCCTCGGATATTGATAACATTGATAGAAGGCTCTTTCTCAGATATACAACCTATAAGGCTACCATAGTCTATATAGGATGAAGTGTGGTCATTGTTCTTCCCATGCTGTTGGTTTGGTTGGCGGTTGTTGGTGTTGTTTTGGATAGGTGCTTTTCTAGTATTTTGGTTGTTGTGCGGAGGAAAAGCATTTTGATAAATCTGTAAGCCTGCATTGGGAGAGGTTTGGGCACCAACAGTGATTTCCTTCTGATCAATGAGGTCCTGCACATAGTCTTTCAGTTTCATGCATCTGAGGGTGGTGTGACCGTTTACCCTATGGAACTTGCAATACTCATTGTCCTTGTATCATGCAGCTTTGGATTGGCTTGGATCAATTTGCTGGGTAGGTGGAAATTTGATGAGGTTTTCCTTAGCCGATTTCTCAAAAATAACATCCAATGGCTCACCAAGGGGTGTATAGTTTCTAGGTGCAGGTTGGAATCTGGGCTTTTGCCCTGCAGCTACATTGATGGCATTAGCTTGATTGTTAGACCCTTGAAAGTTGGGTCTTGTATTGTGGTTTTGATAGCTTTGGTTATTTCGTTGTTGGTAATTGATAGCTTTTTGGTTGTTTGTTTGATATGGTGGGTTAGATTGGTTTTGAGAAGTACCAACGATATTCACATGTCTGGTGTCAGTAACCCCATCTGTTGCAACATGCTTGTTTTTGTTCCAATACCTAGACTTGTCATTGGAATGTGATTGATTTTGGTTGGCCTCTTTGTAAATCTTTACCACACCATCTTTGATGAGTCCTTGCTCAAGGATCATTCCTTTCTCTTTGATATCCTTATAGGTCTACAAACAGTTCATGGTCATGTGGTGGGCCAAGCTGGGATGTGCATTATCAGTAAACATTTTCACCACATGGCGTTCTGGCAAGGTGCAGGATATGCGGGTGGTAAGGGTTTGCCATCTTTGTAGGTATTCAGCAAGGCTTTCTCCACCTTTTTGCTTGGTGTGGACAAGATCAACTATTGATAGCTCTATTTCAACAAGATGGGCATATTGGGCTACAAATGCCTCAGATAATTCAGCAAAGTTTTTAATTGTGCCATAGGGGATTCTATAAAACCATTCAAGAGCTGGTCCAGCCAAGCTTTTGGGAAAAAGGCGCAAGAGGAAGACATCATTGTATGCCATGTCCTGGCAATGCATGTAAAATTCTTTGATATGTGTGACAGGGTCTCCTTTTTCTCTGAATTTGTCAAATTTAGGTACCTCAAAGTGTTTGGGAAATGGTGTCGTGGTAATGGCTCTGTGAAATGGGTAAGGACACACATTCTCAAACTTGAATGTCTTTGGATCATTCCCTTCTTGGATGGCTTTCAGAGTTGTCTTCATTTGCTCCCACTTTGAATTGATAGGTGATGGTTGGGGTGCCCCCAATGTAGGAGTGCCTTGAGGTAGGTATGTGCTAGATGGGGCCACTGAATATGGATGGTTGTGAGGGATTTGTTGATAGGGATTGTACATTGTTTGGGCAGCTGCATGGTGGATGACGGGTTGTTGAGGGGGAGGCGGCACATATTGCTGCATGTGCTACGAGGTTTGCTGTTGATATGGGATTTGAGGTTGGGATTGAGGAACATAAGCTAGCTGTGGGATAAATGGATTTCTTTGTGGAGGTAAGGTATAAGATGGTTGTGAGGCTTGGGGAAAGGATCAGAGGGCTTGTGGGGTTTGACCAATATATGTGGGTTGTGCCCCCATTTGGGATGGTATCTGCAAATAATTGGTGGTTGGCTGGGGTGGTGGATTACCTCCTAGAAGTGGCTTTGAAAAGTAGTTGGTAATTGGAGGTAATGGATTAGTTGGTGGTGGAGGTGGTGGGAATTGAAAGCTTGGGAATGGAACTGATGGGATTTGATAGCTTTGTGGTTGGATTTGGAAGCTTGGTAGAGTGGTGGTGGGAGCTGGGGTCACTTGGGAGCTTGGTAGAAGATTGGCAGTAGCTTGTGGGTTTTGATAGCTTTGTGGAGTGAAGGTAGTAGCTTGTGGATTTGTGGCTGGTGGTATTGAGCTCCCAAGACTTAATGGAAATGATGGGATTGTACTTTGGGCTATGGTGAACAAGCTAGGGGTGATGAAAGGTTGATTAATTGGCCCCATGGGTGGCAGCCCTGTTGTATATTGCTGAGGTTGGCCAAAGATGCTAGCACTGATTTGGGAGATGGGTGGATTTGGAAGGCTGGGTTGGGGAGCAGCAGCAATAGTGAAGGGGGTGAACAGTGAGGTGTTTTGAGTACAGGGGGTTTGGAGTGGAGAGGTATGAACCAAGGATGGAGTGGTGGTGACTGGGTTGGCTTGCGGCATGGAGATTTCAACTTGGGTGGATGATGGTATGTTTGGGTCTGTTGGGTCATATGGATTGGCTAGAGGCTCTTCTTTTGGAATATATTGAGGATAATTTGGATCATAAGAGCCTATGGGTGGTGGCAGCTGCCCAAAAAATGGGTGAGATGGATTTAATAATGGAGGGGGTCTTCCAAAGTCAAAGGTTCCTACATTGTCCCTTCAAAAATTAGCCATGATTGTCTCTTTGTTTTTGTCTATAATGGTGTTTACCAATACTGCATTTCTTGGTTGGTTCATGAAAGCTTCAATGTTAGTAGGTGATGGCATAGCTTGCTCTGGGCTGAAGGATGGTTGAGTGCTCATGGGGGGTGAGGCTGTTCGATCCAAATGATAGGGCTCCATTGTTTCTTTCTTCTTGGCTAAGCGAGTGATGGGTGGCATGAAAAATGCTCCTAGGGATGAGATGCAATAATGCTGATGGATGCAAAAGGGGGAAGGCTTTTCTATGTAAATGATTTCCTAGGTTGAGGCAAAGCTATATGACAAAACCTAAGGAGGATCAGGTTGGGGATTCTAACTTCAAAGATATGTTGTCAAAGCACAAAAGGTCTGCTTTCCTATGTGCAAGCTTGGTGGTGATTGTGTCAACTTAAGGATAGACTGATGATCCTTTAGGAAGAACATGAGATTGACCACTTGCGAATCCCAACCTTTAGCTCAAGGTGATGAGGGATAACAAGTGACAAAGCAAGATTACCCTAGACAAAGCTCTGTCAATGGGATAACCTTGGTGAGATTGGTGGATTTGGAAGATTTTAGGAATGGAAAACTTTTAGCAAGGTGACAACAATTTTGAAAGCTTAGATGCGCAGATTTTCGATTACTAGCTAGATGGTATGATTCTAAATGAGATGGATGACCTAATAATGCTTAAGGGGATAACCTAAGATGGCTGGATTTTCTACAAAGATGACTCTAAAGTGAAGCTTATCCAAGAAGATGGGGAGAAACAAGGGTGTCTAATCATAGAAATCATGCCTAGTTGGTAAGGCATAAGCAGGATTAACTCCTGGATGTTGGCTAAATTTGATGGTGCGCTCTAACCAGGCCTCTTGAAGTGCTTCGTCAGTAGCTTTGTCCTCTGCTTTGTGGAGTTTGGAAATTGGTGGGCTTGGTGTTATTTCTTTTCTCTTGGCTGAAAGTTCTTGGTATGCTAGAGATGGCTTGAGTTTGACCTTGTGAAACTTCTGTTTGGGTTTGGGTTGTTCTAACATAAATTCTTGAATTTGCTTGGCTTTGGGAAAAATCTCAGTTTTTTTGCTTCAACTTGTTCAACTTCCAAAATAGGAAGTGACTACGCTAAGTGTGCCCTAAGCTAGGATTGACCAAGTTTGGCAAACATTCATTCAACAAGTAAAATAAAAACAAGCAATAGATAGGAACACCTAGATAGAAGTTTGTGGTTCTCAGAATGTGATACTTGTGCCAAGGAGTGTGTATGTTCTACAAATGTTTCGATCAGTCACTCCAAACACATTAACATCCTAGATGGTTTTCTGCAAGGCTGACAATTGGTTTAGCTAGGGAGTCCTCAATATACGCAAGGTACGTGAGGCCCAAATCCGTAGATGAGACCAAAAGGATGTCACACAGCCGAGAGGAGTGGTAATCCACTTCTCCTCTTTCACTTCTCAAGGGTATAAAGTTCCTTGAGGCTTAGCCCGAATGAAAAAATCTTGATCCCAAGAGAGGTGTCTTTCGATTCACCTCCCAATTCTTATACTCTGCCGAAGCGCTAGAGTTGAGGTCGTCCAAGGGGTGATGAAATCCCCAAGCAGGCCTCCTAAAAAGAAACAAGGTTTTGGATCCTAATTTTATGCACCCAAGATGGCCTCGAAAGACGATAAGGGGAGAGAAGACTCGGATGACCTTGGGCTAAAAAACACGCTTGTTCTTTTACCAACTGACTCTTATGTGTGCTAATCTAGACTTTGCAAGCACTCATGTTTAAGAGACAATGTTCAATTCCAACTTGAAGCGCCAACAAAAGTAAATCGATCAAAGAATGCAAACAATAAGAAGAGTTAGGGTCAACAAAAGCAAACTCGCGTGCCCGGAGGCCCTCCACGTCAAGTATCGATTAATTTTCTTTAAGGCATTCAAGATTGAGTGTGAGTTTGTTTTAAGCCCAAAACAAAAGTGTGTGAGATTCGATTTCAAGCGCGCGCCCAGAGGCTCTCCACATCAGTTGTTGTTCAATTTTAGTGCCCAAACTTGAAGTGTGATCGATTTAATCTAGAGTTTTGGCCATTTAAGAATTTTGATAAAGTTAAAGAAAACGTTTAAAGACCAAGTGAGTGAGTTAGATTGTGGAACATTTAACACCTTTTTCAAGTAGACCCATCCCCATAAATGGCGCTGAGATTGCAACCAATGGTTAATATTTGATGGGTGATTAGAAAAGAGGTGAGTCCAAGGAACTACTCAAATTGATTTTTGTAAGTTTGTATTTTAACTTAACAAAGTTTCTTAAATGTCCAAAAATCAAACTTTACCTAAATTGCATGTGAAAAAGAGATTTGTTTTGTTCAATTTTAGAAGCTCCAAATGAAGTGTTTGATATTGTAATGGTTAATTGATCCTTGGCATTCAAGATTGGATTTTTTTGTTTTAAGCATGCATTCCAAAGAAAGTTGATTTTAATCCATGACATTCAAGAGTGTGTTTTGAGCAACATTCATTCAATGGAAAATGTGTTTAACCATTCAAGTTCATTTTTTTTTTTAGCAATATGCATTCAAAGACAAATGGTTAAACATTCAAGTTCATTTTTTTAGCAACATGAAAACCTGCAAGAAACATGGTTAGTGGTTCCATATGTGCTCCAACCTGCAATGAGACAAAAAAAAAGCAATTTAGTTAGTTAGCCAAAATTTTCAAAAATGAGAGCTTAACTATGGGAAAAAAATTTTTAACTTTTTTTGTTGTTTTTTCTATGCGTAAAAATGCTTAAAATGGTCTAAATCCTACAGAACCACTAAAAGACAGTCTGTCAAAATATGAAGACGCTGAAATACAGAGACACCAAAATACAAAGAGGACAAAACAGATTTGCAGCACAGAACATAGGTGACAAGCAGAGACGTCGATTTGCGCAAATGTGGATTTTTGCAGACGACGATTTTTGCAGACGCGGATTTTCACAGATGTCAATTTTCGCAGACGTGGATTTTCACAGATGTCGATTTTCACAGACGTGGATTTTTGCAGATGTCGATTTGCGCAGACGCGGATTTTTGCAGACGTCGATTTTTGCAGACAGAACAGGTTGCAGACGCCAAAACTGCGCCAAAAAAGCTTAAAAAATGTGAATTTTTTTTTAGATGGTATTTCTTCTTTCAAAGTGCGTTCTTTAACCTGCAAAAACAAGCAAAACACCCTCACAACACACTCAAACAACAACAAACATTAGATGGTTAGAAAAATGACATATAGATGAAAATAGATGATTAAATGACCCATAGTGGGGTCCCACCGGGCATGCCAAAATGTAGAACCAGAATCAGTATGCAAAGAACATTAACAAATAAAGTAAACATTCACAAGCCAAAAACTAAATTCATATATATGCTTGGACAAAGGAAGAAAAAAAGAAGTGCAAACCTCACAAGAAAAAGCACTCCATGCTTTCTTGATTCTGTAGATGTGTCCTTTTGCTGTGGATGTATGCTCGAGATGCTCAAAAGCTGCTTCAATGGAGATGGGTAATGAAAAATTGGTAGCTTTGTGAGCTCTCAATTTGGCATTATAAGGGTAATATTGATGGCTTTGGTTCTCAAAATAGCATGGTAACTTTAGCTCAAAGATTGTTGATGAAATGGCTTGGGATGGGATTCAATTTATAGGCTAAGGGGTAGAGGGATGGAGGGCTTAGATGCAAGGATGGATGAAGGCTTAAGGAGGGATAGGATGCACTCAAAGGAGAGCACATGGATTGTGCTTGTTTAGCACCAATGGGAAGGTGACACTTGTCACAAGGAGGATGAGTGTGAGAGGGTAGGGTAAAGGGTTGGTTAAAGGCATGATGAGTGGGGTTGAGTATGTAAGAGGGATGTAAGAGGAATGAGTGTGGAAGAGGGAAGAGTGTGGAAGATGGGTGTAAGAGTCATGAGTGGGCTTGTAAGAGTCTTTATGTTTTGTAAGAGCACTCATAACTTAGTGGTTGGGTTTTTTGAGGGGAGACTTTGGTTTGGATTAGGAAAGTCTTAAACTTGTTTAAGGAATGTGACAACATTAGGGGGTGGATTAGGCTTGGGTTTAGGATTAGCTTAGGGATGTTAGAGATGTGCAAGTGGATGGCATTAATGAGGGTGGGTGAGTTAGTGGCTAAGCTTGGTTAGTATGGGTGGATGGGGTGGATTAGGCTAAATGGAGGATTAGAGATAGGTTAGGGGTTTTTGAATTTGAGGATTTCATTTATCAAATAGATTTATTTAATAAATGGGGATTTTTGGAATTAGATAGAAGAATAGGATTTAATTGATAAATAATAGATTATTTGATTTATCAATTAGGACAATAGATGATTAATTAAATTAATCAACTAGGGGATGACAAAGGATTAATTAAATAGAATTTAATTAATAATGCCTTTTTAGATAACTAAATAGGATTACTAAAATAGTGTAATCAAATTTAGGTGTCTATATATATATATATATATATATATATATATATACATATATATATATATGTATATACATATATATATATATATGTATATATATATACATGTATATATATATACATGTATATATATAAATACATATATATATATAAATACATATATATATATACAAATGTATATATATATACACATGTGTGTATATATATATATATATATATATATATATATATATATATATATATATATATATATATATATATATATATATATATATATATATGAGAGTTACTTTGTATATTGTATGGGGGAGAATCATGCAAACAAAAGGAAAGTATATTGTATATGCTTACAAATAAAAGTTTTGAAAAATCTCAAAACAGTACCGAGCTAGTATCACACAATAATGTATATAAGTTTTTCCTGATAGGTGTTTTTGTCACTAATGCCAAAGGGGGAGATTGTTGACATTAAGTCAAGTTTTTTATTAGTGACAACATGTATTTAGATTGTGTATGGCTATGAAGCTCAATGAATAGTCTATAGTGTTTTCCATGTAATTTAGTAGCCCCCGAGCTTTACAGTTCCTACCAAGCACTCTAGTGGTTACCAAGTGAATTTAGGTAGTGTGAAGTCTAGCAGTTCAACCTGAGCAGTTCAGTGGTTACCAAGATTCACAGTTCAAACTAAGCTAGTAGTTCATGTGAAGAAAAGTTAGTGTTAACTAAGTTATATGATAATTAGTGTTTACTAAGTGCAGTTATGGTAAATGAGTAATTCAGTTTCTACCAAGTTACACAATATCTACCGAGTCACCAGTGCAGACTAAGTTTGAGACTACTCTAAGATTATTAGTATGGATTGAGCTTCTACTTCAACCAAATGCATGATGATGCTAAATAATGATAGTGGACATCGTGTATCAGAACTTCACCAAGTCAATCTTTAGAAATCGAGTGTCTTTATTTGAGCTAACTTTGTAATATTGGTGTTAACTTGTTTATTGGCTGACTTTATAATTTTTTAAATTGGATTGATATATATATGCAATGCATTGTATCATATCCATATAAATGAATGTATGTATGCATGAATGGAAAAGTGAGAGTGAAGAATATGTAAGAAGCATGCGAATGTGAATCAGTAGAAAAGTGTATTGTAAGGCCATATCAGCAAAGGAGTAGCAGAGTCATATCTATCACATAAAGGTGATCACTACTTCAAAGAATCTCTATCAGAAAATTAGTTGTAAGTCAGAGACCTACTATTTCATTCTAATAGGTGAATCAATCCAAATCCTCTAAACAGGTAGACTTAATAGTCTTTTGTCAAATCTCTTTACCGAGTGCATACTTCATTGTATGTTTGTAAAACCTCTAACAAGGTAGACCTAGTATTCCTAATTGCTCCTAAGAGGGAAGATCATTAGAAGTGATCATTGTGAGCCTTAACATGCCAATTTTATGCTACAGTATTAAAGTTTTGTTGTTATCTCCCCACCCTAGTTTTACTTTCTATTTGGAAGGTTTTTGGGTCACCAAATTATTGTGTTCAGGTGTTATTAATGTTTATGCTTTTCGTTTCTCATGCATGCAATTAGATCTAATTTAATGAATTAAATGGTTATTGGATTACTACAATTAAGATCTGAATTTGATATAGTTTTTGAGGTTACTGATTCACCCCTCCCCTCTCAATAACCTAGCATAGTCTTGAATATTTCCAACAAAAACAATCAATTTTGAAGACCTAAAAACAAGGTATGAGGGTTAGAAGGTGTATTTAAGAAAGGGACCATTGCAAGAACATTTTGTTAGGATAAGAAAATTATCCTTGGTTACACCAAATACTCCAAAGTGATTGTTAAGAAAATACTTTAATCCCACAACGCAAGCCCTATATTTCTCTCTCTGCAAAATATTTGGAATGGATGAACAAGATCACATCCAAGGTTCTATTGTTTTCATCATGGCTCAAACACTATAATATGGTATGTGTTCAATATTTGATTTTTCTACCTATTTAGCAGAGGAGATTCATAATGGGCTGACAGGTATAAGTAAGGCCAAAGTAGAAAATCCTTTCTACTGGTATCCATGCTTATGTGAATCTGTCTCTATAAAGGTCATTCTTTTTTTCTACTGAAATGAAGTTGGGGACTAAGAGGGATGGAGAAAGATTACCAGTCCGACTATGGAGTGTTGATATGACATAGGAGGTCACAGATTGGAACTTTGTAAGATTTGACAAATATTTTGACTCCAATATGAGTATTTTATTAGTTCAAAATAGTCATAGAATAGCTCAACCATTATTAGAAATAATTAGAACAAAAGAATATAAAAAAGGGTTGAAGGTAAGTCACAATTGGGGGGACATTATCCCACATGTAGTCTCAACTATTTTCAAAATGTATGGTTTCCAAGGCAAGCCCCATGTTCTACCTTACTAGGTGCCCTTGAAAGTTGGAATTGAAACCCTATGTTAGATAGGAGGACTTGAAGAGGCAAAGCTCACAGGCCAATCAAGAGGTACAATCTTCCCATGTTTCACTATTGTTCATAACTTTGTAATTAGTAAAAGGGGATGGAAGCATTTTACAAATTTTTTGGATAAATATCAAATGGCACAGTCTCATTCCCGTTTATAGACCTTGAGGGTTTTTATGATATATTCAAAGAAAAGACTAAGGCCAAATCCCATGTACATTTTGTATATTTTCTAGAGGGTATAATTAGGAATGAATTTTTTTTGGAAGTATAAGAAGTCAGAAATGAGAAATGGAAAGTATATAGTAATTTTCTTGAGTTTATTAATTCTTTTGAACCAAAATATAACCCCCTTAATGATAAGAAATATTGGGGTATCAGGATAGATATGCTTATGAGAAATTTTGTTGGTTTTATGAAAACCTTAAATGAAAAGAAAGCAATCCTAACCCAAACCTATCTAGACAAGGTAGCTAAGGTAGAAGGTAGATTGGCTAATAGGGTAATCATATCACTAGGCCAATACACATTGCAAAGAAGACCTGGGTATGTGGTGGAAAAGAGTGTACACCCCATACCTCTTTATAAGGAATATCTTTCTGAGAGCCCACCTATTGCACCGATTGCCAAGAGACAAAAATTAGAACAATGTTCTTCTTCTAGGGCTTAAGAATATTCCCCAACACAAACTCCCCTTTGCATAGAATATGAAGCATCCTTAAGAGAATATCTAAAACAAATAGGAGGGGAAAATGACATTGTAATCACCATAGGAAATATAGAGGAAGGAGTCTTGGAGGAGCTACTATGCCTATATTAGCCCTCACTATGGGAGATTTTAGAGGAAAAGAGATCAACCATGTAGTGGAGGAGGCATCTAAGAATTTCTTAGATGGTTAAATTTTTGTTAAATCAAGAGCTTTCACTCATTTTTTTGTGGAGAAGAAACATTAACAATTTTGAGGCGAAATGCAAAATGATTAAAATAGAATAACCTAATAGGAAAGACTTTGAAATTGAAGAATAGGTCAAAGTTGACTTAATGGAAGAATTTTCACATATAACCCTTTAAGGTGGTATGTAGTTGCTGAAGGATTTGGAAGTTTTAATATTACCTAAGTGGGACATTACTAATGCAATGATTTTTGACTTAGTGAGGAAGGAAAAAGACACCCAGTTTAAGACTAAGGAAGAAGTCTTACAAGCCTATAAGGGGTTAAAATATAGTGATGACCATCAAGCCTTGGTAATATGGTCAATTCAAAAAAGAGATAAAACCAGAATTCAAGAGGTTTCACATTTTGAGCATATAGGTAGCCTTATGGTCTATAAGGAAAATGAAGTGGACACTGAAAAGGTTTCTCAAATGACCAAAGAAATGGAAAATTTTGGGGTAGTAATTGTTGCTAAATATACAAATAAATTCCTAGAGCTAAATGCTAAATTTGAAAAGGTGCTAGAGTCATATGAAGAAAGACAGAATAAAATACACCAAATGGAAGGAATGATTGCTCATATGGAGAGACAATTGGGGAAAATAAAAGTAGGAGAAGGATCTATTTAGCCAAGGATTACTTATCCTCCTCATCCTCCAATTGCACCTTTCAATATGACTCCCCTTATAGAAATACTAGCTACCCCATAGGAACCCCAATTGTACATAGCTGAAGAGCTTGTGGAACAAAAGGAAAAATTATGGGTAATGCATATAGAATGTGATGCTCAGTATGAAAACAAAATAAGAGATACATTTATGTACCTAGTGGATAGGGTAGGCTAGCCTACATTTTATGATAAATTGTCAAAATTGATGGATGTGTGGAATGAGATAAAAAGTAATGAAGCCACTGTGAAGCCAATTGTGAACAAGTGGAACAATAGGGATAGTAGTATTACTATTTTATGTTGTTCAATTATTAGGCTTTCTTGTGAACAAGTAGAAAAATAATTTGATATGATTAATGGTCTTTATAATTTTGATAACAAGATAATTTTGTTATAGAGGAGAATTATCAATTGTTTTTCAAAGTATCTTGATAAGAGTTTGCACTTTTCCCTCATGCACTCAAGGTTGTAGATAAATTGAAGAGTAAAAAAGAATAGGATAAGGAGTTGGATGAATTGATATGCATTAGACTAAATAAAATCATAAATGAAAAAGATAATATATGGTTCTCCAAGAAAATTGACGAAGTTGTGTAGGTTAAATTCTTCTTTGATTCTTTCAAAAAGGATTTTGATGGAATTGAGAAATCGGGAGAAGATATCCTGAAGAAATAGTAAGAAATTTTAAAGTTCAATTGGCCAGATGTTCCACTTTTTAATAAGTCGACGTCAAATCTTACTCAAGC
The DNA here is from genome assembly GCA_028749045.1 of Cupressus sempervirens. Lineage (NCBI taxonomy): Eukaryota > Viridiplantae > Streptophyta > Pinopsida > Cupressales > Cupressaceae > Cupressus > Cupressus sempervirens. Next base: position 773,180,857 of record CM053785.1, on the reverse strand, counting down.
CAATCAATTAATATTTGAGGAAGCTGATGAAGATGGTGAAGATGCAATAGAAATGCCCCCACAACAAGAAGATTCATGATAGAGATATTCTATTGCAATAAGGAAAGGGAGCACTATTTTTTATCTTATTATGAGAACAACCTTTTTGTTTGTAAAATATTTTTGTCCTAAGGACAACTTTCTTTCTTCTCTAAGCCCAAAGCTTGTTGCATCTCATGCTATATAAATGAGATCCCGAGGCTAGAGAAAGTGGTCTAAATTATATATAATTGGAGTCTAAGGATATTTTTGCAGTCAGTCTAGTAGACTCTGTGTGAATTTTATGATGTATTCATCTTTCCATATGTGAGGATAATTAGAACATGGAAGGATTAGGTGTTTAATCTTGAGTTATTTTGAACTTGATGATAGTAATATATTATTTTCAAGGAAAATAAATACAAAGGGAAGGTTCTACAAATATCTGTGTCTCTAAATTTTGTCTCTTGTTTCATATATATAAAGATTTGAGAATGAATGTATGATGTTCTTTTATTTTAATGTAGCTTGGATGGGTTGTATGTATGTTCATTGATTTCTCTTAATTCAATGAATTAAATAAATTCTTTCATTGAACTGATGCATTTTCTAGGTGTATGGGAGGATGTTCATAAGAAGAGAATTTAGAGTTAACTATTGATAGTTTTAATTGTAAGGAAATTGAATAGATCAAGATTTACTGGTGTAATTTTATTTGTACCAATGGATAAGGCATTGATCACCTATTAGGATGCAAATTATCGAGTTCATGGGGTTACATATAGCATAAATATAAATCAAATCAATCTTTACTTTATTGTATGAAGAGTTAAACTATTGGTTAGCACTTATTTTCAATAATCCTTTGTATGTCATTGTTAGTTGATGTTGTCAAGGATTATTTGTAAAGTGTAGAAGAATTTTGACTATTTTCTATTGTAAGGGATAGAAGTGAAATAGAAGACTGATGTTAATAAGCATATGTTAAAGTCAAGAAGAATAAACCATTTAGATGTCCATATATCCCTAAAGTGCACCCTCCTTCATTTTTAAGAACCTAAAGAGTAGAGAATCTATGTCATTCTGTTGAAGTTGGATCTAGATCTAAAGATTTCTTAGTTGAATATAGGAGGTTGCTAACCCTTAGACCAAGTTTTATATTTAGAATCCTAGTATCAAGTCCTTTTTTGCTTGGTAGTTTTGAAACACCAACATGTTCATATATTAAATCCATCAAACCTTGGTGCGAAATGGGTTTATGTAGTTTTTCTCTATGAGAGTTAATACTATGAGTTGGAGAATAAAGTAGATCAAAAGGAAAATAGGCTCTTTTTCTTATACCTAAAATGGTTCAAAAAGAAAAACTTATAGTTGTGGGCTCTATCATGGATGGTAAGTACTTGACCTTCTTTGATATGGATTTAATGGATAAAGCAGCATAACCACCCTCCACTCCCCCTCGCGCACACTTTTTCTTTAACTAAACCAACTATTGACATATCAGTCAAGTTTTTTATTAGTGACATACACTTATTCTAATTGTAAGTATCTATCAAGATTATTGTACAATTAATAGTGTTAACCAAGCATTTCAGTTTTTATTGGGTTCTATAGTTGCTACTGAGTCCTTCGGACAAATTTCAATATGTGCCGAGTAGTTATAGCTAAAGTGAAGATTAGAAGTGTAAATTGAGCATCTTAATGTATGCCGAGTTTATCGGTACAAACTAAGATGTGTAGTTCTTACTAAGTTCATAGTTGATATGATGTGAGTCCAGTGTTAACCAAGCTACTTAGTGTTAACTAAGTGATTCAGTTTATACCAAGCTCATAGTGGAAGCACTGATTGAGTTATATAGTGTGAATCAAGTGATTCAATTTATATGTCGAGTTTCATAGTTTTACCAAGTCACCAATGTAGATTGAGTTCAAGACTACTTTAAAGTGATCGGTATGGACCAAGCTTCTATATCTACCAAGTGCATGATGATGTTGACCATTAATAGTGGATGTCAAGTATTAGAACCTCACCAAGTTAGTCTTTAGAACCCAAGTGTCTACATTGGAGCCAACATTGTAATATTTGCATAAATTGGTATTGTGGCCGACTTTGTAATTGTGAAATCAGATTGGTGTATATGTAATGTATTGAATCATATCCAAATCATATGAATGGAATGTAATGCAATCGAATTTAATTAGAGAATATCATAAAAGTGACTTATAAAAGCTATAGCAGTATAAGGAGCAGAAAAGATATATCTATCATAGCAAGGTGATTTATACACAAAAAGGAATCTCACTAAGAAAACTAAGTTGCAGATCAAAGATCAGGTACTACTTCATCCTAATAGGTGAATCAGCTAAATCCTTTAACAAGGTAGACCTAATAGTCTTATGAAAATCTCTTTACTAAGTGCATACTTCATTGTATGTTTGTAAATCCTTTAACAAGGTGGACCTAGAAATTTGTATTGCTCCTGACAGGGTAGATCATCAGAAGTGATCAATGTAAGCCTTAATAGGCCAACTTTATACTGTAGGAATAAATCTTGTGGGTATCAGCCCCACCCCAGATTTACTTTCTATTTAGAAGGTTTCTAGGTCACCAAATCTATATGTCAAAGTTTTTTGTATGCTTTCATGTTTTTAGTTTCTTATGGATGCAATTAGATCAAAATATATGCAAAGGATTAATTGGGTAATTGAAGATAAAAGTTTTAGAGTTACTAATTCACCCCTCTCCTCCTAGTAACTTAGCCTTTCATAATATTTCCAACAATTGGCATTAGAGAATTGTGGTTCTCAAAGAAAAGTCTAATAGCTTGAGAAAATATCAAAGACCATGGAGATATTCAGACTTAACATGGTTATTGACAATGAAAAGCTAGATTTTGAAATGTCTATTACCCAACTCAAAAAGGAAAAGGAGCAACTCTCTCAATCGCTAAAAAGAAGGAAAGATCTTGCAATTCAAATGAATGATCATCTCTACATTGAGTAAAGAATTGAAGACCTTCTATCAGCAAGCAGCTCAAATGAAGAAAATGAAGCAATCAAAGAACCCTTTGAAAAGAATGGTTCATTGCAAGAAGAAGTGAGAAAACTAAAAGGAGGACAAGAAATTCAGTCAGTAAGGTTATGTGAATTCATGGAAGAAAAAAATAAGATAAAAGAAGAAATAGAAGGAAAAGATAATGACATTCAACATCTATCCCTTCTTTAGACTGACTTCATTAATCAGCTCACCAGTGCAAATGAAGAAATCATGAATCTAAGGTCAAAAAATGAAAGATTACAGAATTATTTAAACTCCAAAAGGAAAATCAATGAAAGAATGATGAAATCTGAAGTATACATGAATCAATTGAATGAGAAAAATATTTGTAGACAAAAAGGAAAAGTAGGAATTGGATACAAAGAAGAAAATGAATCTTCCAATCAAGGAGCTCAAAAGAATCAATGACCTACTTGTAGCCACTATGGTAAGATAGGTCATACATCAAAAAAATGTTGAACAATGGGAAAGAAAAATTCAATGCAAAATACTACAATTACAATTAGCATGGTCATAAGGCTAATAAATGTAAAGATAAACCAAAATTTGAAGACAAATGTCACAAATGTAAGAAGCATGGACACAAGTCATCAGAATGCAAAACCAAGATATTGAATCCAGTAGAACAAATTGTGAAAGCTATATTTGGTCGGGACTATAACACTTAGTGCAGATGTCATTACTGTGGAGAATTTGGACACATTGGAATGAATTGTGCAAAGAATCACATGAGGAAAAAAGATACTACCAAAAGATTTTTTATCTATATAGAACTTGGTCATCTTGTCAAATGGTGGTTTGATTTTTAACAGTGTACAAAAATTCCAAAATATGTGCGAAAAATCATGTAATCCTTATTTCCTACAAATTAGGGTTTCTCTTCTTATCATTTTTCAAAATCTTGTGTTACCCTAGTTATGCCCTAATTTCTATGTTGTTTAAATTTTATTAAATTCTCAAAGTTTTTCATCAACATAGTCATTAAAATGTCCTAAGTATGTTAAAACCCTAGGTTTATTTTCAATTTTTTGAAAGGGTTTGCAAAATTCCTAGGTTCCTCTCCTTTACAGTTTTACGATGTTAGGGTTTCTCGTAGGAGTGTTATGCTCTCTTTCTTTTGTTTCCATGGTCACACTTCACTAAGAATAAAGGCATTTTTAGTTTATGAGTATATAGTTGTGTAACTCATAACAACAAAGTGATGGACTTTGAAGTTTTTGGGGCATACGATTGATCCTTGGGAAAAGGGGCATAAAAGGTTTTCATATATTGTAAGTTTTGACTTATGGTTCCATGGTGACAAGTTAGCCCAAATGAACAAAAGCTTTTCATTAAAGTACCTCCAACTATACATTTTTCTTTTAAGCATATGAATGTAATAAGGTTTAAAGTGGTCATGTTTATTGACTTATGGGGGTATGAGTGACAAGTTAAGAAAATGAGTGGAAGGGTGGGTTGGTTTGGTTCACGCCCTTATGTTTTGCTGAATGGTGTAAGAACATAAAGACTCATCATGGTGTAAAGAGTGTATTAAGGAAACATAAAATGGATTTTATGATTCTACACATAAGGGAAGCTCATAAGAGCAAAGCAAGGTTTGATTTTGTTTAAGTGCTTCTATTGTTTTGGTTTATGAACAACTGTAAAGTGATGTCATATGGAGGAATGTGTCATGTGGGACTTGAAAAATTGCCACTTGGGCCTTGATAAGAGAAAATCAAGTTGCAACATGTCACATGTATCAGATGGGCCTGGTCTATGTGGAAGATAACTTAAGTCATTCATTTTGCATGTGCTTGAATCAACAATGATGTTTTTTCTGAGATCTAATCTAGGTCATTGATTTGTTGAAAAGGAAAATTTTCCTTATACTCTTACATTTGCAAGGATATCATGTGGACGAAGAGGTGCTTCACATCTTTCTCTATGGATACAAGATTGGTTTAGTGTATGAGCGTCAAGGGTAAAATGAGGAATGAAATGAATGCTTTATGTTGGTACAAGATGTATTGAAGTGTAAACACGTAAAGATACATTGAGAGGATTTGAGACCTTATGATGAAAGGGGCCACATAGGAGCATAAAAAAAGTTGCAAGGCTTTTCTTTAAGAACCCTAACACTTCTACGTTTGAAGTTTTTTGAAGCATCACCAGATAAGCGTAAGGGTTTGATAGTTGTATCTCTTGAGTTATGAGGATTAAAGGATCTATGCTCTGCATATAAGTAGAAGACCAAATTTGAAAAAGGAGGTTGGCTGAGGTGTCATGTCAGCTAAGAAAAAGGATGAATTCACCATAGCCAAGTAAAAACTAAAACTAAAAAGTACTTCAGGATCATATTACACGGTTGACATTCTTTGCTGACACTCTACAAGGATGGTATTAAAACTCATGCATGCAGAATTTATTAAAGCTAGTAGATTTCATGATTAAATTTTAAGATCTAATTGAAGGTTCAAATTATTTTCTACTTCCGAAGAGCTTGTGTTTTCTATTCTAAAAATTCTCTAGGTGTCCATAGCTTTGTGTTCTCTATACCATTGTTTTAGAAGTTTGAGATATATTTGCAGAAAGTAATGGCTGACATGGATGTTGAGGAGGTCCCCATTGACAAAGTAGAGGTTGAAGAGGAAGGTGATGATGTTGTAGAGGTCACAAAAAAAGGAAAGAAGAAGGGTCTAGTAAAAACTAAAAAGAAAACTTGGGTTTGTAAGCCAAACAAACATGTAGAGAAATGGTTAAAGATACTCCCAGGGCCATCTAATGTAGTTTTAGCTAATGACCATGTTTTTAAAGACCCTTACTTCCTATGCAGAGATGCAAAGTGACCCAGGATCAATGGGTTTAATCTATTCATGTATTTCTATCATAAGAGAACTAAAAATGTGCCAATTTGTAACCAGTGGAATAGGAACATGGTGAAATTGATATTCCCCAAGGTATTTTTTGATGTGGACTTGTTGAAGGCTTTGATAAAATCTTATAATCTAGTCACAAGGTCATCCCATAGACATAATGGGAGTATTTTATGCACACTTGATAGGACTTCTTTCATAGAAGCTTTTGGTTTTGAGGGGCAAATGGATGTGCCCATAGATATTGATGACTTACAAGGAAAATTTTGGAGAAATAAGAATCATTATCTAAATAATGTGATGCTACCTTACATCCCCTACAATGTCAAAAAGGCAGGGCAAATGCCAAAGAAAGTAGAGGATCACTTGCCACTAAGTAGATTCAAAAACTACTTGAAGAATATAGTGTATGGATTGCACAAGGTTCTGGGAAGTGATGGGGTAGAAGATTGTGTGTATGGCTCATTGTTTCTGATAGCATGTGACATATAGGACCTTTTCCACAATAGGGAATATGATTATGTGGGTTTCATTATGGATAGCATGCACCATTAGATTGTGAATGCCAAGAAAGGAGAGATGAAGGACGTCAAGTTTCATCATTACTCATTGCTAATGCACCTAATCATGTACAAGAACATTGGTTATATCAATCAGAATTTCATTGATCAAACTTCTGATGAATTTGGTGAGTTGCCTATGCAATTATGGACTTGTATTTGGGATAGGAATTTTCATTATTCAAATGCAATTTTATTTTTCATTTTTTTTAGTTCTGTGATCATGAGGATGGTAGATCATACTTTCTTTAGGGCCCTTAATGTTTTGAAAGCATTACTCAGACCTTCCTTTTTGGATGAAAAAGTGAAATTGGACCATAATTGGGGTGATATATTTTTGTTTAAGGAGTGCACCTTAATGAGAGTTTATGCATTCCCATAGCCTCTTCATATATTACCCAAATATCTACCTCCTAGGTTAGCAATTATTGAATTCTTTTGGCAATTTTTACTGATGAACAAAGAGATGATTCCTCCTTCCCTGCATAAACCTACATTTGTCTATAGATGCTTTAAAGTAGGATATTTTATAATTGGGAAGAATACTTATGTGGAGCTTAGTCAATATTTAAGCCAATATAAGTTTGCTACTAGACCTTACATAATGTATGACCCAAAAAATTATATAACCAATGAGGTCAAAGCCACTAGGGGTTACATTTTGCCTCGTAGCAAACCCATCCCTAGAAGACTTAATTGTTAATATAGTAGCAACAAGGGAGTTTGATGAGTTGTTGGGGAAGTATGGTGAGATTAGGAAAGTGGAGGATACTTTGAAAAGGACCAACCCAGATTTCAAGAGTTTTTATATAGATATCCCGTATCCTAGCAATTTGAGAAAAATGGTTGGGAATTTTGATCATATCATGGCCCAAATGACAAGTGAGCTAGTAGGAGAAGAGGCAATAGTGAAAAAATAATCCCCTAAGCTTGATGTCTAGATAGAAATTGATGTTGAGGAGGAAGAATAGCCATCATCTTCTACATGGGTGGCAAAAGGAAACAAAAGACAAAAAACCATGCATATCACAGAGAGGGTGGTGAGTAGAGCCTTGCAAGTCATACCAGGGAATGATCAATATTTTTCTGATATCAGGAAAAATTACTTGCATGAAAGGACAATAGAGGTAGGAAGAGCCTCAACTAATTTACAAATTGCAGCCTCCAGATTGGATGATAGACTAATCCAATCTAAGAAATTTGTGGAAGATGATGATTTTATTAAATAATCTGAATTTAAATTTTTTTTGTATAGAATTAAGAAAAATGAGCTCACTTTGAGCCTTATGCTAGGAAAGGATCCTAAGAATAATAAAGAATTAGTGGATAAACTATTAGCATGTGATCTAGATAGTGAAACAGTGACCCCTATAGAAGCCAGGGAGTTGGTACATAGAAGTGGCATGATTTTAGTGCTAGGATGGGACATTGAAAGGACCTTTGTACTTGACCAAATTGGAAGGTAATACAAGGCAATCAGTTATGAAGCCAACAATAGTGAAGGATTGAAGAGAGGTTAGGTTTTAGTATAGATACTAAGACCCTAGTTATATGGAGTGTTGCCCCTGACACTAAGAAACCTAAAATGATGAATGTAGAGGAGACTGCTCAAGGCAAACTGATTGTTTGGACATTAGACAACACCATTAGCATGGAAATTTCTAGCATGGTTAAACACTTTGCACTCATGAATGAGGCAAAGTTGGATTAGATTGAGGATAGGATTTTACTGCCTCTAATGAATGTTTGAATGCTAGAAAGTTATATGAAGAAGAGCTTAAAACAAGTTATGTGCAAAAAAAAAAAGTATAGAAGAGTTGGAGGGGAAATTTTTAGAGCCTAGAAGAGGAAGGCCAATCTCTGAAGGACCAACTCAAGACTACATTAGAGGTAGAACATGCACAAGGGAATGTGGAGGAGGTTAGGCACACAGTTGAAGTAGAAGTCCAAATAGAGGATATACCCATAGGGGTAACAATGTCTATGCCAGTACTAGTTGTGAATGTGGAAGGTGAGGTTCCTCAATTCGATAGTGCACCAAAAAGGGGTGTAATGCTGAATATGCTAAATCATAAGGTAAGCATCTTGAAGAGAATATCTCAAGATGTACATAATGCATTCACCAATCTACAAGTTGTAAGCTACTAAGAAAATGTGCAAAGAAGCAGTAGGTTGGCTTGACCCCATTTTCCAGCAATGGGGACCTTACATGTTTTTTTGATAGATTGATACCTCTACTAGCTAAGAAACTAGACCTTCTTGATAAGGTCATTTATGTTAAAGAGGGTATGGATAAAGTAAAAGATTTGTTGCAATTCTTTACAAGAAAATTGGCAACCATTTAGAATAAGATGAAAGTGTTGGTCAATGGTTTCTATTCATTAATCCTTTCTATCCTTAATTCTGATAGCCAAATAAAAGATTGGAATGAATGGTCTAGTTCTTTTGACTATATTGTAAACTTGCCACAAGTGGTATCCATTGTTTAAGGTGACACTAATGTGTTTTCTTTCAATGAACACATTGATACTTTTTTCAAAATTGAAACTGAAATGAATAAATTCATAACAAAAGGGAAAGCAGTCATAGATGCCAGGTGGAAAAAGTTTGTTGGTGAATTAACAATCATCAAAGCATGCAAGTGGCCAAAAAAAAGAGAAGTAATTGTATGGGAAGAAATCATAGAAATAAAGGCTTTACCAACAGGGGGTAGTTGAAGAAGAGGACAAAATTGAAACTTTGATGCTCCAACTATCATGTATAATTGTTTCTACTTTTTCTACTTGTGTTAAGGTTTCAAAGATATTTTGAAAAGTTTTTTGTTTGTCTTGTAAATGGACACCTGTTAGTCACATTTTTTCCTTGCTTGTTGCAACTCATGCTTATATAAATGAGTTTTCAAGGTATTGTGACAGGTCTGAAGGCTTGTATAAATTTTGTTTCTTATCAAAGAAAGTATAGTCAGTCCATTTTTTGTAGTTAAAGTTTACTTTCAATTGTGTACTCTCTGATAATATATAGAAATGACAAAATCAATAAGATATTCTAGGTTTTTCATTGAGTTTTTATTGATCATTGTATCAATCTTCTAAAGGATAATACAATGGGGTACTTATAATATATTTGTGTCACCAATTTCTGTCTCCATTTTATGGGTTTTTTTATTTTGAGATCATTTAAATAAAGTTCAATTGACTGAATGCAATCTGGATGGGTTGTATGTTGGTTTTATTGTTGCTTTTAATTCAAGGAGTTATGGAAATGGTTTAGTAAATCAATAGAGTTTATGAGTTTATAAAAGGGATACTTCATAAGAATGGAAATGGGTGATTAAAAATTGATAGATTCATTTGCAAGTTATTTAAACTAGATCTCCTATCAACAGTTTATCTTTTACCCAATGGATAAAGCATTGGTCATATAAATCAGAAGTGAGTGAGAGTAAATTCTACCACTACATATCAAATCAATCATAAAATCAAAATCATTTTTCATTACATTGAAAAGTGTGAGACCATATATAAATTAGCTAGAACAAATTTATCTAAATCATATGTTTTAGCTAAATTGATTTTTAGATAGAAATACTCAAATTTAGTCTTTCTCATAAGTCAGCCTGAAAGGTGACATAGGTTTGTACTTCTACCCTCCTTTCCTTTCTCCATTTATTATAGTTCCCTAAGTCACTAATCTTGAAAGATCCTCCTATGATATTAATACTATATTAAGCACTTCTTAGAGTACTATTAAGCTCATATAAAACTTTTCACAAAAGAGAACTAAGAAAAACCATAAGCAAATACATCACCCACAAAATGATAATAAATATCTAATTTATATGCTTCACACTTGTGGAAGTACCATAATCATTAAAAATCATGCCCCTTAAGGGTAAAAGTATAAATTTGTGTCACTTGTTGGCTCCTAATTTTACAATGATTTTAACTACCTTTTATAATGTTAGAAAACATAGGAAGTAGCTAAAGACCATAATGGGTATTATGAGAGGCAAGCTAAAAGGAACAACTAAAAAGATAATAAAGTCTTCTCCACTTTGAATTCTGCAAGATTCAGGAAGGTTTGCCTTAGGAATTTAGTCTTATTTACTTCAAAATCAATATTCACAACATAAACTCTAGGAATAATAGATTACTTAGCCTTTTTTCTTTTAATTCAATAGTAATAAAGAGATGAAAACTAGCTATTTTACCAAACCCTAGACACCATGAACCAAGTACAGGTTAACATTTTACTCTTGGACAACATAATATTAAAAGATTACTTGATATAAGTTTTATGCATTATGCAAAGAATTCCAATCAAATCAACTTACAAGATGGAAAATGCCTTATCCAATGGGTTATAACACATAGAAATCACACACATACTTCTAGATCTTATCTTGACAATTTGTGTAAAGATGTATCAAAGTTCATTTCCACATCTTATACTTATCATATCTTTACTTAAAACCATAGTATTATTTCAAATTATATTAAGCATTTACATAATCCACTAGATTTTCAAAAAAAGTAAATTGAAATATAATTCAAAATGAATTACCATTAAAAATTCATAAACTTTTCTATCAAGTCTCAAAGAAAAAAATGGAGACAAGAAAAGAGACAAGATCTGGGATGAAAACCATCTTTTTTAATTTGTATTAATTTCTTTGAAATTGTATACAATTCAGTGGTCATCTCTATCATAAAAATAACACACATAGATAAGCAATTATTAACATTTTTACTCAATTCTAGAACTCATTTACAATATGCATGGACTGACCCAAAATTTACATAAACTCAAGCAATGGAAGAAATTGGACCATTCTCTAGCCTTGGAAACTCACTTATATAGTGTGAGTTGATACAAGTTTCAAGCTTAGAGAGAAAAGGATAACTGTCCTTAAAATAAAAATGATTACAAAAGGAAAAAATTGTCACTATTGAACACTACAAGAGAAGAAACAAAATTGTTGGTCTCATTCTTGGTAACATAATAATCCCTTTATTAGTTACTTTTTAGTGGGGCTAATTTTGTTTTGGAAGTCTCTTGCACATCCACTATACCTGATGATTGATTTTCCTCCTTTAGCTATTATTCAAGTTTTGAGACCACTGGTTCCTCTTCTACTACACTTGGATCTAACATCTAGATATATATTTTATCTTGTTGATCATTCTCCATGTGATCAATTTTAATAGCTTGATCAAATTTAACAATCGGTTGATATTTTTCTTTATCATTAGTTTGAATTTCTTGGTCAACTAACTTCCTTTCATCTATGATTGTTTCTTTATCCACAAAAACTTCTTGAGAAGCCACCTATAGCAATTGTGTAGTTGAAGAATAATCTATCATCCAATTGTTGAAAATTGTATCATGTAGACAATTTGTAGTTCAATATTTCTTTCTCTCTCTTTAAAATAAATTTATCTAACCTTTTATTTCAGCAAAATCTATATGGAAATAATCAAAGAATAGTTTCACTTGTAATAACTCTTCAATAGTTATGGAAAACCATGTGTTATTTTCTTTATTTATCACTTCATTCATCCTAATGCTTAGGAGCTCCTTCAACTTATTTCCCCATTCTTCTTTATCTTTTATATGGCCTAGTCCCTTTAAAACATGGGGAAAAGATCAAAACTCTTACTAAGATATTTAAAAAAACAAAATTTCAATTTTCTTTGTAACATATCTCTATTATGGTCAAAATTTAGTAGATCATGTGATCAATCAAATGTTTTGTTAACACAATCATCAAAATTTTCAATGATAGAACAACACAAAGTAGTGATGACATCATCCCTACTGATCCACTTTTAAATATTATTCTTAAGGTTGCTTCACTATTATTCAACTCTTTCCATATTTCCACCAACCTTTACAATTCTACATGAAAAAGGGGCCAATTGACTCTGTCTACCAAAACTAAAATTGTATCCCTTTTTCTGTCTTCATGTTGGATGCCCGACTCCACATGCAATGACTAGATCTTTTCTTTTTATTCATTAGGCTCATCAACTATGTAGAATTCTAGTTTTTTAGGTGTACTAAGAGTTTTCAAAATAGGACCAAAGGGTGGTAGTGGAATAAGGGAAGCTATGATTATGAGTTCACTGGACTGCTTACACATTTTCCTTTTTCCAAATTGCTTCTCCATGTCTACAATTGTGTTTTCTAGTTGATAGATTTTTCTTCCTATTTCATCATAAGACTTTATAACCTTCTCAAACTTCTCATTGATCTCCTATAACTTTTTCTTGTCTTTGTTGGCTACTACTACCCAAAAATTAGCTACTTGTTCATCTAGGCTACCCGCTCACTATCCACCTCTTGTGTTCAAAATCTGAAATTTCCTGGGCCCTTGACATATCTTTCTTTTGAATGGACCACATGATGAAGTCTTTGTGGTCATCACTATACTTTACCCTTTATGGGATTGTTCTACCTCTTCTTCAATTTTGGATTTTTTTTCCTTCTCCCTCCTCATTGCATCATAGATCATTACATTAGTAAATGTCCCATTCTAGTAGTATCATAACTCCTGAATGTTTTAGTAACTATCTTCCCTCTATAGGGGTTATTTGGCTGAATTCTTGCATCAAGTTAGCCTTAACCTCCTCTTCTATGTTAGAGTCTTTTCTAGTAGGTTTCTATGCTTTTACTTTCTTGCATTTGGCCTCAAAAGTTCCAATGTTATTCCTCCACAAAAATTGGATAAAAACCCTAGACTTTACAAAATTTTCATCATTGAAAATTTTATTTGTTTCCTTCTCCACAATATATTCAATCTCCTTCCCCTTTAAATATTCTATAGTGAGAGCTAGGAGTGGCATAGGAGATTTGTCAGGTGCTTCCTCTTCCACCTCTGATCTAGTTATCACAATTTCACCTTAACCTCTCATCTACTTTAACTATTACTTTAGGGAATCTTCATGATCTATATGAATGGGAGTCTATGAGGGGAGATTACTCATCATCCCTAGATGAATACCCTTTCTCTATTTTATTCTATTTAATAGTAGGTGTTGAGGGAGGGATTTCTGAGAGTTGTCTTATATACAAAGGAGTAGGATGTATATATAGATTGCTAACCACGACATATCCTACCTTCCTCTACAAGGTGTACTAACCTAAGATTATTATTTCTCTATTTTCTAGCTTCTTTTTAATCTATATAGCCTGGTCTAGATAGGCTTTTATCAAAATTTCCTTTTTCTCATTAAGGGTTTGCATGAACTTAGCACACTTTTCCATAAGTTTATTAATTTTATCTCCCAAATATAAAGTATTAGCCAAGTGATTATATTTCTTATCTAATGCATTAATAAAATCTATAAATATACTATACACTTTCCATTTTTCCTTGATTACTTCCTTCTCTTGCAAGGAAAAATTATTTCTAATAATAGCCTTAGGAAATTAAACAATATGCTCATATGATTTTTCTTTAGTTCCATCTTTAAACATATAATAAAATCCTGCAGGGTTAATAAAATGTGGATTGGACTAAGCAATTTGGTATTTGTCAAGAAACTTACCTAGTTGTCTCCATCCTCCCTTGGTAGGCACAAAATTATGGATTACTATGAAGTTGGGAAAAATTGTGCCTCTAACCCTTCCCACCAATTATCATTCTTCTAGTCCTCCTATCTACAATATAAATTCTACAATCCTAACCTTTAAAGGAACTTGATAGGGAAGAACACGAGATTTAGCTTGGAAACCATATACCCTAAAGATAGTAGATACAAGATAAGGTATGATATCCCCCCAATTTTGGCTCACTTTTTAAACCTTTGGTATGATCCTTGGGCTTGACAAGCTCTAGTAAGGGTTGGGGTATTTTGGGGTTGTCTCCTATTAATAGAATCCTCAACTTTGAGGAAAAATACCTATCAAACCAAAAAAAACTATCATCTATAACCTCATAGGTCATGTTAGCACTCCATAGCTGAACATGTAGCTTCTCCTCATCCTTCTCGAATTCTAGCTTCATCTCCTTAGGGAAAGTAGAAATTCCTTTATACAAACACATATACATCAAAAAGAATACCATCAAAAGGGCTTCTCAACCTTGGCCTTACTGATGTCAGTTAGTCCATTATGGATTTATTTTATGAGATATGAAGAAAATTCAAAGATAGAACCCATACCATACTGTAACATTTGAGCAATTATGAATACTAGGGATCCTTGGATATGATTTTTCTCATCCATACCAAAAACTTTGCAGAGGGAGAAGTAGAATGTCTATTTCCTAGGGTTAAAATATTTCCTTAATAATGGCTCAAGGGTATGAGTTGTCACCAGTGGTAGATGCCCTATCCTTACAAAATGTTCTTGTAGTGGCCCTCCCTAAAGGTATATCCTTTGGGCATCATATAGTCCATGTAGATCATCTAGGTCAATTTTCTCATGCAATGCATGGTTAGGTTTTAACATGAAAATTTCCCTAATTTTCTTAGGTGTGACCCTAAAAGAGTTCTCTCCTACATGATTCTTCACAACCCTTAGCACATGATCATATCTCTTCACTATCATTATCAAAAATTCATCATCAATGAAAACACTAGGAACTATCAACATTCCTATATCAAATCGCCATTAATTACTTAATGGAGTATCATGTTTCCTCTCTAAAAACCATTTTCTAAACAAAACCAAACCATAAGTAGATGTCTTGGCATCCCTCAACCAATTTTCTTTATCATAAAACCCTCATTAACCAAAAATCTAGGGTTTTTGGGAACCAACTCTTTCCCTTAGCTAGTTCATTAGTGGAAAAGGGCATTTGCTCTAGAAAATCATCATGCACATACTGATGGTGGCAGTCCATCTTTCTAGAGAAATCCTTTCTTAGAGGCATCTTATCACTATAATAAAATTTAGAATGCAATTTGTAAGATAATTAGAAATTTAAGTAATTACCCACAAATTTCTTCCTTCAACTAAAAAATCTATCCGCAACAATTCACTTCTTTAGAAAAGCACACCCTAAGCTCTGGTTTTTTGCACTTTAAATCTCTTTCTCTTTGTTAACTAGTTATGCATTAAATTGCAAATTTTATGCAAATTTACTTTGTACACATTCTATTTTATATAGCATCAATGCTTCAACAATCAAATTATGAATATTATGCCAAAAAAATTGAAATTTGGCCATTGATCTAGGCATGATTGGATGGCATTGTTTTAAACTCAATGATTGCACTACCCTTTAGAAAGTTAATCATGGGTCAAGACCTCATATTCTCGTTTTGGCTAAAAGTCAAGCATTTTGATTATGTGATAATATGATCATTGTATATCCTTTTGCATCCTATGATCACAAAAGACCATAGTTTTTTCTTCATTTCTTTTAAAACTTGGGCCCACAGAGACATGCATCAACATGTCACCTTATCTCTTTAGTTTAAAACCATGCATCTTTAAATTTTAGAGAAGCAATGTTCGTCAATCTTCATTGGGTGGATAGTTAAGATCATTTCCCATGATTGTATGCATATTGTGGTCCACATGGATACATCGTAGCTTCTCGCATTCTTTCTTTAGTTAAACTTAAAACAAATTTAAAATGTGAGAATGTGACATCCATCGATCAACTAAAGATTTGATGGCTTTGAAAGATCAATGTCTTTTGTTATAGTCAACACAAATAGCCAATCAAAATATGCCACATAGAAAACCATCTCGATAGTATTCTTGTGTGGCTCACAACTTAGTCTAATCCCACAAAATCCATGTATCAACATGTCGCAACCTTGCTTTGGTTAAATATTGAGTACTTTCATTATGTGAGATTACGATGATTGTCAATCTCCATCTACATCTATGGTTGGGAAGATGCTCATCTTTATACTATTTGAAAAAACTAAAAGGGCCCATAGGGACACTTGTTCACTTGTCACAATGTTGCACCTTTTGAACAAAAAGGTGAGGATATAATCAACTAACTTTCAATATTTCCTCAAGTCTCACTGGATAGGTGTCATGTTGTCACTTTCTTGCTTTAGGTAAACTCCTCTCATCTTGAAATTGTGATAATGTGATGATTGTTGATCTAGGAAGAGATCAGTGGTTCCAAAAGTAACTCAGTAGAAGAGTTTTAAATAAGGTCAAATAATGCACAGGCCAACCATGACGTGACCTTTGGTTAAGAATGAGTTATGGGCTAGGGAAAAAGTGGTATTTTCATGAAAAAAATCAAATGATTGCAGATAAACCTTATAATGAGAAATTTTCCAAAAGGTATTAGGGCTTTATTTAAAATCTCCCACCTCAATTTTAAAAGGTGTGAACAATTTGAACAATTTCAAACAAGGAACCAGGGCAGAACTAATATTAGGGTATAACAATTAGGGATTTTCTAGGGCATGATTAATCAAGAGACATAAAAACCTTTATAAGAAAAAGGATATCTGGACTTTATACAATAAAATTTAAGGAACTTTTATCATGTTGAAAATTTGGCCATTAGTGGCTCTATCTTGGGATGATGAATGAAAAAAAAAAAATCATATGAGGGCTTAGAATCTCGGGCAAAAGCAGACCACATACTCAACAAAAATGACAACTTTTTAGAGAGCAGCATGCAAAGTGGGGAACAAAAAAATATATATACAGAGAGGAAACACGTATGCAAAATTTACAAAGTGTACAAACCTAGACTACTATTCATGGAAAGAAAAATACCTTTAGCAAAAGTACTTCTTCAAGAATTATCCATGAACTAGCAATTCAAGAATGTCACCTGATAATTCCTTCAAAACATGTGAATCCTTACCCCACGTAGAATCAATCAAATAGGAGCTCTACCAAATGGGAGCAAATTTGTCATGCTTTCTTTTATCTTCAAATCTCGCATTCCACATTAGAATTAAATCTTTAGGCTGAAATTTTATTTCCATTTCCTTGTCATATAAATTCTTTTCCTACAACAGTAATTTTGCATTTCTAATAGAGGATTCCTTTCTAGTCTTAGTCAATCGTACTAATTCATTCATTCTCTCTTGTATTTCATCTACAATATCATCATCATATATGGATATAATTCTATAGGCCCATCAAGTTATTTTGGGGCATTCTTGCATGAATCCCATAAACTAAGTCAAAATGTGAAACACCTATTGCCTTCTTAATTGTTACCCTGTCGGCCCATACTACTAGTTGTAGCTTGGAATCCCATGCTTTTTTATTTTTATCTAATGTCCTCATAATAATCTTTAGCATGCATTTATTTATTTATTATGCCTGTCCATTTTCTTGTGGATGGTAAGGAGATGATGATCTTGTAATACCATATTTGTCACAAAATTTTATGAATTCCTTTGATTTGAAACACATGGCATTATCAGTAACAATCCTTTTAAGACACCCAAATCTTGTTATAATGTTATTCAATAGAAAATTATTTACAACTTTAGTAGTAGCATTTCTGGTAAGAATGGCTTCTACCCACTTTGTGAAGTAATCTGATGCCAGTAATATCCATGAATAACGAGTATTGGATTTGGCTGAGATTTCACCTACAAATTCCATTCCCCACTACTGGAATGGAGCTTGCACTTCCACTGATTTCAAAGGAGTATTTCTAGAGAATTTTTCTCTTCCAAAAAATCTCTGGAAAGAATCACATTTCCTAACTAGAACGTGCACATCTTGAAGAGCCAACCCTCATTACTTTGTGGGTAGTAGTCTTTTCCATGCAATGACCTTCAAATAAAATTGATTGCATGTCACTGAGTATCTTTTTTGACTCCTTGTAATCAATACATTTCAAGAGTACTCCTTCAAAATGTGTCCACCAAAGACTTTCATTATCAATAATATATTTGATTGAATGAAACTCTATAGATCTTCTGTCATTCTCAATTAGATGGGTTGAAGGCTCCATGTGTTATAAACATTATATAACATCTTTTTACCAATCACAAACATCCATATCACATGTGTCTGATCTGAGGTCTTTACATACAAGACTTCTTTGGCTAGCATCCAAATTTGACTAAGCCATCAATTTTGCTAATCCCTAGCCTCTCACTAGCTTATAATTTTGATTTCAATATTGAACTCTTGAATTCTATTAATCCATCTACATCTTTTGTTAGACAGTTCCTACTAAGAAAATATATCTTTGACTTTTGAACTAGGCAAAAATGCAATTACATTGGCACCAACTAAATAGCATCTAAATGCTTTAATAGCTTTGACAAATGCATATCCCTTCTTTTCATTAATCTCATATTTTAATTCTATAGGAAGGAGTGATTTTCTTAAAAATGTAATAGATTGTTCATGCCCTTCTTCATTTTTTTTGAAGCAAGCCATCTACTATGGTATGGAAAGAAGAAAAGAGAATATATGTGGTGGATTTAATAATCTGGTGTCATGAGTACTAGTGCATTTTTAATGGCATCTTTAATTTCTTGAAAAGAAACAGTTGACCCACCTTCCCAATTAATTATTGCTCCCTTCTTAAGCATTTTGGAAATGGGCCTACTAATCTCAATAAAAGTGCTTACAAACCTCCGCAATAAATTGACTTGACCAAAGAAAGATTGGGTGCTTTAATGTTTTTGGGTTTAGGGACCTTTGCTATTGCTGTCACTCTTTTAGTGTCAACTTTAACTCCTTCAAATACTATATGACCTATAAATTTCCCCTCTGTCAGTCCAAAATTACACTTCTTTGGTTTTAATTAAACCCCATACTCCAAGGCCTTTACAAAAATATTTTCCAAATTCTTATAGTGGTCCTCAGCCTTATTTTAGTATGTTGTTAGATCATCCTAATAAGAAACCATAAACTTATCAATATATTCCTTGAATGCAACATCCATGGCTCTCTAAAATGTAGCTCCTACATTTATCAAACCAAAAGGCACCCTAGCATACACATAGGTTCCCCAAGGTGTTTTGAAATTTGTCTTAAACTATTCCTTCTCATTAGCCAACACTTGTTTGTATCAAGAAAAACCATCCATTATGGACATAATTCTGACCTAGTTACTTGCTACAACATAGCTTCCATACTTGGAAATCCATAATTATCCTTTAAGGAAGCACTATTCAAGTTTCTAAAATCTAAACACAACCTAATATCCTTATTTTTGTTTCTGACTGGCACTAGATTGGATACCCATAAATAATATCTAATAGGTTTAATTATTCTTCCATCTCGAGCTTTAAATGTTCTTCTTGCATTTTAGGGGCTAATGTGAGATTGACAAGCCCTTGCTTTTGTCTAAATGGCCTAACATTCTTAGTAAGGGGTAATACGTGTTGAAAAAGGTCCTCCCTATAAACCTTAAGGTCATCAAAAGACCATGCAAAAATATGCCTAAATTTTCTTAGCAAAGTAATCAATGACTTCTAAATTGCAGGGGACAAAGTCTTGACTATATATAATTTCTCAGGTGATTCAACTATTACAAGGTCTTTTTCTTCAAGTTCTTGTGGTTTGTTATCATTAACATATGAATGCACTATGTTTTGATTGTCAAAGACACTTTCCAATGGAATTGATCCTTTATGTACTTTATTTGTTTATAGCTATAGGATTTCTTGAATAAAAATGATTTCCTTTCTATCCATTGTCTCAACCAAAGTACTCTATTCCATTTCTTGGCCATGGTACTTATCCTCATTAAGAGGAAATTCAAGATATCTTTATCATCCTCAAACACCTTCCAAATTTCTATGTTGTCAGGAATGGACAGTCTATTCATCATCTTGATCTTAGTTACACCACCAAATGATATATCATCAGGTTCAATTGCCACATTAGCCAATAGATCAACCATTTTATTATTACTCCTACTCATCCAAGAAATATCAAAAGCATTAAATTCTTCAATCTAATCCCAAAAAACATTTATATATTTTTTTAGCCTCTTATTATTGGAATCATATGTCTCATTTTTTTGAGACACAACTAACTCTTAATCACCAATAAGCATACAATTTTTTGATACCATGGTTTGTTGCTACCTTTAACCCAAGCACTTTCATTATATGATAATACAACCATCATCAATCATTTTGCATCCTATGATCACAAAAGATCCTATCTTTCACTACATTTCTTTTAAAACTTGGGCCCACTAAGAAATACATCAACATGTCACTTTCTCACTTTTGTTAAAAACCATGCATCTTCAAACTTCAAGGAAGTGACATCCACCAATCTTCATCGGGTGGATAGTTAAGATTTGTGCCTACAATTGTATGCAAAGCGTGACCTGCATGGATATGTAGAAGCTTCTCACATTCTCTCTTTAATTAAACTTTGAATAACTTTAAAACACGAAAATGTGACATCCATTGATCAACTAAAGTTCTAGTAGCTTTGAAAGATAAATGTCATTTTATCGGTCAGTGCGAATAGGCAAGCAAAACATGTCACCTAGAAAACTATCCTGACAAAATTCTTTTGCAGCTCACAACTTAGTTTGGTGCCATAAAATACATGTGTCAACATGTCACAACATCAGTCTGATTAAAGCTTGAGTACTTTCATTATGTGAGATTAAGACAATCATTGATCTCCATCTTCATCTATAGTTGGAAAGATGCACATTTTTATACTGTTTGAAAACAAAAGGGTTCACAAGGTCACCAATTGACTTGTCACAATGTTATGCTTTTAATACAATAAGCATCTTGAATTTGTGAGGATACGACATCCATTGATCTAAAAGAGATAAATAGTGGTCATGAAACAACTAACTTTTTGCACTTCTTCAGGTCCTAGTGGATAGGTGTCGTGCCATCACTTTCTCACTTTAGGTAAACTCTTCTCATCCTGAAACTGGAAGAATGTGATGATTTTTGATCTAAGAAGAGATCAATGGTTCCAAAAGTAACTCACTAGAAGAGTTTTCAACAACGAAAAACAATGTGCAGGCTAACCACGACATGACCTTTGGTGAAGAATGAGTTATGAGCTAGGGTGAAAGTAGTAATTTCACAAAAAAAAAAATCAAATGATTGTAGAAACACCTTCTAATAAGAATTTTTTTGAAAGATATTAGGGATTTATTTAAAATCTCCTACGTCAATTTTAAAAGTTGCAAACAATTTGAACAATTTCAAAGAAGGAACCTAGGGCACAACTGATATTAGGGCATAACAATCAAGGATTTTCTAGAGCATGATTAATCAAGAGACATACAGACCCTGATCATAGAAAGGATATCTGGACTTTTCACAATAAAATTTAAGGGATTTTTACCATTTTGAAAGCCAGGACAACATCACCTTTCAACTTGACTTATTAGAACAACTAAATTTGAGTATTTTTATCTAAAAAGAAATTTTGTTCAAACATGTGGTCTAGATAAATTCATTATAGCTAACGTTTATAAGTTCTGACTCTTTTTCAATTGAAAATTTTTATTAAATGCATATTTTATAAAATATTTGTGTCAAATTACTCAAACAAAAAAATTATTTCGTAAAAGTGATGTTTCAATAACTATTACTCTTTTTAATGATATTTTCTAGTAATATATAAAAACTATTTTGTAGAGCTCAAAGTAAAGAATATTATATAATTTATAGTATTTTAATTAGACATAGTATATTATAATATAAAAATAGTACACATATGTATTTTAACACTTGAGAAGATTGTGATGTAAATATCAGGATTTAACTATGTGATTTTGAGTCAAACTCATTGACCCATGTTTCATAAGTAGTGATTTAACATGAATCCATCTCTCATGAGAATAAATGGAACACTTAGCACTCATTGGATCTAGTTTTTCATTTATTCTCATGAGAGATGGATTCATGTTGAATCACTACTCATGAAACATGGGTCAATGAGTTTGACTCAAAATCACACAGTTAAATCCTGATATTCACATCACAATTTGACTTGCTATGGAAATTATCTCCTACTTATCACTTGAGAAGATGTTGATTTTAAGAAAGAAAAAATAACAAATCATATCCCAAAACTTTGAAAAGCATATGATGTTCTAATGGAGGGAGCCCTCTTCCAGAATGTACAATTTATCTTTTGGTTAGAATAGATTTTTTATGAAAAATATGGTAGGACATGAAAATCATTGATTTCGCATGAGTTAAAATTTGAATTGTTATAAAAGAGAAGATATAGGTCAAAAAGAAATTTTTATTTTTCATTGACCTAGCTATATATTTTATATATAACATAACTTAATATCAAAGGGAAAAAGGTTTATTTTCATATAGTTTTCTTGTGGGAACTAGACCCCTAATTTTCAACGTTTTTCAACAACTAAAAAATCATCTTTAAAAATTAGAAAAATATATAAATTTTTATTCCAAATAATAATCCTAAAATTCATTCATTTCTACACATTTTGCTAGTTTACTTCATTTTCAAATTCTAAATAATAATACCACTTTTTGTTGGAAGTATAAGGTAGGCTAGGTTACTAAGAGGGGAGGGGTGAATTAGGAACCAATAAAACTTTAACTTACTTCTCCAATTAATCCTTCATATATTATTCTAGTCTAACTGTATGCATGAAAGAATGAAAGAAATTAAACATTCATAAGATTTTGACACAAGATATGGTTACCAAGAAACCTTCGACTTAGAAAGTAAAACTAGGTTGGGGATGATACCCACAAGCTTTAATACTGTAGTATAAAGTTAACTTGTTAAGGCTTACAATTGATCACTTTTGATGATCTTCCCTGTTAGAAGCAATAACGATTGTAAGGTCCAACTTGTTAAAGGATTTACAAACATACAATGATGTATACATTTTGTTAGGAGATTTAGAAAAAGATAGTTAAGTCGACCCAGTTAAAGGATTTGACTAATGCACCTGTTAGGATGTATTAGTGAACAATCACTAATCTACAACTTTTATTTGATGAATGAGATTCCTTGAATTGCAAAGGTTGCCTAGTTGTGATAGATAAATCTATGCTATCTCTTATATTTCTTGTAGCCTTCTTTAATTTTCACTCATTCACCTTTTTATTCCTTCTTATTGACATTCTTGGCTATGATACAATGAGTTACATATATATCAATCCAAATAACTACTTACTGGAATCTGCTACAATACAATTTTCATCATAATTTACAAAGTTGACCCAACTATTGTAAATCAGGTTCAGAAGACAAACATAGTGATTTTTTGATACTTAGCAAACACTATCAATGCTTGAAAAACTCTTGCACTTGGTTGAAGTTGAATCTCGGTCCATACTGGCCACTTTCAAGTAGCTCAAACTTGATCAGCACTGTGTGACTTAGTGAACACTAAGAAACTTCATAGCTACTGAATCACTTAGTTGATATTGCATGATGTGGTCAACACTAGATTCACTTTGTTAACATTGCAGATTAGTAGAGACTGTAGAAACTTTCTTAACACTAGAGTCTTCATCACTTCTACTAGATAGTGATGTAGACATTGCTATGCTCAAGATATACTAAAAACTATCTCAACTACTTGGTAAATACTATGTAGCTTAGAATGAGTCATAAGCTAACTATTTAGCTCGGTAGCAATTGAAACACTTGGTTAAAACTGCTACATGAATGATAAGCTTGGTAGAAAATCTAGATCTCATTAGAAATGTAACCAAATGACTAAATTTTGAGTCACTAATAGACAAATGGACCTTAATGTCAACAATCTCCCCCTTTGCAATAGTGACAAAAACACTTATTATACCATAAAATATGAATAAGTAAAAAAATTCCTTTACCAACATTTTTTGCCTTCAACTCATTTTGACTTCCTATTGTTGTAGCTCAGTAAAATTCTCTTTTTTATTTTCTTTTTTTCAAAAGAAATTTTTGAAAAAAAGAAATTTCTTTTGTAAAGATATGTTCTACTTATTTGTACATTACTATACTACTCCCCCATACATATATCTTGAATATGATAATCTTCTCTATACAAGTATATATATATATATATATATATATATATATATATATATATATATATCCTTTTACCAATAGTATTCTCCCTCTTTTTGACATAAATGCCAAAGGTGTATAATATCTACAAGTTAATACCAAAATGTGATAAGAAATTAGAATGTACCACTAAAATTAGTACCATAGTCTTGTCCCAACTCTCTTATAATACCTTACTTGCATGTAAGGCTATCTATACTTTTTCTGACAGCTCCATCATGTGGTATAGAGAATTTATTATCATGGATGATAGTCTTTGTATGTTCATTGTGTTTTTGTAGTACATCCATGTTTTGAAGAATCATGCCCTAAATTTTTGCAAGTGTGGCCCTAATTTTGGCTTCTTCCCTCAATAATTTTGCAAGGAGATTTGTCACATATATGATCTTTATGAAGTGTTTATAACTATAACGTAGATCAAGTGATAGATGGTATGCACTTTCCTTCATATCCTCAACTATCTTTGATCATTTTTGTATGAGCTATTTGGTGATCTGAGATCAAGTTGAAGATCAGAGATTAGACAAGGAAGACAAATAATAGTAAATTACTTGTTTGAGTAGTGAGCTCTTCTTGTAGTTGAAATTGCATGTTTGGACAGTGGGCTCTTCGTGCATACATTATACTACAACTCCTAATGAAGTTAGAGTCTCCTAATAGGGATTCAAAGTCTCCTATCAAGGATTGCTTATACTAAATTTTCTCATTGACTCCTGATAGGGTCCATCCTCTAACAAGGAACTTATATATTAGTATATTATCTAGTGGGTATCATCCCCACTGAGGTTTTCCCTTGGCTAGGGTTTCCCTAGTTAGAAAAATATGGTGTTATGATTTATCTTTGTGCATTGATATTGTTACTTTTTAACATTACTTTATTGCTTTGTTGTGCATGGTTTAAAGTAATAATATTTAGTTGGTGACTAAAGTTTGTATATTACCGATTCACGCCCCCTAGTAATCCCTATTTCTAACAATTGGTATTAGAACATAGTTACTTTGAAGAGTCTTAAAAACTTTAGTAAGATCCCTATGGATATGGAATAGTTGAAGAAGAACCTTGAGGAATCTCTTGAACAAATTGATCTCCTTACTAAAAGTATACATTGGTCAATTGAAGGAAAAGATTAAACATCTAAAATCCAAGCTTGAATCTACTGAATCTAGAAACACTAATGATAACTATTCAAAGTTGAAGACAGAATACAAGATCTTGAAGCATGAGTTGAAAATTAAAAATTGGAACTTGATCCTTAGAAATGATCCTAGAGAAATTGAATCTAATTTGAAGACTAAAAATGGAGATCTAAGAGCTAGTCTGGCAAAGAAAACATCTGAACTTGAAACATTGAAAGAAGATCATGAAGAACTTTTGAAGTACAATACTATTGTGAAAGGAGAATTGAAACAATTTAAATAGAAACTTGAGAAACTTTATTCTAGTAGAGAAAAGCTTGATGATTCAATGTCTATACAGAGACCTTCTTATGACAAGATCGGTCTTGGCTATCTAATTAACATGTCTGCGAAGAAACAAGATTAGATTAGATCCAAAAGAAAAAGACAAGTCTGATGACAAGATGTAATCCAGTCAATCTTCTAAGAAACCTAAAGAAGCAATGCAAAACAAGGAAGTTGAAATCTTGTATGAACCTAAGCATGTGGAAAATCCTAAGGAAACTAGGTATGAATTTTAGAGGTAAGTGTTTTTTAATGTAATGAAATAGTTCATATAAAAAGAAGTTGTACTAATAAGTCATTTAATCATGTTAAGGAATTTTATTATAATAATTGTCATGGTATGGGTTATAATGTAATTAATTATAGGAAACTTAAGTACGATAATGATAGGAGAAATAGTAGAATGTCTAGATATACTAACCCTACAAGTAGAAGAAGATCTAATGAAAGGACATTGAAAGAAAAAAGATCTTATAGAACATAGATCATGTGTTATAAGTGTAACAACTTAGGACACATTGCTTAGAATTGTCATGTACCTAATAATCACCAAAATCCTAGAAGAAGAGCACCTATATGTTAGTTATACAAAAACTTCATACACATAGTGAAGTACTACAAAATGGATAGAAACTTTGAAGATAGAATAAACAATGGGAGAAACTTCAAGAATAGAAGAAATGATAGAAGGAACAATGAAAGGAACTCTAGAACTAGAAAAGACAATGAAGAAAAAAGAAACATTATAAGTGAACTTTGAGAAGAAATTAATGAAGCATTTTTGAAAGGTACATACATCTCAAAATAAAAGTTAGATGATGATGAGATAGGAAGATCAAAGTCAGTCATTGAGTTTGATTCAATTAAGTTGAATTAAGCTTGTTCATTGCATTAGTATTTGAGAACTTCATTCAAAGACCAAATTAGAGGAAGAAAAGTTGGGAAAAGGTGTGCTCAGTTATTTTTAGATGATATCTAAGCTCACTTGTGATTTGGAGCTCATCTAAAGAAGTTATGACATAATTTAGAGTTACTGGTACTATAGTAAGAAGTGACTCTGTAACAAAAAAAAAATGGTTTTTACAAAGAATTTTGTGATGTGAAGTTTTGAGAATATTTTTCATAATGGAAGGAGGCTATAGTAAACCTTGGGTGACATCTGAAAATTGGATAGATTATTTTGAGTAGTTATCTGATTGTAGAATGCAAGTAACAACTTTTTCATATTTGCAAAAGTACGCAATTAATGCAAGTTCAAGTTGAGGGATAAATGGAGTACATAATTAATTTTACTTCATCATGAACACATTCAAAGTCAAGAGAATTTTGAAGCAACCTATCAGAGCGATTTTGAAAAAAACCCTATTTAGAGGTATTTTATCATTGTTTGCAAAATTTGTTCGGTAAAAGATATTGTTGATAAAGAATCATGGATATGTTAGTTGTTCATAGTGTTGAGAATGAGGATAGACCTAAGTTTAAGATAGTTTCTATAAAACCTAGTGATGGAAACCCTAACTCTACATTGTCTATCACTCCAAACAACATAGTCTATCTAGAAGACGTAGAAAATTATTTGAATTGTAAGTTTGAGTCAATTGGTAGTGAATATATGAATAAGGATATGGAACTGGTTTTTAACCTTGACATTACTATGAAGCTCAGATTTGAACACTTAAAAGAATTAGAATTGTTTAAGTATCATTTCTACTGTGAATTACATAGAGATGAATGGACTCAAATCATATCAAGTAGGTTACATGATGGTAAACTATGGACACAAGATAATGTAGTAGACATTTCTGCCAACCTTATACATGATGTAAATAGTCTTAAGGAAGTTTACCCATAGGTGATAAGATGGTTAAGAAGAAAGTGGAAAGTTACACTAAGTCAGTATAGAATAGGAAAGCTATGGTAATTAGCTCCATCAAGCAAGATGATGTGAGATTTCTTAGCATAGTTATTGCTTATTCAATTTGTGTAAGTTCTAAGATAGATGAAATTTTAGTAGGATTTATATATACACCTTATAAGATATGTGTTGAGAAACATTATGTAAATCTAAGTAAAATACTAAGGATGCAACTCTTGGAGAACCTTGAAAAGATTCAAAGAAAAAAGAATGGTGTGTTTAGATTCCAATCATTGATTAATCACATATTCTTTCGTGTGCTAAAGATATTTCCCTAATTATAAATAATAGATATAATGAGTAGTGATAGATGCACTATGGAAATGATTATAGAAGTATGTAGAAGGCACCCTACAGACAAGATATTAGATAGTGGTAATTTGATAATGAGAACATTCCAAAATGATATGAAACAAAGATTTAGGATCTCACCTATAATTATGGATAGGTTCAAGGAAGACATATGTATTCTAGTTGATATAGATTATACTTGCATTCAAGTAGTGGAACCTCAAGAAACATTTTTAGATCCTTTGAGCTATGAGTTGAGTGATGATGTTGTAGTTGGCTACATTGATTTTTTGTTGAACTCAAGAAAAGATAAAAGCTAAGTATAGATTTGGCACATTTGATGAGATTACACAACATGCTCATCAAGTAACCATGGATAAAGCATCTCACAAGAAAGTTGAGTCAATCTTGAAGAAGACACTATCTAAGGCCAAAATGACAGAGAGTGAATCTGAGGTCGTGAGATAGACTATGAAACAAGGTGTATTGAACATACAACCCTTGTTTGTTTTAGTTGCTAAGACATCTTTGGAACAAAGCATATCTTATGCAGTATTATCTAATGTTCATCCCAGTGAACGTAAGATAAAATCAAAGAGATTGGTTGAAGCAGTGACTACAAAGGCAAAGAGAGTCAAACAAATGGCTATAGGACCTGGCAAGAGGAAAAAAGCATTGTTGAAAATTGAATCTAGTGATGATGACAAAGTTGACGAACATGAAACCAAGCAAGAAGAAAACATGACTCCACCTAAGCAAGTAGCAAGCAAACCTCAGCAACCATGGAAGCCAAAGATTGAGAAGATTAACACACCAATTTCCAATGAGGGAAACTTTGTTTAGATGAAAAAGTTTTATGATCTATAGAATAATTTTGAGAAGGAATGGATTGATATATCTACTATGAGATATATTATAGGAAATAGTCTTAGTATGAAAGATATCAAAGGAGTAGTGAACCAGAAATTCTATGAGAGACTTATAGAGAAGAACACTCCTACAAGGGAAGAAGACCTTGAACTTTGGAAGTCTATGCTAAGGAAAATCTACAAGACTGGTGATGAAGATGAGATTAAAAAATTGTTAAATAACCTCTCTTCATACTTGAAGAAAAAATTGAGTCCTTCTTCGTTCATGGTTGGTGAGAAGGATAAGTTGAGAAAGGAGAAAGCAACAACTATCAATTAGATGTTTTCACAAACAACATCTCCTCTAGCTCTTAGAACCTTGAAAGTATCAGTAAGTGATGATACTATGAAGATTGATCAAACCATTGTTACTCTTAACAATGATGATGCCAATCCATTTGGTGGATCTAAACCAAATGTACCTAACACCAAGGATGTTGAAGAAAATTTTAAAAAATTAAGGAAGAGAAGAGGCTAATAGAAGTTGAAAAGAAGAAGGTAGAAGAAGCCAGGTAGCAATTGCCTGAGGTAGATAGAAAAAGAAATGAATATGAAGGTGATAGAAGAATTGCAAAAGAAAAAAGGAAAAGGAAAAAAAAGGAAGAAGAAAAGAAAAGATCAGAAGAGAAGAAACAAAGAGAGGAAGAGGAAAGGAAAGAAGAGGAAGAGAAGAAAGTTAAAGAAGTAGTGGGAAGATGAAACTAAACCATCTAGTTCATCTACTCCACTCTCTCTTGCTAATTTGGTTGCTAATGATGATGATTAGACTGATCTAATTTCATCCTTATCTAAACTTTTATAAAAGAATAAAATGGTGAAAATTTTACAAAAATCACTAATGGAAGTGACTGATAGATTGCATAGTACTTTGAAGTATAACACACTGAGTCAGATCCCAAACTAAGAGCACAAGCAGTGCTATAGAAATTTCATGAAGAGTGTACTAATTTTTAGAATGTTGTAGAGGAGAAGGCTTAAATTTTCCATGATCCTAACTTGTTTAGCACCGTCTAATAGAATATCAAGAATGAATTAGTTGATCTTGATACATGTGTAAAAGAACTTTGGAAATGTTAGCAAGAAGGAAAAGCCTTGTATGTTAAGTGTGCATGATCATACAAACTAAATAAGGATTTGAATAG
The DNA here is from genome assembly GCA_028749045.1 of Cupressus sempervirens. Lineage (NCBI taxonomy): Eukaryota > Viridiplantae > Streptophyta > Pinopsida > Cupressales > Cupressaceae > Cupressus > Cupressus sempervirens. Next base: position 773,150,700 of record CM053785.1, on the reverse strand, counting down.
TGAGATAGAAGCAAAGATAAGTGATCTTGAAGCTTTATCTAGCTAGATCTCACACCCTTCTAGCAAAGTTGATAATTTTGAGAGTCAAGTTGCTAGTGTTCATAGTGAGATCAAGAAACTAGAACTTCAGAAAGAATAGATTTTGAAGAGAACATCTAATTTTAGAGAATCTATTGCTCTAGAGTTACCTTTTGTTGAGAAGTAGCTAGAGGAATGTGTCAAGGCCAAGTACACATATACAAACTTTTTGTATCCAGTTATCAATGCAATTGAGATTGCATCATATGCATTATGTGCAATTCTCTCATTAGTAGAGTCTACCACAAAGGTATGGATAGCTTGAAGACCATTTTTGATGATTTTATGAATATTATTTCAACATAAGGCAAGAACAATAGTTTTGACAATTTTGGTCAACATATTGACATTTTCACCTTTGTCATTAATGTCAAAGGGGGAGTAATAGCAAAAGAAAATTGGAAAATGGAAAATTTGGTTACTAAAGGGTAGAGATGTGAAAATTTTATACATGAGATTTTTGGGAGAGATACATGTGTAGTATGAAGTATATTGTAAGGGGGATCATATATGTAAAGTTGTAATAGATGTAATTTTTATTTTGATGGTTAGGTTTTGTCACTTTGCCAATTTTCCCTATTTTGTTGTCATCAATGCCAAAGGGGAAGATTGTTGACAATTAGCTAATAGTGATATTTAATTATTGTTATTAATGGCAAAAAATGATGTAAATGTTGATAGGAAACCTTTAAAATAAAGATACTTAGTGTTTTCTTATTAGATAATTATCTAAGTATAGAATTTGGTTTACAACAGCGTATTGTTTTATTTATAACATGTTGCAAAAGTCATATTATGACAAGTGAAGTTACATGGAGATAGTATACATGTTGGTGATGACATGTATAACCTCAAAAGTTTGTATAGACTATAGGGAATAGATATAATCATGTTTTGATGATGCAAGAAAGCAGAATTGAAGGAAAGAATTGTTTTGTTTACAAAATAATTACTTGTCCAATTAGGGCTGACATCCTAGATGTTTACTCTAACTTGGAAAAATGAATTGTGGTCTTAGGTGACCAAGAAATAACTTATTTAAAGGCATGGTACTTATGCAAAGGACTTCTTGAGATAAGAAGTGTGTGAACTTGTGAGATTATGTAATTGTGAAGTTATGCAAAGTGAGCAAACTTTTGTAAAGAAGTAATACAAAGTTTTGTATGAGCTATCTAGTGATCCAAGATCAAGATGATGATAAGAGATTAGACAAGGAAGAAAAATAATAGTAAATTACTTGTTTGAGCAATGAGCTCTTCTTTTATTTGAAATTTCATGTTTGGATAGTGGGCTCTTCTTGAATATATTGTACTACAACTCCTAACGGGGTTGGCACAACTCCTAACAAGGTTAGAATCTCCTAACAGGAATTCAAAGTCTCCTAATAGGGTTTTCTTATACTGAATTTTTTCATTAACTCCTAATAGGGTCCATCCTCTAGCAAGGAACTTATATATTAGTATATTATCTAGTGGGTATCATCCCCACCAAGGTTTTCCCTTAGCAGGGGTTTCCCTAGTTAAAAAAAATGGTGTTATGAGTTATCTTTGAGAATTTCTATTATTATTATTCAGCATTACTTTATTTCTTTGTTATGCGTGGTTTAAAGTAAGTAATAATATCTAGTTGGTGACTAAAGTTTGTAGATTATTGTTTCACCCCTCCCCCCCTCTCAGTAATCCCTATTTCTAGCATCTTTGTCATCAACATGCACAACAAAGTCACTATGTTTGTGTAACCCATAAATATTTTTCCATGTGGCACTAGTAGACTTCACTTGAAATTAAATGTCTTTAAGAAGTATCAGACATGTATTGAATTTGAAAGTGAGCTTCTTTTGATTCTTCTTCAAAGATTCCTTCACCTCTTTCTCATTGAGACTTGGCATAAGTTGTCTCAAGTTTTGTTTATAGATGTCCCTAGTAGATTTCATTGTACTATTCCATCTAGGTTTAACTATTTTTAGAAGTTCATCAGGAATTTTCTATGAAAACTCATATGGTGAGCATTTCCACTTACCTAATTTTACCATTAGGGTATCCTCAATCTTATTTTTCTCTTCATCATTCCTAGTCTCATACTTAAGAGACTTAAAACATGTCATACCTGGTCCTTGTTCCATCTTCTTTAATTTTTCTTGAAGGGTAGGTGTAGGCCTCTAAAAGATAATATATTCATCTTCATCTTCACCCAACTTCAGTGTCTTCTTGGACTTTGCAAATATTCTTGCAAACACAAGGGAGGACTTAGTAGGTTTGGTTATTATAACTTTCCCCTTCTTCTTAGGAGGCTCCTCTTCCTTAGATTGAGTTTACTCTGATTTTTCCTTTTCATCTTCATCTTCTACATCATCTCCTTTACCCTTATTAATCATGATAGGAGAGCTTGAAGACTTGGTATTCTTGATTATTTTCTTTATGCTCTTCCTTCCTCTATTCACTACTTGAGGTAGCTTAATCTCAAGCTCAATTCTAGCCTTAGCCTCATCATATGTTCCAAAATAGGTTGCCTTAGGATCCATAGGCTCATTCAATAGAGCTTCAAAGATATCTCTAGGGTCATCTATGTTAACCTCATATTCCAGAGGCTTAACCCATACCACTATAGGTTGACTGCTTGAATGTAAACTTTTTCATAATTAACCATAAAATAGATATCTTGCTCATAAACTTCTACAAGCTTCCTGAGAATCCTAAATCTTCTTTGCATTTCCTCCTTAAATGTGTCAAAATAGTTATCCATGATATTGTCAAAGTTTTCTCCCATCTTTTCTATGAATTCATTGATTTGGTATAGCACTAGAGTATCTTTCTTCCATACTATAGAACCTTTAGAAGGGAAAAAAATTTTGAAAATAGAAAAATAAATATGTCAAGAGAGAACCAAACTTACATGGATTTTTCTTTAACACTTGGATGATTTCGATGTTCTTATTGAATTGATTAAACAACAACTCGGAAAGGTCAAAAGATAGATTGTTCTTCACAACCTTGTATGCCAGATCAACTGCTTTACACGACATGATGTTCAATCAACTTGACCTATAGGTTTTGTGAGCAATGACATAGATGCCAAAATTTAATTCCATTTTAGTCACACCACTTAGCTTTATGGCTCTTTTGTCCCACTTGACAAGAGTTCACTTTGTTAGTTAAGCCTGACATAGGGTTTTGGTGTTCTTTTCTTTATTCAAAATGGGCAACCTAGTAATCCTTTGAATCATTTTCTTGGTTGTCAAAATAGGATGATCTAACCAAAACTATCCATTGTGAACATTACTTAGGATAAATCTAATCCATTTCACTTGAAAATCATTCGGCATATGTAGTATATGGGTCAAACCCTTTGTGTCCAAATTTTTGTGCTCAGGTTTGAGAATATCATCCACACATAATTCATTGAATTCTTCATTTAGCTCTAGTGTTCCAAGCTTCTAAATAAAATAGTGATAGAATGAATGAATTTCACGAACAAGAAGTACATCCTATGGAATTTGAGATTGTGCTCTAGTGGGGTCCAATGTCTTTGTGATTTCCAGAGTTAGTTTGAATGTGGGAATGTTGCAATCCACTCCATGAACCAACATTTTTGTACCTTCCTTGACCTTTTTTCTTGAAGATACCATTTCTTAGTAGAGTTTTGAATACCTGAGACTCTTCAATAGAAATTGCTTAAAGTACTCAGAGGCTTTGAATTCTCTCTTCACTCTATGCTCTAAAAAATTATGGTGAAATAATTCAATTGATTTCTTCCTTTTCATGAATTTCATATTTTCAATCACTATTAATGCTTCATAAGCATATTCACTTCGTAATAGGCTATCCTCCACTCAGTTTGGTCTTTAATTCTTAGAAGACACCTTCAAAATGTCTCATGACTTGGTAGGAACTACCAGCTTAGAGAACTCTGAACTAGGTAAGATTACCACCATTCAATTTGAACTTGGTACTCGATAGAGTCACCAACTCAGTGTTTACATCCTGAAAAGACATACAACCCTACCTTGCTCATTAAGTTCTTGAGTTTCCATCATCACTTGGTTATCCTTTTGCATCTTGAATGTTGATATGGATCTTTATGCTTACTAGATGGAACTGATGTTACATGACTTCTTCTGAATCACAATTCTAGTGATCTCTATATGGAACTAAGCTGAAAAGGTTGGGCCACCCAAATCATTGACTTGGGGGTCAACAACTTCATGATTTTGGATTGCATTCTCTAGAGGTTTCTATACCCATTACTTCCTTTTTTTTTCTAATTTTGTTAGTTTTGGCTTTCTTTTCATCTTCAATTCTACCTATGTTCCTACAATTTTTGGCAAGATGTCCAAGTTTTTTACAAATAAAATATCTTTTTGTACTATCTATTTTCCTCATGTGTTGTTTCATATAGTTTTCTCCATTGTACCCAAACTCACCATAGTACTTACATCTACACCATGTGTTGTAATCCCATCAAATATTACTTTCACAATTTTCTCTATTGAGTTCCACTTCTTGATCTTGCATCTAAAGATTTGTGTCCTTATTTGTTACAATAATGACACTTTCCTTCAAACTTAGATTTCTTTGTGCATTGACTTGCTCTATGATGATGCTTATTGTAATTGTAACACTTTCCATTAAATTTTTCTTTTCCATTGCTTCAACTTTTTTTTGATGTATGACCTATCTTACCACAATGATTGCAAGTAGTTTTTTTTCTCTTTTGAGCTCCTTGTTGAGATGATTAACCTTCTTCTATATATCCTAATCTAGCTTTCCTTTTGTGTCTAAAATTATTTTGTTCATTCAATTGATTCATGCTTTCTTGAGATTTCATCATTCTCTCATTGGTTTTCTTTTCAATACTGAGATCATTCTGCAGTCTCTCATTTTTTGTCCTTAGGTTGATAAGATCTCTATTTGCATCATTGAGTTGATCAATAAAGTCTTCTTGTTGAAGGGATAGTTGTTGAATTTCATTTTCCTTTTCTTCTATCTCTTCTTTGGCTTGGTCCTTTTGTTTCATGACTTCACATAATCTAACAAACTGGATTTATTGCTCTCTTTTCAGATTTGTGACTTCTTCTTGAAGATTGGAATTTTTCTCTAATAGGTCTTTGATTGTTGCATTGGCTTCATCTGAATTTATTTCTAGACATAAGTATTCAGTTCTTTCTTCAATGTAGATATTATCATGCATTTGTATTGCAAGATCTGTTAGAATCTGATAAGATTAATAACCCAGAAAATTAGTGCAAAGAGTAAATATCTAAACTATGAATGCAAATGATACAAAATCAAAATAGCATCATAGAGTTAGTCTCCAAGAGAGTAATGCAAATGCTGAAAGCAAAATAGCATTAAGAAGATGCAAAAATAAGAGATCCAAATACAAGCCAGGTAGCATGCTTATATAGGCTAGGAAGAGAGAGGAGGTGGCAACACCAACCAATGAGGAGCAACCATCTATCGGACTAAAGATAGCAAAGTATCTTCCCAAGATAGCTAATGGATGCTCACATGTAGGAAGGTGACACCTCACAACCATTCACCTAATAAGACATGCTTTATTAACCTAAGCGAGATTATTAAAAGTGTAGGAAAAACCTAGCAAAATAGGAAAAAATAAAAAACTACACTAACACCCCCCCATAAGCGAAGCTTAGGTGGATGTAGAAATGGGTCTCGGCAACGAGGCCATGTTAGGTACCCAAGTACAATGCAAGAAGCTGCAACCTCTGAAAGCGGGGAAAGAGAGAAAACCACAAGGGAAAAACCCTCCCCCAAAAAGAGGTAAGAACCTAGTGAAGAACTGAAGAAGTCTCCCGCTAGGGAAATTGTCCCCTAAAATAGGAACAAGGAGTGATCATGAAGAAGCAGCATCACTGAAGCATGAAGAACCGCAAAGCTCTGTCAAAATGCTAATCTATAGAACCCCCATGGAAATAGAAGGCACGAACCATCAACCAAAGGAACCTCCATGGAAATAGAAGGCACGAACCATCAACCAAAGGAACCTCGGTGGAAATAGAAGGCACGAACCATCAACCAAAGGAACCTCGATGGAAATAGAAGGCACGAACCATCAACCAAAGGAACCTCCATGGAAATTGAAAGAACGAACCATCAACCAAAGAAGCATAGAACAACAATATAACCTCCCCTTAAGGTAGGTGAGGTGACAGGCAGCTGAAAAGATGGGCCAAAAATCTCCTACAACACAGGAGCCAAACTCATCGAGAGTGAGGTACAAACACAAATAAAGGCATGTGTCATTGACACTGCATGAGGAATTAGAGAAAGAGAGCCTATAAGCGGCAAAAAACTATCCCCCCCATGGCACTTTATATAATAGTGCGAGTACAACGAATCACAATGATGAAAAGAATCTCGAATCGCAAGAGTGGCACTTTATCTCAGTGCGTTGCATAAAGATGCTTACAGTGAATATCAACAATGATAAAAAAAAACATAAGGCTGAAACAACAGAAGGTAAAGCTCAAAACGAAGCAACTGAAGCAACAAAATCGATCTCCGGACCTGAAACAAACAGAATATCCACCAGAATGCTAAAATGGAAAAGACTAAATAAGATGTGTCTGGAACAGAATCTGGAACAACAACCAACATTACTAGAAAGAGCACAGAAAGAGCTTTCCAGCGATATAAAGAAGTCCAAAAATGGAGATCGAAAGCTCAAGATACGCCTCCCGGAGTGCAAAATAGAACATCCGACTTTGATTGCCATAATAGGCAACCAAACTATATCAAAACTCAAAAAAACCTATACCAGTATCTCTGTCTCAGAACTAGCTTTTCGACGCTTCTTTCGGATCAGAAAAATACCTCCATATGCAAAAGTTATGGCCAAAAAACCACAAGTAGGTCTTGATTTCAATGCATTACAAACCCTCATGAAGAGCATATGTTAAAAGTGAAACTTGGGCACAATAATCAAGGAAATGAATAGCACCACTGCGATCTACTCGAAAAATCATGCACTTTCAAAAAAAGAATCACCTCGATACGAGGTCGTATGAGAAAGTTATGATCCTCTGAAGTTTCCAAAACGAGAACTGTGCACAGTCACAGCTGAGAATCTGCAATTTCTTAAGAATTCATGCATGAAAATCAAAAACTAACTCCACTAGTGGATAGAGCACAAAAAAATAGCCAAGTTCATAACAAGAATCATCAAAATCGGAGTCCGTATGAGCAATAACGAGACATTTGAAAACTGCATTCAAATCTGCGGCTGCCAACGGAGAGGGGTATGGCTGTAGCTTTGCATGCTCAATTCTGATAAATATACAGGTTGCATGCAAAATCTAAAAGATACCCAGATGGTTTTTCGGGGCTGCAAACAAAACCCAAAAAGCATTTTTCTTTCTGATGAACAGAAGATGTTGCTGTAGTGTAAATCAAACGCCTTTAACAGTAAAAAATGGCTCCAAAAATTAGAAAACGACCCCAGCAACCAAAATATGACATGCAAATGCTGGATCAGCTTCTTAAGTCCATCAATGGCATGTTGGAACCTGCAAAACTGATTGAAAACTCCAAATATACAAGTTGCTTGTCAAATTTGAGATTGAAACCCCAGAGAAAAATTGTTTTTGTCAAAACTTTTCTGATTCTCAGGATCATCCAAAGATGCAAGAGAAGAGCATACTTTGTTTTTCAAAAAACTACAATAAAGTTTATTTGCCCCCCCCCCCCCCCCCCGAATTTCTCAAATAAGGAAACTAAAATCTACTCTTGCACATAGAAAAGCTCTGATACCATGTTAGAATCTGATAAGATTAATAACCCAAAAAATTAGTGCAAAGAGTAAATATCTAAACTATGAATGCAAATGATACAAAATCAAAATAGCATCATAGAGTTAGTCTCCAAGAGAGTAATGCAAATGCTGAAAGCAAAATAGCATTAAGAAGATGCAAAAATAAGAGATCCAAATACAAGCCAGGTAGCATGCTTATATAGGCTAGGAAGAGAGGGGAGGTGGCAACACCAACCAATGAGGAGCAACCATCTATCGGACTAAAGATAGCAAAGTATCTTCCCAAGATAGCTAATGGATGCTCACATGTAGGAAGGTGACACCTCACAACCATTCACCTAATAAGACATGCTTTATTAACCTAAGCAAGATTATTAAAATTGTAGGAAAAACCTAGCAAAATAGGAAAAAATAAAAAACTACACTAACAAGATCTTTCCTTATTTTCAATTATTGAGATATTTTATCCTTTACCTTCTTGAGTTGTCCAATAACCAATTATAGTTCCAACTATTCATTCTCAATAGCCTAATCTAGCCTATATACCTCCATTTCCTTAGATCTTATCTCAAGTTGTTAAACGTCTTCTATGAAAACCAAATTCTTTGATACCAATTGTTGGAACTATAAGGTAGGATAGGTTTCTGAGAGGGGAGGGGTGAATCAGGAACCAATAGAACTTTAACTTACTTCTCTAATTAATCCTTCATATATTATTATAATCTAATTGTATGCATGAAAGAATGAAAGAAATAAAAAATTCATAACACTCTAACAAAAGATATGGTGACCTATCAACCTTACAATTAGAAATTAAAACTGGGATGGGGATGATACCCACAATCTTTATTACTAGAGTAAGATATGGTGACCTAGAAACCTTACAATTAGAAATTAAAATTGGGGTGAGGATGATACCCACAATCTTTATTACTAGAGTATAAAGTTAACTTGTTAAGACTTAAAATTGATCACTACTAATGATCTTTCCTATTAGGAGCAATAAGGACTATAAGGTCCACCTTGTTAGAGGATTTACAAACATACAATGAAGTATGCACTCTATTAGGAGATTTAGCAAAAGATTGTTAAGTTCACCCGGTTAAAGGATTTGACTGATGCACCTATTAGTATGATTAGTGGTTGATCTCTAATTTTCAGATTTGATTTTCTAAATGAAATATCTCGAATTGAAATGATCACCTGGTTGTAATAGATAAATCTTAGATGTCGCTTATATTACTTGTAGCCTTTGTCAGTTCACACTCATACACCTTTTTACTCCTTATTATTGACATTCTTGGATATGATACTATGAGTTACATATATATCAATCCAAATAACGACTTACTAGAGTCGGCTACAATACCAATTATGCCTTAATTCATAAAGTTGACCCAACTATTGTAACTCAGGTTCAGAAGAAAAACTCAGTGATGTCCTGATACTCAACAAACAAGATCAATGATCAAAAAACTCTAGCACTTAGTTAAAATTGAAGCTCAATCCATACTAATCACTTTCAAGTAGTTTGAACTTAGTTAACACTCTGTGACATCAATGAACACTAAGAAACTTGGTAGCAGCTGAATCACTTTGTTAACACTGCATGACTTAGTCAACACTATATTCACTTTGTTAACATTGCAATCTTGGTAGACACTATAAAACTTGGTTAACACTATAGATCTTGGTTAACACTAGAGTCTTCATCACTTCTACTAGATAGGTTGGTAGACACTACTACACTTGGACTATACTACAAATTGTGTCAACTATTCAATAAATACTATGTAGCTCAGCATGAACTGTAAGTTGAATGTTTAGCTTGTCACAACTGAAACTCTTAGTAACACTATTGGATGAATGATAAGCTCAGTAGAAACTATAGAGCTCATTACCAACGTAACCAACTAACTAAGGTTTGAGTCACTAATAGACAAATTGACCTTGAAGTCAACACTTTAATCTCCTTGAAGTTGAATAACTAATCTTTTCCTTTATAAAAGGGTGACATAGGTTTGTTCTTTTTCCCTTAAACAATCTTTCACAATAAGAAATATTTTATATGTCACATTATTTACTAAGTGTCTTGTCATGATTGATGATATCTTTTAAAATTTTGAACTACTTCATGTTATCATTCTAATGAATGGATAGAATATTTACAATGACAACATTAGGTAGAACATCAACTACCCCATTGGCATGTCTATGTAGGTGGATAATATAGACCTTTTCCATATTATTAATAATAATTCTCAACTCTTGAATAATGTTAAGCATAGTCCTTAAAAGGCTTATCTTATTTAAAGTAAAATAAAAAATACTTTTTGAATCTCCATCAATCCCTAAACATTTAGTCTCATATTTCTATGCAACTTTTAACCCTTGCAATAACTCCATTGCCTCAACTAGATGGTTAGTTTTTTTCCAAAGAGGGATTGTAATTGATTTCATTAAATCACCTCTTTCATTTTTGACTATTGTACCACATCTAACAACTCTTGGGTTCCCCTTGGCTGCCCTGTCAAAATTTATGTTGAGCCATCCTAGAGTTGAGTAATTCCATCTTGCCTTATCAAAATTTTCTTTATGAAGATATTTTTTTCCTATTTCCTTTATGTTCTTCCTCTTCAAAATTAATTTTCCCCTACAAACTACTTTAAAAACTCTCCATGACATTTAATTTTTATTCTTTCATCCAACATTAGAGGCAAGCATGAAGCATCCTTGAATACACTATTATGTTGTTCCTTCCATAGACTCCATATAACATGAGTTGTAGAAGCATCCAAAGGCTCTTATACATAATAGATTTATACCTTTCCACATAACCCATAAATCTATGATCTTCCCTTGTAACATCCAACATAGATTCCACCTAAGAAGCACATACATACAAGTTTTCCACATAAAATGATATCTTAGAAAAATATGATCTTTTGATTATAAATCCCCTTCAAAAAGAAAACACATATTAGTTAAACACATATCTCATTTTCCCTGATTATCTAGAGTCTATATTTTTTTTCTAAAAAACTAACCAATGGAAGATGTTGATTTTTTATATAAGAAGCTAATTTCTAAAAAGGGCCCAAATAGGGGAGAATAAAATAGGACCTTGGAGAGATACAACTATGAAAGCCGCTGAGAAATTTCTTCTAGCATTATTAGTCCAAATGAGTTAATCATATTTATTATTTTTGTTCACTAGAGAGTTGAGAGCAACCATCTCCTGGGAGGTCATTGGATCAAACTTTGTTAGACTAACATAGGTCTCATTCAACCAATAAATAGACACCAAAGAACCAAAATCATGGATGCATCTCTCCTTAAATAGGATATTATCAACACAATTGGACATAGGAATCTAAAAAAACCAGTTATCCTCCGAGAAGTCTATATTCTGGCCATTTCCAACTTTTCATCTGGCTTTTAATTTGATAATTGTTCTATCCTACTAAATGCCATTCTAAAAACTTGACCCCTTGTAAACAACTTTAAAATACAAAAACTCTTCTAAACTTTAGTTCATATAAAGATATTTAATCTTTATAATCTTATTCCATTCTTTTTTATCCTAAAAAATATATCATATTTGTTTAGCTAGGAGAGAAACATTACTCAATTTAAAGGAATGAAAACCTAGCCCTCCATTGGATTTAGTAGAACAAAATTTATCCTAGGCCTCTAAGGCCAGTCATTTTTAAAATTCCACTCAAGACCAAAGGCAATTCCATTGGATATTTTTATGGCATCCAAAAACTTACAAGGTATCCTAAACAATCCCATGGTATAAACCAAGATATTTTGAAGAGTAGATTTCATAAGATACATTATACTAGCCTCAATGAGTAAAGACCCTTTCAACTAGCCCATTTATGATAAAAAAATCCACCAGTGCTGACTAGAAGCATTTAGATAGCTTAAGGCTTAAGTATAAACCATGGTAAAATGTTGATAAATTGTTAATTTTGTAATATAGAATAGTTTCTATCCTTACTTGTATGTGGGTTGATGCATTTATAAAGTAAAGAGATCTTATATCCCAATTGATGAGTTAGAATGCAACTTTAGTATAGACCTCGGGATAATTTTTTAAATCTTTTCCTTCTTTAATGGAGGATTCTCCCATCATCATTGTTTCATCAACAAATTATTGATGCAAAAAATATATATTATCCAAAGATGACTTCAGCCCCATAATTTTTCCATTGGTCATTCGATCACTTAAGTACATATTGGAATAGGAAGGATATATATGATTCTAAGAGGTGGGGGGTGAATCAATATCTTCTAAAACATTTACTATCAAACAAGCTTCTAACTTTAAATTTTCTAGCTTTTGTAACTATGTAATCACTAAATTTTTGTCTCAATACTTTGTATATTAAAATAACATAACTAATTTAACATTGACAAATTAAAAATAATAAACTCATAAGACATAAAGCATAACATAGTCATTTGGTATCATAGAACTCCTTGGGAAGAGGGAAAACTACAGTGGGATGGTATCCACAAATCCATGACTACTACAATAAGAGGTTTCCTTGTTAGGGATACAATGTTTAGTCACTTTTAATGACTTAGATGGTTAAGCATATATAATAAGATATATAAGGATCTACCTTTTATAGGGATTTTAAAACACTCTTTAAGTGTGACCTTGCTTAAGAGATTGGAAAAAGACTATTAGGTTACCTTTTTCAAGGATTTAGAAAAATACTACAGTGGTTAAACAATGGAAGCAATGATCTTTACAATACAAATTTACTTTCCACCAATGATCTTTACAATAGAAACTTACTTTCCTTCAATAGATCCATATTATTTTCTCTAATTATCACCTTACTATGATAGTTTTTTATTTCATTCCAAATTTTTCTTTGTCTTTACCTTGATTCGTGTAAAATGTTTTTCTTAGTCAGTAGGATCATGTAGCATTAAATTCTATTTCAATTCAAGCTTTGATGTTGTCACTATGAAACTTAGTGAATACAACATTTTTACTTATTGGAACTCAATAAATATTAGCTTGAAGTCATCTACGTAGCTTGATAAAATTATGCACTAAATAAAACCTGTCTTCCTTTCAGCTCTGTATAAGTAGAATTTCTTGGTGAATACTTGAGCTTGGCTATAATTAGTAATATTTATTTCTCTCCTTCTTCATTTCTTGAGAAATATAGTATCTTGACTCCTATACACATTTTGACACTAATATCTGATATGATTCTTTGTAGAAGTAATATTCTCCCCCTTTGACATTAGTGGCAAAAACATTATGTACATAGATAACTTGATCTTCATATACACTCCCCCTATGCATATACTTCCTCTTTGTATAGTTTTTATTTTACAAAACCCTTTCCAATATTTTTTTTTGGAGCATATATATAATATCTCCTTATAACTCCAAAGTGCATACAAACAAACAAATTTATCGAGAAAAATATATATTTCCCCTTTTTTGTTACACTTATGTCAAAATAATTCTTAGCATAGAAAAATACTTACTTTGGGGGTAAACCAAAATCTTCCAAGAAGTCCTTATGATTCTTCAATATGATCTCTAGAGTATTGTCCTAATTGGATATTATCACCTGTAATCTCTCTTTCTTATTTTTAAGTTTGGCCCCAAGATCAATCATATGATCATCTATTGAAAGACATGAGGTCACTATGGGAACCTTAGCATCTCTGATATGAGTTTTTATAACCTCTAGATGAGGTAGTATCAAATCTTGAATCTCATTTATTTTAGTTCTCAAATTGCTTTCCTCTTGTAGAAACCCATGTTGATTTCCTATGAGAAATCCCACTCAGGTATAGTGCAATGATGATGTACTTAGGTCTTTTTTGAGCTCATTTGGACTCAATTTTATATCTTCATGTATTTTCTACAACTTATTTTGACCTCTTTGGTGATGAATGGAATGTCACATAATTTTTGAAATAATGATAACATTTTGTATAACAGCCTCTAAAGAAGTAACAAAAGTGAATATACCCACTTGCTCAATAGCAATCTTAGTAGTGATTTTCTCCAATACTCAATTTTTAAACTTCTTCTCATTCCTTTGCATCGAAAGTGAGTGTTTGTCAATGTTTGAATTGTTTAATTTATCAAAAATATAAACAAGTTGATCCAATATAGGTTATTTGTCATTTAATTAAATCTTGGGCATAACCTCTAGAATTACATCATTTACATAATGCATCACCTACTTTTGTTTGTGCTCTTTTTTCGCTCTTTTTTGTTCCCTCTTTCTCTCACATAGATTAGTATAAATAACCATTCAATTATCATCCAAAGTATTTGGACCCCATCTTGGTATAATTAATTTTTCCTCTAAATTTACTAGTTTGGACCAAAATTCATCTGACTCCTTTCTTTTGAGCTTCTTTCCTTTTCTTGTACTCAATCAAACAAGTTGTAGAAATGGCACTTGAATTTCCTGATTGGCAATGTAATTTTAGTTTTTGTCTGTGATACTTCCTCTTGTTTGACTTGTTCAATTAGATAGTTGTGGCACAAATGGTACAAGTGTCATTCTTGGTTTTGAATCCTTTTATTCATTATTTTTATCCTCAATACTCATTAATGCGTATATTTTATCCTTGCATAATATCAAAACTAATGTTTGTAAAAATAATGGATCAATAGAAAAACTTGACCAATTACTTTAAAAAGTAAATCCTCCAATCTTTGGTTTATTAACAAGTATCAATTGGCCTTTCCCAATCATTCACCTAGTCAAATGTTTGTAGGATTGTGCTAAAACTATTATAGTAGAGGAATTTGTGATCCCTAGAGTCTCTGCTATATGGCTCATTTTTGTGGTTCCATAATGCATGCCCCATTTCTTTTAAGAAATGGGGACCCCCTACTTTTTTTTTGGCTTTTTCAGGACCCTAGTCTAGCGTCTGTGTCATTTTTTGAAGTCTTACCTAATCCCCTAGTTTGTATCCTAAGTCATGAATCAAAAAATTAGTTATCAAAGATCAAGTTGGAGTAGAAACAAGTCAAACTTGAAAAAGAAAAATGGCACACTAGTGCACCTAATGAGGTGTACCATTGTGCCAAATAGAAGATAAAACAAAATTTTGATGCACAGATGAGCACCTGCGAAGATGTGAACCTATGCAGCACCCCAAGGGGTGAGGATATATAAGTCCCCACTCCATTTTTTTTTCTCACCTTGCATTTTTTTTTCCTCTTCCACATCAACATTTTCTTTCCTCCCTCACATCTCTAACCATTGGCGTAGCTTCTACACCAACCTAGGTGCATCTCCCTCTCACTAAAGTGAGGGGCACAGTGGTGCACATGTTTCAATGCACCTTTGTGCACCTTCCCCGTTCAAAAAATACACATGTACCTCCCAAAACAAGCAAAAAAATGTAAAAAACAAAAACTTGAACATTCTAGGTGTGCTAGTGCACACCCAAATTTTTTTTTTAAAAAACCTAAATATCAAAACTTAAAAACTTTTAAAGCACCCCCCCGCCATGAAAAATGGGTGTGCATCGATGCACCTACTCAAGTGCATTGAGACACACCCCAAAAATGAAAATAAAACATTCAGAGGTGTGCACTAGTGCACCTAATGAGGTACGCTAGTGCACACCTTATATTTTTCAAAAAATTAAGAGAAAAAAGCATAATAAGGGGGATGCTTTCGTACTTTCCTTGCATTTTACTTTTTAGATTTTTGTTCAAGATCAGACTAATCTTTTTCATTCCAAACTAATAGATGTCTTTTCATATAGATAATGATATAATGGCATCTTCTTCAACTCCTTCAAGTGAGAAAATGGCTCTAAAACTGGTGGTCTTCAAGTTCCAAGGAGTTCCATTAGAATCAAGATACCAAGATGACTAATCAGAAATCAAAGACATAGACTTGGGGCACACTAATTTGGGGGAGTTCCTAAAGATATGCAACAAACCCACTGAGAGGTCTGTTATGATTTCTACATTAATCTGATTAGGGCTAGTAAACATAGCTTCACACCTAATGTGAGTGCAATCCTCAGAGCTCATTATGACACTTGCACAACATTTTATCCTTGAGGAGAGAGTGGTGAAGAGTGTTAAGGAGAGATTGTTCTCGATCTATGACCCAACAACATTGAGAAAGTATTCCATCTCCTGAGGGTAGATCAGTTTATTAGGTTAATCTATGAGGTAGTAGAAAGGTGGTACAGAGAGCACTTGAAAGAGACTTCTAAGATCATCCAATCCTCTTATCTTATAGAGAAGACTCCTCTAGGGAAGGTAACCAAAAAAGTGGACATGACAAGGGGATATATGAAGGAAGATATTGGGTACTCAATCATACTTTTGAGTAGAGTAATGGGGTTGCCAATAGTTAGACACCTAAATGTCTTCATGATAAATTTTATCAATACTATCAAGATGGCAAAGATACCACTTGACTAGACTACTATGTTGAGAAAAAATCTATGTGAACAGTTGGAAGTAGTGAAGGATAAAAAGAAGTTCTACATGACATCATGTTTGGTGTACCTGTTAGCTACAAGGGTGACGAACTATCCTAGTTTGTATAAGAGAGGTAGCATGCAGGATCCTAATGCTTGGCCATATATTGTCTACCCCCAGTTGATTAGGAAGAAGCTCTCTAAACAAAACAAGGAATATAGAATCATGAATGATACATTCATATTTTCCATCATCCGATTCATAGAGGCAGATTATGTGAAAAGATTATATGATGATGTAGTGGCATAGATAATAGATCTTGGAGCATATTACATTCAGTTCAAGACATTTACATATCTAAGGGTAGCTAGTGCCACTATTAACCCAAAGAAGCTTCCCAAGTATCCTAGTGACAAACTTGTTCTTTTGGAGGTTGCTTGACAACTCAACTCTATGTATGGCAGAGTTAGGAAATAATGAAAGTCATGATGGAACTGGCCTCTGATCATAAGACCCTTTCAAGTAAAATAGAAGAAATATATTCCTTCTTTTGAGTGTGAATAGGATAAATATCCCTTAGAAGAGTAAAATTCTCCATGGCCATGTTTTGATAATATCTAGAGAGTACAGTATTTACTAGGAAAAGAATTCACACATGAAGAAGCCATTGAAGACCATTGGATGAATGCAAAAAATGACTATGATGTCTGCATCAGGGATTATTATAGAATGACTTTGTATTTGGTAGAAAAGGCCTTGAAAATAAATATTCCATTTCAAATAGTGTAGCAAGACTCAGGGGAGCTTCTTCATTCTTTGTTCAATGTAGATAAAATTGTAGAATGGCCCATAATAAATGTCAAGGTAGATGGGGAGGAGAATGATGATATTAACCATAAAGTGAGGCATGTCATCCAAATGATGCAAGATTGGATCAAGAAACCATATAAACTTTATCCAATACCTGAGATAACGATTTTCCATGCACAAGCCCACCCAGCCAAAGGTAGAGGGTAAAAGGTCAGCATCCCTACCTTTGCAGCTCAGTCACCCACAGGGCTAGAAATAGTATAAGAACTTGATCAAACAGTTGGATACTATCATCCTTAGGAGAAAAAGGGAAAGGAGAAGAGAAAGAGGAGTTCTCCATAAAGGGTAGAGCCTGAGGAAAGTGAAATCCTAGAAACTCAATAGTAAGAGGAAGAAAATGTACAAGGGGTCAAGGATACTGGGGCACCACAGGTTCAAATAGACTTGCAACTCCCACTAGCTCATGTACCAAGCCAAACAAAGAGAAAAATTGAGGTTCAAAAGGTTTCTCCACCTCAGAAAATAAAACAGGCATCCCCTTTTGTGCCTAAGAAACAAAGAAAGATTAAGACTCCTGTCAAGAAAAGGTAAAGGGTGATTATAAGGGTGGTTCCTTTTCCATCTATCTCGAACCCCATTCCAAAGAGGAAGAAGAAGATGAGGAGGAGGATGTGCCATTGAAAAGAACCCAACTAACAAGATCCATGGAGCAGGAAAGAAGAGAAAGTTCTACTATTACACCACCATCAATCCCTGAAGAACCTCTGCAAATAACTTCCTCAGAGGATGAAGTGTAGCAATGGGTTGATGAGCAGGATGTAGAGGGCACTAGCATATTCAAAATGTCATATTTTGACTTCATGCCTATAGGGATGGAATTAGTGGGAGGCCAAATCAGGGATATGCCAACAAATGAGCCCCAACAAGAAGATTGGACTCAAATTCATCCTGAATCATAGGTTCTCGATCTTTCTTCTTCATCTCCAATACAGGTCACAATTGTGGATAAAGGCTCTGTTACTCCCCTACCTCCAAGTATTGAAGAAGAATAGATTCAAAAGGAGTAGGAGGAAGAGCCACAACAAATAGAAACTAATGAAGTGTTTGAAGAGGGACAAATGGTTTAATATCCTTAGCAAGCCTCCCAAGACATTGAGGTACAAACTATGGGCTCCACTAAAGAAAAAACTACAAAGGGAAGAGCCTTCACAAAGAGAGAAAACCCCAAAGAGGAGTGATAAGGGAAAAGGGGTAGCTGAGAAAATTCCTTCATCCTCTTAGTGGAATGAGTCCCAAGGTGGTTGCAAAAGGAAATAATAAGAAATAAGAAGCCACTTTCCAATGATGATGAAGAGGACATGATTGATTTGATTGAGGTTCTTAGGAAACCTGTGTCCCCATCAGAGGAAGAAAGAGCCTTAACATTCCTCAACAATAGTCAAAATCAAGATTATTTTGTGCTAGTGGCTATCCCTCCTCCTAGTGCAGATGTAGAAGATTTAAGCCAACAAGACTATCAGATCAGAGAGGTTTTACTTAGGAAGCCTATATTGGATACAACCAAGTTGATGATCACAATAGGCATACAGGAGGTTTTCAAAAGCTTAAAGCAAGAAGGGGTAGAACTCATAACACTTCGTATTCAAAATGAAATCCTAAGAGGATATTTAGCCAAAGTTGTTGGTCCCTTGGATTCCAAACACCCCAAGGAGACTCTAAATACTATGCTGAGAGATGGGGGAGGTGTACACTTGGATCCATTTTTGAAGGCCTATCAGTAGTGGCAAGAAATTTTTGAGGAAAAGGGAGGAAATCTAAAGCTACTACATGCTACTTAGACAAAATAGTAGCAATTTTGAAGCAAGATTTTGGTATTATGGATGAAGTACGTGCATGGAGTAAAGATTTACAAGTATTATAGGCCATAAAAGGGAAGAGGTACAGGATCCTTGGAGATGTTTATACAATATAAGAGTTAGATTTAATTGATGATTGGATTGAGAAGATAGTAGATAGTAATAAAGTAATGGAAACATTACATGTGGAGATCCATCGAATCAAGGACCAAGCCCGAGAGAAAATTTTGGAGGCAGAGAAACATTACAGTGATGCATAGTTGGATATTTTTTAGGATGATGAATGGGAGAAATTAATGCCCATAGAGGTAGCGGTAGAGAAGTTTAGAAATATTTTTGAAGAGGCTAGTAGTGATGATGACATCCAATAAGTGTTTAGAATAGAAGAAGCCTTGCTAGAGCTGGATACCAAACTTGGGGATTTTGTGGAAACCCGTATTGAAGTAGACAACTATAGACAAAAGTTAAAAGATAAGTATGATGCTTTAGATTTATCAAATGTGGCTAAGATTACTAAGATAATTGAGAAGTTCAAGGGCAAGCATCCAAACATAGCTCTGGTATGAAGGGGGGAAAAACCCATAAGCCAGAATTTCAGTTTTGACACTCAGTGAAATTTTGTAATTTTGGACCTTTTGAGGTGAGCTAGTGAGTAGGTGCACTAGTGAACTACTACATTGGTGAGCTGGTGTGCTATTGTGCTAGTGAGCTATTGCACTAGTATGTTGGTGAGCTAGTGTGCTTTTCTAGAGGTGCGCCAACAATCAACTGCGAGCTTTCCATGCATCAGAAATGCATTCTAACAACAATTTAACTCTGGCAGATGCCCAATGAAGAATTAGCTTATATTTTTGACATGTAAAGGCTCATGCATCCGATTAATGAACATAAAATGGATGGAGTCCTACTAAGCACCAATTAGATTGATAGTTTGTATGTAATTAGTTTGTTTTATTAAATTAAAAGTATATTATTGCATGAAGATATCTCTCACTCTCAACACAAATTGAGGAGATGATTTCTTATAAATACTCCATTGTAATATGTAATTGGGGGCCACCATTATTTTGCAAAAATATTATGCTTTTAGTGCTCGCATTTGAAGTGTAGTGATTTTTGCTTGAATGTGTCATACTTTTGTGGATCTATGTTCATGGACTTGTGACTGATCCAAAAGTTTATTGTGTTATTTCTAGTTGTGTGATATATTAATTCTAGTTTTTGCTATGGTTTTACGAATTCTTCTAACATATCTAGCTTGAGAAGAAATCATCAAGTTCTACCTACATAATTCTTTGTCTCACATGAGCACACATGATCTTGTGATTTGATGAAGAGTGAAACATCATATGGTTATTAAGTTTCCCATCGATGATTGCATCAATGGAATCAAGGTAGTTTTGCTCCTTCTTTCATTAGTTACCCATGGATTTCTTTGAAAGCTTAACTTGTAGAACTGTTGTTTTCTATGGCTTATGTCCATTAGGATTTTATTTACACAATATTTTCTTTAAAGTTCTTATTATTTTCTTTATTAACCCCCTTTGTTAGAATAGGAATTCATACTAGCTGCATTGTTAGATTGCATTCGTTTGAAAAAATAGAAAAATAAAAAAGCATAGTTCTTTTTGTGTGTTTATTTTGAAGCAGTGAACAGATTCTACATCTCAGCTAAAATCAAATGAACTAGTAAAGTCCTCCTCCTCGAAAAAAACATTTATCTTCAACTAAGAAAATTCTACTAGGTCACAAGATCACT
Source organism: Cupressus sempervirens (assembly GCA_028749045.1). Lineage (NCBI taxonomy): Eukaryota > Viridiplantae > Streptophyta > Pinopsida > Cupressales > Cupressaceae > Cupressus > Cupressus sempervirens. The sequence continues at coordinate 773,129,975 of CM053785.1, read as the reverse complement.
TGAAACCTTGGATTTGATTCACAAAATTGACTTTTAAAGAGAGGAATTCAAAAGAGTTCCTGTCATTTAGCATCGTGCATAACAACAACTCAACACCCATGTAGTCTCCTCCAACTTTAGAATGTTTAGTATCAACTTTCTTGTCTTCATTACTAACTAAAGTACTTGCCTCTAGAGAGTTTTGTTCCTATTTCTCATTACCTATTCTCATTCATTGTCCCTTCATACTTATTTTGGTATCTCCTAGCATATGTAGTGAACCAATAGTTATATCATTCACATCTTGTTCCTTTGGTTTGGGTAATTGTTTGCTCTATTAAATGACTAGCTTAAATCTTTCCATGTGGTTGTGTGATGATTTATTATTTGTAGGAATGATTTCATATTTCTTTGGTTTTTCTATTGACACTACATCTATTAGATCTTCAATTGTCACACTATCTTCTTCCCAATTATATCATCTGCAATGTCACATACTGAGTCCCCAATTTTCTATGGGTGATGTTGATATAATCATCTTCTTTATTATCGAGTTCAACATATTTCTCAATTTTTGTATCATCAACAAAAATTATTTCATTAGGAATCTTAATATTATGATATTATCTCCATATCATTTTTGAATCTTCATCCACTAGTTTCAAATTCTCAAACATAATATAAATAACTCTATGTTTTTGTATAAATATATTCTATCCTTCTCTGGAACATCAAAAATATCTTCCAATCCAAATTCTAGCATAATGTTTTCCAGTGCTTTACTTCTCAGTTCTTTCTCTATTCTTAAGGCATACTTTCATTGACTATCAATCCTTTTATATAATTCATTAGGTCTTTGGTCTCCAATTTCTAGTGGTGCATATTTGAATTTTATCATCATGACAATTAATGATTCTTCTATTTTCTTCTTATCTTCATCACTCATTGTTTCATATTTATAATATTTTTATACTTCCTAGGCACCAAGAGAATGAATACTATTTTTTAATGCCTTTTTATATGTAACAATTTAGTTATGGCTTACCTCATCAAATCCAATTTTCTCACTATCATCTATATCATCTTTTATTATGAGCTTTCTCCTCCTTGTAGAAGATGTATCTTATTTTCTGGATGATTACATAGCCTAATTCCTTTTCTTAGATGTCATCACTTGTGGTACACAAGGATTTTTGATCTTGGCAATTCATTTCTTCAATGTTAAAGAGGCATCTTGTCCATCGCAAGCTCTAGATCTTGTAGCCTTAGGGATTGAAGGGCTAGTTGTTAATCTCATATTGTTTTTACATATGAGTGAAAATATACTTAATTCATTTACTTAGTTCATGCTAAACAAGTAATACATGTTGAGCATAAGTTGTTAGATAGTATATGTTGAGCAACAAATATTTTATGTGGGCCAAGTAACTAGTAAGTGCCAAATCACTCAAGTGTCAAGTAGATAGTATGTGTTGAGCTATTCAGATGCAAGTGATTAGTGGATAATAAGTCATTTAGAGGTTGAGTTACAACATTGAATTTGTAGTTAATGCCAAGCATCAAGGACTTCAAGAATTGAGTTACACAATTTTGACATAGTTGTTTGTAATGGCACAAACTTTTATGTAAACCATTTTTGATCTGACTTAAGGATCATTTTATGATCTTTCTTGATGAGGATGAATCTTAAATGTGAGTCCCTATTAATTACATGCATCCAATAAAAAATGGGAAGGTTTCAGTGGCGATATGGGTGAATCACAACTGTTGATTCATACCTAACCCTAAGTCACCTAGGTCTTCTTAAGGAAGACAAACCCTAAAATTTTTAATGAATGCTAAGGAGAATTAAAGAGATTTTGCATGTGTAAACAAAGCATTAATGGTGATTAAGGTGTAATAAATTGAGTTATATTGTAGAATCAATTAAAGGATAGTAGAGATACATCTAATCAGAAAGAATCAAGTACACATCAGTATGGAGGTGATCCAACATCAAGCAATAGAGTGCTAACCGAAGGATCATTTCTAAGAAATTTTAACAAGTGAATCAGTTAAATCTCTTAACAGAGTATTTGTAACAAGCTATTGTAAATCCTTTAACAAGGTGCTTACTTCATTGTAAGTTAAATTCCTCTTACCAAGCACACTTTTAGCAGGGTGTTTAAAATCCTTTAATAGGGTAAGATCTAACAATCTTGAAGCCTTTAACAAGGTAGACCTTTCACATTGTAAATCATGTTTCATGATCAAACATTGTAACCTTTATTAGATACACTTTATTACTATACTAGTGAAGATTTGTGGGTGTCATCCCCACTCCATTTTTACCTTCTCCTTGGAGGGTTTCTAGGTATCCAAATATCTTGTGTCATACATGTGTTGAATATTTTACTTTCATGCTATGGATGTATATGCTTAATTTGGTATTTTATTTTATATGCATATATTTTGATATGGATGTGTGCTGAATATTTTTTGAGGTTGAAAGTTTAATGTTTTAATTCCCCCCCCCCCCCCCCCCCCCCAACCCCAGAGGTTACTTCCCTATTGCATTTTCAATAATTGGTATCAGAGTGTAGTTCTGTAAAAGTAAAGCTTTTCAACTTTGAGGAAAGATCTTGAAGATGGAAGTCTACAAGTTAGGAAAGACTATTGATGATGGAGGCACAACCAAAAACCAAAATGAACACATAGAAAAAGGGAAAATATTATTATCAATGAAAATTGCCCTATGGGCTTACAACAATATGATTCTGGAGAAAGAAATCCTCCACACAGTATCTTCTCTCTAACTCCACTAAGTGTTGCCTTTACTATGCTAGAAATGTTCTTAAATAAACCCCAAATGGTTTAGGGTTAGGAATAAATTCTAAAATATTCCATTTGGCATCCACCACCAAAATGGAAGGTTCCAAAAATCACGTTAGAAGTCGGTGTAAAATTAGAAGAATCCAAAAACGATAGTCAAACTTTTGGGAGGCGTAACTTTTGAATCATAGCTTCGATTGATGAATTGTTTACATTTTTGGAAATCTCTTAAAGTGCTCTATAGCCCTATGGACTAGCTTTTCTTGTCTCCCATTTTTCAGCCCTGTACAAGGCCATTTAGTGAACCAAAAAATTGCAATAACTTTCTTACATGAAAGCCTTTTGACCTAATTCTTTTTTGGAGGGTTCTAAATTACAAATATAACCATCCCTCCAATTTACACCCTCTAACTCACCATAATTATGGCTCAATTACATAGTTCAATTTTTTAAAATGTACACATATCCCAAGGTGCTTAAAAACTCTAACCCAAAACATTAATTATGGAACTGTGAAAGTTGGAACCTTTATTTGACCCAAATGGGTATCCAGAAATGAAAAAACATTAAACAAAAACTATTTCTAATCATATTTTTGGGTGACACAAGGTTTCCCTTACACCACTAGATGCTCCTGCATCAAAAACCTACAGTAGATTGAAAAGTGACTCTGTCACTTTATGGTAGAAGAAAACCCAAATGAGAAACCTCTGCTGCTGATATCCAAGTTGATTCCTCTATTGGTCATCCTTTCCACTTTACCAGGTACTCCTCATATTTCCTATTTTTGGTACTCCTACCCACACGACTATCCAGAATCTCTTCTATCTCGTCCTTCTTAGAACTAGGAATTGGACATGGTTCCAGCATCAAACCCTCATATGTGCCATCATAATGATATTCTATTAAGTCTATAATGTTGAAGATAGGAGAAATATGAATCCCACTTAGCAACTCCACCTCATATGCATTTTCTAAGTCATGTTTCTTCAAAATTTTACAGGGGCCAAATTTCTTCATCTTCAGCTTGTTGTAAGTACCCACTGGAAACCATTCCTTTTGTAAGTGTACCATAACCATATCCCCTACTTGAAATTCCTTATGTCTCCTCCTTTGATCAGCCCTAGCTTTATACTATTGATTCATCCTGGTAATGTGTGCATGGACCTCCTCATGTAGGCTCTTGATATGTTCAGCAAATTCTTTTGCCTCGACACTTGTCCTCTCCCCTTGCTCTATCTGTCTCAATTCTGGTGTAGTCCTTGGGCTACTTCCATACACAATTTGGAATGGTGATCTACTAGTACTCATATTTACAAAGTTATTGTAAGAAAATTCTGCTTGTGGTAGAATCAAATCCCACCCCTTGGGCTTATCTCCCACTAAACACCTTAGCGAATTGCCCAAACTTCTATTTACCACTTTGGTCTATCCATTAGACTGTGGATGATGAGTGGAACTGAACCTCAATTTTGTCCTCAACTTCTTCCATAAAGTCCTCCAAAAATACCCTAAAAATTTAGTATCTCTGTCAGAAACAATACTCTTTGGGAGACCATGTAGTCTCACCACCTCTTTGAAACAAAATCTGCAATATGTACAACATCATGAGTCTTGTGGCATGGGATGAAATGTGCCATCTTGGAGAACCTATCAACCACCAAAAATATTGAGTCACTACCCCTTTGTGTCTTTGGCAATCCAAGAACAAAATCCATACTTATGTTCTCCCAAGGCTTTGATGGAACAGGCAATGGTTGATAAAGTCTAGTATTGTGACTATATCATTTGGCTTCTTGACACACTTAACAACTCTACACAAATTTCTTCACATCTTGTGACAATTGAGGCCAAAAATAATGTTCTCTAAGAATGGCAATAGTCTTATCTCAACCAAAGTGTCCTGCCATTCCTCCACTATGTTTCTCTTTGATAAGGTTTTCCCTCATGGAACTCTTTGGAATGCATAATTGACTGCCCTTAAACAACATACCATCCTGAATCAAATAATCTAGCCACCTAGTTCTATCTACAGTAACAGGTTCTCTACAAGCCTTCCATGCTTCAACAAAATTAGGATCTTCAAGGTACAAATGCTTGAGTTCATCAAACCCAACCACTTCAACCTACATTACTGTAAGCAACAATTGTCTCCTACTCAATGCATCTACAACCTTATTAGATTTTCCACTTCTATGTTTCAACACAAATGTATATCTCTACAAGAACTCTACCCACTTCATATGTCTCTAGTTCAATTTACCTTGGCTATTTAGGTACTACAATGCTTGGTGCGTAGTATACAAGAAAAATTCTTTTGGCAATAAACAATGCCTCCATTTCTTTAAGGCCTAAACTATTGCATAGAACTCCTAGTCATAAACATAATACTTCTTCTTTGCATCATTAAATTTTTCACTAAAATATGCAATAGGCTAACCTTCTTGGCTCAATACAGCCCCAATAGAACTATCACTATCATCACAATCTACCTGGAACACTTTATTGAAATCTCAAAGTGCCAACACAGGTTGCTCTGTCACCTTCTTCTTCAACAATTCAAAACTCCTTGCAGTTGTTGTAGTCCATTTGAACTCTTTTCTCTCTCCCCTTATTTTTTTAGTTAGGGGTGCACATATGTCACTAAAATTCTTAATGAACTTTCTGAAAAAACTAACCAAACCATGAAATGATCTTACCTCAGTAGAAGACCTCGGAGTAGGCCATTCCAAGATGGCTTTTACCTTTTATGGATCCATTTTGAGACCCTCAAATGATACAACAAACCCCAAGTAGACTAACTCCTTTTTTACAAAGCTACACTTCTTCAAATTAATCAACATTTTCTCTTACCTCAACCTTTCAAGGACCCTACGAATGTGGAATAAATGTTCATCCAAAGTCTTGATGAAAATTAAAATATCATCCAAATAGACAATAACAAATTTTTCCAAGAATTATTTTAGTACCTCATTCATAAGCCACATGAAGGTGCTTGGCATGTTGGTTAGTCCAAAAGGCATGACTAACCACTCATATAGACCCTCCTTGGTCTTGAATGTAGTCTTCCACTCATCTCCTTCTTGAATTTATATCTAGTGATAGCCACTCTTGAGATCTATCTTTGTGAAGTACTAAGCTCCACTCAAGTAGTCCATAAGATCATCCATTCTTGGAAAAGGAAACCAATACTTGATGGTTATCCTATTTATAGCTTGAGAATCAGTGCACATTCTCCACTCTCCATCCTTCTTTGGTGCCACAACTACAGGTACTACACATGGACTTAGGCTCTCTTGAATCAAACCCTTCCTCAATAGCTCCTAAACCTATCTATTTAGCTACTTAGTTTTAGTAGGAGTCATCCTATGAGCAGCCTTGTCAGGCAAAATAGCTCCAAGGATTAAATCTATCTGATGACTAATCTACCTTACTGGTGGTAACCCTTCTAGAACATTATCAGAGATGACATCTCCATACTCACTTAAGAGGCCTAAAACTTCAGGTGGAATTTCACTACTACCTTCCTTATCTCTTCTAGGAATCAAAGCATAACACATATGTTGATGTTTCATACCATCCAAAAAAATTCTTCCATCAACAAGACATATCCTAGCACTACTGCATACCTTTTCACCTTCCTTTATCATGGGCTTCAATTTGTGGTGAACTCCATCCTTGGTCAAAGAGTATGTATTTGCATGACCATCATGTATATCATGTCTGTCAAATTGCCATGATCTTCCCAACAATAAATAGTAAACATCCATTGGAGTAACATCATAGAGAACTTCACCATGGTAACTCCCAATCTTGAACTTCACCAAAAACTATTCACTAACTAGGACCTTATGATCATCCTTCACCCAAGCAATCCGATAGGGTTGGTGGTGTTTCTCCCTTTTGAGCTTTATCTTAGAGACCATCTCTTTAGATACCAAGTTGTCAGTGTTTCCACCATCAATAATTACATCACAACACTTATCCTCGTACTTGCACCTAGTACAAAAAAAACTCCTCCTCTATCCAGGTTCAGTTTCACCACTTAGTAAGACCTTTTCATTTACGAGAACCTCTCCTCTTTTTGTATCCTTAGAATGTGATGACTATGCATCTTTTTCCACATGAGCAACCCTTTCTTGACCATCAATCCTCCTATCTATCCTTCCTTGTCATTGAGGGTATTCAAAGGCATAATGACCTTCTTCATTGCAATGAAAATAGGTACCACAGAAGCCTCCTCTTCCTGATCCTTGTCTATGTCCTCTACCTCTTCCTCTCTGATCTCCAAATTTTTGATCATGGGAGAAATTGAAACCCTCATTTCTCTAGTTTCTTCTAGTACCCACATCTTCATTTTTCTTTTGGGTCTCATTTCAGCCTCTAGATGACCTACTGCTGCCCCTTCCTCCTTGACCACACCCTCTTTGCCTTCCTTCAAACCTTTTATTTATCTTCTCTTCAACTTGTAGGGCAAACTAGTATGCCTCTTCAATGCTAGTCATTCTAACCAAACTTAATTCCTCCTGAATGCTAGGTCGTAACCCACTGAGGTAATGAGCAACCTTCTCCTTATTAGCTTCTGCATGCCCTGCTCTAATAAGAAGTTGATAAAATTCCTCTGTATATTCCTAGATATATTTTCCTCCTTGTTTTAACCCTTGCATTTTCTTCAACAAATTAAGCTCACAATCAACAGGACTGAACTACTTTTTTAGTTTGTCCACCATGTGATCCCACCTAGTGATTTTCTCCTTTCCTCTTCTATTCCTTTCCAACTGAACCTCTTTCCACCAAATTTTGGCATGGCCTTTCATTTTTTCCTTCACAAATTTAACCCTCTTAGGGTCTCTGATATCCTCATACTCAAAATACTCCTCTAGTTCATTGATCCAATCAATTAACTCATTTAGGTTTAGGGTTCCCAAAAACATATCCACATCAATTTTAGGTCTTTTTCCAAGCTTAGAAATGGCCCTAAAAAGCCTCTCCTCTACCTAATTTAGGACTTTGCCTTCACCTTCCCCTTCCTATCCAATTTATTCTTCTTCATTTTCTTCCTCGCTTTCATTGCCTATGGCAACATTCAGTCCTCTACGAATCTCCTCCTACAATGCTTGGACTTGCCTCTAGAGGGCTATAACCTCCTCAAGATTAATAGCTTTGGCCCTTCCACCATGCTCTCTTCATGGAGGCATCTTCTTGACTCAAACCCACAACCATACAGTCCTGGTGCAAATTGCCTCATAGTCGGCACTCTATCTACACACTCAGGAAAACTTGCTCTAATACCACTTGATGGAGACACAATGAAAGACCAAAATGAACACATAGGAAAATAGGAAAAATATTATTATTAATGAAAATTTCCCTATTGGCTTACAACAATATGATTATGGAGAAATAAATCCTCCACACAGTACCTTCTCTCTAACTCCACTAAGTGTTGCCTTTCCAATGCCAGAAATGTTCTTAAATAAGCCCCAAATGGTTTAGGGTTTGGAATACATTCTAGAATATGATAGTTGGAATCCACCACCAAAATGGAAGGTTCTATAAATCACATTAGAAGTTGGTGTAAAATTAGAAGAATCCAAAAATGGTAGTCTAACTTCTGGGAGGCATAAATTTTGAATTGTAGCTCTGATTGATGAACTATTTACATTTTTGAAAACCTCTTGAAGTGCTCTATAGCCCTGTATAGGAGCTATGCTTGTCCAACATTTTTTGAACCTATACAAGGACATTTAGTGACCCATATCTGACTTTGAAGCGCTCTTAGGAGGTCTCCAAGAACTAAAAAATTGCAATAACTTTCTAACCATGAAGCCTTTTGACCTGATTCTTTTCTAGAGGGTTCTAAATTAAAAATATAACCATCCCTCCAATCCACACCCTCTAACTCACCATAATTATGGCTCAATTACATAGTCCAATATTTTAGCATTTACACGTATCCCAAGGTGCTTAAAAACTCTAACGCAGAACACTAATAGTGGAACTATGAGAGTTGGAACCTTTATTTGACCCAAATGGGTATCCAAAAATGAAAACACATTAAACAAAAACTATTTCTAAGCATATTTTTGGGTGATACAGGATTGCCCTTACACCACTGGATGCTCCTGCATCAATTGAGAACTAAATGATTGAAATATAACTTTTCCTACCTCAACTAAATGAAGCAAGGGATGAGTTAAAGAGATAATTAAAAAGAAGAAATGCAATTTCTATTGAAGAGAATGACACACAATACCAAGAGATTGACACAACTAAATTATTTGCAAATGGAAACTCCAATGAATTTAATGCAACAGCTGCAGATCTGATGGAATATAATAGAATCCTAACTGAAGAAGTTAGAAATCTACAGAGAGAGAAAGAAGTCTAATCAATATTTCTATGTGAGGTGACCGAGAAGAAAAATAAAGTTGAAGATGACAAAGTCATGATTGAAGATGACAAAAGGATTTTGACCAACATACTGGAAGAGAAACATCAGATGTAAATAGGATTGCTAACATGCAATCGGAAACTTTGGGTCAAATGATGATTACAAATCATGAACCAAATACAAAGAATATTGAGATCACAACACTAAATTTTTAGAATGAACAACTAAGAAATGATCTTGAAACAGAAAAAGAGTTTGCTGATAGTTTCAACAAACCTAGTGAAGCCATCAAGTACATCGAACAATTGATGAGATTCCTAGATCCAACAATGATACTTCTAGATTGGGATACACTAGTATTGAAGAAGGAGAATCATCCAAAAGTGCTGAAGAAAGAAGTAACAAAGGTAAGAACTCCAAACCTACTTGTCACAATTGTGGTAAGATAGGTCTTACTACTAATTTTTGCATGAGCAAAACTGCAAATCAAAATCCTAAGAAGAAGTTCATGGGTAATTTCCATAAATGCAAAAAACAAGGACATCAAGAGCATGAATGCAAAACCAAGACCATAAGCACACAAATATTTGAAGGATACTACTATAACTATCAAAAGTATGGACATAGAGAATATGAGTGCAAAACTAAGCCTAAATGGTCATCAAACAAGAAAACAAAGGTAAAGCACAATGGAAACTCTTATAATTGGGACTATAATACAAGGTATAGTTATCACTACTATCAAGAGTATGGACATGTTGCTGAAAACTACATTAAAACACATTTTAGAAGTGACTACGAAAGGTGGTTAACTCAAACCACGTGTTTTAGTTGTTTTAAGATTGGGCACATAAAAAAAACTATTCAACAAGGTCAAAGGCACTAAGCAATGAGTTCAATAAAGGTAAAGGAAAGGTAGATGTTGAGAATGTCAGAGATGAGATGAATAATACATGGAAGAGAAAGGAAGATTGCAACACATCAAGTTCAAAAGGGATCACTTCACCCAATAGGTTAGGTGATCACACTTCCTCAAATTAAGCAATCAAGAGGTAAGTGGGACTAATATTTAAAAGGATATACTACACAATAGTTCCAAGGATTGAGTTCTAAAAGGATTACATGTGCATAAAGAAAGATGCAAAGTGTTGATTATAATCTAGAAGAATATTTAAGTTCTAGTTGTTTTCATGTTAGTGTAGAGCATGAAAAGTTTCACTGTGGTTTCCAACTGAAATGTTAGTAGATGTCGAGCTATCAAAGGTCATAGTGTAGACTGAGCTTGTGGTGGTTTTTGAGTAAAAAGGAAATGTCATGGAAGCTAAGTGAGTTGAAATATTTATTAAAGCTGACCTTATAGTTGTGTAAGCTCTAAACATTAAATGCAAGGTTTTAAGGCCTATATGATCAATTTCTACTCATTTGACATCATTTAAATTTGAAGGAGAGCATGACGAGTGAAAGGTGAATTAAAAGATATTATACCAATGTTTGCAAGAAGAATTCAAAATTCACTCGACACAATAACAACATATTTGTAAAGGTATATATCATGTGTTGAGCTATGCAATTTGATTTTTTGTGAACCCTAGTTTACATAATGGTATCTAATTCTTCAACTCCTAAGGCTAAAGAGGGTAAAGAAGTTTTGAATGTGCAATTGGTAAGAAATGAGATAAGACAACCAAACTTTAGATCCATTCCTGATATTGCTTACAAGCAAGATCCATCTGGTGCATTTTCAATGATACCACCTCAAGTTTTGATGATTCAAGACATAAAATGTTTCTACACATGTAAGGGGGTAGTATAGGAGACATGGAGATTGGGGATACCTATGGGAAATTATGTGAAAATAAATAGTGAAGGATGAATTCAAAATAGTAGAGAGAAAAGGGTTGACTTGTGCCCTATATTTTCCAAATTCTTTCAAGACTGAATGGATTAAGATAGTCCTGGGTAGAATTTATGATAATTCTATATGGTTGGATAATGGACTAGTGAAAATCACAAAGAAAAATGTACATAGAGTAGCAGGGTATCCAACACTTGACTGACCTAAAACCATGAGAAGTGAATCTAAAGAGGTCATTGAAAAGAATATAGGAGTGGTGTGGAACAAATAAGGCATGAAAATTGATACTATCTTTGATCCTCTAATTGCATTTGTAGTGAGGAAAATAGCACATAAATTCTACCAATCAAGCAAACTCAACAGTGTACCATGTATTGTTGTTGACATGGGCTATAAGATAGTAAAGAAGGATCATACATATGACCTTGTTGAGTGGTAGATGCAAAAGTTGTTGGAAAATTTGGGATAAATAAGGAAGACCAAAAGTGCACAACGTAAATTTGGTTTAATTCTTGTATGTATGTTCTTTTATGTATAGAATACATTCCCCACATTTGGTAAACTTGTCTGGACAACAAACAGATCTATTGTAGTGTAGATAGGTGAGTTTATTGAGCAACTAGGAAACAATGTTGAGTCATTTATGACCATCTACTTTGAGGAATTCAAGAAATCAATGAAGAAAAGACTGAGGGTACCAATTTCACTAGTTGAGAAACATCTCAATGATGTTTTCTTTCTAGTTGACACTAATTCTACATATGTTCAAGCTATTGTCCCAAGCATAAGGTGATTAAGATCACTAGGCTATGAAATTAGTATTGATGAAGTCTCTACAATAATAACAACATTTCTTGTAGAATATGTAAATGATAAGCCTATTGCCTTTGGAAACTATGACATGGTCAAATCTAAGATATCAATGGATTTGAAGACCAAAGTAGTCATTAGGGAGAAGAAAAAAATTGTCAAGAAGTTAAAAGAGAAATTTGGTAAAGGATAAAATAATGAAGAAGAACAAGAAGATGATAAAGAAGAAGAGGATATGCTAGCTTAAGCACCATTGGCCTTAACTCAAGGTCAAGGAAAAGATCAAGCAGCAGAAGTAGAAATTAAAGAAAGTGTTGAGGGAGAAGAAGCCAATGAAGCACCTAAGCAAAAGAAGATGAAATCTAAGACCCCAACTACTAGCAAACCAAGGAAGGTTGTGAAACCTAAGCCTATAGTTCCCTCTACAAGAGAAAACACAAGGGCTACTACAAAGAAGGCTCAAGAAGAAGACAAGCCAAAAGGGAAAAAGGCTAGACTAGTTAGCTATAAAGAGGAGCCTAAGAACAAATCAAGGAGAAAATACTTAGCTCTAATTGAATCTAGTGAAGGGAAGATAGAATCAAATGACAACAACCAATTCCAAGTGGTAAGACATCATCCTTCTTCAAATTAAGACAATATATGTGAGAATATAAGGAATAAGGTTGATTTATCTAGTCTCACACATATTAAATTTGATACACTTGGAAAATTTGAGATGAACCAAGTAGAGGAGTCAATATATGCCATGATGGAAACATTTAAAAAAACTCTAATTGAGATTGCCAACTCTCTACCAAAGGAATTGTCTAATAGAGTTGAGTAGAAGTGGAAATATAATCCAAACATAAAAAGACAAATTAGAGAGACTACACTTGCACAAGTAATGCCATAATTGGATAGGGAAATAATGGTGAAGGAATTAAGGAAGCATTTTGGAAATTTTTCACCGAAATACAGGGCATTCAACATATTGTAGAACAAGGTTGAGGATGTTGTGCAAAAGACCACTTTGATTGGTAAATCATTATATGGTTTGACAACACCCAAGGAAATTATGTTGGCACCTATTAAGGTAGGTGAGGAAAAAGTTGAGTAGAAATAGGTAACTAAGTAATCACATTTGACACTAAGACAATTATGCAAGAGGAAGGCACTAAAAGAAAAAAAAGAAACATAGGCACCAAATGAGGAAGAGTAGCAGAAAAAATAGAGTGTACAAGATACACTAGTGTTGAGTTCTAGTCCTCAACATGAGGTGAATATAGAATGCAATAATGTAAAGATTAAGGATGTTTCTAATACTATCACTCAAAACATCAATCCCCTCACAGAGGATGGCTTGAAGAAGATAATAGTTGAATCCACTACATAGGCCAAACTTTGTGAAAATTTTGTATTGCTAAGTGTTGATGAAATTGAGAAGGCAAAAAAAGTATTTTCAAGGGAGGATGTAAAAAATAAAGACACATCTACAACCCCTCCTCAATTCACATTAATGCAATTACATTATGTTGGAAATATTCAAGACTGTGCTAAGTTACTAAGAGGGGAGGGATGAATTAGTAACTTCTAAAACTTTAGTAATTTCAATTCTTAATCCAATAATCCAATTAGCAATTAATTCATAACATATGATCTGAATGCATGTATGAGAAATTGAAAACATTAAAGCATCCACAACAATTTGACACAAAGATTTGGTGACCTAGAAACCTTCCAAATAGAAAGTAAAATTCGCGTGGGGATGATATCCACAAACTTTAGTACAATAGCATAAAGTTAGCCTATTAAGGCTTACATTGATCACTTATGATGATCTTCCTTGTTCGAAGCAATAAGGATTGCTAGGTCCACCTTATGAAAGGATTAAACATATAATAAAGTATGCACTCAGTAAAGAGATTTATGAAAGATTGTTAGGTCTACCTTGTTAAAGGATTTGACTGGTCCACCTATTAGGATGAAGCAATGGTAGATCTCTAATCTATAACTTGGTTTGTTGAATGAGATTCCTTTGTGTATTGATCATCTTCCTATGATAGATATGTCTCTATTTCTCCTTATAATATTATGGCCTTTATAATTTGCTCTTCTTTTGCTACATTCATAACTTGTACTTATGCATACACCCACATATATATTGATATGGTACAATACATTACAAATATACCAATCCAAATTTCATAATTACAAAGTTGGCCATAATACAAGTTAACACAAATATTCCAAAGTCGACCCACATGAAGACACTCAGGTTCTAAAGGCTGACTTAGTGAGGTTCTGATACTCAACATCCACTTTCAAAGCTCCACATCATTATGCACTTAGTAGACATAGAAGCTTAGCCCATACTAATCACTTTCAAGTAGTCTTGAACTTGGTCTCCATTGGTGACTTGGTAGATATTGTGCAACTTAGCATATAAACTAAATCACTTGATTCACACAGAGTTACTCAGTCAAATCTTTCTTTATGAGCTCGGTGTAAACTATATCACCTGGTTAACATAGAGTACCTTGGTTAACACTGGCTTCACATCACATGAACTGTGATCTTCGTAAGCACTTCTCTACTCAATTTACATTGATAAACTTAGCATACACTAAAATGCATGGTTTATACTGCTGGACTTCACACTAACTAAATCTGCTCAGTAACCACTGGGGTTTGTCCAAAGGACTCGATAGCAACTGTAGAACTCGATAATAATTGAAATGCTTGGAAAAAACTATAAACTATATAATAATCTTGGTAGCTATACATAATCTGAATAAGTGTGTGTCACTAATAACAAACTTGACTGATATGTCAAAAATATGCCCCTTTAGCATTAGTGACAAAAACACTTATCAACCAAAATTGAATACCTTATATCCATTACCATATGATACTAGCTCAGTAGAGTATACTATTTTGAGATTTTTCAAATTTGATTTTGTAAGGTATATATAGTATACTATAAATCTTCTTGCTATATACAACATGTCTGCAAGTTCTCCCCCATACTATCTTCTGTCTTTCTCCTCGTACTATGTGTCTCTCCCCCTTTTTGATAGTAATTCCAAAGATTTATTCTATCTTATTTACATAGAAACACCAAAATGGGATAAGAATTTAGAATGTACCTTAAAAATGATTTCCAAGGTTTTATCCCAATTTTCTTGTAGGACCTTACATGTATGAAGTGTAATTTGGACTTCTGCAGAGAATTCTATCATATGGTCCACAATAGAGAAGTTATTATCATGGATTAGAGTTTTTGAATATGCAATATATTTTTGTAATTCATCCATGTTTGGAAGGATCATATTTTTTATGTCAATCAATGTTGATTTGATCCTTGCTTCTTCTCTTAACAATTCAGCTTGCATGTTTGACAAAAATCTAATTTTCTTGAAATGTGTAGAGCTTGAATTAGGGTCAAGTTGCAACTGTTGAGCACTAGCCTTTAGATCTTCACCTATTTTGGACAATTTATCCTTTATTTCCTTAGTAAACTCAAAAACATCACATAGTTTCCCAAAAAGCGATGACACATTTAAACAAGACATTTCTAAATTACCCAAAATTTTAGAAAGCTCTACTTGATGAATGGTTGTTTGTTGAGTAGTGTGCTCCAGCACTTATTATTAAATTTATTTTCAGCCTGTTCCTCTAGCTTATCTTGTCCATCAATCTCTTCATTGAATTTCTAGGCTGCTTCTACTAGCTAATACATAATAGGTTGAGAAGAATCAATCTCAATTCCTATTGCCTCTATCAAAATTTTCTTGGCATCTTTAATTATCTTATACTCTTTATCTCTCTACTCTCTT
Organism: Cupressus sempervirens; assembly: GCA_028749045.1. Classification (NCBI taxonomy): domain Eukaryota; kingdom Viridiplantae; phylum Streptophyta; class Pinopsida; order Cupressales; family Cupressaceae; genus Cupressus; species Cupressus sempervirens. The sequence continues at coordinate 773,114,308 of CM053785.1, read as the reverse complement.
AGCCTTGTTGTTTAGCCTTTTTCTAAAGGAGTTCACCAAATATATGTATTTGGTCTAGAGTAAGATTGTAAATATCCTAATTTTGGATTACTATTTCCTAATCTAAATCAATGTCTTCCTCTATCTCCTTTCTTTTCCCCAAAAAATTTGTGCTAGGTTGAACCTTAGGCTCAACTGTCCTTACACATATTGTTTTTGTATCCAAAATGGAAACAATGGTAGACATATTTGGTCTTGTAGTAGAAACTTATACTATACTAACTAAAGGGATACTCATAGAAATATTTGAAGAATCCAAAATTGATGAAGTCAAAATTTTTGTGCCCAAAATTGAAGTGCTAACAACTAATGTGCTCATGACTGAAGTAGCCAATGTATCCATAGTTGATGATGCCAATTCGGTTGATGAAGAAGGAGTCTATAGCTCGGTAGATGAAATAGAGATTACTTTTATCAATGATATCCTAAGTTGAGTGGGGCAAAGAGTGATTGGACATTTCATATATCACTAATGGTCACAATCCAACTTGCTAAGGCTATCTCCATACTTGATGTAGTCAATGGTTTTCTCAGAGAGTGGGGAAGAGAGGCAATGATTGTTGTGGCTATCTTGACTGGGTTAGTCTCCTAATCATCTTTCTTTTCTTCCTTGGTGTATTCTTCATAATAAACTATAACAAAATGGGTTGATCCTTCATCATCCTCTTCATCCTTGTCTTCATCATCATCATCATCATCCTTTACTTCAACTAGAAAATCACTTGCTTTGTGAAGATGATAGACATTCTTCCAAGTGTTGGTTGCATTCTTCACAACATACTCAATATCTTTCATCAAAATTAGACATGTATTGAATTTGAGAGTCAATTTTCCTTCATTTTTCTTTAGAGACTCTTTCATCTTCGCATCAGATATGCTCGGTAGTAACTACCTTAGGGTTTTCCCATATATTTCCTTGATAATTTGCATGTGATATTCCCACCTTGGCTTGATTTTATCAATTAAGACACTGGGAATCTAAGAAGCAAGCTGATCAAGGGAGTACTTCCATTGTCCCATCTTGTCTACGACCAGATCTTCTATTTGCTTCTTCTCTTCATCTATTCTAGTTTTATATTTCAAAACCTTGGAATTTGTTATACCAGCTCCATCTTATAATTCCTTTAGCCTATCCTAGAAGGTGGGTGGAGGCCTACTGAATATGATATCTCCTCCTTTGTCAGCCTTCTTTCTTGACGTCTCGGTGAATACTATAGTGGATGGCTTTATTGGCTTGGTGATAATCACCTTGCCTTTCTTCTTTAATGGTCTTCTTTTCTAGATTCTTCATCATCCTCTACTTCTTCACCTTGCTCATCCTCACCTTTTCCTTTGGTTAACAAGAGAGGTGCACTTGATTCCAACATTGCAATCCTTTTATTTCCTTTGTTGACTGCCTGAGGGGGCTTTATTTCAAGTTCAATCTTGGCCTTTGCTTCATCATACATTCCAAAGTAAGAGTCCTTAGGATCGATTGGTTCATTGACAAGAGCTTCAATGATGTATTTTATCTCATCAATGTTAACCTCATAACCAAGAGGTTTTACCCATGCAATTCTAGGCCTTACTGCCTAAATGTACACCTTGTCACTGTCCACCATGAAGCATATGTCATCCTTATAATCTTTAACTAACTTCTTTAGAATTTTGAACCTATTGTTTATTTTCTCCTTAAATGCATTGAAGTAGTTATCCATGATACTATTTTAGCTTTCACCCATCTCAAAAATATACTTATTGATTTGATATAGCACAGGCACATCTTTTCTCCAAACTATAGTGCCTTTAGAGAGGAAAAAAATTTGTATATAAAAGAATAGGCAAGTTAACAATGAACCAAACTTACATGGATTATTCTTTAATGTCCTTATGCTTTCGAAGTTCTTGTTGAGCTACTTCAACAATAGGTCAGCAAGGTTGTATAATAAGTTATTCTTAACCACCTTTTATGCCAAATCCATAGCTTCACATGACACACTATTTAGTCTACTTGAACTATATATTTTGTGTGCAATAACATGAATTCCAAACTTTAATTCTGCATTAGTGACACTGCTGATTTTCATTCCTCTGCCATCCCATTCTGCTTGGTTTTTCTTCTCCAACTCTACCCGACCTAGGGTTTTTGTCATTTTGGCTTTGCCTAGCATAGGGAGGCCAGTGATTCGATGAATCATCTTCTTTGTTATTAGAATTGGTTTTTCTAGCCATAGTTTCCCATTATGCACCTGACTAAGAATAAACCTAATCCATTTGATTTGAAATTTATGGGGCATATGAGGGATATGTGTCAACCCTTTGGTTTCTAGATGTTGATGCTCAGGTTTTAAGATTTCATTCACACATAGCTAACCTAGGGCATAATCCATTTCTAGTGTACCAATTTCTTGAATAAAACATTTAAAATGAGTATGAATATCATTGATAAGAAGTACCTTAGGAGGAATTTGGGATTGAGCCTTGCTTGGATCTAAGGTTTCAACAATCAAAGGAGTGAGCATAAAATTTGGCACCTTCAATTTGACCCCACAGACAAACATGTCAGATCCTCACTTAACCTTGTTACTATTGGATGCCATTTTCACTTGGTAGATTAAGAGAACTTGAAAAAAAATCCCTAGAAATTTGCTCAAATTTCTTTGGTTGCACTAAAAATTGCTCTTTGCAATAGCACTCAAAAATTTAGGGTAAGAAATGAATTCAATTCCATGTCATTTTTTGAAATTTTGTCATTAATACTTGATATGAAAGTAGATATGTTGACAGACTATCATCCACTACTTTGTGTTGATCACATGGCAAAGTCTTTATGACTCAATAACCATAGTTGTCTTTATTACTCCTGACCTTGCTTGGTAGAGGCTATGATGCGACCTTACTCAATAGAAAAGGTAACTCGACAATAACTGATACTGATCTTACTCAGTGATCCTTTTGTATCTTGTATACAAATTTTGATCATTTTCACCTTTCAACTCGAACTAATTTGGATGTCATCTTGATAGCCTAGTTCTAGTTCTCCCTTGATAACTTAATTAGAAATGGTAGAGTTACCCAATTCTTGACTAACTTTACCATCATTTCTTGAACTTGTGTCCTCCATAGACATAGGAATCCATTGGTGTTTCATCTACTTTCAGATGTTATCAGCCTTTTCCTTCTTCTCATCTTCAATTCTACCAGTATTCATATAATTCTTGGCAAGATAACCGATTTTTGTATAAATGAAACATCTTTTGGTGGTATCTCTTTTCCTCATATGATGTTTAACACAATTCATACCAATGTGTCAAAATTCTCTAGAGTAATGACATCTACACTAGGTATTGTAGTCCCAACCAAATATTTTTTTCACAATTTGCTCTGCTAGATTTAATGTCTTTGTTTTGCATTCTGATGCCTTGTGTCCATGTTTCTTACATTTGTGACAACTGCCTTCAAATCTTGGTTTCTCTTTGAATTCATTAGCCCTATGACCATGCTAATTGCAATTGTAGCAGTTTCCATTGAATTTTTCTTTCTCATTGCTCCAACATTTATTTGGTATATGACCTATCTTACCATAGTGATTGCATGTAGGTTTTGTATTCCTTTGAGCACCTTTTTTAGAAGATTCACCTTATTCTTTTTATCTAATTCTTGCTTTGCCTTTTTGTCTATAGAGATTTTGCTCATTCAACTAATTCATGTCTTCTTGGGATTTCATCATCCTTTCATTGAGTTGCCTTTTAGAATTTAGATCATTCTATAATATTTCATTCTCTGATCTCAAGTTCATGATTACTTCATTTGCATTGGTGAGTTGATTGATGAAGTCAATCTACTAGAGAGATAGATGTTGAATCTCATTATCTTTTCCTTCCATTTTTTCTTTTGTTTTGTTTTTTTCATTGATAATTTCACGTAGCCTTGCTAACTGGATTCCTTTCTCTCTTCTTAGTCTCCTCACATCTTCTTGTAGTGAACCATTCTTCTCTAGGATTTCTTTGATTGCATCATTTGCTTCACCTAAGATCCTTGAAGTGTGAAAGTATTCAATTATTTATTCAATGTAGAGATGATCATTCATTTGATTTACAAGTTCCTTTCTTCTTTTCAGGGATTGGGAGAGTTGCTCCTTGGCTTTCCTGAGTTGGGCAATGGCCATTTCCAAATCCAACATTTTATTTTTGATAGCTTTGTCAAGTCTAAATATCTCCATATCTTTAATCTTTTCTCAAGTTGTTAAACTTTCTCCTAAGAACCACAAAGCTCTGATTACAATTGTTGGTAATATTCAACACTATGCTAAGTTATAGAGAGGGGAGGAATGAATTAGTAACTTCTAAAAATTTGATAATTTCAATTCTTAATCCAATAATCCAATTAGCAATTAATTCATCACATTTGATCTAAATGCATGCATGAGAAACTAAAAGCATGAAAGCATCCACAACACTTTGACACAAAGATTTGGTGACCTAGAAACCTTTAAAATAGAAAGTAAAAATAGGGTGGGGATGATACCCATAAACTTTAGTGTTGTAGCATAAAGTTGGCCTATTAATGCTTGCATTGATCACTTCTTGATCTACCCTATTAGGAGCAATAAGGACTGCTAGGTCCACCTTGTGAGAGCATTAAACATATAATGAAGTATACACTTGGTAAAGAGATTTATGAAAGACTGCTAGGTCTACCTTGTTAAAGGATTTGACTGGTCCACCTATTAGGATGAAGCTATAGTAGATCTCTAATATGCAACTTGGTTTGTTGAATGAGATTCCTTTGTGTATTGATCACCTTCTTGTGATAGATATGTCTCTTTTGCTCCTTATGTTGTTATGACCTTTACAATTTTCTATTCTTCTACTACATTCATAACTTGCACATATGCATACACGCACATATATATTGATATGGTACAATACATTACATATAATACCAATCCAAATTTCATAATTGCAAAGTCAGCCATAATAAAAGTTAATAGAAATATTCCAAAGTTAGCCTATATGAAGACACTCTGTTCTAAAGGCTGACTCGATGAGATTCTAATACTCAACATCGTCATGCACTCAGTAGACATAGAAGCTTAGTCCATACTGATCACTTTCAAGTAGTATTGAACTTGGTTTGCATCGGTGACTCGGTAGATATTGTGCAACTTGGCATATAAAATAAATCGCTTGATTCATATAAAGTAACATGTTCAAAGCTTTCTTTATGAGCTCAGTGTAAACTAAATCACTTGGTTAACATAGAGTAGCTCAGTTAACACTGGCTTTGCATGACATGAACTATGAACTTGGTAAGCACTGTTCTACTCAATTTACACTAATAAACTTGGCATACACTAAAATGTATAGTTTATACTATTGGACTTCACACTAGCTGAATCTGCTTGGTAACTAGGATTTGTCCAAAGGACTCAGTAGCATCCATAGAACTTGGTAACAATTGAAATTCTTTGCAAACACTATAAATTTTATAATAAGCTTGGTATCTATATACAATCTGAATAAGTGTGTATCACTAAAAAAAACTTGACTGATATGTCAACACATTACCCATTGTGGCATATCAAAGGAAGGAGACATAAACTTCCACTATTAGTGAATTGATGCAGGACACTCCATTCTTACTTAATATATAGGAAAATTAAAATGATAAGGGTGAGACAGTTGGAGAACACAAAGATGAGATAGAAAAGAATGAAGGAACCCAAGTTCTAATAGGTCACATAGATACTCTTGCACATATAGCACAAGATCAAGGTGCATCTGTGAATGTAGAGAAGGTAAAGGACAAGACTAAAGAGCTAGGTATGACTACAAAACCTAAGAAGAAAATTGCAATACAAGCATTAGTAACTTTACCATAAACTATTACTCCTCCTAATCAAGCTCTTCATAGGCCAAGTATAGAAGCTATACCCCTTTAATCATCATGGCCAATTCTGAGCACATCCAAGGAAGCAAAAGTCATTGAAAGCATGAATGCTAATGATATTCCTATGGGGGGGTATTATAGATATGTTACTATGATGATATGTTACATTCATGACTAAGTTTTTTATTGATGTCAACATAGCAGTCTTCTGTGGTATCTGACAGAAGAACAACAAAAATATCAAGTTGGTATAGATGGCTAGTTGAGTATTCACACTATTTGAGGTTATGGGAGATACTTCTAAGTATCCAATATATCTAGTTAATGTCAAATGAAGAAATGTTCAGTTTGGAAGAACTTATGTATGTTTTGGTGATGTATGTTCTAAGATAGAGTTTACAGAGGCATGTTATGGTAAACTTGTTATATCTCTTAGCAAAATTGTTATTCTAAGAATTGAGATTGAGGATATGAAGAAGAAATTTTGGTGATGACATGGCTAAGTTTTCTTGTCATAATATTATGTCTACAGAAAAATATTCAAGTTGTAAGGTTGAAGATTAATGTTATCACTAAGTGTAACATGTTCTTAATGTGGTCCTATAATGATTAATTGAGAAGGTCTAGCAGCTGACTCAAAGAATTTTTTTATGGACTTGGTATAAAGGAAGGAAATTTTCCTTTATCATATAGTATGGAATTATGACATGAAGAGGTGATTGTAAGTAGAAAAGAGAGTAGAATGCAAAGTTGAGCAAAGAAAAGCAAAAGCAAAGGAAACTTCATTGTCAAGATTCTATTGTGTGATTTGAGGTTTGATATTTCGATCTGAGGTTCATGACCTAGGCTACAAGGTTTGACAATGATTGGTTTGGTTGATAGAACAAAGGAAAGAAGAGCATAATAGTAAATTGCATGTTTGAGCAGTGAGATCTTCTTATAATTGAAATTGTGTATTTGCATAGTAGGCTCTTCTTGCATACATTGTACTACAACTCCTAACAGGGTTGGCACAACTCCTAACAAGGTTGGAATCTCCTAACAATGATTCAAAGTCTCCTAACAAGGACAAAATCAGCAAAGACAATCATTGTTGAAAAGGATTCAAAAACTTGTATCAAGGAAGAAAGAGATCTTTTTATGTGCAACATGAGAGCTGGAGAAGCACTATTGACTATACTTCATGAAATTGAATAATCAAGTAAAATCACTTGTTACTTCACATTTGATTTGGAAATCTTTGGAAGCTAGTTTTGAAGGTGATGCACATTCTAAGAAGTTGAGGCTACGAAATTGGATTTGTGCATTTCAAGATGCTAAAATGATGGAAGATGAATCTATAAGAACATATGTAGGCAAGATATCAAAAATTACTACACGTATTAAATCTCAAGGAGGAACCAAAGAAGATGATGAGGTTATGTGGAAGATATTGAAGACTTTAACACCATGATTTAAGTTAGTAGTTCAAATGATACAGTTATTGATATCTTATACCAAATATTTCATAAAGGAGACATTTCTTGGTAGACTTGAAGCAGTTCAGAATGAGCTTAGACAATATGGGGAATTAACTAGAAATGAAATAGCTTCTAGTGCCTTGAATATTCAACATAGTTTATCAAGAAGCACAAGTGCTAGAAGAGATTTTTCTAGAAACAATAGATTTGATGAGGATAGAAAGATTAAAGAAGGAATAGCCCTTCTAGGAAGAAGAGAAAAAGGTGGTAAGAAATTTTTTAAATGTTGGAATTGTGATGAATATGGTTATTATGTATCTAAGTGTCCTAAAAGAGACAAAAAGTATAAAGGAAATTATGAACCTAGAAGAGAGAGAGAGAGTGTTTGTATACTAATGAAGAAAATGATTTTGATGAACAAGCAGTAAGTGCTAGTGACGATGAAATAAGATTTATGGTAATTAAAGAAGAAAGTCAAGAGAAAGTAGCTCTGGTGTCACAGGTTGAAAATAAATCTAATTGGATAATTAATAGTGGTTGTTCACATCATATAACTGGTGATATGAACAAGTTTTTTGACTTCAAAAGTTAGGATGGAGGCATTGTTAGAGTTGGAAACAATGCAACATGCCAAGTTAAAGTTATTGGATCTATAACTCTTGATGGTAAAACTAATATCGAGGATGTATTTTTTTTTATGGTTTGAAGCACAACCTTTTGAGTGTTGGACAACTAGTGGAAAAAGGTTATTAGTTGTAGTTCACAAAAAAATACATGCATGATCAAAGATAAAGATGGAAAGGTAATTGGAATAGGAACCAGATCTAATGTATTTCAATTGAATCCTACCAAAATGGCATATTTGGTTGCTAAAGTAGATGATAGTTGGTTATGGCATAAGAGATTTTTTCATATAAACTTTAACAGTATTATGAAGACTAGTATTATGTTTTTAGTTAGAGATTTTCCTAAGATTATAAAATCTACTAACACAATTTACAAAGAGTGTGTTTTGGCAAAGCATAATAGGACTTCTTTTCTCAACAAGTAGTTTACTACTACAAAAAAATTGGAGATTGTACACATAGATCTTAGTAGTCCTATGAAGAGTAAGGATTCTATGGTGAAAGGTATTTTATGATTCTAGTTGATGACTTTTCTAGAATGATGTGAGTTGCATTTCTTAAAGAGAAATCTAAGGCATTTGATAAGTTTAAGATATTCAAGTATAGAGTTGAGAATGAATTGGGTATGAAGATTAAATATTTAAGATCAAATAGAGGATGAGAATTTACTTCAAATGAGATTAACATGTTTTATGAAGAAAATGGAATCAAAAGATAGTTATCAACTCTGAGAACCCCTAAATAGAATGACATTGCAAAGAGAAGGAACAAGTCAGTTACAGAAACAACAAGAGCTATGTTAGCAGAGAATGATGTACCCAAGATGTATTGGAGAAAAGCTATGAATTTAGCAGTCTACATTATGAACAGAGTGCAAGTTAGGAAAGACACAAATAAGACCCCTTATTAACTATGGTTTGGTCACTCACCTATAGTTAAGCATTTTAGATTTTTTGGTAGTAAGTTTTATATCAAAAGAGATGATCATATTGGTAAGTTTAATTCTAGAAGCAATGAAGGCATGTTTCTTGGTTATTCATTGAAAAGCAAGGTTTATAGATGTTGTAATTTGAGAACTAAGACTATTATCGAAAGTGAAAATTTGAGAATTGATGAGAAATTGATGCAGGAGCATCCTAGGTGTAAGGGAAATCTTGCATCACTCAAAAATATTTTATTTTCAATCTTTTCTATTTTAATAGGGACTAGTAGACAAGGTGGTTACTATTTATGGGAACTTGCTATTTTTAGTCATTTTTTCATATGAGTTTAGAATGTTCTCATTTTCTATAAAAAAGGTTCATTTTAGAGATATAAGACTACCATAAAAATCTCATTACTCCAGCTTAAATATCAAAGAAGTTATTGTGGATTTTTGGTGGAAACATTTATAGAAAAATATTTATGCTCATCATTGGAGGCCTTAGGGTGCCCGAATGAGGTCCAAAAACTCATGGAATGGCATAAACACCACTCCAAACCTATAGATTAGGAGCTAGAGTTTTTGAAAAGTGGTTATAATAGCCAATTGGAGTAACCCTTCACGAGTTATGGCCTTCCAAAGTTGGGCTACCTAAAATTTTAAAATAATTGTCAAGGATGTATTTGGCTGACTCTATATGTCTTGTTAGGGTTTGTCAACCCTAGGTATTAAGTTTGAGCATCTAGAACCTTCCTGGGTGACATAAAACTACCTATTTAAGAAAGACCTAAACATTGTCTAGGACAGCTCTAGGTGATAGTTCACAATTTGTCTTGAAAATTATTGTACTGAAGGCACCCATGTAGGTTAGCATATTAAACTTGTGAATTTTGTAATTCCAAATTTTTAGTAGAAATAAGAAGTCCATATTTTGTTCTCGCATTTTCTGATGTTTTCTTATTTCTATTATGCATGTATGGTATTAAGGGGAGCACCATGCATTAAGTGGTTTCAGAGCTAGAGTTCTTGAGTGTGTGTATAGATTGCCAACTGTGAGAAAATTCACACTAGGACCATGGTTTGGGCTAAGCATGAAGATAGATTGCTTATTGTGAGGTAGTTTGTACTAGGGTTTTGGTTAAAGTGCAAAAAAAATGCCTCCATAAAGAGAGTGTGGTAAAAGATTTGTAGGTGTTACACCTGAGGGTTTTAGAGCCCTCCAAAGATTGATGCAAGCATTGGAAGAACAAATTCATAGAGGAATAAATCTTTCTATAAGAGATGAAAGCAAGGATGAGGATGAAGTAGAAGAAAATGTCAGAGTAGAGGCAATTCTAAACCTAGAGGAAGAGAGCCTTTTTAGGGCCATCTCCAAGATTGGAAAAAGACATAAGTTGAAGTTCCCACATTTTTGGGAAATCTTAATTCAGAGGAGCTAATCGATTAGATCAATGAACTAGAGGAACACTTTGAATATGAAGATATTGAAGATCCTAATAGGGTCAAGTTTGAGAAGGAAAAATTAAAGGGACATGCAAAAATCTAGTGGTAGGAGGTTCAGTTGGAGTGAAATAGAAAGGGAAAGGACAAAATCACTAGATGGAAATGGATGGTAACTAACTAAACCAACTATTAATTCTTGTGGATTATAAGCTTGATCTATTGAAGAAAAAGCAAGGGTTGAATCAAGTGGGAAAATTTGTTCAAGAGTGTACTGAAGAATTCTACTGAGTTCTCATTAGAACTAGCCATGCAGAAGCTGATAAGGAGAAAGTCACCCATTATCTTAATGGGTTAAGGGAAAGCATTTAGAAATTTGTTGAGTCTAATTCAAATGAGGAGTATTGAGGAGGCATACAAGTTGATGCAGAGCCACACCTTGGAAAACTCAGGAGGAATCAGACACTCAACTGAGTTGCATCAAGGGGCGTCTACAACCTTCAGGATCACACACTAAAATCCAACATCACAATGTATTAATTGAGTTTCTTCATACACATTAAAAATGCATATACTCTCTAAATCCATTCTATATACTTTTCCATCCACTTAATCCATTAAACAAAAGTTTTAAAACAAATTGCCCAAAAAATACATTCTTGCTGCCTCCTGGATAGACCTGCACTCAAACATGAATAACTTTTGAACCAGATCAAAACTCTTCGATCGCTCTGGTGAAGATGGGCGTAATTAGGTCTATAACAACATATCCAAAGCTCATCAAAATCCAACGGTGCATTTGGGAGATATTACAAACGCACTGAGACTGATTTCTGCAAACATACCAAATTCAACCCAAAAATAAAAACTTGTCTTCTTCCTCTCTCTTCCTCTCTAAAAACTGACTCCCTAAATAAGGAATATGAAACGTCCCTATCCAAGAATAGGAGACTGTTTCAAAAATTATGAATATTCTTGCTGCCAACTATCTGTCTTTTTTTAGGATATGATTAGATTCTTAAATCATTACACACTACTAACTCCACTAAAACAAACACACATGGTCCTAAGTGGCTATATTTGGAGAGTTTATCATTTCACTCCTCCATTTATGCCACCACATCATAGGACATTATTTTAAAACATTTAAATTTAAAACACACACAAAACGTAAAACATTACTTATCATATTTTCCGCTCTGCTACTGCAGCACAAGTTTTCCCTAAGAGTTAAGGAGAAACTAAACAAGAAGTTTGACAATAAGAACAGCAAAAGAGGTCACGGTGGAAGATCTAGTGGATGATCTAATGTGGTCATAATAATGATCAAAAGAACAAGGATGACGCTGCAACTAGCAATCAAGACTAGTGTGAAGATAATTCCAATCATTTCCATGATCAGAACAATAGAGATTAGAGAGGAAGAGGTAGAGGACAAGGATTTGGAAGAGGAGGCTTCCATGGGAAATATTTTCACTGGAGAGAAGAAGGGCATAGAGCATTCGAATGTACCTAGTGCCAAGGAAGGAAAAATTGAAGAATAGAAGGTCAGGCCAAAGTTGCACATGTTGATGAAGATGTCAGACCCTCACATTCTAAAGATGTTGAAAGATGAGAAGTCTTAGATAACTAAAGAGTACTACTAAGTGGTGAGAATGAATCTGAGCAAAGGAGGAGTTTATTTCACAAAAGGTGTAGATGTGAAGATAAGTGTTGTCATGTGATCATTAATGGTGGAAGTACTAACAATCTGGTGTTAGAAATGATGGTCACCAAGTTGAAGCTAAAGAGGAAGAAACACCCACATCCATACCATATTGCTTAGGTGCAAGATGACCACAATGTCATGGTCAATGAGTAGTGCTCAGTGAAGTTCAAGATTGGAAGTGAACAGGATTAGGTACTATGTGATATCATACCTATGGACATATGTCATACGTTATTGGGTAGGTCATGGTAGTTTGACAAGCATTTTGTACATGATGAGCTAGCAAATACCTACACTCTAATTAAGGATGGATTAAAACATAAGTTGAAGTCATTGCAGGATAAAGAAGAAAAGGTATGTAGTCCTACAAGAATATGTTTTGTTGATGGAAAAGAGTTTCTTAAAGGTATGAAGCATAAGCATACATGTTTTTCTATAATTCCTAACTATAGTAATAAGAAGTAGAGGAGGTACCTATAGAAGTTACAAATATGTTGGAAGAGTTTCCTAATATTGTATCAGATGATGTACCTGATGGATTTCCCCCAATGAGGAAGATCAGTTACTAGATGGATTTGATTCCAAGAGCCAGTTTTCCAAACAAGGTAGTGCACAGAATGACACTAGTAGAAAGTGACAAGTTGAATAGGCAAGTTCATGGGTTGTTGTAGAAGGGGTTGATTCAAGAGAGTCTAAGTCCATGCGTTTTACCAGTAGTATTAGGACCAAAGAAGAGTGGAGAATGGAGGATGTGCACAAATTCTTGCATTATCAACAAGATCACAATAAATTATAGATTTTTGTTGCCAAGGATGGATGATATTATGAACTATTTGAGTGGAGCTGAGTATTTCATAAAGATAGATCTGAAGAGTGGGTACCACTAGGTTCATATCAGAGAGGGTGATGAGTGGAAGATTGCTTTCAAGACAAGGGAAGGACTATATGAGTGGTTAGTCATGCCTTTTGGGCTAACCAATGCACCAAGCACTTTCATGAGGCTCGTGAATGAGGTGCTAAAGGAGTTTCTAGGAATTTTTTTCTTTATTTACATAGATGATATATTGATTTTTAGTAACAAATTAGAGGAGCATTTGATTCATATTCGCAAGGTGTTTGATAACTTAAGGGAAGAAAAGTTGTTGATAAACTTGAAAAAGTGCAATTATGTAAAGGAGTTGGTGTACCTAGGATTTTTAGCCTCAGTTGAAGGTCTAAAAATGGACCTAGAGAAAGTGAAGGCTATCCTTGAATGGCCTACTCCAAGGAGTGTGATAGAGGTAAGATCTTTTCATGAATTGGCTACATTTTACAGAAAGTTCATAAGAGGTTTTAGTAGTATTTGTGGACCCTTGATTGAAATAATGAGAGGAGATAGGAAAGAGTTTAAGTGGATTGTAGGAGTAGATAAGAGTTTTAATCTGTTGAAATAGAAAGTTAGTAGGTAGCTTATTTTAGCACTTCCTATTTTTAACAAGGTTTTTCAACTAGACTATGATGCTAGTGGTACTACAATAGGATTTTTTTTGAGCCAAGAAGGTATACTTGTTGCTTATTTCAGTGAGAAATAGAATGATGCAAAAAGAAAATATTTTGTTTATGATGAGGAATTTTATGCTATAGTCCAAGCATTGAAGAAGTGGAGACTCTATATTCTTCCTAAGGAGTTTGTTTTGTCTACTAATCATCAAGCTTTGCAATATTTGAATAGTCAGGGAAAATTCAACCATATGCATTTAAAGTGGGTTGAGTTTTTGCAAAGTCATACATTTGTTTTGAAACACAAGAGTGGGAAGTCTAAAAAAGTTGCAGATGCTCTTGGTAGAAGACAACTTTTATTAACAAAAATGTAGATAGAGGTGGTTGGTTTCAAGGAACTCAGTACTTTGTGTCCAGGTGATGCTAATTTTGGTGAAGCGTGGAAGGCTTGTACAGAACCTATTACACTTGACAGGACAAAGTGGTTGGATTTTAGGATCTAGGATAGTATGTTGTTCAAAGGAATCCAGTTGTTCATTCCTAGAAGTTCAATGAGAGAGAATCTCATCAATGAGAAGCATAGTGGAGTGATGGGTGAACATTTTGGTAGAGATAGAACCATAACTTTGGCTGAAAATGATTACCGGCCACAATTAGAGCAAGATGTGATGAAGTTTGTACAAAGTTGCAGAGTATGTCAGATGAAAAAAGGAGTAAAGAAAAATATAGGGTTGTATCAGCCATCACCTATACCAGAGAAGTCACGGGAGGATGTTAGCATGGATTTTGTTCTTGGATTACCAAGTGTATAGTGTAGGCATGATTCTATTTTTGTAGTGGTTGACAAGTTTTCAAAGATGGCAGATTTTATTCCTTGCAAGAAGACTAGTGATGTTTTTCATGTAGCAGAGTTATTTTTCAAAGAAGTGGTGAGATTACATGGTCTACCAAATAGTATAGTTTCAGATAGAGATACCAAATTTGTTGGGCATTTCTTGCTAGATACAATAAATCAATTGTATCTTGTCTTTGATGTTACACAAATGTCATATCATTGTTAGTCAATGCCTACCAAGCTCACTCGGGTAGTGAAGACATATTTCCATGACTATTGAGCATTCCTATGTAAAAGACAGTGTCTTAGAGTCTGCATGAGCATCAAAAGAAATCATGCAAAAGAAGAGTGTTAATTGAGCTCACTCAGTTAATGAAGGAAATTTGGATGGAACTAGTGTTAACCAAGCTCACTTGATTACCAAAGGATTTTTGTAAGTTTGCAGTGTTAACTGTACCAAGCTGGGTTGGCTAATGAAGGATTTTCTTATTTTGGCATATTAAGCTCAATTGATTTTTTTATTAATTCTAGTCAACTATGGTGATGAATATTAGTTATTTTAAATTGTATTTGAGTTGGCTTCACAATATGAAAGGTATAAGTAAAAGTTCAAGTTGTGGTTTCAAGTGTGCAAATTGTAATGAATGAATTGCAAGAGATGAAGAGAGGAAGTGAATTTGAGGATAAGTCGAATATCCTTGAGGAGAAGAAAAGTTATATTCGATCAAGAAGGATTAAGTACAAACCAGAATAGAGATCTATAATCAGCAATTTAGCTGCATCTCAATTAGTTCATTTCATTGTTACTCTCCAACCATTGTAGTAGTGATCAAAATCTCTTAACATAGTTGGTCTAATGACCATTTATAAATCCTCTAACAAGGTTGCAATTATATTGAATTGTTTTAGGACCTCTAACAAGGTGATTAAATCCTTTAATAGGGTCACACCTAACTGTGTGTTTTGTAACCTTTAATAGAGTTGGCTCCTAACAGGGCTCACTTCAGAAGAGTGACAAATGGTAACTAGTTACAATTGGTGGTTTTCCCAAATTAGGTTTCCACATTACATCTTGGTGTCAAATGTGTTCACGTTATTTCTTTCATGTTTGCAATAAAGTTTGAGTAAATATAATCACTGAAAAATATCTTTAAGTCTGCAAAGTTAATTAGTTACAAAGGACATTCAATATTTACCGAGTTACAACATTTTATATGTGTTTACTAAGCATCAGTAGTATTCAATTTTTAGATTGTATTTTGTACTGACATCTAAGGAATCTAGGATTTATTTCAGTAGTAACTCATTCACTCCTCCCCTCTTAGTTACTCTTATTATATTTCCAACAATTAGTATCAGATTGTTTGGTTCTTGCAAAGAAGGTTGTAACGACCTAAGCTAAAGATCAAGATGTCTTATAAAATAGAGATTCTAAAGCTCAATAGAGACAATTTTGTAGCATGGCAAGGACTCATGAGATTATATCTAGCTACTATCAATGATTCAAGTTGCATGTATCTTGATGTTGAACACAAAACTCCCCCTGGAACATTATCAGTTGAAGATATTGCTAAGAAGAAGAACCATAACATCATGATGATTGATATTGCATATGCTCTCAGTTATGCTGAATTTGATGAGGTAAAATACTATAAAACTACCCATGAAATGAGGACCAAACTAAAATATATGACAATGTAAGAAGAGCCAAGGTAGAAAGTCTCAGAGAACAATTTGACCAAATGAAAATGAGAGAAGATAAAAACATTGTAAAATATGGGGAAAGAATTAAAGTTAGTGTAAGTGCAATAAAGCATTTGGAGGAGACATTAAAGATGAAATTTTTGTGAGTAAGGTACTTGGAAATATTCTTCCTATCTATGCAATTAGAGTGTCTACTATTCAAGAAATGAGATGTGATCCAAATAACAAATTAAACTTGGATGCTCTAGTTGGAAGTGTTGGTGTTTGAAAATGCTAGACGGTTTTCAATTATCCCACTGAGAAATAGACATATCTAGGGGTAGCTAACTCCCATTTTCAACATGTCATTTCTGACAACAGGCCAACTATAAGGCATGACCCTTCTTCTACTTCAGGCTCTGCTAAACCTAGGTGGGTAGACCTCATATTCAAATGATACCGTACCAATGCAAAAATATATCCCTAAATCTATTAAGCAGATGAGAATCCTTATTTCTCCTAATGACTTATGAAAAGACATTGACCTACAGTAGCTAAATGTAGATCTATGAATCTCAGAAGCTGAGTGTGGGCATTACATTTGAGTCCTTCAACATGAAAGATGAAAACACTTTTAATTAATAATGTTGATTTCAACAAACCCTCAAATATGCAACAGTAAGACCTAATGATCCTATAATTGATCAGTGCCTTAACCATTGGGAAAATCCATGAATCACAAACATACATATGAATATCTGAGACATATGTGTATCTTCAGCTATTTGATCTATCTATTCATCTTGTAAATAGACATCTACGTTCAGTTTAATTCTCATTCTTACCTTATATCCTCCTTAATAAATCTGTAACCCTATTGATTTCTATGAAGCATTTACATAATTCTTTGAATTATCAACAACAATGAAACAACATACAGCCTTAAGGGACTGCAACTATGACCTAGGCTCTTTGTTCAAAGGTCATAAAACATTACAACTCACTGAGAATGGAGATGAGATTCAACTGAAACTCAATCATCTACTACTCTTTGTATTATTTCCTTGAAATTATACAATCATATGCATGAAATGAAAACACAGAAAAACCTAACAGATCTGAATTATCTATATTAACATTCTCAATGTTGTTCATAAGAGAGAAAATGCTGAAAGAAAATGGTATCTTAGTATTGGGAATGCATCAAGAGCTAGATCCAAAATCTAGTATCATAGTAATGATCAGATTTTCTCCAAAGAACTGGAACCAACTAGTTTCTCAGTGACAAAAACTGGAACTTCACTTTCAGATTTGGAAATAGAATTCATACCTTTACTGACATAAGAGCACTCACTTCTGCCATTGCTCTTTTCTTCCCAATCTACATCTGACTCACATGAAGATGAACACATAGTAGCTCTTTCCTCTTCTTGACTTGAGTAACCTCTCTCGTCATTTTCTGCACATGATGCCTCTTCACAATACACTATATCAACAACTTCACCTTTATCACTTGAAAATTGATTACTTACATAAAAATAGACAAAATAGCGACTAGCCAGAAAACTTCAAAATCTGGCAGCCCATTCAGACACCAGGCCAACTATAAGGCTAGACCCTTCTTCTTCTTCAAGCTCTGCAAAACCTAGGCAAGTGGACCTATAGATTCTTTATATGGTACCAGTTATCAAAGAGTACACTAAATATAATATGAAGCAGATAAAAACCCCTAAATCTTCTATACTTAACCAGGAATCACAAGCATGAAATAGCTAAGGACATAACTCATGAAACTGGCAAGCTAAGTGCGGGTTAACATTGAATAGCTTTCAACATAAAAGGGAAAATTTATTTAATATGTTGATAACAATAAGACCCAAGTATGAGCAATAGAAAATCTTCTATTTGCCTCAAAAACTATCAATCCTGGCAAACTTAAGCGGGCCCCAAACTGGGTCCGGCTAAAAAAAAATTCATTTTCAAACAACTAATCCATCAAATTGACCCATAGAACATTTGATACTGATTGGAATCAATTTCAAACATTATTTGATCATTAAAACTCATTTCATCACTTCTTGTCTACAAACTGTGAATTTGTGTCTAGAGGCCTGCTAGCTGGGCTTAAAAACTAACTCAATCAAGTAACCAGACCATAAAAATTGGCATGAGCGTTCAATCCTACACACTCTATCATACTGCAAATTCTCAGCCCATGAGGAATTCCCAGTCAACATATTTTAATTATCGAACATCCATATTTCAATTATCCTACAGGCAAACAATGTTAAAAAACATAAACTGGGCTCGGGTTCAGCATTATAAACTAAGTTATTGATCACTTGGGGTTCTGAAAACCAAGTTATAAGTTCTTTTTCATGAGGAGAAAATAATTTTATGGTTTGGGCTCATGACGAATCACAGGATGCATTTGGCAAATTTTTGAAAATAGGTACTTGGAAATTTTAACTAGGAAATGTGTCAAAAAGTGATTTTTGGTAAACCGTCAGACATAAGAAAGTATCCAGATGGATTTGTCATGATTTGAGAACTGGCATACTTCAAGAATTTCCAGGACACAATAGGGTGGTACAATTTATTTAGGCTTTCCAATCATGAGATCAAAGTTATAACATGTCAAACAAGGGTAAGGATCAATCTGAATACCTTAGCCATAACAAAACAATGTAAACTCGATTTTTAATCATGTTAGCGAACTGACCACATGGATTCATCATGATCTCAAAACTCGAACATATGAATTTTTTGACCCCTAGAACATGATGCTAAAAGAAATTCTTCATTTCAGTCAACTAGGTCAAAGATATCATTGGTCGAACAGGGCTTCCCACAATTGTAAACAACTACACAAATGCACAAAATAGTAAATGACCAACTTTGAGGGGTTCAAAACCTAGTCAAACAGATTCAAAATGACTTGAAACTTGGAAAATAGGCTCTCTAGTATGCATACTAAACATCCCCAAAGTGGCGGGCCATGACACATTCTTGAGTAAAAGATATTCAAATGCAAACTGGGCCTCTGGTCAGTATTTCACACTTGGGCAGAATTGCAAGCTTGGTAAATGCTCAAAAAAAGACTTCATGAAATGGCTCAAAATGTCAATTTATCATCATGGAACACTTAAACGCACTGGATGGAGGGTGTTAGAAACATTAAACACCTTAGGGGCTCAAATGTACAGCTGGGTACATGGGCATTGAAAAAGTGTTTATAGGGCTTAATTTCTTCAATGGTGCTAAAAATTGACCATGCAATTTTTAGTGCCAACAGTGGCTCTGTCTAAATTCTATTTTTCTAAGTGATATACTTAGTCTATTTTTGTGAACAACATAGCGACTAGCCAAAAAACTTCAAAATTTGACGAAGAGTGTGAGAGGATATGTGAGTCCCGCCTGGAAGATGTAGCGAACCAGGTAGCACCAAGTGGCAACTGACAGACTCATGGAGTGAGAATGTGGCAAACTGTGGACCAACAAGAAGGTGCCATGTGGCACAAATTTTGAGGCAAGTTGTGATGTAGCGAGCAGGTCTAAAGATGCACTAGATCATGCCACATGGCAGATCGGAGGGTTCTCGCTATATCACTAAGAGGAATTTTCTCACTCATTAGCATAGCAACATAGCGAGTATGAGGTGGTGTGCTGACATGGTAGTGAGATGGATGAATCTGGTGATGACATGTGGCACCTAGTCAAAGGTGTCTGACAGCTATGCATGGAAGGAGCCAATCAAAATGTGCCACGTGTCAAGGATGGTCAAATTAGGTTTGACCTAGATGAAGAATGGTGGAGAATTTGAGAAATTTTCAAATTTCAATATTTTACTTTTTCTCCTTCAAATTGACATGCAGGACTTTTTAAATAAAGTTTGAACTCCTGATATAGTTTTAACTTTTGAAAGTTCATATATTTGTGCAATGTTGTCATGGAGACATGAGCAGAGGCTTGAACTTCAGAGGGCTATATCTGGGGCAAATTTTGTCCAAAATATGCATTCCAATATACCACCAGAACTGGGAAAAGAAAAATTTTCCATTTCTGAGGTCAGATTATGCACAGGTGTTCATCGGTTCGTGCTATAGCTCAATTTGTAAAATTTGGGGCATTGGCAATAGAACAAGCAAATTTGATCATCAATCATCAGAGTTTGTTAGAGGGTGGATTTGATGACTTTTTGGAGCCTAAATGTGGAGAAAAACAATTTGAAAAGGTTGTATGGGCTTCTTAAAGTCACTTTGTAACTGGTTTTTCACCTTTTACCGTGAACTCATCTTTAACATCAAAAATCAGTTAAGATGGTGAATCAAATATCTCAGATATTTCTACCTTGTAGAGCCATAATGATGGGATTTGATTTTTAGTTGAAGAGAGAGATTAGAGAGTCTTTTCATGCTAGGAGAGGGAATTTCATGTGGATAGATGTCAAGTGCAGATTCAATCCAAAATTTCCTTCTTCCTATATATCTCTCATTCTTTCTCATTGGAGGGGTTCTAGTTTTTCACTGTAAGACCATTGTTGGTAGGAAATTTTTAGTCATTCTGTGAGACCACTTCTTTGGATCCAGAACTATGATTCCACCTTCATTCTTTAGCATATTCTCTCTTGTATGAACAGCATTAGGAAGGAATATACAGATAGTTCAGATCTGTTAGGTTGTTTCATGTTTTTCATTTCACGCATATGATTGTATAAGTTTCAAGAAAATTAATACAAAGAGAAATAGATGATTGAGTTTCAGTTGAATCTTGTCTCCATTCTCAGTGAGTTGTAATGTTTTATGACCTTTGAAAAAAGAGCCTAGGTCATAGTTGCAATCCCTTAAGACTGTATGTTGTTTTGTTGTTGCTTATGACTCAAGGAGTTATGTAAATGCTTCAGTGAATCAACAGGGTTGCAGGTTTGTTGAGAAGGATATCATGTAAGAATGAGGTTTGGATTGAGCACAGATGTTTATTTATAATGTAAATAGATAGATCGTATATCTGAATATATACATAAGTATCAAATATCCATATGCATGCATTTGATTCATGGATTTTCCCAATATATTAGGCACTAGTCAGCTATAGGATCATTAAAGTCTTACTACTGCATATCTGAGGGTTTGTTGAATTCAACATTATTAATCAAATGATCTTTCCCTTTTGTGTTGAAGGACCTAAATGTATTGCCCTCACTCAGCTTTTGAGATTCATAGATTTGCATTTAGCTATTGTAGATCTGTGTCTTTTCATAAGCCATTAGGAGAAATAATTGTAAAATTTGCTTAATAGATTTAGGGATATGTTTTGCACTGGTACGGTATCAATTGAATCTGAGTTCTACCCACCTAGGTCTTACAGAGCCTAAAGAAGAAGAAGGGTCAAGCCTTCTAGTTGGCCCATTGTCAGAAATGGCATGTTGAAAATGGGAGTTAGCTGCCCCTAGATATGTCAGTTTCTTAGTGGGATAATTGAAAACCCCCTAGCATTTTCAAACACCAACAGGAAGATTGATAGCTTTTGAACTAGACAATCATGACAACTATGTTCTCATTTCCAAGAATATTGAGTCTGCATTTGAAGCCAAACTATCACTCAAAGAAAAGAGTAAGAAATCAAAGGCAAATCAATCAGGAAGTGAGGAAGAAACTAAAGAAAATTCTTGACATTGATCTTAAAATTGTTGAAGCCCTACTTGCAAAGAAATACTCCAAAGGCAGAGGAAAGTACAAAGGTAAAATCCCTCTAATCTATTTTTATTGTGAACAAATTGGTCATATTGTTGCCACATATCCAAACAAAGAAAGCAAGGATGAGAAGAAATCCCACAAATACAAAGGCAAGAAGGAATTCAAAGGTCACAAAACCTACAAGGACAAAAGTAAGAAAACTTTCTTCATGGCTAAAGATTCTAATAATAGTGAAGATGAAATGGTGTATATTGTTGTAAAAGATGAATTTGATGATGAAGAAGATAAGATGGCACTTGTTTTTCATGTTAGCCAAAATATACATGGATTATTAATAGTGGATGTTCACACCATATGACTGGAGATAAAACAAAATTTGAACATTGTGAATACTATGATAGAGGTATTGTAAGGTTTGGAAATAATGAACCTTGTTGCATAAAAGAAAAAGGTCAAATCTCATTAACTAGTGAACTTGTATGTGATAATGCCTATTGAATTGAAGGAATAAAGCATAATATACTAAGTGTGGCATAGTTGAACAACATTGGATTCAAGGTAGAATTCATGAATGGCAAGGCAAAATTGCTAGATGACAAAGGAAATATGGTTGGATCAGGCAAGCAAATAAAAGGTAATCTATTTTATCTTGATCTTGGTGAATGCTCATGTCTTATTGCTAAAGTTGAAGAAAGTTGGTTATAGCATAGAAGATTATGTCATGTAAACTTTGATAATCTGGTCAAAATAAGAAAACATAAAAGAGTAAGAGGTATTCCTAGTTTGAAGAAACCTGATGTTGGTTTGTGCAAAAATTGCCAAATTGGTAAAATGGGAAAGACTAGTTTTAAGAGCAAAAACTATTAGTTAGAAGAAGTCTTGAAAATTGTGCATATTGACTTATGTGGACCCATTGGATTAGAAATTTATAGTGGAGAAAAATTCCTCATTCTTTTTGTTGATGACTATTGTAGAATGATGATTGTGATGTATCTAAAAGAAAAATCAAAAGCCTTTGAGAAATTAAAATAGTATCTAGCAAGAGTGGAAAAAGAAATTGGAAAGAGAGTAAAGTGTTTAATATTAGAAAGAGGTAATGAATTCATCTCCAATGAATTCAATTATTTTTTCATTGAAATAGGAATCAAAAGACAAGTATCAGCCCCTAGTATACCTCAACAGAATGGAATAGCTAAAAGAAGAAATAGATCCATCATGGATTGTGCAAGGACACTAATGATTTAAAAGAATGTTTTTATCAAGTACTGGAAGCAAGCTATCAGCATTATAGTTCATACTTTGAACCAATTTTAGTTGAAGAAAGACTCAAACAAAACTCCCTATGAACTATGGTATGGTTACAAACCAAATGTAAGTTACTTGAAAGTATTTGGTAATAAATGTTATATCTTGAAAGAATCTAGGAAAGGAAAATTCAATGTAAAAGATGATGAAGACATATTTACAGGATACTCATATAGAAGTAAAGCATACAAATATTTGAATTTATCCACTCATAAGATAACAGAAAGTGCACATGTAAGAATTGATGAGTTTGCAGAAAAGAGTGAAGAAGAAAGCAAAAAGGAGCTAGAGGATTACAGAAGATTTGTCTACTATGAACCTAATACCCTACCAAATCTATTTGAGAGAAAGGATACTTCATCTCTCAAGCTCCCCAAATCTCCAATAGTTATCGAGTTGTAGTAAGTGCAAACTAAGTCACAATCTGAAGGACCCAAGTCACTTTTAGAGGCTATCGAGCTAGTTTAAACCAAATCTAATGAACCTAAGACACAAATAGAAGGACCCGAACTTGAAGCTGAAGTTCATACTGAAGAAAGTGGATTTCATTCAAAGCCCAAAGAACCTATATTAGCAAGATATGTTAGAAGGCATCATGCACCTGATCAGATCATTGGAGACAAATCAAATGGAACAATGACAAGAAGAAAATTGAAAGGTACATGTTTACTTGCTAAATTTGAACCTAGAAATGTTAAAGATGCTCTAAAAAATGAAATTTGGATTGAAGATATGAATGAAGAGATAGAATAGATAGAGAAGAAAAATACTTGGACTCTTGTTCCTAGGCCTAAGAATAAAAATATAATTGGTACAAAATGGGTATTCAAAAATAAGTTGACTGAAGATGGAAAAGTATCTAGAAATAAAGAAAGTCTAGTATGTAAAGGTTATTCTCAAGAAGAAGGTATTGATTATGGTGAAACCATTGCCCCTATTGCAAGATTAGAACATGTTAGAACTCTACTTGCATATGCAGCTCATAGAGGATTCAAAGTATATTAGATGGATGTTAAATCTGCATTCTTGAATGGAATTCTTGATGAGAAAGTCTACATTGAACAACCAGAAGGTTTTGTAGATCCTAACAACAAGGACATGGTCTGTAAATTACACAAAGCACTATATGGTCTCAAACAACCTCTTAGAGCCTGGTATAAAAGACTGCATAACTATTTGATACAGATTGGTTTTCAAAGAACAAATGATAACAATAGTCTGTATATCAAGTAAGGACCAAATAACAAGATTGTGTTGGCAAAAATATTTTTTGATGATACTCTATTTATAGGAAATGATGAATTATGCAAAGTATTTTCAGAAGAAATGAGTAAAGAATTTGAGATGTCCATGTTTGGTGAGATAAAATTCTTTGTTGGATTGTAGATATAGTAGAACAAAAATGGTATCTACATCACTCAATCTAATTATATCAAGGAGATACTAAAGAAGTTTGGAATGGAAGATACAATACTAGTTGAAACTCTCATGTCTATTGGACATAAGCTTTCCAAAAATGATGACTCCAAAAAAGTGGATCAGACCTTATAGAGATCAATGATTGAGAAATTAAAGTATGTAGTACATACAAGGCCTAACATTGCCTTAGCAATTGGAATAATGGCAAGATTCTCAAAAAATCCCAGAGAAAACCATATGATGGCAATTAAAAGGATCTTGAGATATCTGAAAGGTACTGAAGATTATGGTTTATGGTATAAACTTGGAGGAAATCTAGACTTAAAAGTGTTTACTAATGTTGATTGGGTAGGAAGTCTTGATGATAGAAAAAGCACTAGTGGTGAAGAATTCTTCCTTGGTAAAAGATTGGTATCTTGGACAAGCAAGAAGAAAAATTGCACATCTCAATCCACAGCAAAAGCAAAGTATGTGGTAGCAGCAGTCAACTATTCTAGCATTGTTTGGTTCAAACAATTGTTAAAAGGAATGAATGTAGAAACCAAAGATTCAGTAGTCATATATTGTGATAACACCAATGCAATCAACATATCAAAGAATCCAGTGATGCATTCCAAAACAAAGCACATTTCTATAAACTATCACTTCTTAAGAGAATTAGTGTAGGATAAAGAAGTCAGGTTGGAATATGTGAATACAAAAGAAAAAATTGTAGACATATTCACCAAGCCATTACTTAAGGATGCGTTCTTGTATCTAAAAGGTAAGCTAGGGGTCATTCCCCTATCTAAAGCTCACTAAATAAAGTTTAGTGATGCATCAACAAGAACTAAGTTGAAGATCAATCAGTTGATGTAGTATTGTCAAGCGCATATTGCAAATGAATTAGTACTCAAGGTACATTGATACTAAATAGAACTGTTGTCTTTTGCATGTCTTAAGGATGCATTCTTGTATCTAAGAGGTAAGCTAGGGGTCATTCACTTATCTGAAGCTCACTAAATAAAGTTTAGTGATGCATCAACAAGAACTAAGTTGAAGATCAATCAGTTGATGTAGTATTGTGAATCACATATTGCAAATGAATTAGTACTCAAGGTATACATTGATACTAAATAGAACTGTTGTCTTTTGCATATGTTATTATATCTCTCTAAAAAAATTGTCATTTCATAGAGGGAGAATCTCTATGAAGAAAATTCAAAGGAGAATTTTACAAAGACGGAGAAGTTCTATAAAGAAACATCAAAAGAGAATGAACTTGGTAGAAGATTGTTTCAAACTAAAGTTTACTAACAAAGGGAGTCCTATCCCCAAAACTTCATTGTGCTATGACATGTTGTGTTGTCATCAATGCCAAAGAGGGAGATTGTTGGATACAATTAATCAATTTGTGTGTTGCCTTTTATGTTACACAAATGTCATATCATTTTTATTCAGTTCTTATCGAGCTCACTCAGGTAGTGAAGATGGTTTTCCATGACTATCAAGCATTCCTATGCAAAAGATAGTGTCTACCGAGTCTACTCAGGCATCGAAGGAAATCATGCAAAAGAATAGTGTTAACCAAGCTCACTTGGTTAATAAAGGAAAGTTAGATGGAACCATTATTAACTGAGCTCACTCGATTACCAAAGGTTTTTTCCAAGTTTGTAGTGTTAATCGAGCTTATGTTGGTTAACATAGGAAATTGCTTCTGAGTTAGTTTCTACCAAGTTGGGTTGGCTAATGAAAGATTTTCTTATTTTGGCATCTTAAGCTCAATTGATTTGTTTATTGGTTCTATCCAACTATGGTGATGAATATTAGTTATTCTAAATTATATTTGAGTTGACTTGACAATATAAAAGGTATAAGTAAAAGGTCAAGTTATGGTTTCAAGTGTGTAAGTTGTAATGAACTTATTGTAAGAGATGAAGAGAGGAAGAATATTTGAAGGATAAGAAGAATATCCTTGTGGAGCATAAAAGCTTTATTCGATCAGGAAGGATTAAGTACAAGATAGAATAGAGATCTATAATTAGTAATTTAGTTTTATCTCAATCAGGTCATTTCATTGTTACTCTCTAACCATTATAGCAGTGATCTAAATCTCTTAACAAAGTTGTTCTAATAGTCATTTGTAAATCCTCTAACAAGGTGACAATTCTATTGAATTGTTTCAAGACATCTAACAAAGCCACTCCTATTAGGGTGATTAAATCCATTAATAGGGTCACACCTAACAGTGTTTTTTGTAACCTTTAATAGGGTTAGCTCCTAATAGGGCTCACTTCAGAAGAGTGAAAAATAGTAACTAGTTACAATTGGTGGTTTTCCCAAATTGGGTTTCCACATTAAATCTTGGTGTCACATGTGTTCATACTATTTATTTCATGTTTACAATAAAGTTTTAGTAAAGATAATCACTAAAAAATATCTTAAAATCTGCAAAGCTAATTAGTTACAAAGGACATTTAGTATTTACTAAGTTACAACATTTTATATATTTTTACCGAGCATCAGCAGTATTTAGTTTTTAGATTGTATTTTATACTGGTACCTAAGGGATTTTGGATTTATCTCAGCAATAACTGATTCATCCCTTCCCTCTTAGTTACTCCTCTTATATTTCCAATAATTTCTAGCATACATTGTGGAAGAAGTTGAAGATAGATTTGAGGTTTAGTTCATCACATCATCCACAGACTAATGGACAGACAGAAGCTTTGAATTGCAGTTTGGAAAACTTGTTGAGATGATTGGTTGGAGATAAAGCAAAAGGATGGGATATGATTTTACCATAGGCACTTTGGAGATAAAAGCATATTGTACTTGTGAATTATGTAATTCTGCATTTGCAGTGCAGATAAGAAGTCCATATTTTGTTCTTGCATTTGTTGATGTTTCCTTGTTTTTGTTATGATCTTATGGTATCAAGGGGAGCACCCTACATTATATAGCCTTATAGTTCACCTGGTTTCAGTTCAAAGTACATCCATAGGAGTTATCTTCCCCTTAATGCATTTTGTTTCAAATTTTCTAGTAGTTCAATTCATTGTTAAATCAAGATCGAACAAAATGGTGACTCTACTAGGGATTGTATTGAATTCTTCCAATAGAAAAGCCTTGAGAATCTAAAAAGATATTCAATACAATAGGAAAAGAATGTATGAAGAAATTTCTTATGATACTAAGGTTATGATATGTTTTCAATTTCCTTGTTGAAAACTCATGTCTCCAAGTATTACCTTATTCATCACATCATAAACTTTGTAGATCTAAAATTTATTGCATTATTAAAGTCATAGGTGAATACCCCATATCATCCATCTCATTGCAAAGTCTTGTTGTCAAGTCATAGAGTCAAGGATTGATAAATTCAGCCATGTCAAGTATGTATAATTCTATGAGTACCATGAGGATAGCTTTTTTATATGTTTTATATTTGGAGTAACTTAAATCTTATTTCAAAGTTCTTCAAATTGATTTTCACAATTGTTAAATGACAACTCTAATTGAGGATTTGTGCACTAGTGTAGTATATAAGTATTTTTTATGATCATTCTATAGCTGACAAAATGCAGATTTGAAGATAAGTTGCATGTTCTTGGTAGAAGGTTGAAATATTTTATTGACTTGTTACGTGTTTTGATGCGTTGAAATAAAGATTGTAATATTTGAAGTCTCATCTTAATAAGTGGTTTCCTCTTCATGAAGAGGCATGATTCTACAATTTGAATTCCATGATAAGATTGGATGAGATCATTAGATCTATCATTGTTTCAAGCATAGAAGTGGTTTTCACCCATTAGACATTTGAGGTATTTTAATTTTCATTAAGTTTCTCTTTCATGAAAATAAGTTATAGAAAAGTTTGTTCTCCATTAAGTGATTTCAGCACAAAGTAGATAAA
This sequence comes from Cupressus sempervirens, assembly GCA_028749045.1. Taxonomy (NCBI): domain Eukaryota; kingdom Viridiplantae; phylum Streptophyta; class Pinopsida; order Cupressales; family Cupressaceae; genus Cupressus; species Cupressus sempervirens. Next base: position 773,085,930 of record CM053785.1, on the reverse strand, counting down.
AAAATTAAGTCTTGTTTCATACTTCATTGAATGATAAGTTTCACCAGGTTTAATTGGAGCTTAAGGCATGCTAATTTGAAGTTTAGTAGAGAAATATATTGGTCTACTGTAAGTTATAAGTCTAAGAGTTATTTTGGTGAATGAATGTTAAGCTTGTGAAGAACTCCATATTTCATTTCACCTAGTAGGTAGCCCATTAGTGAGATTTGTAGATCTATCTCTACTAAAAGGTATTTTTCATTGTGTATTGATGGCATCCATGGTTTCCCCAATGTTATTCCACATGACATTAGAGAGAAATTGCCAAGATTTTCTAGGAAACAACATGATTCAACAAGTCATCATGTTCATATGTTTTGTGACTTGATGGATGATTTTGAGATTTATCATGAAGTTGTTTATTTAGACATTGAGGGATGATGCTTGGGAACAATTTTATTTTCTATGAGCTTGATAGCATGCATAGGCTTCAAGGTGATGAAGATTTTTAGTTTGATTCTAATATTTTTAAGCACGTTGATCCATTTATTCATAGTGAGCATTATGTTGAGCATGTTCCTAGTTTATTTATTCACTAAGAAAATTAAGGGGATGATTATATTTTTCCAATTGAGCCATTTGAACATGTTGATATTTTTGGTAAAACTAGTGGAAATAAGACTTTAATCTTGCCTCAAGAAAAAAAAATGAGAAATGGGTTTATGACATAGGTAACAATTTTCTTTAAAGTTTCAATGGCCTAGGGCCATCATTTGTATAGTTAGGAGCAGTATTTCTTGCTTTTAATAAATTCTTTTTCAAGGAATTTTTTTTGGAGTGATCTGCTTCTCCTAGAGATTTGCATTCTTTCCATGCCCACAAGGGACATGCATCCTCATAAAGAGCCACTATTGGGACTCAAAATTGCAGCAAGATTTTGAGTAGCTATTAGAAAATTTTGCTAAAACAAGCCCTAAAAATGCTTTTCATGGGTATGTGTAAGGTTACTATTGACACAAAAGCGTGCACCTTTCTTGAGGTATAACCTCAAGCGACCTTATGTAACATGGAAACAATCTCCAAGCTATGGGACTTGAACTATGAGATTGAGTCTCTGGAGAAGGTTGGCTTCCTTACTATCAGGATGCACCTAACTACTACTTGAAAGGAAAAGGGAGAAGGAGATGTAGGAAAGTAAATTGTTGAAAGGGAAAGGGAGTTGATGCACATAATTGAAATGGTTAAGACTCTTCCCTTATATGCACAATACATCAATGAAAAGATTGAATACACAGGTCCTGGCTCTATTCTACTCCCAAAGAATTGTGTGCAAGTTTGAAATTGATCAAGTGCTGAAAAGAAAGACATCTTCATAGTTCACCAATCATCAATATTTTTGAACACAACATACAAACCTTAGGAATCAAAAAGAAACATTCAAAACAAAGCAAAATACATGCACAAATAATGAATGGCAAAAAGAGGTAGAGAAGAGAGCTATTTCATTAATGAAAGTGGTGCATGAGCACCTATAAAAAAGGAACAAAAATATGATACATGAGGGTGAAATACTTTATCTTTTAATTGTATTTTGAATCTATTTGATTTATTATGTAATGCTAAATAAAGTCATTTGTAATAGATTGTCAAAGTTGTCTAGTTTGGTAAAATTATGTAAGTAAACCCATGTAAAATATCATATATAGTCTATTTTGATATGTTAGTAGTGTTTTTATATAGTTTCATGGTCATTTATAAGAAAATGCAAAAGTTTTCAAATATGTAATAAAATATTGTCATAAAAAGATTGACAATATGTAAAGTTGATGTAAAGAAGAAGGTCAGGAGTCATAGGAGGTAGAAAATAGGTTAAAGGAAGTGAAAAGGAATTAAAATATCATGTATTGGTCATTATTTTCAGAATTTAATGGCTGTAAAATATGGAAGAAGAGGTGAAATAAAGAGAAGTTTGTATTTGTGAGTTTTATGACAATTGTTTGTGTAAATTTCCAGAAACCTGACTATTGTTTCTATTAGTAAAAAATCATATGAAAATATATAGACCTAAAACCTATATTTTCATAAATTTATTTCAGTTATATTTCTATTGGTTTTGGCTTAGTTGAATTTAATTAAGTTTTGAAGAGGTTATGGACATTTTTGTGACTGTAGGTCTAAATCTGTCCTAGTTTGTTGATTCAATTAAAATTTTGTAAAAGTGTGTAATTTTTCCATGATAAATCATGGAGTTGTGATTATTTTAATTTTGATTCATTTTATCCTTGCATTAAATTGGTATCAGAGCTCAGAAAAGGTCTGGTTAAAGTTGATTTGTGAATTTGTGTTTATTGTGATAGGTTAAGAAGAGAACCTGTAGAGTGGCCAAAAGACTAGGTTGAGTGGAGAGAACCTCAATAGGAGAAAATGATTGCAAGAGGAGATTTATCTCATGATAAGATGATACTATTAGATTCATGGGTTTAATATTGGGATTTTCAAAAAAAAAAAGGAAGAGGCAAAGAAAAGAGAGGAGGAGAAGAGGAAGAAAAGAAAAGAGGAAGCTAGAATGAAACAAGAGATAGAAGAGGAAATAAGATTTCTAATGAGGTAACTTAAAAAAGAGGAAGAAAATTTAGAGATACTTAAAGAATAATTGAAGAAAATGTTGGGTGATGCGACGCGCTCCCCTGCCCACAGGTGGTTAATTATGTGGTGTTCCATGTTCACTAATAGTCATGGCTTTTGGTGCAACGGAAAATGGCCCCCACAATTGGCATCAGAGCCTGGTTTTGGCTTGGTCAGGGGTTCAAATCTCTCTAGTGCCTTCTCGACCCACGTAAGCACCTGGTATGTGCATTGAGGGGGAGATTGTTGGGTGATGCGACGCGCTCCCCTGCCCACAGGTGGTTAATTATGTGGTGTTCCATGTTCACTAATAGTCATGGCTTTTGGTGCAACGGAAAATGGGCCCCATAGAAAAATATGGACAAGGAAAATAGTGATTTGGAGTAGCCATTCATTGAGGATACAAAGGCCTGTGAAGATGGAATAGAGAACTTGGTTACCCATGAAGAGAAGAGTTGTCCATTGGAAGGAGAAAGTGAAAAAAATGATGTTGATATAAAAATTTTGCAACAAATAGTTGTTGATGAACCTTATAATAAAAAGGTTCTTGAAGATTAAAAAGATACGGAAGTGGTAGTTATTGATGAGCCTTATGATGAAAAGGTTCATAAAGATTGAAAAGAGATGGATGTGATGGTTCTTAATGGAGCCAAGGGAAGGCATTTGCAGTTAAGAAAGAAAGTGGTATGGCCAATCAAAAGGTTAATAGTTTCAGCAAGGAAGAATACTCATAATGAAGATGAGAGGATAGAGAAGCATCAAATAGTGATAAATTTGTCTCCAAGCATGGAGATATTGCAACACAAAGACATTGAAAATAAGGATGCAAACCTTCCTATTGTGAACCAAATTGATGAATTGATATATGATGAGGTCCCATTTATTTTTTATAATTCATTTATTGTAGGTTTGTAGGATTTCTACTTGAATTATTATTTGCAATATTTTTATGAAGGTATGAAAATTGACTTAGGTACTTGGCAAGAGTACAACTGACAAATATCAAAGAATTGGAAGACAAGAAAGAGTAAGGACAATCCAAAGGACTTGGATTTTTTTGTCCCTGGGAGTATGGTAAAGGAGCACCTATAAAAATGAAACAAAAATAGGATACATGAGAATGAAATACTTTATCTTTTAATTGTATTTTGAATCCATTTGAGTCAATAAGTAAGGCTCAACAAAGTCATTTGTAATAGATTGTCAAAATTGTCTAGTATGGTAAAATTATGTAAATAAACCAATAAAAGGATCAAATATTATATAATGTAATATAGAGTCTATTTTGATATGTTATTATATTTTTTATAATGTTTCATGGTCATTTATGAAAAAATGTAAAAATTTGCAATAAGTAATAAAATATTGTCATAAAAAGTTGACAATATGTAAAGTTGATGTAAAGAAGAAGGTCAAGAGTCGTAGGAGGTAGAGAATAGGTTAAATGAAGTGAAAATGAATTAAAATATCATGTATTTGTCATTATTTTCAAAATGTGATGGCTGAAAAAGCTAGAAGAAGAGGTGAAATATAGAGAAGTTTGTATTTGTGAGTTTTATGACAATTACTTATGTAAATTTCTAGAAACCAATTGTTGCTACTATTAGTAGAACTTCATATGAAAAGATACAGACCTGAAACTTGTATTTTTGAAAAGGTATTTGAGTTTTATTTTCTTTCTTTTTTGGTTTGGTCGAATTTCATTTAGTTTTGAAGAAGTTATGGGCATTTTGGTGAATACAAGTCTGAATTTGTCGTAGTTTGTTGATTCGGTTGAAATTTTGTAAAGTGTGTAATATTACCATGATAAGTCATGAAGTTGTGATAATTTTATTTTTGATCCCTTATATCCTTGCATCAAAAAGGCAAGGAATATAGTTACAAAGCACAAGGTTATTGCAAGTAGACATAAAAGAATAGGGAAGAACCCCTAAAACATATTCACAATTGTTTTTTATAGAGTTCAAGCATAACTTTGATGTTACATTGAGTTCAAACTCCAACTAGCTAGAGTTCGACTGTAGAGAAAATAAATAATTTAGAACCATAAAGAAATCTGATCTTGCTTGCAAATCAAGTCCTAAAGAGACAGAAATGACAACCATCACCCTGAGTCTTTAATAAAGGTGGCAAAATTAGAGAAAATAGGGGGGGGGCAAAAATGGTCAAAATTTCTAGTGACTCAAAGGGGATGCTTTCCTAATAAGCATGGACCACTAGGCTTAAGCAATTCATTGGGCTAGAGCCTAAAAATGAGCCCTACTCTATAAACAACCAGAAAACTACAACTGGAAAACTTCAAAACTTTTCTATCTCATAGAGAAATACCCTATGCTTGTGCACTTCTTGTAAAATAGGAAACACCTACTCTAATATGTGCATGAACTTACAAACAAAATATTAAACAAACCCATTGACTAGTTTCTTGAAGTAGTTTCCCTTTCTCATGAGTTGGTTTCTTTCCCCATGCACATGGGCAGCTGAAAATGGTAGCAATCATAAAAAACATGGTGTTGCATAAAATACCTCTTTCCCAATGCTAAAGAAAATTAATCTTTCTAGCACTAGGACATTGTCAACTTGATAAAAATATGCTTTCTCTTCTTGTGGTCTTCTCCCTCATGCTCTAGAATGAGCATGATCGAGGGAAACTTGCATTGCTATAGAGCTTGATGCCTAATGGAGCATCCCCTTAATGGCTTCAGGTCTAGGAAATCATCCTTGACCTCACTATTGTACTCTACAACAATTGTCTCCTATTAGTCAACAAGGGATGGCTTTGATGGTGTGGCTAGTAGTGTGCATGTTTCTTGATGTTGTGGCTACAACATGTATTCCTCTACAAGAGCATCTGAATCTTTTCAAATAAGGGATTGCACCTCCTACACTTATACAGGCTCTTGTGATGTGGGTGGGAGGGATGGTTGTGTCTCCTTTGATATCTCTGTTGTAGCAAGCAACATTCTCATCACTTTTCGTTCTTTCTCACACCATTCCTTTTGTGTAGCTAGTTCCCTTGCAAGAATTTTTTCTTGCTCTTATTGTTGGGCCTCTAGCCTCCTTGCAAAATCTACCTCAAGTTGTACTCATTGTGCTTCAAGTTATTACAACAAGATTTCTCCCTCTGGAGTGCACGATGGTTCATAAGAAGCAATTGATACCTCTTGAACTTGAAGCAGCAAAGGAAATGCTTCCTCCTCCATCATATCATGGGAGACCTCCTATTATAGCACACAATATAGCTTTTCTTCCTTTCCCAACAAGTCCTCAAGTTCCAACCTTAGGCTCAAAGGCCAAATTTTGTTCTTCAAGAACACGAACAACCTCATGGTCACTTGTCTCTCTCTCCTCCACCCTTGGTAGAAACCCAACATTAAGATGAGGAACTATAAGCTCTTGATCATTGCAGTAAGGAATAGAAATCTAGGGAGGTTCACTCCTTTTGAATCTAGAAAACTTGTGTTTGTGTAGCTCTTCTTCAAATGAATTTGGCAGTGTTTAATCTGAGTGGGCCTTTGGCTTTAATGTGTTGTTTTGAAAAATAGGAGGCATTATTTTTTTCAAGTAAGAAAATTTTCTCCTTGGAGGCTCTTATGCTTCAACTACTTGCACTTGGATAAGCTTGAGCCTTGCCTCTTCTTCCTATTGCAAATTGAGGAGGGGTTAGTGAGCCTCATTAAAAATATCAAGGGCCTTGGACACCATGTTGCAAACATGAGGGTCATTTTCCCACATCTCCTTCTCACCACATAAATCATTGAGCCAAGAAGTCATAATAAGAACTCCCATAGTCTTTATCCCCATAAGGATTAGGAACAAATTCAAAAATCTTATCTATGTCATCAAATCCAAGACCCAAAATATTTATGTAGTCATAAAGCTCACCTACCTTTGACCTAGGGTTATAATAGGGTTCTAAGGAGGGTTGGGCAAGCTTCTCACCACTAGGCTATGGCTAATATAGGGGATAGGAGGGCTAAGGAAAAACCTCTTCATGATATGGGGGAAAGTGGGAGGCACTTGTATGAAAGGGATCCATTGTAAATATTTCAAATAAGTACCTTCATAGAAATCCTAAAGAAACAAAAAAAGTTGGCATACTAGCACTTGATCTATTGAAACCAATAGATGCATAGAGTCACCCATGGTGTTATATGAATGCATCCAAAGGCTAATGGAACTTAGAAAAACACCCAATTTCTCAATGAATGAATCTTCAAACTAGCTAACTAGCGGACTTATGAATCTAAATCAGGCCCAATCGAGCGTGCCAAAAATTGTGGACACAAAAATATGCACCCTTTCTTAAGGTATGATCCTCAAGTGACCACGTGTAACATGGAAAAAATTTCAAAAGTGTGGGAATTTACAATCAAATATTGAATCTTCGAAGAAGATTGGCTTCCTTACTATCAAGGTGCATCTAACTAATTCTTGAGAGAAAAGGGGAGAAGGAGATGCAGGAAATTAAATTGTTGAAAGGGAAAGGGGAGTGATGCACCTAATTGAAATGGTTATGACTCTACCCTTTTATGCACAATACATGAATGAAAAGCCCAAATACACATATCCTAACTCTATTCTACTCCCAAAGAATCACATGCATGTTTGAAACTGATCAAGTGCTGAAAGGAAAGACATCTTCACAGTTCAAAAATCATCAACAGTTTTCAACACAATATATAAACCTTAAAAACCAGAAAGAAACATTCAAAAAAAGGAAAAATACATGCACAAATAATGAATGGCAAGAAGAGGTAAAGAAGAGATTTATTTCATTTATGAAAGGCAAGGAATATAGTTACAAAGCACAAGGCTATTATAAGTAAACATAATAGAACAAGGAAGAACCCCTAAGAAATATTCACAACTGCCTTTTATAGAGTTCAAGCATAATTCTAATGTTACATTTTGTTCAAACTCCAACTAGGTGGAGTTGGATTGCAAAGGAGGGAAAAAATTGAGAATCAGAAAGAAATTTGATCAGATGCATGTCTCCATGCTGAAAATCTAAACTTTCATGCAAGTCAAGCCCTAAAGAGACGGAAATGATGGCCATCACCTTGGGTCTTTAATAAAGGTGGCAACCTTAGAAATAATAGGGGGGGAAAAAATGGTCAACAATTACCATTTTGAGTCATAGGATATGTTTCAAGTGGTCATTGCCTTTATTTTAGATATTCATCCACCTTAGGTTATTAGTTTGAAGTTTTGAGTCTTCTAGTGAGGTGTTATTTTGAGCACTTGATAGATCTACATTTTTTCCAAAGTATCAAACAATGTTTAGAGGGCTAGTTTGCATTTAAATATCTTGTACCCAATTAAGTGTCATGACTTGCCACTTTGAGAATGTTTAGTATGCATATCAAAGAACCTATGTCTCATATTTTAGTTTATTTCGATAAGTTTTGAATTCCTCAAATTCGGTTGTTTACTATTGTCATGGTTTTGCACTTTGTTCGTTAATTCAAGAAGTCATGTTTGAGAGTGAATATTTTATGACCTACTAAGTATTTTAAATAAATGGTCATGTCATTGCATTCTATTCATAAATGATATTCTATCTTCTCAATTTGAAGCATTGATAAATCCATCAAATAAGTTTTGAAAGCAAATTCCATATGCAAAAACTTAAGACTGCCTACTTGTCTTTTATGATAGTTTACCAGTAGCTCTATTTGACTGATTATAAATTTGACCCATTTGACCCAAATGAAGAAATTCTTTTTTTTTTGCATTCTAGGGATTAGGGAAATGTTATGTTTTAAATTTGAGCCTATGATGAATCTGTTTGACTAGTTTTCAAACATGATTCCAAATGCAATTTCTAAGGTTTTACTGGTGTTCAAATTTACAAATTGATTAGAAAGCATATTTGAGATGTTATAACTTTGAATCCATGATAGATGAGCCTAAACTGATTTTACCAATTTTTTCTACCCTAACAATTCTTCAAGTGGCTAATTTTTAAGTCTTCATGAATCCATTTGTGTACTTTGTTAAAGCCATTCCATATGCAAAAATCTATGTTTTGTCAAGTTGTATCGTTCTGCAATTGTCGAAAGCTAACTGTGCACACTTGTCAATCATGCTTGGTTATTCATCATGAGCTGAAATTGCACATTCATACCCTCCATATAAAAATTTACCTATGTCCCAAGTCTCAGTCTCCTAAGTGACTATTTGACCTATTTTTGAAGTCAAAACCAAATGTACTTTTATATCTCTAACATGTTTGCAGGATCAGTTTTGAATGAGCAATTTTTACGGTCAATATCTTTTGACCTAGACATCATCATGAGATTAAATTTGCAAAGAAGAAGTATATGGATCAGAGAATAGATATGCCAAGTGTCAACACTTGGTTTTGTGTTCTTGCTAGTTTTTAAGGCTCTTAGTACAAAAGTGACAGTTCTCAAAGAAGTTGGAAAATGACCTTTTAATGGCGAATCAATGACCAAAACTGATTTCAATTAGTGTAAGCATCTCAGTTGATCACTTTGAGAAGTTAGGTGATTGAAATTGAAATATTTTTTTTAGCCGAGTCACTTTGTGACCCGACTTGGCTCACTAAGTTATTTCATTTTGAATTTATGGTACATTGTGATATGGAAACAAAAGATATTGTGATATCATTAAAGTTCATTGGAATCTTAATAGTGCACATATGCAATGGGGCTCTAAACAGTGTCATGTCAAAATGTAGCAAGAGAAATAAGAAGCCACCACCACCAAATGGATTTTCATCTTAATTGAATACAATAGAGAGTGCAAAAAAATTTATCCCTATTAAAATATGAGATGTATAAAACATTTCAAAATGTAGTGTATAGGTGGATCTTTTAGAGTATTGCAGAACATCAAACAGAAAGTGCTAAAGTAGAGCATGTCATTTATTTCTAATTTTCTAACAATATGCCTATGTTAATGAAAAAATTGCAAGACAAATTTGTAGTGTACTAGGTATTTTGCACTAATTTATAATACTAATATTTCCTTTAGGGTCAATAATTATGTTTATGGATTGTTGTCATATTCTTTTAGGTAGACCTTGACAATATGATAGAGAAGCTTTGCATGATGATAGATTGGATCAGTATACTATTTACATTAATGGAAGAAGAAAGTGTTATTATCTTTGGTTGAAAACATTGAAGAGAATAATTGTACCAAAGTCACAGTATGTTTGGTTGATGAAAAAAAAATTTGTAATGATATGAAGAAACAAAAAAATTTCTTTGCCTTGATTCCTAGGAAGAGTGAGAAACAATATGAACTAGAACATGCACCTGAGATTGAATCTTTGTTTGAAATGTTAAATCATTGATGATAATGTACTTGATGATTTACCTCATGTGAGAAGTATTAGTCACTGTATGGATCTGATTCTTAGAGCTAGTTTGCCTAATAAAGCACCGCATTGATTCACACCTGCTGAAAATGCTAAGCTGAATAGACAAGTGTGAGAATTTCTTGAGAAAGGTCTGATTAGAGAAATTTTGTGTCCTTGTGTGGTGCCACTTGTATTAGCACCTAATAAAAATGGAAAATGGATAATGTGCACTAATTCTAGAGCCATAAATAAGATAATAACGAAGTAAAGATTTCCTTTTCCTAGGATGGATGGTGTAATGGACTGTTTGAGTGGTGCGAAGTATATAACAAAGATTGATTTATAAAGTGGTAATCATCAAATTAGAATTAGAGAGGAGATAAATGGGTATGAGTGGTTGGTTATGCCTTTTGGTTTACTAAAGCACTTAGTACTTTTATGAGGCTAATGAATAAATTTCTGATGAAATTCTTGCATAAGTTTGTGATTGTTTACCTTGATGACATTTTCATATTCAGTAAGACTAAAAAGGAATACCTTGAGCATATTAGACAACTATTGAAGAGATTGAAGGAAGAGAAATTGCAGATTAACTTGAAGAAATGTTCAATCCTGAACAAGGAGATTGTGTACCTTAGTTTTGTTATTTCAGCTAATGGTTTGAAGATGGATCCTAAGAAGGTAAAAGCTATTCTTGAATGGGCTACAACTAAGAATGTTGGAGAAGTTAGATCATTTCATGGATTGGAAATTTTGTCAAAAATTTTAGTTTTGTTTGTAATATGTTGGTCATTTTTGACCCCCCATTCAACCCAGCATTGATAACTAATCTAAGAGATTTTTAGCAGTCTGGATTCTTTGTTTCAGATTAACATTGTGCCAGGTTGGTGGCTAACATTTCATGTTAACTCAATTTTTTCTTGGTTGGTCCAACCGGCTTGCAGATCTGAAGGATCTTGTATTTTTGGAAGCTATTTGCCCATTTCTACCAAAGCATGAGATGCTACCACGTGTCTCCATTCTATAGTTTCCTCACACAACAATACCTCTATGAGGCTCCACAGTTTGGAATTGTGCCACGTGATAAATGGTCCAATTTCTAACACTTAAGTCAACCCAATGTACATGAATAGATTGAAAGTGGAGTTTAAATGAAAGGTAAAAAGATCATCATTCATTCTATCAAATAGTAGGGTGCGAGATGCTACCAAGTGTCACCATTCTGATGATTCTTCATACTATGGAGTCTCTGCAAGGCTCCAGATCCTAGAATTGCACAATAGTCATTGGATCTGGTATATCTTGGGGTCTCTTCACTTCATCTAAGTCGTCCGCTAGAAATAAGAAAATCTATATCGACAATTGTGTTTTAATATCTTAAGGGGAGGATCTTCATTGACTACCAGTATTCAAATTTGGGAAAATTGGATTCCCCCTCACAATCAACTCTACATGTTATCTTTCTTGGTGGCTTTGTTTGTCCATGGCATGCCATCAAGGCCAATTCTTCAATGCCCAACTACTTCTTGGGCCTTGATTTGCACAATGCCAATGCACTCCATGCCTCTTTTTTGCATATAATGATCAAATTTCAGTGATTTGATCTCTTGCAGCTATAGAGCTATAAAACTAATGCCTAAAGGAATATAATGAAGAATCAAAACATTCAAAACAATAGATTTAACTCACATATATGATTAGACAAAAGATAATTAAAGTACCAAAGTAGCCTAAGAATGTGCAAAGCTCTTAAACCAAGAAATCTTCCCTTTGATGTGTAGATGTGTCTATAAGATGGGATGTGTGCTCAATGATGTTGCTCAATATTCAATGGATGATATGATTCAAAATGGATTTGTGGATGGATTTTGAGATTATGATGGTATTTTGTTAGTCCCTACGCTCTCAAAATAGCATCATAACATTAGCATAGAAGTGGATGATATTTGCAAAGGTAGAGGGTTTCATTTATAGGCCAAGGGGTAGTGAGATGGAGGGTTAGGATGCAAGGAAGGGGAATTGGTTAAGGAGTGCTAGGATGCAAGGAGAAGAGAGCACTTGGATTGTGCTTCTTCAAAGCTCTAGCCTTGTGACAAGTGTCACAAAGGGATTGGATAGGGAAGATGGTCAAAATAGGTGGTTAGAGGAAGTTATGAGGGAATAAAAGGGGGGATGAGTGTGGAAAATAGGTGTAAACAATCTTTAAAGAGCCTTTAAGTCATATAAGAGCCTTTAAGGCTCTTGAATAGGAATGCAAGACTTTAGGGATGGAACTTTGACTTTGGTTTGGTTTAAGACTTTCTTAACCCTTGGTTAAAATTGTGCACATGCTTAAGGAAGGGATTAGGATTAGCTTAGGATGAGATTAAGAGGCAAGTGGTTTGAGATTTAATGAGGTAGGTTAAGTCTTTATTTGAATATATTAAAAGAGGATGTTAAGTCTTTGTTTGAATATTAAAATGGAGGATAAAGTCTTTGTTTGAATATAAAAATGGTTGGTTGGTGGAAGTTTTGACTTTAAAATGGAGGATGAAGTCTTTGTTTTGAATATTAAAATGGGAGATGGGTGGAAGTCTTGGCTTTGGCTTGGGTTAGGAATTCTTAATCTAGGATTAAGATTGTGCACATGGTTAGAGTGAGGATTAGGCTTGGATTAGAGGGGGATTAGGGGGCAAGTGGCTTAGATTTGATGGGATGGGTTAGCTAGGTGGCTAAGTGAGGTTAGTATGTGTGAATGGGTTGGATTAGGGGTTAGGATAGGGTTTAGGGAGGCTTTTATGACTTTAGATATTTTATTAACTGATTTATTTAATAAAATGGGGATATGGAATTAAATTGAATAGATTTGAGGATTTATTCAATTTAATAGAGGAATAGGGATTTAATTGATAAATTGATTTTGGGTGATCATTTGATTTTATCAATTGGACTATAGTTAATTAAATTAACTAATTAACTAGGGGATGACAATAGATTAATTAAATATTAAATACTTAATTAATGATGCCTTAGGAGATGACTAAATAGGATTACTTAAGTGATGTAATCAGGTTTAGGTGTCTACATTTTGCCCCTCTTTGAGATGGTGTTGGAACAATACTATTTCAAAAAAGTTTGAAAATAGATGACATGAAAAAAATTTTGAAAGCAACATGATTGCCCCAATCTTGAATAGAAGAGGAGAGAGTGGACTGTGTGATGCCTCCTCAGGAAGATGGCAGGGAGAGAAGGGGAAGCCCAACAACTTCTTGAAAGGTACAAGAATCGAGGGAAAGTAGGAGGACTGAGAGTGGCTAAGAGAGGTGGTTCAAGGAAGCACATATGCTCACTATGGGAGAATGATACAAAGGAAAAATTTGTGTGCAAGGATAACCAATGGGTAAGAACACTGGCTACAAGAAAAGGGGGGAGGGTGATTGGTTTTCTAAATCGAACCCAAGGAAGTGATTTGGAAGATGGGAGATTTAGGGAGATTATGATTCAAGGATTTATGATTGGTGATGAATAAGATTATGATTGATGCAGGAGCTATGATAATGATTAATGAAGGAGCTATGATTATGATTGATGTAGGAGCTATGATTATGATTAATGCAGGAGCTATGATTATGATTGATACAGGATTAGATACCATGCAATTGATAGGAGATATGATTGTGATATGGATAAAACTATTAGATCATGATTGTAAGACTAATTGGATGGGATGCTTGGATAGGATGGGATGTTTTGATAAGATGGGAGTGTGAAGCAATCCATTGAAGCTTGAGTGTGTGGGTGTTCCAAAGGGGAGCACCACCATGTAGTTGAGCACTTATTTTGATATAGGAATATTTGGGATGTGCTAAGGTTACTAAGAACATCAAGGTCTTTTTACCAATATTACATAGGACTAACGCAAAACAAACACGCAAGGATTGCCCCGGCATCACACATGAATCCCAAAAGAATTAGAGTGGAAATGATACTAGGTAACCCACAAGCAAACAATATTTCCCAAGTGCACCATGTAACCACAAGTGATCACATGTTTGGACTATGCAAGGGTCATATCTGACTAACTCATAAGAAAAAAAGAAAATGAAAAAGATCCTATCAAAACCTTGCTCTTGAATTGCCCCATTCATAGCACACCATGATAGAAAAGATCTTGGCGACCTTGAAGAGGGAACAACCCAAATCTCTTGGTAGAGATACTGTAAGAATCAAACTTGAAATCTCAAAAAGAAAATAAATCAAAAGAAAGTCTGAATCCATGAAAAAAGTAACCTTTTGCCAAAGTGATCAGTAGGACTGGATACTGATGGACCAAGATCAGATGAGAGGAAGGATGCATCCTACAAGGATCTATCGATAATATCAAGGACTAGGATGAGTTGGGCAATCAAAACTATTTAGGACAACATTTTGATGAAAAGGGATCTTGTACGAGAATTCGCTAAAGCACCTAACCAAGAGAACTACAATATTTTTTTATCAAGCATGAACTGACATGAAGAGATGGGAGATATACAATGATACCAAGCAAAGGACTGACATGTAAGGAATATACAATGGACAGACCAAAGTATTTACAAGGGATTACCATACAAAAGCTCAGCATGATAGGATAGTAGCGAGAAAGATGAAGATGAGAAGGTTAGCAGAAGAAAATCTAGGGATGAGGAGATAGTGGGATAAAAAGTGTGGGATGAGAAGCTAGCGAAAAGAGATAGGATATAGCATATTGTTACTATAGGGGAGGTGAGGTGTGAGAAGGATGGAGGTGGTTTCTGACTTGACTATTATGATGGTGGGTATTGAAACTTATTGCCAAAGATATTGATAGCATTTAATGGAAGCCATGGAGAATTTTGTTGGTTCTATAAAAAGTGAGTGAATCTGATGAAAGCCTAGCAATAAGAAGTGTTAGTTGAAGCATAAGAAATGTGTGGGTGAAGAATTAAGATATGAGTGAAATACCAATGGCCAATTCACAAGAGTAGAGGCAGAAAATGCCAAAGGTGATAGAAGGAGGAACGAGGGGATGGAGTGAAGAGGAAAATGAAAGCCAAGGAGAAAGGAAGTGGTTGTGGGGCTACAAGCAGGGTGTAAAGCAGAGCAAACAAGAAGGAAGAGAAACCTTGCCACATCGAAGCATGCGGCATTGTGATCAAGGAGTGGTGGAGGCTAGCAAAATTAATCCAGCTCAAAATCATCCAAAAGAGGAAGAAGAAGATCCAACCTTGCTACAACTATTAGTAGAAGGTGTGATGCAACAAACAGAGTCGAGGGAAAAAGAGAAGGAGACAAACTTGCCAAGTGTGGGAGTGTTGTTAGAGGGAGTGAGTGCAGAAGATCAGCCATCTGTAGAAGAAACTCTTCCAGAAGAGGAACAAAGATCTGTGATGAGACTAGCAACAGTCTTATGGAAGAAGGGAAAAAGTAGTAGGGGATATGATGCAGAGCTCTTGGGAACAAAAGGGTGACCCAATGTTGTCGTAGGAGAATAAAAATTTTGTGCTTGTTGTTTAGGCAATCAAAGGGACAACGAATGTTGTTTGTAATGCAATGTCATGTTTTTTTGTTGGGATTTTATGGAATATATATATATGGATGTTTTTGTGTTTTTTTCAAATAGTTAAATGTTTTTGGGATGTTTGATATATATTTTATTTTTTTGTTTTTGTTGAATATTTAAATGTTTTTTCGATGTTTGATATATATTTGAATGTTTTTGTGTTTTTGTGTTTTTGTGATAAATAATGAAATAGCTTGACTTTTGTAAAAGTGGGAACAATATAATCTGTAGAGTAAGGGTAACCATGACACGTAGGTCAGAATGTCTATGAGTAGATTTAAAAATAATGATAGAAAATAATAAGGTGAAATGTGGGGATGTTTCTCTAGGTGTGTGACAAGACAAATGCTTATGAGGCTTGCGATGGCCAAAAGAGGTCAAGAAGGGCCTTGAAAAGGCTAAAATAGGCCCTTAAAAAAGGCGTTTGGGCATAAAAAGATGTCTCAAGGGCCTAAAAAAGGCATTTGAGCCTAAAAAAGGTGTCTTGGGGGCTTGAAAAGGTCAAAATTGGGCCTTGAAAAAGGCGTGTGGGCTTTAAAAGGCAATTTTGGGGCCTAAAAAAGGCATTTTAGCCTAAAAAGGCATTTCAAGGGCCTAAAAAAGGTGTTTGGGCCTATAAAGGCGTCTCAAGGGCCTCAAAAGGGCATTTTTAGCCTAAAAAGGCATTTTGGGGGCCTAAAAAAGTGTTAGAGGAGTCTAAAAAGGACACTTGGGCCTTGGAAAAGGCATTTGAGGGGCCTAAAAAGGCAATTTGGGTCTAAAAAGGCACTTTGGGTCTAACAAGGACACTTAGGCCTTGAAAAAGGCATTTGAGGGGCCTAAAAAGGCACTGGAGGGGTCTAAAAAGGACACTTGGGCCTTGAAAAAGGCATTTGAGGGGCCTAAAAAGGCACTTTGGGGGAAAAAAGGACATTTGTACCTTGAAAAAGGTATTTGAGGAGGCCCAAAAAGGTGCTTTGGCCTAAAAAGGACACTTGTACCTTGAAAAAGGTATTTGAGGGGCCTAAAAAAGGCACTTTGGGCCTAAAAAGGCACTTGAGGGGCCTAAAAAGGTACTTTGAGCCTAAAAAGGCACTTTGGGCCTAAAAAGGCTTTTAAGGCCTAAAAAAGGTGCTAGAGAGGTCTAAAAAGGACACTTGGGCCTTAGAAAAGGCATTTAAGGCCTAAAAATGCATTGGAGGGGTCCAAAAAGGACACTTGGGCCTTGAAAATGGCATTTAAGGCCTAAAAAGGTGCTAGAGGGGTCTAAAAAGGACACTTGGGCCTTGAAAAAGGCATTGAAGGCCTAAAAAGGTGCTAGAGTGGTCCAAAAAGGATACTTGGGCCTTGAAAAAGCATTTAAGGCCTAAAAAGGTGCTAGAGTGGGGAGCCAAGCTCTCAGGCTTATGCCTACTTATTCTGTACCCCAAACTGTATGAGGATGAAAGAGTTTCAAAGATATCTAGGCTTTCAAGATAGCATTGATATATTTGTTGAAGGGGGTTAGACTAATCGTGGCCACTACAACTTAAATAAAACAAAGGAGCCATGGGGAATTGTTGCTCTTGACAAGAGGAAGGAAAACAAAAGCACCTTTTGTGCTATTTGTGGTGTGCCAGACTTTCCAAAGTTCAGCAAAATGTTTCAGGACATTACTACGCTACTTCTTAATATCAATGAGGCATGTGGAGTTCAAATATCTAACATCCTATTGTAGAGCCTAATTGGGAAAAAGTGAGGTAGAAATTGAGAGAAATTTTGGGGTGTTGTTAATGTTTCAAGTTTTTATGGCCATGTTTGGCAATTATGACCCCTTTTGAATGCTTTGGGCTAGTTGTGGAATTTTTTTGATATTTTTAGACAATTTTTGATTTTTTTTGATATTTTTGGGCGACTTTTGAATGTTTTTTATATTTTTCAGCAATTTTTGAATTTTTTTGGTATTTTTGAGTGATTTTTGAATTTTTTTTTGATAATTTTGGATATTTTTGGGTATGTGGGGGTGAAACAAAGGATGTGAGCAAGATTTGGTGGAATATGGGGGGAGTTTATGATGCCAAGTGGGTTGATTGAGGGTTAAAATAAATATTGGAGATCATTGGCCAAGGTGGATAGCAAAGATGTGCATTGATTTTACTGCAATTCATGTCTATGGTATCTCAATACATAATTAGACTCCATGTTTTCTTTGAGCCACAACCTTCCTTCTCTCCAGCTACCCCTACGTCCATCCATTTCTAATGTCAAGCAACCATTGATTGGTAGAGTATAACTTAAAAATCCAAAATGTTTGTCAATTGGGTATTTGTGAAATTAATTCTACATCGAATACTAGCCTGATAGACCACTCTTGTCTAGGCTATAAGTTTCTCAACCCCAGATAAACAAATAATTCAACTATAAATGCTACCCCTTTATCTTATTCTTATCTTCTATTAATTGTAATGGAAAGCCACAAAGAACCAAAATTTGTCTTAGAGATGGAAAATCAACCATTCAATTGTAGCCCCTTTTCAGTATTGAAGGGTGAGTTTGGCTTCATTTTCTTGATGTGTTGATGGTCTATAGAGGAGTGATGGGATTGGTTCTCCCCTCTTTTTTTCCTCTCTTTTTTTGCATTGGATTTCTTTTGCGGTGTAAGGCAACTGGCATGGACCCTGCAATTTGGCTATATCTCTAAAAGATTCTCTTCAAGAGGTCTATGTAAAAGGGTTCTAAGTCTATTGGTTTCTCATTGTGTAAGGTCCGTGAAAGGTTCTTGTCTAATACCAAGGCCTTTATTTTGGAAAGTAAGGTGTGCGTGAAAGGGTTGTGAGAGAAGGAAGCTCTTCTTTTTTTCTTTTTCTTTTTTCCTTTTTTTGATAATTTTGGAGGATTTATGAATTTTTTTGATAATTTTTTGGCAATTTTTGGATTGGAACTAGGATGTGAGTGAGGTTTGTTGGAATAGTGATACGAGATTTTGTTGTAAGGCTCAAAAGTATACAAGCATGAATATACAATGGGTGGATGACTCAGGAATTTATGATAGAATATAGTAGCCAATGTGCATATGATAGGGAAAAGCTTAGGATGAAAAAATAACATTGATGCAATAGGGTTAATGTTACATGGGTATGGTACACAAAATTATAGGTTATGTTACAAGGATGTGGTACATAGAATATTGTGGCTTGGTACAGGTATATGATATAAAGGCATGGTTTTAAGGATAAAATACACCTGATATGATGCATGTGGTAAGGTAAAAGGATAAAATACACCTGATATGATACATGTGGTAAGATACAAGGATGGAATAGATATGCTAACCATGGTAGAATATGTGATCTAGGTAGGCTTTCCAAGTTGGTGTCATGAGTTGTTGGAGTGCGAGGAGGGAAATCTTGGAATATCTTGGAAAATGGGGAGATGGACAATGAGATGTAAAGGGGTGATACTGGATATGTAGGTCATTGATAGATAATGAATAGGCTAAGTACACGTGGTACCTAATTGTTAGGTTTTCACCAGGATATCGATCCAAGGTGCTTGAATTGCCAAGTATTCACAATTGGACACTTTTTTTTCTTTTCTTTTTGGCTTCTTTTAGGCATAGAATTTCTTGAGGTGAATGATATTGGTGGGATCATTCAGGACTTCACCCTCAAGTGTGGATAATTGATAGGCCCCTAAGCCAAAAGATGTTGTGACCACGTAAGGACCAAGCCATGTGGGCTCAAACTTGCCTTTCTTTTCTTGGTCAGCTTGGACCTTCATATTTTCTTTGAGGACCATGTCTCCTTCTTGAAATTGGTGTGGATGGACTTTCTTATTGAAGTTGCACTTGAGGCGATTCTAGTAGACCATGAGGTGGTCATAGGCCTATTGCCTTTTTTCATCAATTAAATCTAGCTGGGTGAGTCTAGCCACTCTGTTATCCTCATCTGATATCTGGCCTCGCAAAGAAATGTGCAAGGATGGGAGTTTGACCTCAATAGGTAATACTACTTCAGCATCGTAAACCAGGGAGTATGGGTTTGTTCCTATGGATGTACAAAACGAGGTGTGATAGGCCCATAAGGTGGGGTTGATTTGTAAATGCCAATCATGGCCGAAATCATTGACAACTTTCTTTAGAGATTTGAGTGGATTTTATTAGTTGCCTCTACCTAACCGTTACCTTCTAAGAAGTATGGGCTAGAAAATAGTGATGGATATGAAGGGAAGTGCTCAATTCCTCCATATTTAGGTTTTCAAAATTACCTCCATGGTCAATGAAAATGGTAGTTGGGATGCCAAAGCAACATATGATATGATATAGGATAAACTTAGACACCTGAACTCCCATATTAGTGACAAGGGGAAATGCTTCGACCCACTTAGTGAAGTAATTAGTGGCGGTGATTATCCATTTGTGCCCTTCTGAAGAAAGTGGTGCAATAAGATTGATACGATCAAACCCCCAGCAAGCAAAAGGCCATGGTGGTGTATTGGGTTACAAGTCCTAAGCTAGAGCCTAGATCATATTAGCATGTTGTTGACAAGGTAAATATCATTTCACAAACTCACATGCATCATGCTCTAGAGTAGGCCAATAATACCCAGCCCAAATGATTTGCTTTGCTAGCACTATCCCGCATGTGTGAGCATCACAAAGTCCAGTGTGTACCTCCTTGAGAGCCATTGCAGCCTTGTTTTGATCTAAACATCGAGAGAGAGAGAGTATCATGATAACCACAACATTATAGGGTTTGGGCAATGATAGTGTAGTGGGAAGCCTTGCGAATAAGGTTTTGGAATTGGATTCATGTGAGGTGAGGAGATATGATACCATTTAGTAGGTAAGTGTGAATTTTGTCATACCATGGGGATTAGGGACCAACCAAGATGCAAACCTATGTTGATTCATCATTCTCATATGTGGTTTCATGCAACTGCTTGACCAAGAATTCATATTGCATAGCTTCGTGCAGTATTTCCAAGAGAGAACCAATAGTAGTCATGGCATCTACTGCTTTATTTTGTAGTCTAGGTACCTGTATGAACTAGAGTTGAGTAAAAGGCTCCTTTAATTGATCAACCAATTCCTTGTAAGGTAGTAGCTTTTCATCCTTGGTTTGATATTCATTTAATGCTTTTTTGATGATAAGTTGAGAATTATCATAGACTTGTAGCTATGAGATATTCCATTCAATGCCAATCTTGAGCCCTGCAACAAAGACTTCATACTCTATGATGTTATTGGTACACTGAAATTGCAGCTTGAAAGGTTTAGGAATATAATTTCCTTGAGGTGTGACCAAGAGTATGCCTGCACCAGAGCCATGAAATGTATAGGAGCCATCAAAATATAGCTTCCAGGATGGTTGTTCTTCTATCAAACAGAGGAGTTCATCTAGGAACTCCATAATGAGGGGGTGGTCTGCAACCAAGGGTGCATCTACCAAGTGATCTACAATAGCCTAGCCTTTGCTAGCCTTTTTGTCAATATATTCGATGTCAAACTTGCTGAGAAGCATAACCCATTTTGCCAGGCATCCTATGAGTATTGTGCGAGAAAGCATATATTTTAATGGATCAATTTTTGAGATTAGCTACATAGTTTGACTCAACATGTAATGGTGTAGCTTTTGGGTGGAAAATACCACTACTAAGCAAGCCTTCTTCATTGGTGTGTAGTTGAGCTCATATCCCACTAATGTTTGGCTGATGTAATAAATAGCCCTTTCCTTCCCTACATTATCAAGTTGCACTAGAAGAGAACCTAATGTTGTGGGAGTAGATAGGATGTACAATATGAGTGGACGCCCAGCAACTAGAGGAACCAAAATAGGAAGATTAGCCAAGTATTCCTTGATGAGCTCAAAGTTATGCTAGCAAGAAGGATCCCATCTGAAGTTTTGATCCTTCTTGAGTAGGTGTGTGAATGGCTGATATTTATTAGCAAGCTGGGAAATGAACCATCTGACTAATAGGAGTTTTCCCTATAGAGAATGAAGGTGTCTAAGTGTCCTAGGAGGAGCCATATCCATGATGGCTTTGACATTTTTAGGGTCAATCTTGATACCACACCGTGACACAATGAATCCTAGGACCTTTCCTGAGGTGACATTGAAGACATATTTCTTTGGATTCAGCATGAGATGATATTTTGCCAATCAATTAAACACTTCCTCGAGGTGAAATTAGTGATCAAGAGCATTGAGAGACTTGACTAAAATATCATCCATGTAATCCTCAAGAATCTTATGGATTAGGTCATGGAAGATGACCATCATGGCATACTAATAGGTTGCCCCAGCATTTTTTAGCCCAAACAGTAGCATGTTGTAGCAGAATGTTCCCCAAGGTGTAGTGAATGTTGTCTTATGCTGATCTTCCTCTGCTATATGAATCTGATTATATCCAGAGAAACCATCCATTAGTGACAAGAGTTCATGACCTGCGGTGAGATCCACAATCATGTCAATAGTTGGTAATGGAAAGTCATCCTTCGGACGAGCTTTATTAAGATCCCTAAAATTGGTGTAGATTCTAGAAGGCTTGGTAATAGGTACCATGTTAGAAATCCATTCAGAATAATCTATTGGGCAAATGATTTTGGCCTCTAGCAACTTTTCTAACTCTGCTTTAACCAATAAATCAACTTTGGGGTGCATCTTATGAAGCTTTTGCTTAACAGGTTTGGGTTTTGGATCCATGGCCAAATAGGGTACCACTAGCTTGGGGTCCAACCCTAGCATGTCTTGATATGACCATGCAAAATGACCCACATTCTCATGGAGGACTTCAATGAAAAGATTTGCCTACTCAGGTGGTAGAGAAGCTATAATGTATGTGATATGTGGTGTCTCTATCAAACTGATATTTACTGTCGAGTTTCCTCTGTCAAAACTGAAGATATAGGAGGCCTATACTCTTATGGGGGAAGGATGAAATCTCCATCTTCAGGTGCCTCGACGAGGTTTTCACCATTAGATACATTCTTTATTTTTATTTCATTTTTTGAGTCATCCAATGGTGCTCTAGAGGAGTTTTCACCAAAGGACATCTTTCATTTGATATTTTGCTTTTTTGTTTCCTTTTTTATTTTAGTTTTGTAACTAGATATTTCCTCCTCCCTAAAGTAACCTACAGGATCCAGCTTGTAGATATATGTCGATGGTGGTGGCAGCCATTTATGTGGCATTTCTACCCCCGTGAATTTAAGGAGTACATGCTCGGTACAGAATTTATCAACATGAACAACACTAGGTTGGTTTGAATCTATGACTTCAGGGTGAGTGAGGGGTAGGTCTATGACATTTAGGGATAGTTGGCAGAGAACAGAGGCTCCTAGGATTAATTCATCAAGGAATATATCGTCTTAGGCTTTCTTTTCTACTTCCTCAAGAATGTCTTTGACCTCAACAAGGTTATTTTGGATGTTTGTGAAGGCATGGCCTTCCTTCGTAGTACCCCCAATTGTGGGGAGTCCATAGCCTCAGCCTTTGGTTTTCTGTCCCTGGTGTGCCTCTATAGGCTTTCTCATACCTGATTCCAGATGGCCCAAACCACCTCCTTGATAATCCCATTGCTCCATGGCCAGGTGATGTGACCAAGCATATTTCTATTTAAAGTGATCAAGAAGTGCTTCACTTTTAGGAGGTAGCTCCTTGTATAGCCATGTGTTAATGTCTGGTGCATTCTCCTCTCCATCAAGGATAACCCTTGATAATAAATGTAGTAGGGCCCATTTGTTGGAGTCAAGAGGTGTTTTCTAGTCTAGGCCCTTGATGTGTCGGGCACCCTTGAGTATGGGGATCAAGTGGTAGAGCGCCGACAAAAAAAAACATCTATAAGACTGTACTCACCACAACCTTGGTAGTTGATCTTAATCGTGGAAAGAGTGGAGGCTAAAATGGGGTCTGGATCATGGCAGGTGCTAGAGGAACTGGCTGTGGTGTGGCCAACTTCAATCCCAAGAAAATGATTGGTGTATGAAGCTTCAATAGCATTGCAATAAGCAAAGGGTTTACGATCTGCATGGTTGATTATCTCAGTACCATTATGCAAAAATTTGATGCACTTATGATATATGGATGGAACAGCCTTCATGGCATGAATCCATGGGTGACCGAGGAGGATGTTGTATGGAAGGTTAAGATCAACTACATGGAAAAGTGTTTCTTGAGTGACTGGGCTAACTCTAATAGGGAGAAAGATGGTTCCTTCAGTGGTGCACTCCAAATTGTCATATGCCTTGATGGTGATTACTTCATTAATGATATTTGCCTTAGTGTATCCTGCCTATTTGATGAAATTTAGAGTACATAGATTTAAAGTTGATCCATTATCTATCATGACCCATTTAACAGCAAAGTTAGAAACCATGATGGCTATAAGGATATGATCTAGTTCAACTGTTGGGATATCAATGGTTTTGAAGGATAAGACACATGATGTTGAAAGATGGCCAACCAAGTTGTGAAACTCAGTGGCATTTATGTCGGAGGGGATGCATGACTCATGTAGAGTACTGTTAAGGATCTCTTGATAAAGTGGGCTTGTTCATAAGAGATCCAGAATGGAGATCTGGGCTGACGTGTTTCCAAGGTGTTCCAAGATGTTATATTGCAACCCTAATGAGGATGATTCTGATGGAGATTCTCTAGATGGAGGTAGTCTTGATGGTGTAGAAACAAGTTGGCCAACTATATTGAGTCGAGTTTGGCAAGTAGCGACTACACATTAGGTATCTAGTCCCTTAATGTTAATGATGTTGATGGATGGCTCAACCTATGATATGCAATCGATGAGGCTTCAATAGTCTAAATATGTTGAGGTATAGTTTTGAGACTTGTCTCGGTTATCTCTTTGTTTTCCTTTAGTATTGTTTGGTTTGTTGACAGGAGGGTTTGTAGGTGCTTTTCCTAGGTTTGTGTTATGAGGAGGGAAAGAATTTTGATACATCATTAATCTTGCATTAGGTGAAGTTTGTGCCCCCATTGTGATTTCTTTCTGATCAATTAGGTCTTGGATATAGTCCTTGAGTTGCATGCATTTGAGGGTGGTATGTCCTTTGACACGATGGAATTTGCAAAACTCATTATCTTTGTACCAGGATGCACTAGATTGGTTTCGTTCCAAGGGTTGTTTTGGTGGATGTCGAATAAGATTATCCTTAGCTAGTTTGTCAAAGATTGCATCAAGAGGTTCCCCCAGTGGGGTGTATACACGAGGTTGTCTCTGAACACGAGATTTAGTACCTACCGAAAGTGTGATAGCATTGGTTTGATTATGATGAGTAGGTATTTGCTGATTGTTCTGTATGGGTGGCGGGTGATACACAGGGTGGTTGTTGCTAAAGAAATATGGTAGGAACATTAGTAGCCACCCCAATGATATGAACTTTTTGGGTGTTGGTGGCACCATCTATCACCATGTTTTTATTTTTGTTCCAATATTGGGTTTTTTTTATTGCTTGGTCCTCAGTCCTGAGTGTTTTCCTTGTAAAGTCTAATAACACCATCCTTAATGAGGCCTTGTTCAAGTCCCATCCCCTTTTCCTTAATGTCTTTGTATGTTTGTAAACAATTCATAACCATATGATGGGCGAGACTAGGGTGTGCATTGTTTATGAACATTTTGACAAGATGACACTTAGGAATGGTACAAGAAATCCTAGATGTGAGTATTTTCCAATGTTGCAAGTATTCTACAAGGCTTTCTCCCCCTTTTTGCTTAGTATGAACTAGGTCCATGACAGATAATTCAGTTTCAACAAGATGAGTGTATTGAGCCACAAAGGCTTCAAAAAGATTAGCAAAAGTTTTAATATTGCCTTGAGGGATATGACAGAACCATTCTAAGGCTGGGCCTCCTAAACTTTTGGGAAAGAGTTGCATGAGGAACACATCGTTATAGGCTACCTCCTGACAATGCATATAGAATTCCTTAACATGTGTGACTAGATCACTTTTCCCCCTAAATTTGTCAAACTTGGGGATCTCAAAATGTTTAGGAAATGGTATCATCATGATGGTTTTGTCAAACGGGTATGGGCAGTCATTCTCACACTTGAAAGTTTTGGAGTTTGTCCCATCTTTGAGGGCTTTAAGAGAATTTTTCATCTCTTCCCATTCAGAGTTTACAGGTGGGGGAGTGAGTGCCCTTGATCCAAGTGCCCCTAGTGTAGGATACATGCCAAGATCTGAAGGTTGATATGGAAAACCCTAGTTTCCATATGGCATCTATGGAAAAATAGGTTGCACAACTGGTGGGATGGATGTTATGGGTTGTTGCAATGTGTTTTGGGTATACTGTTGCATCTGCTGAGAAGTTTGTTGGTGGGGAAGATAAGTATGAGGTTGCTGCCCTATGAGATATTTCTATGTGGGTGCTTGAGCATACTGCTGGCGTGAAGACTATGGCTGAAAGGGTGGTAATATGGGTAATGCATGTGCCATGCTTTGGGAATACATACCATGTCCAATATATGTGGGTTGCACTCCTGCTTGAGAGTATGACTGATTATGAATAGGTGCAAGGTAATTAATCTATGGTAGAGTATTCATCATAGGGAACTACAATGGTGAGGTGGTTTGGCTATTTCCCAAAGGTGGCATGGAGAAATAGTTGGTCAGGGGTGGTAGTGAATAACAATGTGAAGTGGTGGATGAAAGTGCCTGGTGGGTAGACATGGTTGCAATGCTAGGGGGAAGACTAGTGATAGGGCCCTGCATCATAGCAAAATTCCAAGATCCTAAAGGAAATGCAGTCAAAGAGATTTGGCTAGCTACAAAGGGATTGATAGTGATGTTAGGTGGGATGGAAGATGAGGTATTGGACCCTAGTGGCAGTATTTGAGTAGTAAATGGACTAGATGTGATGTGGGGTGGAAGCAAAAATGTAGTGTTGTTGGATGCAAATGGAGGATTTGGTGGGGTAGGAAAATGAGTAGTGGATGCAAATGTAGATAGTATACTCAAGGTTGGTTGGGATGTAGTATGCACTAAGGGTTGAGTGAGAGTGGGATGGGTATTTTGCGAAATGGGAACAGGCACCTAGGTTGAGAGTATATTTGGGTCTGTTGGTTCTACCTAAGGTGGTTGCCATCCAAACAAAGGGTGAGTAGGATCTGTTATGTTGATGGGGGGTGGACGCCCAAACTCAAAGGCACCAACATTGTCCCTTAAGAAATTTTCCATGATGGTTTCCTTGTTTCGATCTTTGATGGCATTTATAATGGTAACATGACCAGGTTGGTTCATGAAAGCATCAATGTCTATGGAGGAACTTGTTTCTTCAAGGATTTTTGGTGGTGGATCTAGTGGCATCATGGAAACTACAAGGTACAACTGAGCTCAAGATGTGTTACTACTATGACAAGGATCCATGTCCTTTTTCTATGTGTTCTTACCAAAATGTGTGGTAGGTGGCATGAAAGGATGATTTTCCTAATGATGAAAATGCAAAGAGGAATGATGCTAAGTGTATATGATACTTTTAAGAATCTAGATGATATGGTGCTACGTGGAGGAGATTGTGTTTCCCTTAAGTGTGAACTTGAATATGCGGTGGTGATATCAAACCCTAAGGTAGCCTTGTGACTATTTTGGAAGAAAAATGGGATCAAGTGTGTAGCCCAACCTTTTTCTTAAGGTGATGTGGGACACAAGTGATAGTTTATCCTAAACAATGCTTAGTTTAAGGAAAACTATGATGGTGAGATGGATGGAGATTTCTTTAGGGAGACAAAGCTTAATGAGGTGATACAAAAATGTTTCTAAGTGTGGAGTAACTAATGGAGGATTTTAGGGTTTAATGATGCTTGATTTGGAAGATTTTTGAAAACCTAAGGTTGATGACAAAAAGTGGAGGAGATGATTCTACCAAATGTTTAGATGGGGTGAAGAATTAATAGAGAGACTAAACCTACAAGGAGACAAGTGCATAATTGTGTGTGGAAAAAGATAGACCTAATCAAAGTAGTTAACATGAGAGTTATTGATAAGGCTATGGTTGACACCTCATCGGAGAGTTAGGTTCTAAATCTTGTAATCCTACTCGGTTTGTAATGCAACGTCTGCTCTATCTTTCTCAATTTGGTCTAGCTTGGAAATCCTTGGGTTGGGAATATTTTTTTGATGTTTTTCTTCTATCTCCATGTAAACTGGTATTTGTGGAAGTTTAGCCTTTTTGAACTTAGCCTTAGGTTGGCCTAACATGAGATAACCCTAAGAGATTTGATCACAACAGTGGGGTTTTGATGGGTAGTGACTACGCTAAGTATACCTTTTGACCTTGGATTGGGATCATAAATTGATTGAGGGATAGCTAAGTTTTTAGAAATGTAAAATTTGACTGAAGTGGGACAAACAAGACTTTAGGATTTTGTTGTGAATGAACTTGCTAACAATCTTTTAGTCAAGAGTAAAAGTGTTGTTTTTAGTCAAGTAGGGTAAGTAACAAGGATATTTTGAAAAGGGACAAAACTTTGGACCAAGGAAAAAGGATTAGTAACTAAGACTTGCTTAGTGATTTTATTGTTTTTGAGGGAATAAGTATAACTTTTTTGGCAAAGAGAAAGTCTGGACCAACAAGACAAACAATTGTTGCAAATAGACTTTCTAACAACTGCCTTTTGAGATAATAAAGGTGGAATTTTTTTCTCTGATATGAGGGTTTTTATAAACAAACAATTTCTCAAAGGACAAAGCAACTTTGAGAAAGGAAAATAGATGATCTCTTTAGAAAAAGTATTTTTGATAATAACCACAAAATTGTGTATATTTTACAAATGTTTTTCATGGGTCTTGAGCACAAATAAGACAATTCAAACACACTCTTTATCCCTAAAGTTAAATTTTGGCTGCAACATGCTATTCAATGACCCCACAACTTGATGTCTCCTAATTCTAGTGCAATATGTTCCTCTTATCGAAGAGGTGAGCCGATACAAGAGTCGATCAACAAATGATACACATCAAAGAATCTTCAAGGCATGAAAAATAGAAGTTCCCCTTCTGCAAGAACAATGACCCTTGGAGATGAAACCCAAGTGGCCTTATGCCTCTACTAGGGGAGCACAATGGTGAGTAATCTTGAGGGATGTTGTTTCCCTTGCACTGCAAATAACATGCCAAGGATAAAATGGTAGTTACTAAGTTGGTTCGTAATTAGGTATGTGGTGTCAGCCAAATAGTTGTTATGTATGTGATCCACTTAAGAATCTATTCTAGACATGCTGAAATTGTGGGAAAAAATTTCCACCTCAAGCTACCCCAGAAACACACTGCCTGAACTTTCCTAATGCACTGAGAAAGTTTACATTTCCCCTCATTTATATACCAGCTAGATTATTTACTGGTTTGAGCTTCTCACCAATGAGGATACGCTTCCCAGAGGTGGAGGAACTCGCTAGAAGCACTCCTAGGTTGTTGTGAATGGTCTTGCTAACAACTTCGGTACATGTGTCATGTATTTAAACGGTTCTACTTTGCAAGAAATAGAGAAGTCAAAGATGTGCTAAAAGGCACAATCTCAATACACGCAAGACACTTGATTCATTCTATTTCTAAAGCTTTTAGATTCTCTATCATATAACATGAAGACATACATGATTAACATTCAGATGTTCATTCCAACTAAACAACATCGCCAAAAAAGGTAAATCGAGTCAACAAAAGTAAATCGTGCATGTGAAAGCTTGAAAAGGAGGGAATAAGAACATTTTTACTTTAGAGCATTCGAGATTGAATGAAGTTCATTTTAAGCACCAAAGTTGAAGTGTGTTGATTTGCAATGTTCTTTAATACCCAAAATTAAATGTTTATCACATTCATTCTTTTTAATCTTTAGCATTCAAGATTGTGTTAATCATGCATTCCAATGAAAACGTTAGATTTTAGGCCATGGCACTCAAGATTTGATTTTAGCAACATGCATTCAAAGAAAAGTGTTTAAACTTTCAAGTTCATTTTCCAAGAGCATTAAACCATGTAAGGAAAACTTGCAAGAAACATGGTTAGTGGTTTCATAGAAGTCTTCAACCAACAAGGCATGAATTAGCAAATATCCCTGCAAAACCTCAAGTTAGGGTACCAAAATAAAAAGTGAAATAACCCTGCAATAAAAATATTAATAACAACATTCGATCATTGATAGCAACAATAGGTAACTAAAATGCTACAAAATATGATAAAAATAACACCATCATGACGGGCTCAGAACCAGCTTTCCAACGATGTTTCATTTTCTAAAAATAGAGTTTAGAATGAGTAAAACACTGAATGTTGCTTCTTAAGGCTTAGAAAGGTATGTAGAAATGATGTCGTGCTAACATCACCAAAGTGAAAGTTTAAATTTGATGGCCATATAGCTTATCATAGGCAAAAAATGACCTACTGACATGGCAAATCCAATGGGCGCTGACTATGCATGATTAGGTAGTGACTTAATATGATGATGTTTTGACTGAAATGGTTAGGACCCAATGGGTGGAAGTAAGAGTTGCAGTGGTGGCGGCGGTCTTTAAAGGCCACGGGCTACGAGGAGGTTGCAGGAGGCATTGGAGTTAATGACAAAGGGTGGAAGAAGTAGCGGAGGTCACAAAAAATTGGTACTGGTAACAGTGGAAGGTTGTCTGGGATGAAGAGTAGGTTGTGGGAGGAGTGTAGAGGAAGTGAGGTAGGGACGAAGGAGGCTGTGAACAAAGAAGGTAGGCAGGGCCACACGGCTATGGTGACTAGGAATGGCATTGTGGTGGCCGCTAGGTGGGTCTGGATGGTGCCTACAAGAAAATTTTACACTTTTTTGAATTTTTTTTTTCAAATACATATATATGAATATGCATATTTTTACCAAATTTTCACTAAAAAAAGTGTTACCCAAAAAAAAAAAAAACTTTTTTTTTTAATATAAAAATATTAAAGAAAATTTGAGGAAGAGAGAAGGTGAGATTTTTTTATTTTTTATTTTTTAATAAATAAATAATAAATAAATAAATTTCACCTTGTGATTGTGGGTGGTCCCACCAGGCATGCCAAAATGTAGAACTGTAAAACTAGTGCTTAAAGGAATATAATGAAGAATCAAAACATTAAAAACAATAGATTTAACTCACATATATGGTTAGACAAAAGAGAATTAAAGTACCAAAGTAGCCTAAGAACATGCAAACCTCTTAAACCAAGCAATCTTCCCTTTGATGCATAGATGTGTTCGTAAGATGGGACGTGTGCTCAATGATGTTGCTCAATCTTCAATGGAGAATATGATTCAAAATAGATTTGTGGATGGATTTTTCCATTATGATGGTATTTTGTTAGTCCTTACGCTCTCAAAATAGCATCATAACATTAGCATAGAAGTGGATGATATTTGTGAAGGTAGAGGGTTTCATTTATAGGCCAAGGGGTAGTGAGATGGAGGGTTAGGATGCAAGGAAAGGGAATTGGTTAAGGAGGGCTAGAATGCAAGGAGAAGAGAGCACATGGATTTTGCTTCTTCAAAGCTCTAGCCTTGTGACAAGTGTCACAAAGGGATTGGATAGGGAAGATGGTCAGGATAGGTGGTTAGAGGAAGTTATGAGGGAAGAAAAGGGGGGATGAGTGTGGAAAATAGGTGTAAAAAGTCTTTAAAGAGCCTTTAAGTCATATAAGAACCTTTAAGGCTCTTGAATAGGAATGTAAGACTTTAAGGATGGAACTTTGACTTTGGTTTGGTTTAAGACTTTCTTAACCCTTGGTTAAAGTTGTGCACATGCTTAAGGAAGGGATTAGGCTTAGCTTAGGATGAGATTAAGAGGCAAGTGGTGTAGGATTTAATGAGGTAGGTTAAGTCTTTATTTGAATATATTAAAAGAGGATGTTAAGTCTTTGTTTGAATATTAAAATGGAGGATAAAGTATTTGTTTGAATATTAAAATGGTTGGTGGGTGGAAGTTTTGACTTTAAAATGGAGGATGAAGTCTTTGTTTTGAATATTAAAATGGGAGGTGGGTGGAAGTTTTGGCTTTGGCTTGGGTTAGGAATTTTTAATCTAGGATTAAGATTGTGCACATGGTTAGAGTGAGGATTAGGCTTGGATTAGAGGGGGATTAGGGGGGCAACTGGCTTAGATTTGATGGGATGGTTTGTTAGGTGGCTAAGTGAGGTTAGTATGTGTGAATGGGTTGGATTAGGGGTTAGGATAGGGTTTAGGGGGGCTTTTAGGATTTTAGATATTTTATTAAATGATTTATTTAATAAAATGGGGATATGGAATTCAATTGAATAGATTTGAGAATTTATTCAATTCAATAGAGGAATAGGGATTTAATTGATAAATTGATTTTGGGTGATCATTTGATTTTATCAATTGGACTATAGTTAATTAAATTAACTAATTAACTAGGGGATGACAATAGATTAATTAAATATTAAATACTTAATTAATGATGCCTTAGGAGATGACTAAATAGGATTACTTAAGTGATGTAATCAAATTTAGGTGTCTACAATAGCTAGGTGTACTTATTTTGTCTCGTCCTATCACTTCCAGCGAGCAATTGCACTTCATGATCAGATTTCTTCTAATAATTACTTATTTCTCTCCTCTACAACTCAACTCCACCTAGTTGGAGTTTTAACTCAAGGTTGCATATGGGTTACACCTGCACCCTATAAAGGCAAGTTTTGTTATTATTATAGGGATCCCTTTTTCTGATATTTTGTAGATTTATCCTCTGTAAATATTTTTGTCTCTTATTCAATAGAAATTGTTGCTATCACATCCATTCTCAACCAATTAAATTTGTGCAACCTTGGATGCCTCATTTTCGTTGATGTATTTTGACAATTACAGCACCTTATGTATATGTTTATTATAATTACCTAATCAGTTAAGTGACTCTTTGTATTCCTTGCATGGTCATGTTATTTCTTGGCTTTTCTATGGTGTTAAGATTGAAAGAATATAGATAGTGGTATTTCTTGTGAAGTCTATTTGATTTTAGTGCAATTTTTGGAAAGAATTAGATCAACATTTATTCGATGCATCACTATTTTTCTCCTTCAGCATTTTAAATTATGTTTCCTTCTCCCTTTTCCTTCTAATTCTTAGTTAGGTGCACCTGGATTGTGAGGAAGTTGGCTTTCTCTGTAGATTTGATATCCAATTACAAAGTCCCACACTTTTGAGATTGTTTCCATGTTACATAGGGTCGCCCAGGGATAACACGTCGGGCAAGGGTGCAGACTTTCATATCAACAGTTATGATTGAGACTATGAGAGGAGACAAAAAAAGGATTTCAAGTGGACACATGGAGCAGAAAAGAGTTTTGAGACATTGAAGAAAAAGATTGTAGAATTACCTACAGTTACTTTGCCTAATTTTAGAAAAGTTTTTCAAGTTGAATGTGATGCTAGTGGAAGTTTTATTGGAGTTGTTTTGAGTCGAGAAGGAAGACATGTATTTTTCTTTAATGAAAATTTGAATGATGCTAAGAGAAAATATTTAGTTTATGATCATGAATTATATGTTATTGTTCAAGCTTTTAAGAAATGGAGACATTATTTGATTCCTAAAGGTTTTTTGTTGTAGAATGACCATAAATTTTTACAGCATTTAGTAAGTCAAAATAAATTGAATAAGAGACACGTGAAGTGGGTTGAGCATTTGCAGAACTTTTCTTTTTTATTGAAGCATAAGAGTGGATAATCAAATAAGGTTGTTGATGCTTTGAGCTAAAGAAAGAATTTGCTGACAGAGATGAGAGTTGAAGTACTTGATTTTTATGATTGAAGTACTTGTATGAAATTAATCCTAATTTTTCATAACCTTGGAGAGCTTGTAAAGATATGATGGTAAGAGATAGATGGGCTAATTATTTCATTCAGGAAGACATGTTCTTTATTAATACCTAGAAAATCTATGAGAGATAACATCACGAAGGTGAAGCATAGTGGCGGACTTGCAAGACACTTTGGGATTGATAAAATAGTAAATTTGATTTCTAATAGGTTCTTTTGGCTAGAGATTAATAAGGATGTGTAGAGATTGGTTAGAAGTTGCAAAATTTGTCAAATAACAAAAGGAACTAGTCAAAGTTTGGGATTTTGTTCACTATTACCTGTACCTAGTAAGTCTTGGGAAGACATCAGTATGGGATTTTTTCTTGGTTTTCCTAGAACTCATAGAGGTAATAATTCAATTTTTGTAGTAGTCAACATATTTTCAAAGATGGCTCATTTCATACCTTGTAATAAGACATCTCATGCACTACATGTGGCTACTTTATTATTTAAGGAAGTGGTGAGATTGCATGGTTTTCCTAAGACTATTGTTTCACATAGAGATACTAAATTTATTGGTTATTTCTAGAGGAAACTTTAGAAGATGAATACAAAGTTCAAGTTTAGTTCTACATTTCATTCACAAATAGATGGAAAAATAAGGTTATGAACAAAAGTTTGGGTAACTTTTTGAGATGTTCAGTTGGAGATAAGCTTGCTAATTGGGATTTTGTTTTGACACAAGTAGAGTTTTCATTAAAAAAAAATTGTGAATAGGAGCACTAAGAAGACACCTTTTTGAGATTGTTACTAGAATGAATCTTAAAGGAACTACTAAATTAAGGGATTTGGCTATTGATGTTAAAAGAAGTGTTGAAGATGAGGAATTTGCAGATTTCATGAAGACTTTGCATGAGGAAGTGAAATGGAATTTGGAAAACAGTAACTTGGAATATAAATAGAGAGTAGATAAAAGGAAGAGACATAAATCTTCTGAGGTAGGAGATGAGGTTATGATTCATTTGAAGAAAAATAGATTTCCAATTGGTACCTATAGTAAACTGAAAACAAAGATATTTAGTCCTTGTAAGATTTTAAGGAAGTTTGACAATGGAAATGCTTTTGAAGTTGAATTACTAGAAGATATGGATATTTGACCTATATTCAATATTGTAGATATCATTGGGTATTTTGAATCAGATGATGAACTGAAAGATCTTCAAACCTAGATTATCCTAAGAAGAAGACAAATGGCATTAAGAGGATCTTGAATAGCACAATAAGCAATAGTGCAAGAGGAAAATACTACATGGAATACCTAGTTCAATAGAGAGAAAAACTAGCAAAAGACAGTTTATAGATTACACAGAATAAGTTGGATCTTTATGATTTAGGTCAGAATATCTAGAATGCCAGATGTGGACATAGGTTCCTTATTAACCCCAGGTGTCTAATGTAGGAGCATCTTGGGTATTTGAGCAATCTTGCATCATCCAAATATATTTCTTATTTTATGTACCAATTTGTTGTTCCTGAAGTAGTCATTGTTATTTTTTGTTTTAGGTTGTGCACAATTGATATCATGTCAAGGACCTATCCTTTATCCTTGTCCTAAGTGTGTATTCCCTAATGTTTCATATTCTTTGTGTCCGATGACATTTTTTGTAGTCTCTATTTCATGTGAAGCATGTTGTTTCCTTTGGCACAATTTTTGTACATTTATGTGGCATCTTGTGCAGTTGGGAGCTAACTCGTAACATTTGTTTAGACCTATTTCTAAAAGAATGTGATCTTAAGTTGTCTTTTTCTTGGGTTTTGGTTTACTCTTCAAAGGTTGGACCTATAATGTAATTAAAAGCCTGACTAACCAACTTGTGGCTTAGCTAGCTATATAATAAGCTTGCTTAGATGCATGAGAGACTGGTCTTAGAGAGAAGAAGATAGAAGATATGATTTTGGACTCCAATTTTGTAATTCTCATGGTATATGGGCACAACCCAAAAGGTCTTATAGTCAAGCATGTTGTTTTCTTTATATTTGAAGTGAAATAATTACACCTATTGAATGTTGCATATGGACTCTTGTTCCCTATTGTTTGTCTAAGTAAATCTTCTATGTGTAGATCTTAGCAAGGGTAGTTTGGGGTTTCCTCCTTGGGCATCATAAGGCCTTGCATAAGGCTCCCTTCTCAAGATAGTGTAAATCTACCTATCAATATTTAAAAAACTCTTTCATCTCTATGTGGTAAGAATGTGAGTGATTATGTAGGAATTAAAAATTATTGATATTTAGTATGGAGGATGGAAATGGAAAACCCTAGATGAAGCTTCACTTTCATCACAGGAAAAGTGCATTTTTAATCAATTTTTTTTAAGTAGACAAACAAACCATAAAGATAGGAAAGATAAATCAATTTGGGGAGTCTCGAAGGATGGTTATTGTAAAGTCAAACTAGGGTATGATAAAGTAATAAATTCTAAACAATGGGATAAAAATGGCATCCCTCTAAATCTATCTTGGGATCCAGTATGTTTTCAGAAAGGTGTCTTCCATTAGGATGCTCTTCAAAAGAGAATTATAACAGAAGATAGGTTTACCAAGGTGGGTTTTGAAGGACCATCTAGATGCTCACTTTGTGAAAAAGAATCTAAAATTCTTGAACACTTTCTTTATGATTGTTCCTTTGCTAAGAATTGATGGTATTGGTTATGTAAGAAATTGAATTTGCAAACCAAATTCCCTAATAGCTTATTAAAAAAAATTAAAAGTTCGTCGAAACATGGTTGTTCTACAGTTTATAGTAATTTATGTAAAATATCTCCTTCCACACTCCTATGGGAATTATGGAAAGAAAGGAATAGAAGAAATTTTGTAATGAAAAGATGGATCTACCATCCTTTTTTAATAAATTGGAGGCTTATATTATTGAGGTAGCTAACAATAATCTTAAAAACTCATACTTGAGGAGGAAGGATTTTTTTCGGACTAGGATGTAGATATGCGTAAAAATTGGTTTAAATTAATTAATCCACCAATGATAAACACAAATCCAATAAGATCACTAAAAAAGTATTTAAATGGGAACCTCCTCCTATAGGATGGTCAAAGTTAAGTTTTTGATGGGGCCTCTAGAGATAATCCTGGACCAATAGTCTCTAGGATGTATTATTTGTTCAAATAATGGATCATGCCCAACTAAAAGCATTAAACCTTTAGGAATAATGTCTAATGACTTAGTGAAATTAGAGGCCCTGATAGAAGGCTTAACTCTAAGTAGAAAGATATATATTAACAAATTAGTTATCAAAGGAGACTCCCAAATTATCCTAAATGTGTCAAGAAAAAGAGAAACCCTAAACTGGATCCTTAATTCTAACTTGAATATGCCTTAGCCTTTGTTAATCAATTCTAAGAACCAATCATAAAACATAATTATAGGGTAGGTAATAGAGAATAAGATAACCTTGCTAACAAAGGAACAAATGGAGAAGAGATTCTAATAGGACAAGATAATATGATAAGAATAAATTAGACACTTGTTCTTGGAGCGAAATTGGTTTAGAACTTTTACTGTCAAAATGAAATATTAATTTCTTTTGAAAGGTTTTGTATGTCTATGTGCAAGCTATATGATTGATCAATTTAGCTAATATCATGGAAGTTTAATGTTAATAAGTGGCCTATTTTTAGTTATTCAAAACTTTTCCTTATATACTGTTTGATTTTAAAATTAAAGTTAAGAGCAGATAAATTCAATTTTTTTATTATGAAGCATATTTCTTTTTGTTCTAACAACTTGATTATAGCCAAGTTTAATTTTCAAGTTATATTTGTAAGGATATGAAGCATATTTCTTTTTGTTCTAACAACTTGATCGTAGCCAAGTTTAATTTTCAAGTTATATTCGTAAGGAATTATCAAGAGTATAGTTATGAATTTGAAAATTAAAAAAAAAGAAGTAAAATTGGTTAAATTTCTCTAAGATATTTATATAAGGATTACACCAAGAATACCTATCCATATCTTATCTTTGGTGCTCAATTGAGATGGTTTTCTTAATCTAAACACAATCTTGGGCCTCGTAGCCTTTACCTATAAAAAAAAATGTGATATTTTTGCATTAGACAATTAAATTTTTAAGTTTAAATTTTTATTTTTGTTTTATACAAATGAATATAGGGAGAAAAATTATATATATGATACTTCGTATAAAGATTTGTTTGAAAATTTAAAAGTTTATTTCATGTTAAAAAAAAAAATTTAATTTTTTTTAAAAATTTAAGTTATAATTTTTTTTTTAAATTAAAATAATATTGAAACCCTAACAGTCAATATAGACATAATTGTAATTGTAATCTTAATTTTTAATTTTATAGTATAATAGAAATAATTTTGTCTACTAACAATTATATATTATATTTATGCAATACATAACTTTTTATAATGGTCAAAGGGTTCTATTCAAGATTCAAACAATCTTTACTCACTTTTTAAAGTATAGGATACATAAGATTAGCAATTCAAATCTAATAGTTAATTTGTATAATTTATGAATTAAATTAATAAATATGTTAACTTTGGATAAATTTGAATTATCCAAAAATATAGATAGATGTAATAGCATATTGTATTTCCCAAGTATAAAAAAAATTATTTATTTTAGTGATATCTTTTCAAATTTATTTAAAAAGTTTGATATGATTATATATTATATTTATGCAATACATAACTTTTTATAATGGTCAAAGGGTTCTATTCAAGATTCAAACAATCTTTACTTACTTTTTAAAGTATAGGATACATAAGATTAGCAATTCAAATCTAATAGTTAATTTGTATAATTTATGAATTAAATTAATAAATATGTTAACTTTGGATAAAGTCGAATTATCAAAAAATATAGATGGATGTAATAGCATATTGTATTTCCCAAGTATTAAAAAAATTTATTTATTTTAGTGATATCTTTTCAAATTTATTAAAAAAGTTGGGTTGGTAAAAATATTACTTTCTTTCATTTATTGAAAATGAGACCCACCTTGGCTTTATTTCCAACGTTTTTTTCAAGAATGACAAAAGTCTTTCCCATAAATAAGAGTGTTGTAGACCATTAATGTGATGATGATGTCTACATAGTAATTTTGAATAGCTTCTTGTGCATGTCATCTTTGTCATCATTTTATAAATAATTTGTATGTTATTCTTATTTTGTCTTAATTAACTTTAATCATTGTTTATTTTGTTATATTTTGATATTGTTCAAATTCCAAAAAAGAAGGGGATCCACAACTTCAAGCAAGGACATTATCTTAGTTATAGAGATTTAAGATACTTTCAATTTAGGCAACAAGAATGGTTAAAGAGTATATTTGAAAACTTAAAGATCATCTATCAAGTTCAAATCGTTAAAAACATGTTCTAAGATAAATTTGACAAATGGATGACTTTGACAATGGTACCCCCCTCCACTTGATTGGTCCCCTCCACTTGACTACTTAGTGAGAAGATGACTTAATGAATTCTACCTTCCTATGATATAGATGCCACCAACTATATAATTCCATTGTTTACATTAAAAATGATCATTATTTTTTATAGAATATTAATACTCATTTCCACTTAAAAATTTAGTTAATTAAAATTATTAATAATGAATGAATGAATAGTACATAATATCATAATGTGATGGTATAATTGTGGTGTTTTGATTATTGTCACAACATTGAAATCTTTATGAGTGATATTACAAGTATTCATTTAAGAAG
This sequence comes from Cupressus sempervirens, assembly GCA_028749045.1. Classification (NCBI taxonomy): domain Eukaryota; kingdom Viridiplantae; phylum Streptophyta; class Pinopsida; order Cupressales; family Cupressaceae; genus Cupressus; species Cupressus sempervirens. The sequence continues at coordinate 773,046,950 of CM053785.1, read as the reverse complement.
GATGAACTCTTCCATATGTAAATTCATTTAATGCATTACTCCCAACAAAAAAATGTTACCTTCAATATGATATAGGTACACCAATAAAACATATTACTATTAGAATTTAAAAATTATTAAGTCTAAAAAATAGTACTAAATTATTAATTTAGTAGCAACCAACTTATGTTCATCAAAAAGAATTCAGTAGTTCAAATCCCCCAAATGAATGTCTTTTAAAAATATACAAAACTAATATTTTTTACTATAAAAAGTTCACTTCTTTTCTCACCTACCATTAAATATATATTTATAAAATTCAGTCAAAACCCATATTATTTTTTTCAAAATCCTTTCAAACCAATCACATGGAACTCAGCTTACGTCACCAATCATAGTGGAATTTGAACTCATATATTCTTAAGATTTGAGAATAGTGGGTAGTATAAAGAATGAATATGTACAGGAACTGGAATGGGTAATCAGGGTCCACCTCTTTTAAAATAGAAAATTCCCTACTAAAAAAGCAAGAGAAATGCCAAACAATTCTTCACTATTTTGTTTGGGTTTGACCAATTTCAGTTTGATGTTCATACTCTGACAAGCTAAGTACATTTCCGACCAGATTTCTCAACACATACCTTTTGAAATGGTTGAACAAGTCTGAAAGCTGCCAAAATTTGAATACTCCATGACAAAACAAGATTCCGTAGAGCTTTTAGTGAGGAGGACTATTGCTCTATTCGTTCAACTGCAGTTCTGAAAAGAAGAACAGATACTTTGTCCATTGAAAAATATAAGAACCCCCCTGGAGAATGTGTCACAAACGATCCAAAACTCCTTCCCACTATGCAATGCCAAGCAGGGCCATAACATTTGTCAAATTCCTGCATATATGATACAAGTTTTAGTATACTGCATTTTTATTTTTATTTTAATATCATCATCAAACAGAGTGATTATATGTACATCAGCAGCATAATATGGTCAGAAACGCCCATTGTGTAACTTGTATTGCAAATACAACTCGTTGAGTCTTCAAGCAAGATGGGAATCTGATTAAACATATGTTGAATCTGAAATTAGTTCGTTTTGTTTAAATTAAAATGATAAATCGTCATTTTAGTGAAAACTGAGAAATATTTAAACATAACAGATAATATGAGTTTTAGTTTCTGGATTTGATTGTGTGTAGTTTTTTATCATCAACGTTTCGGATCATACTACATGATCTATCATCAGGATGCCAGAGAACATGATGATAGATCATGTAGTATGATCCGAAACGTTGATGATAAAAAACTACACAATCGAATCCAGAAACTAAAACTCATATTCATGGATTGTGGAAATCTCATAGATCTAACAGATAATATGTTAGAAGTAGATGGCATTTGTAAACCTAATCAAAGAATAGTATTGTAAAAGAAGTAGATGGCATTTGTAAACCTAATCAAATGTTGGGAGCTAACTCCTAACATTTGTTTAGACATATTTCTAAAAGAACGTGATCTTAAGTTGTCCTTTTCTTGGGTTTTGGTTTACTCTTCAAAGGTTGGACCTATAATGTAATTAAAAGCCTGACTAACTGACGTGTGGCTTAGCTAGCTATATAATAAGCTTGGTTAGATGCATGAGAGAATGGTCTTAGAGAGAAGAAGATAGAAGATGTGATTTTGAACTCCAATTTTGTAATTCTCATGGTATATAGCCACAACCCAAAAGGCCTTATAGTCAAGCATGTTGTTTTCTTTATATTTGAAGTGAAATAATTACACCTATTGAATGTTGCATATGGCCTCTTGTTCCCTATTGTTTGTCTAAGTAAATCTTCTACGTGTAGATCTTAGCAAGGTTAGCTTGGGGTTTCCTCCTTGGGCATCATAAGGCCTTGCATAAGGCTCCCTTCTCAAGATAGTGTAAATCTACCTATCGATATCAAAAACACTCTTTCATCTCTATGGGGTAAGAATGTGAGTGATTATATAGAAATTAAAAATTATTGATAATCGGTATGGAGAATGGAAATGGAAAACCCTAGATGAAGCTTCACTTTCATCATAGAAAAAGTACATTTTTAATCAATTTTTTTTAAGTAGACAGACAAATCATAAAGATAGGAAAGATAAATTAATTCGGGGAGTTTCGAAGGATGGTTATTGTAAAGTCAAACTAGGGTATGAAAAAGTAAGAAATTCTGAACAATGGGATAAGAATGACATCCCTTTAAATCTATCTTGGGATCCAATATGTCTTCTAAAAGAAGGTGTCTTCCATTGGGATGCTCTTCAAAAGAGAATTATAATAGAAGATAGGTTTACCAAGGTGGGTTTTGAAGGACCATCTAGATGCTCACTTTGTAAAAAAAGAATCTGAAACTTTTGAACACTTTCTTTATGATTGTCCCTTTGCTAAGAATTGATGGTATTGGTTATGTAAGGAATTTGCAAACCACATTCCTTAATAGCCTATTAAAGAAAATTAAAAGTTTTTTGAAACATGGTTGTTCTACAGTTTATAGTAATTTATATAAAATACCTCCTTCCACACTCCTATGGAAATTATGGAAAGAAAGGAATAGAAGAAATTTTGTAATGAAAAGATGGATCTAACATCCTTTTTTAATAAATTGGAAGCTTATATTATTGAGGTAGCTAACAATAATCTTAGAAACTCATACTTGAGAAGGAAGGTTCTTTTTCAAACTAGGATGCAGATATGCATAAAAATTGGTTTAAATTAATTAATCCACCAATGATAAACACAAATCCAATAAGATCACTAAAAAAGTATGTAAATAGGAACCTCCTCTTGTAGAATGGTCAAAGTTAATTTTTGATGGGGCCTCTAGAGATAATCCAGGACCAATAGTCTCTAGGATGTATTATTTGTTCAAATAATGAATCATGCCCAACTAAAACCGTCAAACTTTTAGGAATAATGTCTAATGACTTAGTCAAATCAGAGGCCCTGATAGAAGGCTTAACTTTGAGTAGAAATATATATATTAACAAATTAGTTATCAAAGGAGACTCCCAAATTATCCTAAATGTGTTAAGAAAAAGAGAAACCCTAAATTGGATCCTTAATTCTAAACTTGAATATGCCTTAGCCATTGTTAATCAATTCTAAGAACCAATCATAAAATATAATTATAGGGTAGGTAATAGAGAATAAGATAACCTTGCTAACAAAGGAACAGATGGAGAATATATTCTAATAGCACAAGACAATATGATAAGAAATTGGTTTAGAACTTTTACTGTCAAAATGAAATATTAATTTCTTTTGAAAGGTTTTGTATGTCTATGTGCAAGCTATATGATTGATCAATTTAGCTAATATCATGGAAGTTTAATGTTAATAAGTGGCCCATTTTCAATTATTCAAAACTTTTTCTTATATATTGTTTGATTTTAAAATTAAAGTTAAGAGTAGATAAATTCAATTTTTTATTATGAAGCATATTTCTTTTTGTTCTAACAACTTGATCGTAGCCAAGTTTAATTTTCAAGTTATATTCGTAAGGAATTATCAAGAGTATAGTTATGAATTTGGAAATAAAAAATAGGCAATAAAATTGGTTAAATTTCTCTAAGATATTTATATTAGGATTACACCAAGAGTACCTATCCATATCTGATCTTTGGTGCTCAATTGAGATAATTTTCTTAATCTAAATACAATCTTGGGCCTCGTGGCCTTTACCTATAAAAAAAAGGTGATATTTTTGTATTAGACAATTGAATTTTTAAGTTTAAATTTTTATTTTTGTTTTATACAAAAATGAATATAAGGAAAAAAATTATATATCTATATATATATATATGACACTTTGTACGAAAATTTGTTTGAAAATTAAAAAGTTTATTTCATGTTAAAATTTATTTTTTAATTTTTTAAACAAATTTAAGTTATAATTTTTATTTTTATTAAAATAATATTGAAACCTTAGTTTTGAAATAGTAAATATAGACATAATTGTAATTTTAATCTTAATTTTTAATTTTATAGTATAATAAAAATAATTTTGTCTACTAACAATTATATATTATATTTATGCAATACATAACTTTTTATAATGGTCAAAGGGTTCTATTCAAGATTCAAACAATCTTTACTCACTTTTTAAAGTATAGGATACATAAGATTAGCAATTCAAATCTAATAGTTAATTTGTATAATTTATGAATTAAATTAATAAATATGTTAACATTGGATAAATTCGAATTATCAAAAAATATAGGTGGATGTAATAGCATATTGTATTTCCCAAGTATAAAAAAAAAAAAATTTATTTTAGTGATATCTTTTAAAATTTATTTAAAAAGTTCGGTATGATTATTATATGTTGGTAAAAATATTACTTTCTTTCATTTATTGAAAATGAGACCCACCTTGGCTTTATTTCCAACGTTTTTTTCAAGAATGACAAAAGTCTTTCCTATAAATAAGTGTTGTAGACCATCAATGTGATGATGATGTCTACATAGTAATTTTGAATAGCTTGTTGTGCATGTCATCTTTGTCATCATCTTATAAATAATTTGTATGTTATTCTTATTTTGTGCTAATTAACTTTAATCATTGTTTATTTTGTTATATTTTGATATTGTTCAAATTCCAAAAAAGAAGGGGATCCACAACTTCAAGCAAGGACATTATCTTAGTTATAGAGATTTAAGATACTTTCAATTTAGGCAACAAGAATGGTTAAAGAGTATATTTGAAAACTTAAAGATCATCTATCAAGGTTCAAATCGTTAAAAACATGTTCTAAGATAAATTTGACAAATGGATGGCTTTGACAATGGTACCCCCTCCACTTGACTACTTAGTGAGAAGATGACTTAATGAATTCTACCTCCCTAAGTTATAGATGCCACCAACTATATAATTCCATTGTTTACATTAAAAATGATCATTATTTTTTATAGAATATTAATACTCATTTCCACTTAAAAATTTAGTTCATTAAAATTATTAATAATAAATGAATGAATAGTACATAATAACATAATGTGATGGTATAATTGTGGTGTTTTGATTATTGTCACAACATTGAAATCTTTATGAGTGATATTACAAATATTCATTTAAGAAGGATGAACTCTTCCATATGTAAATTCATTTAATGCATTACTCCCAACAAAAAAATGTTACCTTCAATATGATATAGGTACACCAATCAAACATATTACTATAAGAATTTAAGAATTATTAACTCTAAAAAAATAGTACTAAATTATTAATATAGTAGCAACCAACTTATGTTCATCAAAAAGAATTCAGTAGTTCAAATCCCCCAAATGAATGTCTTTTAAAAATATACAAAACTAATATTTTTTACTATAAAAAGTTCACTTCTTTTCTCACCTACCATTAAATATATATTTATAATATTCAGTCAAAACCCATATTATTTTTTTCAAACCAATCACATGGAACTCAGCTTACGTCACCAATCATAGTGGAATTTGAACTCATATATTCTTAAGATTTGAGACTAGTGGGTAGTATAAAGAATGAATATGTACAGGAACTGGAATGGGTAATCAGGGTCCACCTTTTTTAAAGTAGAAAATTCCCTACTAAAAAAGCAAGAGAAATGCCAAACAATTCTTCACTATTTTGTTTGGGTTTGACCAATTTCAGTTTGATGTTCATACTCTGACAAGCTAAGTACATTTCCGACCAGATTTCTCAACACATACCTTTTGAAATGGTTGAACAAGTCTGAAAGCTGCCAAAATTTGAATACTCCATGACAAAACAAGATTCCGGAGTGCTTTTTAGTGAGGAGGACTATTGCTCTATTCGTTCAACTGCAGTTCTGAAAAGAAGAACAGATACTTTGTCCATTGAAAAATATAAGAACCCCCCTGGAGAATGTGTCACAAACGATCCAAAACTCCTTCCCACTATGCAATGCCAAGCAGGGCCATAACATTTGTCAAATTCCTGCATATATGATACAAGCTTTAGTATACTGCATTTTAATTTTTATTTTAATATCATCATCAACCAGAGTGATTATATGTACATCAGCAGCATAATATGGTCAGAAACGCCCATTGTGTAACTTGTATTGCAAGAACAACTCGTTGAGTCTTCAAGCAAGATGGGAATCTGATTAAACATATGTTGAATGTGAAATTAGTTCATTTTGTTTAAATTAAAATGATAAATAGTCATCTTAGTGAAAACTGAGAAATATTTAAACATAACAGATAATATGAGTTTTAGTTTCTGGATTCGGATCATACTACATGATCCATCATCAGGATGCCAGATGATGGATCATGTGGTATGATCCGAAACGTTGATGGTAAAAAACTACACACAATCGAATCCAGAAACTAAAACTCATATTCATGGATTGTGGAAATCTCATAGATCTAACAGATAATATGTTAGAAGTAGATGGCATTTGTAAACCTACTCAAAGCATAGTATTGTAAAAAGTATATTGTGAGAGGATCTATGATGGTAGTATTATAAAAGTTATGTTCTGAAAAATAGAAATATAAAAATATAATATTCAACTATTTATTTCATTGTTACTTATTCTAGTTTTTCATAAATTCTGTAGATAATGTATTTGTGTTCTGTTTATATATAATTCTTACCTTTTCCTTTTTGTTCTTTCTAACAATTCTCTCTTTAAATTTGTGTGTTTTTTATAACTTGTCTTTTCATTTTATCTTATTTGTATCACCTTTGTTTTAGCTACTCACCCCGTCTCCCCTTTTTCTTTTAGGCCTATCATAATCTGTAACTAGTCAATAATTATCTAAATGTTCAGAAATGGTAGATTTATAGTAATTGTTTATTGTATACCACAATAAGGCGAAGTATACTCTGATTACATAAATGAATCCAAGACTACAAAATTACCTGATATGCTACCCATCATTTCTAATATTCTGCCCATCTCAACAAAAAAAAATCTTATAAATCACTAATAAATCATAACCAATAGAATTCATGTAAATCACACAAAATTTAATACACAGAAACATCTACAGGCCTACTCATGAAACATTGAAGGCAATTGGTCACAACATTTGCCCAAATACTAACATGGCTTATCCATAGCAACAAGTTATTGGTGAAATTTCATAGAAAAATCAGCTGTACATGGACAGAAACATCAGCTGTACAGAGACAGAAATTATTGCCAACACCCACATAAATGAAAACGCAATCTGAGGTACATATGCATCTACAAAGTTGAAGCTTATCAACAAAATCAGAACAGGGGGTAGAAGGCGTAAATACCTTTTTCAAAGTGAGGGCAACCATTCTGAATCCGATTTCTTGAGAGGCATCTAAACATTTTCTTCCGCAGCGGAAAGCAAGCTCCTGCTGGACTGGAGGCATTTCTGCTCCTCTCACTTTCACTCTCAATTCAATTGCAATTGCCGCCAAATTCACCTCCAAAATCGTCGATGGGACGACAAATTTAGGAAGCCTTGCACCAATTTTTCCATCGCTTGAACAAAATTTCTGCCCCGCCCCGCCAATTTTCTGCAGATCCGTCTTCGGCCTTTCCTCTTCTCTATCTTCCCTGAAACTCACCTTCTTATTTTTCCTCTGTTGTGGCGGCAAAACGTTATTTTCCCCCTCCTTTTTGTTCTGCGGCAAAACATTCCTTTCCCCCTCCTTTTTCTTCTGCGGGCCTGAGAAGGTCTTCCCAAATTTCTCACAGAATGAAAGTCCGCCATGAACAGGAACAGGAACGCCATCATACGAATAATATTTCTCCATGATTGCAAACAAGCGGTTCTTCTTACAAGTACCGCTGGGATTCTTCTTAGCTCCTCTCCCAATCCTTCCTTCACAGGCCTCTATGATGTCCATTATAACACCAATGATCTGATCCAAGAGTCAACAAAATCGCCCAAATTGGAATTTAACTAAAAGCCCGATTCCACTTGGAATGAGACATTCTTCTGAGTCAAATATGAACAGGAGAAATCGGAAGGGCATGATATCAGGGTAGGGGACCCATTTGGGTTTGAATTCAATTAAACCTACAACAACCCATTAGACTCCTGAATCAGTCAATCATTCCGTCTTTTGACAGTACCGTCTTCTGCGGCCTACCGATGAACATGGCCCCAAACTTATTTTTCTTCTTTGCTTCCCCTGTTCATGGAGAAAAGAGGAAAAAATCTCTGCCTGAACATAGGCCCGGAGAAAAGAGGAAGATTTAAAGGATTGAGAAGAATCGTTTCACGGGTCGCCCAGAGAATGAATGTCTTTGGTAGATATCCTCCGTGGAATGTTGTTGGGGAATGGTCCCGAGTTTAACGCAGAAATAGTTGGCATAGAAACTCAAAGACGCATGCCACACCGAGGATCTTGCTAATTCTCATGAAAGAGAATCACGCGCACCTCTCCCCTTGGAAATGTGGCTACATCTTTATCTTATTTTTCCTAAGATTTATGCTTAAGGATAGCATTCTCACACCAATTGTTGTAAAATTTATGGTCTTTAATTAGTTGACTTTTTCTAAAGAGATTTTCCATAAATTAGTGGGTCGTGTGTATATAGCAGATAGGTTTTTGATTAAAAAGTTTTGTGGGAACAACTTTTGTTCTTATTTTTCTATGTTGATTTCACATGCCTTCTAAAAGTAGCAAGATCTTCATTCTCTAGAAAGGTCCATAATATTGACATGTGTCAACGTTGTGGGATGTGAAGGCAGTACCATTGGACCATGATGCTGGCATGTGTTGACATTGCAACAACTTTTTCTCTTTTCTTCCCATGTTCATAGGCATATATTGATGTCACATGCATTCTAAAATAGCTAGGTCTTCAATCTCAAGCAAGCTCACAATATTGGCATGTATCAACATTACAGGACTTTGGGACCTAAAGGCATTACCATGGGGCCACAACGTTGACATGTGTTGACATTGCAAGATCAGGAGGCATTGCCATAAGACCACTCTTGAAGGTTTCTACACATATGATGCATGTTTGCATTATTGCATCATCAAATCTCAAATGGCTCAGACCCACGACTTGCAAGATAAAGCTCTTTTTCAGAAAATGTTAATGTTAAGGGAAAATGATGTCATACAATGAAAAGTGGGCATTTGTCATGAGATGAATTAGCATGTTCCCTTTTCATGATGGCAAATCCGTTGAGGAAAAAAAAAGGTTGGCATTCATGTCATCAACATAAAAAGATTAACGATGCAAAATCTATAGCATGAGGATCGTTGTAATGTCTGAGAAAGAGTCAGTGAACAATTGATATTTTATTCAATAACTTTAGGGAGAATATATACCATGTTGTTTGGAATCTAAAGTCTGACAATTAGACAGTTACAATAGGTATCGAACAATAGACAAAGTAATACAATTACACAATAATGCCAGCACTCCCACCCTCCTCCCCCTTATTACATTGATCCTAAAAAATATCAAATTGACTTTTCCTTAGGGACCCCCCTTGAGGCATACATAACAAAATGTGTTGATTACATCATTTGAATACATATTTTGAGAAAATGTTTTTTTTGAAGTAGTAGACCTTGGAGCAAGCAAGGCTCAATCAAGTTGTCTTGTGACTCTTGAAAAGGTGTAGCTTCGAGTTATTTTCTTAAATCGCAAAGTCTTGAATTATTCAACAATGATCCCTAAGAGATGGGACAGATCTCGATCATTGTTTAGTGACTACAAATGGGTATAATTCTCAATCATATACTCTAAAGCTCGCTTGATAGCAATCCATATTGAGCACAATATCAAGTCCCAACCTATCTCCAAAATGAAATGTCACCAAAAAATATATATTTTTCACATTTTCCAGCATCAGAAAGCAAACAAAGAAGAAAATCAAAAACGTCAAAAATGCTTCTAATGCAAAGCACCATCCCAAAGCAAGAAGTTGACTTAAGATGGTGGAAGTTCCTCCATCCTCTAATGTTTCCAACCTCCAAATTGATCCTTACACTTTACCTTCTTAAAATTGCACTAGAGAAAGTAATACAACCTCTTAGAGCCTAGTCACAAATATTCAAGGGATACTTTTGAATATTTTATTTTCCAAGATCATCGTAAATAATTTGAGTTGCATTGGAATGGATCCCCATGACCAAGATTTTGAACTCAATCCTTTCTATAACCATTTTCAAACTTTTTATCTTCATATGCATTGCTTGGAAAGAAATAAGTATATAGAACATAAATTGCATTCCACTTATTCAAAACAATCCTTTATTTGTTTTTTATTAAGAAAATAGATTTTGAAGGGTCCCTAAAACCCCTTACAAAGAAATTGTAAAGATTAAGCATTAAGCCCTACTGTCAAAATAGGACACAAACGCATTGAGCCAACAGATGAACATAGGTCAACCAAAAAAGGGCAGCACACCAACCAACTAATAGAAAACAAAACATATACAAACAACGCTAGGACACAAGGAGGACCTTGTAACACCTTGCTAAGGGATCCAAAAGAATAAACCTAAATTTTTACTAAGTTTTCCAAACATTTTTTTTTATAAGAAAGAATAACATACACATCATACATAAAGTAGCAGAAGCAATAACATACAATCATAATTAAACAAACATAACAGATTACATTCCTTAAGGATCCCAAGACATTGAGTCACATTTAAATATAATTGATACTAAGTCTAATAAATACCACATCCACATGAAAGAATAATTAAAAGTCCAAATTCCATTTAAATAATATACATTTATTCCAAGGAAGATTGTCTGCGATGGCAAGCGTGTGAAAACCTAGATTCCACTAGGGCCTCCATGCCTTAGCCCCTACGACATCTTTGGTCTATGATTCGGAGGTATGGTGGTCGTTTGTTATTAGGGTTGTCGATTTCTGGCTTGGTTGGGCATAGGTGGCTTGGGTGGCATAGGTTAGATTTTTTGTTCTTCTTGTTCTCTGGCATCCTGATGATGGATCATGTAGTATGATCCGAAACGTTGATGATTAAAAAAACTGCACACAATCTAACCCAGAAACCAGAACTCTTATGCATGGATTGTGGAAATCTCATTGATCTGATTGGGTGGCCATGTTTTCTTCTAGCCTGTGAGTGACTATTTTGCGATTCAAACACCGCTTTGCTTCATCCTCGGTGGGGGTTGCAGTGGTTTGAGTTTGTGGGGCTTTTGCCCCATCCTCTCCTCATTTTTGTTGAGTCATAGTTCTGTGGTGAATGGGGGATCGAGGTATAACCTCCTAGCCTTATGTTGGAGATATAGAGATGGGTGAGTTTTTTTCCTTGTTGCATGCCAATAATAAGGATTTGAATGGTAAAACTCAATCAGGGGAAGGTGAATCCTCTCCAAAAGTGATGATTAAATTAAAGAAAGTTAATGGATGTTTGCAGAGAGCCGAGAACTGGCCAATTTTGATTAATCAACCTGAACAAGTCTTAGCGAATGTCAAATACTAGAGCAATCATGCCCTTATTTGCAATTTTTTAGGCCTTAGCCTTTCCTTGCTTGTGCTAGAATCCTGGGCTCGCCGAGTGTGGAACCTAGAAGGAGATATGGAGATTTTGTTAGCAGCTAATAACTATTTTATGATTATCTTTTCAAGCATGATAGACAGGAATAAGGCATTTGAAGGAGGCCCTTATTTCTTTAATCGGGTGGGGCTTTTCATCAAGCCTTGGCACATGGGCTTTAACTCAACTGAGGAAATATCTTCATGAGTTTCGATGTGGGTGCACTTACCGAGGCTTCTTTTGGAATTCTGGAGGGAAGATATTCTTCACTCAATCTCGTTGCTACTTGGAAAACCTATGGGTTCTGCTACATAGACTCAAGATCGTATGGTAATTTCTTTTTCCCGTATTTGTGTAGAAGTAGACTTAAATAATCCATTGCCAGATTCTATGGAAATTTGCATGGGATCATTTTCTTGGATCCAATAGCTAGACTATGAGACCCTACCATTCAAATGTAGAATGTACCATGAATATGGACATTTACACCACAAATGTCCTAGGAATAAGTCCCCCTCCTTGGCTACTCTCGGACCCCCTAGGGAGGACAAGGGGAAGGCTACTTCATCTAATGGACCTATAGATAGTGATGGATTTACTCAGGTTAAGTCTCGTAACAAAGGCAAAGGTAAGAAGAGAACCTGGATAGACAGGTAGATCGACGACACCTTTAATAGGTTTGATGCTCTTGGAGACTTGGCCCAAGAGGAAGGTACCCTAGTTGAGCTCCCTTCTAGGGCCAAAGGTTAGCATGAGATTCAAGTTGGGGATATGTAGGGGGGGGACCAGATTCTAACTACAGGAGATCAACAGGCTAGATAGCTAGATATTGATTTGCCTCCTCTTGTTCAAGATATTGGAGATCTGTGTGGATCATAGGGTTCAAAGGGCCTAGTCTTGGTGCCTCCTGACCCCCTTACGCCCAAGGGGACCTCAAATTCTGCAAAGAGTAATAAGGCTCCCTTTTCTTAGGCATACAACAGAAATCTTTCAAAAAGGGGCCTTTTGATAAACCTTCAAAGAGTGGTAGGAAGATTGATTAGGAGAAGGTGAAGATAATGGGTGAAAATTTGGTTGAGTCTAGGTTTGTGAAACCCATTGATTCTCATTTCTCCCACCCCATAAATGATTGTGTTGTCATGGAATGTAAGGGGGTTGAGCAGCATCCCCAAACAAAAGGCTATTTACAGATTAATTGAGTCTCAGTCTCCTGATGTGATCTTTATTCCGGAAACTAAGCTTATAATGGATGGATTGGCTAATTGTGCTTCGCATATCTAGCCCCAGGGCTCTTGGCAGGAGTGGGTGCCTTGAAAAATTTGAGGGGGGTGGCTTGCTTCTGGGACCCAAGAAAATTTTCTCCCTTATGGTGGATCTCCAGTCGATCCTCCATTTCTTTGGTTGCCTCTAGCTTTGTGACTGGAGAAAGGTGTCTTTTATCCAATATATATGCTCCTACTAATTTTTCCAGTAAATCACATTTATGGGCTCATATCAGGTTCATCTGGTCCCTAGACCCTATTTTCCCATGGATTATGGTTGGAGATTTTAATGTTGTCAATAGTCTAGAGCAAAAATGAGGAGGGCTCGCTAGGTTGGACCTGTCTTCAAATTTTCTCAAGGATATGATTGGCTCCTTGAATCTCATTGATGTGAAGCCAACCAATGGCATCTTTACTTGAAATAATTGGAGATGTGGGGGTGAGGCTATCTCTGAAAGGCTTGACAAATTTTTGGTTTCTTGCTATTGGATGAACAACAGGTGGATCACAATTTTTGAAATCCTTAATTGGAGGGGCTCTGACCACTGGCCCATTAAGCTTTCCATCACCTCATACAATGTCACCAAAAACCCCTCATTCAAATTCTAGTTAATGTGGCTCAAAGCCTTGTCCTTACCTGATCTTATGGTGGATTGGTGGTATGAGGGAATGCTTGAGCATGGAATGGTTGTGTATACTTTCAGTAAGAGGCTCCAACATGTGAAGTACATGCTTAAGATATGGAATAAACAACATTTTGGGAATTTGCATGCTTAGAAGTTAGCTGCTTAGACCAAGTTGGATAACATTACCCATCAGATTAGAGACTAGGGGTTGACATCTAAATTGAGTAAAGTTGAATCCTCGGCTTTAAAGGGATTGGAGGAATGGGAGCTTTGGGAGGAGATTTTTTGGAAGCAGAAATCTCATGTTGATTGGCTACAAGAAGGGGATAGGAATACTGCTTTCTTCCACAACTTGGTGAAGGATAAGAGATAGGGTAATACTATCTCTTCTCTTGTCTCAACTGATGGTGACCAGATCTCATCCTGCAGAGAAATTTATAGGGAAGTTGTTAATTATTTTTCTAAGCTTTTTACTAGGGAAGACCTTCCTATTGGGACAGAGGAGTGTGCCATTTTGAACTGTGTCCCCCACTTGGTCCCTGCTGAGATGAATGAGGCCCTCTTAAGTCCTATCTTGCTACTTGAACTGGAGAAAGTTGTTTTTAATATGAAAAAAGGTAAGGCCCCTGGCCCAGATGATTTTTCAATTGAATTTTTCCAAGAATTCTAGGAAATAATAAAGTTTGATCTCCTAGATGTGGTTCAAGAATCTCATAGAAACAAATAGATGTTGAAGTTTTTGAATTCTACTTTCTTGGCTCTCATACCTAAGAAGGAAGAGGCTAATTGATTGGACCAATTTAGGCCTATACCATAATGTAATGTTGTCTATAAGATCATCACTAAATTGATCGCTAAGGGACTCAAACCACTCCTTGGTTCTTTGATCTCTACTGAATAGGGTGGTTTTGTTGAAGATAGATAGATTTTGGATGGGGTTGTGATAGCAATGGAGGTGATTCACTCTATGGCTTCATCTAAGGAGAAAGTTCTGTGTATTAAACTTGACATAGCTAAAGCTTATGATCGGGTGAGTTGGGATTTCTTATAGAAAATTCTTTTGGCCTTTGGTTTTTATGAGGAGTGGATGAACTAGGTTCTAAGTTGTGTGAGCTCTTCCTCCTTCTTAGTTCTCATTAATGGGGAACCTTCTTATTTGTTTAGGGCTTCTCAGGCACTTTGGCAAGGGGATCCTTTATCTCCCTATTTATTCATCATCATGGTAGAGGGTCTTGGTAGATTTATAAAATCTCAAGTGAGGCAGGGTCTTATCCAAGGTTGGAGCTAGAATAATAATCTTCCTTCCTACTCTCATGTTAATGGGCATGGTTAGAATCAGTGAGGTAGTGAATTTCAGATGAGCTTTGGATACCTATTTGAAAGCCTCTAGGCAGTGTATTAATGATGATAAGTCTTCTCTTTATTTCTTTAACACTCCTCGACTTATTCAGAATAGGATTGCAAGGATTCTTAGATTTCAAATAAAATCCCTTCCTTTGATGTACCTTGGGGTTCCTTTGGTCTTGGGTTCTCAACATAGGGACTACTGGTAGGGGATTCTGGATAAATTTTGGAGTAAGGTTAGTCATTGGACTTACATATGGTTATCTTTAACTGGGAGAGTGGTTCCTAAAGACTGTGGTGCAGTCTCTCCCAATTTATAGGTGTTGTGTTTAGGTTCCCCCTTCCAACTTTGTGAGGGATTTTGATGCTTTATCTTGGCAATTCCTTTGGTATGACAGCCTACTATCCTTGAAGTGAAGCCTTGTTAAGTTTGAGTCTGTGTGTAGGATGAAACATGCTAGGGGCCTTGGTCTTAGATCGATGGCTCTTGTTGTCATGGATTTGGTTGCCAAGTCGTACTAGAGAATGATGCAAATTTCAAGATCAAGATTGGGCCAAGATTCTTGCCCACGAGTATTTTTTGGGTGCTAATTGTCTTGATGTGCATTGACTTACTCTGGAAGGTAAAGGTTCCTATATTTGGGACACTCTTAAGAAGGGATCTCAACTTATTAAGGTAGGTCTCTTCTAGATTTGTAACAGTGGCTTTGATGCCCTGTTTTGGCAGGACTCTTGGGACGACCACCCTCCCATTCTTTCTAGCTCCCCCCAACTTCGGCCTCTTTGCCACATTTTTACTAATGTTGGATGGTTTATGATGGAGCATTTTAAGATGGTCAAGCGTATGGGATAGGTGAAGGTGACTTGTTGGAAGGACCCTCAGGAGTGGCCCATGGGTGACTCTGATGAGGATCATGTTGTTCTCATTAAAGCTTTGGAAAGTAGGTTTTGTAGCTCCCTTAGTGAGCAGGATGTTTTGGCTTGGAGTCTTAGCCCAAAAGGCAAGCTTACTGTGGCTCAAGGTTATGCTATGTTTGACAGGAACCTAAATGGTCTAGATGAGGTGTACTAGTGGAAGAAGGTTTATTTTAACCTTTCTTGGCCTAAATGTAATATTTTCTTATGGTTGTTGGCTCACAAAAAATGCCTCACTTGGGAGAATCTTCACAAATGAGATTTTCAAGGACCTTCTATTTGTTTCCTATGTTCGACCAATGAGGAATGTACCTCTCACTTTTTTTTTTTGTGCCCTTTTTCAGTTGAGATACGGCATAGATGGTGGGAGGCTTGGTGACATGGTTGTATTCATACTACCTCTCTAATTGGCTTTTGGGAGAATTTGGGCAGACCTCCTCTAAAGACTTCTTTCCTATGGGTTGCCTAGGCAGTCAGGTCAACTCTTATTCTCTGGAACCTTTGGCTAGAGAGGAACTACAAAATATTCTATGATTCCAACTTAGGAAGTTTTCAATTGTGGAGGATGATTCTTAGTAGGCTTTAGGAGACTATCTTTGTTAAGTGTGATATGTCTAAAAGTATTGATCTTGGTGATCTTGCTACTATGTGGAATTTAAATCTGGGAGATAGCACATGAGATTTCACCCTTGGAAAATGACCTTGTCATGGCAAGCAATGGGTCTACCAAGATGGGAGGTGGTCTCCCCCCCTGACTAGGACCCCAAAGATTAATATGGATGGTTCTTCTTGTGGAAACCCTAGTCATGCTAGTATTGGGAGTATAGGGAGAGACAATGATGGTGGTATGGTTTTTCTCTTCTCTATTTACAAATTTCAATACTCTAATACCCTGATGGAAGCCCTTGCCATTAAGATTGTAGTTCAGAGAGGTTACTCTTTAGGCTACAAGAGGATCATCTATGAGTATTATGCTTATATTTTTGTGGACATACTGAATAACCAAAGTTTGGAGGATGTTAGTTGGCAATTAGTTGCTTTGGTTAGATAGACTTTAAGTCTTTGTAGTTCCTTGGACTTTGTCTCCTTTTGTCATATCCCTAGAGAATAGAATAGAGTGGCTAATTGTTTGGCAAAGTGGGCTTCAGAGAATTTGGATGGGTGGGATATTAGTGGAAGGGATGAGTTACCTTTCGAGTATAGTGGGATTGTTGAGTAGCTGGTTTTAGGTGACATGAATATGTAGTGTTGTTGTGGGTCATGTGCCCTTGCTTTGTACCTTGGTTTTGATTGAATAAATTTTTACCCCCTAAAAAAATATACTTTTTTTTTTGAATGCCACTTGGCAATAAAATTTGGAATGCTCAATCATCCAGTGTACATGTCATAGGGTATGAAAGGTTAAAAGAATATACATTTATAAAAATAGAATTACATCATCCTTCTCGGACCCATGATACAACGTACAATACAATAAATGAAACTATCCATCATAAAAGATATAAACATCCATCATAATGATACAAAGATAGAATGAAAGGAAATGCAAACAAGGAAACTCCAACCACGATATCAACAAACAGATCTCAATGGTAAGAGTAAAAAGCACTACCACCCGACTACATGGTAACCCAAAAAGGCCCACTCCCATTGCACTAAGGAGATAGTCTCAAGTCCCAAACAGGATATCAATACAAATATCAAAAGTGTTAGAAATGCTTTAGAATAACTAAGAGGGGGGGGGGTTTGAATTAGTTATTCAAGGTCTAGATGTCCTATTCAAACTTTTCACTAGGTATAGTGGATCCATTCAACCATTCATTCATCCAAGCTTTAACTTATCTAATTAGCAAGTTACTATAAATCAACATGTAAGTATAACACATAAGAAATCAACACATGACATAGTGATTTACGTGGAAACCCAATTTGGGAAAAACCACTAGTAACATGCTACTCAATTCTCACTCTTCTGAAGTGATGCCTTGTGAAAGGCCCACCCTATTAAAGGCTTACAACACATTGTTAAATGTGACCTTGTTAAAGGATTTAACCACCCTGTTAGAAGTGGGCCTGGTTATAGGACTTTAGAACATTCACTTGGAATGTCACCCTATTAAAGGATTTACAAATGGTTGTTAGGCCAACCTAAGTCCATAGGATTTTCAAATCTAATACAATTGCTAGAGAGTATTAGAAAATATTGACCTAATTTCAACATGCAACTTATCTTGCAGATCTCATATCACTTCTTAGCTCATACCCTTGCCTAGCCTTCAATCCCTGCAACTCTTGATAGCTTGACCTCCTTTCCAACTTTGTCTCCTTGAGTCTCCACACTCAATGTACTAGTGCAATCATATCTTCATGACCACTCGTAGAAGTAGAGCCTCTGTGCTCTTCCTTCTCCTAGATGTCTCCTCCTTGACACCCTTTTAACCACTTTGCAGATTTGGCTCTTCAGTAGCAATAATATCAACAACTCTTTGCTTCTTGGTTTATGACTTCTTAAGTAGAAGCCTTGGAGTACCTTTTCCTACTCTATTATTCCATTTTTCAATTTCAATTTGCATGGATTAGGTAGGATTCATTGCATCTAACCCATATATTTTTTCCTCTAGAAACTTCATGAATAATCCTTTAGAATTCACCCAAAAATGACTTACATAGGATTCTGCGCCTCCAACTCATCATCCTTATCTTCCAACTCGTTCACAAAATTCAATGTAACCACTATGTCAGCTTAGATTTGATGAATCTTCATCTTTTAAAATTATGTAGCAGCTCGGCACTATTGAAATACTGGTGATTGATACATACTATATTACTTGGCTTCAATTGTGTTTTTCCTAATGCTCAGCACCTGAAGATCACTCAGCACCAACTGAAAAATTTCTAATGCTCGACACCTGATCTTCACTCGGCACACACTAGGAATTTATGTTACTTGGCTTCTACTGAGAATTCGCTTGGCTTCAACCAACTTTCTCAGCAACCACTAAAGATCTTAGTTTAAGCTTTGCAATCAACCTTGTTACAACTTTTTCTTCCAATGTTTGACCACCCTTTGTATCCTTGAGTATGTCATCAATACATTACTTAATCATTGTCCTAACTGATCCTTGCACTTCATTACAAAATCATAACTCAAACCTTTTCCTTTAGGTGCTCTTGTTACATCTTGTTGATCAAATCCTCTTCATCAATCAACTAAGTGATAGTACTAGGATCTTATAAGCAAATAGCAGGTTCAACATCAATGACAAAAAAATGTTTGAAAACATTCTTTTACAACAATCTCCCTCTTTGGTCTTCAATAAAAATGAGCTTTTTCAATCAGATTTCAAACAAAAAGTACTCTCTATGTCCAAGAAGTCCTTAAAGTAATCTAACTCAAAGATTCCAAGATAAATCGACATCTAAACCTAGAGGCACACAAAGACATGTAGGAAATCTACTATGTAAGTGGGCTTGAAGTGTCTTCGCACGAATCACGCTAAAGTTACCCTCGGAATCTCTCAATACCCTGGCCCCCTAGTGATCCCTATGCGGCACTAGTATCCTCTCATACTAACAAGACATAATAAAATGCAAGGTCACAACCAAGTGTTCTCTCTACTCCCATCCTAGTTTGTACTAGCACTCAAGGCATGGGTGAGAACATACAAAGACTCTTATTAGGTTCATTTTACTCTCATTTAGTGTAGTGTTTTCATTTATTAAACAACTTACAATGGGTTACCCTAGAAACCACTTAGGGCCCCCGCCTCCATTGCAAGCCACTTCCTAACATTACATATAGATAACCTACCCCAGGCTCATAAAAGCACAAATCAAATAATCATATAAAATCACCTTAGTCCTATACAAGTGACTGGAAAGCATCAAAAGATAATTCACAAAAACATGTCAGTTCTCTACAAGCAACTGGAAAGCGTCCCAAAAATACTGATCGAAGACTCAAAATGGTTAAGTCAAATATGTTATAGCATGACATCACCAAGAAAAAATCATACCAAACACCTTAGTCCTATAAAAGCGACTGGAAAGCAATCCAAATACAACTGATCGAAGATTAAATTTTTTAAAGTCAAGTAGGCAATAACATTCACCTCAACTTCACACAAGAACACTAGAAAGGAATATCAATCAATAGATCAACACACATCATAGAGCATACCAGACACATTACGATGGTTGAGTATAAAAGATCGAAATCAAATCATCATAACATCACAATCACAGAACTCCCAAACCTCTGGGTACATCCTAAGACTAGTCAAAGCTCGGTCAAACCTCAAAACTCCAAATCATAAGATATACCTCGCATACAAAACATACAATGAAGCTTACTCAATACATTACGTTTTGAAGACACAAAGGTGTAGTTTTACTATAGATTTCAAGATTACATTTTCGTATAAATCCAACTAGGAAATAAAATCTCAAGTTCGCCTAATAATCATTCATAACTTACATTTCCAATTTATTTATTTTAATAATAATTTAATTAATTACTCTAATTAAATATTATTAAATTTTGATAATCAATTCTTATTCCCCAAGAGTATTTTAATAATAGATAATTAAAACTTTAATTAAATATCATTCACTTTTTTAATTACTTTTATTTTTAGATTATTAATAAAATAACTATTATTTTATTAATAAAATTATAATAACAATTTAATTGATAAATTATATTAATTAAATAATTAACATCAATTATAACTAAAATTTTTAATAATTTATTTAAAACTTAATAATTTAAATATATATTAAATCATATATAATATATTATTATTAAAATCTTTAATAAAAAATTTAAACAAAACTTTAAAAAAAGTTTATGTGTTTAAAGCCTGCACTACCATTATATATACTGCCTACGATAGCACAATCGTAGTAGACTGCTGCCACAACAGTAGTATAGGCAGCGACAGCTGTAGTAAGGCCGCCATTGACATTTATTATTATATATATATATATATATATATATATAAATCATTTTTAATTAATTTGTTTTTATAAAAAAAAAATTATATATAAATTTTAAAGAAAACAAACTCCCTTCACCCTTAAAATACATAAATTTTATTATTATTATTTTTATAACAATTCCAACATTATTCTAGAAGGGAAAATAAGACCAACTAGTCGGATTTTCTCTTTAAATTTTCTTTTTTACATTTCAAAACCCTCCCTAGTTAAAATCCAATTTGCAAAATTACTGGATGAGGATTCTAAGATAATTCAATCTCTACATATATAGAAGAATTAACATGCATACTAGAAATTCACAATATTGAAACATTTGTCACAAGAATTATTCAGATAATCATTCGATAGTCGCAATGAAGATAGGAAAAGAAAGAGTGTAATAAACTGTGCAAATAATCACAAGCATCTACTTGGACTCTGATGCTAATCGCTATGCCCAAGAAGATTGTGAGAGAAATTTCCCCTCTCAAAACCTTCCCTCTTCCAAAATTCTTTCCTCTTCCAAAATTTGCGGTCTCTTCCCAAAATTTTGGTCCCTTGAAAAAATGAACCCTCAAATGTTGATAAGGAGTTCTCTCCTAAAATTGGGGCACTAATTGTGTGTTTACCCGAGAGGACTCCTTGCGCACCAGACTTTAACTCTTATTAACTTTTCTTTTTCTTTTCTTTATCTTTTCCATGCACATTTATTGAATTTTAGAATAACTTTATTTAATTTCACTTGACTTCTCTTTTCAATTAATTTATTAAATTTTAATCTCATGCATATTTCATGCAATCTTAAAACTTTTAATAAATTAATATCTTTTCACTTTTTAATTTATTTTTGAAACATTAATTGATGAAATATTTATTAACTTAAATAATAATAGTATTTAGCATTTATTTAAAAATGAACTCTAAATATATTATTATTAAATTAAATAAATATTATCACGTTGTAAAATTAAACTTATAACTTTTATCTTTAAATTTAATTCTTTTTATTGAATTAGTTTCCCAATTACAATTAAATATTAAAATATCAATAATATTTTTTTTATTAAATTTAATCATTAATTTAATCATTTAATTTGACTTAATTAACAGAAAAATCACCAAAGATTCATAAAACAAAATACGAAAACCTATCATAGAAAAACACATACAAGATCAAACTAAAGGTTATAATCATGAATTTACGTCATACAACACATTCGAAAGGTAATAAACACAGATACTCGTCCTAATTTTCTAGGACAAATGGGTTAAAGGTTTATGATCTAGACTTAAGAATTTATCTCCCCTCTCTTACCATTGGGATAATGCGATAGGGTATGCTCATCCTAGCAATTCAGGGAAGTCAATACTCGATACTTACAATCTGCATAAAATCCATGCATGTACAAATGCAATATTATAAGCTAAATAGACAATGGCAGGAAGTGGTGCATTGTGTAGATCTCAATTAGTAGGTGACTATGACTCCCTTTCTTAACCACATCAGAAATCCCATACATAAAAAAAAACATACACGCACATCATACATATGCAGTACAGGGTAAGTATCCATAAGAAAACACATATGATAATCCATCTAACTAGTTGTCATCAATAACTGCAAACACTATAATAATCATCATGCATACATGAAGTATAGAGTACCAAGTAATTTCATCATAAATCAACTGAACATGAAACAATATATGTTAACCTCAAAGTAATTCTACTAATAGTCACACATAAAACCAGCCTAAAAGAGTTTGGCAATGATAGAAAAAATGCGAACTAGGGGTAGGCACTACAAACCCTAACTCATTTTCTTCAATAACTTTGCAAGTTGCAACTTGAGGTGATCTGTTTTCTCTACAACATCTTTAAGTTGACTAACATCAATAGAGATAGTCAAAATCATCTTCTTGGTACTGGCTTTGGTCCATTTACCATACCCCTCTTTGCTATCAGTAGCACCCTTTGATACTCAAGAACTATAAGGATGGTCTTTTCCCCTATCAAGTTCTCGAGCCTACTAATAAAAATCTTAGTTTGTGCATTGGAAGCCTTAAGAATTTTGTATCTCTAATCGGAAATGCCTCTCAGGTTGCTTTCAATCTCATTCACCTTGTTATCTATCTTGAGAACCTTAGCCTCCAATTTCTTAAAATTTGCCATGTCAATCAACAAGCCCCTAATACAGCTCTTCCTCACAACAAAATTAAAAGTTTTATGATCACCCATCCTACCCTTAAGGGTACCCACATTGTTATTCAAATCCATGATCTAATGGAACATTTATTTAATTGACCTGAAGTTGTCCAACATGCTATTTATGGCATTTTTCAACACATCTATATTATCCTCTTTATTATTTTCACTTAGAATCATCATAAAGGGATCAATAAGCTCCTAGGGTTCAATTTTACTTGGTACCTCCTCGCCAACCATGAGATTTTTTTTTCTAGCTATATTGAGCTTCGTCGAATTCATACTCATGTTCTTCTAGACCATCTTTCTTCTCCTAGTAGGGGTAATCTTTGTGGTTTGAGTGACATTAGTGTCATGGGTCTAAGTAGCCTTGATAAGATTAGTGTCATGTTTGGTCTCTTCCTCAAGGGACTCATCCTTGTACTAATCTTTAATAAGATTCAAAGGGGATTTTGAGACCTTCCTACCTCTAGCATCCCCTTTCCCAATTCTCTATGTTTTCCTTCTAGGCTGAAATTTCTTACTAGTATCCTCCTCTTCAATACTAGTATCCATATCCACATCATAATCATTGTAATCATCTAATGAAATAACAAATTTTGTCAATTTATTGGTCATAGGGGTGCTAAGGGTTTTCACAGTAGGAACCCTTCCCGTGCTTCTTCTTGCTATAACCCACCTCTTCAACATCGGTCTCCATATCTTCATCCTCATCATAGTAATCATCATCACAGTATCATCATAGTCTTCTGCCTTCTTCTCCTTCTTCTTACTTGTAGAGACCTTTCTTTTTTAAAGAAGAGGCAGAAGACTTGGAAGCAATCCCCTTCCCCTTCCTCTTGGTTTTAGGAGCATCCTCCTCCTCTAATTGCCTGCCTTCACTATCTTTAATTTCAGAAAAACCCTAGGAACCTTCCTCTAACTCCTCCTCTTCCTCATTTGCCCCACCCTTCACCTCAATGAATTTCTCCATAGAACATATTTTAATTTTCTCATAGATAAGAAACATTAAACAATCATGGAGGGGTGGGTTGGTAAGAAATTTTTCCCTCATACCATTAATATTGGCATTCGTCAAGGAATAAAGGTAGAACGAGATATAAATATTGACACAATGCCAAAAGTGATTTAGAATAGCAAAATGGTGTGAACAAACCCTATTGAATCTACCATCCAAAGTAATATAATAGACATTAGCACATAGAACAAAATGTTAGAGCTTCTTGATATAGGCAGGATGAAAATAAGTTTTATCTTCAAGCTTGACCAGAGCCACTATCTCACCCAATTCCTTGGGAAACTCTTCAATGCCCGCATCCAAGAATTTGAGTTCTCTGTAAAATTTCCTATCCACAATCAGAATGCCAGTCACTTTAGAAATAAGTTCCTTGATGATAGTAACATTCTAACCTCCGATAGTCAGCATACATTTATTCCATTTTCTTATGAATAGTTGAGTAACTTGCAAGTTTCCACCATAGAGTCTCTCCACAAAAGTTGCCAGACCTCCTCTCTCTAAGATCTCCCACACCTTAGTGTGTAATCTCTATTTCTTAAAATCTATGGGTTCTCACCTCCTTCATTGTCCACCCATTTCCATGTTTTGATCATTTCTCACTAGAGAGCTATAGAAAACAATGCTCACAAAAAAAAATAGAGAGTGGTTTATGCAAATAAACACAATGACTCTCAAAATTTCCTAGAAATAATGTGAAATAAAGGAGATATGATTGCATATCTCATCCTTACTTCCCTTCTAGTTTCTCGCAATCAAAAAACCATCACTTCTATGTACTTCCATTTTCATTAGTAATTTCTTCTTCCTTACCATTAATTATTTCATAATCAATGCTCAATATGACATCCTTAGGCAAATTAATGTTACCTTACCATGTCATATTTTGATCACACCTTACCACCACATTTCCAGTTGAATCAGACACCATATTCAATTCCCTATATACATGAGTTATATAATACTGGTCCATATACTTTAGGATATCAATTGTGTAATGCCTTGCCTAAAGATCCTTGGAAGAAGGATGAAATTAAAGCCAAGATATATTTTTTTTAACAAGTATGAGTGCACATGACCACATCATACATGGATCACATAGATCACAACAAAAGACTTAACCACCATCCCAGCAACCAACAAATCTCCAAATGCCACTACCTGAACTAACGAACACACAAAAAGAAATAGAAATCCAAAATCACAATAATACAAGGAATCTAAGATCTGTCAAGGCACGAAAAATTAAGTAAACCCAAAGGGTACTAGAATCACCAAAAAGAAATCCTCAAAAACTAGTGGAGATACCTCATATTTTCCATGTGAGGACCAATAGAAAATAGATTTTTGCACGAAGATGTGTAGCATGCCACGTGAGGAAATGTCTTCTACTTGAGGATGTGCACTAAATGACATGAGAAGGTACCTAGCCAAATAGCCAAGAACCCAAAATCGGTGTTGGATTTTGCATGAGAAAGTGCCAAAGGGCACGCTAGGAAACCCAACACATCACATGAGATCTTGCATTCTCGCACAAGAAAGCACAATTTTGCGTGAGATCCCAAGATAGCAAGCCAAAGAACAAAATGGTAAAAAGCTAAGGAATAAATTTCCTCCACATTAGGGAGCACCAGATCCACATTTTAAGGTGTAAACACTCGAACACAATACTGAAAGATGAAAACAACATCTAACCATATAACAAGTAGTGAAAAAAAGTACAGAAGGAAACATTGCAGTGTATTAAGAAAACATCACAATAACAAAAATAACATCATAATGAATAGTACAACCAAACTAAGTACACAGTTCCTCCCAACCATAATAGCATCATAAGAACATCATGGGCCCTAGCCACCCCCTGTGCGTAACATCCCAAGCTACCAAAATGATCATCGGTACTATCATTAAAAGGACGTCACTACTAAAACATGCTACAACATAAACATAAGGAAATCTAACATGCTAAAAGTAAAGCATAAGATAATCCTACAAATATAGATAACATCATCCATCATACGCTAATCATCATAATAAGGAAATCTGTCAATAAGAAAAATCATTTAAACATGATACACAAGCATCCTAATGAAAGCATAAATCACAAGAAAGCATACTCCAAAACCCAAAGCACTAAGTGATAACATCCAACAACATTCGTACTAGGACAAGCCACCCCAATAGCATCATAAGAACATCATGGGCCCTAGCCACCCCCTGTGCGTAACATCCCAAGCTACCAAAATGATCATCGATACTATCATAAAAAGGATGTCACTACTAAAACATGCTACAACATAAACATAAGGAAATCTAACATGCTAAAAGTAAAGCATAAGATAATCCTACAAATATAGATAACATCATCCATCATACGCTAATCATCATAATAAGGAAATTTGTCAATAAGAAAAATCATTTAAACATGATATACAAACATCCTAATGAAAGCATAAATCACAAGAAAGCATACTCCAAAACCCAAAGCACTAAGTGATAACATCCAACAACATTCGTACTAGGACAAGAGACAATCTTTGTACACCAATCCCTATCAATAATATAGGTAGCTACTCCTCCCAACCACATGGCATCCACAAGCCCACTCTCGCTATGCTGATTTAGATAATGATCCAACCACAAACACACACAAAGAAAACATCCATGGCTAACACACACACCAGGTATTATGATGACTAAAACCAAGAACATAGATAATGCATAAACTACAGGTCCTGGTTATGTTAGATTATGGTGACTAATTAGGAAAGTACAATACATACTTCATAAAAAAATTTGGGTTGTGGCCGAGGTTGTAGCCGACATATTATGGCTGACATATGGATGACATGTTGTAACCCTAAATAGGATTAAATACTTGTATAAAAGGGTTTAGGATTAGGTATTTTCATTATGTTGTGATGTGAAATTGCTTCTTGCGAAGGTATTGAGCTGTAAGGGATTACAAACTATAATTAGGTTGTAATCACTAGATTGTAATAAGATCGGACTTGTTATTTGGTGGACGTAGCCCAGGGATTGGGTGAACCATGTTAAATCTTGATGCCTTGTGTTCATTTCTATGCGATCTATTATTTTTTCTGTTATTGGTTATATTTGCATGTAGTTTTTATTTTTGTCCGTGGTTTATCCTAACAAGCGGTATCAGAGCCTAGTTGTTTTTTTAGTTATCCTTTGCAAGAAAGTTTCACAGTTGAGTGGGAGTCTCACAGTTGAGTGAGAGAAATGGTAGATGAGGGTAAATTGAGGGTTGATAGGTTTAGTGGGTAGAACTTCCAGTTATGGAAGATGCAAATGGAAGACTATATGTATCAGAAGGATTTATGGAAACCATTGGAAGGCAAAGCCAAGAATCAAGAAACTATGTCAGATGCTGAATGGGATCTTTTGGACAAAAAGGCACTCAGAAGCATTCGGTTATGCTTGGCACCATCAGTGGCATTTAATATTACAAAAGCAAAGATGACAGAAGAGTTGATGAAAACCCTAGCAACACTATATGAAAAGCCCTTCGCTTCAAACAAGGTATTTCTCATGAAGCGTTTACTTAATATGAAAATGGCAGAAGGTGGATCTGTTGCAGATCATTTAAATGAGTTTAATACAATTACTAGTCAGTTATCTTCTATGGGTATCAATTTTGATGAAGAAATTAGGGCTCTCTTGATTTTGTGTTCTTTGCCTGAAAGCTGAAATGGCTTGGTAATGGCTATGAGTAATTCTATTCCTGGATCTAATACCCTAAAATATGATGATGTGATCAATGTTGTTTTGAGTGAGGAAACTCGTAGGAAATCCTCAGGTGGATCTACATTAGGAAGTGCTTTGAATGCACAAAGTAAGGGTAGAACGACTGAGAGAGGAAGTAACTCTAGAAATCGTGGGAAATCAAGAGAAAAGTCAAAGGGGAAGAGGTCTCAATCGAGAGGACCAAATGATTGCTGGTACTATGGGAAACCAGGGCACAAACAGAAAGATTGTTGGAATCGAAATAAAAATGAAAGAGATAAATCAAATGGAGACAAGGAGGCAAATTTGGTAAGTAACAAATCCAAAGAGGATGCTTTGCTTCTGTCTTTAGAAAGTGTTGATGATTCATGGGTTTTAAATTCTGGTGCTTCATTTCATGCTACACCTCATAGAGGTTATTTCATTGACTATGTCCAAGGGCATTTTGGGCTTGTTTATTTGGGGGATAATGAACCCTATCAAATTGTTAGAAAGCAAAAAATTAAGATTAAGTTGCAAAATGGGAATCATTGGCTACTACATGAGGTAAGACATGTTCCAAGGCTAAGTAGGAATTTAATTTTAGTGGGGCAACTCGATGATAAGAGTTGTGTAGTTACTTTTAATGATAAAAATTGGAAGGTTTCAAAAGGTTCCTTTATAGTAGCAAAAGGTGTGAAAGTAGGCACCTTATATCTTTGTACAAGTCATTTTGTTCCTTCTACTTTGATTGTTTAAGAGAAAAATGAATGTTCAAGAACAATTGGTGCAGTTGAGTAGGGAAAACAAATAGTTGCTGTAGATTCTGATACAGTGTTGTGGCACAATAGACTTGGGCACATGAGTGAGAAAGGTATGAAAGTACTTGATTCAAAGAAAGTTTTACCAGGTTTGAAATGTGTTAATATGGATTTTTGTGAAAGTTGTGTGTATGGAAAACAAAAGAGAGTGAGTTTTGTAAAGACTAGGAAGGAAAACAAAAAGGAGAAATTAGAGCTTGTGCATACAGATGTATGGGGACCAACTTAGATATCTTCCCTTGGTGGCTCTCATTGTTATGTTACATTTATTGATGATGCAACTAGAAAAGTAAGGGTTTATTTCCTTAGACATAAATCTGATGTATTTCAATTTTTTAAGAAATGGAAATGCTTGGTTGAAAATGAGACTAGTAAGAAATTAAAATGTCTTAGATCTTATAATGGTGGTGAGTATTACAGTCATGAATTTGAAGATTATTGCTCTACTAATGGTATTCGTAGATAGAAAACTGTTCCAAGGACTTTGCAGAAAAATGGAGTGGTTGAACGCATGAACAGGACTATAATGGAGTGTGCAAGGAGCATGAGGTTGCATGTTAGGTTGCCCTTACACATGTGGGTGGAGGCTATCAATACTATAGTATATTTGACTAATAGAGGTCCCTCTACTCCTTTGGGCTATGGTATTCTAGAGGAAGCATGGACTGGTAAGAAGGTGAGTTATTCTTTTCTCAAGACCTTCGGTTTTGAAGCTTTTGCTCATATAGACTCTAAAAATAGAACCAAGTTAGAAGCTAAATCAAAGAAATGTGTCTTTTTTGGATATGGCATTAATGAATTTGGTTATAGGCTTTGAGATTTTGAAAATCATAAAATTGTAAGAAGCCAGGATGTCATATTCAATGAGAAAGTGTTGTACAAAGATCTGTTGTAGCAACATGAGAAGAAAGAAGATGATTATGTAGTGCTGGATGATACTCCAAAAGCTGATGTTCCAACCATTCCTCATGATGTGCAACAACAACAACAACAAATACCACAGACACCAGTGAATGTTAGATGGTCAACGAGGCAAATTAGACCTCCACAAATATTTTTTCCTTCTTTGTATTTAATTTTACTTACTAATGCTGGTGAACCTGAAAGTTATTATGAAGCTGTGCAGGTGGATACTAAGATTCAGTGGGAGTCTACAATGAAAGATGAAATGGACTCTTTGCTAAAGAATAAGATAGAATAAGTGGGTTTACAGGTTGAAAGAAAAGGAAGGAGGTCAGAAAAGATTTAAGGCCAAGTTAGTTGTAAAAGGATTTGCACAGAAAAAGGGAATTGATTTTGATGAGATATTTTCTCCTGTTGTTCAAATGACTTCTATTCATACTATTTTAAGTCTTGTGGCTACTGAAGATTTACATTTAGAGCAGTTGGATATTAAAATAGCCTTTCTTCATGGTGATTTGGATGAAGAAATATATATGGCTCAGCCACAAGGTTTTGAGGTCAAAGGTAAGGAGAACTTAGTGTACAAATTGAAGAAAAGTTTATATGGCTTGAAGCAAGCACGTCGGCAATGGTATCTAAAATTTGACAATTTTATGCATGAGCATGGATATAATAGGTGTCATTTAGATTATTGTATTTATTTGAAGAGGTTGGATGATAATAGCTACATTATTTTATGTTTATATGTTGATGATATGCTTGTAGCCAAGTCTAACATGGATCATATTAAGGGGCTAAAATGCCAATTAGCACATGCATTTACTATGAAGGATTTGGGGGCAGCAAAACAAATCCTTGGTATGAATATTTGTAGAGATAGGAAGAATAGAACATTGACGCTATCTTAGGCTGATTATGTTGAGAAGGTGTTGCAATGTTTCTAAATGGAGAATGCTAGAGCTGTCAGTACACCTATACCTAGTCATTTGAAGTTGACTAAGGAGATGTGTCCTAAGACATAGGAAGAGGAGGATAAGATGTTCACCGTACCCTATGCTTCAGTTGTAGGAAGCTTAATGTATGTTATGGTATGTACTAGGCCAGATATTGCACATGCAGTGGGAGTCATTAGCAGGTATATGAGTCATCCAGGATTTGAGCATCGGAATGCTGTCAAGTGGATTCTCAAATATTTGAGAGGAACATCCAATAAGTGTTTACACTTTGGGGGCTCTACTACTGATTTACAGGGCTATGTTGACTCAGATTTGGCAGGGGATATCGATACTAGGTGGAGTACTATAGGTTATGTCTTTATTGTTGGTGGGGCAGCCATGAGCTAGGTTTCTAGATTACAAAAGATTAATGCTCTATCCACTACAAAGGCAGAGTATGTTGTTGCTACAAAGGCAGCCAAGGAGATGATATGGATTCAGTTCTTCTTGGAAGAATTGGGACATCCTCAAAAGCATAATTATTTGTTCACAGATAGTCAGAGTGCCATTCATCTTGCAAAGAATTCAGCTCTGCATTTTAAGACCAAACACATACAGTTGCGGTACCATTTCATTCGGTTAGTTTTGGAGGATGGACAGCTAAAGCTGGAGAAGATCCATACAAATGACAATCCAATAGATATGTTGACAAAGGTTGTAACAAGGGAGAAGCTAAACTCCTCTTCAGCTTCAGTTGGTCTTTTAGACTGAACATGAATCAAAGAACAGGAGAGTCCAGGGTGGTTTGATCCAGTGGGAGCCCCATGTGGTAGTGGTATTGCTACTAGATCTATCTCCAAGTGGGAGATTGTTGTTTAGTGTGGAGCCTGATCAGTCCCCAAGTGGGAGATTGTTAGATTATGGTGACTAATCAGGAAAGTACAGTACATACTTCATAATTAGTGGGGTTTGAGGCTGACATTGTAGCTGACATATTATGGCCGACATGTTGTAACCCTAAAATGGATAAAATACTTGTATAAAAGGGTTTAGGGTTAGGTATTTTCATTATGTTTTGATGTAAAATTGCTTCTTGTGGTGGTATTGAGTTGTAAGGGATTACAGACTGTAATCAGGTTGTAATCACTAGATTGTAATAAGATCAGACTTGCTGTTTGGTGGGAGTAGCCCAGGGATTGGGTGAACCATATTAAATCTTGGTGCCTTGTGTTAATTTCTGTGTGATCTATTATTTTTTATGTTATTGGTTATATTTGCATGTAATTTTTATTTATGTCTGTGGTTTATCCTAACAGGTTAGACATTCAATGGGCTACAAAGTAGGGGCTGACATCATGGAGAGTCGCTTGGCATCAACATGCCCAAGCTAGTATTGGCAGCTGAACTCCCAAATGGGAAACTTCCCAATGGAAGGCACACGAGCCCAACATTTTAATTATCTTATATTTATTATCACCTAGTATTTTAATTTAGTTATCACTAATATAAAACTACCAAATGGAAATAGTCACTAGGTTGTGAGATAGAAGCCCCTCCATGTGCTACCCTACCCTACCCATCCTCATCTAATGATGAGTGCCCTAGGCATGCAAATTCTCAACCCGACCCTAATGACCATAGCTTCTAGAAGTACCACAAAAGGTTGGACCTTGCAAGTCACCCAAAAATGTGTATGCACGTACTTGTGTGTAGTGCACCACCATCACAAAGATCATAACACAAGGATTGGATGAGAACACAAGTAGAAAGTCACTCAACTGAAAGTAGATTTAGGAGAACATGTGTGACACTCATCCTAATACAACATAAAAGTGCAACAAAGGTTAGACCAAAATGCAAATGGATAATCCAAGTCCACAACCAAACTCATGCTAAGAAAACCTGAGAAAATAAGGTGGCATGCAAAATGAGGTAAAAACCTCAAAAACTAGAAAACTTCAAAATTAAAACCCATCTGGCTTTTAGGTATGAAAACTCTAAAAATCCAATAATATTTGAGTTCAAACACTGCATGCAAAAATGACTAGCATAATGGTGCAAAACCCCAAACCCCATCCCAAAAATAGAAAAAAATGTTCATACTCGACCAATCGGGCAGAACTAGCAAATAGAAATGGAGGGGAACACTAGTTCTCAACCTCTAGACAAATAGCTACTAGAAATAGAAGTTGAAATGAAGCAGAAACAAGAAAACTGGAAAGCCCTACCTAATAGCAAAAGGGGCAAAAACTAAAACCAGGTTGATAAAATAAATAACCCATTGAAACTGCCAAAAGTGATGGCAAAGCAAGGTCTTCCCGAGTCGGATTGAACGAGACTGATCTCACAAAAATCCTACACTCACAACTCTCAAAATGAACATAAATCCAATCCTTCAGGAAGAGGATTTCAAAAAAGCTCTCAAATTTCTAAATTGTAAAATGGAAAAGTGTGAAAGCAAATCCCTTTTTCAATACTTATTCACTTTTTGAGTAAATAGTCGATTAGGGAAAATAGCTAGCTAAACTAGCTAGACTCTAAAATGACCCAAACAAAAATAGGTTATTCCTCGTAAGAAGAATTCACCTAAGGAAAAGCTACCAAAAATTAAATTTAATAAGATTTAAAGCTCAAAAACCCAAAATCATAGAAAATCACTTAACAGCTTTTGTGACAATGCAAACCTCTAAATGCATAGACACACTTACTAGTCTAATCACATAATGCAGATGAGTTTGAATTTAGTAATCACAGAAAGGTTTTAATTTAAACAATTAAATAAGGATATGTCAACCATATAGGGATGACATTGGTAAAATATGAATAGCTAAATCACAAATTCCATGTGCCACTACTAGGGATATAATTCCTGCACACTAAAACACATGATCATGTGCAATTGCATATAATATCATAGCTGAAGTGATAATGCATTAAATACCTAATTAACCCATTTACATCACTCACATTTGCACAAAGCATAAAGAGAAAAGAATGAATCAAATCACCATAGCATAAAATCCATCACATAACATAATCAGAAAATATGTCCAAATACCAGATAATTAGATATCATCATAGATCTACTGTCATCTCAAAATGGCATCAACATGAAAATATGATACACTGAACAACATAGCAGGAATGCACCTATGGTACTAAAATCAAAGTATAACATTTGACCCTTAGGTCATCTCAAAGTACATATAATAAGAGTATCAAGTATCTCTTGAATAAAAAATAGACAAGGTACAAACTGCAAACACGAGAGGCACTACAAATTGTCTCCCTTATAATGTTCTTAATAGTCCATGAAGGACTAGAGAACCTATTAAGGAACTTAACTATATTCATAGAGTCACCTTCCAACCAAATCTTAGTAATACCATAATTCTGGATATACTGCCTCAAAATAGAAACATGAAAAACATCATGGATGCGTGCTAGGCTAGGTGACAATGCTAGTCGATAAGCAACAAAAGAAATGCTCTCAAGGATCTCAAATGGTCTAACAAAATGTGGCACCAACTTAGAGCCTTTCCCATAATAGATGGGGCTCTTCCTCGGACGCACTTGCAAAAACACCCTATCACCAATAGAAAAGTGACGATCCAACCTATGGGCATCTACATACTTCTGCCTATCCTGAACAGTAACCAAATGCTCTCTAATATGAACAACCTACTACTCCATGTCCTAAAGCATCTCTAGACCCAAAAGAACTCAGTCCTTTAAGTAGTCCCAACTCCAAGAGGTATAACATGGTCTACCATACAAGGCCTGAAAAGGTGACATTCTAAGAGAACTATGATACCCGTTGTTGTATGCAAACCCAACAAGGTAAAAATAGTCCTCCCAATTCACCTACCTGTCCATAACATATATGAAAAGCATATCCTCCAAAACCTACTTCACTCTCTCAATCTAACCATTGGTCTTTGGGTGATAAGATGAACTAAAATTGAGTTGTGCACCCAAAGCATGATAGAGAGACATTCACAATGTAGAAGTAAACATTGGATCTCTATCCAAAATAATCCAATGAGGGATCCATGCAAATGAACAATATCTTCCCAAAAATATGTGCTATAGGAGAAGCTATGTCGGATTCTCTCGAGTGAAAAATATGCTACCTTGGACAACTTGTCCATTGTCACCATAATACAATCATATCTCTATGATGACATAGTCAACCCTATGATAAAATCTATAGATATCGTATCCCATGTCCAATCTGGAATGGTATGCGGCTGCAACAGACCCACTAGATTTTGATGCTCTACCTTCACTCTCTTTCACTCAAGACATCTAGCAACAAAATTAGCAACATCGCATCTCATCCCTACCCAAAAGTATAGTTGTTTGAGATCAACATGCATCTTCTTAACACCAAGATGTATAAAATACAATGCATGATATGCTTCCAACAAAACCAAGGTACAAAGATCACCTAACATGG
The DNA here is from genome assembly GCA_028749045.1 of Cupressus sempervirens. Classification (NCBI taxonomy): domain Eukaryota; kingdom Viridiplantae; phylum Streptophyta; class Pinopsida; order Cupressales; family Cupressaceae; genus Cupressus; species Cupressus sempervirens. The sequence goes on along the minus strand of CM053785.1, from coordinate 773,012,275 downwards.
GTAAATAGATACACCCCAAGTGTCACAATAGTCCATCAGACTCAAGAATATAACTTGAAAATCTCCCCTCAAGGGTATGTCCACACATGATCGCCACCCTCACCTCCTGATAACAAGTGTCACTAGGAAATGCCTCCAAGATATGGCCTCACAAATCCACTCCCAATGAAATCAATGATACCTAATGTTGGCTCCTACTCAAGGCATCTGTGATGACATTCTTGTACAAGAACTCCATCTAGCAACACTATCGTACATTCAAGTTTGGCCGAGTAAAGATATATTGCAAGCTCCTATGATTGCTATGCAACTCAAACCTGTGTCCCAAAAGGATATGTCTCCATCAAACAAGAGTATGCACTATAGTCATGAGTTCCAAATCATGAGTGGGGTAGTTAAGCTAATTGTCCTTGAGTTTTCTAGACTCATAAGCAATCACTCAACCATCCTGCATCAACACTGCACCCACACCTTCCAATGAAGCATCTGTGCAAACCATGAAATCACCTATAGGATTAGGCACTGCAAGGACTAGTGCACTGGTCAAACACTCCTTAAGAGCATTAAATATTACCTCACACTGATCTAACCAAACATACTTCTGTTCTTTTCACTGAAGAGCAGTGATGGTATGAGCTACTTGTGAGAAATCCTTCACGAAGCGAAGGTAGTAACCCACCAATCCCATGAAACTATGAACTTCTGACACATTAGTGGGCACTGACCAATCCATGATAGTTTGAATCTTCTCTAGATCCATTGTAATTCCATCACCAATGATGATGTGTCCCAAATATTTCACCTCTGACTGGAAGACCCCACATTTACTCAAGTTTCCATACAACTAATGGCCTCTTAAGCATTGCAATACCTGACATAAATGGACTTATGCTCTTCCAAAGTCTCCAAATAGATTAATATGTCATCTAGGAATACAATGACACACTAATTGAGGTAAGTGTGAGATACACCATTCATCAAACTCATAAACACTGATGGCACATTGGTTAACCCAAAGGGTACAATTGGGAACTCATAATGCCCATATCATGTACAAAAAGTTGTGTGATGAATATTGGCCTCCTAGATATGAAGTTGATGGTATCTTGACTGTAGATCAATCTTTGAGAGCACTCAAACTCCCTTCATCTAATTGAACAAGTCATCTATCCTTGGCAAAGGATAACATTTCTTCATTGTCACCTTATTCAACTACTAGTCGTCAATGCTTAAACACAAAGAACCATCCTTCTTCTTCACAAAGATGACTAGTGCACCCCATGAGGACATACTAGGATGAATATGGCCCTTGGCCAACAATTCCTCCAACTACAATTTGAGCTTACTCAACTCTTGAGTAGTCATGTGGTAAGCAGCTCATGAAGGTGGCTCCACTCCTGGTACAAGATCAATCCAAAAATCAATGTCACATTGTGGTAGCATACCTAGAATCTCATCAAGAAACACATCAGCATACTCATGAAGGAATGGGTGATCATCAAGTGTCACCATATGAAATTTGACTTCCTCAAGATAACTGAAAAACACAAGAAAAAATTGACAACCCTTCTACACACTCTGCTTTAGCTGATTAGCTAAGATCATTTGAAGTGAGACTAGTCTTGGGACACCCAAAATTTCCACCTACCCACTTGCATCATCAACACACTGTATTGTCTTGTGATGGTAATCAATATTCATCTGATGGGCAGCTAATCAATCCATGTCCAACACAATGTCATATGATCCCATAGGTAGAATGCATAGATCCACTATGGTGGTGAAGGTTCCCAAATTCAAAATACAACCCCTGACCAATGAGTCAACAACCACTTTGGAACCCATGGCTAGCTCTACCTGACGCACTATCAATAGCCCACATCACTAAACAAGAGATGGTGAAATGAAAGAATTTGAAGTACTAGAGTCAAACAAAACTAAAGTTGAAATACCATGCAATGTACTTGTAGCCTCGACTACTATACCCTGATGATCTGCTTGATGGTTGTCAACTACTGCAAAGGCTCTATGATTCCTACCAGCACCTCCTACAGTAGGCTTATGTCTTTTTGTGCCCTTACTAGGTCCTGAAGATGGTTTGATGGAGCACTCAAAAGATTTATGGCCAAGCTAAACACAAGAGTAACAGTTTCCTACAAAGTTGGAACCTATTCCATGACCACCCTAGGTAGCACTAGGATAAGTTGCACTATCCCTACTAGAATTCTACTAAATACTCTAAGGGGGATGATCTTGTTGGGATTTCTATCCTCAATTTTGGTTATCTCCTTTCTTACCTAAGGTACTAGAATCAAGTCCACCTTTAGGTCATTTTCGCCTTGGTCAAAAACAATGACTACCACCTTGAGAGGGTGATGATTGGGCTTGGCCCTTCCTAGAGGACTAGGAATATTGAGCATCCTATCCTAAATTTTGAGCACTTTGGTTTTGAGGACAAGATTTGCTACTAAAACCTCTAGCCAAATTCTCCTCTACAATATGTGCCTTCTCAACACTAAGAACAAGATTCCTAGGTTGATGCATACAGACTTCTCCAATTAGGGTATCCTTAAGGCCTTAGATGAAATTATGAGCCAAGAGTAAATTATCATTATTGTAACAATAATATTTCCTAAGCTCAAATAATAAAATTTCATACTAATCCACTATCATGTTTCCTTGTCAGATTGCATGGAACTCGTCAGCATGGGCCTCCCTAAAGTAAGGAGATAGGAATATCTCTTGGAACCTCTCCTCAAGGATCTCCTAGGTGAGATCTACAATGTTGATCTAGAGCTTCTGAATCTCAATATTCCACCTTATGGATGCCTAGTCCTTCATCTACATAATCATACAACATGCCTTCAAATTGGTTCCATATGGGTACATGGTGAAGCAATGCTCCATGTCCAATAACTAAGTTTTTGCCTTGAGGCCACCTCCCTTACCATCGTATAGTTTGGATTGATGAAGGAAATTCATGATATCCAACCTAATGGAATCTTCATTATTGTGGTCCCTACCACCCCAACGGTGCCCTTGGTCACTCGATGGAGTACGAGAGCATTCACATTCATGTTCCTCCTCTCTATGCTCTATTTGATGGGAATCCCCATGATGGGACCCCTCCTCTTGATTATGATCTTGTTGGTACTCCTCAACATGATGGCCCAACTGAGCAAGAATCTCTTGTAGCACTGGCATTAATACCTCCATGACATTTTGATTAGCACTAACTTGTTCTCCCCCACCATCTTGTTGTTCCTCCTCATGGTGTTCTTCTTCTTAAACAACCCATCAGTTACCACCTCCACCAGACCTATGTGTAGGAGGCTTCACTAAGGGAACAACAAGACAATGTCAAAACACTTGGATCACAAGCATAAGAGTCAAAACCATGAAGTAACAAGATATCAAAAATAGCAACCAAAATATGATAATACACAATGGAAAAAAAACCATAGTGGAAGCATAACACAAAGATCCCAATGTTGTAATATGGGCTCTAATACCATATGTAGTGCCCTACCTGGAGATCCTTGGAACAAGGATGAAATACAAGCCAAGATATTTTTTTAACAAGTATGAGTGCACATGACGACATCATACACGGATCACATAGATCGCAATGGAAGACTTAACCACCATCACGACAACCAACGAATCTCCAAATGCCACTACCAAAACTGGCACACACACAATAGGAAATGAAAATCCAAAATGACAATAATATGAGGAATCTAAGGTCTATCAAGGCATAGAAAATTAAGAAAACCAAAGAGGTACTAGAATCACCAAAAAATGATTCCCAAAAATCAGTGCAGATGCCCTTATTTTTCACACCAGGACCAATAGTAGACAGATTTTTGAGTGAAGATGTGCAGCATGCCAAACAAGGAAGTTCTTTCTACATGAGGATGTGCACCAACTGGTGCAAGAAGGTACTTGGCCAAACAACCAAGACACCCAAAAATGGTGTTGGGTTTCATGCGAGAAAGTGCCAAAGGCCACATGAAGAAACCCAACATGCCACACAAGATCTTACATTCTTACGTGAGAAAACCCAATTTTCCATGAGATCCCAAGATAACAAGCCAGGAACAAAAAGGTTAAAAGGTAAGGAATGAAGTTCCTCCACACTGAGGAGTACTGGATCCACATTTTGAGGCATAAACACTTGAACACAATACTAAAAGATGGAAACAACATCTAACCATCTAACAAGCAATGAAGGGAAAATATAGAAGGAAACATCATAGTATACTAAGACAACATTGCAATAATAGAAATAACAGTGCAATGAATAGTACAACCAAATGAAGTACATGGTTCCTACCAACTATAATGGCATCATAAGACCATCATGTGTCCTAGTCATCCCCTGCATGTAACATCCAAAGCTACCAAATAGATCATCTTGTTGGTAAACAAATTATTCTTTTCAATTTAACTCTTAAATGCCCAAATCCATGAGAAACAATTTAATACCAATTTTTGGATAATCTATCATTAGGTGGATAGATTTCCTCAAAATTAAAAGGTATAGCTCCCTTATGAATATATTCAATGAATCTTGTTTTATTCCTAAACTAACTAGGTATATTCTTAGCTTAAGAATGAAAAAGGAAAACCAAGCCAGCCCTAGATAGAACTAACTCAGGCAGTGAATTTAGTTCTAAACCTAGCCAACCCCAGGAATTCACACTTCCTATGACTCCCGGACATTGGTAATGCAATGTGAATGATAATTATGAAAATGCAATGACATGAAATAAAAATGAAGATTAAACATCCTAATCTTTACAAGAGGAATGAATGATAGTACTCTGATCCATCACCCATTCATCATTTGACTAAGAATGCAAGAAAGTGCTCAAAATTGACTATAATAATACTCCGATTGAAAGTAATCAAAAAAAGTGATCTCAAATACTCTGATTCATAACAAAACCTTTCTTTTTTTAAACACAACAAACACAACACTCTGATTATATTTTCTTGCAATCTATAGCCAAATCTATTACAAAAAATGAATATCATTCTCCAATGTATAAACGAAAATACAAAAATTAAATGCCCTCTTCTCTACTCCAGCAGTACCTACCTTTGCAGAAAAGAAGAACCCTCTATACTAGAAAAGATTTATGATAAATATACTTCTTCATAACCATTCAGTTCTCAAATGGTGATCTTTCAGTTCTATAACTATTTCATTCTAGAGATTCTCTTCACATTCTGATTGGTGTCTTCTGGTGACTTTTCAGTTCTGTAATTGACTCTTGTCTCTGATCTCTTCATCTTCTTCCTTTTGAAAACTAACATACTTATAAACTATGATTTATAAGGATATAAATTAACATATTTGAATGATGTTTGGACAAGTGATATCAAAATATATTAAATTCAAATCAAATTGTTCCTTTGCTAGTCGGCCTAAAAAATAAGTCTACTTGTAAACTTGGGTCTTGTTGCAGGGAACATATCTTTTGATTCCACCATTGGATCAAGCTTAGCTTTGAATATGTTTTTCCAAACTTAATTATCTTCATTCTGACTAGAGAGATTTTTGAAATAATTTCTGATTCAAAAGATATGAGCTACTAAATTCTAGTCTAGATGACTGTTACAAAATCAGAATTGATAAAATGAAGTTTCCATCAACTCCACTTTCACATGCTCTATAACAACTACACTTTGAAAATAATTAAAAAATGATACTTCTTCTTTTTTATTGTGTCACTGGTTATATTCAAATTCATTCTTGGCAAAAATTTAATTTTTTCTTCTCCCTTTTGTGGAAAACTCCAACCTGACTACGAAAGGCATAGCATAAAATGAATTTTCCACTTCATATTTACTGTCATGTTGATGTCCAAATATTCAAGAGATAAATCATTATGAGATTATCATTCTTTGTTTAATCAATTAATAGCTCTTTTTCATCTCTCTATTTTTGATTTGATACTAGGTGGAAATTCCATTTTTGAGTGCTAAAAGTGCACCCAATCTTCAATTTTCCACCTCCATGTAGTGGGCACAATTTTGATGTAGATTGATTCATAAATTACTTTTCTAAATTAATTTTGATACTAGACCCCATATATCTTCATTTTGGATTGAGATTCACCTTTTCTCTCCTTATTTGGAAAACTAATCTTTGACTGTGAAAGGCATAGTGGAAAATGAGTTTTCTACTACATTTTTCCCTTTGGTGGAAAATGAAACATTTTCTTCTCTAGTGGAAAATCTGAAAATGACTACAAAAGGTGTAGTGGAAAATGAGTTTTTTGCTACACTTTTCCCTTTGGTGGAAAATGAAACATTTTCTTCTCCAATGGAAAATCTGAAAATGACTTCTCCATTTTAGTAAATATTGTTATTCTATTCATCTCTTCACATGCTTTCCTTCTAATTTTAGATACGCATTCTAGAATTTCATCTGTTATGTTTCTCAACCTTTATTCAATCTTCATAAAGAATAGATCTTCATGAAACATTAGTTTTCAGCAAAACTAAATTTTCTAATAGTCAAAACCTGAATCCATGGAACCTCTACATCAAATACCTTAAAACAATGAAACTTCATAGAAATATGGTTAAGGAAAAACCATAAACATTTGGGGAAACTCTTTATGAGGTCAACTTTAAAAGTTTGAAAATGGTGTAATGAAAATACACCTACACATTGGTACTATCATTAAAAGGATGTCACAACTAAAACATAAGGAAAACTAACATGCTAAAAGTAAAGCATAATATAATCCTACGAATATAGATAACATCATCTATCATATGCTAATCATCGTAATAAGGAAATGTGTCTATAAGTAACACCATCTAAACATGATATACAAACATCCCAATGAAAGCATAAATCACAAGAAAGCATACTCCAGAACCTAAAGGACCAAATGATAACATCCAAAAATGGTCACAATAGGACAAGAGACTATATCTATACACTAGTCTGTAGTAGTGGTATAGGTAGCTATGCTTCCAAACCATGTGGCACTTGCAGGCCCACTCTTGTCATGCTAATGGAGATAATGATCCAACCACTAATGCACACAAAGCAAAAATCGATGACTAACACACATGCCATGGAGTATGATGAATGAAACCAAGAACATATACAATGCATAAACTATAGGTCCTAGTCATACACTCATTGGGCTACTAAGTAGGGACTAACATCATGGAGAATTTCTTGTCATCAATAAGCCTAAGCTATATTGCCAGCTAAACTCCCAAATGGGAAACACACACTCTAGGTGGTAGCTCTTCCCAATAGAATTGCATGAGCCCAACATTTTAATTATCTTATGTTTATAACCACCTAGTATTTTAATTTAGTTACCACTTATATAAAACTTCCTCTACGAACCAATGAAAAATAGTCACCAAGTTGCAAGATAGAAGCCCCTCCATGTGCTACCCTACCCCGCCCATACTCATCTAAAGATGAGTGCCCATAGGCATGCAAATTCCTAACTCAACCCCAATGATCATAGCTTCTGGAAGTACCACAAAAGATCATGCCTTGCAAGTCACCCAAAAATTGTATGTGCACATTCTCGTGCGTGGTGCACAACCATCATGAAGATCATAACACAAGGATTGGATGAGAATACAAGTAGAAAGTCATGCAACCAAAAATAGACTTGGGAAGTCAGATGTGGTACACATCCCAATGCAATATAAAATTGCAACAAAGATCCAACTGACATCCAAGTAGATAATCTAGGTCCACAACCAAACTCATGCCAAGAAAACCTTAGAAAATAGGGTGGCACAAAAAATGGGGTAAAAAACCCAAAAATTAGAGAACTTCAAAATTAAAACCCATTTGGCCTTTGGGTAAAAAAACCCCCAAAAATCCAATAATATTTGAGTTTCAACACCACATGCAAAAACAACCAAAATAACAATATGAAACCCCAAACTCCCATCCCAAAAATAGAAAAAAATGTTCATACCCAGCCAACTGAGAAAAACTAGCAAATAAAAATGGAGGGGAACACTAGTTCTCAACCTCCAGACAAACAACTACCAAAAATAGAAGTAGAAACATGAAAACTAGAAAGCCCTACCTGACAACAAAAGGGGCAAAAACTAAAATTAGGCTAATAAAATAAATAACCCCACCAAAACTGTCGAAAGTGGCAACAAAGCAAGGCCTTCCTAAGCGAGATCCAATAATACTGATCTCACAAAAATCCCATTCTCATAGCTCTTAGAACAAACATAAATCCAATCCTTTAGGAAGAGGATTTTAGAAAAGTTCTAAAATTTCTAAATTGTAAAATTGAAAAGTGAAAAAACAAATCCCTTTTTCAAAACTTATTCACTTTTCGAGTGAATAGTCAATTAGGGAAAATAGCCAGCTAGACTAGCTAGAATTCAAAATGACCCAAATGAAAATAGATTATTCCTCATAATGGGAATTTACCTAAGGCAAAGCTGCCAAAACTTAAACTTAATAAGATTTAAAGCTCGAAAACCCAAAATCACATAAAATCACTTAACATCTTTTGTGACAATGTGAACCTCTAAATAAATAGACACACTTACTGGTCTAATCACATAATGCACATGAGTTCAAATTTAATCACTGAAAGGTTTTAACTTAAACAATTAAATAAGGATAGTTCAACCATACAGGGATGACATTGGTAAAATATGAATAGTTGAATCATTAACTCTATGTGCCATTGCTAGGGATATAATTCCTACAAACTAAAACACGTGGTCAAATGAAATTGTATATAATATCATAGTTGAAGCGATAGTGCATTAAATACCTAATTAACCCATTTACATCACTCACATTTGCACAAAGCATAAATAGACAAGAATGAATTAAATCACCATAACATAAAATTCATCACATAACATAATCAAAAAATATGTCCAAATACCAGATAATCAAATATCATCATAGATCTACTATCATCTCATCAACATGCAAATATGATAAATTGAACAGCATAGCAGTAATGCACCTATGGTATTGAAATAAAAGTATAACATTTGACCCTTAGGTCATCTCAAAGTACATATAATAAGAGTATCAAGTAACTCTTGAATCAAAAATAGACAAGGTACAGACTGCAAACATGAGAGGCACTACAAATTGTCTCCCTTATAATGTTCTTAATAGTCCATGAAGGACTAGAGAACATATTAAGGAACTTAACTATTTTAATAGAGTCACCTTCTAACCAAATCTTAGTAATACTATAATTCTTAGCCAATTTTTTAATCTGAAGGATGGTCATTGTCTCAACAAAGTGGTTGGTCTTGATTCCTAAGGGAAATTTCGTTGCAGCCAGACAATAGTTATCATGATTTCTTATCACTCCCTCACACCCAACCAACCCAAGGTTACCCTTAGTTCCCCCCATCAAAATCAACCTTACACCAGTCTTCTAGAGGAGATGGCCATCTACTCTCCAATATTCTCTTATTAGGATCCTTCATAGATTGCATGTTCACCATAACCATCCTTAGACCAAGACCACCACCCTCTTTAATATTACAATTCTCAATAATGGCATTTTCAATTTTAAAATAGACCACCTTAGAATGTTGAGTTTTATCCCTAAAAAAATTGTTGTTCCCTTCTTTCCAAATGTCCCAAAGAATATGTGGATGAGAGAGAGACCACAGGATTTTAAACTCCTTAGAAATATTAAAAGGAAAGGACCATTGTGAAAAACACTTTGTGATATCAACTAGGAATATCCAAGAAAAACCAAGCATTCCCAAAAAAATGGACCAAAATTCTATAGAAAATGAGAAATGAATAAATAGGTGGTTCACAGATTTGGTCTTTGAACAACATAGGATGCACATTTTGGGAATATAGAAAATACACTTACACAAATTATCTATATTAAGAATTATATTTTGAAGAAGAATCAAAAAAATATGTTCACTTTAGTGGTGAAAGACAAAATCTAGGCCTTGCTCACCAAGGAGGACCCCCCTAGTCACCCAAGATTGCCTTATTAGATGAAGCCACTACAAAATTACCAAAATTTGTAGCTTCCAAAAACAAAGAATCTTACTTTTTACTCAAGACAACATAAGAGAGAAAATTCATCAAAGGTTGAAGAGTAGGAGAAATGTCACCAAGATTAACCGAATCACCCCCAACCCAGTAATTAGCCACTCTAGTTCCATATATAGTCACACACTAGTCCTTCCAAACACTAAAAATATCTATGTTCTCCAAGATACCAGAAGGAAACTAGTTTTCCTCCCAAAAAAAATAGAAGAACCATTGCTTGGTTTCCATTTGACTTTCAAGGAGGCCAAATGTCTAACCTTAAGAAAACCATTCAAGATGAAAGATCCCTTAGGGATATCATGAGATACCAAAAACTCCTAAATGGATTGTTTATTGAAAATATATTTAGAGTTTATATTTTTGTTCCATTGCCCATTACTTTAAAAAAAATCTCCAAACATGTTTAGCCAATAAAGCCTAGTTGAACAATATGATCTTTCTCATCCTTCATTTGTTACTTCACTATCGTATAATCCTTGAATGATACAAACTTTAGATTCATAGACTAGGAGTTCAAATTTGTGAAATGGTGAACAAATTTTTGTAAACTCACATGAATTATAACTATTCCAAATACCTAAGATATCTTTATATTTGTAGTCAATTTCTTTGAGGCATTTTGTCAAGAAATTAATGTGTCATATCCATAAAGGATCAAAATTTGTATTTCACTCTACTCTTGAGTTCATGTATCAATCACATTCACTACCAATATTTGAAATATGAAAAAGGAGATAAAGTATAAGAAAAAAACAAATAAATGTATTATTGATGTAATTTTTCAATAAAAAAACCACTCAAACACCAAATACTTGAACACCAAGATAAATATACAAACATATTTAATGTTGATAAACATAAAGTTTGCATTCAAATAACTATACTTTTATTTTTTAATGATTTTACTTTTTCAAAATGTATGTTCTTTTATAGAAGTGAGATTTACTTTTGAGCTATGAAATATCAATTTATCATTTTTCTCAATGGACTTTCTTAATGTGCCCCACAATCTTCTAATTCATTCTCAACTCTTTCACCTTCAGTTTAACCACCCCCTTTGCAAATTCTAATGTGTCATAGAAATTGTAATAGACCTTTTTCATGTGCTATGTCTAGGCCCCTTAGAAATAAATTGATTTCTCTATGTTTACAAAAAAAAATCTACTTTCTTGAATAGAAATAGACAATGAACTTACTTTATCATAATATGCTTAATTGGATCACTACATTGAATATTTCCTAACAAGGAAACTACACTATCACACCTCTTATCTCAAAACAATAGTTCATCTATTTATTACATAACCTATAAAAATGATTCCTAGTATTTAAATTCATTACTTCAACTACATTGAGCCTTGTTTCTTGTGTTAGAAATAGTGAATACTAAAAGGGGGTGGTGAATCAATGTTCCACAATCTTTTTCCCAACTTTGGTTATTATTAACAATCTTTAAGCATGCATAAGTGATCAAACTAAAAAGTAAACACAACCAAAATACGATGCAACTCATAACACCATTATTTGTTACATAGGGAAACCTTGGCCAAGGGGAAACCCCGGTGGGGATGGTACCCACAAAATGATCCACTAATAAAAAGTATATTGTGAAAAATATTGACCCTGTTAGGAGTCTATTACATATGTATAGTGTATATGTCCTTGTTACAGGATTAGGCCTTGTTAGAAGCCTCATCCATGTTAGGAGTTAGTATTACAATTAAAAAAGTAGCAAGTTGGGCCTATTTCTCAAACATGCATATATAATAGTACAATCTTTATACAAAAAGGTATAGATACAAAAATATTTCTGACTCTATTGATATCTTCAATATTTGATTCACCCTTTGTAGCTCTCACAAAATTGATCATAAAGCCATAAAATACCATACTATCATCAATTTTGCATCAATACTAAGCATACAAATGTGTATCACAATATTAAAATGTTATATTACAATGCCACACTTTTTACAAACAAAAAGTTCTTCCTTTATACCAAATTTTTCCATCCTACCATCATTGTTGCTTGATACCTTGCTAAATCTTTTGAACTAAATTTGCTAAGTGAGGGTTAACATCTAGGATGTCATCCCAACCTTTTTAAGCCATTTTTTTGGTAAACCAAAATAATCCCTTAACCAAAATGTCTTTACTCTTTTATCTTTTATGTTTTTCCTATATAACATGTACCTATAAAACACACCGTAACTTTGTCCATACAGAGAATATCCTTAAGCTCTATTAACCATGTTATTATTACATCATGTCCTTACTTCCCTCAAATGTGAAAAACTTGAGGTTCTTCTAGTAAACTAAGCTAAAATAAAATGCACAATTGTTCATTGTTTTCTTGAATTATACTTAGACAATTTTCAAGTCCAAGTATCCAAAACGTAGAATTATGGTTTTCCTTCTTCATAGAAGGTATATGCTTCCATAAATGAAAACCCTATATCATCCTTACATATCCTCCTAGCCAAATTTCCAACAATCTTCCCCTTTCACATTGATGGCAACATATGGTAAAATTGGCTAAGTCCCTGAAATCTTCAAAATTTCAAAACTTGTTAAGTTCTTCACATGACCAAACAAAATTTGCAAAATTTTGATCACTTTATATATTTACCATCTTTAAATCATACATTTATACTTAACTTCCCCTTTCACTATATTTTATCCTACTTATAACTTCTTACAATAATTTATACACTACATCCTACTTATAACTCCTTTTAATAAAATATACATAACAATTTTACATTTTTCCTCAATACTCTTCCCCTTTAATATCGACGGCAAAGGTGAGTCAAAAAATTTTACATATCAAAATTGTGTTACCTTCTCCTTCATCAAGGTTTTTTATTGTTCATGAGTGTCATGCACTCTCCAAAGTTCCTCTTCAAGCTAGTGAATTCCTTATCCCATGTATCCTTTAATGCTTATGTTGTGTTGATTAGTGCATATAAGCCATAAGATTCTAATTCTATTTCATTGAGATTAGAATAAACGAATCTAGTAAAGGAATCCTTTGTGTATGTACACTCCTTAAGCTACCTTTGTACATGGTCAATTTTCAAGGTAAGGTGTTCCCTTAATAGTGAAATTTTATTTATAGTCATCTCCTTCCTCAACTCAAGTAATCTCAACTCATCATGAATGTTTTTTATTCTTGATTCTAGATTTGTTAACTATGTATTTGGATTTTTAAATTCATCCATAATTCTCTTCAATTCTACTTCCTTTTTCTTGATATCATTTTCAATTTATTTTTTGTACTCAAATGGTAAAGTACATTTTCCATACAATTCTTTACCTTCTTATAGACATTTTCTCAATACCTTAATACAAGTGTCAAGAAGTGATAAGTCACTAGTAATATTTTTCAAATAATGCTAAATAAATTAGCATCATGAGTAGGTTGAGCTTTTTCTATTGAAACTTCTACCAATGTAGAGATTTTCTTATGAAATTCTACCATTGTGTTTTCTGCTCTCTTTTCTATATTTGACTCATTAATTTGTACATGAACAATATCCTACCTTTTCTTTATCATCTTATCAAGTGTTCCCAATGCACTTTTTCTCACCTTTCCTCATTCTTTTGCAGTATTTCTCAATGAAAATGTTGTTACTTACTGATATTTCTGAATGTTCATGTTACCATCAAACATTTTGGTAACATCTTGTGGAAAAAAATTAATTAGTGCTTCAAGAGAAGATCTTGAAGTACTAGCTTGTGTTTTCTCAATTGCCTTAATAGGTATTTTCACGACTAGTATTTGTCTCTCAACTATAGGACTTTGTATTTCAAGTGGGTGAGATGGTTGAATATCTATCTGATCTTTTTATTCCCTCTCTTTGTCTTTATTTTCTTCCTCTTTTTTCTCTTCTTCTCTCTCCCTATTTCTTCTTCTCCTTCTTTATTTTCTTATTTTGTTTCTATGTTCTTAAAATAAATGGGTTTCTTTGTGGTTTCTTCAACAATAAGTGACTAATCTTTTGTGTAGTCAAATTATGCGCTTGCTAGAATAGGTACTAAAGATAACTCTATAGGTATTGTCTAACCATGCACAATTTTAGAATCATTTTTTCCCTTGCTATCCTCTTCTTTTGAACTAGTATAATCTACAAAATGGATTTTTTTTCCAAATCACCATCTTCTTGTTTCATTTGTCCTATAGAGGGGTTAACTTCACCACAAGAAAAGAGATCTTCACTAGTATAAATAGTAATTTTGGCTCCCCCTATCATCATGATGTCATCTTCTACTTCTGGTACATCTTTTGTATCCATTGCAATATCATCATGTGGTTCATCTTTTGTTGTTACTAGAATAGACTATGTCATAACTTTTACTATTTCCTCCTCTATCTCCTTGATTTCTTCATCATGCAAGCCTCCCATTATTTGAATTTCTCTTGTTTTTTTCTCGGTAGGGGCTCCAACTTCTTCTTTATATCCTCTATTTGATTGTCATTGTCTAGGGTCCGTAATTTTAGATTTTTATTTTCTCTTCTTCTTTTTTCTTCCTCATTGCCTCTCTTCTTCCTTATCTTCAACCTTTCATATAAATCATTTGTATGTGTATAACATTTTTCTTTAAATCAATCATATACCTTTTCATTGCATTCTCCAACTATCTCTTTTGCATAAGATCATATAAATCATAATATCTGTTTAATTGAGCTAGATTTCCATCTTTAATTATCATTTGGTTCATTTTGCCAATTTCTAGCTCCCAACTCTTTTTCTTCTTCTCACTACTATCTGCTTGTTATGGTCGTAGTTGAGGTGGGGTAATTTTACCTCTCATTCTCTTTGATGTGCTTTTTTTTTGTTTTCTTTCTTTCAACATAAGTCATTGTGACTTTTGGTTTCTTTCTAGCTCTCAAACCTATCGTTATTTCTTTAATCCTCTTAGATCTTTTAGGTATACTTCTTCCTTTTTCTTATCCTGCATTTCTTTCTTAATAGGTGCAAAATTTGTTGATGGTGAGGTCCTTGTAGATCTTCTTGAAACTATGGGTGTACTAATCTCACTTATTATTGTCACATCTTCCTCTTTCTCAGCTAGTGGTTTAGCTTCTTCAAAAGATGGTTCTACATTGATAGGTATTGTAGGGGTAGTTACTAGTAACGATGGACTACTAGGTGCAATAGATTAAGGTTGCATTAGCAATATGTTACTTTTTCATATTTCCTTCATCTTTGTTGTCATTTTTTTGCCTCCATATACTCTACTTCAGTTATCCATGATTCTTTAAGCATTTTCTTCAAAACTTTATTGATTTCTTAGTTGCCTTAGATGTATGTAGTTTTTGTGCCTTGGCTAATCTCTCTTCTATTATTCCCCATTTTTCACTTTCATCGTCTACATCTACCTTTAGTATTCTTTAGTATACTCAACTATTTCAGCCTCAATGACTATAGTTCTATCAATTTCAACCATAAAGCATATTTTTTTATTATATTTCTACAATAGACTTTGGTATCCTTACTATTCCCTTCATCTCTAATTGGAATGGTCTTATGAAATTTTTAATAGTCATAATTATATAGTCTTCAGGTGTCTTCCTATAAAAGTAACTCACCAATTTCACTGTACACTTGTTTGATTTCCATTCTAACTCTTTCATGCTTGGGAATCTCTTTATGACATGAAACAATGAGTATGTTATTAGAGATCCAAATCTAAATATTGCATAGTTTTTCTTCTTGATTCTCTCCAAGTTATGAAAGATTTATTGCTTCAAAATTTCATGTACATTGACTTCAATTCTCTCAACACACGTTTTGTAAGTTGTATTAATGAAGCCTATAGAGATTTCATCCTCTCTAGAGATTGAACTCATTTTGTAGGCTAAGATTTTTCTTATAAATCTTACATCATTTTCAATCAAGCTTATTATCATGCCTCTACCATTCCATTTGGTTTTAGTGTTTGCTAGCACAGTTTATTCACATTCTTCCCATTGATAGGAATGTTTCCCTTGTTTCTTAGCCCTGTTACCTCATGAATTAGGTCACTTTTAACTTCAACTACTTGATATCCTAACCATAATTTATTGTCTTGTATTCTTCTTAGAATGACATTAGCCCATTCCTCATTGTCAAATTCAAGGTGGAATATGAACTATCCAAACTTGATTTGACCTAAGTGGTTGAACTCATCCTTAAAAATCATATCTTGTTTGTAAACCTTCTCAAATTCCTTAGAAATATCTGAATCTCCTAGGGTTTCAAACTTACAGTGGTTGTATGCTTTTATATCTTCCATTCTATCTTAAATTTATAGAACACCCTAGTAGGGTCATCTCCTAGTGTGCAATTGATGTTACCTTAAATGTGTATCTATTTTTTTCCATAATATCATGAAATGAAGACTAGTCCATTTTACAAATTTAAAATTAGTTCACAGTAGAGCCTCAACAATGCATATAAATACCTTGAAATCACATATTTAGGGCTTTTTGTTTAAGCTATCTAAATTTACTTCTCAAAAACTTCAAATCACTCATCAGTATCCTACAAAACTTTATCTTGGCTCCAAACTCTCAAATGATTATTCATTAATTTAATCAAGTCCTTGTATTCAGCACAAGTTCATTTAGCATCAATTGTGCCAGCATGTAAACTCAAAAAGCATATATTGTAATCAATGGACCAAATTTTTTTCTTAAGCTCACATATGACCTTTATCTTTTATTAGCAATAGCTTCAAAACAACATTTCCATGCTCCTCCTAAGTGCACAAAAATTTATGTCACTATCTTAGGGTCTAACAAATTTTTGGTCTAATATCTCATGTTTCATCCGATGAATTGATTGCTTAAATTGATAAGGGTTTATCATCCACTGTAGCTGATTACAATTTTTTCTCAAATGTGTCATTTTCCTTTTCAACCCATACTTGTGTCCTTTTAGGTGTCTTTAACTTACAAATCTTTCATTGAAGTTTTCCACTTTCTCTTTTACAATTTATTTCTACATTTTATTCCTAAATTTGCATTCCTTAGATTATGTTGTTGTTTGCATTCCTTCTATAATTCATGTTCTATAATCTCATACTAGGTGCTCTCATGTTGTTCACTCTATAAAAAAATTTTGTGTCTCCCAAATTATTGCAAATCTAACATGGTATCACATTGTTTCTATGTCTAGGGCCAAATTGAGTACTCTACAATCTACAATCCCTAGTGATATGTCCAAAAAACTTGCACTTATAAAACATAACTCCATTTCTTATGACATTTGTTTCTCTAATAGGTATACTAGCTACAAGGTTAGTACTTTGATAATAAAAAAAAAAATTAATATATCTAGGTTTCCTACATTCATTGGTTATATCTCCATAAGACAAACAATTATTAAAATAACCAGAAAAGGGTTTAGAATACTTACCTATGTAAACCTTCTTCATATGGCTGAGTTCATTGCATGAAAAAGTATCTTCCATTAAATTGCTTTGTCACCTTCTTAGGTTGTTCAAGTTGATCAAGTGCTTCCTTGTTCAAATTTTCTTGTTGTTTAATTTTTTGGTTCATTGGATATGGTTCCTCAATAACTTTAGATCATTTAGATGATCAACCTTCACCATACCCAATCCCTATCTTATAATAAATAGGTCTTTGTGCCATGATCTACTCGTCAAGATTCTTAGTGTTGGAATACAACTTCTAAAGATGTTGCTTGGTTTTTGTTAGCTCTCCTTTAACATAGTTTTATACTTCTCAAGTTATGCGTATTATAGCTTTGTAGTCTCAAGTTCAAATGTCACCTTGGTAAGTTTGGATGTTAGATCTGCATTCTCAGATCTCAAATTTGAATGACTTTTCTTCTCATCTTCCATCAAACTCATCTTAATATTGGTGATCTCAAGTTCATGTTTTAGAATCTAATTCTCCCTCTTAATCTTAGAATCTACCTTAGTATCCTTGATCTAATCATTTGATTCTTTCTTCTTGGATTTAGTTGATTCAATCTACTCATTTAATTTCTGAATGAAATCTTTGTCCATCTCTATGTTTGATCTTCATATTGTCTCTTTCTTCTATGACTACATCAAGTTCCTCAACAGATCCCTATAGGTTCTAAAACTTATCCATATCCATAGAGATCTTACCCAAGTTGTTAGGCCTCATCTAAGTAATTGTGCTATGATACCAATTGTTAGGAATATGGTATACTGGAAGGAGAGGGAGTGAATTAGCATTCCAAAAACTTTTTCCCAACTATGGATATTATTAATAATCTTTAAGCATGCATAAGTGATCAAATTCAAAATTAAACATAACCAAAACACATTAAGACTTATAACACCACTATTTGTTAACTAGGAAAATCCTAGCCAAGAGAAAACCCCAGTGGGGATTGTACCCACAAAATGATCCAATAATCAAAAGTATCTTGTGAAAGATAATGACCTTGTTAGGAGTCTATTACATCTGTATAGTGTATACATCCTTGTTAGAGGACTAGGCCTTGTTAGAAGCCACAACCCTAGTAGGAGTTGGTATTAAAATTACAAAAGTAGAAAGTTGAGATCAATGCTCAATCATGCATATATAATAGTATAATATTTATAAAAAATGGTATAGATACAAAAACCTTTCTGATTATGTTGATATCTTCAATATCTGATTAATCCTTTGTAGCTCTTTTCATAAAACTAGTCATACAATTGTACAATAATATACTGTCATTAGTTTTGCATCAATACTAATCATAAAAAGTGTGTATCACAATATTATAACATTACATTAAAATGCCACACTTCTTACAAATAAAAAGTTCTTCCTTTATACCAAATGCTTCCATCTTGTTGGTCTTGCTACTTTATACCTTGCTAAATATTTTGAAATAACTTTTGATAAGTGAAGGTTAATATTTAGGATATCATCCCAACCTTGTTAAGTCATTAACAAAACAATCCCTTAACCAAAATGCCTTTACTTTTTTATCTTCTATGTCCTACCTATATAACTTGTAATTGTTAAAACTCACCATAACTATGTTTGTACAGAGAATATCCTTAGGAAGCCTTAATTGTGTGGTAATTAAATCAAGTCCTTCCTTTCCTCAATTTCATATAACTACATATTCTTCTAGTCAATCACAATAAAACAAAATGTACAACTATTCATTGTTTCCAGAATTATACTTAGACATTTTTTTAAGTCAAGGTATCGAAAACTTAGTATTATTTTTTGCCTTCTTTATAGCAAGTATATGTTGCCATAAATTACAACCCTATATCACCCTTACATATCCTCCTAGCCAAATTTTCAGCATCTTGTTGATGTTTCTATTCATCAGTAGCAGGTACATTGATACCTTCCTCTTATCTATTTGGTTTGTTGGTCAAAGACAATACTCAGACCTGTGGAAGGGAAGAATATGCACTCCATACAAAATCAAGGAATGTCTTAAGGCATATGGTTTTTTCACTCAAAGAACATTCTACACAAGGGGAATTCATTTTATTCTGATACCAAATGTTTGAGAAAGAGCTAGTGGACATTTGGTTTTTTATTAAATAAATTTAGGGAGAATATATACAATGTTGTTTGGAATCTAAAGTCTAACAAATTTTAGACAGTTACAATAGTTATCAAAAAATAGACAATGTATTATAATTACATAATAATGCCAACATGTAATTATTACAATAATTAAATGCTCATGTCACCACCATATAAAATATAGGGAAAAAATAATATAAAATCTACCAAATTTTTTGTTAAAAAACATTTTAGTGCTAAGAAAAAATTTGTTCCGGCTGGAAGAGCTTATAAGTTTTCATCTTTTGGGTAAATCTTGATATTGAATAAGTTAGGTATTGAGACTATACGGTTGCCTTATCCATTTCACAATAGGGTAAGAACTTATCACTAACCGCAATACTTGTAAATGAAAATAACTTTATCTAAATAAAATTGTATCAACCATTAAATCATAAACATAAACTCACAACATATAACACAAGTATTTGGCCATGTAGAAACCCTTGGTCAGAGGGAAAATAGAGGTGGGGATGGTACCCACAAATCCATCACTACTATAATAAGAGGGTGCCTTGTTAGGGGTACAATGTTTTTGCCACTTTTGGTGACCTACTCTATTAAGAGTATACAATCAGATGTACTAAAATCTATCTTCTTCAAGGACTTTACATCACTATGCTAAGTTTGTACTAAGTTAAGATATTTTACATAATACTATTAGGTCTACCTTGTAAAAGGATATAGTTGGGTACACTTATTAGAAAAAAAATAGTAAATTAATCTGAATAATGCAACTTACTTTTCCAATCAGATCTCTTTTCTGCACAACTATATATCAACTTGTTGTGATTGATCTTCAATACCTCTTAACTCTTCTTGAATACTTGATCTTTGATATACTATACACTTTACTTTTCTGAAATAAAAACTCTTCTCAATAGTACCAATACCCCTCTTTCTCATTTCAACAACAACTTCAAATGTTTCCTTATAGGTCCTTTTATTTTTTTCTTTATCTTCTTTGATCTCTACCCTAATTAGGGTTTTGAACTCTCTAAAATGAATCACTGGTCAAAATCAATGCTTCATTTTCATTGGTTTTTTCCTACCTTGAAATCATACAACAATAAAAGCTCTCTTACCAATCAATATTTTTAAATCTTTGTCTCGATCTACGAGAATCTTGTTTATTGCTTGGTATGATCGTTCCATGTAGTATTTTGTGCCAATTAAAACATTTGAGTGACCTTTTTTCCACTTCGTAAATATATTGTCTCTGCTCTATAGAAATGTTGTCTCTTAGTGATGTCTTTGCATGGGTATATCTAACATTCTCAGTAATGTCTCTACTCAATGAATATAGAAGTGCTCATTAAGTATTGATCTTGAGTACTAATTGAAAACTCATACATCTCCTTGTTTATTGTTTGGGCAATATAATGACACACGAAGATAGTGTTCATCAACTAACTCAATCTTTTTCACTATCTTTTTAATGCTAATTAGAAACATGAGTATTTATGGGAGTAAAATTGTTCCCTTTTGACATTAGTGGCAAACAAATTATGAACAAAAATAGAATGAGTGTAAGTTTATACAACTCACCCTATACATATACTTCTTCGATAGAAGCTACATTTTTTTAAAATCTTTTTCAAAATTATTTTTCTTTTAGTATTATATCATCCCCTTATAACTCCTTACATAAACATAGTATGTATAAATATATAGACAAAACATATACATCCCCCTTTTTTGACATTGATGTCAAGACAACTTTAAACATGAAAATAGTTACTTTGGATGTAATCCAAAGTGATTAAGAAGCTCTTGATTATTCTTCAAGATACATTCCATTGTATTATCCCAGTTGATCTTGACCAACACAATTTTCTTCTTCTCAATCTTCAACATGGTCTCAAGATCTATCATGTGGTTTGCAATAGATAAGCTTAGGATAGCTATGAGATCCTTAATAATCTTTATATCATTTTGCATGTCCTCAAAATGAGGTAATAAAAAAAATTGAATTTCATTGACCTCAATTCTTAGTTTTCTTTCTTCTTGTAATAATTCATGTTGAAATTCCATTAAAAATATTACTTGGGAATAGTGCAAGGATGATATACTCAAATCTTCTCTTAGTTTTTCTGCACTAGCTTTCATGTCTTCACTAGATTGTTGTAGTTTATTCTTAGCTTGACTGGTGAGGAGTGAAATATCACATAATTTTGAAACAATATTGAAATATTTTGCACAAAATTCTCCGTCTCAGTTATAGTAGTTGATAAATCCACTTTTTGAATGGTAGTTGTCTTCCCCTTATGTATTTTGAGGTTGTTTCTTGGTATCTATGTATTCTTTCTAATCATTGATATTTATTGGAATAGTGTTAGATAAGATATGCAAAGGACCAACAAGTGTATCCTTCTCATTTTATGGTTCATTCATTTTCTCAGGTGTAGGATACTATTTGATTTGAAAAATAACAAGTGCAAAGTATGGTATGTGATCATGAGCTGAGTCGGTAGATGTTAAATTCAGCTTAGTGTCTACCATAATATCTCCATCCTTCTTCAATTTTTTAGATGGATCTTCTCCTATTATATCTTCAATAGTAACATTTTCTTTGCTTCCTACTATATCTTCCACTATTTCATGTACAGAAGTAGAAACATCTTATGGGGAAATAGTTTCATATACATCTTCTTTGCTATGTAGACAATTATCATTCTTGGGCTGGGTATTATCAACTTGAATCACTTCTAGATATTTTATGTTGTAGATCATTTGAAAATCTTCATCAATGTATTCCAAGTGTCATGAAAAAAAATAGAGAGCTCTTCTCTTTTTAATAAATCTATTTTTATACTTTTCCAATGCATCATTTATTTCTTCCTTTCCAAAGTTGAGCATAATTGTAGCAAGTGAAATACCCCTCATTTCCTTTTCTATCTTCAATGCATATTTTCATCTACTATCAATTATTTAATAAAGCTCATTAGGAATTGAATCTCTAATCTCTAGAGGTGATGTAGGAGCATCCTAGGTTGCCTTGTTATCCTGCTCATTTTTATTCATTCTACAACTTGGTGCCTAGAAATTCCTTCATGTTCTTAGAAAATCCTTCATGTGCCTAGCAATTCCTTCATGTGTTGAGTTATTGTAGCAATTCCTTCATGTGCCCAGTTACTGTACCAATTCCTTAATGTGTCGAGTTACCCAGTGTATGTTGAGTGACTCTTCATGTACCAACTTACCTAGTGTATGCCAAGTGTCTCTTCATGTGCCAAGTTACCTAGTTTATGTTGAGTGTCAACATTTGGACATGATTTCTACAAGCTAACTTGTAGGATTTATTTCGATAGTGACATTTATGTTAAGATCTTTTCTTGGGATGTGTCTAGACCATTCTTGGGTTGGCCCTCCTCTTTTGTAATGTTCTAGAATAATCTGTAAGCTATTTTGGCAAGTATATATAGAGTGTTTAGGCTTAGAGTTAGGCAAGTTTTTGGAGAAGAAGATTGTAGAGTAGAACTGAAAGTGTGAATTTGTAGTTCGATCTTTGAATGTGAATGTATTTGTAATTGGCCATAACCTAGAAGTCCTTACAACTGGGCATGTATGAAGATATTTTGATGAATCAATAAAAGTATTTCACTCTTCTTCCTCATTTGGTTGTTGTTCCTTGTGTTTGCTTCCATTGTGTTAACTCTTGCAGGGTGGTTCAGATAGCTAGGTGAGCCTTTGGCCCTAGTTATTCACCCTTTGCCTCTGTTAGTTGGTATTAGAGCTTGAGGTTGATCCTTGTGGAGATTGGATTGTGTAGAACCCTAATTTGGATTTGGTTATAGGCTTGTAGATCTACAGATTTGACCTATAACTTGTAGAAGGTTACGGTCTTGCAAGAACCTAATTTTTAAAGATGGTTCGTGCTAGAAGAAATGTCAATAATGTTATGTTGGATCAATTGAGACAAATTTTAGCTAGATTAGATGTTATGGAGATAGCCCAAAGGAGAGGAGCACATCTTGATGATGTAACTGATGATGAAGTAGCAACACCAAACCATAATCCAAAACTTGAAGAAGATCAAGATGAGGAAAAATTGTTGAGAGTGTTGTCTAGGGAAAATTCAAAGCCTATTGAAGAAGTTGTTCCTTACGATGGAAAATTGGATAACAATTTTGTGTTGGATTAGATCTCTAATATGGAGAAGTTCTTTGAGTATGAAAACACTCTTGATAATAGAAAGGTGAAGATTGCAATTACTAGGGTGAAAGGTCATGCATCACTATGGTGGGAGCACTTGCAAATTGATAGACAACGGAGAGGAAAGAAGAAGATCAAAACTTGGCCAAAGATGGTGAACAAGGTAAAGAAAAAATTCATTCATACTGGTTACCAAGTTAGCTTGTTGAGAAAGATGCAAATTTTGAAACAAAAAGACATGACTGTGAAAGAATATACCAAGGAATTCTATAGATTGGACATTAGATCTGGACATATGGATGATGATGTTGACAAAATGGCAAGGTACATTAATGGATTGAGATTTAGTATACAAGATTATATAAGTTTTGTGAAGATGAAAAGTGTAGAAGAAGCATATCAATATGCCCTGAAAGTCGAGGAGATCTTGACAAAGAAGCATAAACAAAGACAAAGAGGTAGAGGTGGTAGATTCCAGAGAGGCAGAGGTAGATCTTATGGTGAAGGTGGTAGATCTGACAATTCTATGCAGGAAAAAGGAAAATTTGAATGGAAGAATGATGAAAAAGGAAAGACTGAATGGAAAAGTGGCAATTCATACTGAGGAGGCACTAATTCTTACTGAGGAAGAGGTAATTCCTATTCTAGAGGTGGATTTCATGGTAATTATTTCAAATGTGGTAAAGAGGGACATAGATCTTTTGAATATAGATCCTTTGAAAGTGGGCAAGGTAACAAAAATGTTGTGACTCAAGGAGATGATGAGGGTTCACCAAGTGGACCTAAGGCTGGAGAAAATCTGATGGTGAGAAGAACCTTATTTAATAAGGGAAGTGATGAGGAACCTATTTTAAGGAGGAGTCTTTTCAAGACAAGATGTAAGATGGTTGGAAAATGCTACAAAGTGATCATTGATAGTGGAAGTTCTACAAATTTGGCATCAAAGGAGCTAGTTACAAAGTTGCAATTATAGAGGCCAAAGCATCCTCAACCCTATCATGTTTCATGGATCAAAGATGAGCATAAGATATTAATAAGTGAGCAATGCCTTGTGAAGTTAAAGATTGGATATTACTTTGATGAAGTTTTGTGTGATATTATGCCTATGGATTGTTTTCATATTTTTTTGGGTAGACCTAGGCAATATGATTGATATGTTGTGCATGATGGAAGATTGAATCAATATACTCTTTGGGTAAATGGAAAGAAACAAATATTGTTGCCTTTGATTGAAAGTCCATATGAGGTTAGTTGCACTACAATAAAAGTTTGCATGGTTAATGGGAAACAATTTGAAAAGGAAATGAAAAGGAATCAAGTCTATTTTGCCATATTTCCTAGAGGACCGAGTGTTGGTACTAATGGTCAAGCAGTAGAAGCTAGTAACAACCAAGTGATAGTCGAGTACTAGTAGAAGCTATAGAATTTTTGAATGAGTATAAAGACATTATTGTTGATGATATTCCTAATGGTTTACCTCTAGTGAGAAGCATAAGTCATTGTATGGATCTGATTCTTGGAGCTAGTTTGCCAAACAAAGCACCATATAGATTGACACCTACAGAGAATGAAGAACTCAACAGACAAGTGCATGAGTTGTTGCAAAAAGGTTTGATCAGAGAAAGCTTGAGTCCATGTCTTGTACCTACTATATTAGCACCCAAATATAATGGAGAATGGAGAATGTGTACTGATTCTAGAGCCATTAACAAGATAACAGTGAAATATAGGTATCTTATGCCAAGGATGGATGACATAATGGATTGTTTGAGTGGAGCAAAGTATTTTACCAAGATTTATTTGAAGAGTGGCTATCATCATATTATAATAAGGAAGGTGATGAATGGAAGACTGCTTTCAAGACAAAAGATGGTTTGTATAAATGGTCGGTTATGTGTTGTGGTTTGACTAATGCACCTAGTACTTTCATGAGGTTGACAAATGAAGTTTTGAAATGATTTTTGGGTAAGTTTGTGATTGTTTGTTTGGATGAAATTCTAATATTTAGTAAGACTAAGGAAGAACATCTTGAGCATATTAGACAAGTATTGTGGAGGTTGAAAGAAGAAAAGTTGCTGATTAATCTGAAAAAGTGTTCTTTTATGCAAGAGGAGACTGTGTATTTGGGATTTGTGATTTCAGCTAATGGGTTGAAGATGGATCTTGAGAAGGTTAAAGCAATTTTGGAGTGGTCTACACCTGAGAATGTGGGTGAGGTAAGATCATTTTATGGTTTTTCTAGTTTTTATTTAAAGTTTGTAAAGAATTTCAGTTCTATTTGTAATGCTATGACTAAGACAATGAGAGGAGATAAAAAGGAATTCAAGTGGACACATGGAGCTAATAAGATTTTTGAGACTTTGAAACAAACGGTTGTTG
Organism: Cupressus sempervirens; assembly: GCA_028749045.1. NCBI lineage: Eukaryota > Viridiplantae > Streptophyta > Pinopsida > Cupressales > Cupressaceae > Cupressus > Cupressus sempervirens. The sequence continues at coordinate 772,986,107 of CM053785.1, read as the reverse complement.
AGTTACCTGTATTGGCTTTGCCTAATTTCAATAAAGTATTTCAAGTTGAATGTGATGCAAGTGGTAGTGCAATAGGAGTTATATTAAGTCAATAAGGTAAGCCTATTGCTTTCTTTAGTGAAAAGTTGAATGATACTAAAAGGAAATATTTTGTGTATGGTCAAGAATTTTATGCTACTGTTCACGCTTTGAAGAAGTGGAGACATTATTTGATTCCTAAGGAGTTTTTGTTGTATACTGATCATAAAGCTTTACAATACTTGGGAAGTCAACATAAATTGAATCAAAGACATATGAAGTGGGTTGAGTATTTGCAAAGTTTCACATTTGTCATTAAGCATAAGAGTGGAGATACTAACAAAGTTGTTGATGCATTAAGCATAAGACATTCTCTATTGAATGAAATGAAGGTTAAAGTTCTTGGTTTTTATGAAATGAAAGAGTTATACGATGCTAATCTTGATTTTTTTGAGGCATGGAGAGAGTGCAAATGACCAAATCTGAAAATCACATAAGTATGATGAGTATTTCATTCGAGAAGGTATGTTGTTCAAATGTATTCAATTGTGTATTGCTAGAAGTTCTATGTGGTTGAATCTAATTAAGGAAAAGCATAGTGGTGGATTAGCTGGACATTTTGGAATTGATAAGACATTGAGTTTGCTGAAAGAGAAGTATTATTGGCCACAAATGTATAAGGATATTCATAAATTTATAAATAGTTGTAGAATTTGTCAAGTTGCAAAAGGAGTGAGTCAAAATACCGGTTTGTATACACCTATTACTGTTCCTAAGAAACCTTGGAGTGACATTACTATGGATTTTTTTCTTGGATTACCTAAGCCAGTGAAGGGGTATGATTCCATATTTGTTGTAGTGGATAGATTTTCTAAGATAGCTCATTTCATACCATGTAAGAAGACATCAGATGTTGAGCATGTTGTTGAACTTTTCTTTAAAGAGATTGTGAGATTGCATGGATTACCAAGAAGCATTATTTCTAATAGAGATAGTAAGTTTGTTGGTTATTTAATGGAAGACTTTATGGAAGAAGATGGGTACTAAGCTGAAGTTTAGTTCTATATTCCATCCATAGAAAAATGGATAGATAGAGGTTGTGAATAGAAGCTTGGGTAATTTGTTGAGATGTTTAGTTGGGAATAAGCCAAGTAATTGGGAGATGGTACTGGCACAAGCTGAGTTTGCATATAATAATTCTATGAATAGGAGTACATGAAAGACACCTTTTGAGATTGTTATTGGTATGCATCCTAGAGGTATATTAGATTTGAGAGATGTTGTTGGTGAAGAAAAGAAAAGTGCTATAAGAGAAGAAATTGCTGATTTTATGGAGTCGTTGCATAAGGAAGTGAACTTGAGGTTGGAACAAAGTAATCAGAAGTATAAGGAGAATGTTGATCAGTCTAAAAGACACCGTTGTTTTCAAGTTAGTGATGAGGTGATGGTTCATCTGAAGAAAGGAAGATTCCTAGTTGGAACATACAATAAGTTGAAGATGAAGAAATTTGGACCTCATAAGATCTTGAAGAAGTTTGATAGTGGTAATACTTATGAAGTTGAGTTACCTAATGACATGGATATATCTCCTATATTCAATATTTCTGATTTTTTATAAGTATCATGAATTAGAGGATGAAGTTGTTGTATCAAATGATTATCCAAAGAAGCAGATTGAAGAAGTTGAACAAATATTGGATCAGAGAGTTGGCAAGAGCACAAGAGGAAAAGATTATTATGAATATTTGGTGAAGTGGAAGAACAGACCTATTGAAGATGCTTCATGGATTTCTCAATTTGAGTTGGATTAAGCTCAAGTTGTGACATCTCAATGATTCAGGAGAATCATTTCTTTCAAACCCGATTGTCTGATGCAGGAGCATCCTGGGTTGCCTTGTTATCCTACTCATTTTTTTTTTGATTTTACAAGTTGGTGCATAGAAATTTCTTCATGTGCCTAGCAAATCCTTCATGTGCCTAGAAATTCCTTCATGTGTCGAGCTACTGTAGCAATTCCTTCATGTGCTGAGTTACCCAGTATATGTTGAGTGTTAGCATTTGGACGTGATTTCTACGAGCTAACTTGCAGGATTTATTTTGATCGTGAAATTTATGTTAAGATATTTTCTTGGGATGTGTCTAGACTATTGTTGGGTCTGCCCTCCTCTTCTGTAATGTTCTAGAATAATCTGTAAGCCATTTTGGCAAGATATATATAGTTTTAGGCTTAGAGTTGGGCAAGTTTTTGGAGAACAAGATTGCAAAGCAGAACTAAAAGTGTGAATTTGTAGTTGGACCTTTGAATGTGAATGTATTTGTAATTGGTTGTAACCTAGAAGGACTTATAGCTAGGCATGTATGAAGATATTTTGATGAATCAATAAAAGTATTTCACTCTTCTTCCTCCTTTGGTTGTTGTTCCTTGTGTTTGCTTTCATTGTGTTAACTCTCTTGTAGAGTGGTTCAGATAGCTAGGTGAGCCTTTGGCTCTAGTTATTCACCCTTTGCCTACATCAAGAGGTGTGTATTTGATTCTAGTCATCATGGTTGTTATGACATCTTTTATCTGTTTCTTGTCCTCATCATTCATATTATTGCACTTGATATACTTGAATGTAGATAGACCCTTAATTTCTCTAATAGATTCAACTATTTCATCAATAGTATCAGGTCTCATATGTACAACAACTTTAAAACAAATACCTTCGTCAAATTCAGTCCTTTCACTGTCCCTGACATCATCATTATCTTTAAGAATCAATTTCATCCTTCTCTTTGTTGGCTTGTTAGTAGATTCAGTAGCATTCTTCCTCTATTGATGTGTTCTCAATGTTGACTTTATGATTATTTTAACTCCTTTCTTTGAGGGTGGTGTAATCTCTTGAGTTGTTTGGGTCCTTGACGTAATGTTCTTAGGACTTATGGGGGTATCCAATGGCCTCTTCTGGCCTTTCTTCTTCTCAAGTTCTACAAATAAAATTTCTTTTCCTTTACCTTCTTCTTCAACAATATCTTCACCCTTTTGTTTAGTAATCATCAAGGGCTCATTCTATTTTCTTCTTGCAACAAGTGCACTTTCCAATATTTCAATCATCTTTTTGGTTTTCTTATGCACTTTCAGTGTTACAACATCATTTTTTATCCTTTATTTGGCTTGTCTATATGTGTCAAATGGTTTGGTTATCTTGTTCACCAATTCATTAAGTAATGCTTATATTTCCTTGGTAGCCTAATCAATATTTATGTCATACTCCATGGGTTCAAGCCATCCAACCCTTGGATTTATCGCTTTCACAACTGTGGTGTTAGTATAAAAAAGAAAACAAATATCATCATGATAATTCTCAACTAACTAGGGTGGAATTATATATCTTTGATTCATTATCTCCTAGAAAATGTCAAAGTATTCATTCATAACACTTCCAAGATTATTTCCTAAGCTTTGAATAAACTCATTGATCTGATAAATAACAGGTGTCTATGTTTTCAAATTCACTTGATAAATTGAGGGGAAATAGTTTTGTGTGTAAAAGAAAATGCATACCAATAGTGAGCCAAATTTGCATGTATTTGTCCTTGCAACTCTAACTTTTCTCATCTTCTTAGAAACTCTCCTAAGCTATAGCTTAGCTAATTCATATTTATGAACTTTCTTCAGAATTTTAGAACCCAGATCAACTGCTACACATAACACACTATTGGGCCTTCTTGACTAATAGATTTTATATACAACAACATATACTCCAAATTTTTTTTCCAAGTCTTCTATTGGGGAAATCCTTAAACCATGTTTATCCCACTAAGCCTTGGTGTTAGTTTTAATTTCATTCTTTGAAGTCGTATGAATTGATTTCACCTTCTTAGTAAGAGGGTAACCTATGACCATGTGAATCACACATTTTTTATTATAACCACATTTTCATGTTGTGGAATCTACTCAACATGATACAAATTTAGTCCACCTTGAATATTTTCAAGCAATGATAGGCATGGGGGACACCTTTTGTCTCCATATTTTTGTGTTCTTGTTTCAATTTCCTATCAACATACAATACAATTTTTCATAAACCTCACGTATCTCATGGTCCCCAACTTCACCAATTTTACAATGATAAATTGAACAAATATCATTTATCAATAAAACCCTAGGTGGAATAGATGATAATATACTCACCTTATCTATTTGTGTAGCCACTTCAGGATGTGGCTTGTAGTCTGGCTTTGCATAATCTTCTTTTCAAACCAATTTTAGATTGTTCACCTTGGCCTACAAATTGGCACCATTATTGTAGGTTAAAGTTTTGGTAAATAAACTTTCACACATCACTTAGTTCCCTCCAAATTTACCTTCACACTTAAAATCATCCAACAAATTTTCGTTTCACAAGATTTTGAATTCAACCACTCACACAAATAGCTTAAGTTTTATGTTTCACTCTCGATAATGTAGGGTAACCAAATGAAAAATAATTACTCTATTTAATATGAAATAGTAGATTTCAATGCTTATTAGGGAATATTAAATTCTTTGTACCTCATACTCGATTACCATAGAGAACTCAGACATACTTCATTTTCATCACTTTCTCAGTTATCTTTGCAGTGTCATTTCAAACCTAGTTAGCACATTAACTTATACCAACAACTTCACTTACTCGATTAACACTATGCCTTCAATTATTGATCATCTCTATGTGACTTATTAACTATGATAACTTTTAGACTTCATGAATTATTTGTATGCATCATTCATTATGTAGATATGTACCTCCTTCCATTGTGTATTAGAAACTAATGTAAGATATACCATTAATAGTGTAATTGCACCTTCTTATAAGGTCTAGTTAGAAGTAGATGTTTCACCTAATCCATTAGATGAGGTGCCACCATCAATTGCATTTGATGTCTCATTCTCTTATATCTTTCTTATCCACTTCTTGATCATTTTTTCACAAATTCGCATTGACTTTCCCTTTTTATTTTGGATCCTCCTCTTTAGGTGTTGAAACTTGGTACCTATAGTTTTTTCTTAAGTGACCAACCTTGTGGCAATGATAACATTTCATTCCTCCATATCTTCCTGAAAATTTTAATCTTATGTAGTTATCAGCAATGTTTCCATATTTTCTATATGCATTACAAGAATACCATGTATTATAGTCCCAATTGATTGTATTACCTTTCTTTCTTGGTGACAAGTTAAATTTTTTATGTAATATGTAGTCTTGAGACTTATGTTCAATTTTTTTGCAAGTATGACAGTAACCATTGAATTTTTACTTCTTAAGGGACTAACTAGTCTTGGATATACATTCATATGTTTTATGTCTATATTAATTTTGATTGTAACTTTAACCATCAAATTTTGGAGTAACATTGGACTTACTAATTTTGCTCCTACAAATATTTGTTGTGTGTCCAAGCTTTCCATAATAATAGCATGTAGGATTATTTGTCTTGGGATTTGTATAGACATTCCTTTCTTCATCTTTCTTTGCTTATTCTCCTTTCTCAGTAGTAGAATTCTCGGTATAGCCTAGTCCAGATGTGTCTTTCAGTCAACTCTGTCGTCTAATTTTTTTCATCCAATATTCTTATGCATTCCTCTAATATTTTATGTCTTTCATTATTTTTCTTCTCTAATTTCAATTCACATTTCAAATTTTCATTTTCTATTCTCACTTCCACAATCTCTTTCATCTTTGTGTCAATCTCATGATTTACACTGAGTAACTAATTTACCATATCATAATGGTTCTAAGTTAACCTTGTGATTTAATCATCCTTGAAATCTAATCTTATAGTGATTTGTCTCTTACCTTCTTCCATCATTGTTTTCTCATCCTCAACTTTTCTCTATTTTTAAAACACTTCACACATCTTAGTAGATTGTAGCTCTCATTCTCTTTTCAAGGATTTAATTTTCTTGATAAGGCTATGATTTTATTTAGCAAATCAACCATGGTAGCATTAGATTCATCATGCATGTTTTCATCAGATAATTCTTCAATCAAATCTTCTTGATATGTTGTTTCATTCATTTTTTGGGAAAATTTCTTCCTCTTATTCAATGACAACTTGAGTTAGTCTTTCATCTCATTGGTTTGATTCATGTCCATCCTTAACTCAAGTTTCTGATTCTCAATGGTTTTCTCAAGATTTTACTTCTCCATATCTCATATATTATCTCTTAGGTGGTAAAACACTCAATAGAGAACTAAGATCTAATACCAATTGTTGTAATGATAGAAATGGTAGGATACTGAGAGGGGGGGTGAATCAATATCCTCTAAAACTTTGACCTTAAATAAATTCATTGGTTCCCTTATCCTTTTCACAACTCGATAAGTACTAATCACTAACCACAATACTTGTAAATAATAATAACTCTATCTTATCTAAGTTGCATTAACCATTAAATCATAAACATAAACTCACAACATATAACACAAGTATTTGGTCACATAGAAACCCTTGGTTAGAAGGAAAATTGTGATGTTGCCTTGTTATGGATACAATTTTTTTGTCACTTTTGGTGACTTACGATGTTAAGAGTATACAACTAAATCTACTAAGATCTACCTTCTTCAAGGATTTTACAAACTATGCTAACTGTATACTCGGTTAATATATTTTAAATAAGACTATTAGGTCTACCTTGTAGAAGGATTTAATTTGCTACAATTATTAGAAAATAGTAGTAACCTAATCTAAATAATGCAACTTACTTTGCTAATCAAATCTCTCTTTTGCACAACTATATATCACCTTGTTGTGGCTAACCTTGAATACCTCTTAACTTTACTTGAATCCATGATCTCTAATATACTCTACACTTTACTTTTTGGATATAAAAACTTTTCTCAACAATAATAATACCCCTCTTTCTCACTTAGACAACAACTTAAAATGTATCCATATAGGTCCTTTTATAGTTTTACTTTCCCTCTTTGATCTCTATCCTAATTAGAGTTTAGGAACTCTCTAGATTGTATTACTGATCAAAATCAAAGATCTAGAATAATATGTGTTCCATAATTTTCCTTTTTGCATTTTTATTGGCTCTTTTCTACCTTGAAATAATATGACAATCAAAGATCTTTTACCAATAAATATTTTCCTCAGTCTATGGAAATCTTGTTTCTCATTCGATATGATTGTTCCATGCATTATTTTGTGCCAATTAAAACATTTGAGTGACCTTTGTTCCACTTGATAAATATATTGTCTCTACTCAGTAGAAATGTTGTCTCTTTGTGATGTCTTTCCTTGGGTATATCAAACTTTCTCAATAATGTCTCTACTCAATGAATAAAGAAGTAATCAATACGTACAAAGCTTGGATATTAACTAAAAACTCTTACATCTCCTCCTTCATTGCTCACGAAATATAATGACACTTGGTGATAGTATTCGCCAACTAACTCATTCTCCATCACTATCTATTTGACACTAGTTGGCAATTATTTAAGGGACTAACACTATGCCTTAATTTCCTTTCTTTTTTTAGTCATCTAAATGTTTTGTGTTATTAATAAGTGTATATGGTCTTATTTACTAATGCCAATGTCTTTGTCTTTTGACTATTTTGGTGAAAGATGGATTGTGTAGCCTTTTTACTCTACTATTTTTTTCTAAGATAGATAATGAAATGTATTTTTCATTGAAAAAATCCTATAATGGTTAAGTATTATGAAAATAAGGTTATAAGTACCTTTATTATACCTTTGTAGGTGTTACCCATGACTAGGATTTGAATATTACACTTTGTTGGTGTAGGGGCACCTCAAGTTTATATTGGAGGCCCAAACTAATTGGGTTCCTAGTAGGTTATATTGAATTTAATAAGATCACATGAATCATGTATACCGATAATGTAATGGGAAAAAAAAATTGGAAGCCAAAGTTGGCACAAATTTGTACTTTAGGACTAATAAGGGATTATTAGGTTTATTTGGTCAAGTGCGATCAAAATGTGGGGAAAATAAAATGGTCATGATTTTTATGATATTTTTAGGTTAATATAGTAATTTCAATTTTTTTGGGGTCTTAGAGTACTTATGAAGTTGCAAAATGCAAAATTACAAAAAAAGTTGCAATGTTGTCAATGACAACATTTGTAAAAAGTTGTCAACTTTCCCAAACTAGGGGATAAAAGTAAACTAATTCAAAAATTATTTTTCCAATATTGTAAAAATATTTTAAAACCTTTTTAGTGACCTATACATGTGTGGTGAAGGATATTTTTCAAGTTGGTGGATGAAACAGTGAGGAATTGCAATAAATTATGTGTTTCTTATACATGTTTCCTATGCTACTAGATTGGTAGGTTGGAATGGCTCATAGATCTAGTTAAAGAATTGTTTCACTTTCATCAAGTTTTAATGTTTGAAGTTGTAGGATAAGGGAGAAAACTTATTTATCTATATCTTGGTTGAAACCCTTTTCACCTTTGGAGACAACCAATGGATTTCATGCATGTATCCACATTTGTGAAAATATAAAACTTGAGGGATTCTAGGGCCCATGTATGTACATTAATATTATAAAACCAATTTTTTCCCTCTCTTTATGGATTTATGAGGGAAATCCCTAGCAACTTGACATCTCTATGTGACAAACAAAATTGTATAACATAGTAGTGTAATTTGATTCAATAATGACATCAAGGGGTTTGGTTTCTTTATGAATATTGATTAGGTTTTACTTTCCCTAATTGAAGAGTTTTAAATTTGAATGCTTGAATGGAAAAAAAATGAGGGTTGTAGGGAAAATTTGGATTCTAACTTGATGGATTATTTCTGAACATGATTGAATTTAAATACCCTAAGAGTGTCAATCTGGGATTTGTAACTAGTGTGAGATATAACAACTATTTGCTCAAGGAATGAAGATAATAAATCAAGTGGTTATGAATGAAAGTTATGCATTCTAAGAAATCAAACTAAAAGGATTTTAATTAATCAAATTAGAACTCACATGTTAAAGAATGAAACTAAGAAGGAATGTGTATGCAATGTATCTTCACACTTAATCCAAACAATTGCTTAAAGCATATCTTTACACTAATTAAGAAATAATCAAACTTGACAATAGCCACACACCTAAACAAGTACATATTAAATACCATAATCCATGAATATGTCCAATAAATTAAACACCACTATTGAAAAATAGTTTAATATAATGAAGATTAAGATTGACTCGATTTTCAATAGGAAGATCGATTGTGGTAGGAAGTCTTTGATTCAGTCAGAAGTCCAAATAGTAATGTGTGACAAGAAGTTCACTAGGAATGATGGGTAGTGATAGGAATTTTATGGAAAAAGGTGCTAGAAAATATAATGTAACGGATGATAGTTTTTGGTGAATGGATTATATGGCTTCTATTGATATAGATATTTGAATGGATGAGTAATGATCAAATAAGACGAAGTAGTTGCAAGCCAATAAACCAATAAACAATTAGGCCTTTGGATAATAAAAACATATAGCATGAATTGTACAAGTGTCATAAATGTTTATACACACACCTAATCAATTTCTATTTTATAGTTCATAAATGAAAGAATTAACACACACAAGACACTCTCACCAGGGTTTCAAAGAGGGGGTCCTTCCTCCAGGTAGCTTGCTGAGAAGAAGATTAATGCAAAATTACTTAAACTAATTCAAAACTGATCCAAACAGTATTACAAAAGGATAATTTATAATAGCATACCCATAAGTATATTTCTCTGATATTCTCATATGATCATGTATATACTTATATAGTGTTTAAAATACCAAAATAGTTGAATCATATTGTTATGGTCACAAGTCATTGATCTAAGTTAAAAAAACACTATCTTGTTCATAGGCCACTAGTCTTTTAACTACATTAAACATAATAATAATAGAATATTATTCTACTCGAAAGTCACTCTAGACCAAAGACTAAGAAAAATGTCTTCCCAAAATTGGATAATAAAATAGAGCTATAATATTTACACAACTGATCCATTTTCCCCCAAGCTCCTATAACCACTCAAACATCCATGCTTAGCTCTTGTAGCAAATATATCCAAAATGTTGTCAAATTCTACACATTGGTGGACTTTTTAGTAATTACTTTCTATCTTAGATTTTATCGATATACTTTAAATATATGCTAATTAGTGGCATAAATGGGAGTGGGATGACACAAAGTTGGGTGAAAATATGCATAAGGAATATATGAAAAGACACACAAATGCACACCCATCATTTCCCCTCAACTGAAGGATCAAGTATGTTCTCATACATGCTAGTGGACAACCAACATCAGTAAACTCAATTGCTAGATTTCCAAATACTATCATGACTCTTGTAGTTTCATCTCTAGCAGACTTGGGTGTAGATAGTTCTTGTATCTATGCCTTTAACTATGGGTTAGACCTCTGGAGCTAATTGATGATTTGCATTATTTTTTCAGGGAAAAAATATTGTATTGCTTCAGGAACTTCAATAGTTCCTAAAGCACCATCACTAGGGTTTGGCTAAGATGTTATAGTAATAATGTGTGTATCATCAATTTGAGGAGACTCTATTTCTTGTATTATAAATGTATCTAATCGAGGAAGTTCTTATATTTTTTCCAACTAAGTTTTATCACCAAGGGGAATACCACAGGCTATTTCTATTACCCTCTCAATGGTAGCATTGGGTAATATTTTTATTGGAAATTTTGCTACCAAAGGAGATTTGAGTCTTACCTCTTCTTCAGTGACAACGTCCTTAGTAGGATTTTTCTATCATGTACTTGGAACATCATCCTCCTTTTTATTGGTGTGCTTTTCTCAAATTATTCTTCAACTTCTTTCTCATCTTTAGCCTCCTATTCTTCTTTAGTTTTTGTATGTCTTCAACCTCCTATTCTTCTTCAATTTCACTATTTCCTTCATCTTCTTGTTGCCCTTCTTCTATTTCCTATCCATTGTCAATTTCTTAGCCTTCTTCAATTTTTGGATTTGCCTCCATCCCTCATACTTCTTCTATTTCATGCCCCTTGTTAGTATCTTTCTCTCCTTTAGAGGGCAATTCATCTTGCTCCATCATGTTAGGATTCGAAAGATCTAGAATAATATACTAATAAATAGTTAAATGCAAAAACAAAAGAAGAAAACCATAAGAACATAGATAATGCACAGATTTAACATGGTTCACCCAAAACCTAGGCTATGTCCACCTACATAGCCATATAACCTTTCTTATTATCTAGTGAGTACAATACAAACCCTTACAGCTCAATACCACCGCAAGAACAACCTATCTCATTATACATTGCATTACCACAATCCCTAACCATAAGCTATCTTGTATAATATATTCCCTCCTTAGGGTTATAATATGGCTATCTAAATAAGGCATGATAAGAATTATAAAGTACATATAGTACTTCTTTGATCAATCACCACAAACTAACACATCATTTGTTTCAATTTATCTTGTTTCTTATTATACCTGAACTATGACCTTTGTTCCCTTAGAAGATGATCATTTTTCTTTAAGGGATTTTTAGCACTAATAATTTCTAGATGTAGCAGGCTATGTTGGCTAGTTCTTATATTTTATCCAAAGTGTTCTATTTTAATCTAGTAACCATAGGATGGGGGCTTTAGGTTTCTTTATATTGCTTAGAACGTTTGTCCTTTTCTTGTATTTTGAGGATTTTTAGCTTTTTGGATTTTGATTAGGATGAGGTTTTTGTTAGTCATTTTTTAGAAGAGCTAGCTTTAAGTGCTTTTTCACTAGGAGGTGATTCAGGGTCATCCACATTGGTAAGGGTAATAAATCTTTCCCATCCTAGGGAAATTTGAGTGGACTTTAGGGTGTGAATGATAAGTAATTTCATCAAATAATGGTGGGAAAGAGAATTAATATGCCCTTCTCTGTACTAGCAATGGAACCATTTCAAAGAATGAAAGAGATAAGAAGGAAGATTGAAAAGGACCCCATATTGTAGTGTAGTAGAAGTGAGCATAAACATACTTATAACGACCTTCACATGTAATGAATTGAATCAAAAATTGGACAACTTCATCCCATGGCTTTGGCAATGATTTGTGGATAATCTCTAGTTCTTGGGTCATTTCAACTGGTTTTTCTCTTTGAAAGAATCGCTTCTTGTGGGGTTTCAAATCAAAAACCTTGGAGATCCTGTAGAGAAATAATGGTTCCCAATTTATGGGAGACCAGAGGCAGTGGTGACAGTCTGTAAGTTGACCTAGAATTGTGGCTCTTGCACAATAAATGTCAAGACAAACTTGGCAGTGACCTTATCACTGGAAATGAATTCACATAACCATTCACAATACCTTTACCATCCCCAATGTTCAAATATTTTGTAAACTTCCTTAGCATTTTACAGACGGTGGAATGAGTTTGACTCCTTACAAAGATGATGGCTACCCATGATCTTAGACAACAATGGCTACTGAAAACACAAAGCAAGAGGTTCTAGAAATGGAGAAAGAAAATAGCAACACAAATTATAGGAGAGGCCTTAAAGGGGTGAAAATAAGAGAAGTATGTCTCTAAGAAGTAAAAATGGGAAGGTAAGAGAAAATCTTATCTTCATATCTTCGATAATTAATGAGGTCGATGATGTATAATAATAACTAACGACATGGAAAAGATGGCATAAGTGATCAATGATGTAGACAACTACCACCCCCACCCCCCCAATTGAAAGGGTCAAACCATCCTAGTGATACCACATAAGAAGAAGAGAAAAAAAATATATTGAAATAAAATGTAAGGGGAGAAAGTACTTCCTAATTGCATAGCCCAACAAGGAATGATATGTTGAAACATATGTGCAACAACACCTAGGATGGCAAAAAAAAAATTCCAGATTGAGGGAGGATATGATAATGATGATGCCAAAAAAACACAACCTATTTGGTAGTATGGTTATTGGAAGAAGGCACATTCTAGAAGACACGTGAGCACCTGGTGAGAGTGTGGGGATGCTAAAGTAGGCAGGACATCATATCACTTGTGTGAACTATTAGAAAGGCCAGGGTTATTGTTGCACCAAAAGATCAACCTGTTAATGCCTAATACAACCAATAGTCTTATATAACCACATGAGATGGTTAACCAAAATCCTATGAGGGATAATAACCCACTACCAACAACCCCCCTCCTAGCCTTAGTCATTGTGGCTTGTGAGATTTGAACCTATCACCAGGCTCTTATACCAATTTTTAGAAAGGCCAAGGTTATAGTTGCACCAAAAGATTGACCTACAGATGCCTGATACAAACAATAGTCTTATAGAACCATAGAAGGTGGTTAAGCCATGTTACGAGTCCTACAAGGGACACTTGCTTGCTGCCAACACGAATTGATAGGCATAAAAATATGTAGTCACATGCAAATGGAGAGGTGGCAAGAACCAAAAAAAAAAGTGTCCAGGAGTAGAGAAGGTGATAGGAAGATGCAAAGGTTCCTATCACACAAAAAGATGGAAGAAGGTGGGTACCTATAGCAAAAAGAACTAGATGAGTCATTTGTGTTTTTTCAATGTTTTTTTTTGTATTTTTTTTTTTGCGAGGGGGGTTTAAAAAAAAAATTGAAGGAGGCCAAAAGAGGCCTCCAATATAATTTGAGATGATGGTTGTTAACAAGGAGCTTACAACATTTAGAGTCTATAGTGTAGTGTTGAACAAAACCATTATTAAATACATGTGCAATTTCATAGGGGCATAGCCATCAAATATAAAATTTACCTTTGAAATCCTAAAACTAAGAGTCATACAAAAGTGTTTAATCCCTTGGCTAGAAGGAACATTGGAAAATATGTTTGTCATGCCATAGTGCACATTGATTCTTAACAAGTTTGGTATTGAGGAATGCCTCTTGATGGATTTCATGCAAAGAGTGCAGTTGTGTTATACATTCCCATCAAGAATTAGAGAGACTCAAACCAAGTTGAAGTGCAGTTCAAAGAATTTTAATCTTGAACTAAATAGGAAGAAAAACCTTCTTACCACAAACCATCTCATAAGGGGTCAAACCAATGGTGGTCTTCCACATTATATGATAGGCCCACATGGCTTTAGGAAGCTATGTGGCCCAATAACACTCATGAAATGCAACAGTCTTGGTAAGAATATTTTCTCATTCCCAATTAGTGATCTCTACCTTTATATTTTATGGAGTGTGATAGGGTGATGATTTCTAGTAGTAGATTTTATACTCTTTGCCTAATGCAACAATGAGATCTGAAGTGAACTGGGGTCCTTGATCCATAGTATGTTGAGAGATTTTTTGAAGCATGAGTGTTGATGATATTCCTATGGGGGAGTATTTTAGATATGTTACTTTAATGATATGTTACATCCATGAATGAGTTTTTCATTGATGTCAACATAGCAGTTTTCTATGGTATTTGATGGAAGAATAGTGGAAAGATCAAGTTGGTAGGAACAGATAGTTGAGTATTCTACCTATCCAAGGTTATGAGAGATAATTCTAAGTATCTAGTATATGCAACTAACATTGGAAGAAGAAATGATAAGTTTGGAAGAAATTATATAAGTTAGGGTGATGTTTATTCTAAGATAGAGTTTACAAAAGCATGTTTTGATAAACTTGTTATATCTCTTAGAAAAATTATTATTCTAAGAATTGAGGTTGAGGATGTGAAGAAGACATGTTGATGATGATGTGGCTAAGTTCACTCGTCATAATACTGTGTGTACAAAAATTTATTCAAGTTGTAAGGCAAAAGATTAATGTTATTGCCAAGTGTAACATGTTCTTACTATGGTCCTATAATGATTAATTGAGAAGGTCTAACAACCAACTTAGGGAATTGTTTTATGGAATCAGTAAAAGGAAGGGAAATTTCCTTTATCACATTATGGATGAGGATGATATTTGTAACGAGCACAAGAGCAAAATGCAAGGTTGAGCAAAGCAGAGCAGTAGTGAAGGAAACTTCATTGTCGAGGTTTTGTTGAGTGATTCGAGGTTCGTGACCTAGTCTACAAGGTCTAATAGTGATTGGTTTGGTTGATAGAATAAAGGAAATAAGAACATAATAGTAAATTACTTGTTTAGGTAGTGAGATCTTCTTGTAGTTAAAATTGCATGTTTGGGTAGTGGACTTATTTTGCATACATTGTACTACAACTCCTAACAAGGTTGGAATCTCCTAATAGGGTCCATCCTCTAACAAGGAATATTTATATTAGTACATCATCCTTCGGCATCATTCCCACGAGGGTTTTCCCTCTTATCAATGGTTTCCCTAGTCAAAATATCTAGCGTAATTGTATATGTGCATCTTATTATGGTTTTTGTCTACTTTGGTTGAATGGTTAAGTTGATTTAAAGAAGATAAATGTTTTAATTGTTAGATAACTGATTCACCACCACCCCCCCCCCCCCTTCCCCTCCTCAATTATCTTGGTGGACTATTTTTTCTAATAATTGGTATCAGAGCATCAAATCCTTGAAGATAAAGTTTAACAACTTTGGGAGATCCATGGAAAGCATGTTCAGGAAAGATAGTTTGAAGTTCGATGGAACAAATTATGAAAGTTGGAAGGAAAAGATGAAGACATATCTATTGTGTATCAGTCTGGGATATTGGATCTTGACAAAATCAGCAAAGAAAATCATTTTTGAAAAGGATTTGGAAACTTGTACCAAAGCCAAAAAAGATCTTTTTATGTGTGACATGAGAGCTAGAGAAGCATTATTGACTGCACTTCCTAAAATTGAATACAATCAAGTAAAGTCACTTGCTACTTCACACTTGATTTGGAAAGCTTTTAAAAATGGTTTTAAAGGTGATGAAAATTCTAAGATACTAAGGCTACAAAGTTGGATTTATGTATTTCAAGATGTTAAAATGATAGAAGATGAATCTGTAGGAACATCTATAGGAAGAATATCAAAGATTACTGTAGCTATTAGATCTCAAGGAGGAACCAAAGAAGATGATGAAGTTATATCGAATATATTGAAGAGATTAACACCACCATTTAAGCCAGCAACTCAAATGATATAGTTGTTGATATCTTATACCAAAGATTTCACAAAGGAGACATTGCTTGGAAGACTTGAAGCAATTGAGAATGAGCTTAGAAAGTCCAGAGAGTTGACTAGAACAAAGACAACTTTTAGTGCCTTGAATATTTAACCTAGTTTATCAAGAAGCACAAGTGCTAGAGGACATTTTGCTGGTAGTAGCAGATCTAAAGAGGATAGAAATATTGAAGAAGGAGTAGCCCTTCTAGTAAGAAGAGAAAAAGGAGGTAAGAAAATATTTAAATGTTGGAATTGTGATGAATATGGTCATTATGCATCCAAGTGTCCTAAAAGAGAGAAAAAGTCCAAAGAAAATTACAAACCTAAAAAAGATAGAGAGTGTTTGTATGCAAATGAAGAAAATGATTCTCATGAATAAGCAATAAGTGCTAGTGATGATGAAATAGGATTTGTGGAAATTAAAGAAGAAATTCCATAGAAAATAGCATCAGTGTCAGAGGTAGAAAAGAAATTTGATTGGATAATTGACAGTGGTTATTCACATCATATGACTAGTGATATGATCAAATTTTTTGACTTCAAAAGTCAGGATGGAGGCATTGTCGGAGTTGGAAACAATGTAGCATGCCAAGTTAAAGGTATTGGATCTATAACTCTTGATGGTAAAACTAACACTAAGGATGTATTTTTTTTGATGGTTTGAAGCACAATCTTTTGAGTGTTAGATAAATAGTAGACAAAGGTTAGCAGTTGCAGTTCATAGAGAAGACATGCATGATCAAAGATAGACATGAAAAGGTAATTGGAACAAGAACCAAATCTAGAGGTAATGTATTTCAATTGAATCCTACTGAAATAACATGTTTGGTTGAAAAGGTAGATGAGAATTGGCTTGCATAAGAGATTTTGTCATATAAACTTTGATAGTATTGTGAAGACTAGTAGTATGTTTGCAGTTAAATATTTTTCGAAGATTGTAAAACCTATTAACACAATTTGCAAGGAGTGTGTGTTGGAAAAGTATAATAGAACTTACTTTCCCAATAATAAGTTTACAACTGTATGCCTAAAATGTGAGCACACTTCTATGAGTCATTATATCTAAGATTTCTCAAGAATGAGGTCTCGAATGGTGGCTCATAACTCTCTATGCATGGAGTGCATGGATTTGGAATGGAAGACCTTAGTTTTGACCTAGATTTTTCCCATGCAAGTACACCACAAAATGAGATATTCAAAGATCCAATATGCATGCAAATGGAGATGCAAACTAATCTAAATGATCACAATGCAAAACAATGCAAGATCTAATCTATCAATTCAAGATCTAATCTATGAAAGCAAGATCTAAGCTAATATAAAAATGCAAAGATGAATCATGGTGGTAGAAGCCATGGATGCATGAGAGAAGAAGACAAGAAGATAGAAGTTCTCCACAAAAAGCTTTAGTATTCAAACTCCTCCTTCAAAAATCGCTTTCTAGACCTGCAACATAACGATAGCCTAGAGTGTGTGTATGTAAAATGAGGAGAGGGCTCTCCCTTATAAAGAAGATTGGACGATCAAGATTAAGAAGCAAAAAGATTTAATCAAGAGTGGAGAAAGAATAATTCATGTGAAATAAAGATCCACCAATGAGAAAATAGGAAAAGAATTAAATGAAATCCCACTTAGAAATATCTACATTTAATTGTAGAAAAAATTTTAATTCTTATTTATTTTATTTCCTCTTTAAGTGGGGATTTATTTAATTAAAAGGGAGCAAGTTCTTTTAATTAAATTAGAAATATTTAATTAAAAGGGAGCAAGTTCTTTTAATGAAATAGAAAATATTTAATTAAATTAAAAGAGGGGTTTTTCTCTTAATTAATTAATTGTGGATGATTTTTTTTTTAAAAAAATTTATCAATAAGATGTTGAAGCCAAGATTAATTATTATGTGTTTTAATTAATTATTATTATTTATTAAGCACAATCATGAGTATTCGAACCCAAGACCTCTTCGATAAGAAGCTCACAATTTACCATTATGTTGTAGACTTTTGCCTTGGATGAATTATTTAATTAAAAAAGAGGTTTTCTTTTAATTAAATAGGGACTTATTTTATTTAATTAAAAGAGATATTTTATTTTAATTAAATAAGACTTAGGATAAAATGATCAACCTTAGAAAAATAAATAATCGAATTTGATAAAGGAAATTAATTTGAATTGATTTAATAAAATATTGCAAAGCATTGATTTAGGAAATTGATAAATTGAATAATGGGGGGCCATAGTCTAGGGGACCATTTTAGGGTGCATACATTTGCCCCTCTTTGACTAATGTGTGATCGATTTTGGAACACATGTAGTCAAAGAAATAAATTGAATTATGAGATCGATTTGGGATCACAAAACAACCTAGATGTGTGGTCGATTTGGGAACACATCAAGACAAAGAATACAAATAAATTTTGACTTTAAAAAGTTGAGGATAAAATTGATAAAATTGAATTAAGGATTGAAGTTTGATAAGTACTACCCCCTCGTGATCAAAATCAAAATGAGATGGAGGAGAAATAGAAAATTGATAAATTTGATCAAATCGAACAAAAGATAAAGTTCTTGATGTAAGATAAAAGATATAAGAATCACAAAACCAAGGTAGATCAAAAAGCATGAAATATTATGCCCCAAAGTTGAATTAAAAGCAAAGAAGTTGGGTGAAAGAGAATGCAAGATAGAAATTTGGAAGAGATGGAAAGAAATGGAAAGAAGAAAGATCATTTGCCTAAGAAAGAGAATGCTCCAAAATCAATCAACTATTTAAGATAGAAATTTTGATTGAGATCGCGAAATAAGATAAGGAAATGAAGATCAAAACATGACCACAATTGATTAAAAGTCCACAATAAAGATGAAGGGAAAACCCTTTCAAACTCATAATGCACCCTAAAATTGAAAACTAACATGAAGCCTAACAATTCAAGCTACATGAAAATGCAAAGGTGTACTTGCAATGGAGCAACTGTAACATAGGATTTTGTGTTCATCATTCATTAGAGAATGTAAAAGAACTTATTTTCATCATTGGGCCATTATTAACAAACATCAAAAATCACACAATCATCACTAGTCACAAGTGCAACTATGAAGATATGAATGTGACTTATATTAGATTGGAATGTGGAAAGATTCTAACATAACCATCAAAGACATAAATGTCAAGATGAATGTGTTGTTAGATTACACAATTTAATGTAGCAAACCATGCTTGCATAAAGGAATAAATGCCATGATGACCAGAAGAATGGTTGTACAAAAATAGTCAAGGATAATACCTCAAATATTCTAAGTGTTCCAAGGTGACAACAAGAGACACTCTAGAATTTCAAGGCCATGCCCATAAGCATAAATAAATAAAAACATGCCCCATGCCCCAAGTCCTCTAGGTATACATCCTGGAGAGACTTATTAGACAAGGACGCTCAACAAAAATCAATAACAGTCACCACACAAAGAAAAGGTAATGACATAAGTCAAGCATTAAGTGTTTGTGTTTTTCAAAAAAATTGTGTTAACTAATACTGAGTTTTGAGGATAAGGATCAAATGCTTGCAAATAGGTAAGATTACATGAAAAAATTGGATAAAACCAAACCAATAAGTGTTGAAAAACACTCTATGTCAGGGGTTTTATTATAAAAAACAATTGGGGTGGTGTTGAAAAATACCATTTGCAAGGTGTCCTAAAGACTAACGTAGCCAAAAGACCAAAGTGAACACAGTTATGCCCCCTAGATAAAGACCAATTCCAAGCCAAGGCAACAAGGACAAGGCAAGATGGAGAAAGGCCAAGTGTCAAGGACATGTGCTAAGAAAGAAGGGTGTAAAGGCCTCAAGTAGCACTCATTTATAGGTTTTCACCACTTGGATTTTTTATTTTTTAAAAAAAATTTTGGAATATATAATTTTTTTAAAGATACATCAAAGCACCTATTGCTAGGTTTTCACTAAGATGATCATTTTTTCAAAACATTTTCTAATTTTTAAAATTTTCACAATATATCATTTTTTCTGGATTTTTGAAATATATCATTTTCTTTTGTATTTTTTCAAGATCCATAAATATATACAAATAATATACAATGCCCCCAAACAAAAACAAGGACCAAACTCTCAAGCAAGATCACATCGTGCAGTCCCAATGTCTAGCCAGGTGGAGGGCAAGAGTGATTAGCAAGCTAGTGGAAGAAATGAAAGACAAGAGAATGAAGGAGAATAAATAGAAGAAATCCTTAAGAGAAAACTCCTCAACAGTACCCAAGCTAGGGAAAATTTATCATGTAAAGCACATTTAGACAAGAAATGAAAGACAAGCATAAGATCATTCACGAAAGCATAATGTAAAAGTGGGAAAGATGCAATCCAAATGAGTATACATATCAAGAGGCTTCATAGCATCATGTTTTATTCTTTTTATTAGATCAAGACCAAAAGTGTAAATGGGAAAAAGATAGTGAAAGACTAGAATGAATGGAGAAAAATAGATATGAAGGCTAAACATGAAAGGAATGAAAACAAGATCATCATAAGATAGCTCACAAGATAAGTATTTTTTTGTGTATAGGTCAACATGTCAAGATCAAAGAGAGAAGATGGAATAGATGAAAGATGTAGAAGAACTACACATGATGCCTGATTATCAGGTTTTTATCATGGTAATTATCCAAGGTGCCACAAGGGAATGGTTTTCACCATAGGATGAATTTATTTCTCTTTAATTTTGCTACCAAGGTGCCTGATTACTAGGTTTTCACCAAGGCACATTTTCAAAATTTTCATTTTTTTCTTTCTTTTTGTCAATTTTTTTCAATTTTTTTGAATTTTTTGGAAGAAGTCAAGATTTTTAGATAATTCTCCTTGAAATTTTAAACCATGACATGCAAAGGAGTTGAAATGATATGCTCAAAGATGCTAATAGGGAAAGGAAGATGGAAGAAAAAAATGGAGGATATGGCTTTATGCAAAGCGAGTGAGATTGGAAGAGGAAGATGAAGGAGAGATCAACATCTACACACACCTTGAAGGGTGGAAAGAGGATGGAGAAAATGTGAATGAAGGTATACATGAAGGAATATGGTGAGTGAATAGAAGAGGTTGCAATTTATGCACATGGAATGGAAGAATGCTTTTGGAAGAAGATGAAGTGGAATTCTTTGGAAGCTTGAATGTCAACTTTAATTGTTGTTCAACATTAGACTCTCTCAAGAGAGACTTTGGAATCCATATAGCCATAGGCCTCTTTTCATTTGTTTTTGATGATTTAAAGATAATATCTTCAATGATGAATTTTGAAACCCATACTTGTCTTATAATTTTTTCCTTAGATATCTCTTTTGACTTTATGCCCCCATGTTGATTAGAGAAGACATGGTGGTCTTCTTTTTTATATGGATTCTTGAATGGCTTATTTTTCTTGTATTGAATATTTAGGTTACTTCGAAAAGACTTGGAACTTGTGTAAGAAGGATGATATGACTAGTTTAGGTAAGTGGGTGGTTGAAAAGGATTCAAGGATATGCATCTACATTGATCTTGAGGAAAGATAGGAGAGGGAGGGATGTAAGGACCCAAGATGGATGATGAATTAGGAGAGTTGGGAGGGGAAAGTGAAGGGACATAAGGACCCAAGATGGAAGGAATACATGAATCATTTAGTATTGGTGGGGGAGGTCCAAGGATGGATGTGGAAGATGCAAAAGGGTAATCAATAAGTTCATCAACATCTATATGACAATCAAGGACATCAGCATCTTTAGAGTCAGCATTAAGATTTTCAATAGGATCATGAACATCTTGAATAGGAGCAACTTCTTTGATATGAGTACTTGAATCTTGAGAAGACTTAGAAAGAGTAGAAAGTGGAAGGGAACATAGAGTGGTAGAACAAGAAGATGGAAGACTTTAATCTTGACAAGGATCTTTGGATAGCATAAGTATAGAGTTTTTCTCTTGATTTTCAATAGGCTCAACATTGGAAGTAACAACACTATTTTTAATAACCTTAATGGAAGTATCATCTTTGGAAGGTGCAACTATATTAAGATCATTTTGATTGTCAATAAGCTCAGTGGTGTAAGTAGTAGGTTGATCTTGCTTAAGAGAAGACTTAAGACATGGTGGAATGAATGAGGAAGAGCATGAAGGATCAAAAGAACCATGAAATGGATCAAAGACATCATGAAAATAATTGGATGACATGGAGGGTTCTTGATCTTTATCTTTCTTTATATTTTTTTCTTTATCATTTTTAGAGTCCCCTCGACATGAAGCCACTCATAAGGAGAAGGAAGCATGTTTGAATTGTATGGAAAACTTTGGAATAGATGATGAAGGACTAGCTGAAGTAGGAATTATAGTGCATGAAAGCTTAGGCTCTTTAGGTTTAGCATTATTAAAAGTATTTTCAGCCAAGCGAAGGTTAGCTTGACTTTTTTTAAGAGGTAGCTTTTGAAGATAACTGTAGGGAACCACATGAAAAGAATTAGGATCTTTGTTGGATGAAGGATTGCTATAAGATTTGAGAGACTCTGAATCTTTAGGGGATGTATGGATAGTGGAGGAAGTAGAAGATGGAAGGGGAGCATCAGAAGACAAAGGTTCAATATTAACATGATCTTGCTCAAGAGTGTAATCTTTATTTTCAGCATGAAGGTTTTTAGAAGAGGAACTCTTATGCCATTGATGTTTTATTTCAGCACAAAAAAATGCTTTCTCTTCCTCAAAAAATGTAGATCTATCATTTAGGTATGGTTCACAAAATTTATCAATTTTTTTTTCAAAATTTGAGTCATATGGATTACCATCAATATCTATCCATGACTCATCCCCTTTAAGCACAAGAACAGGACTAGGAGGACTTTTCGGACTCGTAGGAATATAATAGTCATTGTCATCATAATCATTGTCACTATAGGCATTATAGATAGGCATATCACAAAACTTTTCATGTTGTTCATTATGGTATGTATCAATAAGAGGAATAAGACTCTTGGTAGAAGTAGAAGAAGAATGATATCACAAAGAAGAGGTAGGTGAAGACCTACATGAATGATATTTAGAAGAATCATGACAAGACTTGGAAGATGAAGAATGTGAATGATATTTAGAAGAATCATGACAAGACTTGTAAGATGAAGAACTTGAATGATATTTAGAAGAATCATGATAAGACTTGGAAGATGAAGAATGTGAATGATATTTAGAAGAATTGTGATAAGACTTAGAAGATGAAGAATGTGAATGATACTTAGAAGAATCATGACTAGACTTGGAAGATAAGGAATATTTGGAAGAGGGATATTGTGATATGATCTTGTGTATGATCCTAGCAAGAATATCTAATTTCTTCCCTTTTTCTATCACTTTTGTCACAAGGTTAGAATCCATATATCTATTGGAGTAACAACACTTTTCAAATTCAATAAGGAGATCAAGTTCATTTGTGCTCAAACTAGGGTCCCTAACAAGATATTCAAGATCCATGGTTCTAGAAGAAAAAGAATCAAGCATGGAAGAAGAGAAAGGATGAATAGAAGAAGGTAGACTATATGATAATAGGAGGAAAATAATCAAGAAGAAATGAAGAAGAGGAAGAATGGAAATGGGAGATTAGAAAGATGTGAAAGATGACGAAGAAAGAAGACCAAGAGTCATTTTGGGAAATTTGATACCATTTGAATTCATTTGAATATTGAGCAACATATAACAACACTTGTAACCAACATGAAAGAAAAGGTATTAGTTGATAGGATAACCCTAAGAAACATTGGTACCAAACTAGGATAGTAAAAGCACTTCACTTGTCCAAAAGAGATGTGATAAGATAGAATTTTGCAATAGGCATAAACCAACACTGCCACAGATGTGCCCACAACTTTGGGTGAATACCCTAGCACATATGGACCAAGAGGATGATTTACCCAAATTATAAATAATTAAAATTGAATTTTTATGAAAGTAGATGAACAAGAAATTACTAAGACTCTCTAAGCATAATATCAAAGGGTCCAAAGGTATATCTTTCTCAACAAGGATAGTCTCTAACTCACTGAATCCAAACAAGGTCACTTGCGAAACCAAAGATCACTAATTCAAGAGGTCAAAGCACAATAACCCAAGGTGCAAACAAGATTCTAACAATGGGGTAAGTAGCCTAATCTGAACTAGATCAACCTAGGGAGATTGGAAATAATAGGACAACAAAGTAGTTTGATCGTAAAGTCTCAACTCAGGAACTCAAATTTGGTTCATTTTAAATGTCCAACTAGGTGTATCAATGGATTTTTAATCATGAACTAGGCATTCAAGATAGTAATCAAGGATTTCAAGCAAATGTCTTCAAACAGTGAGCAAGGGACAAAGCAACTTTGCACATGAACAAGTATAGTGTCATAGTATCAATCTAAACCCTAGAACCACTACTATGTATGTTCTCAAAATGTTTTTCAATCACACACATAGTCCTAGAAAATAAATTTTGGTAGCACTATGGTTCTTAGTAATGTTCAACTTAGTAGCTTTTGCAATCTAGAGTGGGCAAAATCTAATCCCAGTGCACCAGGGTTTTGGCATATTTTGAGAATTTAATCAAGCGGAGATACTAAGGAGATCTGACAGCCCAACAAAAGACTACACCTATGAAGATTTCCCCCACAAGGACATTTATATGGTGGTTGCTACTACCACATCAAAAATGGCTATTACCGCTTGAGGTTCCATCTATGTGGTTGACCCAATAAAGGGAATGTCCACTATGGTTTAACCCTCTCTAATAAAAGAAGACTCACAAAGTTATACCACATGGGGACTTGGTTTGGATTCAAGGATTCCAAGTTTCTGATGTGCCCAAAAAGGAACAGATCATACTCCTCTAGCCTCTTCACCTTACCCAAACATAGCAAATAAGATTATTTGACATGATAATTAAAAATCACCTCACCAACTTTTTGGAAAATCAACAACAAACACCACCAATCTCAAAAGAGAAAGTAATAATGGGTGTTGAGGACAAATCCAAGTGGAATAGTGAGATAATAACAAATAACATTCCCTACCTACAAGGAGATTCATCGTCAAGAGGAGCTTCCCATGCAAAGCAAGTGAATGAAGCTCAATCTCTCAAGATATCCCAAGTAGTTTTCACAGGGCCTAATTACTATGTGAAACACATATGCATGAAAGTAAATCTAGATCCAATTTTAGAGCACTAAATGAAGTGTGAATCTATGAAAGCATGTAAAAGAACTCAGCGTAAACATATGAGAGGGTTCATTTTAGTTCTAAATCTAAATGTTATAGAGATCCAACAAAATACCTAGTAATCCTTGCAACACATATTTTCTCTACTATACCTTTTGTTTACGCTTGCACACTCGCTCGCAATGAACAAAGCAACAAGCAAAAAAAGCAAACACAAGATATGCAATATCTATCCAACTTATGAAAAACTAAGGTTAGATATAAAAATATAATTTTTAATAGTGATAATAATCAAAAAATAACTCAAATGAAAGCTCACATCATGCATTGATCCATTGTAAAAATTAAATGCAAGGTATTCATTAAATGTCCTTTTTGTTATTGATTTTTTACCTAGTCATCAAGATTGGACATATCTGATATGAATTTAAATCCAAAAACCTAAATGCAAAAAAGTAAACACTATAAAAAATCAGAGAGCTTTCCAAAAATGTTAGAATTTTGAAAATATCTTTTCATTTGTGCCCTAGGGATCCATTTTATCAAAATAGAATAGTTTTAATAAATTAAATTATTGAGCCCTAATATGATCTCTAAAATCAAAACACAAAGAACCAACCCTATTTATAATTTAGAGACCTTTCTAAAAATGTAATTTTTTAAAAAAAATGTACCAATTTTTTCTCTAAAATAAATTTTCATGAAAAATCAAGAAAATTTTATTAAAAAATTGAAAATACCTCAAAAAAATATGAAAGTTGGAATAAAGTTTTTCTAATGTGTTAAAAACTCACAAAAAAAAAATTAGACCAAAACACCAA
This sequence comes from Cupressus sempervirens, assembly GCA_028749045.1. Lineage (NCBI taxonomy): Eukaryota > Viridiplantae > Streptophyta > Pinopsida > Cupressales > Cupressaceae > Cupressus > Cupressus sempervirens. Next base: position 772,959,997 of record CM053785.1, on the reverse strand, counting down.
GCCATTTGCGAGATATGATCAAATCTTTAAGATCTAGGATTTTTCGTCTCCAAACAATTCCGTACAAGGGGGTTTGATTTTAAAAAGTCCAAAACTAGCAAGTAAATGTGGCTTGCCCCACAATGGGCACCAAAAATTTATGCCTAAAATGTGAGCACACTTCTATGAGTCATTATATCTAAGATTTCTCAAGAATGAGGTATCAAATGGCAGCTCATAGCTCTCTATTCATGGAGTGCAAGGGTTTGTAATGGAGGCCCTCAGTTTTGACCTAGTTTGTGCCCATGCAAGTACACTATAAAATGAGAGATTCAAAGATCCAATATGCCTGCAAATGGAGATGCAAACTAATCTAAATGATAACAATGCAAAATAGTGCAAGATCTAATCTATCAATGCAAGATCTAATCTATGAAAGCAAGATCTAAGCTAATATGAAAATGCAAAGATGAATCATGATGGTAGAAGCCATGGATGCATGAAAGAAGAATACAAGAAGATAGAAATTCTCCACAAAAAGCTTTAGTATTCAAACTCCTTCAAAAATCACTTTCCAAACCTGCAGCATAACAATAGCCTACAGTGTGTGTATGTAAAATAAGGAGAGAGCTCTCCCTTATAAAGAAGATTAGATGATCAAGATTAAGAGGAAAAAAGATTTAATCAAAGGTGGAGAAAGAATAATTCATGTGAAATAAAGATCCACCAATGAGAAAATAGGAAAAGAATTAAATGAAATCTCACTTAGAAATATGTACATTTAAGTGTAGATGAATTTTCAATTTTTATTTATTTTATTTCCTCTTTAAATGGGAATTTATTTAATTAAAAGGGAGCAAGTTCTTTTCATTAAATAGGAAATATTTATTTAAAATAAAAGAGGGGTTTTTCTCTTAATTAATTAAATGTGGATGAATTATTCTAATTAAAAGAGAGGTTTCCTTTAATTAAATGGAAACTTATTTTATTTAATTAAAAGGGAGATTTTCTTTTAATTAAATAAGACTTAGGATAAAATCATCAACCTTAGAAAAATAAATAAATTGAATTTGAGCAAGGAAATTGATTTGAATTGATTTAATAAAATATTGAAAACCATAAATTTGGGAAATTGATAAATTGAATAATGGGAGCCCATAGTCTAGGCAACCATTTTAGGGTGCATACAACTACTACATCAAAGTTGGAAATTGTACATAGAAATCTCAGTGGTCCTATGAAGACTAAAGGATTCTATGGTGAAAGGTATTTTATGATTCTAGTTGATGACTTTTCTAGAATGATGTGGGTTGCATTTCTTAAAGAGAAATCTAAGGCATTTGATAAGTTTAAGATATTCAAGAATAAAGTTGAGAATTAATCTAGTATGAAGATTAAATGTTTATGATTAGATAGTGGGGGAGAATTTACTTCAAATGAGTTTAACATGTTTTGTGAAAAAAAATGGAATCTAAAGATAGTTATCAGCTCTGAGAACACCTGAACAAAATGGCATTGCAGAGAGAAGGAACAAATCATTTATGGAAGTAGCATGAGCTATGTTAGCTAAGAATGATATATCCAAGATTTTTTGGAGAGAAGTTGTGAATACAACAGTCTACACTATGAATATAATGCAAGTTAGGAAAGACACAAACAAGACCCCTTATGAACTGTGGTTTAATCACTCACCTATAGTTGAGTATTTTAAAAATTTTGGAAGTAAGTGCTATATCAAAAGAGATGATGATATTGGTAAGTTTGACACTAGAAGTGATAAATGTACGTTTCTTGGTTATTCTTTGAAAAGAAAGGCTTATAGATGCTATAATCTAAGAACTAAGACTATTATGGAAAGTGCAAATGAGAATTGATGAGAAATTTAGGATACAAGAGAGAATAGTTTATTACAATTCAAATGATGGTGTTGTTACCAAGCCAAGGAAAAATAAGGTATTTCTTGAGAATAACAATGATTGTTAGAATGAATGAGAGCTAAGGCAGGAACAAAGCACCTTCAGTAGAGCCAAGAGTTGAGATAGAAACTCCTACTTTGGGAAAGAATATGATCAAGAATCACCCATCCAAGTAGATCATCAAAAGAAAAGACAAAGATGTGATGACAAGAAGTAGAGTCAATGAAGAACTAAGTTTGATATATCAAGTTTAACCTAAGAATGTAGATGAAGCATGTAAAGATGATTATTGGAAACAAGCTATGAAAGAAGAATTGAATTAGATAGTAATGAATGAGACATGGGAATTGGTCCCCAGAATAGTGGACAAGAATGTCATAGGAACTAAATGGGTATTTAGGAACAAGATGAATGAGCAAGGAAAATTTTTAAGGAACAAGGAAAGATTGGTATGTAAATGTTACTTATAGCAAGAAGGATTAAACTATGATGAGACCTATGCTCCTATGGCTAGAATAGAAGTAGTAAGACTATTCTTAGCCTATATAGCACAACAAAAATTCCACTCACCATCATGATACACTAGTACATTTGACCCCATTTTTAGACCAAAATTTTTGACCATCTATTAAAATGGGGTCAAATTGGTCGAAATAGTCAAGAAAAAATGTGTTTTTTTTTTAATCCATGCCCTTGTTGGTCAAAATTTTCACCAACACTAAGAGTTGGTTGAAATTTTGACCAACACAGGCTTCACGTTGTTTTGAAAATGTAAAAGACCGCGCCCTATTTCATTTTTATGCACACTCTGCATTGTTATGCCGAATATGATCTTCATATCTAGTCTGTGGAATGCTTAATCTCAAGGCAATAGTTGGAAAGTTGGGTATGTCAGAGATCAGAGGATTGATCCAACTTGAACAATATTGATAATGCTACTATGGGTATCTAAGTAGACCTTTTATTTTAATATTTTTTCTTCGATCATAACCATGTTTGAATGTCTTTGGCAACCTGATCGAAACCCATCTGGACAATAAGACACCACTTCAAATAGAGAGACTTATTCAAAGTTTGGTTGTGACTTAATAAAAGAGCTATGGTAGAATAGTGATCAAAAATATGTTTTGTGGATACCTTCCCATCTTACAATCCATGAAATGTAACGTATATATATTTCTGAATCATTTTGTGTGTGCATTTTTAGCATCGAAGTTTCACATCATATTTTAAGATTCAATAGAAGTTTTGAATCATACTCATGATTCATCTTCAGATTTAATGAGAATGAGAACTTATCATGAAGTATTGATTCCAACCATCAATGTTTTAATTATGTCTTGATGTTTTTAATTGACCAGAATAGGGTTTTTTTTAGGGTTTTTTTTTATATAACTAAACACTTGAATTGATCTCCTATGCAAGCAAGTCTTCAAACAAAGTGGGTATAGTTTTGGGTATTCTTGGGGGCTTCTTGTTGATGTTATTGCTATGTCTATTTAGATTTAGAAGAAGATTCAAGTTTTCAGCATGAAGGAAAGGTACTTTCGAGGTGATTGTTTTTCGATAAATTGTTCTTTCAAATGTCAACGAAAATTCTAGCTAGTTGATTATATAAGAGCTACTCACTCAAAAAGGAAATAAGGGGGAAAATTTTCCATTTATTTTTCATTGTAAAATAAAATCTTCTCTATACAAAATTTGTAATATTTTTCCCATGCATCAATCAGTAGAGAATCCTGATACAAAGGTGTACTCTGCATGGAATTTTGCTCAACTTGGAAAATATAAATGCTACAACTAGAAATTTTCATGATGATAACAAGCTTGGAGAAGGGAGATTTGGCTCTATTTACAAGGTAACATAACTCTAACCGACCACATTAAATATACTATTAAATTGAACTAGGTTACTTCTTCCTTCTCCATTGAACAACAATCTACAGACTATTTCATAGAGAATGAAAGGGTGGGAATATGTCCTGAGGTCACACAAAGCAAGCATTTTAATTTTGAATTTCAAGACTTTCATATATTATTAGAATACACTCTTGTGCAATTTCTTGAAGTATAAATTCTCAAATGTTCACTGGTATATGTTCTGCGGATACCTTCCCATACAAAACAATTTAGAACATTGATAGTTATGAGAGCTCCCCTACCAGTGTGTATGTGACACAGAGCCAAATTGGACATCTTTGTTTGAATAGATTGCTGAAAGCTATATCAGCAACTTGCAATGAGAGTCATATTTGGACATCATTGTAAAATATCAACACAATGTATAGAAACATACATAAATTCATCCATTACTAACCATAAAGGTTTTGAGTCAGTGAAAAATATACCTTCTTTTTAGTAATCAAATGCTCAACTTCAACAAGTGACAAGTTGACAAGCTCTAAAATCTATGGTAGCCAAGTTAGCTTTAGCTTTGTTGTTTTGACTAATGCTTCAAGATGGAACATGCCATGAAGCCGTACAATAATACCCTTTGATTCCTTCTCAATATTTTTTATTATGGAATTGCCTGAATCCATCAGTGTTACCTCTTCACCTTCTAAGACAAGAGTAGCATCAGCACTCTCCGACCAAATGTGTTTTGTGTAAGTAGTTTCTTTCTTTCCAGCACCTTCATACTTTTTATGCCTAGCCAGAATTTTGACAAAAGGTTCTTTAGGCCCATTTGTTAAGCATAGAAGAACACAATTTTCAAAAAGAGCAGCGTGTCTAGGACAGACAGGGTCAATGATTTTTTTATTCATTGTCTAAAGTCTGTCCCACTCCATCAGATTTAGATTTTTTGATTTTTTGATCCTCCTTGAAAAAAAAGTGCCAAAGAAAACTTAGATTTATAATTTTAATTGGTATAGGTTATAAGAATCTGTATGGAAACTATAGAAAATTAAGTGAAAAAAAAGGTGTTCCAAAGAAAAAGTCCAACATTTAAACTTGTGATCGAATAAATTGCTTTAAGGCCTCTACTGTCAATCCCCTTCACAATGTTCCTTGCACTTTTGGGAAGCGAGGATCATCCCAACCCTCCACTTTTTCATTATCTACAAACCACTATAGTTTTTTCTTGCTCAGGAGAGTATAAATAAAATTCAAATGGCTAAAATCCCACACATGCACTTTCCACAATCCCATGTCTTCTAAGACCCTATAATATTGTTCATTATGATCATGGTACTCACTTGACCGGAGAGCATGTGTCACACCTTCAATGCTATCCACATATGGGCATGCAAAATCATATGTTGGATATATCTTGTATTTAGATCTAACATGGTGATGGTGGACATGATTGCATCTATAATAAATAGGATCTCGCAATGTTTTGTTAACATCTTGCATATCTAGCTTACCTCTTAGACAACATTGCATCCCCCTCTCAGTAGCAGCAATCATTTCTTTCCATAGACACATATTTTGCTCCATAGAATTATTCCTATTGATGGACTCAATTCCATCCATTCTCTCTTTTTGCATCTTCTCTTGAGGTGTGTCATCCACATATGCCTTCCCCTCAGATATCAATTTCTTAGCCATTTCTACTAACTACGAAAAATAATCTGAAGTGTATGTAGGTCCTTCTCCTTTAATTCCTAGCATATCAAGGTCATTCAATATGTTCTCTACAAACTCGTTGCTTTCTTTAGTAGGGTTTGTGTCATCAAATCATATAATCAAGCACCCTTTATACCTTTGAGCAAAGTATTGGTTTAAAAAATGAGCTTTTGCATGTCCAATATGAAGATATCGACTTGACTCAGGAGGAAACCGAGCACAAACTTTCCCAATTTCTACATCTGGTAGATCAATGTCAAAAGAACCTTCCTCCTTTTCTTTCTCATTGATTTCACTTTTGATACCATTAGGCGCACTTTCTTTCAGACTTACTAGCTTTGTCTTACTAGTTCCTCTTCTACCAACATATTTATCAGCTACTTGACCAAGTATTGGATACTCTGACAATATTGAGTTAAACCATCTAGCTAAACTTTGATATTTCTTTGATTTGTGGATACCTTCCCATCTTTTCCCTCTCCTTTTAGATGACTTCTTCTATATATGTGTGTGAAGGGATAAGGAAGTCAAGCCTTTCTTATATGTTATTTACTAATTTAGTTGGTATTTTGTAATGACCAGCACATGCACCTATAAGGTGCAACAATGACGCTGATAGTTAGAGATGTTGTGTGCTATGTATCCTTCAACAATGGAGTGAAGTTTGGAGTTTTGGTTGTCGCTTTTGTTTCATTCAATTATTTTAATTATAGATGATGCAAAAGTAAATTAAATAAGTATGGGTACAATTTGCAATTTACACCTATAAATTTACGTGTAATGTCCTCACAATAAATATTGCTTACACATAGTGTACAACACACTTGTTGTTCTCATTTGAATTTATCACTCTGTGTTGTATAGTATGTCTTCAAACATTTGTAACTCATAAGGTTGAAAATCTATTTTATGCCAAGGAAAATACAAAAGCTAAATTTGAATATTTATGGATGCAAGTTGTAATCTATGTTGGCAATGTCCTTTCAATATATATTTCTTACACAATATTTATAGTAGACTTTCTGCTTCAGTTGAATTTGTCACTCTGTCCTGTATGGTAGAGTCTTAAAAAAATATGTGACATGAGTAGGAAAATTATGTCGTGCTTAGATTATTTTTAATCACCAAATGTTTTGGTTCCCCATGCAACACTCTTACATAGCATGGAACCACCACAAAAACTTCAATTTTTTCAAGTCTAGGTTCTCAAGATTTTGCAATACTCCTAGTATATTTAGAAAAATGAATAGGCTGCTACTGGGCCATTCTTGATCGTTCAACTAATTATAGTATCTTTAGGAAAAAATGAGTAGACTACTACAAGGGCCATTCTTAATTGATCAACTAATTATAGTATGTTTAGGAAAAATGAGTAGGCCGCTACAGGAGCCATTCTTAATCGGTCCACTTTAGCAATGGTCCTAGGTAAGCATTGCCTCTTAATGGAGAGTGAATTACATATGGAAAAAGTTAATCTAGAAAAAAGTTGATGTTCTTGGTTTACAGCCGAGAGGAGCGGTAACCCACTTCTCCTCTTTCACTTCTCAAGGGTATAAAGTTCCTTGAGGCTTAGCCCGAATGACAAAATCTTGATCCCAAGAGAGGTGTCTTTCGATTCACCTCCCGATTCTTATACTCCGCCGGAGCACTAGATTTGAGGTCGTCCAAGGGGTGATGAAATCCCCAATCAGGCCTCCTAAAAAGAAACAAGGTTTTGGATCCTAATCTTATGCACCCAAGATGGCCTTGAAAGATGACAAGGGGAGAGAAGACTCGGATGACCTTGCGCTAAAAAACACGCTTGTTTTTTTACCAACTGACTCTTATGTGTGCTAATCTAGACTTTGCAAGCACTCATGTTTAAGAGACAATGTTCAATTCCAACTTGAAGTGCCAACAAAAGTAAATCGATCGAAGAATGCAAACAATAAGAAGAGTTAGGGTCAACAAAAGCAAACTCGCACGCCCAGAGGCCCTCCACGTCAAGTATCGATTAATTTTCTTTAAGGCATTCAAGATTGAGTGTGAGTTTGTTTTAAGCCCAAAACAAAAGTTTGTGAGATTCGATTTCAAGCGCATGCTCGGAGGCTCTCCACGTCAGTTGTTGTTCAATTTTAGTGCCCAAACTTGAAGTGTGACCGATTTAATCTAGAGTTTTGGCCATTTAAGAATTTTGATAAAGTTAAAGCAAACTTTCAAAGACCAAGTGAGTGAGTTAGATTGTGGAACATTTAACACCTTTTTCAAGTAGACCCATCCCCATAAATGGCGCTAAGATTGCAACCAATGGTTAATATTTGATGGGTGATTAGAAAAGAGGTGAGTCCAAGGAACTACTCAAATTTATTTTTGTAAATTTGTATTTTAACTTAACAAAGTTTCTTAAATGTCCAAAAATCAAACTTTACCTAGATTGCATGTGAAAAAGAGATTTGTTTTGTTCAATTTTAGAAGCTCCAAATGAAGTGTTTGATATTGTAATGGTTAATTGATCCTTGGCATTCAAGATTGGATTTTTTGTTTTAAGCATGCATTCCAAAGAAAGTTGATTTTAATCCATGACATTCAAGAGTGTGTTTTGAGCAACATTCATTCAATGGAAAATGTGTTTAACCATTCAAGTTCATTTTTTTTTTTTAGCAACATGCATTCAAAGACAAATGGTTAAACATTCAAGTTCATTTTTTAGCAACATGAAAACCTACAAGAAACAGGGTTAGTGGTTCCATATGTGCTCCAACCTGCAATGAGACAAAAAAAAAAGCAATTTAGTTAGTTAGCCAAAATCTTCAAAAATGAGAGCTTAACTATGGGAAAAAAAATTTTAACTTTTTTTGTTGTTTTTTCTACGCGTAAAAATGCTTAAAATGGTCTAAATCTTACGGAACCACTAAAAGTCAAATTTTGATTTATACTCTTTTTTTTTTCTTTTTTTTAGCTACAAAGTGCAGAAATAATAAAGCAGAAATGGAACATAAGCAAGCAGAGAAGACAGTCTATCAAAATACGAAGACACTGAAATACAGAGACGCCAAAATACGAAGAGGACAAAATAGATTTGCAGCACAGAACACAGCTGACAAGCAGAGACGCCAATTTGCGCAGATGCGGATTTTCGCAGACGACGATTTTCGCAGACGCGGATTTTCGCAGATGTCAATTTTTGCAAACGTGGATTTTCGCAGACGTTGATTTTTGCAAACGTGAATTTTTGCAGATGTCAATTTGCGCAGACGCGGATTTTCGCAGACGTTAATTTTCGCAGACAGAACAGGTTGCAGATGCCAAAACTGCGCCAAAAAAAAGCTGAAAAATGCAAAAAAAAAATTTTAGATGGTATTTCTTCTTCCTAAGTGCGTTCTTTAACCTGCAAAAACAAGCAAAACACCCTCACAACACACTCAAACAACAACAAACATTAGATGGTTAGAAAAATGACATATAGATGAAAATAGATGATTAAATGACCCATAGTGGGGTCCCACCGGGCGTGCCAAAATGTAGAACTAGAATCAGTATGCAGAGAACATTAACAAATAAAGTAAACATTCACAAACCAAAAACTAAATTCACATATATGCTTAGACAAAGAAAGAGAACAAGAAGTGCAAACCTCACAAGAGAAAACACTCCATGCTTTCTTGATTCTGTAGATGTGTCCTTTTGTTGTGGATGTATGCTCAAGATGCTCAAAAGCTGCTTCAATGGAGATGGGTAATGGCAAATTGGTAGCTTTGTGAGCTCTCAATTTGGCATTATAAGGGTATGGTTGATGGCTTTGGTTCTCAAAATAGCATGGTAACTTTAGCTCAAAGATTGTTGATGAAATGGCTTGGAATGGGATTCAATTTATAGGCTAAGGGGTAGAGGGATGGAGGACTTAGATGCAAGGATGGATGAAGGCTTAAGGAGGGCTAGGATGCACTCAAAAGAGAGCACATGGATTGTGCTTTTTTAGCACCAATGAAAAGGTGACACTTGTCACAAGGAGGATGAGTGTGAGAGGGTAGGGTAAAGGGTTAGTTAAAGTCATGATGAGTGGGGTTGAGTATGTAAGAGGGATGTAAGAGGAATGAGTGTGGAAGAGGGAAGAGTGTGGAAGATGGGTGTAAGAGTCATGAGTGGGCTTGTAAGAGTATTTATGTTTTGTAAGAGCACTCATGACTTAGTGGTTGGGTTTTTTGAGGGGAGACTTTGGTTTGGATTAGGAAAGTCTTAAACTTGTTTAATGAATGTGACAACATTAGGGGGTGGATTAGGCTTGGGTTTAGGATTAGATTAGGGATGTTAGAGATGTGCAAGTGGATGGCATTAATGAGGGTGGGTGAGTTAGTGGTTAAGCTTGTTTAGTATGGGTGGATGGGGTGGATTAGGCTAAATGGAGGATTAGAGATAGGTTAGGGGTTTTTGAATTTGAGGATTTCATTTATCAAATAGATTTATTTAATAAATGGGGATTTTTGGAATTAGATAGGAGAAAAGGATTTAATTGATAAATAATAGATTATTTGATTTATCAATTAGGACTATAGATGATTAATTAAATTAATCAGCTAGGGGATGGCAAAGGATTAATTAAATAGGAATTTAATTAATGATGCCTTTAGAGATAACTAAATAGGATTACTAAAGCGATGTAATCAAATTTAGGTGTCTACATAGATTAGTCTGAAATAAGTCTTTATGTTCTATTTACTTTTTAACTCTGTGTAAGTCTACATAAGAAAGTTTTTGTTTCTTAGTTTATCAATTGAATATCTTGATTAAAAAAAAAAAAAAAAAATTCTTAATCTAGTATCGAAGCTTAAGTTGAGCTTCAGGATCTGAGAAAGCAAATCATTGTAGGGATTACGGTTGATTTTGATGTGTTGTCAAATTGGATGTGAAGACCAGTGAAGATTCAAGATCCAAAAGAGTTTGTATGCAATTTTACGAACTCGTTAAGGGTAGGAAAATTGTGAGATTTTTAAAAATGTTGTGGTGCTAGTATTTGTGAATTTGTGTGGCAATTTTTGTAGTAATTGCAGATTTTTAAATAGCTAAAAGTTGTGCCTAGGTTTTCATTAATTTTTCCCATGATATTTGAAACAAAATCAGGGGTGTTCGTTTAGTGGCTAGGGTTGGTGATATAGTTTTTGATGATTGTTAGTTTGCTAACCAGAACTTGACCAATTTTTTTAGGAATCCCTCTTTTTTTTATTTTGCAACAAATCTCATATTTGCAAATTTAGGGTTTTACACAATTATCAAGGGTTTAAAGTGTGTATAAATTTCCTACACAAGGTGGTTCTACATATTTGAATTCCTATTTAAGAATAATTCTTCACTTTAATGCATTTGAAATTGAATGAACTCATATGATATCTATCTTTATCAAAGTAGTGGAACGAGTTAACATGATTGTATCTTAATGTCATGTTTTCAATTGTTTTTGTAATTCTTCTGTTGCTATGGCTATTTTTTAAGTCTAGGTTGTGTTAAGCCATTAGCTGATAGAGGAAAATTGGTATTCCATAATCCAAATGATTTCTTCATGTCCACCCCACAATTAGTATTATTTGAAGTTGGACTATCCTGATATACGTTTCTAAAAGAAGTACCAATATTTTGTCATTCTTTGTCAGTTTAAATTTTTTTGGTTTCAATGACATCAATTTTTTAATTTTTTTTTCTCATATCTCTATTCATGTACACTTGGCATGCCAAAAACAATGTGCTCTAGTAGCATTCAATTGATGGATTAAGGGTTTGTGTGATTTGCCTGAAAACAAGATACACAATTTTGGTGATCATGTGGTTCTTTTTTAGGATTTAGTTAACTTGCAAGATAGCTCACATAGTGTGAAGTAATTTCCTCAATGTATTTTCATATGTGAGGATATCTCTTTTATTGTTCTCAAAATTTAGAATATCTAAAGGACTTTTGTAAGACTGAAGTGCAGCAATGCTTGTGATCTGATTAGAAACAATGGAGTTATGAAATTTAGTAGGGAAACATAAGTGAATATTGTCTTGTTCCATGCTGTCCATCCATGATTGTGGTTTATTTATTATTTTGAAGTTCTTTCTCATCATTTCATGGAATTTTCAATAATGAACTTGGCAAGAGGATAGAGAAGATTAATCCAGAAGCCAATTGATTATTTGTGGTATGAGAGGACTTCATTATTTTTATGATTTTGTTTTCATTTCATGTTTTCATTGACGAGATCACTTTGAATTGATGGTTGTACTTGTAAATGACTACTATATAAGTTTGGCTTCGATCTTTTTATCTGATAGATGGTTATTTGTTTTCTAGTTTTATAAGTTAGCTTCTGTATATAGGTCTTACTATCCTTTAAAATAAAATGAGTTGTTTTCCTTCTGACATGATTTTCTCTCTTATTACTATTAGTGGTAATATTTTGCAGGAATATCACCAAGTATGAGGAACCTACACAGTAGTTGGTCAAAATAGATCTTGATGAACTAGCGAAATGTAATAATGTAAATAATAATGTGTTGCAAGAAACATCAAATGAAAAATCAACTAAACATGAAAAATTGTTGGCTTTGGAGGGAGAGCAGAGCCCACAGAATAATGTAGTTGAAGGTTACAATGAAGAGATATTGAAAACAAATGTGAAGGAATTTAATCATGATGGTGGCTCTGAACCTTCATTGCATACTACTCTTCAAATAAGCTTCACCCTTCCCACTTCATGCTATGCAGCAATGGCTATTTGTGAACTATTGAAAACATCAACCTCGGTATGTATTAGTAAAGTTATCATCCAGTGATATGTTATTGCTTTATTTTAGGAGATTTGTGTGCATAATTTTGATTTGGATGTCATTGGTTTCTAGAATTGACTAGTTGTCATGCTTTTTTTGCATTAATATGGGATTTTTCGCGGTAGACAACTTTTCACAAGACCTTGAATGATTGAGTGGTTGATTGATCTTTCAAACTAATACCATTTTCTATGGATATCAAGAGAAGAGAATTTGCAAACTATTTTGCTAGTTCACATGTCTACAAAACATTATTTAGATAAATTGGAACATTTGTTAACATGATTCGTATAAGTGAAGCATGGACCTAGATTGTTAGTTGCCACTCATGATTAGCATCTATGAAGAGAAAATAGTTAGGGGCAATTCTTTTTGGGGATTACCTCTCATCTTTGACCTGGTTATATACTCTCATTTTACTTGTACTTGTCAACATTAAAATGGTGTTGCAAGGAAAATATTTTCCAAACTCTAGCTTTTGGGCATGTCATTTACTTGACAATCTACAATACAATTTGGGCATTATATCAAGACTCCCTTTGAGATTTTAGCTCTTGCACAAAGGATTCTTAGTACTATATGTTGAGTAGATTATCAATTTAATTGAAATCCGATGCTTGTTACTTGCTTATATGTAGCCAAAGTTTGTGTTGAATTTAGATGCAACATTTTGTTTGATTACATTAATTTCCACATGTTCATTTTTTGGCTGATCAAACTTATTTTACAATAACCAAAGTATTTTATTGAGAATGTACAACATAACCATTAAAGAGCGTTAAGCAAGTTTTTGCTGGGCAAAATTGTCATGAGCTTGGAGTTTGGATCTTAAGATTCGAACATTCTTTCATCAAACTATAGGCTTGTGGACCATGGTAAGTTTGATTTCTAGATCTTCAAAGATTTATGTTTAGCCCTTGCTATACATTTAATGAAAAAAAATTTTCCAACACTACTCAATGTAGGATATTACAGTGGAATTAGAGCTAGTTTCCAGCTTGTTGGGTCATGGACTCCTTTGCCATTATGAATCCAAAGTGATTGTGAAGCAAAACTTATCACAAATTCTTAAAAATTGGATTTGGAAATTTGTAATAGGTTAATCTTATAGTTATGGGAAATATGTTCTATTCAGAGCTTCGCATACATATGTGTTTCAATCTAAAAGGCTCATCTCAAGGTCGATCAATAGAAAAAATTTAAATTGATGAGACTACAACTATCAAGGATCTAGATCTAGAATTTATGTTTCAGCTTGAGCCAAAAATGGTGCGAGGCACTTCTAAAGCAAGTTTCTTAAGCCCTTGCTATAATTCTTTTAGGATGAAATGTGTTTATATTTATTTGGCTATAGATTGTAATCATGAAAATAAATCAGCATCAATTCAATGTACAAATTCCCACATTTCCTCATGCCAACCTATTATTGGCTTGTGAAACATATTTTATTTTAACTTAAAAGTTGTTTTCCATGGATCAAAAACATATTCTCAAATTATGATACAAATCTTTCAAGACTACAGATGTCAAGTAAGAGCTAGCTTGCATTCTTAGTTTAATGTAAAATTTTCCACAATCTTAGCTTGATTATATCAGGTGTGTGACAGTTCATCCAACCCTACCCTATATTCTATCATCATGAGATGGCATGCTAATCAAGCTTTGGGACTAGGATAAAGGTTGGCAATGCACACAAATATTTGAAGGTCATTCACATTATGTGATGCAAGTTGCCTTTAATCTGAAGGACACAAATACATTTGCAAGTGCCTCACTGGATCGCACTATAAAGGTGGGAATCAGTTTTCTCTTACCAGTTTAAAAAATTAAAAATTGGGCTTGATTTGACAAGTTTCTTTATACCTCTTGTATGCCAAAATTGGAATTATTTATTAGATATCATGTTTATTTGAACTAATTTGCCTAACTTGAATTTATCATCTAGATCTAGAGTCTTAGTTCACTATAAGAACCAAAATTTACCCTTGATGCCCATACAAAGGGTGTAAATTATGTTGATTACTTTATAGGAGGTGACAAATTGTATCTGATTTCAGGTTTAGATGATCATACAGCAAAGGTGCTCTTTACAAATTCCTTCTTAGTTGACATTTGTTACTTTTTGTATGGATCTTTTTGAATAATAGTCCACAACTCATTTTCTTTGGTGTACTTGTATTAGGTGTGGGATTACAAGACAAAAGGTTGTATCTAGACTCTTGATGGACATACCCATAATGTATTAGTAGTTGGCTTTCATCCTAAACTTCCTATCATTATCATAGGTTCTCAAGATGGTACTGTACACATTTGGAATTCAACAACATATAGGCAAGTTTATTGAATTTTTTTTTCACTGGATTTTGTAAACACACAATCTATTTTTGGATGATAGTGCCACTTACATTTGGCATTTATAGCACATCCAATGATGTATACTTGTAATTTTTAGTCCATTACTAACAATATTGGATAAAATCATAAATATATGGTCTCTTGTATGTGGTGTACTTGTATGGTCTCCTATTATTTTATTTGTTTATTTTATAAAATATAAATTTACCTTTTTACTCATATTTAATTGTAAGAAAGAACTTCAAGTGATTGTTCATTGCCGACAAACATCTTCCCATACAGTAAATCTTCAAGGCAATATCTATAGGATAATATCTCTGCTAGTACTTCATGACAGGTAAATTAGTTTTCACAAAGTCAAAGGTTACACTCAGTATGTAATGGCATGGTCATATAGCAAGCAACCTAGTAATGGACCTAGCATAGGTGGCAGAATTGGTGCTGTAGGGGAATGTTTCCTCAAGGCTCAAAAATGTCTTGCACTGGGGATGTGCTTTCTTGGAAGGGACACATCACTATGGAACACTGAATTCACTTCTCAAATGCAGCGACTCTATCTACCTCCTATTTAAGCGCAATCTTTCATATGGGCCTTTTTCAAAATCTATATAAATGCTAATTTTTTTGCCAAATTTAGGTTCCGATAACTAGGATCCTTCATAGGAATGACAGATTTCAGCTCTTATTTTTCAAATTTACTTAAACTACCTCTCAAATTAGTGGAATGCCAAAGTATTTCTTATTTTTGGTCTTTATTGCCTCTGATCAAATGAGGAAGCTACAGGAAATATTTACTAGATTTAAAACTTTCAGCAACTGGACACTAATAATATCTGTCAGAATCACACATGAGGGATAACATAATGTTGTGCCTAAAATGCTTCATATTTTCTAAAAAATGCTACATCTTGTGAACACCGGCCTCCTCAATTTATAAGTTGGGATAATGGATGTCAAATATGATTGAAGATGCCTGAGATGCTAGTTTGAATCACCAAGATAAAAGTAGCATTTATAGGCCTAAACAAAGCATTAGTTACATTGATCAAGACTGTAGTAACTAAATATTTCCTACTGATGAAGGATTTGTTAAGCCTAAACTACATTACCTTTTTAACAATTTATCTATAGGCTTACTGCTTAACCATTAGCACCTTAAATTTGGTAGGCCAAAGACATATGCTCCATGCTCTCAGCAATGAATTGTTTAATAATGTCGCTAATAGGGTTGGCCTACAATTTCCATACTTTTATAGGACAAAAATACTCAATATAAATAATAAGATGATGATGTCATAATTATTTCATGTCTCTTTATAATGATCTTGAAAATTCTTTTCAGCAGTCACTAGTCAAAAATTGCTAACAAGCAAGTGATATTTTTTAATTTTAATATTTCTTTTGAGAGTTGAGTCATACATTAAGGAGATATAATTGAGCCTCCTTTCATTGATTTTGACTTTTCCACATACTATTATATTTACTCAAGTTAAATTAGGCTCCTTCTATTAGGCAACAAGTACTAGTCCTACTATCTGCCAGTAGCATCTTTTAGGCATGTCATTTTCTATTCTAAATTTTGGATGATGTTTTTCTTACTATACTATTTTTATTGAGTGATCTATTTAACACTTTGGCTCACAAGGTGTTCACATTTCTACTTTTTGTCGATTTCAAACAGTTGTCAACTTTTCTTTTCTAGTTATCGACATTATTTTCTTATTTCTTTGCCCAAGTGGTTAAAACTAGCTTGCTCTCACTTGATGCATTGAGAATGGATTATCAAGCTTCAATATTATTTGGCATAGAAGTCATGCTTGGTGTATATATTTTCTATCAAAAGTACCTGTGGCATTTTCTTTTAGCCTTGTCTTAGTGGACCTGCATTATTGTGGTTGTTTTGAAGCAGGTTGCCTGTCTAATGCAATTTGGTTTGTGCCAACAATCTTGTAACCACTAGATTGTTTTCCATTTATGTATTGCATGACTAAAGGATTTTGGTACATGCCAATCAATCTTACCACTAGACTATTTGCTGCTGGACTATTTTTTTAACACTCTTATTATGTTTTACAATTTTACTTGTAAATGATTTTATGAATACTACAAATCATATTTAACCTCGACATTTAAAGTGTCAAACTATAAAGAAAATTAAGGGGCATGCCTACCAAATTTCAAACTTGGATTTGGTTATATTTGCCTTTAGTTTGAATTTATAGCTAAATCACATTGCACGAGAGTACATCTCATATTATTAACAAAAGATTTCATGTTTTGTTTTTGGTGCTTGTTTGTTTTTGTTCATTTATATCCTTAACATTATCATGAATGGTTCGTAGTTCGGACTTTTGTATTTGTACTATTACAGTTTGTGTGTTAAAGTAACATATAGAATGGATTTTGGCAGTGTAATCAGAGAGCTTAGAGACCACCTTATCCTTTAGGAGTCTTATATTCCTCAATAGAGCCTAATGCTTGGTGGCCCTCCCATAAGTTGTCCCAAAAGTCCAATATATTGCCCTTTATAATATTCCATGAAATGTGATTCACAATGATGCTTCTGCACTCCCACATGAACTGCCTAAAAGCTAATCACCTAGTCAAAACATAGCCGCAATTCCTATTAAATCATTTGATTCCTAGTATTTTTTAAGTATTACTTTGCACCAATGTTTCTTTGAGCTCTTGAACACTTTCAAGACAAGTTTTGCTCACAGTGTCAAATATTTCCAAAATTTGCTTGACAGCTAGGCTCCTATTTCTCTTATTGCAAAAGATACAATCCTAATTTATTAGAGGGATTTAGTGAGACTTGTTTGAGCCACCCAAAACTTTCATCCAGTTTTGCCGCCACATTGTTTGTCAAATTTAAACAAGAAATAGAATTGATGGGCATAGCACACAACATAGCTTTCAGCATGGTAATGGAGCCAAAAAAAGAGAGCCATTACCTTGTATGCATGTCTTTAATGTGCCAAAATAATGAAAACCAATTATCACATCAAAAAATGTGCATAGACTCCCTTGGATTGAAATGGGGAAAAGGTACTTTCTCAGTTGTAACCAAGAACATAGTTTTGGATTATTCCTCAAGAGAGGTAGAGCTCCATTGTGCAGGAAACCAAATCTCTTGTGCCAAAACTTAGACAATTGACCAATCATGTATCAAGGCTTCCCATTTGATTGGATCACCATTCAGCTTATAAGGACCCTATCTTCCAAATACTTCTGGTCGATACTTGACAATGTTGTTGGCTATGATTTTTTATGATAACTTCCTAATTGTCAAACTTATCCACACATATTAAAAAAAATTTAATTGAAACTAGTATGGACACTATTGATGATTATGTTACCTCATAATCCCTAACTATTAAGTGAAAATGTGTTTTGCTTCTAGAATGAAACAGGAGACTGTAGTACAGAAATTGAAAAGAACATACATACAGGCTGAGTCAGGAGAGGTATTAAATTTTAAAATGTTATCCATGTAAGCATATATGCTGAGAGTGTAGTATTTTTATTCACCAAAATTTATAAGGAGGAACTTATGGCGAAACTTCAATACCTACTAATACAGAATTGAAATTAAGTCCTGCACAACAATGTGTTTGACAATATAGGAGATAATGATGCATGTAAAAGGACTAGAGAGAGGAGAGACAAATATACATGTGGCATTCCACATGGCCCTTTAAGAAAAATAGTTATTTCTGATATCTATTGACCTCATTTGGTATTTTGGATATGTTTATTGATGATTTATGGCCTCTTTTAGAGAACATACCACTAACATAATTAATAATTTATTACAGTGACTCAATCTCTACTTGTATAATTTTGAAAAAAAAAAAATATGATCTATAAAAGTGAATGAATAACCTTAAATTAGTTAATGATTGGTATTTTTGCAGCTGGCCACTCTAGGGATACACAATTATCTACATTTTCTTCAATCTGCATGGTAAATTTATGCTCAATTCCTCAATTTGTTATGTATGAAAAAATGGTTTTTTCTTATCTTCATAAAGAAATATGTTCTAAAATTATATTTGGGTCCAACTAATAACCATCATCTTTAACATTTAATTTCTTAATCAAATCTTGTTAATTTTCGAATCAGGATTGAACTTCTACTTCTGGATATCATTCATCCCTACGATAGTAAGTGATGACAAGTTCATCAGTTAAAACCAATCACTTATTTCTTTGTAGTTATCTTTATTTTATGATATTGTCTTATGTCCAATGACTTTTTGTTTATTTAATTCTATCAAGCACTAAACTACTGAGTATACAAACCACCTTATTTATTCTTATTCAAATCTCTCTTCTTTCCTCCATACTTATGAAAGTTGATCCTATTCATTGACACAAAACTTCAACATGTGATAGAAAAACTAGCTTTGGACAATGCAGCAATAGATGCAACTGCAGGGACTCAATTGAAGCCTTGTGATCAACTTTTTTGGTTTGGTAAACCTCAACTTTTGTTGTGGTTGATTTAGTTCATTTCATTTCAGGTAATCAAGATCTTCTAGTAGGTGTCGTAAAATTGAAATTTACTTTAAGAACACATGCTTGTCTATGTTGGATTTTAGTAATGTTAATAGAGGCTTTATGTTGATACTGCAGAATGCTTTTGAAATGGTAGTATTTGTCTAGTCTTGGGTAAGTTATATTTATAATTGAACTACAAGTTGTTTAAGGTGATTGCATGACTACTTGACACATATGGGTATGAAATACAAATAATTTTCCTAATTTAAACTTAGGCTTTACAAAGTGTACAAGATTATGATTTAAATTCATGAAAGCAGAATGCTAGATTTAGTCATTTCAATGTCTAATGTTCCTTTTTCTATTGTGAACTAATTTTAATTTTTTTGGATTAATATTGTGTAATCAAGCTTTAAATAGAGTGAGGAGAGTTTCCTAAGGCACTAGCTTAAAATTGTTCTAGCTTTCACCTCTCTTACTATGAGAGGATTTTATTTTTTGGTTAATGCATGGAGATAATTTCTAGCTTACTGGCCTTTTTTGACAAAGGGTGGGTATTTCTTTAGGCATCCCTGAAAGCTAGTTATAGGTTGGCTTTCAACAACTTCTTCCAGCTCATATTATAATCTCGAGAATAAGTTAGGAATAAGTGGCCATGAATTAGTATATGGTTTTAGTAAGCTAATAATATATCCACAAGCAACTATGATGTATTTTTGGTCATAAATACCATGAATTAGTGTTAAGAATTCTTAGGACATAGTTATCCTTTTCTCTGGTGCGAAAGGCTTCATGGAGCCTAAAAACTGTGTTACTGATTCACTCATATTGTATCCTAGATCCAAGACCAATTTGTACACAAACTGGGTACTGACATAGTTCTCTTTTGGATTTGGCTAGGACCTACAAAATAGACCCAAATTTACCTGGGTACAGTCTATAACATACTCTTGCTTCAAATATACTCCAAACTCATGGGTCATCTGGATGTTTTTGTGATGCATTTACTTTTTAGAATTGCCTTAAATAGCACAATCACTCATCTGCATTTTATTGAAAGGAAGAACCTCAAGAACCTAGGGCATTCTGCTTCATATAGCATCCTTATGCATAGGAGCTTTAAGCTTCAAAGTATGTTTGCCATTGTGTTGTAGATGTCATTTGGATTATATAGATTCCTCTTTTTTTGCAAATGACATTTGTATTATATAGATGTCTAAATTTAGTTGATTTGTTTGAGTTGCAACTGAATTTGCCTATTTCTATTAAGGAAGTGTAGCGGAGCTTAAAATCTTTATTCTTTTCCATTCCTACTAATCAAGGTTTTGGGGGTGGCATTCTTCTTGTGTAATTCAAGGGAGAAGATTGTTTACTGTTTACACCCTTTGTTGATCTATGTTTGTGTCATTCACAAAAATTATTGTACTATCTTTCTCTCTTCAATTCCTACATGGAGTTCCCTCAAAGACACTGCCATGCCAACCTAGGATATGAAACAAGTATTGCTGAGCAACTTTATAATCATAGGTAACAAAGATAAGTGGTAGACGATGGTTAGACATAGAAACTTGTTAAGTAAATTCAAAATATAAGGTCTAGAAATATTATAGTATTTTGAGGGCTCTTTTAGAAACTTGAGCACTTTTGCAGTGTACACAATTGAATATAAGTTTTTAAATATCCACAAGAACAAAGATAGCCTATGGGATAGAAGAACTATTATTTAAGCTTTCTAAAGTGACGATTTGTCTCAAACATACAATTTTTGCAATATGCATTAACCAGCCTTTAGGCTTATTTGGATATACTGAAAGTCTAGAACAATAAGAACATTCTTAAGAGTGGATATATGACTTGCAGTCTCAGGAATAATATTGGTATTGAATAAAGAATGACCCAGATTAAGTAAAATCAAAAATTCATACTTTTGTTAACTCAAGTTTTAGGGATAAAGCTAAGAAAGATAATTCAATTGGATTAGTGATAGAGAAATTCATTGGCCAGCTACGAATCAAACTTGGGACCATCTATTTGTTGTTGGGTTGCTCTATCGTTGTACTACCAGCTCTCTTGTTTACTAGTCCATCTATGGTTTAGGTGTTTCCTACATTCCCTTTCATCCAAACTACAAGTGCTTGGGGCTCCTATCCTAGCCCTGGTCTACTTTACCTTGGCTTTGATACCAAGGTAAACTTTTCTATGTACCAGCTAGGAGTCAAACTGATGACCACTAGTTTGATGCTAGGATGATCTACCACTGAGCTACAAGCCCTTTTGGTGACCAATCCATTTATGGTCACTAGAGACTAAAGCTTCTAAATCTTCCACATTTTATTTAAATTTCATTTTTAGGACGTACGTGTGAATGTAATGATCTCAACTGCCATAGATCTAGAATCTAATATTTAAAGAAGAGAATCCCTTAGGAATAAAAAATTACTAGAATTTTGATTGCTTCATTGCACTTCCATCCCAAGGGATTATAAAAAACAATTGTCGAAATGCGTAACAATGAAGAAACTTACAGTTCAGTTAGTCAATGTAATATGATTAGAATAAAAAGTCACTGTAGATGAAATAAAACTATGTTAAATCAAAATATAAATGAATCCCCTGAAAGGTAGCGAAACATTTGTGAATTGCTAGTTGTTGCAAATTTTAGAATTGTTGATGTCTTTTTTATATATTACTTGTAATTGTTGACATCTTAATTTACATGCTTACCTATCCATGAGTATTAATTTTTTTGTTAGAACTGTTTAAGGAAAAATATCATGAAAGAATACTATGGGAGTTGACACATCCTATGGTATTATATGGCAGGTTGTAGATCATCATAGTTTTGACACCAAAACTTTATATCAAAGTATTTGCAATTGGTAGATGAAAAGGCTCTAGATGTAAAGACACTTAACCAGTGAGGATTGACCATACCTTCTTAATTATATGTTTTAGTGCACTACATTTTTCTGGTATGATTTCTTTATTGTTAGATCTTGATAGAGTTTCATGGGTTCACAAGGGAGCATTTATAAATATCAATGGGTGGTATAGAATCATATGATACTCATAAGCATCATATAGCTGTCATGGATAGGTGAGCATGTTAGAAGGTATAAATAAAATAATTCTCTCCCATATTTTTGAGATATGTCAAAGACTAATAATTACGAGTAGTAGAATCGGGATAAGGTTCACAATTTAACCCACATTGATGTATCTATTCACTTAAGACCCTTATGCTCTTTGTCCTTAGTTCACTATCACATGTCACATTGTCTAGTCATCATATGCTCCCAAATCTTTGCCCTCTATCTCAATCTGAACTTTCATTTCTTCCTGTATACTATCTTGTCACTTAGTATTATAAACATTCCTCTTTCTTATATTATAAGTAGGGTTTCTAAGGAAAGGACAACTTCAGTTCAAATAGGGGTTTGACAGCTTCACTGATGCAACCTCCAGAATAGTATTTTCAGTAATGATCTTTTCTTAATTGTGTTTTCGTGTTGGGAACAATTATGAAGTTGGAAATATGATTAAATACATTCCTGTGATTTAATTGCATATCTCTATGTGCAAGTTAAGTTTTATTGTAGTGTTAAGGGAACAACTACATATCTTTGGCTTGAAGTGTCAAATGGATAGAAGAGCATACAATAGCTTCGTCCAATATATCAGTCTATTTGAGAAACAATTCATTACTTGTTAGGCATATCTTGATCAAGAGAAATGTTACCAAATAGTGATTTGATAATCACTTAGAAACAAGATGAAGTAATAACATTTTTCATGGATTTAACTTTTGAAGTCATAGATAGATGGGAATTACTGCACATTATTTGCAAGTAACAATTGAAAGATGAATCTGGAATACAAATATTATTTTCAGAAAAGCTAATTATCATGTCTATGTACATGGCCTAGACAAAAGAACATTATTCGACTTTTTTTGTTGGTTTATAATTCTGTGTTATTTTTCATACTATTAAAATGTAGGTTCAGAGATAATCACTGGATACCATTATATTTTCCCAAGATCCAAACATAGGGGCATGTTTCTTTTCTTTAGTTTCTTTAAGCACTTTCATGGTTTTTGACTAAATATCAATATAGTTACCTATGCCATTTTGGAGGAAAATTGTACAATTCATTCTTTGAGAACTTTAATGGCATTGGCATCCATCAAAAAAATGTACTTTTAGCAGTCATGAGATGCCATAAGAGAAATTAATCACTTAATCTAGATCCACTGGCCTAGTCCAAGCATTTAAGTAGGGAATAAATAAGCTTGATGCACATTGTAGTTTCATTAATCACTTTCAGTGATTTTTATTGATGCTTTTTGCAGCATAGATGAAGACAATACTTCCTACAACTCTGACCTCCAGATCAACCTATCTTATGACTTATTCTGCAATCACAATAATTCAACCATTTGTGATAGTGGTCACGTCTCCCAAAACAACTTGATCTCAACGAAGCTTTGAATGAGTTTTGGTAGCTTCCTTTTTACCCTTTTTCTTTTGTATGCAGTATTCTTGCTATTCCATCCCGCTCATAGAAGAAGCATTCATTCATTTGGTGGCAGGAAATAAATGCCAAGATAGGTGTGAATGTAGTTTGCACCTGTCAAGATGCCTGCTGGTTGAGGGGGGAGAGATGCAGCATGAACATGTAGAATAGTTTTTAGAAGGCTTAAAAATGTAAATTGGGGTGAGAAGCATGCAAAATGCTTATTAGAGATTTAGAGAGAAACAAAGTTAATGTGTAGCCTGGCTAGGAACAATCATATGACAAGGGCAATTTAAAATGATATTCCTTCAATAAATTTTTATCATCATTGAGAGAGACAGTTGGGTCTACTAAATGTTTGTAGGTTTCAAGGGTCTATTGAAATAGTTCTAAAGTTTGAAGGAAGGAAAATTAATTAAGATTAGTTTAAAACACTTCCCCACCCCACCCCCCAACTTGTCGTGTTGACTAGAGGTATTATTGAATATTATTTAGTAGTATGATTATCAACTGAACCCTAAATTTTTGTCTCAATCATTTATCATGGTAGTTTTCTATCCAATGTTGATTATGTTGCTTAGTTTTTCATAGGCCATAATGAAGTAGTCTTTTTAATATTTTGAACATGAGTTTAAATTGAGTGCAAAAAGTAAGTTGTCAGCTTAGGATTGTCATTTCAGAGTTCATTCTCCTAATATGTTATTCAGTAATATAGACAACTATAATCTAAACCATGTATTTTAATGCATGCACTGTCATTAGAGATGAAGTAGGGAAGGCCCTTGACACTGTTTGGAATGAGGTTTTGGGAACTGCTGCCAAGATAGTGCTGACAAAAGATTCAACAACAATAGTTAGTGATGGAACGACTCAGAAGGCTATTGAGAGAAGAGTTAATCAAATTAAGAGCATGATTGAGGTATGTCTTCTTGTCTGTGTGTATGTGTGTTCTTCAGGCCTTAACATGGACTATCAATCTTATGCTTTGTAATTAGAGCACTTTAGTTTTATTCTTTATGTTATTTCTCCTTTGTCTACACCTAGTATCTCATCATAGTTAACACTCTATCTTTTTTTGATCATATCAATATATTGGCGAAGAATAACTCATTAGAGAATTATGTCATTGTCAACCTAGCTTGTAGAATGTATTTGACTTAACTTGCACATAGAATATATCTCTATGTATATCTTTATGTGCAAGTTAAGTTTTATTGTAGTGTCAAGGGAAAAATTGCATATCTTTGGCTTGAAGTTTCAGATGGATAGAAGAGCATTGAATCACTAGCCTTGCATCGAGCTCGAGAATTAGCATGGGGAAAAGATGTCGTCTATTTTAGAGACTGATCAAAGGTAGTATTTTATAATGACTTTTAATGTTTCTTTTGCATATGGTACCCATGTGGTGATATAGAACATAATTAATTGTACTTGGCACAAATACAAATGTCAGTTTCATTGCCATTTCCATCAACAATATATTTTTTGTGCTCGCAATCAATGTCCCTTACTAATGTTTTTCATCCTAATTGTATAAACTTGTAGAAGTCTTTTCTTGTAAACCATATTGAATTAAAGGATTCTTTTCCTTGAATAGGGCTGTTATGATGGGACTAATGCTTCATGCAAAAGGTCGACATTTAATTCAAAAGTCACAATATAAAGAGGCTCTTGAAATACTTTCCATGAGAGAGGTATCTAGTGCATAGACAAGCATTTGCAAGACAAGCATTTCTAGTGAACATAGATGTTGCATAGACAAGCATTTCTAGTAAACATAGATGTTGTAGTTGGTGTCCCTTGCCATTTGGCTTACCCTTCTCAATGTGATTGTAGGATCTAATGTAATAGTAATAAGTTATAATTGAACTAAAAAGTTATTTATATGCTTGTGATAGATGACTAATTCAGTCACAATAACCATGATTGAAGTTTCCCGTTGCAGTCTAGGAAAATTTGCACTAACCTACTTTGGCATTGTTTGAAGGTTGACAAATGGGGAAGTCATGGATGTACGAACTTTTTGCAATGACCTTATTCATCTGGGTCACAACATTGGAGTCTTTTTATATGATGATTTATTGTCAATCATGTCCATTTGCTACCAAACAATTCGTATTCTACAAATTTGAGATGTTGGAACTTTTGTGGATGTGCAAGCCATTAGAGCATACTATAGGGAGGATGAAAAACTTATTTTCAATAGTCAAACTTAGGCAAGTGATACAAATTGTAAAATCTTAACATATGGTTGTTCAAATTCTATATCTCCTAAATGATTTCCTTTTAGCATATAACTTGGTGTGCATAGTTGCAAAGTTCACTTATTGTATCAAACATATTAATGAAGAAGCATATTAGTTACTGTCAGTGTTTACGAAAATTTGATTAGTTACTGTCAATGTTTTTGAGGCATTTTATAAAACAGTTCACATACCTTGCGTATGATATGACATTTTGCATGCATCTCGCACTCTCTCATCTGGTTGATGATGGATTACGGAGAGTGATCTGAAACCATGATGCTAAAAAACACACACAATCAAATCCAAAATGAACTTGCATTACAAATGGATTGTGGAAATCTTATATTGTTGATCTTGCATGCATGTCTACCAGGACAATCACAACTTAAACATAATAGATATGTTTAAGTTGTGATTGTCCTGGTAGACATGCATGCAAAATCAAAAATATCAGATTTCCACAATCCATTTGTAATGCAAGTTCATTTTGGATTTGATTGTGTGTGTTTTTTAGCATCATGGTTTCATATCACTCTCTGTAATCCATCATCAGTTGGATGAGAGAGTGCAGGATGCATGCAAAATGTCATATCATATGCAAGGCATGTGAACTATTTTATAGAATGCCTAAAAAAAATTTGCACTCAGGCGTTGGTAGAAATTTCTACCTTCATTGGTTGAAATTTCTACCTTCATTGGTCAAAAATTTTGACCTTCATTGGTCAAAATTTCTACCTTTATTGGTCGAAATTTCTACCTTCATTGGTCAAATTTTTTGACCTTCATTGGTCAAAATTTCTACCTTCACTGGTCAAAATTTTTGAACTTCATTGGTCAAAATTTCTACCTTTATTGGTCAAGATTTTCTACCTTCATTGGTCAAAATTTCTACCTTTATTGGTCAAAAAATTCTTCCTTCATTGGTCAAAATTTCTACCTTCATTGGTCAAACTTTTCTACCTTCATTGGTCAAAATTTTGACCAATTCCTAGCAGAAATTGCACCATGGCTATGGAAGTTTTTCGACCAACGTATTGGTCAAAATTGTCAAAGTTTGGTCAAAAATTGGGTCAAAATTTTGACCAATAATGGTCAAAAAATGGTCTCAAATGTACTAGTGATAGTATGATAGTATTAGATAGTATGTCCTTTAAGAGCCTTCCTAGATCTTAGTTGTACATCATCCAACTCACTATGTTTATGAGATAGGTAGGAAAATTGGACACCTTATTATTATAAAGTGGTTGAGAAGGCTTATTAGTAGGATTTGGATTTGGTTGAGTTGGCATGGATGTGGGTTTAGGTGGTTGTAGTAGATTTGAATGTGGATTTCAAGAAGATGGAGGTATTGAAGGAAGAAATTTTTGAGGTTGTTGATAGGGACTTATCATTGGCTGTGGAGGAAAGGATTACTATGGAAGTTAGGATTGTGTATAAGGTTGTGGAGGTGGATATGAAGATTGTGGCCTCCATGCTTGATGCCATGGTTGTTTGAGGTTGTTTCCAACCTCCATACTATGGACCTTGGTTAGAAAATTATTGAGATGGTCTAGAAAAATGTTTGTTGGGGAACCCTTAGGTGGAAATTGGCATCATGGAGCCATAAAGTAAACTAGTTCTTCAGTATACTCCATAGGAACCATTCCTTCAAGAAAAGGTCATAGTGTCAAAGTCTTGCTAACTTCCTCGAGGGATACTATATGAGTTAGATTATAGGGGTAGTCTTATGGTCCATGCTTCTTATGACAAGTTGGGAAATATACTACCAACACCTTTTCAACTTCTTCTTGTTTCCTAGGAGTATAAAAAGTGTTAATTTGCTTGCCTATATGATTTAATAAATTAGTTTTAAGGTCTTCGAGTAGATTAAAAATTTCTTGTTTGGAGATACCTTATGCATTACCCATAGGGGAAAACTTTCTTGATACCATGAATAGTTCCTACATATATTACAAATTTCATCGAAAAATAATTTAGAAATATTACCTTTACCAATAAAATTTAAAGCATCCACGGTTTTATCGTGAATTCCCCTTAGGAAGAGTATTTTGATAGTGTCTATGGTTAAATCAAGGTGTCTCAAACATTGTAAGCTAAAGGAAAAATTCTCTAGAAAATCCTCAACTGACTCATTTTCTCATTGATTCATGCAAAATATTTCATCCCATACTTCCTTGGTCTTACAATACTCTTGATATTTTGCTAGAAAAGCATCTTTCATTTGGTCCCATGCTCTAATGTCCCTAAGGCTCTTAAACCATTGTAATGCAGCATTTGTCAATGTAGCTGAGAATAGCTTTATTTTTTTTTAATCACTTTGATAATCATAGCTATTACAAAGGACATCAAATTCAAATAGGAATATATCAAGATCCTCAAAGGTTGACCCTCCAAATATAAGAAGAATTAAGTGAGGGAAATTATTCATAGGGGCAGTATCCTCGGGAGGCTAAATAGGAAACTCAAAGGTCATATTGTGTGGAAAAATTACATTACCATTGTTTCTAGCATTGTTACCTCTTGTATTATTTCTTGTACTATCACCCATGACACCTTCCAAAAAAAGTTCTACTTAAGGTGTGTAGTATGTCTTAATAGGTTGTTCTAGTGGATTTGGAGGTTTACTACACCTATCTTCATATGAATTTTCCAAATTGTTGAAAATTTTTAGAAGGTATAGTAGGGGAGGTGGATTGAGAAGATGGTCATAAACTGACATTGTTCTTTGGTTTGGTTTCAATGGTCAATGGAATTTTCTCTTTTAGTGGTTTTTGAATTTTTTAACTACCTACTAATTAATTTTTAACAAACCTGCCTTGACCATCTCTAGGCCTATTCATGCACCTAAATGATTTACTACAATGTAAACCCAAGGTACTAGACTGAGAAAGGTCAACACTTCATCGAGAACTCATGAAGATGCATTGTTCCTATCTTGGCTTACTGTGATTTCATGCCTTTAATATCTCTCACTAGCAATGGAACCAAAAATGTTGAGAAAAGTTGAAGTCTAAATTGATGAATTATTTATGAACATAATTGAATTAAAATAGCCTAAGAATGTCAATCTAGGATTTGTAAACTAGTGAGAGATATAATGGCTATTTCTCAAGAGATGAAGATAATAAATCAAGTGGTTATCAGTGCAAGTTATACATGTTAAGAAATCAAACTAAAAGTATTTTAATTAATCAAATTAGAATTCACATGTTAAAGAATGAAACTAAGAAGGAATGTGTATGCAATGTATCTTCACACTTAATCCAAATAATTTCTTGAAGCATATCTTTACACTAATTAAGAAACAGTCAAACTTTACAATACCCATACACCTAAACAAATACATATTAAATACCATAATCCATGAATATGTCCAACCAATTAAACACCACTATTGAAAAATAGTCTAATATAATGGAGATTAAGATTGACTCTATTTTCTATAGGAAGTTTGGCTATAGGAGGATTAATTTTGTGATACATTCATAAGTCCAAATAGTAGTATGTGATAGAAAGTTCACTATGAATGATGGGTAGCGACAAGAAGTTTATGGAAAAAGGTGAAAAAAATAATAATGTAACAGATGATGATTTTTGGTGAATGGATGATATGGCTTCTATTGAGAAAGAGATTTGAATGGATGACTAATGATCAAGTAGGCAGAAGTGGCCACAAGCCAACAACCCGATAAACAACCAGCCCTTTAGATAATCAAAACATATAGCATGAATCGTACAAGTATCATAAATGTTTATACACACACCTAATCAATTTTCATTTTGCAATTAATAGATGAAAGAATTAACAACACACACAAGAAAAATTAAAATAGGCTCACCAGGGTTTCCAAGAGGGGGGGCCTTCCTCCATATTTCTTGGTGAGAAGAAGATTAATGTAGAATTACTTAAACTGATTCAGAACTAATCCAAACATTAATACAAAAGGATGATTTGTAACAGCACTCCCATAAGTATATTTCTTTGATATTTGCATATGATCATGTACATGCTTATATAGTGTTTAAAATACCAAAAATAGCTGAATCAGATTGTTGTGGCAATAGGCCATTGGCCTAAGTTAAACAAACATTATCTTGGTCACAAGTCACTAGTCTTTTAACTACACTAAAAACATAACAATAACAAAATATATTATGGTCAAAAGTCACTCCAAACCAAAGACAAAAAAAAAAATGTCTACCCAAAATAAGATAATGAAATAGAGCTATAATATGTACATAGTTGATCCATTCACCCCCAAGCTCCTATAACTACTCGTACATCAATGCTTAGTTCCTGTAGCAAATGTATCCAAAATGTAATCAAATTATATGCATTGGTGGAATTTTCAATAATTACTTCCTATCTTACATTTTATCAATATACTTTAAATCTCTACTAATTAGTGGCATAAATTGAAGTGGAAAAAGACACAGTTGGGTGAAAATATGCATAAGGAATATATGAAAAGATACACAATTGTACACTCATCAAGGGTTTATTAGTAAGATTGTGTGACTACTCTAATAAGCCTAAATAGGTGCCTCATAAAGGTAACCTTTGTCAAATGGTGTCACCTTGACCCAAAACTTGGGAATCGGGAAGAAATGTCAAATGTGTATCCAAATATGGTATTACTTTTGGGAGATTCAAAGTCATGTCAATTTTGTGGATCAAAAATTAATTAGGAGTGTTTATGAGCTCATAGACCTAATAGAAAAATTGGTGAGGTTGGGTATTTGGTAGAGTTTGGATCCCTTAAACCTATCAAGTTTATGACCATTTGGCCATAGGAGCCTAATCCTAATTATAGTTCTATTGGATAATGTGTATAGGTGGTCAACCCCCTAAAATGTCCTTGTTTACACTTTTGTATCCCACCACCCAAGAATGATTATGAAGTGGAACTTGTTGACTTACATTTTGAATTGATTGTACATGCATTTTGACATGATAAGGAAGTGATTTGGAAGGGTAAAAGTTCACCTAGGGCTTGTGATTTATACTTTTGTATAGAATTGGAAAATAAGACTATTATAAGATGAAAGACCTGTTGGTCTGACTTTTTGAATGATAGAAATCCTTTGTCCAGTTGTAGAAAAGTCAATTTTTTTCATTTAGTGGTGAATAGGGTTTTTAGGTAAGTCATCTGTTTGCTCCCCTTTTGAAAATTTTATGAAAACCCTACTTTTCTTTCCATTCGTAAACCATTAGGTGCGAAGTGTTTAAATTTTAAATCGAGCAAATATTATTTTCCTTTTATATCTTCTATGCCCCGAGCTACTTTCCCTCTCAGTTTTCTCAGTCGTCCAATCTAAGTAAATCCATCATTGTTGTTTCCTCACTATGAAAACATGGGCACTCTTTATTTATAGCGAGGTAGCAAATGTCAATAAATTTTGAGACGGGATTGCAAATTGAAGACACGGCAGTTAGAAAATTATCTTTTAAGTGATTATTTAGTCACAGACACCTGGCAAATGTTGTCAGAGCTAGAGGAAGGACCTAACTATAAAAAGTCAGAGATCGGCACTAGAATGAGTATCTTTTTGACCCCTCGCTATCGAAAATCTTGAGCATCTCGTCATTAGTGAAGTAGTAAGGTGCCATAAAATTGAAGAGCCAGTGGCCTTGAAATTTATTGGTACCATGATTAGTCCAAGTGGCATGATCAATAATAACTGCTATTGTCAGAAGTAGTTGATAGGAGCAATAATGATCTGATGGGTCCTTGTATTTTACAACATTGAGATTCATTAAAGTTGTTGAAGCTCGCTATCTTGCTATCAAAAAATTCTAACATCTCATCATTAGCAAAGTAGTGAGGCACCATAAAATCAACAGTTGGTGGGACTTCTAATAACATGGGATGATGACTAGGACTAAAGTAAAGTCTTATGGGGTGCCAACTGTGCAAAATTTCATACTTCATCAATGCTCTAGACCCATGCCCCATTGATCAAATGTGCGAGAGATCATGAGCATCAGATTAAAATGGAATCAACAGTCCTCGCTATCTCACGTTGGAAGTTGCATGTTGTTTAAGCTATGCGACATAGCGAGTATAGGGCCCACCACTTTTTAGAAAGCTTTGTGCAACTTCCCCACCTTTGATTCGATCTCAGATCAACGGCCATCATCTTCTCACCATGAAGAGTCACTAGGAAGATACGTATAGTGACATAGTGAATAAGGGCCCACCGCCATCTTTCTAAGCAAGTATAGTAACATATCATCTGCTAGATTAAGATCAAATTGACAGTTGTTGCTGCTTCACTATGGCAAGGTGCTCGTTCTTTATGCATAGCGAAGTAGTGACCTGCTGACACGTGTCCTCAGTTGTCAATGGGTCCAAACAAAAGTGCCATCAAGGAAAGATTTGTGTATGTGGGAAATTTTCATTGGATCAATTGACCAACTTGTCAAGTGCAACGCCTAGTTGTTTTTCTCCATATCCCATGATTGTAGGATTTTTGAAGATCGACGATGCAACTTTAAATGCAGAATATGGTGCCACTCTATGTATTAATTAGACATGAAAGCATCACATGTGAGAAAAAATAGAGTACAACACAGAATATTTCATCAGTTTCACCTTACGTGAGCAAAGATTCTGAACTATTCCTGAGCAGAAGCAATTACTGAAGGAAATCATGCTGAAGTTTGGCAAAATTTGTGAAGTAGTTTGTTCGCAGAAAGTTTATAGAAATACAGAGGAAAACAAAGATAGAATTCAATTAAGTAGTACTACTATAATCTCTATAGGTTTTTCAGTTCTATAAAATATAATCCAAGATGCCTCCGAAGAAGGGATTTTCAGGTCAAATAAACTATTTGGATAGAAATGTGCATGATGACTTGCTTGAGTTGCTGTCAGAGTCTACTGTAGAGACAATGCAAGTTAAAAGGTTAACCTCATTAAACCCTAGGTTGAGGATAGCTGATGGATTGTATGATAAGGGTAATTGGGTCTAGGATGCTCAAACCTCACAAACTAGTTTGAATTTGTTCAAGAAATGGTTTGCAAAAAGAAAATTGTATCCCCAACATGCCAATATATGGAATTTCGACCTGGGAAAGCTAGTTGTTCCCAGTGTATTCATGGATTATGACCTCCTTGAGGCTATGGCAAAGAATTATGATCAAGCCACAAGGGTAGTGAGGAGAGTAGATGGTGAAATTTTAATCACCATCAGCCCAGAAGAGATTAGGGAAGTTTTTCGCTTGGGACCTCTCACTAGGTATCATGTGCCCATTAATTTGACAGAGTTAGAAAAAGAGTATATGTCAAAAAAGGATGTAGTTAGACAAGGTGCACTGAAGGCCCACATAGGCAAAATTGAAAACCTACCAGAAATAACATCATCCTCTAAAGAACCTTTCAAGAAAGCATGTTTCAATGCTAGGGTAATAGATATATACAGAACCCTGTGCAGAGTTTTTGGAGAGGATGAAGAAGATTTTATCCCTGTGAGCTTCATGTATATGATCATTCAAATCTCCTCTTTAGGTGTAGAGATAATTTTTGATTTTGTTTCATACCTGGTTAATGAAATTCACATTGGATTGGTGGGGATTGCAAAGGGAAAAGTGGAGAAGGTTTGGGGCCAATATTCCCTATTGATGCACATGTTTTTGTTTAAAAGGTGTACATACTTTGGTAAGGAAATGGTTTTGAATAGAGAACATGAGGGTGGAGCACTGCCAGTTCAATTATGGAGTGCAGATATGACTTGGGAAGCAAGAAATGCTAGTTTTGTTAGATTTGACAGATACTTTGCTTCCAAGTTAAGATTCCTAATATTAAGTGACAAGCCCAGAATTCCTAAGGAACTAATGCTTCTTGTCAGACCTATGGATGAACCCCACAATCTAAAAGTTTCACATAATTGGGGAGATATCATCCCATATCCAATCTCAACTGTCATTAGAGTTTATGGATTCAAAGGGACACCCCATGTACTACCTTATTAGGTGCCTTTAAAGGTAGGAGTAGCTGAACTCTTATGGCAGTTGGGAGGAGTGGAGGAGACCTTTTTGTACAAAAGGGGAACAAGATCAATTTTTCCTACTTGCATTGTAGCTCACCAGTTTGTAATAACTAAGGAAGAGTGGGTCTTTCTCTACAAATTTTTGGATCAATATAATATGGCAGTATCTCACCCTCATTTTTGTGATGTTGAAGGTTTCTTTAATTCAACTCTTAGACATAGGATCAAGCTTCATCTAGTTAAGCATGAATCTTATTTCCCTAAAGATGTAATAAGGAATGAGTACTCTCTGCAAGAGCAAGAAACAAAGAAAGAAAAGTGGAGGGTTTTTTTAAAAGTTTTGGATTTTATTAATTGTTTTGACAAAGATTACAACCCTCTTGATAATGTTGTAACTATTGCAGATATGATAAATAAACTTATGAATACATTCCCTAAAATAATGGAGGTAATGAATGAGAAGAAACAACATTTCATTGATTCTTTTCCAGAAAAGGCCAGGGAAGTAATGAGGAAATTGGGTTTCACTCCCAACATAGGGGCAGGCCCACTAGTTGTGCAAAAGAGGACAGGATATACTGTCATTTAGGATCAGAGGCACACTATAAATAAAGGAAAGTAGATAATTGAATCTATTAGTGTTGCTTCTAAAGAAAGGCCCCCTGAACCCTCTCCCAAGAGAAGAAAAATAATAAGGGAAGAGGAATCGCATGATGAAGGTTACTCACCTTCCCAAACTCCTATGAGAATTGAGGAGGAGCAGCTCACCAATGAGCAAATTGAACAAATTGGATCACAAGGAGGAGTTTTTGTTACCTAGGCAGAAATTGATGAAGGGAACCCCCAGGAGCCTCTTATGTCAAGTTTTGAATTAACTATAGCAGATTTTAGGGGAAGGGAATTAGACCCTATTTTGGAACAAGCCAGTCAACAATTTTTGTCTGATAATAGTTTTGTAAAATCTAGGGCATTCCATCAGTTTGCGTGGAGGGAAAACATGCACATTTTTGAGGAAAGATGTAGGAATATGAAAGCAGAGCATCTAGAAATGGATGAAGCCTCCATCCAGAATCAAATAAAGGAACAAATGATACAAGAGTTCTAGAATATAACCCCTAAAGAGGGGAGACATATGGTAAAAGCTGCAAATATTTTATTATTGCCCAATTGGGACATTGTTGATGCCTTAATTTTTAATTCTGTGTCAAATAATTTGGGATTACAAGATCCAGATAAAAAGGAATTCTTGGGAACAGCATTCAGTAATAACCAAGCTGCTCTTGTTATGTGTTCATTAAGAAGAGGATCAAGGACTACTCCATCACAGCCTGATGATTCAGGACTAACAGGGAGTATCATTGTGAGGAGAGTTGTTGATACTTCACATGTATAGGAAGCCCACATGAATGTGGATTATTCTTAATTTGCCTTGGCCACTGCAAAAAAGGAAGAAAAGGAAATGACTGAGTTCCAGAGCAAGTATGAAATAGTGGTGGATGCCTACAATAAAGAAGTAAAAAAGATAATTGAGCTTGAGAACAAGCTATTAGGAAGGACCACTAGGCCAAGAATAACATACCCTAGCCCCCCAGTTGAACCTTTCAAATCCACACCCCTCATAGAAATACCAGATACACCCCAAAAGCCACAATACTACGTTGTTGAGGATTTTGAAGAAGAAAAAGGCAAATTGTGGGCCTTACATGTAGAATTGGAATCCAAATATGAAGATAAACTAAGAAAAGCTCTCACATATTTGGGGGACAAAGTTGAATGGCCACTAATTTATGATCATTTGGCCAGGGTGATCAGTATCTGGGAGGATTTGAAAGCTAATGATGAGTCTCTAATGCCTATTGTGAATAAATGGGTAAGAAGGGAGAAAGAAATAATATTTTTGTGTTTCTCTGTTATAGATGATTCTTTTCATCAAATTGAAAAAACATTTGATATTGTTTCTGATCTTGCTGACTTTGATAATAAAAGGATTAATTTACAAAAAGTAGTAGTAGGCTACTTGAAAAAGTACAAGAGCCAAAAATTCAATTTGTTTCCTCATGCCCTAGATAAAAAGAATAATTTGAAAAGAAAAGATGAATGGGCAAATAAATTTGATGATTTATTCTATTTAAGAATGAATCAAGTCCTTAATGAATTAGGGCATGCATGGTGGGCTGCCACAATAGAAGAAATGGTGAAGGCCCAAATATTCTTTGATTCTTCAAAACAAGAATTCATTACCATTAATAAGGATGCTGAATATGTGCTGAAAAGACAGAGGGATATTTTGCAATTCAATTGGCCAAATGACACATTATTTGACAAGTGGATGGTAAATATGGTTCCCGATGAATAGTTTGATGAAAATGAAAATGATAGTGATGAAATCCAAGGTGAGGAGATCCAAATCATTGACCCTATCACTAATCAGACCCAACCGGAAGAAAAAGACAAGGATAATCTATTACCTTCAGTTGCAGACCCGGGACCACAGGATGCTGATACAACTAAAGAAAGGGAAAAGGTAGAAGTTACTCCCACCATACAGGATAAAGATGGTGAAAGTCCATAGGTGGAGGTTGACATGCCATCATTAGAATAAACTTCATCGTTGGTTAATTTGGCTGTTGTATATGAGGGAGCATCAGAATAGCAACCAACTCAGCTACATTAGAGCATGTGACAAAAGGGCCCACAAAAGGAATGTTTGATGTAAAACTTTTTCTATTACTCACTTTTTTGTCATCTTGTGATAAGTGTATGTAAATGTTTCTTGTAAAAGACACCTGTCACTTTCTCTTAGCCTAAAGCTTGTTGCATCTCACACTATTTAAGTGAAATTCCAAGGCTAAAGAATGGTCCAAATTCTATTTTTCTAAGTGATATGCTTAGTCTGTTTTTGGTCCAATGTTTTGAAAGAAAGTTTGTGATGTATTTGCTCTATCATTTTATCTAAGAATACATGAATATATAATGATATGTGTTTCTTTCTAAAGGTCATTCTGAGTCTATTGTAAATTGTATACAATTTTCAAGGAAAATGAATACAAATTTTGAATTGTCCCCATATCAGTACCTTCTGAACTTTGTCTCCTTTTGATTACTTGGTTATCTTGATGTTGTATAGGTAAAGGCATGTGTAATTGAATGCAATCCAGTTAAGTTGTATATCTGTTTATCACTGTTATTAATTTAATGGATTAAGTAAAAGCTTTGGTGAATGTGATAAGGTTGCTATAGTAGTGGAAAGGGTTTTGAATGATAAATTCTGATAAGAATTACTGATAAAAAAATTTCTAAGGAAACAAATTAGATCTAAGGATTTTATGTAGACTCTAAACCCCAATGGATTAGGCACTAATCAAATTTCATCCAGCTAAAAGAGGAGTATATCACAAATGGTTGTCAAAAATGCAAAATTAAATCAATTTTACTTTTGTTTCCTGTAGATCTTAAAAGTTGGCCTATACTTGTCTGCATGGAATGTTTTAGCTTCAGTTAGCCATTATTGTTGAGAACATCTGCAAATCTATAGAAGAATTTTTGGCCATATCTGTTGTATGGGATGTGTTTATCAAGTTATCATGAATTGTGTATGTATTCGAGGATTTGAGATGAGAATCAGAATGAAACTAGAAATAATCCTCATACAGAATTCCCAGTCTTGAATCATCCCTGGGTATACCCACCCTGGTTTTGTAGAGCCAGAAGAGTAGAAAACCACTTTTGGTTTTGTTGAAGTTAGGCCCAAATGCTTTGCACATGCAATTGTTAACAAGAATTGGCTAGTCTTTAGATTGTATGAGTATTGTCATCTTGGTATTAAGCATTTTGCTGCTTAGTAGTTTTAGTCCATTTTAGAACACCAACAAGACCATCTCAAGAAACTTTCATCCTCATCAAATTGGTATCAGAATAATTTGATATGTGGGATTAGAGAAAGAGGAGTTTGAAATATTTCCATCATGGTGACTAATGTAGAAATTGCAAAGAAATTGCAAACATAAGAAGAAAATAAAAAATGGATTAGAGAGGAGTTGGAGAAACTCAAGGACTAGATGAAGGTGGTGGAGAAGAAATATATTAGAGGAAAAGGTCTTGGAGATCAAGAGGGAAATGCTAGGAAGGATGGTGAAGAAGATATTCTTATAGAATAAAGGCCTCTCCTTAATGTCCTAAATTCCATGGGAGTTAGGACCATGGAGAGAAAGCTTAAGTAGTCATTTTTAGTGGAAGAATGGATGTTGATGTTGTAGTGGACTGGTTGGAATCCCTAGAGAACCTATTTGAATTTGAAGGTACACCTAAAGGAAACAAGGTGAAAATTGTCAAGCCAAATCTAAGATGAGAAACCCTTAAATGGTGGAACTTTATCTAGATAGAAAGGGAAAAGTTTAGGAAGAATGAAATCTCTTCTTTGAAGGGGATGGTTACTAAGATAAAATAAACTTATGTACCTAAGGATTTGGAGGTGTGACTTCATAGGAAAAGATAGTACCTAAGACAAAGGGAAATGGATATGAATGCATACACTAAAGAATTTTAGAAGTTGTTAATGAGATCCAAGACTAAAGAAGAGGAAGGTATGAAGGTATCCATATATCTAAATGGTCTTAGGATGAATATTCAAGAGGAACTCAACCTTTCATTCCCTAATACAATTCACAAGTGCTATTAGTTGGCCCTGATGGTAGAAGATAAAACAAGGATTATGCAGGAGCATCCTGGGTTGCCTTGTTATCTTGCTCATTTTTGTCCATTTTGCATGTTGGTGCCGAGTTACTATAGTACTCAGTTGGTGCCAAGTTACTGTAGCACTCAGTTGGTGCCAAGTTAGTGTAGCACTCAGTTGGTGCCAAATTACTATAGCACTCAGTTGGTGCCGAGTTACTATAGCACTTAGTTGGTGCCAAGTTACTATAGCACTTAGTAGGTGTTGAGTTACTGTAGCACTTAGTTGATGCCAATTTTTTGTAGCACCTAGTTGGTGCCAAGTTACTATAGCACTCAAGTGGTGTTGAGTTACCCAGTGTATTCCTAGTGACTCTTCATGTGCCAAGTTACCCAATGTATGTTGATTGACCCTTCATGTGCTAAGTTTTCTTGTTTATGTCGAGTGTCAACATTTGGACATGATTTTTATGAGCCAACCTGTGGGATTTATTTTGATCATGATATTTATGTTAAGATCTTTTCTTGGGATATTTCCAAACTATTGTTAGGTAATTCTTCCTCTTATGTAATTTTCTAGAATGATCTGTAAGCCATTTTGGCAAGTATATATAGAGTGTTTAGGCTTAAAGTTGAGCATTTTTTTTGGGGAAGAGGATTGCAGAGCAGAATTGGAAAATGTAAATTTGTTGTTGGATCTAGAATGTGACTATATTTTTATTTTTCCATAACCCAGAAGGCCTTATAGTTGGGCATGTATGAAGATATTTTGATGAATCAACAAAATTATTTTACTTTTCTTCCTCCTTTGGTTGTTGTTATTTGTGTTTTCTTTCGTTGTGTTAGCTCTTGTAGGGTGGTTTGGATAGTTGGGTGAGCCTTTGGCCCTATTTTTTCACCCCTTCACTACATCAATTGGTATCAGAGCTTAAGGTTCATGCTTGTGGAGATTTGATCATGTAGAACCCTGATTTAGATTTGGTTGTAAGGTGGAAAATCTGCAGATTTGACCTATAACTTGCAAAGGGTTATGATCTTGCAGGAACCTAATTTGTAAAGATGGTTTGTGGTAGAGGAAATGTTGATAATGCCATATTAGATCAATTGAGATAAATTGCAGCTAGATCAAATGTTGCGAAGATTTCCCAGAGGATAGGAGCACATCTTGATGATGTAAGTGATGATGAAGTAGCAGCACCAAACCATAATCCAGAACTTGAAGAAGATCAAGATGAGGAAAGATTGTTGCGAGGAAAGATTGTTGTAAGTGTTGTCTAGGGAAAATTCAAAGCCTGCTATAGAAGTTGTTCCTTATGATGGTAAATTGGATACCAATGTTGTGTTGGATTAGATCTTAGACATGGAGAAATTCTTTGAGTATGAAAACACTCCTGATAATAGAAAGGTCAAGATTGTAGTCACTAGGTTAAAAGGTCATGCATCACTATGGTGGGAACATTTGCAAACTGATAGACAAAGGAGAGGAAAGGGGAAGATCAAAACTTGGCCAAAGATGTTGAACAAGGTAAAGAAAAAATTCCTTCCTACTGATTACAAAGTTATTTTGTTGAGAAAGATGCAAAATTTGAAAGAAAGGGACATGACTATGAAAGAGTATACCGAGGAATTCTATAGATTGGACATCAGATCAGGACATGTGGATGATGTTGAGAAAATTGCAAGGTACATAAATGGATTGAGATCTAGAACTCAAGATGAAATAAGTTTTGTGAAGTTGGAAGGTGTTGAAGAAGCATATCAATATGCCTTGAAAGTTGAAGAGATCTTAGCAAAGAAGTATGAAAAAAGACAAAGAGGTAGAGGTGGTAGATTCAAGAGAGGCAGAGGTAGATCTTATAGTGAAGATGGAAGATTTAAAAGTTTTGTGTAGGATAAAGAAAAATCTAAATGGAAGAATGATGAAAAAGTTAAGACCGAATGGAAAAGTAGTAATTCTTACCAAAGAGGTACTAATTCTTATCAAGGAAGAGGTAATTCTTATTCTAGAGGTGGATTTCATGGTAATTGTTTTAGATGTGGTAAAGAGGGACATAGATCTTTTGAATGTAGATCCTCTAAAAGTGGGTAAGGTAACAAAAAAATTGTGATTCAAGGAGATGATGAGGGTTCACCAAGTGGACCTGAGGCTAGAGAAAATCTAATGGTTGGGAAATGTTGCAAAGTAATGAGCAACCTATTTTAAGGAGAAGTCTTTTCAAGACAAGATTTAAGATGGTTTGAAAATGTTGCAAAGTGATCATTGATAGTGGAAGTTCTACAAATTTGGCATCAGAAGAGATGGTTACAAAGTTGCAATTGTAGAGGCTTAAGCATCCTAAACCTTGTCATGTTTCATGGATCAAAGATGAGCACAAAATATTGGTAAGTGAGCAATGCCTTGTGAAGTTCAAGATTGGACATTACTTTGATGAAGTTTTGTGTGATATTATGCCTATAGATTGTTTTCATATTTTGTTGGGTAGACCTTGGCAATATGATAGATATGTTGTGCATGATGGAAGATTGAATCAATATACTCTTTGGGTAAATGGGACGAAACAAATATTGTTGCATTTGATTGAAAGTCTAGATGAGGTTAGTTGCACTACAATAAAAGTTTGCATGGTTAATGGGAAACAATTTGAAAAGGAATTGAAGATGAACCAAGTCTATTCTGCCATAGTTCCTAGAGGACTAAGTGTTGGTAGTAATGACCGAGTAGTAGAAGCTAGTAATGGCTGAGTGATAGAAAATAGTGATAGCCGAGTACCAGTAGAAATTACAAAATTTTTGAATGAGTATAAGGATATTCTTGATGGTTTACCTCCAGTAAGAAGCATAAGTCATTGTATGGATCTGATTCCTAGAGCTAGTTTGCTAAACAAAGCACCATATAGATTGACACCTACAGAGAATGAAGAAATTAACAAACAAGTACATGAGTTATTGTAGAAATGTTTGATCAGAGAAATTTTGAGTCCATGTTTTGTACCTATTGAATTAGCACCTAAAAAGAATGGAGAATGGATAATGTGTATTGATTCTAGAGCTATTAACAAGATAACAATGAAATATAGGTTTCATATGCCAAGAATGGATGACATAATGGATTATTTGAGTGGAGCAAAGTATTTTACCAAGATTTACTTGAAGAGTGGCTATCATAAAATCAAAATTAGAGAAGGTGATGAAAGGAAGACTACTTTCAAGAAAAAAGATGGTTTGTATGAATGGTTGGTTATGCCTTTTGGTTTGACTAATGCACCTAGTACTTTCATGGAGTTGATGAATGAAGTTCTAAAAATATTTTTGGGTAAGTTTGTGATTCTTTATTTGGATGATATTCTGATATTTAGCAAGACTAAGGAAGAACATATTCAACATATTGGACAAGTATTGCAGAGGTTAAAAGAGGAAAAGTTGTTGATTAATCTGAAAAAGGGTTCTTTTATGCAAGAGAAGATTACGTATTTGGGATTTTTGATTTTAGCTAATGGATTAAAGATGGATTCTGAGAAGGTTAAAGCAATTTTGGAATGGCCTATACTTGAGAATGTGGGTGAGGTAAGATCTTTTCATGGTTTGGCTAGTTTTTATAGAAAGTTTATAAAGAATTGTAGTGTTGTTTGTAATGCTATGACTAAGATAATGAGGGGAGATAAAAAGGAATTCAAGTGGATACATGGAGCTGATAAGAGTTTTGAGACTTTGAAACAAAATTTTGTTGAATTACCTATATTGGCTTTGCCTGATTTCAACAAAGTATTTCAAGTTGAATGTGATGCAAGTGGTAATGCAATAGGAGCTGTATTAAGTCAAGAAGGTAAACGTATTTCTTTCTTTAGTGAAAAGTTGAATGATGCTAAAAGAAAGTATTCTGTGTATGATCAAGAACTTTATGTTATTATTCAAGCATTGAAGAAGTGGAGACATTATTTGATTCCTAAGGAGTTTGTGTTGTATATTGATCATAAAGCTTTATAATACTTGGGAAGTCAACATAAATTAAATTAAAGAAATATGAAGTGGGTTGATTACTTGTAGAGTTTCACATTTTTTATTAAGCATAAGAGTGGAGTTACTAATAGAGTTGTTGATGCATTGAGTAGAAGACATTCTTCGTTGACTGAAATGAAGGTTGAAGTTCTTGGTTTTGATGAAATGAAAGAGTTATATGATGTTGATCCTAATTTTTTTGAGGTGTAGAGAGAGTATAGAGCACCAAATCTAATAGATCACATAAGTATGATGAGTATTTCATTCAAGAAGGTATGTTGTTCAAAAGCATTTAGTTGTGTATTCCTAGAAGTTCTATGATGTTGAATCTAATTAAGGAAAAGTATAGTGGTGGATTAGTTGGATATTTTGGAATTGATAAGACATTGAGTTTGTTGAAAGAGAAGCATTATTGGCCACAAATGTATAAGGATGTTCAAAAAAATTTAAAAAGTTGTGGAGTTCATCAAATTGCAAAAGGAGAAAATCAAAATACTAGTTTGTATACACCTATTACTATTCTTGAGAAACCTTGGAGTGATATTAGTATGGACTTTGTTCTTGGATTGCCTAAAAAAGTGAAGGGGTATGATTCCATATTTGTTGTAGTGGACAGATTTTCTAAGATGGATCATTTTGTTCCATGTAAGAAGACATCAGATGTTGAGCATGTTGTTGAACTTTTCTTTAAAGTGATTGTGAGATTGCATGGATTACCAAGAAGTATTATTTTTGACAGAGACAATAAGATTGTTGGTTTTTTTTGGAAGACTTTGTGCAAGAAGATGGGTACTAAGTTGAAGTTTAGTTCTACATTCCATCCATAGATAGATGGATAGACAAAGGTTGTGAATAGAAGCTTAGGTAATTTGATGAGATGTCTACTTGGGAATAAGCCAAGTAATTGGGAGACTGTATTGGCACAAGCTGAATTTGCATATAATAATTCAGTGGATAGGAGTACAAGGAAGACATCTTTTGAGATTGTTACTGGAATGAAGCTTAGAGGAGTATCAGATTTGAGAGATGTTGATGGTGAAGAAAAGAGAAGTGTTGCAGGAGAAGAATTTGCTGATTTTATGGAGTCTAGGAAGTGAAGTTGAGGTTGGAATAAAGTAATCATAAGTATAAGGAGAATGTTGATAATTCTAGAAGACATCATGATTTTGAAGTTGGTGATGAGGTGATGGTTCATTTAAAGAAAGGAAGATTTCCTATTGGAACATACAGTAAGCTGAAGATGAAGAAATTTGGACCCCATAAGATCTTGAAGAAGTTTGATAGTGGTAATACTTATGAAGTTGAGATACTTGATGATATGTATATATCTCCTATATTCAATATTTCTATTTTTTATAAGAATCATGAGTCAAATGATGAAGTTTTTGTATTAGAAGATTATCCTAAGAAGCAGATTGAAGAAGTTGAACAGATATTGGATCAAAGAGTTGGCAAGAGCACAAGAGAAAAATATTACTATGAATATTTGGTGAAGTGGAAGAACATGCCTATTGAAGATGCTTCATGGATTTCTCAACCTAAGTTGGATTCAACTTCGATTGTGACATCTCAATGATTTAGAAGAATCATTTCTTTCAACCTCGATTGATTGATGTAGAAGCATCTTGGGTTGCCTTGTTATCATACTCATTTTTGTTCATTATGCATGTTGATGTCGAGTTACTTTAGCATTTAGTTTTTTTCGAGTTACCATAGCACTTATTTGGTGCTGAGTTATTGTAGCACTTAGTTGGTGCTGAGTTACTATAGCACTTATTGGTCCTAAGTTACTATAGCACTTAATTGGTGCCAAGTTATTGTAGCACTAAGTTGGTGCCAAGTTATAGTAGCACTTAGTTGGTGCCAAGTTTCTATAGCACTTACCTAGTGTCGAGTTACTGTAGGACTTAGTTGGTCCT
This sequence comes from Cupressus sempervirens, assembly GCA_028749045.1. Lineage (NCBI taxonomy): Eukaryota > Viridiplantae > Streptophyta > Pinopsida > Cupressales > Cupressaceae > Cupressus > Cupressus sempervirens. The sequence goes on along the minus strand of CM053785.1, from coordinate 772,915,558 downwards.
AAGTTACCTAGTGTATGCTTAGTGACTCTTCATGCGTTGAGTTACCTAGTGTATGCTGAGTGACCCTTCATGTGCTAAGTTTTCCTATTTATGCCAAGTGTTAGCATTTGGGCATGATTTATGCGATCTAACTTGCAAGATATATTTTGATCATGATATTAATGTTAAGATCTTTTCTTGGGATGTGTCTAGACCATTGTTGGGTCGGCCTTCCTCTTATGTAATTTTCTAGAATGATCTGTAAGCTGTTTTGACAAGTATATATAGAGTGCTTAGGCTTAGAGTTCAGCAAAAAAAAATTGGAAGAGGATTGAAGAGAAAAACTAAAAAGTGTGAATTTGTTGTTGGATCTTTGAATGTGAATGTATTTGTATTTGACTGTAACCTAGAAGGCCTTATAGTTGGGCATGTATGGAGATATTTTGATGAATCAATAAAAGTATTTTACTCTTCTTCCTCCTTTGGTTTTTGTTCTTTGTGTTTGCTTTTGTTGTGTTAACTCTTGCAAGGTGGTTTGGATAGCCACGTGAGCCTTTGGTCCTGGTTTTTCACCCCTTCCCTATGTCAAAGGAGAAAGTAAGATCTAAATGGAAAGGGGAAGAATAACACAAGAAACTTTGGAGATAGATCAAACCAAAGAACTTTTGGAGAATATAGTCAAGGAGAGTAGAAAATATATTTTATTAGAAGAGGTGGCTTTAGAGGAAAGATATCTAATAGAAAAGGTGGTGCAAATGGATTAGGTAAGGGATCTATATATGCAAACCTGAAATTTTTTACTTGTAACTGCTTAGGGTATCCTTCATTTAAATATCCTAAAGAAGCCTCAACTTCCCATCATGGAGAGAGAAGGACTATATTGGTCTAATAAGATACAAGGAGTGTGGTATCCCATAAATTTAATCTAAACATAGAACTAGGAGAGACCTTGATGATATGAACCCTATTCAAGGGGCCAATTGTTATAGAGAAGATCGATCCACCTTAGAGGAGATCATTGTTCAAGATCAATTGTAAAATTAAAGGTAAGGTTTGTAAGATAATTATTGACTCTAGTTCTATTGATAATATAATCTCTCAATAAGCTACTAATAATTTGAATTTAGAAACTATGCCTCATAATAGCCCCTATAGAGTCTCTTGGTTGAATAGGGAACAATGTGTAGTGGTGAATAAACAAGGTTGGGTAGAATTCACTATAGGGGGTAATATGAATAGAATTATATGCAATATCTTTCCTATGGATACTTGTCATCTTCTCCTTGGTAGACCATGGAAGTTTGATAGGAAGTAACATCTAGATGGGGAAAAGAGCACCTACTCCTTTCAAAAATATGGTAAGGTGTACAAGATTCAATCTTTAATTAAAGAAGAAACTACCAAATAGTTAGGTGGGAGTGTGATTGTTGTAGGTCAGAAAGAGTTTGCAAAGACCATGAAAGAGGAAGGTATAGGTTTTTTTTATGAAACCCAAGGAAAAAAATAAAATGAGGGTATGTGATGTTGTCTAAAAGAAGTTAGAAATTTTTGGAGAGGTATAAAAATATGATTTTGAATGATGTCCCTAAAAACCCTCTCCTTATTAGAGATATTAGCCATCAAATAGACCTAATCTATGGTAAAGTATTACCTAATAAAGCTTCCTATAACCTCACCCCTTAACAAAATTTTGAAGTGGCAAAGAAAGTGCAATATCTTCTGGATAAAGGATTAATCAATAAAAGGCTTAGCACCTATGAAATACTCATTATTTTGGTACCCAAAAAGGATGGGCCTTGGAGGTCGCATACTTATTTTAGGGTCATTAATAAGATAACTATGAGATATAGGTTTCATATCCCTATAATGGAGAATTTGATAGGTTATTTGGGTGGGTCTATGTAGAAATAGATCTCAAAAGTGGATACCATCAATTTAGGATCAAAGAGGGGCATGAGTGAAAATTTGCAAAAAAAAATAGGATCTTTATAAATGGCTTGTAATGTCATTGTCTATCAAATGTACAAAGAACCTTTATCAATTATTGCTTGATTTTATTAGAAGGTTTTTGGTGATGTATCTTGATGACATCTTGATATACAGTAGGAGAAAATAAGAGTGCCTTAAGAACTTGGAAATGGAGAAGATTGAATGAGTAAGAGTTATAGATTTACTTGGACAAAGTCAATTCATGAAGTGGGAAATGGTATACTAAGGCTTTTTGATATCAAAGGGGGGTCTATAAATGGAACCATCAAAAGTAGAGGCTATCATAAACTGGCCTACACCTAAGAATGTTGGAGAGGTAAAAAGCTTTTTTAGTATGGCCACATTCTATAGGAAATTTGTCAAAAACTTCAATCACATTTACACCTATTGATATGTGTTGACTGGTTAGGAAAGTACTCATCAAAGATTTTAAGATTTGACTCATTAATCATTTCCCAACGTTGACTCATCAAAAAAAATTTAGGTTAACATGTAATAATTTTCTAGCCCTAATTTTGTAAGTGGAAAAAGGCTTATTTAAAATGGCTTAGGGTTAAGGATCTTATGATGTGTGATGAGATAGTATCTTCATGTGGTGGTATTGAGTTGTAAGGGATTACATATTACAATTAGGTTGTAGTCAATGGATAATAGGAATATATGACTCACTATTGGTGGATGTAGCTTGGGGTTTGGGTGAACCATGTTAATATTTATCTCTTGTTTTCTATTTTGTGTGGTTTATTATTTTCTTATATTGATTGTATTTGCATGTAATTATTATTTTTGTCTCTTTAAATCCTAGCAAGTTGATGCTAGGAGATACAAGGATTTAATTACAACATGTGGAATAAACTCAACTTCATCATTCAATACTCCCCACTCAGAGATGCACATGCAAGCTACACATAGATTAAAGAAGCCACAAAAAATACAAGGCCAAATGTAACATATTTGTAGGTATAATTATTTCACTTTTCATATAAAGAAACCACAACATGCCTAGTTGTGAGGTCTTTCGAGTTGTGGCCTAATATAGAAAAGGAATTACAATATCATAGCCTTGGCTTTCATCTTATATCTTTTATATCTATCTTCCATCATTCATACTATCATACTCTACTTTCTTACATCTAACCAAGCTTCTTTCATAGCTAGCAAAGCCACAAGTTAGCTAGTCAAGCATTTAATTACAATATACATCCATAATTAGAAGAGTAAACCAAGATTAACACAAAAAACAATATGAAATGATGTGCACTTAAGGGTAGGTTCACACATGTGTTAGGAGTCAACTTCTAACTACACAAGATGTCATATAATCAATAGAAATCATGCCAAACTGAACAACACACTACACAAGATGAAAATGGTAGGAAAACATAACCACAAAGAATAAAATAAAACTATATAAGAACAACATAGGAAATCATTTTAGGATTAGTGGTTATCGAGCAGGGTCAGCCAATGAAGGATTTTCTTAATTTGAGATATGAAGTTTAATTATTTCAAGTATTATTTCTAGCCGACTATGGTAATGTTTATTGGTCATTGTAACTTGTAAATAAGCTGACTTGATAATCTAAATGGTATAAATGAAAGCTCAAGTTGAGATTCTAATGTAATGAGTGAGCATGCAAGTGTATTGATTGTTTGGAGAGGAAAGTGTGAGCAAATTTTAAGGATGGCCAGATATCCTTGAGGAGTAGAAAAGTTATATTTGATTAGGAAGGATCTAGTGTGAAGTAGAATAAAGATCTGTAATCAACAATTTAGTTACATCTCATTTAAGTCATTTCATTGTTACTTTCTTACCATTGTAGCAGTGATTCCAAAATCTCTTAGCAGAGTTGGTTTAACAGCCAATTGTAAATCCTCTAACAAGGTGACAGTTCCTTTGAATTGTTCTAAAGACCTCTTGCAAGGCCACTCCTAATAGGGTGATTAAATCCTCTAACAAGGTCACACATAACAGTGTGTTTTGTAACATTTAACTAGGTTGGCTCCTAATAGGGCTCACTTTAGAAAAGTGAAAATTAGTGGCTAGTTACTTGGTGGTTTTTCCCATATTGGGTTTCCATGATAAATCTAGTGTCTCATGTGTTCATATTATTTCTTTTATTCTTGCATGATAATCACTATGAATGTTTATGGTCTGTTAAAATATAACATACACTGCATTTACTGAGCTACAACATTTTAAGTATGTGTACCAAGTGATAGTAGTAAATAGTTTTATCAGACATCTAAGGGATCTATGGAAATATTTTTGTGGTAACTGATTCAACCCCTCTCTCAATAACTCCATCTATATTTCCAACAATTGGTATCAAAGCTTTTGGTGCTTGCAGGAAAGGTTTCAAGGACCTAAGATAAAGGTCAGGATGTCTTACAAGAGAGAAATTTGAAGGCTTAATAGTGATAACTTTTCAGCATGGTAGGGACTCACGAGACTTCATTTGGCTTCCATTGGTGATTCAAGATTGAAATACCTTGATGAAGAATACACAACTCCTTCTAGTACATTATTTATTGGTGACATTACTGAGAAAAAGACTCATAACACCATGATGATAGACATTGCATCTGCTCTAAGCTATGAGGAATTTGATGATATCAAGGACTACAAAACTACCTTTGAAATGTGGAACAAGCTAAAAGATATCTATGGTGGTGATGACAATGTGAGGAGAGCCAAAGCAGAAAGCCTTAGAGGACAATTTGATCATATGAGAATGTGAGAGGACGAAAACATTGTCAAATATGTTGAAAGGATCAAAGCAAGTGTCAATGCAATCAAAGCTTCTGGAGGAGAGATCAATGAAGAAACTATTGTACGTAAAGTTCTTAGAACATTTTTTCCTATTTATGCAATTAGAGTATCTATTATTCAAGAAAGAAAGATTTGAGACAAACCATAAGATAACTTTAGATAACTTAGTAGGAAGATTAACAGCCTTTGAGCTAGATAACTATGACAATTATGTTCCAACTTCTAATAATATTGAATTTGCATTTGAGGCCAAGCTTTCACTCAAAGAAAAAGGCAAGAAAATAAAGGAAACTCAGTCAAAAAGTGAAGAAGAATCCAAGGAAAGTTCTGACAGTAACCTTGAAGTTGTTGAAGCTCTACTTGCAAGAAAATATTCTAGAGGTGGAGGAAAATACAAAGGTAAAGTTCCCCTAATCTATTTTTCATGTGAAGAAATTGGTCACATTGCTACTAGGTGTCCAAACAAAAGAAGCAAGGATGAGAAGAAAGGTCACAAGTGCAATGGCAAGAAGGATTTCAAATCATTCAAGGACAAAGGTAAGAAGACATCATTTATGGCAAAGGATTCTAATAATAATGAAGATGAAATAGTTTACATTGATGTGAAAGATGAATCTGATGATGAAGAAGATAAGATGGCACTTCTCTCTCATGTGAGAAAAAATGATACATTGATCATAGGTAGTGGATGTTCACATCTTATGACTAGTGACAAAACAAAGTTTGAAAACTTTGAAGACTATGATGGTGGTAGTGTAACATTTGGAAACAATGAACCTTGTTGCATAAAAGGGAGAGTATGAATCTCATTAACCAAAGAACTTGTATGTGATAATGCCTATTGGGTTGAAGGACTAAAACATAATTTTTTGAGTGTGGCAAAGCTAATCAACATTGGATTCAAGGTGGAATTCATGAATGGCAAGGCAAGACTACTGGATGACAAAGGAAAACTGATTGGATTAGGAAAACAAATAAAAGGTAACTTGTTTTATCTTGATCTTGGTGAGTGCTCATGTTTTATTGCTCAAATTGAAGAAAGTTGATTATAGAACAGAAGTTTATGTCATGTAAATTTTGATAACATGGTAATGATAAGAAAATTTAGGAAAGTAAGAGGCATTCCTAGTTTGAAGAAACCTGATGTTGGTCTATGCAAGAATTGTCAGATTGGTAAAATGGGAAAGACTAATTTTAAAAGAAAAAACTATCAATTTGAAGACATCTTCGAAATTGTGCATACTAATTTGTGTGGACCTATTGGAATAGAAAGCTATGCTAGAGAAAAATTCTTTATTCTTTTTGTTGATGACTATTCAAGAATAGTATATGTTATGTATCTTAGAGAAAAGTTAGAAGCATTTGATAAATTAAAATGGTATCTAGTAGGAGTAGAGAAGGAAATAGGGAAAATTTTGAAATTCTTAAGATCAAATAGAGGTGGTGAATTCATCTCCAATGAATTCAATAAATTTTGTATTAAAAGAGGAATCAAAAGATAGGTATCATCCGCTAGAACTCCCAAGTAGAATGGAATAGCTAAAATGAGGAATAGATCTATCATGGATGTGCAAGGACTCTAATGATTGAAAAGAACATTTCTATCAAATGCTGGAAGCTATCAACACTGCAGTTCATACCTTAAACTGAGTATAGTTGAAGAAGGACTCATTTAAAACTCCCTATTAGTTATGGTATGGCTATAAACTCAATGTAAGTTATATGAAAGTATTTGGAAGTAAATGTTATATCTTGAAAGAATCTAGAAAAGGAAAAATTGATGTGAAACGTGATGAAGGTATATTTTTAGGATATTCTTGTAGAAGTAAGACATATAGATGTTTGAATTTGTCTACTCATAAAATCATAGAAAGTGCACATGTGGGAATTGATGAGTTTTCAGAAAGGACTGAAGAACAAAGAAAAAAGGATCTAGAGGATTACAGGAAATTTTTTTACATTAAACCTGATACATTGCCAGATACATCTATCAATCAAGAGACTAATACTCATGAGTCTTCCTCAGTCATCGAGTTGCAAGAAGTTCAAACTAAGTCACATTTTGAAGCTACTGAGCAAATGCCTACCGAGTCTAAGTAGCCAAAACCTGAAGTTGGAGTTCAAGAGGATGAAAATGCAATTCATTCAAAAGGAAAAGAACCTATATTAGCTAAGTATGTTAGAAGGCATCATATACCAAATCAGATTATTGGAGATAAATTAGAAGGTACTATGACAAGAAGTAAGCTAAAAGGTTCATGTTTACTTGCTGATTTTGAACCTAGAAATGTCAAATATGCATTGGAAAATGAAAGTTGGATTGAGGCTATGAATGAAGAAATAGAGCAAATAGAGAAGAAAAAAACTTGGACTCTCATACGTAGGCCTAAAGATAAAAATGTGATTGGAACAAAATGGGTATTCAGAAAAAGTTAATGAAGATGGTAAGGTATTAAAAAAAAAGGTAGATTGGTATGTAAAGGATATTCTCAAGAAGAAGGCATTGATTATGGTAAAACTTTTGCTCCTATTGCAAGATTAGAAGGTGTCAAGATCTTACTTGCATATGCAACACATAAAAGATTTATGATATATCATATGGATGTTAAATCTGCATTTCCCAATGGTATTCTTGATGAAGAAGTCTACATTGAACAACTTGAAGGCTTTGTCGATCCAGACAAAAGGGACATGGTCTACAAATTACACAAAAGCATTGTATGGTCTAAAACAAGCTCCTAGAGCATGGTATGAGAGATTTCATAACTACCTTATTTAGATTGGTTTCTAGAGAAATAATGATAACAATAGTTTGTACATTAAGGAAGGACCAAATAACAAGATTCTTTTGGTAGAAATATTTGTGGATGATACTTTATTATAGGGAATGATGATCTATGCAAAGAATTTTTAGAGAAAATGAACAAAGAGTTTGAAATGTCTATGTTGGTGAGATTAAGTTCTTTGTTGGTCTTCAGATACAATAGAACAAGAATGGTATGTACATCACTCAATCTGAATATATCAAGGAGATACTCAAGAATTTTGGTATGGAAGATTCAAAACTAGTTGGAACCCCCATATGTACTGGATTAAAGCTTACCAAAGATGATGACTCAAAAGAGGTAGATCAAACCTTATAGAGATCAATGATTGGAAAATTACTGTATGTAGTTCATACAAGGCCTGATATTGCTCTTGCAGTTGGTATAGTGGCAAGATTCTTAGCCAAACCTAGAAAACACCATATGATGGCAATAAAAAGAATCTTTAGATATTTGAAAGGTACTAAAAATTATGGTCTATGGTATAAACTTGGAGAAAATCTGGACCTAAAAGTGTTTATTGATGTTGATTGGGCTAGAAATCTGGTTGACAGAAAGAGTACAAGTGGTGGAGCATTCTTTATTGGAAAAAGGTTGGTATCTTGGACAAGCAAAAAGCAAAATTGCACATCTCAATCTACAGCAAAAGCAGAATATGTTGCAGCAATAATGAATTGTTCTAATATTTTTTGGTTTAAATAATTGTTAGAATGCATGAAGGTGGAGATCAAAGAACTAGTTGTCATGTTTTCTGATAATACAAGTGCAATTAACATATCAAAGAATCTAGTGATGCATTCCAAAACCAAGCATATTTCTATAAAATACCACTTTGTTAGAGAATTGGTGCAGGACAAGGAAATCATATTGGAATATGTTCATGCAAAAGAATAGATTGCAGACATATTTATCAAGCCATTACCTAAGGATGCATTATTGTATTTAAGAGGTAAGTTAGGGGTCATTCCCTTATCTGATGCTCACTAAAATAAAGTTTTAGTGATGCATCAATAGGAATCAAGGTGAAGATATATCAGTTAATGCAGCATAGTGAAGGAAACATTGCATATGAATTAGTACTCAAGGTACATTAATACTCATTTGGTATGCGTTGTCAAAGAGGGAGAGTTTACTGTCATATCTTTTAGAGAAGAAGCTATGTAATTCCTTTACAGAGGGAGATTATTGCATTAGAGAAGTTCATGGCTAAAATCTAAGAGGGAGAAAATTTCTATTAGAGAAAGACTTATTTTCAAATTTCATTGTGCTATGACATGTTGTGTTACCATCAATGCCAAAGAGGGAGATTGTTGGATACAATTGTCTAATTTTGTGTTGTCTTTGATGTTACACAAATGTCATATCAGTTGGTAGATAGTGCTTACCGAGCTCACTTGGTCAGCAAGGCAATTTTTTTTGTCTACCGAGCATTCCTGGAGATTACTCTACCAAGACAATGTCTACCGAGCTCACTCAGGCATCGAAGGAAATTATGGTAGTAAGAAATGTTAACTAAGTTCTCATGGTTAACAAAGGAAAGTTGGTCAAAGTAAGTGTTCACTAAGTTCATTTAGTTTCCAAAGGATTTTGCAAGTTTGCAGTGTTAAACAAGCATCTAATGGTCAACACAGGAAATCATTTCAGGATTAATAGTTACCAAGCAGGGTCAGCCAATGAAGGATTTTGTTAATTTGGGATATGAAGTTTAATTATTTCAAGTATTATTTCTAGCCAATTGTGGTAAGGTTTATTGGTCATTGTAACTTGTAAATAATCTAACTTGATAATCTGAATGGTATAAATGAAAGGTCAAGTTGAGATTCTAATGTAATGGGAAAGTATACAAGTGTATTGATTGTTTGGAGAGGAAAGTGTGAGCTAATTTGAAGGATGGTCAGATATCCTTGAGGAGCAGCAAAGTTATATTTGATCAGGAAGGATCTAGTGTGAAGTAGAACAAAGATCTATAATCAGCAATTTAGTTGCATCTTATTTAGGTCATTTCATTGTTACTTTCTTACCATTGTAGCAATGATTCCAAAATCTCTTAGAAAAGTTGGTTTAACAACCAGTTATAAATCCTCTAACAAGGTGATAGTTCCATTAAATTTTTCTAAAGATCTCTTGCAAGGCCACTCCTAATAGGGTGATTAAATCATCTAACAAAGTCACACCTAATAGTGTGTTTTGTAACCTTTAACCAAGTTGGCTCCTAAAAGGGCTCACTTTAGAAGAGTGAAAATCAGTAGCTAGTTACTTGGTGGTTTTTTCCATATTGGGTTTCCACATTAAATTTGGTGTCTCATGTGTTCATGTTATTTATTTTATGCTTGCATGATAATCACTATGAATGTTTATGATCTGTTAAAATATAATGTACACTACATTTATCGAGTTATAGTATTTTAAGTATGTTTATCGAGTGACAATAGTAAATAGTTTTATCAAACATCTAAGGGATCTGTGGAAATATCTTTGTGCTAACTGATTCATCCCACCTCTCAATTACTCCATCTATATTTCCAATAGTAACTGCCTCAGAGTTTGTGCATATATGTCTTTTACTATTTGCATTGCAAAATCCCTTCTTGGCTTTATTTTCTCCAATAGTTCATTAGAGATTTGAGAGGCGATCTAGTCTGGTGAATACTTCCATTTTCCCATTTTGGTTAGCACCAGCTCTTCAACTTGTTTCTACTCTGCCTCTATCCTTGTCTCATACTTCAAGGATTTGAAATTTTTTATGCCAGCACCTTCTCCATTTTCTTTAACTTTTCCTGAAAGGTGGGAGGAGGTCTACTAAGTACAATGTTACTTCCTTTCTTCCTAGACCTCCTTGTGAAGACTACAGTGGATGCCTTTGTAGACTTGGTGATGATCACATTGCCCTTTTTCTTCAAAGGTTCTTCTTCTTCTAATTATTCTTCATCCTCTACCTACTCTTCATCTTCACCTTTACCTTTGGTTGACATGAGATGTGTACCAGCTTTTAGTTTGGCTAACCTTCTCTTTCCTTTGTTAATCACCTGAGGTAGCTTGATTTCTAGCTCTATTCTTGCTTTTGCCTCTTCATAAGTACCAAAATAAGGGGCCTTGGGATCCATAGGTTCATTGACAAGGGCTTCAATGATATCCTTAGTCTCATCAATGTTTACTTCATAACCAAGAGGCTTAACCCATACAGTTCTAGGCTTGACTGCTTGGATGTATACCTTGTCACAATCAACCATAAAACACACATCATGTTGTAGTCCTCAACTAACTTCTTAGGTATCTTGAACCTATTGATCATTTTGTCTTTGAACACATCAAAATAGTTGTCCATGATGATGCCATAGTTTTCTCCCATTTCTACAATGTATTCATTTATTTGGTACAATACTAGTACTTCTTTTCTCTAGACTATAGTGCCTTTGGAAGGGAAAAATTTCTGAACATAGAAGAATAAACATGTTAACAAAGAACCAAATTTGCACATATTATTATTGGACTTTTAAATGCTTTCCATATTCTTGTTGAATTTTCTTAGTAACAACTCAATAAGGTCATAAGACAAGTTATTTTTCACCACTTTGTATGCCAAGTCCGTAGATTCACATGATACACTATTGTGATGGCTTGAACTATATATCTTTTGGGCTATAACATGAATACCAAATTTGAGTTTTGCATCTGTGATGCTAGTTATTTTCATGCCTCTACCATCCCACTCAACTAGGGTTTTGGTCATTTTGGCTTTGGTGAGCATGGGAAGGCCAGTAATTTGATGAATCATTTTTTTTGTTATCAATATTGGCTGCTCCAAACATAATTGACCATTGTGCACCTGGCTAAGAATATACCTAATCCATTTAACTTGAAACTCTTGGGGCATATGGGTAATGTAAGTTAAACCTTTTGTTTCCAAATGTTGATGCTCAAGTTTCAAGGTTCTGTCAAAACACAACTGAGCTAGGGCATCATCCATCTCAAGAGTACCAATTTCTTGAATTGTGCATTTAAAGTGACTTCTAATGTCATTGACAAGAAGTACCTTGGGAGGGATTTTTGATTGAGCTCCACTAGGGTCTAGGGTTTCTGCAACCACGGGCACAAGCTTGAAGTCTGGAACCTTCCATTAAACACCTTGAACCAACACATCAGAACCTTTCTTTGCCTTATTGTTGTTGTTGGATGCCATTGTGCTTCATAGCTTGAGAGAACTTTCAAAAAATAATTGTAGGAAATTCGCTCAAGTCACTTGATTGCATAGAAAATAACACTTCACAATAGCTCTCTAAAATTTATGGTGAAAGATGAATTTTCTTCCATGCCTTTTGTCAAAATTTCATTATTAATGCTCGATATAGAGGTAGATGAGATATCATAATGCTTGATAGGTTATCATCCACTACTCTATATTGATCACTTAGTAAAGTCTTCATGACTTGGTAACCATAAGTGCCTTCTTTATTCCCGACCTTACTCGATAGAGTCTATGACCCAACCTTACTCAATCAATAAGGTAACTTGGTAATCAGTAATCCTTTTGTATCTTGTATATAGATTTGGATCTTTGTCACCTTTTAACTGGAACTAATTCTAATGTTTTCTTTGATAGCCTAGTTCTAGTTCTTCCTTAGGAACTTGATTAGAGATGGTAGAGTCACCTAGCTCTTGAGTGACTTGACCATCATTTATCAGACCAATATCCTCGATAGATTTAGGAATCCATTTCTATATCATATTCTTTCAAATGTTATCAGCTTTTTCCTTCTTCTCATCTTCAATCTTTCCAATTTCATACAATTCTTGGCAATATGACTGAGTTTTGTACAAATGTAACATCTTATAGTGGTATCCCTTTTTCCCATATGATGTTTAACACAATTCATACCAATGTGTCCATACTCTCCACAGTAGTGACATCTACACTAGTAATTGTAATCCCATCCAAATATTGCTTTCACAATTTGTTCTACAAGATTTAATATCTTTTTTTTGCATTCTGATGCCTTGTGTCCACGTTTCTTGTATTTATGAAAATTTCCTTCAAATTTTGGTTTCTCTTTGCATTCATTAGCCTTCTGACCATGTTCATTGTAGTTGTAGCATTTTCCATTGAATTTTGCTTTTCCATTACTCCAACATTTGTTAGATGTATGACCTATCTTACTGCAGTGATTGCAAGTAGGTCTTTGATTCCTTTGAGCACCTTGTTCAGAGGATTCACCTTCTTCTTTGTATCGAATTCGTACTTTTCCTTTTTTTCTTATAGAGTTTTTCTCATTCAATTGAACCATGTCTACTTGAGATTTCATCATTCTTTCATTGATTTTTTTTAAGTGTTTAGGTCAATTTTCAATTTTTCACTAATTTTTTTTTCAGATCTCAGCTCATTTCTTATTCTTTCATTGATTTGTCTTTCTATATTTAGATCATTCCTTAATCTTTCATTGATCTATCTTTGGCTCATGATTTCCTCATTTTCATTAGAGATTTGATCCATAAGGTCTGCATGCTAAAGGGATTGGTTATGGATCTCAATGTTCCTTCCATCCATTTCTTCTTTTATGTTGTTCCTTTGTTCCAAGATTTCACATAACCTCACTAACTAAATTTCTTGTTCTCTTTTCAACTTTCTTACTTCTTCTTGGTGGGAACCATTCTTCTCTAGGAGTTCTTTGATTGTAATACCATTTGCTTCATCTGAATTGCTTGAAGGGAGAAAATCTTCAATTCTTTCTTCAATGTAGAGATGATCATTCATTTGATTTACAAGTTCCTTCTTTTTAGGGATTGGGAAAGTTGCTCCTTAGCTTTCTTGAGTTGTGCGATGGCTTTTCTAGATCCAACTTTCCATTGTCAATAGCCTTATCAAGTTTGAATATCTCCATATCCTTGATCTTTGCTCAAGTTGTTAAACTTTCTCTTGAGAACCAAAAATTCTTTGATACCAATTGTTAGAAATATTCAAGACTATGCTAAGTTAATAAGAGGGGAGGGGTGAATCAATAACTTCTAAAACATTCACAATACTTAAACACAATGATTTGGTGACCCAGAAACCCTCCAAATAGAAAGTAAAATTGGGGTGAGGATGATACCCACAAACTTTAGTATTGCAGTATAAAGTTGGTTGGTTAAGGCTTACATTGATCACTTCTAATGATCTACTCTATTAGGAGCAAATAGGACTGCTAGGTCCACCTTGTGAGAGGTTTTATAAACATACAATGAAGTATGGACTCGGTAAAGAGATTTAGAAAAAGACTGTTAGGTCTACCTTGTTAGAGAATTTTGATTGGTTCACCTATTAGGATGAAGTAGTTGATCTCTAATTTGCAATTAAGTTTGCTAATAGAGATACCTTGATGTACTGATCACCTTTCTATGATAGATTTATCACTTCTACTCCTTATGCTGATATGGCCTTCACAAATCTTTATCTATTGCTTACATTCACATTCTTGCACTTGCACTACACATTCATTACATTCCATACTACTATGAATATGATATAATGCATCACATATATATACTAATTCAATTTACAAAATTATAAATTTAGCCATGACACAAGTTATCACAAATGTTACAAAGTCAGCCCATATGAAGATACTCGGGTTCTGATGACTGACTGAGTGAGGTTATGATACTCAACATACACAATCACTGCTTGGCATTGTCATGCTCTTGGTGAATGTAGAAGCTCATTCCATGCTGATCACCTTCAAGTAGTCTTGAACTCAATCTACACTAGTGACTTGATAGATATTGTGCAACTTGGAAAACACTTAATTGTTTGGTTGGAGTGGCTCGGTCAACACTATCTTCACATCGCATGAACTGAGAAATTAGTAGACACTACAATGATTGGTAACCAGTGACTTCAAATCACAAGAATTATGAACTCAATAACCATTGATAAACTTGGTATACATTGAACTACTTAGTTTACACTACTAAACTTTATACTAACTAAATCTGCATGGTGGCTATACAGAATCTGAATAAGCGTGTGTCACTAATAACAAATTTGACTGATATGTCAATAAAAATCTATAAGTCTTCCTTCTAGACTCAAAATGGCTCTAATAGAACTTCCACTAGCATCACACTCAACTTGAAATACTTTACTGAAATTAGGCAAAGCAAGTCTAGGTAATTTTTCAATCCTTTTTTTCAATGTTTCAAAGCTCTTTTGTGCTCCATGTGTCCACTTGAAATCCTTTTTATCTCTCATAGTCTCATGTTAGAATATATAGTCTACCAATATAACTGAGAGGGGAGGTGAATCAATTATCCAATTAATATCACAATTATCAGCCTTATTAAAATTTAACCATATGAGTAATATAATCAAAAATCACAACAAGATAGTCATACACAATAACACCAGATACCTCAACTAGGGAAACCATTGATCAAAGGGAAAGGCCTAGTGGGGATGGTACCCACAAGATGATGTACTAATATAAATATTCCTTGTTAGAGGATGGACCTTGTTAGGAGTCTATAACACCATTTAGTACATATCAGTCCCTGTTACGAGATTCCAACCCTATTAGGATTTATGGAAGATAGTTGGACCCACTACCCAAATAGCTTTAAGGTTAAGACCAATGAATCCACTATCCAAATGATCTTTGTATTATTCCTTGTAGAATAATATAAATGAATAGTACTTCCTTACTATGTCCTATCAACCAGACCTCTGCTCATTCTAATCTTGTACCTAGATCACAAATCTCGCATCCAATAATCCCTTGGATTACTTACTCACATTCAGTAAAGACTCTGCTCCTTTTCACACTTTGTACTTTGCACTTCATACAACACTAGATATATATCACAAGCAAGGAAAACATCCTTCCTTTATACCATATCTTGAAAATAATTCCTTAAGTCAACATTAAGGCTTTCCCAATTAATTATAATAAGATAATTAATTAATTACAATTACAATAGCATTATCAGTTCACAATCTATACAAAACTTCACATGTGCAATACTAGGGCTTCTGCATCTATTGATGTCATCATTAGATTGTCCTCTATCACTTTCTAACAATGCATCTCTTTATTATATCTAAAATGAAAGATGTAATACAAGCATCAGAAATTGCTTTCCAAGTACTCTATCTCTGAGCTACTCTCAGTAAATTAGGAACAACTTTTGTACATCTTTGACTTACATGTTGTGCATTGGACCACATCATCAGGACACTATACTGAACATGTCCATGATTGTGCATCACCAGACAAGCAAAACCTTGTAAGTACAACTATGATCTCTCTATGTTACTCTGCCAATCTTCATGGAGTTATTGCTACGTTGACATCAATGACAAACATAGTCATGAATGTAACATGCCAATACTCTCCAATGCTTAAGATACTCCCCTAATACAGTATCATTATCATTCATGCTAAAAATCTCCCCCTTTGGCATTAATGGAAACATAGATGACAAGCATCTAAGTTCCAAGAATACCAAAACAATACTCTTTTGTTATTGTTGATGTTCTCATCTTTTAAATTCTGAAATCTTCTAGAACATTACTTTTTTCTTCGTCTTCTTTAGGATTGGCAACAGTTGTTCACAGTAAACAACTAACAATACATATCTCCCTCATTCCTCCTTATTCTTTACATGAATCTTTCTAAATCTCCCTAATAACTATCTCTCCCATTCATGTGCATATCTCCCTTATCCATACTTAGGAGATTTTTTTCATGCATATTCTCTCCCTAATGACATCGATGAAAAATTCCTCCTTGTGTCAATTTACTTCTCCAAGTCTTCAACTAGCTCAAGTTTCCAAAGACACTTGAGCTAGTTGAAGACCAAATACCAGGAGTCCTAAATGACTCAGCTCATCACGGATACTCCCCCATATGGGAAGCATCAACATTCAGTCAAGTCTAACAATAGTGCTTTGTACCACTAGACTGATGTACTTACTGCATCGTCTACTTAGAAGTAGGCAGGGATATAAACGCAAGCATACCAAAAGTAGGCAGGGATATAAATGCAAGCATACCTTTCAAATACTATAATGTATCTTTAGGTAACAGTTTCATAAAGATATTTGCAATCTAATCTTTAGTACTCACATACTCTAATTTGATCTCCTTTTTTTAATCTTATCTCTCAATACATGATACTTAATAGATATATGCTTGGTCTTATAATGAAATACAAGATTCTTAGACAAACTCACTATACTTTTGTTATCATAGTAAATGATAACTGGTTCTACGAACTCAATCCCAATATCCTTCAGCATCTATTTCATCCACATCACATCCACTCTAACCTTTTTCATTAGATTCCTCATCCTCATTAGCATACAAACAATTTCTATCTCTTCTAGGCTTAAACTTTCCTTTATATTGCTTCTCTCTTTTAGGACATTTAGATGCATAATGATCAAACTCATGACATGTCCAACATTTAAAGATATTCTTACCATCCTTTTCTCTTCTCGCAAGAAGTGCTATACCTTCTTCAATCTTCTTGTTTTCATCATATTTGGTTCTTCTGCTACCAGCAAAATCTCCATGTGTGCTTGCACTTCTAGATAGGCTTGGTCAAACATTCAAGGCACTAATAGTTGTCTCAACTCTTTTCATTTCTCCTAATTCCCTCATATCTACTTCTGTTGATTCCAATCATCTAAGAAGTGTTTCCCTAGTAAACTCCTTAGTATAGGGTATTAGTAGCTAAATCATCTAAGCAACTTGCTTGAATGGTGGTGTCAAAGTTTTCAAGATCTTCTACACAATCTCATATTCTTCCTTGGTTGAACCATGTGACTTGATTCCTACAAAAAAAAATGATATCCTACCAATATAGTTTCTTATAGATTTATCTTCCATCATTTTAGCATATTGAAATGAGCATATCCAATTCTAAAATTTTACTCTCTTTGAATGTGTATCACCTTCAAAAAAAAATTCTAACACTTTCCAAATTTCATGAGATGTTTAAAGCATCTTTACCTAACTATATGCATTCTCTAGAAGAGACTATAGTAGAGATTCTCTAGGTCTCACGTTGCACATGAACAGATCTCTCTTTGCTTCACTACATTCTTTAGTCTTCTCTTCTTTCACAATCTTCTTTTGACTCTTTGTCAAGATCCAATAACCTGGAGCCATGCACAATAGATGAGTCTCCATCTTCTCCTTCCAACTATCATAGTTGGCCCCATCAAATCTAGGACTATGCTTTATGAAAAGATTTGCCATTGATCTCCCTAAGTTGTTAAGCTTATCCTTCAAGGACCTGATGCTTTGATACCAATTGTTAGAATATATAGTCCACCAATATAACTGAGAGGGGGGGCCAATATGATATGGACATGGTTGTTTCTGCCTCTTAAGCTTCAACTTGGTGACCATCATTTTTGATTTATCCAACAAATATCACAATTATCAACCTTATTAAACTTTGAACATATGAGTAATATAATTAGAAACCACAAAAAGATACTCATACACAATAACACCATATATGTTAACTAGGAAAACCCTTGATCAAAAAAAAAACCCTGGTGGGGATGGTACCCACAAGATGATGTACTAACATAAATATTCCTTTTTAGAGGATGGACCCCGTTAGGAGTCTATAACACCATTCAGTACATATCAATCCCTGTTAAGAGACTTTGAATCCATGTCAGGAGATTCCAACCCTGTTAGGAGTTGTGTCAGCCCTGTTAGGAGTTATGTCAATCCTATTAGGAGTTGTGAAAGATAGTTGAACCCATTGCCCAAATGATCTCTGTATTATTCCTTGTAGAATAATAGAAACTACTAGTACTTCCTTCCTCTATCCTATCAACTAGACCTCTACTCCTTTTGATCTTGTAACCAAATCAAAAATCTCACATCCAATAATCCCTTGGATTGCTTACTCGCATTTAGCAAACACTTTGCTCCTTTTCACACTTTTCACTTCATACAACACTAGATACATATTATAAACAAGGAAAAAATCTTTCCTCCATACAATATTGTCAAAATAATTCCTTGAAGCTTTTCCAATTAATTATAATAAGATAATTAATTAATTATAATTACAATAGCATTATCGGCTCACTGTCTATACAAAACTTTACATGTGTGATACTAGGGCTTGCACATCTGCTGACATCATCATCTAACTATCCTATGTCATTGTCTATTGCACATCTCTTTATTACATCTTAGATGAAAGATATAATACAAGCATCAAAAACTATTTTCCAAGTACTCTATCTCTGAATTACTCTATGTAAATTAGGTACAACTAACTTATGTCTTTGACTTACATGCTATGCATTGAACCACATCATCTGGACACTATACTAAACATGTCCATGACCGTGCATCACCAAACAAGAAAAACCTTGTTTGTACAACTATGATCTCTTTTTGTTACTCTATTATTCTTCATGGACTTACTACTATATTGACATCAATGAAAAACATAGTCATGAATGCAACATGTCAATACTCTGCAATTCTTAGGATACTCCCCCAATGTAGTATCATCAACATTCATACTAACATCATAGTCATAGCATTATAAATAGAACTAAAATTTCTAACGAACTTCTTATAAAACTTTCCAATGAATGAAATAATCTTACCTCTCACACATTCTTAGGATTTAGGCCAATCAATAATAATGTTTACCTTGTCAAGGTCTATCTTCAAACCATCATTTGAAAAAATAAAACCATGATACACTATTTATTTCTTTATAGATGAATATTTATTTAGTCTAATCAATAATTTCTTCCCTTTTAATCTCAAAACTACTTGCTTGACATGCTCAAGATGCTCTTCCTTAGTCTTATTGAATATCAAATTTTCATCTAGATATACAATCACAAACTTACCCAAGAATATTTTCAAGACTTCATTCATCAACCCCATTAAATTTCTCGATGCATTAGTCCAACCAAAAGGCATAACGAACCACTCATACCAACCTAAATTAGTCTTAAAAGCAATTTTTCTTTTATCCCCTTCTCTAATTATAATGTGATGATAGGGAATTTTTAAATCAATCTTGGTAAAATACTTTTCTCCACTCAAACTATCCATTATGTTATCCATCTTAGGCAAAGGAAATCTATATCTCACTATTATCTTATTTATAGCTCTAAAATCATTGCACATTCTAAATTCTTGATTCTTTTCAGGTGTTAACACAACAAGTACTACACAAGAAATCAAACTTTCTCTAGTCAAACCCTTCTCAAGAAGTCTTTGCACTTTTCTATTCAATTTGGCCTTTTCATCAGGTGTCAATCTATGTAGTGCTTTATTAGGTAAACTAGCTCCAGGTATTAAATGTTGGAAACTACAATTAGAACAATTGCTATGTTGTCATTGATGTCAAACCTATTGGTGAGATAGTTTTCTATGTGATCTAAGTCTCATATCTATTTGATTGATGAAGAATATTTGAGAAGTTGGTCATAACAAAAGCATCTAGAGGAAAGATTGAGTTATGAAGAGGAAACTATAAATGGACACTTTATTAGTTGGACTTTGACAAGATAAAGTGATTGTTTAAATCATGTTGCAAGTGGAGAAGAAAATTACACTGAAGCCTTGAAGAAGAGATCAAGGATAGACCAAATGAATAGGCTTGATCGAGAAACAAAGTAAAAGATTAAGGAACTTAAAGTATATGTCAAGTGATGCTAGTGTCACCCAAACCACAGTATTTGTCAAGCAAAAATAGTGTTGATCGAGCATTAGTATTGACCGAGTGATAGTATATGTGTTGAATAAGAAATATATTAGCAACCAAGTAACCTAGTGATGAGCAAGTGACAGAATATAGTGTTGGTCAAGGAACAACATTAAAAGTTTATGAGAAATCTTAATTTTTAGCTGATAGAGTTGATTTCTTGGAATATGGAAAGTATGTTGAAGATAAGGATGGACAACCTAGAAAATTTAAATCAAGGGAAATCATGTTTGTGCATTTCTATGTAAGGATTTAAGGAGAAGTTTTTAGAAAAGAAGAGGATGAACGAGAAGGTGGATAGATTCATTGATGGTGTTGAATCTAATCATTATCCTAATATCTATAGTTGTGTTTAAGAGGGAAAATATCAAAACTACCTATTTAAGGAGATATAAGGGATAATGTCAAAGGGTTGAGGGTTAGAGTAGTATTTGATGGATAAGGTTGAGAAGAATTGAGAAGAGGAGAAGTGTGGTTTCTTGAAGGGTTGTCAAGTGAATCATAGACTAAGATGGAAATGAAGGTCTATAAACGGATTAGCTTGTGATCTAAACTAATATTTATATTTGTAAAGTGAGTTTTACTTGAGAGATCAAAACCTATTATTACTTTCTAACCATTGTATCAGTATTTGAAATTATTCAAACAAGGTTGACCTAATAGTCATATGTAAATTCTTTAATCAAGGTTGACCTAATAGTAATATGTAAATACTTTAATCAAGGTAGCATTCTAATGGAATGTTCTAAAGTCCTCTAACAAGGCCACTCCTAACAGGGTGATTAAATCCTTTAACAACATCACATTTAATAGTGTAGTTTGTAACATTTAGCAACGTTGGCTCCTAATAGAGTGTTGGAATTAACAATGGGAAAGTAAACTTTGAGGGGGGGTGAATCAGTACTTCAAAAAATTTAACTATAAAACATTCACCACACATCCATCTCACAATTTAACATACAAATTAAAATAGCTAGATGCACATGGTCATCCATAGCATGAAAAAAATAACACATAACACGTATTTAAGTTTTTTGCTTAGATACCCTCCAATGAGAAAGTAAAACTAGAGTGGGAATGACACCCCACAAATCTTCACTATTGTAGTTGTAAAGTGTATACAATTAAGGTTACAATTGATTGACCATAAACTATGATCTACCCTATAAAAGATTTGCCCTATTAAAAGCTTACAAAGATTGTTAAATTTTACCCTGTTAAAGGATTTCAATACCCTATTAAAAGGGTGCCTTGTTAGAGGACTTTAACTTTCAATAAAGCATACATCATGTTAAAGGATTTACAAAATCCTATTAGGACTACTCAATTAAGATATTTTCACTAATTCACATGTTAGAATATTTTAGCCTTGATCCTTTAGTTAGAACCTCTCTACTAGATATCAAATTTCCTCTTTCCTGATGTGTACTTAATCCTCTTGATTAGATGTATCTCTTCTATCCTTTAACTTATGCGTTCTATTCTCTCTAACTAATTTTGCAAATCATATCTCTATCATAAACTCCATAGTCAGCATGAATTTTCTCTCTATATTTAGCATTCCACCTTCTCTTCTCATTTGCATATTACAAACTCCTTGTTTTCCCTCCTTAAGAAGACTTAGGTGAGCTAGGGGTAGGTAGGAATCAATGATTAAGATTCATCCATTTTGTCACTTAGGACATCCATTTTTCTGATTGGTTGCATGCACTATATAGGGATTCTCAATATACCTCCGTATATATCTTCTATAATTGTGAAAAAATCCTTAAATCAGCCCAAAAATGGTTTACATAGGAGTTTGTGCCATTACAAACAACTATACCAAAAACTATTTACTCAAAATTTGAAATCTTGGATTCTCGACATTCATTATATCCTTAATGTTGTAACTCAGCTCCTAAATGACTCGCCATCCACTATTTTACTCAGCATCTAAATCACTCGGCATATATGTTAGTTTATGGTGACTGATCACAGAAATACTATACATGCTTCATAATTCTTTGGGGTTTAGGGTATCATCCCAAAAAAAATTAAGCCCTATTTTATCAATATTTTGGATTGACATGTAATAATTAATTATAACCCTAAAGCGGTAAAAATAGTAGTATAAAAGAGCTTAGGGTTAGGGATTTTCATATGGGTTGATGCAAAAATTGTTTCTTGTAGTGGTATTGAACTATAAGGGATTATGTATTGTAATCAAGTTGTAATCACTAGAACGTAATAATATTAGACTTTTTATTTGGTGGATGCAGCCCAAGGTTTGGGTGAACCACATTAAATCTTGGTGTCTTGTGTTCTCTTCTATGTGATTTGTTTTTTTTTTATATTGGTTATATTTGCATGTAATTGTTATTTATGTTTGTGGTAAGTTCTAACAATATATGTCTTCCTTGACACTTGAGTGTCTCGATACATACCATCTACTCAGCATGTACTAGTGCTTGGCACTAACTATGTATATTACTCAGTATACACTACTTACTCAACACATACCAATTTTTTTAAGTTATGACTTAATATTTTTCTTAGTGCCTTATTAAAACCACAATCAAATCAACAATCTGGCCCTTTAACATAAGTGGAAAAAACACTTTGTCATACATATATTGTTGGCAATATGACCAATTAATCAAATAAGGTAAGTTATATGGTAGTCATTTATGGCAACATATTTGTTTTGTAGATTAGTCATGATTATTTGTATAGGAAAATTGTCTAATTATAAGACAGTGTTACAACAGCATGATAGATTTGATGATAGTAGAATATTCTCTTACGTAGTTAACCAAAGATGCATGACATCATACTGATGATATATACCAGTGTGCATGTTTGTACAACCAACTAAGTTCAAGTTATGAAGGAAATAGTGATGCAGTGATGATATAGTGCAAAATAGAGCATGTCAATAGAATGTGTTAAACGATTTGAATAATTGTTTTATTATTAATTCTTGATGAGCTGACTCTAAGAATTATATGTGAGCTGACTAAGGAAGAATTTACCAATATGTTTGGTATAAGTAAAGAACTTCATTTGCAAATTTAGTGTGTAATGTTATGTTTTGAAATACATGGGTAGCCAATAATTGCAAAGTAATGTGAATGTTGTGAAATATAAGTGACAAGTAAATGCAATGTTTTGATGTGAAGAAAGGTTATGTGAGAGGTGATGTTGATTGATATGTGTGTAGTCACTCTTTGTATGAAGAATTGACAATTAGAAGATTTTTGATGTATAACAAGTGATCTAGTATTGTATGTATATTTATTCTCTTGAAGAACTTATTGTATAATTGCATGTTAGGGTAGTGGGCTCTTCTTGCACACATTTGTATATCATCTACCAACTCCTAACAGGGTTGAGGCTTCTAACAAGGCCTAGTCTCCTAATAAGGACTCGAGACACTATACATTCTTCATAGACTCCTAACAGGGTCAATATCCTTAACTAGATTCTCCATATAGTGAATCATCTTGTGGGTTCCATTCCCACCAAGGTTTTCCCTAGTTAACAAATTATGGTGTTATGAGTTCTCTTCTTGTATGGTTGTTTTTTTTTTTAGCACTATTAGTTCTCTTTCTTATTCATGTGGAAAAGTAATTAATAAAATTCAATTGTGGGTAAAAAGATTGAGAATACTGATTCACTCCCCCCCCCCCCCCCCCCCCAAAAAAAAAAAATATTATCTATTTCTAACAATTGGTATCAGAGCCTACTTATTTGGAAGAAGCTTAATAGCTTGAATAAGATCCCTATGGATATGGAACAATTGAAGAAGAATCTTGAAGAAGCACTTGAATAGATTGATCTCCTTACTAATGAAAGAGATGGCCTTAAAGATAGATACAAAGATGCAAAAGCTTACATTGGTGAATTAAAAGATAAGATAGATGACCTGAAGCAAAAAAGATCTAGTGAGAAAACCAGTGATGATGACATTGAATATTTAAAGAAATAAAATGAGATCCTAAAACATGAGTTAAAGATAGTTTAACTCAAGCTAAGTCTTAAGAAAAATGGAGGAAAGAATGGCTTTGAAATAAAAGATGAAAATGTAGATCTAAGATCCTAGTTAAGCAAGGTAACATCTAAATTAGAATCTATCAAGTTACATCATTCAAAATTAGAAAAATACAACACTATTGTGAAAGGTGAGTTGGTGCAAACCAAATAGAAACTTGAGAAATTATATACCAGTAGAGAAAAGATTGAAGACCAAATATCTATACAAAGACCAAGTTATGACAAGACTAGACTTGGATTCTTTCTTGGATAATCTGACAAGAAATCTATTGAGAAAAAAGAACCTAATACCCTTAAAGTCAAGGACCTAAGAAAAAGAGATGATACATCAAAAGAAAAAGAGAATGTTACTCACTCTGAGAAAGCTAAAGAATCTAATCAAGATGAGGTCAATAAAAGAAAGGAATCTCATGCCTAGTGTGATGAACTTGAACACACTGAAGATCATTGCAAAGGTAAGTCTTTCAAACCCATTTCAAATTTTTATTGTCATAATTGTCATGGATATGGACATTATGCAATAGATTGTAAGAAACCTAAATTTGATAGTAATAATGCAAATAGTAGAACATTTAGGAACACTAACCATGCACAAAATAGAAGAAGATCTCACAGTAATGAAAGTGGACAAAGAAAACAAATTTTTTGTTATAGATGCAACAATCTTGGACACATTGCAAGGAATTGCAAAGCACCTGATGACTGTAATACCCCAAAATTGGCTCATTACCATGATCACCAATTCTGGCCTATTTCGATCAATCATAAGTCCTATGTCACTAGGCAATTCTTATTCTATTAATTCACTACTTGACATAATTTTCAAATGCAGAGAACCCTAAATCTGCATTCATCATACTCTTTATTTAATTCCCAAAGTATTGACTCATATTAGTCACATTAAACCTATTGATTAAGATTTAATTTAATTTAATGTATTTATACTTTAATTAAATTAAATTATATCCTAAGACTAATGTAATAGGGATTAAGTTTATTTAATTTAATAATTATGCTTGTTTTAATTAATTGAATGTGATTATTCAATTAAATAGAAAATGCATTTATGAGATCATATCTCACTTTATTAAATTAAATAATATCTTCAAAATCCTCTCTTCAGTTCTAAATGAAAACTCTAAGTGAACTACTTCTTGAAATTAGAATCAATCCAGTTAACTTGCTCTCACACTTATGACAAGTTCAGTTAACTACTCATCACACTAAGATTTGAAATAGTTCACTTCACCTGCAAAGGGAAGTTTCCATCTTAAATTGAATCTTTGCTTCAATCCTAACCGCCGATCTGAGTTGATCTCACCCATTGATGGATTCCAAGAATTCTATTTCAAAGGCTCCTAATTCTTCATTATAGAGGTTAAAAATTATTTCTTTCAAATCACTGCTAAATGGCATACTCATCTAAGCTTATTACATTTTCATAGTATTTTATTTCTTAGCTGAATATCATATAGTTTTAATATGCATACATTTTATCTAGTTTGTTTTACAAGTTCTTAGAATAATTGCATAATCATTTAGATTACTTGCATGTGCATATAGATTAATCATCTTTAAAACCATTGTTCTAGGATGGTCTAATTACCTCTACCTCAAATTTGAGAGCATAAGCAGGTAAAATCCACCTAGATAGGAGGCAATAGGTCATCTTGCAAGATTCCTTTTGGGTGAACAATCTCATGTTCATTCCAAGATGAATTGACATACAAAGATCATGTTGAAGTGTGTGTGAACTCTAAGGCCACATTCCGCATATACATTTCTAGTGCCCACCATAGGGCTGAGAAAATCAATTTCTCTGGCCTCATCTACATTTTTTTCTATTATTCTAGCATTCTATCCATAATATTTCGTACAGTCACTCGAATCTTCGCGTGACACATTCCATTTTTGTGTGAGGATTTGAAGTTCGTGTGTGAAGTTTTAAACTATATCATGCAAAAAAGTGCCCCATTACACAAGTATTCATGTGGCACATCATTTTCTTGCACGGTTCGATAAAATATTTCACATGGCCTTGCACAAGATTTCCCACAAAATTTTACAACAACAAGTTTAATTTATGACTTTTCAACATTTTGCTCATTTATTTTTTCTAACGTTTTTTTTTATGGATCTTTATTGTTATGTTTCTCTGGTTTTTTGTAGCTTAACTGTTGTCTGTAGGTTGTTTGTCAAAGATTCTTTACAAAACCCACTCAAACATGAACTGACCCTTTGTTTGTAGGACAATTGCCAAAGATACGTTTGATGAAGAATACTTTTAAAACCCACAAAACAATGTGTTTTCTTTCCCATTTTCAAAACATAGACTAATTAGGGCTTGTGAACTTCCTAGGTTGCAAGACAAAAGAATAGGGGATTATGCTCTTCACCACTTGGAGGTCATGACCAAGGGTGAATTAGAAACCTAAACACTTCTGAAAGACAACATTCCAAAAAAGGCAAGAAGCTTAGTGGTTCTCTAGTATGGACCCTTTTCTATGAAGGGATGATGGTTTCCTTTTAGGGAATCAGAATCTTGAGAAAGGACAAGTCTAGTTTGATTAAGCTAAGTCAGTAAATTAACTTGTTATGCATGTTTGGGCAAGGAAATAAGGTAGAGGATTATGCTCTTTCCTCTTGAGGCAAATGAGAAACTCAAACCCTTAAATCTAGACCACCAGTCTGAGTCAATCCTTTAGAGGACCTATCAGAGTGATCCAACCTTTGGGAATGACCCAAGTGAGCACACTTCTTTCCCTAGAGATTCCAACTCACTATAATCAAGATGCTTTGTAGAGTGAAAGACTCCAAAGCTGGATTAATTTCTTTCCCTTGATTCTTGATATCACATATTAAGGGGAAGCTCTATCTATTGCACTGGCTTGCACCGGCCCCAATCTTGCTAAGCAAGTGTGTGCACTCTCAGATGTTGGTGTGGGCTACTGGTCTCAACTCCACTTGTAGAGCCATCGAGGATTAATTTGAATGGAAGCCAAGTAAAAACCTTGTAGTTAGAAGCCACTTGGTTCACCTCTGAAAGGAGGCATAATCTTTGTGCAAGGAGGGGGAAGAATCTCTCCTATAGAACTCACCATAGGCATGCCATTGGACATTTGAAGGTGGTATCTGCACTTGTCCCCTACCAAAAGGGTGCTCATTCAGCATATACTATTGAGTCCTTTGAATATACCAAAAACACAGGCGCCCTCTAGGGGGTGACATGGCTATGTGAGGTACACACATGTACATAAGATGTGGGAAAAAGGTTTTGCCTTTCTACCATTTTCTATTTCTAGAGATAAAGTGTGTTTGTTATCAAGTCTTCAACATGTCCAAACCTAATAAAATAAACTAAAAGTCAAGACTCCCTCATCCCAGTTGGATTGTATTTGACTACTGATTACTTCCCAATGTCTTGTTTAAAAACACTTTGCCTTGGTTGAAACTTAAACACTGCCCAAACAATTTTTAGAATTAATCTTTTGTTTATCCAACAAATCAATACAACTAGTCTATCTAATCTATCCAAATAGTCAAGAAATCTCTTCGAAATCCAACACTGTTGTCAATCTAGTCTTGATTTCCATGCATAATCTTGCATTTCTTCCCATGAGAACTCACCTTTTTGTGCAAGCCAATTTAAGCCTTTGCACAAGAACTTGTGTATGCCACGTGATATCTTGCCAACTATCTTTTCTAGTCCTATCACTTCTTCACGCAAGCCATAGAAACTCTTTGGAAAAATTTAAATTGTTGTTCTAAGTCTTCTCACAGCCCTGTAAAATTTCTCATGTGGTCCTTAAAAGATCTTCACCCGAGACCTTGTTCTAAAATTGTCAAATCAGCTTATTCAACCAATCAATGACCTGTGTTCAATCTATTTCCTACATTGAGTTATCCCTTCTCTATCTGTACATAGTCCCAAATACTGCCATTTAGCTAAACTAAAGATTTGTGAGCTGTCCTTTGACTAGTCTCATCCTTTAGTTTTATGGATTCTCATTCTTTAGTGCTTGTCATACTCTTTGTTATGATAGTCATAACCTTTGGCTATTCTAACCTTCAAATTAGACTACTCATGCCTTATTATATAGCATTCTTGTCTTGTCCTATTGAGACTAAGTTTTAATGTTTCCTTGTCCAAGTTCTTGCTTCTTGTCCTTGTCTATGACTATCACAACGAGGAGCGGCAACGTGTTTTATCCTCTTAGACTTAGGTGAGGTCATGCTAGGGGTAATAATCATGGTAGATGTCATCTTCCTTTTGTTACACAGTCTACATCTAGTTCATCTAGTGAGGCATCTTCATGATCTCCCTCACCCGTTAGGTCACCTCAACTCTAGTGAACATTTTCCATAAACCTACAACAAACTAGGAATCTTTTGTAGCAAGAGGATCCTAAGACTGGTAGAGGTCCTATATCTCCAAAAATTATGTCTAACTTCCTTTTCAAAGGACCTTTCAAATCACAATGTATTGAAATTGAACATGTTCCTACAATGATTGATCGTGAACCTGAACATGGTAGTCACAGCAGACATCAAGGACCACCTAGGAATGAAAAAGAGAAAGAAAAAGACCTTGATACTGATGAGGAATAGGAAGAGGTGGAAATACTTCCTAAACACATAGCAAAATGTTGAAGAGACAAAAAATTTCAAAAAGTCATGGGAATCCTACTCAATGAAGAGAAAGAAAAGTACTTTCTCAAACTTGCCCAAGAGGGAGCCAATCTACCCTCTCATTTCAATGTGGAAAACATCATAATGCCTGAAGAGGAAATTGAGACATCCAAACTCCAAAAAAAACTAAAAATTATGCAACACCAACTGGCTCAGATGATGCATGAGAAAGAGAAACCTGAAAAAATATACACATTCGACACTCTTTTTCCATTTCCATTTGACAAGAGCATAAACATGCCTCCTTTCCCATGAGGTGTAAAGCTACCTAAGCATGACAAGTACTTTGGCATCATTGATCTCCAAGATCACTTGTAGAAATTTGGTGCCTTTTCTATGGAGTTTATATACGACTAGTCATACCTCATGCATCTATTCCCCAGAAGCCTAGGTGGTCAAGATTTTGAGTGGTTCTCACACTTACCTCCCAGTATCAAGATGTTTGATGAAATTGTCAACTTATTTGTCCAGTAGTATTCTCATAACATTCAACACCCTGTCAATATTTGAGATCTATGTAACCTTAAGCAGAAAGTTGGAGAACCTTTCCTTGCATTCCTCCAATGGTGGAGACAACTTTACACTAAGTATTCACACAAAATTCTAGAAATAGAGAAGCTTGACATTTTCACTAACAATCTCCTACCTGATTTTGGGTATAGAGTCCAACTTCAAAGTTCGTGTACCTTTGAAGACATGATTACATAGGCTATCCATATCAAGGAAGTTATGGTCAAGAAAGGTGAACTCACTCTTCAAAAGGACACAAAACAAGGTTTTACCTCCAATAAGGATAAAACCAAATATGTCAACAAGAACTAAGAAATTGTACATGATGGGGTTGTTGACAATGTCACTCCTAAACTTTCTAAGGCAGCATTTAATCTCATAGATGGTCTCGATGCAACCAAAAATGCTAAGAAGCCTCCTCCTAACAATAAAATGTCTAGAAACAAATCAAGAAACTCATGGGCCACATGCCCTAAGTGAGAGTATACACCCCTGGGTGAACCTTTGGATGTGGTTTACAAAACATTGTCACAACACAAACTTATTTCACCAATGGATAACCCTCGCCCCTATGATCTATAACCACATCCACCATGGTGGAATGAAACCTCATTCTGTGAGTATCACCAAAATAAGGGACACATAACTAGCAACGGCATAAACTTGTGCCATAAAGTCCAGGACATCATTGATGTTGGTGAACTTGTAGCAGATGGACATAACAAAAACTCAAATCATAAGGTGTTCAAAAAGCCTTTCTCAGCCTATGAAAAAGGAGAGACTTCAAAAAAAAAAACCACAACAAGGTCAACTATGCATACTCCAATGATGAAAATGTGATCAACATGGTTGAACCTGTAGATTTTGAATATTGTGATGTCATTACCATTAAGGGAAAACAAGATAATGATAAACCCAAGACACCATTTGTCTTGAGGGGCCCTACTTCCAACACAATGGATAACACACCTTCACAACACTATTCTAATGTTACCTTCTCTCATGCCAAGTTGGTGCTCAAAGGCCCTGTGCCTTCTACTCTTGATCCTAAACAACATAGAGACAAAGCCCTTGATGGTCTATCTAGCAAAAGTGCAAAACTCACAATGAACTCAACAGTAACTAGTTATAGTGTTCTTGATCAATTGAAATGCACTAATGCTCAAATCTCTATCTTTGAGTTACTTAAAATCTCGCCTACTAATAGGTAGATTCTTGACAAAGCCCTCACTGAGGCAAATGTACCTCAAGATCTTGATCTTGATAAATTTCAATCCATGGTGGGTCACTTAACCTCACTTTATCTTATGACCTTCTCTAAAGAGGATGATAACTCACTAAGTCACCCACACAATCAACCTCTACACATCGAGGTTATGATACATCAGACACATGTTTTTTGGGTACTCATCGACAATAACTCTGGCCTAAATATTGTCTCTGTTGCTTTACTTAGATAGCTAAATTATTCTGAGGACTCTATTGATCCTCAATGCAAGATCACTATCAAAGCATATGAAGAAGTTGAATGAAAGTCTCTAGGTCTTGTGGTCTTACCCATTCATGTCGATCCTATAGAAAGGGATGTCACCTATCAGGTGCTTGACATTCCCTTGGCTTATAGCATTCTATTAGGATGGACATGGATAGATGAGATGCATGATGTGTCATTTACATATTACCAATGCATCAAATTCTTTTTTCATGGCTTCGAAGTTACTATCCCTACCACTACTAGCTATACCTGCAATATGCTCAAAGCTACTAAAACTTTCATCCCTGCTAACTGAGAATCCACTAATTATCATGAAAATTAGCTGAAAAAAACCAAGTAGTCCTTCAAACTGAAAGAAATTGGCATGGGAGAGTACCATATTGAACCAATGTTGTCATTAACATCTCTTCAAGGTCTCCTCATCATTATGGGAGACCTCAGAGGCAAAGAAGTTGTTTGTGTTGACACCTCAAACCAAGTATAATGGCACTTTTGTCAAGGCTATAGTTCCCCTAGAGGATGAAAGTGAAAACGGAGCCATTGTTGCATGGCTTTACAGAGAAGAGACTTCAGTGGACTTAACAGAGCAAGCTCAAGAAATCACTCCTAAAAAAGATGGGCCTAGTCTTAGGCTCATGAAGCATTTTGGCTACAAAGGAACTGGCCCTATTGGGTGCAATATCAATGGCTCAATTGATCCTATCAAGGAAATAGTTTGAAGCAATAGTGATACAACTAGTCTAGGATTTAAGAAGGTTCCTTTCCATTTGGGAGCTAACAAATTCATACCAAAACTTGATAGTTCATCTAGAAATGAGTCACAAGCCAAGTCAGATACTCAAGAGGAACAATTTGATGATGAGGATCCCTATCCTTATCCTATTCCTCTTGATCTTGCTAAATTATTTGCTGAGCTAGATGACTTTTTGCCACGTATTAGCACTGTGGATTCTTTTGAGGACAATATTGAGCAACCCAAAGATCATTTAGAAAAGGGAGAGTCTAGTCAGTCATTGCGTATTGAGTACCTGTGTAAGAACCCAGATGATGAAGGTGAATATGTCGCTATCACTGTTGGGGAGTTCTATAGTCTCTCACCATGTAGCACTAATTCTAAAGAATATGAGTTTGACTCACTTTCAAAAGAAACTATTGATCAGGACATTGACCAAGTTCATGTCTATGAAAACTAAATCAAAGTGGGTAAAACATCTAGGGTTAGGTCGGATGGATCTGATCCAACTAGTGTCCTAGAGTCATCAATTGTTGACGTTAGTACTCAAAGGCATTTGAAAATGCCTATGGATGAAGTCATCATAGGTCTTGAATTTTAGGTCCAAGAACTTAATGATTATACTATAAATGCAATTGAACCCATCACTACTCTTTCACTCACACATCCTGAGCTTATAGACTAGAACCCTAATGCATCTAGTGAAGTCCCCACATTCCAGAATCACTACGCTCTTTCTTGCTACATAAATGTTGTTGAACCTGTAATATATTCCACCAATGAATAGAGTGTCAACATGACTAAAGCTGACATCAAATATCTCAGTCATACAATTAAAAAGAAAAAATGCAAAAGATTTGATGGTGAAAACCACATTGTGGCAATGTCAGAACCCAAAAAAGTAAAAACAAAAGATGTATCCAAGGGTGAAAACCTCTCTAAGGCACTCGTGGATGAGATATTTGATGCACTTCCAAGTCACTTTCAAGAGAGATCATCAGTATTGATAGAGCTAACACAACCAATCAACCTAGGTACAGAAGAACATCCTCATATGATACATTTGGCATAGTCATTGTCTCCTAAAGAAAAAGAAGAATTCATTGCCTTTTTCCAAGAAAAAAAGATAAATTTTGCTTGGACATATTCTAACATGCCAGGATTGGGTCCTAATTTTATCATGCATCACTTTTCCATCACACTAGGCATCAAACCAGTTAAATAAAAACTTCAAAAAATGCATCCTCATGTTGCATTGCTCATCAAGGTAGAACTAGAGAAACTTCTGAAGGCAAGATTCATCCGTGCAATTGATTATGCCAAATGGATATCTAATATTGTTCCAGTCTCTAAGCATGATAAATCTATCAGAATTTGTACTGACATCTATGATCTCAACTTGGAATGTCCTAAGGATGATTTTCCACTTCCCAACATTGATATGATAGTGGACATAATGGCAGGATTTGAGATGTACTCACTTATGGATGGGTTTTCTAGTTACAATTAGATAAAAATTGTGCCAGAAGACTAGGAGAAAACTACTTTCACATGTACATAGGGAACCTTTTGCTGGAATGTAATGACATTTAGTTTGAAAAATGGTAGTGTGACTTATCAAAGAGCAGTAACTAAAATTTTCAATGTCATGATTCATAAGACCATGGAGGACTACATGGATGAGACCTTTGTCAAAAGTGCTAAATGCAATACTCACCTGCAAGATTTGGGACCCATCCTAGATCATATGGAAAAAAATTTCTTGCAGCTCAATCCCAAGAAATGCACATTTGGTGTCACATTAGGAAAGTTTTTGGGATACATCATGTCTACTAAAAGAATTAAGGTAGATCTGCAGAAAGCACAAGCAATACTGGATATGCCACTACCTCAAAACATCAACAAGATGAGAGGTCTACAAGAAAGACTCCAATCTATTTGCAGGTTTATCTCACAGTTGGCGAATAGATCACAAAACTTCACAGTGACCTTACATAAGGGTGTGAAATTCAATTGGAGCCAAGATTATGAGAAAATCTTAACACAGATCAAAAAATATCTTACCAATCCACTAATCTTGATGCCTCCTATCCATGGGAAGCCTTTGATTTTGTACATTTTAGCAACTGAAACATCTTTGGGATCCTTTGAGCTCAAGAGGACAACAACAACAAAGAGAGAGCTATTTACTACTTGAGTCACACATTGATCTCTTATGAGAGGAACTACACCATCATTAAGAAAGCTTGTTTGATAGTTGTCTTTGCTTCCCAGAAGTTAAGACACTACATGCTTGCCCACACTATGTGGCTTTTGGCTAAAATAGATCCACTAAAGTACTTGATCAGTAAGGAAGCTCTCACAGGAAGATTGGCTAAGTGGGTTATGATACTCAGCAAGTTTGACATTCAATATGTTGAACATAGAGCTATCAAGGGATAGGCAATTTCTCATCAGTTGGTTGATGCACCTATGCAGAGTCTCCTACCAATGAACATTGATTTCCTTGATGAGTCAATCCTGACACTCACACACCAAACATGGGTCATGTTCTTTACTGGGTCCTTCACATAATATGGATTTGGTGCTAGATTACTCTTCATAACACCATAGAGATATTCATTGACCAAAGCATACAAGATTTTGTTCCCGTGCACAAATAACATTTCCAAATACAAGGCTTTGATCAATGGCATTAAAATTGCAGCTGAATGGAGAGTGGATTAGTTACACATCTTTGGTGACTCTCAACTTGTAATCAACTAGGTTAATGATGTGTATCAAACAAACGATGAGAAATTAATTCCCTACAAAAGCATGGTTGATGACTTAAAGAATTATTTTGCATAAATCACCTTCTAGCAAGTTCCTTGAACAGATAATAAAGTGGTTGATGCTATGGCTACTTTGGCCTCCTTGCTTTAGATGCCTAAAAATGATCTCCGACATGAGTTCTTGGTGGAAGCATTACACTACCTAGCCTATGACACCCCTGACTCTAGGATGATCTATTCTATTGTAGGATAGGATTCATCCCATTACCATCACATCTATTCCTATCTCTATAATCAAACCATTCTAGAAGGTCTAATCCAAAATGAGAAACATTATCTAATCTGTAATGATTCATAGTATGTCATTATTGCTAACGATCTGTATAGGAGAGGTCTTGACAAAACACTCATTAGATGTTTAGAACTTGAAGAGTCCAAACATGCATTATTTGATGTTCATGAGGGCATTTGCATATCTCACTCAAATGGCCTAACACTAGCTCACAAACTCCTTA
The DNA here is from genome assembly GCA_028749045.1 of Cupressus sempervirens. Taxonomy (NCBI): domain Eukaryota; kingdom Viridiplantae; phylum Streptophyta; class Pinopsida; order Cupressales; family Cupressaceae; genus Cupressus; species Cupressus sempervirens. Next base: position 772,880,506 of record CM053785.1, on the reverse strand, counting down.
GAGTTGGTTACTATTGGCCTAAAATGAAACAAGAAGCTATAAAGTACATTAGGTCCTACAAGTAGTGTCAGCTTCATGGGAATCTGATCCACACTCCAGCCAGAGAGTTGATTCCCTCTACTACAACGTGGCCATTTCAGCAATGGGCCTTTGACTTGGTGGGTCAGATTCACCCAATCTCTTCTAATGGACAAAAGTTCATTATCACAGCTATAGATTACTTCACAAAGTGGGTAGAGGTAGTACCTCTCATAGTCACAATTGGAAAATTGTAGCTCTTTTTATCACAAACTACATCATCTATAGATATGGTATACCATCCTCAATCATTACTGACAATGGAGGACAATTCAAGAACAAAGACCTCAAAGAATTATGCAAGAAATTCAAAATCACACAACATTGGTCTTCCATCTATTACACCTAGGTTAATGGTCAGGTTGAGGCTTCTAATAAGTTGATCCTCAAAATCCTTCATTGCACAGTCAAAAAATTTGGGAGAGACTGGCATCTCCAGATTAATCTAGCCTTGTGGGCGTATAGGACAAGCATTCAAACTCCAATGGGTACGATGTCGTTTTCTTTGGTGTATGGAGCGAATGCAGTGCTTCCAATAGAGGTCGAGATTTCTACCTTGAGAATCTCTATGAAAGGCCTTATTACTGATAAAGATTACAGGATAGCTCGGCTTCAAGAGCTAGTGTTACTAAATGAATGTCGACAAGTGGCATGTGATCATTTGTGGGCTGATCAATAAAAAATGTCAAGAAGCTACAATTGGAAGTCAGGCCACGTGACTTCTAGCTAGGTGATCTTGTCCTGAGAGAAAACCCTAAGAATCAACAGCATTGAGTCTAAAAAGGGAAGTTTGAGCCAAACTAGCTCGGTCCTTACATCATTACTACACTATGTGGATTTGGTGCCTACTAGCTTTCCACAACTAAAGGAGAAGTGCTCAAGGAACCTATCAACACTCTCCACCTAAAGTGGTTTTATAGTTGATTTGATATCAGTAGCTCTTTGTACATATCTATAAGACCTGAAAAAATCATAAAAATCAGAAAAAATCCTAAAAAAATTATTACCATAGTGAAAACCTAGCAATAGGCACCTTGGTGATACCAAAAAAAATATTAAAAAAGAAAAAAATACAAAAATACAAAAAAATTGAAAAAACAAAAAAAGTGTCATTGGTGAAAACCTAGAAATAGGCATCATCGTAGCAAAAATAGAAGTTCTACCAAGAAGGTGAAAACCTGGTAAACAAGCACCTCTTGTTCCCAATGCTCCATCATGCAATGCATCTTCTAGCTTCCTGTATAGTTGCTTTCCTAATTTTATTTTTCTCATTTTTTGCTCATGTATCAATGGATTGAGTCTTGTCATAGCTCGAGGGCATTCCCCATTAGTGTCACTCTTTTCGAGATCCTCCTCATAGATTCTCTTTTGCAACAGTCACTAGTTGTTCTGGCTATGTCTACCTACTATCGCTAGTGTCACTCTTTTTGAGATTCTTCTCATAGAATCTCTTTCATGACAGTCACCATTCATTCTGGTTGTATCTTGCTACTATTGCTAGTGTCACTCTTTTCAAGATTCTCCTCCTAGAATCTCTTTCGCAATAGTCACCAGTTGTTCTAGCTATGTCTGCCTATTGTCTCTAGTGTCACTCTTTTTCAAGATTCACCTTATCAAATCTCTTTTGCAATAGTCACCAATTGTTTCAACTATGTCTGCCTACTGTTGTTCAGGTCATGTTTCGAGATTCCTCTATGGAAGATCCCTCTAGCATTAGTCACTAGTCATTCTGGCTGTGTCTGTCTACTATCACTTAGTCCTCTTAGGTTCTTCACCTTGAAGATTTCTCTTTCACCTTAGTCACCAGTCATTCTAACTATTTCTTCTTATTTTTGTCACCCTAATAAAGAGATTTCTTTCAAACATGTTCTAGACACTGACACTTGACATCAATCCTATGACACAAAATTGAACTCAAAATGACATACTTGTTTGGATATGCTGAGTTTTTTCTTTGTTTTCTTTATTTTTGCTTTATCATGTCTCCCCGAGCAACTTGATAATGTCACTTTTGACTAGAGAAGTAATGATTGGCGGTATGATCTTTTTTCTTTACTTTCTATCTGCAGTTTAGTTCCAATTAGTTGACATATTCCTATAAGAGGGGTGTCCACTGTAAGAGCCTCCATCTCATATTAGATGGTCCTATGTACCTTGACTCCTTTTATGCAAATACATCAATAATGTTGGTTCTTCTCCTTGTCTATTGGAGTGAACTCTTCATGCTAGAGTAAATACTAATACTCATCCTACTAATGGGACATATGGGTCACTGTAAGTATACCTAGCATACTTTTGTCTCAGGTTACGAATGCAAGGGTCATTGTGAATAGAATACTTATTAAATACTTAGCATAAGATAGATCTCTAGTGCTCTTGGTGTGTCTTCCATGCAAGCAACATTTTGGTCATCCTAATGTTTATTTTTTGATGCTTATTTTAACTTGCTACAATAAAAGGGACAAATGTTCTAGTCATTCTAGCTCCTTGTGCCTCCAATGCTTACATTTAATCCTAACAAACTTATAACATATATCCTATTCATATTCCCATCATTGCAATGTCAGTTGGAATTGTATGACATATGGGATCTTGTCCTATGCTCAGTGATGATAAATGGTTGAGGCTTGGTAATCAGACCTAGGGTTGCATTTAACATAGTCTTGCATTGCATACTTCACTTGAATAAGCACATGATTCAATGGCAACTCTATTTCTATCCTTTGTAATAAGGGATTGTGGATCTCTTCAAGCATATCAAAATTCTCCATAGCTACACAAGTGGTTGATTCCTTGGTTCGTATTCTTGAGCTCCTTGATAGGATACATGTCACTGTCAAGCAAAAATATGCAACACTACATGAGATGTCAATTCATTTCCATATGCATTACATCCATATACTCATATTATCTACACTACATAATCACATCACATCAAATCACACATGCATCCATAACATAACACATGCATCTCATAATCGTAAGCATAAAAATATCTCATGTACATCAAAGGAAAAGACAAACACTGACAATGACATGTACACAGGGATACTCAGATCAAAATCTCATATGTAAATATATCAAAAATGTATTATTACAAAAATGGGGTGCTACTCGAGCGTTGTCAATAAAAATGATACAAAATGGTGCTGACACACCACTAGATACATAGCTAGAATCAAAATTGGGGGTAAGAGCATCATATAACCAGTTGCATCCCACACCATCACCCACAGTAGCCAGAGGAGGGGGAGGAATCTTGGGCATACTATGAAAACCAAGGAACCTATTGAGCCTCATCAGGCACAACTGTAGAGTATGCTGCAAATTAATAAGCTACTCAGGCCATCTATAGTTGGACCATGTCCTACAACACCTCTGTCCTCTACTCAGCAACCTACACTCAATCCTGTAATCACTAAATCTCTAGCTCTCACTCTATGATCTATGTGTCTCTCACTATTACCTATATCTATAGATCTCTGATCTGCCAAGAAGCCTACCAAATCTACTCCCTCTATCATTGAGATGCATCCTAGGATCTTGTGGTAGGCTGCTCCTGCATCTCCTCATCAAGCATCTCAGGTGCCTGCTCTGTGGGTCCCTACTCCTCCACCCTTGCCCTCTAGTGCTGAACTTGCTCTCTATCACTATCCCTAGCCCTTGGATCTAACCCCATCTACCATGTAGGGATTCAAACCTGCCTATCTCTCTGCCGCACCTCTGGTAGTGGGCCCTATGGTGCCTGTTGTTGGGGAGCTTGTTGCTATTGTGTTGGTCCCTACTGTGGGGCTGGTGCTACTCCCCCCAAGGGATCTTTGAACCGTGGGAAGGGGTCACTGATAAGATATGCTTGATATGTTGGCATCACCCCTACATCTGCTACCTCTAGATGGTAGTCCCACTGTGCCACAACTAGGTTGCACACATCGATCATCGATCTCTCTGCATCCAGCCTCATTGGCCATCCTTGTGTCAGGTCCTTCATGACCCGTGCATAGGCACAAAACTCCTGGGAGATATCCTATTACCTCCCATAGTGCCTCCACACTCATGAGATGGAAAAACACTTAATAATCTATGTGGTCCTACCCACCACCAACCACGAACAAAACATCCACCCTAGCTCCCTAGGAGCATCATCCCAATTCTTCATCTCTCACAGGGGCCACCATACAATGGAGACCAGGTCATCAAGATGAGCCCTCTAGTGCTCTATCTTACCTAGGTCTACCTAGGTAATCTACCCTCTATATCTACAAATGTATGGCTCTACAAGCTCTTGGGAATCCTCAAAAATAGGTTGTGTGACTGGCACGTGCTCCCATGCCTAGACCTAAAGAACATACACACCAATGGCCATACTCTTCTGCTTATGGTATACAATCGCATGCATCTCATAAAAAATATGAGCCAACATGCGTTGGCCCCATCTAAATCTCTCTGGAGAATCAAGCATCATTTGAAGCATAACCCCCCATTCACACTCTAATCCGTGTTGTCCTCTATCAAGAACCAAGAAATAGTTGATAAATATGGCCAATCTATGTGTCTGCCCATATGTGTGGACAAGCTCATCCCAGGTGATCACCCATCTAATTGTTAGTTGCCTCTGGAAAATGGCACACAAGGCCTTTGTACCTGCCTAGGGCATTGTGTTCTAGGATACCCTCGGTCCATGGAATGGTATGTGCAAGATCCTATATCTATCCTTTGGAGTGATCGTCATCTCCCCCTATGGCAAGTGAAAGATGTTCATTTTTTAATGGAAACGCTCCATCAAGGCAGTCAACAAGTCATGATTCACCAGAAATGTTGGGATCGAGCAAAGAGAAGTGAGCCCCAATCTATTAATATGGGCCATGTCGGCCATATCTAGGCTCTACAAAAAAGCTACATATAGTGGATAATGTGATCTAAATGAAACATCACTGAATACCTCCTACACACATGAACAATATAAATGACAAGAAAATAATCAGTACTCTATCAACAAATCAGAACGATGAAGAAATGAATGCAAAATTCACGCTAAAATGTAAAAAAATGCAAATTTTCACTACACTATTGTCATGGATTTTTGCGTGAAGATGTATTTCCTCGTACAAGAATTTATTTCTTCATGCAAGATTGTGCATCCTCACGTGAGAAATCAAGTCCTCATGTGAAGAAATACGACCCCATGCAAGCAATCAAAACCCTGCATGAAAAGAGACTCTCTTGTGCGAAGAAACAAATTGACACGTAAAGAGAGACTATCTCACGTGAAAGGAAACAACCACTCAAGAGAAATTCTCGCACTCTTTGTGTGAGAAGTGGGTATCTCTCATGCAAGAATTCTCATCAACGTGCGAGAAGAAATGCTAGGTTAACAAATCTTCATGTGAGAAGAGACTGCCTTCGTGCGAGAAAGGACAGTCTCACGCAAAGACTGATTGAGACTTCCTAAAAATGTACTAAAAATGCAATAAATGACATTGAAAAGCATGAAAATGAAAGTGCAAGAGATGGTTATCGATTACTCATCGGTGGTCCATAGTCTGCTAGCTGACTGTGTCATCAAGAGTGCTCAAAGTGATGATATCTCACGTTCACTGCCATCTTCTTGTTAGAGCTCCTATTCACTAAAGAAAAAAGGTTCAAATGAATTGAAAATGACCCCTTGGGCCCTTATATAGGGTTTGACCTAATTTTTCAAAATGCTTTGATTTGCGTAAAATTCACCCCCTAGCTAATTTGACCGTTTTGAATCCATTTTTGGGATCAAATTTGAAATCTAACACACCTAAGTAGCTCAAAAATGTGTTTTAAAATTTTTGGGCGGACGTGACCAAATGCTTGTGCAGTCCAAATTTTTTGATACTTTGTCATTCCTGGAATCTTTTCAATTCAAAATTCTTCATGTTTTCAAATTTCAATTTGGAAAAAAGTTAACTGTGGCTAAATTTGGTCAACTCTTGGTCAACTTTTGGTCAAACTTGGTCTCTTGGACCTCGAAATCATGTTGAATTAACTATGAATTTCCTTATGATCATTCTAATCTCTTCTCCACTCTGCTACATCTTGTATTCCTTCTACATATCTCAACATAATGCTTTATATCCTCTTTCTAGTGTGTCATCTTTCAATTTCACTCCCAAAGGGGTAGGATGATTACATCATTGAATCTGAATTTTGACTCAATCTGAACTTTCATTGCTCGGGACATCTTTTTCCCATCTCATGCCCTTATCACTCAGGGCATCTCATCACTCAGGGCATCTTGTTTCCCTCTTTTTGGCATCTTTATCCTCTATTTCATCTTGTCATCAGTTGATTACAAGTATCGAGACAGTCTAAACCCTGACTCTTGAGGATCAAGCCTCATTTTGGGAATGATTCTACGACTCATAATTTGATCTTGCTATCTTTTATCAATTTCAAGTATCTAGATGTTCTATCTGGATCCTTAAAGATTAAGCTCCATTCTAGAGATAATCTTTTAAATGCTATCAATTTTAGGTATCTAGATGTTTTTTCTAGATCCTTGAAGATTAAGCTCCAGATAATCTTTTAAATGCTATCAATTTCAAGTATCTAGATGTTCTATCTGGATCCTTAAAGATTAAGCTCTGTTCTATAGATAATCTTTTAAATTCTTATCAACTCTCAAGTATCTAGATGTTCTATCTGAATCCTTAAAGGTTAAACTTCATTCTGATGGAAACCTTTAGAATGCTTATCATTACAGGTATCTAGGTGTTCTACTTGGATTCCTTGGGATTAAGCTCTATTCTGGAGATGGTCCTTAAAAACTTATCAATTGGTCTCAGTATCATCAACTTCAAAACCAATCTTATCTCTTGATCTTTGCATTATACTTTCTAATTGTCTTTGAATTGAACTTATTGCTTGCACATTCATTCAAAGAGGGGCAAAATATAATACCCCAAAATTGGCTCATTTCCATGATCACCAATTCTAGTCTATTTCAATCAATATATCCTAAGTCTTATGTCACTAGGTAATTTTTATTCTGTTAACTCACTACTTGACTTAATTGACAAATGCAGAGAACCCTAAATCTACATTCATCATACTCTTTATTTAATTCCCAAAGTATTGACTCATATTATTTACATTAAACCTACTGATTAAGATTTAATTTAATATAAAGTATTTATACTTTAATTAAATTAAATTATATCCTAAGACTAATGTAATAGGGATTAAGTTTATTTAATTTAATAATTATGCTTGTTTTAATTAATTAAATGTGATTATTCAATTAAATAGAAAATACATTTATGAGATCATATCTCACTTTATTAAATAAAATAATATCTTCAAAATCCTCTCTTCAGTTCTAAATGGAAACTCTGAGTGAACTACTTCTCAAAATTAGAATCAATACAGTTAACTTGTTCTCACACTTATGACAAGTTCAGTTAACTACTCATCACACTCAGATTTGAAATAGTTCACTTCACCTGCACAAGGAAGTTTCCATCTTAAACTGAATCTTTTCTTCAATCCTAACCATCGATCTAAGTTGATCTCACCCGTTGATGGATTCCAGGAATTCTATTTAAGAGGCTCATAATTCTTCATTACGGAGGTTGAAAATTGTTACTATCGAATCATTGTTGAATTGCATGTTCATCTAAGCTTATTACAATTTCATAGACTTTTATGTCTTAGCTTAATATCATATAGTTTTAATATGCATACATTTAATCTAGTTTTTTTTTAAAGTTCTTAGAATAATTGCATAATCATTTAGATTACTTGTATGTGCATATAGATTAATCAACTTTAAAACTTTTGTTCTAGGATGGTCTGATTACTTGTACCTCAAATCTGAGAGCATAAGTAGGTAAAATCCATCGAGATAGGAGGCAATAGGTCATCTTGTAGGACTCCTCTTGGGTGAACAATCTCATGTTCATTCCAGGATGAATCCGCATACAAGGACCGTGTTGAAGTGTGTGTGTGAACTCTGAGGCCACATTCTACATATACAATGACCAATAGAATGAACAAAGAAGGAATGTACCTATATGCCAATTATGTAATAACTTTGGACACACAGAAAAGATTTGTAGAATGGATAGAAAGAAATGAAAGAGTAGACAGAAGAGTTAAAGGAATCATTTGTAAATGAAAAGGAACCAGAATTTTCTCATACAGTTCTAGAAGATGTACCTGACAAGATAGTAAAGTCACTTATTGTTTGTGACTCCTCCTACCAGAATTAAGTACTCTTAGTGGAATAGAGTGTCAGTTATTGATAATTGACATTAGAGAGAATATTATAGGTTGTGCAATTGACAATATATACTAGACATTGAGAGAAGTCTATAGTGAAGTTCACATTGTTTGATATGGTCTAGAAAAGGTTATATAAACAAAACAACCTCTCTATTATATAGAGATAGTATACTAAACTAGTGGTAGATATGCATTTAATGTGAAGTACAAATTGTGAAATATTTAAAGGACACAAATTGATTTGCAGACATCAATTGTTTGTGTGAAATCTAAGTGCGAGATCGAAGCAAGATTTGAAGAGTTAAAGAGATCTATAGACACACAAATTTGACAAAAACCCTAATACACAAAGTTAAGGTATTTTCTAAATTTGTTGAGCATAATTTTTAGAAATGACAAGACAAGAAGTTTTTAATGCGAGCAATAGACCTAGATACAATTTCAAGAAAGACCCATTTGTTTCTTTGCTTGATCACCCTATTGGATCATTTTCACAAGTTTCAAAAAATGTTCTTTATGTCAAGGATATAAGAGGTTAAATTCATTGCACAATTAAAAGCATAGGTGATACAAAAATTCATAAGGAATTGGAGAAAATGTACAAAAATGATTTGTCACTAAAACTAGAACATGGACACCTAGAGCAACTTAACCCAATTAAGCATATGTTCTATATGGACTTCAACAGTCATGAATGGATGAGGATAATTCTAAGTAGAGTACATGATGATCTTCTATGGTTGGGAGATTCTATCGTATGTATTGATAATGACCTAATTCACAAGGTCACAGGTTTAAACAATGAAGGATGCAATCCAATGAACATTAAGAATGTGCACAAGATAGTTGAGACAAATCTCAACACATGTTTTGATGGCAGAAACATGAAGGTCAAAAGCATTCAGGATGATGGAGTAAGATTGATTTGCAAAATTTTGGGATAAAAATTCAATCATGGATCTAGGATAGATTTGGTACTTGTAGGATTTCTTCATGTAGCTTACTTGGCAGTAAAAGGCGAAGACGTTAATCTATGCGACATTATCTGAACATAGTTGTTGGATAATATATCAAGAATCAAGAAGTCTAGGAGTGCAATCTTTAGGTTTGAATCCCTACTGACTCACATATTCATGTACGCAACTAAGAAGTTTCTTGGTATCATAAATTGGGATGAAAGTGAGTGCGTAATGCAAACAATAACTCGTGCATATAGATCCAGACTTAAAATAGTCAGAGACAATGATATTGACAATGCTACACTCAAAAGTTGATTCTAAATGTCCTAGATGGGGGACATATATTGAAAATATGAGAGAAGGTAAGACAAGTCAGATAATAAAGGACTCCAAGAAGAAATTAGAAAAAGTGATTGATTCTATTTTGAAGGAATCAAGAATGATGAGAAAGGAATTTGATGAGGTGAAAGGGATAGCCATGGAAATGAAGGCCAGTGGTCAATCTAAGTTGTTGACCTCTACACCCATTATAGTGGCTAGACATACTAAAGAGGTCACAATTGCCCAGACAAGTGCACAAGCAACTAATGTGCCATATGTAGTAGTTGCACAATAGTAATCTCAAAAAAATCCATTGAAGACTAAGGAAACGCCAACACCTAGGAAGTCTACAAGGCTTGAAAAGACCAAAACCCCTCCTAAGAATGGAGTCAAGTAGACTACAAGTGGTCCAAACAAGAAGACAAGAACCTTGCTGATTAGTTCTTCTAAATCTAAAGAAGAAACTGGTGACGAAGCAAAGACCTTAGCCGAATGAAAGGAATGGAAACCCAAGGTAGAGAATCTAAACATGAAAATTATTAATGACAATAATTTTTTGAAATTAAAAAAATACTACGATTTGTACAATAATATGGATAGAAGATAGCTAGAGAATGTTGTAGTTAGGAATATGATTCTTAAAGATAAAAGTTTTGATAGTATAAGAGGTCAGATACCTGAAGACTTATACAATAGATTGAGAAACAGAAAAAGAAGAGTGATAGAGGAAGACAAGAAAATAAGAATTCATATGGTGAAAATTTTATGCACTATAAATAATGAGGAAGAGTTCATAGAAATTTTGAAAGAAATAGCATCACTATTAAGGAATAAAAAGAGATCCATTTTCCTCATGGGAGGAAATTATGAAGAAGTAAATGAAGAAACTCAAAAGGCTATAGTCACATACATGTCTACTATGCCAAAGAAGAGTGCACAGCTGGAAAAGGCAAGCCCTATGTCAAAAAAGAGTGTGCAGCTAGAGAAGGCAAGCCCTAACAACTCTGAGAAGTACACACAGATAGAGGAAACAAGTCCTACTACAAGAAGTCCACCTCACTATTTTGAGCAACCAATTGGAATACCAATTTCCAGTGATTCACCACATATCACCATTAGTAGTGAATCTATGCAAGTAGATAGCACCAATGTGAAATTTGATAGAACTAAGGATCCATTTAAAGGTTTTGGTGCTAACATTGTTGGCAATATTGTGGATTATAGCAGCTCATCTGATGAAGAAGAATATCAAGAGCCAAAGGAAGAAGATGTGCCTTCTACAAACAAAATTAGATCTAGCATTGAAGTAGCTACTTCAAGTGTGGCCTTAGTAACTGCAATAGCGACACCCTTTACACCACCTACTCAAGCAACAGTGGTCACAGTAGCAACAATTTAGTCAGATGAAGAAGATGAAGCACAAAATCTCATATCTTCCTTGAGTAAATTTCTTGAGAAGAAGAAATTAGTCAAGTCCATTGAAAAGAATATGACTTCAATTTTGGATAGAATGGAAAAGATAGTAAGCCCTATTGACACACCTGCATATATTCAACAGTGCACAATAATTTTGTGTAAAACTTTTGATGATGTGTTCACAATACTTACTAATGTGGATACAATTCAAGTGCAAACAGAGCATGATGGTAAAATCCTTAATACCATGTGTACAAATGTAAGGAATGATATAGAAATTTTGAATGTATGTATTAAGGCATTAAGATAGAGTATAGAAGAAGGAAAATAGAGTTATGCTAAGTACAACTTGGCATACATCCATCTTCAAAGTTTTGATGATCAAATCAAAGAAAAGGTAACTAAGCTTCAAATGCTCACTGACAACTTTATAAAATAGAATAAGAAGTTAGATACCATTGAGCATACAATGCAGATACTTCATGATAACATAAGGGAAACTCAAGTAGAGAAAGAGAAAGTTCTGAAGAGATTCACTCTTTTAAGAGATCACTTCTCCCCATAGGTAGCATTGCTAGAAAATTAGTTGGAGGAATGCTTGGCAGAAAAGTCCTCATATGAAAAATTTGTTTCTATAGATTTGAATGTAGCAGAGTTAGCCACATATCCCTTATGTGCACTAGTCAATGTATCTAATGTACTGAAAGATAGTTGGAAGAAACACCTTGTGTAGTTGAAGACTAACTTCAGTGATTATTTTTCCAAGTTTTGATGCAGCTACCAAATTTTGATAGATTTTTCTTTTTTTGGCACCTTTTTCATTGATGTCAAAGGGGGAGAAATATGGAAAATTGTAATTTTAAGGGGGGGAAATAAGGAAAAGTGTAATTGATAGTTATATTTTGAAGTATAGTAGTAAGTTTTTCTTCAAGCTAACTTTGTAATAAGAGTTATAAGGGATCTAATCCTTTCAAAACATGAATACAATGTTTTTACTATGTATGGTTATTTATTTTGATTGGTATGACAACATGTTTGGGACTTAGCTAATTTTCCCAAAATATTTCCATCAATGCCAAAAGGGGAGATTGTTGGCAATATGTCCAATAAATTAGATAAGCTAAGTTATATGGTTTTCATTTATGGCAACATATTTTTTTTGAAAATTAGTCATGATTATTTTTAAAGGAAAATTGTCTAGGTATTAGACAGTGCTACAGCAGTATGACAAATTTGATGCTAGCAAAATATTCTCCTCAAATATTCTCTTGTGTAATTAACCAAATATGCATGACATCATACTAATGATGTATACTAGTGTGCATGTTCGTACAACCAACCGAGTTCAAGTTATGAAGGAAATAGTAATGCAGTGACTTGGGTAAAAAGATTGAGAATACTAATTCACGCCCTCCCCCCTCTTAGTATTATCTATTTCTAACATATACAACCATAACTTATGTGCATAAGTCAGATATATATATATATATATATATATATATATATATATATATATTACTTGGCTCTCATACAAAATTACAAAATTTGCAAAAAACTAATGACATAACTATCATACCTTATTGTTGAGGCCCATGCTTTGTTGGCTTGGCTCTTATTAGCTAAACAAGGTTGTTTTAATAAGCTTCATATTGAAGGGGATTATTCAGTTATAATTGATGCTTGTATTCATAGACGCATTATTTCTTGGAAACTAAAGTATGTTCTTAATCAAATCTGGAGACTCCTTGATGAATGTTTGCAAGTTTGCCTCTCACATACTTATCGTGAAGGGAACAAAGTTGCAGATTTTTTTTCAAATTTGGGTTGTGATGGGGTTAATGTTTCCACTTTTCATTCTCTACCTTTTATTGAGCAACATAAGGTCTTAAAAAAATTTATTCATGATGACATGGCAGCAGCTAATAATAGTATTGTTTGAGATGAGCAAGTTTTCTTAAGATGCCGAGTAATTTTTTTCATGTGCTGAGCTATGTATTTTCCTTCAGGAGCTGAGCTCCTTAGTAATTTTCATTGTGAGCCAAGCCCAATCAATTTTTTAGCTACCAAGCTCTTCATACTACAGGTGTCGAGTTATTCTGCAGCACCAAGTGTACTGGATCTTTTTAGGTGTCGAGTTGGCATTTTTATAACTGGTGCCAAGTTATGTTTGAGATAGGCAAGTTACCTTTAGAAGCTGAGTAATTTTGTTTCATGTGCCGAGCTATGCATCATTCTTCAGGTGCAGAGCTCCTTAGTATTTTTCATTATGAGCTAAGCTTGGTCAATTTTTCAGATGCCAAGCTCTTCACGCTACAGGTGCCAAGTTATTCTACAGTGCCAAGAATACAAGATCTTTTAGGTGTCGAGTTGGCATACTGATAACTGGTGTCAAGTTCTTCAGGCTTAAGGTGTAAAATTCTTCAATAGCGTCGAGTATTCAGGATCCTTCGAGGGACCGAGTTGGCATAAAAGTAATTAGTGCCAAGTTACTGAGTCTATATTCAGATGTCAAGTCATCGAGTGTTTCTAATGTCAAGTTATGCTTATCAGATGTCGAGTTACCTTGTTTATAAGTTTGTGTCGTATGCAAATGAATTTAATGTCACATGATTTTATTCAAAGAATTTACATTGATATTTCTTTCAAAGTACTTTTTGCAAGATCCAAATCTTTTATTATCTGATGATATTCAATTTTGAAGGCATGTTGGTTGATTGCTTCATGTGAAAAAATCTGAATATTTAAGGAGTAATATTTCTAGTACTATTTATACGTAGGATTAGGACGTCACTGGAGAGATTAAATGACAAGTTGCAATTTAATTATTTAGTAAGACTCTTTGCATAATCTTCAAAAATATTTGCAAAGGCTTAATTAGGAAAATACTATTTGTAAGCTAAGATTGTGTTGAAAAATGAATTCTAGGTGGGATACTGATTTGGTTTGCGCAACATGTCATATGCAACATCATTTAGTTATGCCAAAAAAAAATTGGAGTTGGCTATAGCCGGCATTAGATGAAGTTGTGCTTCCTAATCATATAACGAATGAGGTGTTGTGTCAAATGTTCACTTTGAATTCACACTCAGTCAGTTTAGCCATTCGGTGGATCATTGGTGAGGACCTTCTCTGTCCCTCGGCACTTGTGTTTTTATATCCTTTCTAGGTCATATCTATTTTCCTTTCCAATGCTATGGACCTTCTACAATCTTCGGAGTTACTTCAAGGATTGGCTCATAAGGTAATTCTACCACATTTCTTATTGGATTATAAGTTGGATATGGCCATGCAGAAATATGATTTATGGAATGGTATGGCTTTGGTTGGTGGTCTATTTTCACATTTTCAAATTCTGCAAAAGCATGAATTTTATATTGTTTTTGAGGCAATGAAGAAAACCATAGATAACGGCAATATCAATTATTTGAAACAATCTTTTCCCTCTGATCCATGGTAATTGGGTGAGTGGATGGTGGAAAGAATCATGTCAGTTGGAATGGCCATGATTTACTTGCTATCAGATCATAATGCTTTATCCCCCACTCGGCTAAATGCATTGGCAGTAACTTCACAACCACTGGAACAGAATCTTTGGGATTCTATCAGAGTGCCAAATTCTGATTTAGATTGGCTAGTTCATAGTTCAGTTTCATGATTTGGCTACGAAATTCCCTTTGTTGGTCTTTGGCGCCTCTGTTTGTGTTCTTACAAATTGGGCAGATTTGCAAAGCATTATTTTAAGGGTTCATCTCGGAATTACCCTTCTTTCAATTGGGGGTATCTCTTATGTTGCTACTCTAAATCTATTTTCTGCCAAACTTATTGTATCTATATTATACAGAAGTTTAGAGTGAGTTATCTTCAGATGGGTGATAACCCTTTGTAATATTTTTGCTATTAATATATACATACATGTAAACTTTAGGGACAATGTTGGGTTTTCTTCACTAATTCTTTCCTAGTTGACCTCGTTGAATCAGATTAATAAATATTATAGTGGCTTGCCACTTTTCCTTTAAAAAAAAAAAAAACTATAATACCTTATTTCACCAAAATTTTAATAACTCCCCTGAGTTGATATTTTCCTTTTTGTAACTAAATTTTGTACTCTTGTTGAATAAGTGTGTAATCTTTTGATGTCCCATGTTTCTGCATGAGTACTCCTCTTGACTCAAAACTATAAAATCCCCCTTTTTTGATACTTATGTCATGGGTGGTACACTTATAGTGTGTTTTTCCAAAAATGTTTTGTGGACCTCCATAATTATTTTCAATGTTGCATCCCATTTATTGTGTGCTACCTCTAGATATTGGTATTGAACGTCTAGCTAGACAACAAGGTCAACTAAGTCA
Source organism: Cupressus sempervirens (assembly GCA_028749045.1). Classification (NCBI taxonomy): domain Eukaryota; kingdom Viridiplantae; phylum Streptophyta; class Pinopsida; order Cupressales; family Cupressaceae; genus Cupressus; species Cupressus sempervirens. Next base: position 772,865,129 of record CM053785.1, on the reverse strand, counting down.
TCATGTGTTGAAAGTTGATTATCTTTCTTCATTAATGTTTCAAGGAAGGCTAGTTCCTTATGTAATACTTCCATGTGTAGGATCAACATGGACTATATACTAATCAAAGTAGCCCTTATGTTTGCATCATGTGCTTGTTGTGTGGCTAACTTACCTTGAGTAGAGAGTAGTCTTTGAAAATTAGTTTGGCTTTGACCAAGAGATAGTTTCAATGTTGTACCTATGGACTATAGATCTCCTTGTAGTCTATTAATAGCCCTCTATACTTCTTGTGTGAATAAATTCACATCACAAAGCTTTGTGTATAGAGAAAAGGTATTCTCCAACACCTTCTTCACATCATCCATTTTGGTTGCTAAGTCAACTTGTTTGAGTACAACAGCACTAGAAATATATTCAAGAACTTTAGAGTGAAACTTTATTTTTAATCATTCCAAAAGCTTGGTGTTTGCATCTAGGTCTTCATCACTAATCTTCTCAACAATAGTTATCAATTGCACAAAAATTGATTTCTCTTAATTAGGGGTTGGAAGGTTAAAAGCATCAAGAAATATGTCTTTTATTTCATGAAGATCTTGCTTCTGCTTGTGCTCCCTTCTTAGCAACTCTTGTTGTTTCTTCCTATGTAGAGCTTCCTGTAGAATTCTCATTTTCTCAATGGTGATTGTTATAAGATCAAACTTTGGAAGTTCAATCACCTCATCAAGACTTACATCTCCATAAGATATATCTTATGATCTACTAAATGTATCTGCACTTGGCCTTGATATTTGCAATGGGGTGGTATGAGTGCTCAACCTCTAAAGAACTTGACTACTAGTAGGAGTAGTAGAAACTGGTAAAGTGACTAGAGTTTGTATGGTAACATTTTCCACTATAGCAATAGTCACCTCTAACTCTTCATACTTGTCAATCTAACTTGCCTCTTCCTAATTTTCACCTTGTTTTTATGGTGTAGGTGTAGGACTTACTTCTTGATCTAGTTTGACTTATGTTCCATCCTTCTCAACTACAAGTAAGGCTTGCTTATGTGAAATGAATGGAAAAAGAGGTAATTTAACTAGTGTTGTAACAACGCCTTGTTGTTCAGTGCTTGCACTTTGATCTTCTTTAACTTTTACCTCTAGGGGCACACTAGATGTGTCAATTTTCTTCGCCCCTGCTAATGTCATTACTGCATTTTCAATTTCTTTTATTCTCACCAATATAGGATTTAAGCATAATTTAGTTGTCATGGTGGAATCCTTCAAATATTCTTCAAATCATCATTTGTCAAGGGACTAATGTTCTAAGAAAAATTATCAAAAATGTCCTTGATTTTTATTAATTCCTGCTAACTTACTTGGTCTACATGTAGAGGACTAGCACTTGACACTTGTAGCTTAGGTGCACTTTGATCATCTTGTTACTCATCCTTAGTTATGGCCTCTTCTCCTACTATTTCCTTAGTGCCTTCCACATGACCATCCTTTACTAATACATCTTTTACAGTCTCTACTACCTTTTGTTCATCTTTCTTAGGATTTTGCATTTCTTGTTCACCTTTTTTTCTATTATAGCAGGAATGGGTAACTTGTAAATAGATCTTCATATAGATTTACTCTTAGTTACCACATCCTCTATATTATTCCTCAATATATAGAATGCTCTATATTTTTGAGTGAATTTAGTTGTGTGTAACTCCATATCCTCATCTATCATTTGCTTTGGCAATTTAGGCATGACTTGGGCTAAAGTGGTTTCACTTATCTATCTTTCAATATGTAAACTGTATCTCCATTTCTTCTCAACTCTATCATATTAAATTGTTGGTAGTGATTTGGAAATCTCAATAGGTGAGGTCTTGAATGTGGCCATCATCTCATATATAGATTCCTCCACCTTATTCTTATCTAACTTTCCTAACTTATCAAATTCAACATGTGTGAATCCTGACAAATCAGAATTATGCCTAATATTATCGCATAAGTTGTCTAAGTCAGAGGAGGGACTATGGCTTACCATCTAAAATTGACTCATGTCATCTGAATCCATCTTCTACTCATCTGACTTGGCTAGAGCAACAAACCTTCTTCTCTTTTTCTTATCTGACTGAGTCCTCTCTATAGTAGCAATAGTCCTCTTACCCTTAGTTTTTCCAGCTTCTTTTTCTTTTTTTGTAGCTACCCTTGTGCTATACCTGGTAACAAGTAATTCTAGCTTATGTTGCATAGATTTCACAACTTTCTTTGGCTTTTCTACTACATCTTTTTCCTTCCTATTCTTCTTCTTAGGTTTGGGTGCTTCCTCAGCTTCTTCTTCCTCGGCACCTTCTATATTTTCTTCCTAGTCTTCACCTTGACCTTGTGTGAGTGTAAGTGGGGCTTGGCCTTGTTCTTCCTCTTATTCATTTTCATCTTCTTCTTCTTCTCCTTCTCCTCCTTTGTCAAATCTCTCCTTAAGCTTCTTCACAAGATTGTTCTTCTTTCTAATCACAGTAGTTGTCTTCAAGTCAATAGTGATTCTTGACTTGGCTTCCTTATAATTTCAAAATGAGGTGGCACTCTTGTCTATGTCCTCTTCCAATATTATTGTGATGGTTGTAGATACCTCATCCACATTTATTTCATAAGGCAATGGCTTCATCCATCTGACCCTAGGTATGGTTGCCCACACATATGTATAATCAAAATCAACTAAGAAGAAAACATCATTATAATGTTTCTCCACTAGTGACACTAGAATCCTTAGTCTTTGCTTCATATACTTCTTAAAATATTCAAAGTATCTTTCTCTAACAACTTTTAAATCTGCACTGTCACTGGCATGTTTGTCTTCCATATTTTTTTCCAAATGTGGGAAATGTATTCTATACATAAAAGAATATACGAACCAATAGAGAACCAAATTTGCACGATGAACTTTTTTCCTTCCTAATGGCCTCCAAGTTTTTAGATAGTTGTTGAAGTTGTAATTCAGAAAGGTCATAGGAGCCATCTCTCTTAACAATCTTGTATTCCAAATCTACTATCATACAGGATACATTGTTCAATCTTCTAGATTGAAAGAACTTGTGAGCTATCACTCTTATTGGAAAATCAATTATGGGATTAGAAAATATGTCTATAGATATCCCTATTTTATTCCATAGTGCCCCTATGTTCTTCTCTATCACTTCCTTTCCATCACTTCTCATGCTCTTAGGATTTTTGATGGTAGGATACAATATCACCTGATGGATGATCATTTTTGTGATCTTAGTAGGTCCATTTTCCAACCATATGAAATTGTCATGTATTCTACTAAGTATGATCTTAATCTATTCTATTTTGAATACATTAGGGAAATCTAGGGTATGAGTTAACCCTTTTCTTTCTACAATTATGTTCTCTTCCCTCAAGAATCCATCTACACATAGATTTCTATACAAATCTATAATTTCCATGTCTCCATTGCCTCAAACCTTACAAGTGTAACAACATCTAACATCTTGTATCATCAAAACTTGTGGTGGTATCATTGATAGCGCACTAGATAGGTCTCCCTTATATGTTATCTCAGGAATAGCTCAGAAGGGTGGTTGTCTAATCTCATTATTGAGTAATTGCACATAAAAAACTTCTTTTCCTTCCTTCCTAACATTTACAAAAGAGCTAGACATCATTTATGTGAATAGAGTTTTCAAAAACCCAAACAACATAACTTAGCACTCTATAAATACCTTGAGAATCTGATGAATGATGATGAGTAGCAGTTGAATCTAGTTAACAAACACTTGATTCTTTCTCCTCAATTCACCTTAAGCTCTTTGTGCACTCTTCAATTTTTGATGAATGCAAATAAAATCTAAAATCAACTATATAACCCTTAATATTTGGCAATAAATTCTTAATGCTTGTACATCTATAACTTAGCTATCATAGGATTTCCCACTCACTCAGCTTATAAATGATTTCCACTATACTCAAGAACTATAGTGAGCTCAGCCACTACTAACATAATCCCATCACTCAGAAACAACATGAAAACTAACAAAAATAATAGATTTCTCTAGGTTATAACCAATACATTTCATCTTAATACATTCATATATTATCTTTTCAGATATCAAATTCTTGGAACTAATATATGATATAACTTTGAAATATTAGTCTTACACATACCTTTTAATTACCTAGTTGGGGGTGATGTGATCACCTGATCCATTGGATGAAGTGACCTTATATGAACTTTATGTGCTGCAATCTTCCTTCTTCTTCCATGATTTTTTCATCTACACTTTGACTTTTTCAACATTGGCCTTTTCTTTGCCTTTATTTTTACCATTACTCAGTGTTGTTGATCTGGTTGGCTAGTTTTGGCTAATATGACCAGTCTTCAAATAGCTAAAGCATGTAGTCTCACTCAACCATCTATTGTAGTTGCCCCTGAAATGTGTTCTAATGCAATTCTTAGGAACATGTCCATACTCTTGACAATAGTGAAAATTGTACCTTGCATTGTAATCCTAATTGTAGGATTTCCATTTTTTGTACCTTTATTTTCTTGTTTGATGTCTAATTGGCATTAGATATACATTTATATGCTTTATGTCCATACTTCTAACAATTTTGGAAATACCCTTCAAATCTTCATGTGCTTAAGGTCTTGGTCCTGCATTCATTTGCCTAATGTCCTTACTTTTTGCACTTATGACAGTAACCCTTGAACTTTTTCTTAGGGTTCTAATTTGCATTGTTTCTCCTACAAACATTTGTTGTATGACCTAAATTTCCACAATTATGACAAGTGGGTTTATAGTTCTTGCCTATGTTGTTTCTTTGTTCACCACTTTTAGATGATTCTCCTTCCTCGGTGTTGGTGTATCCCAATCCAATAGTATCATTATTATATCTAGGAGATCTCATCAATCTCTCAAAGTATTTGATGGCTTCACTAGGTTTTTTGAAACTTTTAGCAAGTTCCTTTTCTTTTCTCAGTTCATTCCTTAGTTGTTCATTCTAAAGTTTTAGGGTTGTTATCTTAATTTCCTTTCCATTCAATTCATAATTGGAAATAATTAGTTGATTCATTGTATCCAATTGTATGTTAGCCATCATTTTTACCTCTGATGTCTTCTCTTCTAGTTTGTTGGTTAGTGTCATTTTTTCATCTTCAATCATGACCTTGTCTTCCTTAGCTTTCTTTTTCTGATCAGTCACCTCACATAGAAATACTGATTGGACTTTTTGTCCTATCTTAAGATGTCTGACCTCTTTAGTTAGGGTACCATTCTTTTCCATCAGATAGATGCAACTATTGTATCAAAATCACTTGAGTTTTCATTTGCAAACAATTTAGTAGTGTCCTCCTCTTGGTAATGTGTCTAATTTTGCTCAATAGCTATCTCTTTCCTTCTCTTTAATGAATTTTGCAGTTCATCTCTTGCTTCCATGAGCTGGTGTAGGGTAAGTTGAATTTCAATCTTTTGGTTCTCAATGGTCTTTCCCAACTTGTAGACTTCCATCTTCAAGATCTTTCCTCAAAGCTACAAAAATTTCCTTTTCCAAAGAATAAGGCTTTGATACTAATTGTTGGAACTTACAATGGGAAATTAAACTCTAAGATGGGGGGGTGAATCAATACTTCAAACCTTTTAACCATAAAACATTCACCACACATTCATCTCATAATTTAACATGTAAATTGAAATAGCTAACTATACATGGTCATCCATAGCATGAAACAAATAACACATAACACAATATTTTTTTTACCCAGAAACCCTCCAATGAGAAGGTAAAACTGGAGTGGGCAAGAGAACCACAAATCTTCACTATTGTGGTTGTAAAGTGTATCCAATTAAGGTTATGATTGTTTGACCATAAACTATGATCTACCTTGTTAAAGGCTCACAAAGACTATTAAATCTTACCCTGTTAAAGGATTTCAACACCTTGCTAAAATTGTGCCTTGTTGGAGTAATTTAACTTGCAATAAAACAAGCACCCTATTAAGGGATTTACAAAAACCTGCTAGGACTACTCAGTTAAGAGACTTTCAGTGATTCACCTGTTAGAATGTTTCAACCTTGATCCTTCAATTAGTGCCTCTCTATTAGATTTTAGATCTCCTCTTTCCTAATGTGTACTTGATCCTCCTGATTAGATGTATCTCCTTTGTCCTTGAACTCCACTGTTCTCTCTAACTAATTCTGTAATTCATATCTCTATCATAAACTCCATAGTCACCATGAATGCACTCTTTGCATTTGGAATGTGACCTTCTCTTCTGATCTGCACATTAAAAAATCCTTAGGGTTTTCTCGCCTTAAGAAGATGTAGGTGAGCTAGGGTTAGGTAGGAATCAATGATTGTGATTCATCCATTTTGATACTTAGAACATCCCTCTTTCTAATTGGTTATATGCACTACATAGGTATTCTCAATATACCTCTATATATATCTTCTAGAATCATAAAACAATCCTTAAGTTTTCCCAAAAAAGGTTTACATAGGATTTTTTTCCATTGCAAACAACTATGCTAAAAACTATTTACTCAGCATTTGAAAGCTCTGATGCTCAGCATTCACTATATCCTTAATGTTGTAACTCGGCTCCTAAATTACTTGACATCCACTATTTTACTTAGCATCTAAATCACTCTCAACATATATATCTTGGGTGGCACTTGATTGACTTGGAACATACCATTTGCTTAGCACTAACTACATATATTGCTTGGCATACACTACTTACTTGACACATACTGAGTTCTATGAAGTAATGACTTAATTATTTTGTCACTGCCTTGACAAAACCATAATGAGATCAACACAAAGCTCACTTTAGAAGAGTGAAAATTATGTGACATGTTACTAGTAGTTTTTCCCAAATTGGGTTTCCATGTTGAATCCTAGTGTCAAACTTGTGAGGATGTTATTTGTGGTAATTTACTATTAATGTTCACATTATGAAAGTCTAATATTTTTTAGATAATGGACTACTAGTTGATGTTGTTGAAAGTTGACTATAGAGACCAAGCTATGGAATGTTAAGATCTAAAGTTGTTTAAGTGTTTATTTGCTTAATTGGTACATGTGGACCTTGAATAACTGACTCCCTCCCCCCACCAGTTATTCTAAATATTCTAACATTAAATCCATACAATGACTTATACTTCTCATAGGTGGTAAATCATCGGGTACATTATCAAAAATAATGTCTTGAAACTTTTCTAACAAGGATTCATTCCTAGGTTCATGCTCTAACTCATCTTATTTCTCATTCTTTCTAGGAATCAAAGTAAAGTTGTCGGTGTAATTAAATATTCACTAATTGCACTTACCTTACTTAGGATAATGCATTGCATAGTAGTTTTTGATTGAGACACTTGGAAGTTTGCACCTCAATTAAATACATGGTGTAGAAGAATTCCACTCTAGGTGGTCATAGTTGTTATCTCATTCCACCTTTAGTGTACTTATCACATTGTCGTCCTCATCATCACACATACTTCATTGCATAATGGAGGATGATCCACTTTTCGTGGACATGTGATTCCACCTTGTGTGGGTGATAGGTTATCTTCTCCTTATCATTGTCTCTTATCACCTCTCCTATATAAGGAGGCCTATTATGTACATTTAAAATCAATCCACATTGGATGTCAATCAAGTCCATTATCAATAGTAGCATTCTTTCATCTTCATGCAATTGTCTTACCAATCTCTTGTGGAAGTTATCTTGGTCTTTCATTTGATCCCAGGGGTGTTGTAGAGTCACCTAAAACTCTAACATGGTATCAAAACTCTCATGGTGTGAAGACCTCTTCTCAAGAAGTGCAATCTTGGCTTGACTTATTGTTGTTGTAGGATTGGCAATTTGGACATCACAATTTGAAGGAGATTTTGGGAGTCATATTTTATGACCTTCTAGTGTAGGAAAAAACTGGAGCTTGCTGGTGTAAATTAGAGGTTGGCATCATATAGAAGAGGATCAAAAACCTCTAAATTAAATTTTGTTTCATCCAAATCGGACATCTGAGGCCAAATCTATAGCCATTTAATTTTTGAAGGTGTGGCAATGATGATTCAGAAAAAATAATTTTAGAGGCAATTTTCAAACAGTGATATCTCCCTCATATGAACTCCTTTTTCTTAGCAATTTTTTTGTTTTGGGGTAGAATTTCATAATCTACATAGTGGTGCAGGTGATTTTGGATCTCTTTCTTTGAATTTTTTTGAAAATTATAAATCCCATTTTTTGCAGCTTTCAAGGCTCTATTTGGGCACATTCAATAACATTTTCAAAAAAAAAATTGAAACTACATGATTTTTCCTCTACTTTCTAGATTTGTAATCAGATTTCAATTATTTTGAGTGGACATATCACTTTCAAAAATAGGTCCTTTTTGGCTATATTTGCACTTGGTGAATACTTGGATTTCAATTTTCTTAATTGATTTAGTAATTTGAAGGAGTTAACAATTGATTTCAGTCATCATTTTATTCATTATGGATTTTTCAAAAGTTTTGTTTCTCACTCCATATAACTATCCTGAATAGAAACAAGTAGATTCTAATCAGTTGATGAGTATTGGATTGCTTCGAATGATTCTTGGATAGAATCTAGAACCAACTACAAGTGTTGCAAAAATAAATAAATGGTTTGATAGAAGGGATAAATCACTTGGCTCTCTTAGATCTACCATCTCCAATGATTTTCTATATCATATTGCATCTTGCACACATCTTCATGATGCCTGGACAACTTTGGAAGGAATCTTTGGTAAACCTGATAGAATAACAAAATTCAAATTGGAGAATGAAATTATAGGTCTAAGTCCATGTGATTTTGATAATATTCAAGACTTCTTCTCTATGTTCAATTCCATCATATTGGAGCTTTCTAATTGTGGCATTACTAAAGATGATGAGCAAATGATATTATCTATTATTTCCAAACTAGGTCTAGAATATTCAATCTTTGTTTCCACATTCTATGCTACTATGGATGCTCCTAGTAGTGCATACAAAATGCCTTCTCTTGATGAATTTGTAGCTCAGCTCACAAGGGAACAAGAAAAGTTAGCACACATGGGTCAATTAAAACCTTTAAACCATCAAGCATTGGTTGTAAATGACTCCTCTCCAAAGGATCCCAAAGGAAAGGGAAACAAACAACACAAGGATCCTAAGCAACATGAAAAAAGTGATGACTCTCCTTCACAACATAATATTGAATCCAAGTCCTCTTCAAGAGAGGAATCATCTAGAAGAAAGAGAGATAAATGTGCTTATTACAAAAAGTTAGGACATGATGAGCATAAATGTTTCCATAAGAAGATTAATGATCTCACTCACATTCTTCAAAAGAGAAATATCTAGTTTCCCTCATTAGTGTCTTCTCCTTCTTCTCAATATTAGGCAACTGCTACATCTACATCATCATCTAGAGGCAAAGGAAAAGCACTCATTTCTTCCACACATCTTGAGTAAGGTAAATGGCTTCTTGATTCAGGTGCATAACTTCATATGGTATCTTCTATGGATATGTTTTCTTCTATTGAGCCTTGTACTTCTCCACCTATATTGATGGGTAATAATACATACTTGAAGGTTTGTGGGAAAGCTTACATTCCTAGGGGAGAGGGTACATTTAATGATGTTCTTTGTGTACCATCCTTGACCACTAATTTCCTTTTCATTTACCAAATTACTCATGGGGCAGAAGGTAAAATTGTTGAGTTCACTCCAAATTATGTCTATATTAGGGACATGGATACTAGAGATGTCATAGCTATGGGAGTTGTTTTTCATACATCATGCTTGTATTCTTTTGCACTTTTTGTTGATAATGATTATGATATTCATGATGTACCTAACCCTTTATCAAGGGTGAATAATTCATGAAAGGAGAACATTGGACAATTGAATCATTTTTTTCTTGAGACAACTGTTGAACTTCCTACTCCTCCAACTCTCACTTCTTTAGACATGAGTTCTACTATTCAGCAGGATGATCTTTATGCTTTAGATCGTGCAGTGTGGGATGAATTCCTGGATGCTCTTTCAGATGAGTCTCATAATGCAGATTTGGTTAATACATCTGAGGTAGTTTATCTTAAAGATACTTCACCTTCTTTGGAGATTGGATTTCCAAAATCTTCATGTTCTCTTGATTTTTCACATCTCATAGGTTAGATTGATGGTGTGATAGAACCTTTGAGCTTGGAGACACCTATTCAGTCTTCAGAGATGCATACATAGAGAATGTCTTCCTCCTTCCTCACTTGTTACATGGAGTGGCTTCTTCATCTTTCGATGTATTTATCTCTTCATAAGGAGAAACATGTTTCTTGTAGGCATTGGATTATATTTTCCTTTCAAGTGCTCTTCATCTTCATTGGAGCTTCTTCATTATGGGGGGGATATCATGTCTCCTTATTTCCTTCCTATGGGAGGATCATTCTTTGTATATACATGATGTATGCAATTTTTGGGGGGACTTGAGTACTCCATCCATCCATGCATCTTGTTTTCATCTCTCTTTTTGGAGGAGGGTTTTTCCAATGAGATTTTCTCTCTTTCTCCACTTTATGAGAGATTACATTTCATGTATTGCATTGCATATTGTACATGGGTACCTAAAATGGCCTAGTAGCCAAGACCTATCTTGAATTGTGAGTTTAAGTGCATTCCCCTAAGTTTCACTTAAGGGTGGGTGTTGGTGTAATTAAATATTCACTAATTACACTTACATAAGCTTAATTAGGATAATGCATTGCATAGTAGTTTGTGATTGAGACACTTGGGAGTTTGCACCTCAATTAAACACATGGTGTAGGAGAATTCCACTCTAGGTGGTTATAGTTGTTGCCTCATTCCACCTTTATGTACTTATCACATTATCATCCTCATCATCATACATACTTCAGTGCATAATGGAGGATGATCCCCCTTTTGTGGACATGTGATTCCACCTTGTGTGGGTGATAGCTTATCTTCTCCTTATCATTGTCTCTTATCACCTCTCCTATATAAGGAGGCCTATTATTTACATTTCAAATCAATCCATTGGATGTCAATCAAGTCCATTATCAATAATAGCATTCTTTCATCTTCATGCAATTGTCTTGCCAATATCTTGTGGAAGTTATCTTGGTCTTTCATTTGATCCCATGGGTGTTGTAGAGTCACCTAAAACTCTAAGAAAGACAAATATTTTGTTCCTTCATATCTCTAGCAAATTGATTACCTTCAATCAAACATACTCTTACTAGAGTACAATGATTCTCTTCAGGTTTCTCTACCAATGGAAACAATATTTATTTCTTTCCATCTACCAAAATAGTATATTGATTCAATATACCATTATATATATCTTGTCTATTATATTGCCAAGTCTATCCAAAATAATATTATGACAATCCATAGCCATAATATCATACAAGACTTCATCATGGTAATTCCCAATTTTGAATTTTACAAGTTATTTCTCACTTACAAGTAATTTATGCTCCTCTTGGATCCAAGCAACATGATAAGGCTTATTATGTCTCAATCTCTACAAGTAAAATTTTTTCACCAACTCCTCAAATGCAAAATTATTAGAAATTTCACTATAAATGATTACCTTACAATATTTTCTAGCTATCTTATATCTAGTTTTGAAGAAACTTCTTCTCAAAATAAGTTCTCCAACAATTTCCTTAGTCAACAAGATCCTTCTTAACATTAGGTTCTCACCATTTTTTAGGTTCATTAGGTGTTTGAGAAATTTCTACGCAAGATAAAGTGTTTCTACTATTCCCTCCAATCTTCTTTCCAAAGTTAGTACATTCAAAATTTCTATGTCCTTCTCCACTCTTATAACAAGTACCTTTAAATGAAGACCTTTATCCTCTTTTTGCACCATTATTATTCCTAGTATAATCAATATAGTTACCTCTTCTAATTGTAGGTTCTTCCTTCCAATTTGATTTTTCCTTATCTTGAATTGTGATATCAGATCTTCCACCTTCTCCATATGTCCTGGCTCTACTTCTCTTAAATTTTCCACCTCTTCCTCTCTGTCTTTGATCATGTTTCTTCGATAATATTTCTTTGGCCTTTAAAGTGTACTAATATGCTTCTTCTACCATATCCATCTTAACATAACTGATCTCATCTTGAATTGAAATCCTTAAACCACTCAAGCATCTAGCACTTTCTCAACTTCATCATCTACATGTCCAAACCTAATATATAATATATAGAATTCCTTGATATATTTCTTCACACTCATGTCCTTTTGTCTCAAATTTTGTATCCTTCTCAATAAATTAACTAGATAATTAGTAGGGATAAATTTATTCTTCATCTTTCAAATCATCTTTGCCCATGTCTTGATATTTTCTTTTCCCCTTTTTTGTCTCTTAGTTTGCAAATGACCCCACCAAAGTGAAGCATGACACTTCAACTTTGTGAGTGTTATCTTAACCTTCTTTTATCAATAATACCATCATACTCAAAATATTTATCCATCTTAATGATCTAATCCAATACGATAGTAGTCTCAAGCCTTCCATCACAGCAAGCACCTCCAATAGCAAGTCTAGCATTCACCCTAGACAAAAATCTTAGAATCCTTTCCTCGTCTTATTCAACCTTAGGTTCAATGTTAGGATTTGGTGTTTCCTCTTCATCATCACTAAAATCTTCAATATGTACACATCTTCTTTGTGATGTCTCCATAGCTTCAATCTCACTGCAATCTATCTCAACATGTTCATAATAGAATATCAACATTTCTTCTACCACAAACCATCTTGATAATAATTCTTGCAAGATTGTAACCTTCTGCAAGTTATATGTCAAATTTTAGATCTTCCACCCTATAACCAAATTCAACAAGGTTCTCCACAATTTGAGCCTCAAGAAAGAAAGAACTCTGATACTGCCTAATGCAAGGATATATATGGATTTAATTACAACATGTGGAATAAACTTAAGCATTTAGTACCCCCCGCTTAGAGATGCACACAGAAGCTACACATAGATTAATGAAACTATTGGAAATAGTCTATACTATGCTAAGTTATTGAGAGGGGAGGGGTAAATTAGAAACTTCTAAAACTTCAACAATTTAACTCTTAATCCAACTATCCAATCAACATTTAGTTCTTCACAAATAATATGATCTAATTGCATGCATAAGAAACTAAAAACATGAAAGTATTTATAATACTATGACACAAATATTTCGTGACACAGAAACCTTTCAAATAGAAAGTAAAACTTGGGTGGGGATGATACCTACAAGCTTTAGTACTATAGTATAAAGTTGGCCTATTAAGGCTTACATTGATCACTTCTAATGATCTACCCTATTAGGAGCAATAAGGACTGCTAGGTCCACCTTGTGAAAGGATTTACAAACATACAATAAAGCTTGCACTTGGTAAAGAGATTTTAAAAAGATTGTTAGGTCTACCTATTAAAGGATTTGATTGATCCACCTATTAGGATGAAGCAGTAGTTGATCTCTAATCTACAACTTGGTTTGCTGAATGAGATTCTTCTATGGACTAATCACCTTGATGTGATAGATATGTATTTGCTACTCCTTATACTATTGTAGTCTTTGTAATTCACTCTTTCTACTCTTCTCTGATTATATTCAATTGCATTTCATTATTACTCTCCCTTTTGGATATGATATAATACATTACATATATATCAATCCAATTATACAAATTACAAAGTTGACCACAATACAAGTTTACACAAATATTAGAAAGTCAACCTAAATGAACACACTCAAGTTTTGAAGACTGACTCAGTGAGGTTTTGATACTTGACATTCACTATCAATTCTTGGCATCATTATGCACTCAGTAGACATAGAAGCTTAGTCCATACTGATTATTTCCAGGTAGTCCTAAACTCAGTCTACACTGGTGACTCGGTAAATACTAAGAAACTCATCATATAAATTGAATCACTTCTTTACCATTGGATAGCTTGGTAAATACTATCACCTTGAGCTTTGTATAAACTAAGTCACTTGGTTAACACTAGACTCGCATCACATAAACTAAAAACCCAATGAACACTGCATAGCTTGGTTTGCACTGGTAAACTCGGCAATACACTAAGATGCATGGTTTACACTACTGATCTTCATTATAACTGTAACTATTTAGTAACCATTGGGATTTGTCCAAAGGACTCAATAGCAACTATAGAACTCGATGAAAGTGAAATACTTGGCAAACACTGCTAACTGTACAATAATCTTAGTAGCTATATACAATTTGAATAAGTGTATATCATTAATAACAAACTTGACTGATATGTCAATAGAAACCACAACATATTTTTAGGTGCAATTATTTCATTTTGCTTATAAAGAAACCACAACATGCTCGGCTATGAGGACTTCTAAGTTTTGGCCTTATACAGAACAAGAATTACAATCTTAGACCTTAGCTTACATCTTCTATCTTCTGTCTTGGTCTTCTATCATTCATAATATCATAATCTACTTTCCTACACATAACCAAGCTTCTTTTATAGCTAGATAAGCCACAAGTTGGTTATTCAAGCAGATAATTACAATATAGGTCCATACTTGGAAGAGTAAACCAAGATTCGTGCAAATGACAATATGAAATGGTGTGTATCTAAAGGTAGGTCCACATTTATGCTAGGAGTTCACTCCTAGCAGTGCAAGTTGCCACATAATCAATGGAAACTATGCCAATCATAACAATATGCTACATTGGATGAATATAGCAATAAAATAAAACTACAAAGAATGGCACAAAACATAAGAAATATGGAACATAAGAATTTGCACACTTAGGACAAGGATCAAGAATAGGTCCTTAATATGATGACAATTGCACATAACATAAAAACAAAAGAAATAATGGTTACTTTGTGAACAATAGATTGGTACAGAAAACAAGAAATATTTTTAGTTGATGCAAGATTGCTCAAAGATCCAAAAAGCTAGTACAAGTGGTATCAAAGAAAGGTTATTTTCAGTTATCTCTTGTGAGAAGGTCTTACAGTTGAGTGGAAGTCTTGATGGGCTGAAGGAATGACATAAGTCTATGGGTTTTTATGGTATTGATGGGATATTTCATGTTTAAGTTGAAAGACTTTTTACTATAATGCTTTATATAAATATATAATTGCCTTGATTTTCTATAAGTTTCATGACACTATATGATTTCCTAGATATACTGCTATGGTTAAAACTTATATAGAAAAATAGGATTATATATGTGTAATTAATAGATGTGCATACCTTTTTCCTTTATTACTTTTAATGGGTAGGTTCCTACAGTTATCCATTGTGAGCAAGGATTGATATATGCATTAAATGTCTATCATGAATTAATGGAATAAATTTAAGCTATAATTTATTGCATTTATACTAATCTGTCATAGGAATAAGTCAAATGAAGGAGCACATAAAAATGCATTAATAGTATAGTTATGCGGCCACTTGATATTTATGAACTATTGAAGATCAAGTTTTCTTAACTACCAACTACAACATATATTCAAAATCCATTATGTCATGTATTTTTTGAAGACTCATTCCATTGAGATGTGTACCATGATGTAGCAAGTCATTGCGTTATTAAGTCCTTATTGTTGAAGCTAGACCTTAGGAAGATAGTTTTGTAGTTGCTTTAAATAAAGTTGTTAAATCAGACCCTGAATATAGTTTGATGGAGTTTGTAATTGCAATAGCATTTTTTAGATATAGACTATCATTTCCATTTTGTACTATTCTATGAGTTTATATCAGTAAAATTTGTTTTTGTTGTGTTTTAGTTTTTGAAGTTTATATCTATAGCTTCTGCTCATCCAAGGGGGGCTACTTGGTGAGTGAGTGTAGTTGGTAGAATCGGTTTTTTCTTGTGATAAAATTAAGTAAGAACTATGTTGTTCCTACAACCATTGGTAACAAAACCAATAGTTGTTCTTGTAGTCAAGCCAAATAGTGTAAAATCATGTTTGTATTTCATTTTTGTCATTTAGCTAAAAGTTTATTACACTTTCATTTAGATTAAGTGTTACTATTCTTAGTTATATATGATAAAAATGATAGTTAAAGAGGTTTAAAGCATATACTTTGTAGACATCATTATAAGTTTGTCCCTGGTCAATTAAGTAAATGGGTCTAATGAATGCTTTTGGATTCTATGTTGGATATACAATCCATATGCACAAACCTTAGTTTCTAGTTCAATCATTTTACCAACCATTTTTGGCATCATTTCTAGGAATGGTGTCAATTTAAACCTTTTATGAGGGTCATTTTTAGGAGTTTGTATGCATAATCAACTGTTTAATGTTTCATTCAAAGTTCAACTTAGTATTACTTTATCTACATATATAGGCAAAGAAACCATCTCAAGAGATTTCTTCCTCAAAATGACCCAATCCAAATAGAAGAAATTATATATCCTGAGCAAGAACACCAATACCCTAAAGAAGATCAACCCCTTGAGTAAAATCAAGTTGTTGCAAAAGAGCCACCATTTGAAAATCCTTTTGTAACGTATCATGTAAACTATTGGTGTTTGAAAATGTTGGATGATTTTCAATTATCCCAATGAGAATATGACATATCTAGGGGTAGCTAACTCCTATTTTCAACATGCCATTTCAGACATTGGGCCAACTATAAGGCTAGACCATTATTCTACTTCAGGCTCTACAAGACCTAGGCAGGTGGACCTCAGATTCAATTGATATCATACTAGTGCAAAAACATATCCCTGAATCTATTAAGCAGATGAAAACCCCTTATATCTCCTAAAGCCTTATGCAATAACAAAGAAGTGCAATAGCTAATGACAACTCTACGAAATGCACAAGCTGAGTGAGGGTTAAACTTTGATAGCTCTTCAACATAAAAGGGTAAAACACATTTGATTAATAATGTTGATTTCAACAGACCCCTCATATGCAGCAATAAGACCTAATGATCCTATAACTGATAAGTGCCTTAACCATTGGGAAAATCCATGAATCACAAACATACATATGAATATCTGAGACATATGTGTATCTTTAGATATCTGATCTATCTATTCAACTTGTAAATAGACATCAATGTTCAATTTAAACCTCATTCTTACATGATATCTCCATCAATAACCTTACAACCCTGTTGATTTCCCTAAAGCATTTATGTAACCCTTTGAGTCATAGGCAATAATGAAATAACATACATCCTTAAGGGACTGCAACTACAACCTAAGCTCTATGTCAAAGATTATAAAATATTAAAGATCACTGATGAAGGAGACAAGACTCAAGATGAAACTCAAGCATCTGTTGTTCTTTGTATTAATTTCCTTGAAATTATACATTCATATGCATGAAATGAAAACACAAAAAACACCTAATAGATATGAACTATCTGTATTATCCTTCCTAATGTTGTTCATACAAGAGAGAATATGCTGACGAAAATGGTGTCTTAGTATTGGGAATGCATCAAGAACTGAATCCAAAACCCTGGTATCACAGCAATGAGCAAAATTTTCTCCAACAAACTGGAACCATGAATGGTCTAACAGTGAAAAATTGGAACCTGTTGGTATTACCTAGAGAAAACTTCGAACAACTACAATGAAAGAAAAATAGAAAGATATAGAAGAAGATGAATTCCCAGATCTGATCTATGCCTGACATGTGTCCACTTGGAATTCAATCTTTCACAACTGAATAACCTCTCTCTTCCTTCTCCCATTTTGATCTGATTTGGTTTCATCATCATTTTGTAACTGATTTGAAAATATCTTCTATTTAATGGTGAAAACCCTTTTGCTTGTCAAAATCTGATCTACCTCATGAAATGTTGGTGAAATCTCAATTTTTACTGAATATGGGTGACCAAATTTGACCTTAATTGCATTTTCACTATCTTTTTAACCATATTCAGATTATTACTATGTCAAAAATCAGTTATGAACTTTGTTACCTGAATATAGTTGCAAAAAGAAAACCTAATAGAAAACCTCGTGTAGCTTGAACAGGCTACTTCCTATGTAGAAACTAACTGCATAATCAAGAAAATTAGATTCTCTCGATTCTGTCAATATATAACATCACATATTTAGCCTCTCAAAAATGCCCAGGAAGTCAGTTTGAAAATCACCCCTCTGGTAGAAGACTCAGGCATGCAACTTTGATATTTTAAAAAATCAAAAATTTAAAAATGTCCTAAAGTTTAAACTTTAGGAAAATGCCTCATTTGAATTTAAAATCTCACATAGCAATTTAAACTTGGGAAAATATTAAAATATTTGATATTTTAATTATTTTCAATTTTCCCCTTATCTCCATCTGGGTCAAACAAACTTTGACCTCTATGACATGTGGAGGCTATTAATTCATTGATTTTCACACGCTATCACCAAACTACCACATGGTGCTCAGTTATTGGTCAACCTCAACTTGCCACATCATTGCCACATGGCGCTCACCTGCTTACGTGAATTTTCTATCTTTCGAGCAACTCTGAAAAGTGAGCTTGCGCCAACCATCAAATCATGACACATGTCACAATCTAAGTAGTTCCTACCACATCATCATGCCCAGGACCCATTTCCACATGTCAAAATCCTGCATTCTCACACTTTTTAACAGTCGAGCATCTTAGTTTTGCAAATTTGTGCCAACTGTTTGATCCACCATGTGGCGCGATTGTGTGCCATGCTGCCACATCAAGATATGAGCACCTTCATTCAAAATTTTGCATTTAATTCTCTAGCTGGTCATCATCAAAGTCAGGTCCCACCACAAGCGCATTGCATGCCTTTTAAAAGGTTGTGTCATATTAGACACTACACTAGTTGAGTATGGGAGTATTTAAAAAGACATAATAACTTGACCACGGGCAATGTGGGATTAATCCCTCTTGCCTTTTCCTGCATTCCCCTACACATTCTTTGTTTGTGTGTTCCCCATGTCACTACTCACACCTTCTACAAAGTTTTTTAGCTGAGCAATCGACAGCATCATGCTCTTCCTTGCCACAGTTGTGGCAAACTTTGGCATTTAGACAATCACGTATATAATGTCTAGGGAATCAACAGTTCCTAAAAATGTCTTCAATGACCCTATTTTGGGAATATGGCTTCATACGTGGGTTGCCTTTGGCTGGTGGCTTTCTTTCCAACATTTTACTCCTGTATTGCCTTCCCTCAACGATGTCTCTACTACCAAGTATGCAGTCGTGCATGAGTTTTCTTGGGTTTTAAACTCCCCTGCCTCCTTTGTATTCTACGCTAGATCTACATTTTACACATTCCCCTGCACCTTCAAAACTTTGACCATTGTCTTGTCTTTAACACTGCCACCTCCACCTTAGTGTGGTCTTAACTAATGCATGGGTTTATTTGCAATTTTGTAGGCTCTTTCCTTGCAATGGATGGCTTTGTCCTTTTAATATGTTGACTACCTTCTTTTTGTTGCTGATGGCTTGCTCTGTTTCATCTTTATTATGGGCTCATTCTCATGTTATTGGCATGGAGAACCAGCTCTCTACTATGAGCTTTATGTTCTTAATCATTGTAGATGCCTCTTATTCCTCAAGATAGGCTTCTTGCTTTCCAACGTGAATGCTCTGTTATTTCTTTTAATGCGTGAGCCACATTTTTTCATGCCCTTAGCTTTGGTTGCGGCTTGGGCATCTTTAAATTTCCACTTCGATGGTGTCTTTCCATTATGCGTGCACAGTCTCTTTTTAACACTTGCATAGAAGTCTTTCTTTATTTTTTAGAAAATATGCAGGCATGAGTTGCTCCTTTGCCTTCAGTGCATTGGCTACTTTCAAAGCATGAGGCTTTCCTTTTGTTGTTTGGTGCATTGTTTTGATCTTCTAACATCTGGCTATGATGCGTGGGGACTCCTCTAAATTTTTGACTTCCCCAGTTCGCTGGTTCTCCTTGACTTCGGTGGGGACTACCTGCTACTCCTTTATTTCATGCCTCCCTTGCTATATTAATGTGGGCTATCTCTTGAATATTTTTTATAGGCGTGGGGTTGTTTAACATGTCATGGCTACTCTCTATTGTATGGCATGAGTGCTTGTTGCTAAAAGCTTCATCGCTACCTCTTTACCTACGTGTGAAGTTGTCTTGTTTGAACTTTGATTGTGTGTGCTTTGTCCTTGTTTGGTAGCTACAACTCTCTTTCTATTCTCATGCCATGCTAATATCTTTATCTCATAATCTAAAAAGTTTAGAGGCACACTTTACAAATATAATGCCCTTTTCTTTCACATTCACTCAACATTATTTCTTCCCTAATAATTTGTGCAAATTTTTAAAGATTGACTTATAGGAAGGAGCTATATATTTTCTTTTATAATTCAAAGAAGAAAATCAAACCATTGATAAGGATACTTTCATAGTTTTCTTAACTATATCAGCTACATGCCCAAACTTTTCTCTCAAACTATGTATATTTCCATCTTGGCATAGAGAGAAGTAATTTTTTCAATCAAATAATTGTAATGGAGATGCTTGAATTGGTGATCTCATTTTGAGATGTGCCTCCATGGATCCATCTAGTCTAGTTATCAAAATTTGATGAATTTAGTCAAGCCCCCAAAGTGGGTCCGGCTAAAAAAAATTTTGTTTCCAAACAACTAAACTGACAAATTGATTTGTTCACTATCTAACTGATTGAAATCAAAATCGATCACTGATTAATCAACTGAAACTCATGCTACCATTGATCTGCAAACTGTGGATTTCATGTCAGGAGGTCCTTTAACTGGCTTTAAAAATTGATCCATACCTCTGACCGGGCTCTAGAAATTGGCACACTAAATCTCTGTTCCACATACTTTCACCTTGTCAAATCTCGTCTCATGACGAATTCCTAGTCAAAAGATATTCGCTATCAAAGTTGACCTCTCAAAACTATCTGCAAGAAAACATGTCAGAAAACACTAAATCGAGTTCGAATTTGGCTTTGAAAACTAGTTAAACTAACATTTGGGGGCACAAAAATTGGGGCACTGATTCTCTATCATGAGGACAATGTGGATGTATGGTTTGGGCTCATGACGAATAACAGGGCGCAAATGGAAAGCGGTCAAAGTAGGCTACTCGAATTTTGTAAATTGGAAACAATGGCATAAAAGTGATTTTCGCAAATGGAATTGACTTGGAAAAGTGTGCAAATGGATTCATCATGACTTCTAAACTAGCACACTTAAAGTATTTTTGGAGGACAACACAGTGGTACAATCCATTCTATCTTGTCTATCACGAATTTCAAATTATGACATCACGAACAAGGGTACCAAACAATCTGCATTTGCTAACACTAGTAAAAAGATAGAAATTGCATTTGGAATCGTGTTTGAAAACTAATCAAACGGATTTTTCATAAGCTCAAACTTGAAACGTAACAAATCTCTAATGTCTATAATGTAACACAAAAGGAAATTTAGTATTTTAGTCAACTGGGTCAAAGTTATAACTTGTCAAACAAGGCTTCCTAGAATTATGTGCAATGTGCATTAGCATGAAAATAGTAAACTACCAACTTTGAGGGATTCAAAACCTAGTCAAATGGATTCAAAACAACTTGAAATATGAAACATAAGCTCTTAGATATGGACACTAGACATTCCCAAAGTGGTAAGTCATGAAACATTTTTGGGTGTGAAATATTCAAATGCAAACACAACCTCCTGTCATTGTTTAACATGGGGTAAAAATGCAGAATTGACATTTGCTCAAAACAAGACTTCGCCAAATGATTCAAAATGTCAATTTAACTTCATGGAACACTTAAAGACACTAAATGGAGGGTGTTAGAAACATTAAACACCTTAGGGGCCTCAAAGGTACAGCCAAGTACATATGCATTTATGGGCATTCATAGGGGTTGATTTGACTCAAACATTAAAATAGACGCTCAAAATGGGAACGTAATTTTGAGTGCCAACATAAACTTCCCTTCATTATCATCTGATGAATCATTAGGCTTGAATTATCTTTTTTTTGTTCCTGTATATCAATATAACCCTTTAGCCATTTTCATTTATCAGTAAGGACACACACCAACACCACCTAGAATGGCTAAACCTACATTTCCATTTCTCATACATAATCTCCAAGATAACAATAATATGAAAACTATTCCTATGTTTGCACTTCCCAAGTTCTATGGCTTAATTATTGAAGATCAAGAAATCTTTCTGTTTGAATTTGACATTATCTATAGAGGGTATGATTATACAACTTATGCTCATTGGCTGAATTTTTTTCCTCTACTTTGAAAGAGGCAGCCCTAAGATGGTTTGTGGGTTTAGGAGCATAGTGGACTGGGATGGAATGAAGAACTTGTTTCTATCCAAATATAAAGATTATTGTAGGGGGGTATGGGAGGAGATGATATGTTCAAGATGCAACAAAAGGAAGATGAGGCTCTTGAAGATTTTGTTTCAAGATCCCTTTATAATTTACAAAGGAATACTGAACATCAGCTAAAAGAGTCATCTAAAAGTATCTTTTCTTAAGGGGTGTAGATGGAACTTGTGTGCAAGCCCTAGAACTCATGGCCGAAGGAGATATTACACAAAGTACATGGGAGGATATCAAAAGAGACCACAAGAATTACTCAAGGGCTAATGTAAAAAAGGAAGAAGAATTCATTCTAATTCCTTGAAGACTAATGGATCTGGTGTATCAAAAATGGATCTTTCAAAAAAAATTGATTTCAAGCAAGACTTCATTAATAATGTTGCCACCCACTTGGATACAATGCAAGCCAGAAGGAAACATCAAGAAGGTGATGCTATGTTAGCTGAGTTTTGCTCTCACTATCAAGAGAAGAAGAGGAATTGCAAGTGTAAGATGGTTGCTAATTTAGAGAGTCAACTACAATAGATTTTAGTGGAGTTCAAAGCAATTGATTCCAATGGAGATATACTATTGTTATAAATGTTTATAATAACTAAGAGGGGGTGAATCAATTACTGAAGGTCAATATGTACCACTTGAACAATAAAACAATAAACACTTCATTATTCTTCTTATCTTGTTGTTGCTTGATCTATACTGTAAAACTGTCATAAACATAACTTGCATTGCATAATGAAAATATTATCAAGTATAAACACATAAAGCATTCATCATATTTTTGACTCTAGGGTTTTATGTGGAAACCCAATTTGGGAAAAACCACCAGCAACATGTCACTATTTTTCACTCTTTCGAAGTGAGCTCTACTAGGAGCCAACCCTATCAAAGGTTACAAAAAATGATGTTAAATGTGACTTTTTAGAGGATTTAATCACCCTATTAGAGTGGCCTTGTAAGAGGACTTTGATCATTCTATTTAGAATATCATCTAGTTAAAAGATTTACACATATTGTTAAGTCTTCAAATGATTGTTAGGTCAACCTCTATTAACAAGATTTCAATACAAACTATTTACAATGACTAGAAAGAAAATAATAGGCTTTGAGTTGTGTGATTACAACTCACTTTTGTAGTTTCAAATCTTTGTTTGGTCCTTATGCTAATTTACTGATAAGCCTTCCACTAACATCTCTGATCTTGATTTTCTTGGACACCCTTCAATCAATCAATCCACTCTTCTCATCAACACTTAAGCCTTCTACTCTAATTTACTTATGAATAACAACATCATATCTACGAGATTTCTATGTTAGCTTCACATTCACTCACACTCATGTGTTTCTAATCAACCTTTCTCTATATTTCTCTCTTCACATACAAGCTTTGCATTCGCACATGCACACACTCACACACATACTTCCTTGGAACCTATTTGCAATATTTATTTAGCTCTCTATCCTTTTAAATATACAACTTGTTCTTTACGATTTTCTACATCTACTATAGATCATAGGGTTTATGATCAGATTTAACTCAATTCACTATATCTGTCCATCTTCTTGATATTTTTCTAGAAAATTCTCTAGAATTTGGTTGTTAGGTCTTTACCTAATCCTCACCTTGAATTAAACTATACAACTCATCAATATTATCTTCAATGTGGTTTACATCTCCCTAGAAATCAACTGAGTCAGCTTGGTCTCATGATTTCCTTGAATTTATTATACTGTTACTCGATAACCTCAAAATTTTGGTACTTGGTCATCACTAAGATACTTGGTCAATATAAAGCTTTCTCACTCAACATCAACTATATGGCTCGGTCAATGCTAATTCTCAGTCAACACTAGATTTTCTCAGCACTAATTGTAGTTGGATTGATAGTAGTATTACTTGGCACTAATTATATTTTATATTTTTGCTCGACTTGGCTTAGCTTTCTTGACATAATCAATCACTTTGCCTTATCAAGGTCTATCTAATCAAATGTCCATTGTAACTTCCTTTTCATAACTCAACCTTTCCTCTAGGTGATATTTTTATGAGAAACTTATTAAATCCTCTCCATCAATCAAATAGATATGACATTTAGATTAGGTAGAAATATGTGTCATCAATAGATTTGACATCAATGAGAAAACAACAATTGTTCCAATTGTAAGTTTCTAGCAATCTCCCTCTTTAGCATTGATGGCAATATCTCAAACATTTTAATTCTAGAAATAGCTTATTTACCATACAATCCAAAAGATTTCTGATGGACAGTCTAATTCTTCCTTTCTTAATTGCTCTCTCTAAAATTTATGTTTGGAATAATTACTCCCTCTTTTTTTAATCTCTCCATCTGTAAGTTTCTAAATTTATAATCTTTCCTATGAGTTTTTTAATTTTTTCCCTCTTAACTAATCTCTCCCTCTTTGACAACAATGCCAAAGACATGTAGTTGTCTCACCTTCAAAGTCTTGATACATCTGAATTATGTAGATTTATCATGTTTGGCTAATATTTGTCATCTATCTATGATTGATCTTTTATGTTGTATTGAATTATCTACCTTAGGCACTTTCTAAAGTAGAGTTGTATTGCATCACTATGTAGGATATTCTTATTAGTATATGTGATGCAATGCACCCTATCTTCTTAAGTAGCTTTGATTAGGGGAATCACCCCTAGTTTACCTATAAGATATTCATGAGCATCTTTAGGTAAGGGTTTTGTAAATATGTTATCAATTTGTTCCTTTATATTCACATATTCTAGCTTCACTTCTTTGTCTTGAACTAATTCTCTCAAGTAGTGATACTTGATAGCAATGTTCTTTGTCTTAGTGTGCATCACTAGATTCTTTAAAATGTTGATAGAACTTGTGTTATCATAGTATATAACCATTGGATTTGTGATTTCTTCTTTTATACCTTTCAATAACTATTTGATCCACATAATATTTGAACAATTCACTGTAGATACCACATAATCAACTTTAGCTGTAGATTAGGAAATATAATTTATATTCTTGCTTTTCCATGACACCAATCTCTTCCCTAGAAAGAATGCACCTCCACTAGTGATTTTTCTATCATCAATATGTCCTACCCAATCTGAGTTAGTAAACACTCATAGTTTGAACTTATCATTTCCTTTGTAATACAATCCAATCTTTTGTACCTTTCAAATATCTCATTATCCTTTTCACTACCTTCATGTGATTCTCTTTAGCATTTTCTAAAAAACTAGCAACTATCTGAACTACCAAAGTAATATCTGGCCTGTTGTGAACAACATATTGTAATTTTCCAATCATGGATCTGTATAGGGCCTATTAGGATTAACCAAAAATAGAAATAACAATTACATGCAAATATAAACAATATTAGGAAATAATAAATCACACAAAAGGGAACACAAGACACCAAGATTTAACGTGGTTCACTCAAACCATAGGCTACGTCCACCAAACAGAAAGTCCAAAACTATTATGATCCAATGATTACAACTTGATTACAATCTATAATCCCTTATAGCTCAATATCACTACAAGAAGCAATTTTTGCATCACGCCTTATGGAAAAATCCCTAACCCTAAGCCCTTTTATACATGTATTTTTTCTACTTTAGGTTTATAGTAAATTACAATATGTCGGCCCAAAATTACTAATAAAATATTAGCAAAAAAGTAGGCCCCAAACCTCAAAGAAATATGAAATATGTATAGCACTTTCCTGATCAGTCACCACAAACTAATAGAGCCTAGTTCACATTAGAAAAATCATTAGTCTTAGATAGCTTATGTCTA
Source organism: Cupressus sempervirens (assembly GCA_028749045.1). Lineage (NCBI taxonomy): Eukaryota > Viridiplantae > Streptophyta > Pinopsida > Cupressales > Cupressaceae > Cupressus > Cupressus sempervirens. The sequence goes on along the minus strand of CM053785.1, from coordinate 772,838,975 downwards.
ATAGACATAGATATTTTCACTGGCCTGGAATCTTCCATACCAAAATTTTTTAGTATCTCCTTGATATATTTGGATTGTGTAATGAAAATACCAAACTTCATTTGACACAAATGTAGTCCAACAAAGAATTTTATTTCACCAAACATAGACATTTCAAATTCCTTCTTCATTTCCTCAACAAATGATTTGCATAAATCTTCTCTTCCTCCAAATATAATATTATCAACAAATATTTCTAATAACAATACTCCATTGTTCTTACCACTCTTCAAATATAGGTTACTATTATCAAATTTCCTTTCAAACCCATTCTTCACCAAATAGTTATGTAATCTTTCATACCATGCTCTTGGGGTTTGTTTCAATCCATACAGGGCTTTGTTCATTTTACATACCATGTTCATATTTTTTGGATCTAAAAATCCTTCAAGTTTCTCAATGTAGACTTCTTCCTTCAGTATACCATCTAAAAATGCAAATTTGACATCGATTTGATATACCTTGAAGTTTTTGTAGGCTGAGTATGCAAGTAGAGTTCTAACTCCTTCAAGTCTTTCCACTGGACCAAATGTTTCTCCATAATCAACTCCTTCTTCTTAAGCATAACCCTTGTATACTAGTATTGCCTTATTTCTTGTTACTTCTCCATTCTCATTGAGCTTGTTCCTAAAAACCCACTTTGTCTCAATGATATTTTTGTCTTTAAGTCTTAGCGCTAAGGTCCAAGTATTTTCATTCTCAATCTGGTAACATTTCTTCATTCATTTCCTAGATCCAATCTTCATTGTCTAAAGAATCCTTTGTTGACTTGGGCTCAAACTCACAAAGTAAGCATGTATTATCTTTGATTCTTTTTCTTGTCATAACACTTGATTCTTCATCACCAATGATTTGATCAATTTTATGATGTCTTCTCACATGTTTTTCTAGCACAGGTTGTTTCCTTCACTGATCTTCTATAGGTTCATCTTGAAAGTTAATCTCAAGTTCATTTTCTCTTCCTTGCTCTAGTTCTGGTTTAGGTTCTACATGCTCAGCATTTTCTATTTGATGGTCGGTTTGCCTATCTAAGACTCAGCATCTTCATTCTATTGCTCGGCACCCACTCTATGTTGCTCGATAGTTTTCATTTGCATTCCATCATTTCTTGTATGATGGGAACTTGCATCTTGACTTGTCTATCCACTTTGAGTGCTGGGAGCATCATCATCCACATCGATGAATTCATTATAGTCTTCATGTTCTTCATTACATGAAGTGTCACCTTTTTTTGCAAACTCATCAACTCTCACATTTTCTCTTTCCATGATTTTGTTAGTGTTAGAATTTAAACAAATATAAGCTTTTCTTTTAGTGGAATAACCTAGGAATATGCCTTCATCACATTTTGCATCAAATTTTCCATTCCTATTATCTTTTATTATATAGAATCTACTACCATAGATTTTGAAATACTTAACATTAGGAGCATAACCATACCATAGTTCAAAAGATGTAGCATTTGTAACTTTCTTGACTTGTACTCTATTCAAGGTATAAACAAAAGTACTAACCACTTCTCTCCAATATTTCTGTGATATATTCTTCTGCATCATTAATGTTCTTGCATAGTCCATTATTTATTTGTTTCTCCTTTTACTTATTCCATTTTGAGATGGGGTCCTTGGTGCTGACATCTATCTTTTGATTCCTCTATCATTGCAAAATGTATTGATCTCATGTGAAATGAATTCAACACCTCTATCAAATCTCAAACACTTCAAACTCTTCCATGTTTCCTTTTCAAATCTGGCTAAATACCACTTAAATAACTAAAAAGCATCAAATCTAGCTTTAAGAAATATTGCAGTCATCATTCTAGATTAGTCATCCACAAATAGAATGAAAAATTGATCTGCACAGTAACTTTGAACACCAATGGGTCCACATAGGTCAGTATGAACCAATTCCAAAATGTCATTAGTAGTATATGTTTTTCTCTTAAAACTAGACTTTGTCATCTTCCCTAATTGACACTATTTACACATAGCATTGTTAGGATTCTTTAATTAATGCAACCCTCTTACTTTCTTCATCTTACTGATGTTCACCAAATTATCAAAGTTCACATGACATAATATTTTATGCCATAACCAAACATCTTCTTGTTGAGCAAACAAACATGTCTCATTTGATAGGTCTAGATAAAATAAGTTATCTCTTGTCTGCTCACTAGTTTCGATTAGCTTACCATCACCATCATGTATCTTGGCCTTTCTATTGTGAAATTCAACTTTGTAACCTAATTTTTTTGGCTATGAAACACTCAAAAAATTATAGTTAAGTCCTTTAACCCAATAAATATTATCTCATGCTATCTTGTCAGTCAGTTGAATAGTACCTTTACCTTTTATAACATATGGGATATCATTACCAAATATAACACATCCACCATTGTATGGACCAATATCTTCAAATTTATCTTTATCACTAGTCATATGATTGGAGCATCCACTATAGATTATCCATCTATCACTTTTGTTCACATAAGAAATTAATGTAGATTTTTCATCTTTGTCAAAATCTTCTTGCATAGCAACATAGACAACTGCATCATCATTACTCTTAGATTCATTATTAGTCTTTTCTTTAGTAATATAACAAGATTTCTTAACTTTGTCATCTTTTTTTCTCATGTAGTCTTTGTCATATCTTCTTCTTTTGTACTTTCTTTCCTTCCTTTCATACTTGTCATCTATGTGAAGATCTAGCAACAATATGACCAACTTTGTTGCATGAAAAAAAAATGATAGGTAATTTACCTTTGTATTTATCTCTTCCTTTTTGAAATGAAGGATTCAAGTTCATCAATATCATCATCAGAACTATCACTTTCACTCTTAACATGTTTTCCTTTCTTCTTACTTGTTGGTAAATAAATTTGTTCTTTTTAATTATAACTCTTGAATACCCAAACTTGGAGCAACATCTGGTTATGAACAGTTGAAAAGCCACCTATGGATGGACTAGCTTTTCTCTGAATTGGTAGGTACAACTCCCTAGAATAGATTTGCAATGAATTATGTTTTTCTCCTAAAACTAATTTAGGGTATGTTCTTGACCCAAGAATAGAAGAGGTAGAACCGAGCCAGCCATAAATAGGATCTAACTTAGGTCAATACAAATTTTTGAAGATTTAATTAAGTCTATGAATTCAAACATCTTATGAATTCGTAAAGCTTAACAGAGTAATAGCTAATACTGAACTAGATTAATTCAAATCTCAACTGAGATTAAATAAAGCAAAATACTGGAGGGATTTCTCTTTGAATGAATAATGACACTACTGTTCACATTCATTCATTGCTTTGAAATAGGGGAGTGAAACTCTATTCTTTCCTTGCTTCAATTCAAACAAAAGAGAAAGCATAAGACTAAAACTAACAAAAATTGGAATAGAAAATAGTTGATATAAAATACTATTCAATTATCTCTACAACATCAAGTTCTTCACACCAAAAATTCACTGACCTTTTATTAATCTTTCAATCTCATACATATACAATTTTAAGATGACCGTTACAAAGGAAGTTCAATCGGTTCATCTTCTCAAAAATGACAAATGGCAAGGCACCAATTTATCCTATTTCAATAATTACATAAGAAAACAAAAAGGAGGCAAAATATGAATCACTTAGACTTCTTCCCCTTTTCTACTTTTTCTCTATAAGCCTTAGTAGAAACTATGATTGGAATGAGTTCTTCATGTCTTGGCACATGTATGTAGGTATATCTCAAGAGCCATTTAGAATGTTCTCTAGCCAATTCCTTCACTGCATTCAATTGGTTTGGTAGCTCCTCAGCGGCCATTTGCATGCATCCACTGAGTGTCTGGAGTTTAGCAATCTTGTTTTGACTACTGGAAGATACATCAGGCAGACTATCTAAGAACTTGGAAAAGTTCTCCTTCATAACATTTATTCTGATGAGTGCTTTTCCTTGGCCACTTGTCTGAGAATCTATATATAGTCCCTTCATAAGTTTGAATCCTCTATCTTGAATCTTTTTCACTTTATCCTCCATTTCTTTAAGCCCTTTCTCTACTGACAAGATCATTTCTATCTTAAATAGCATGCTTTGGAGCCTCTTGAACAGAGGTTCATCTCCTTTTGGCAGGATTTTTGGTTCCACAGCTTCTTTTGCCTTCATTTGTATGATCATCTTCAAAAGAGAGATGCAATCATCACACTTCACCCTTTCTTTGGCCAGAGTATTTTTATTTGATAAGATGTTATCCTTCTCTATTTCTAACCTTAGGATAACATTACCAATTTGTTCTATCATAGCGGCTCCTTCTAATTTGAGCTTCTCAATCCATTCCTTACCAATCTAACCAAAATGCCTATCTTCCTAAAGTTGAGAAATGAGAGCCTAAACCTTAGTAGTGGTTGGATTTTTGGTTATTGATACTCCAAAGATAGTTGCCAATGGAGTAACTAACTGTATGATGAACTTATTCAATTCTTCTATGTCAGCCTTCATTCTGGTCTTGGACAACTTCAAACTTTCTAATTGCCCCTCAATCACCTCATTGTTTGACTTCCATAAGCCAATTTTGGTGTCATTCCTAGCCTCTCCAAGGTCCACCGAGTGCAAAGTAAAGTCATCAGTAATGTCTTCAATCCTTCCTCCTTTGTTAGGCTTAGCTATATCCATTGTTAAGTGCCCTATTTCTAGATCTTGCCCAAGTATAAACAAGGTTTTCTGCTTCTTAACTTTGGTCAATGCAGACTTAGAATGAACTACAAGGGATAAAGTGTCTTTGGCAGAAGTGTTTTCATCTTTCCTTTTCCTTTTTCTTTCTAGAGTATCTTCCAACCAAGAATTAGTACCTATCACTTTGGAGGCCATCCCAAGTGATTCTATACTAAACATCTTATTTTTAACTAGAGTTATTCTCATAGCAGTTGAAGAGAAGGGATTCTTCAGATCTTGAGAGATGAGCTTAGAAGAAGTCTAGCCCTTTTCTACTTCTAGAGTTTTCTTTTTTGCCTCATTAGACTTGATAGACTCACTACTACTACTCTTTCCATCTCCCAAATCTACTATCTATATTGTAGAGCCACTTGGTTGTAGAAGTGTAGCACTTGCTGGTAGAATATGGCTATGATGAGGAGAGGGAATTGGAGTCATATGGGGAGAAGGAACTAGAGAAGCATGAGGTGATGGAACTGGTGTGACATGGAGAGATGGAATTTTGGTGGTGGCGCTATCCTTTGGCTCCTCCATCTTCTTTTCTTCTGCACCAGTTTGGGTTCCAATGACTAGGAGAGAGCCATCATGATAGGTCTTGGCTATGGGAATAGTCTTATCCAGAGGTTAGTCACCTCCACTCAAAGGCTAATTTGGTCCTTGAGTGGTAGCTATTGTCATGCTTGGTGTAGCACTCCAAGATGAAGAAGGCGTTGCAGCCACTAGAGAGGCTTGAGTGGTTGTACATTTTCTCTGACTCCTCTTGGTCATCCATTCAACCCATTTCCCAGTCCTCTTAATTATCATGGGCACAATAAGATTTAAATCCTCCTCAGCATCTACATAAGGCTTTGAATTGATAGGAATGCCCCTTAACTAAGTTAAATATGTATTGCTATACAGATTTTTTCCATCATCCTCCAGGCCTTCTACATTGAAATTGATACCATATGTTTTAATCTGCTCCAATGTGAGCCTAGCGAAAGCACAATCTCTACTTTCAAGTTTGTCTTTATAGTTCACCCAATAGTCTTCAATAGTGGTAATGTGTTTGATCACACTCCCAATTTGTAATACCTCTCTCGTATATCCATTCAGATCGAACATAGGTCTTATGACCTCATACTCCTCCAACTTGTACTTAGTTTCAAATGCTTTGAGCATTTTTTTTCATCAAAATAAGACTTATAACTGTAAGCTCCAACTTTCATAGGGAATTCATACCCTTTCTTCTTCAGACTCCTGCTCAGTACGTTCACCTGGATTGCCTGTCTCACAATCTCTATTAGCACGATCATGTCACTTGGATACCTAGGCAACTTCAAAGGGAATCTATCAAAAGTTACAAGACACAAATATGAGAAAGATGAGAACTAGATAAAATAATTCCCAAATTTAATAATAGTTTTCATTGCCTTCAGACTGAATCTCCTCTCTGGGGATCCTTGGAGTTCCCTGCAAATTCTCATTGTAAATGCATCATTAACCTTGACATATTCTGCATAACTATTCTGCAATTGCAAACATGGATAGAACTCATAACTTTTTACATCATCAAAAAATTTCTCTATTCTTGGAAGGTCTAGCCACAACTGCAGAGATGCTAGCATATAAATCAAAAATGAAGACATATAAAAGGTGTTGTAAAACTTAGCATCACTAAGAGGTCTGGATGGATTCTTACTTACCTCATAGGCCCAATAAATATACTAAGTATCTGAATAGATAATTTGTACCAAAAAGAAATATTGTTCAATAAAATTAAGAGCCTCTACCTCACCTTTTAATATTTGTAGGAGAACCAAAATGTCTACAATCTCAGGCTTGAGATCAATGCCAATTAGAGTTTTAGGAACCTTACTCTTGGTGCCCCACAGCTTTTGAAACCAAGATCACATGATTTCTTTCCTCCACACCATCTTCTTTAAGGAGAACTTAGAAACTACTCCTCCTACTATCAATTTAGAAAACCCCTTTCATTCTAGGACTCGGAGGTAATTTACCATAGTTTGCCTATCAATAGAGATTAGAACTATATGATCAAGTAGCAAAATCTACCTGGTATCTAGGTTATAGTGATTTATGCATTCAATAATCAATTCTAGAGCTTGGACTACCATCAGGAACCCAGCTACCTCCACTATCCAACTTCCTCGAAGCTTCTCAGTTATAGGATGAATTGGCTCTAACCTCAGCCTCCTTTGAAAATCTTGCATGTCATAGAAATGAAGCAAGGTATCTATGAAACTCTGCAATGTGGATTTGATTCCATTAAGTCCATCAAATCTAGCAAATTTAGTTGCCATTTTATCTAAGGATGAAGTAGATTGAAAATTTGAACTTAAACTAGTCACAAAAAATTGAATTCACAACACAAAATATTTGAAAGTGTTATGCAATTCAATAGTATAATAGTTCAAGAAAAAGAAGTAGTTTGAAAAGTTGTTATGTCTCCCTCTATATAGAAATACTAATTCATTCGTTAACCTTCAAGATCCACTCCACACGAGTGAATTAAAGGATAAATCCATTGAATCAGTAAATGTAGGAGCCTCTAATGGACATTTTAGTTTCTTTTCACTGTTTCCATTGGCCCAATGGTAACTTTCCTTCTTTTCATACTTACCTTTTCATTTTCCATTTAGTTTTAGAGAATTAAGAACAGAGTACTCCATAAGGAAATATCTGCTTCACCTGATCCTGCCCAGTATACCTTTCCAAGAGTGGTTAGATTGTTTCCATTAACATCTAGAGATGCCTCGTGTGCAATTTGTGAGCCCAATCTACTTAAAAAGTTGATTTCTTTGTGAATGCAAAAAATTGCCCTCATGGGTTGAAAACCTGTCGAGGAGAAGACGATTTTCATTTTTCTACCCAGCTATTATTTACACTCTACCTTTTGAGTAAACATTTTCTATGAGTTTAAAAAATCTTAAAAGGACTAGGAAAGTCGAAGGGGGCCCACTTCTTTACCTCTTTCCTTCACAATTGCTCTTGGCAGAAAACAAACTACATAGGTTGAAAGCCCGCTAAGGAGAAGTCAACTTCGAGTTTTTTAATTTAGATGATTTCAAGCATCATGATGAATCTGAAGTGTTTTTGAAGGTAAAATACTGCAATGAAAATAAGGATTTTCCATAAAATAACTCATTATCTTCTTATCTTGATCCATGATCCTCATTTGTTAACCACAACGGATAGTCACCTTCATGGGTTGAAAACCCACCGAGGAGAAGGCAATATTTGATTTTCTGCAAGCTTTATTATTTCATGAGAAAAATAAGATGAGTCAGAAACAAGTCTATTTTTGTGAATAACTTCATGAAATGTAAGAATCTCCATCGAATTAGATACTAAGCTACCCACACGACATCAAGGAGAAAACCCACCCAGCGATGAAATGTGGGAGAAGGAAAAGATGGGAAATTCAATGGAGAATCTCTTCACCTAAGGGGGAAAACTAGGCCTAGACATACCTAGACCAAACTATGACAAACTTTTCTACTTTTGCAAAAATGGATACAGGGTCAAAAGTGGGCCAACATTACTAAGAGCTAGTTATGACTTTAAAGCAGATTCAATAGTAGCAAGTGTATACTTATCAAAGTTAGACATCTCAAAAGTAGTAAGTCTACCAATTACACCTTCTAAGGTCAAATTGTTACCTAGTGTGCATCTCAGTTCTTGGATTGCAGAGACTCTAATGGCATAGATAGGGACTAGAGTCCACAACACCTTTCTTATCACTATTTCATATTTGATTTCTCTATTTGCACCTCAAATAGAATTAACAACCTCTTTAACTCTTGTGGAGTATTGTACCATGTTCTCACCTTCCATCATTCTCATGTCATCAAAATTAAGTCTTAAGCTTTCTAATTTTTCTCTTAGAACATTGTCATCACCTACATATGTTGTCTTTAATCTATCCCACATCTACTTTACATTGTCGTAGTCTATTAGGTCATCAAACTTGGCATAACTTAGGGATGAGGCAATCTCAAATATTACTTGGTTGTGTTTTAGCTTCTACTTTAGTTGTTCAGTAGTCAAAGGAGTAGTTGTTACCTTTACATATTCATTTTCCAAAAAATTGACAATAGCATCACTAATACTAGATATGTGCAACTTCATCAAGGTCTATCTTGTAGGAAAGTTCTCCTTGTTTAGCTTGGGTATATCTTTCTTATTAGTCATGCTCTTTAGCTTTAAGTACCTTTAAACTTTTCTCCATAAGCACTGAGCTCTGATACCAATTGTTAGAAATATTAAGAATAACTAAGAGGGGGGGGTGAATCAGTTACTCAAGGTCAATATGTACCACTTGAACAATAAAACAATAAACACTTCACTATTCTACTTATCTTGATGTTGCTTTATCTATACTATAAAACTATCATAAACATAACTTGCATTGCATAATGAAAATATTATCAATTATAAACACATAAAGCATTCATCACGGTTTTGACACTAGGATTTTATGTGGAAACCCAATTTGGAAAAAACCACCAACAACATGTTGTTAACATGAATGTTGATGATACTACTTTGGGGGAGTATCCTAAGCATTGGAGAGTGTTGACATGTTGCATTCATGACTATTTTTGTCATTGATGTCAACATAGCATGGTTTCTATAAAAATTGGCTAAGTAGGAAACAAAGATCTTAATGGTATGAACAATGGTTTGTTTGTCTAGTGATGTGCGGTCATGGACATGTTCTACACTATATCTAGATGATGTGGTCAAGTGCACAGAGTCTAAGTCAAAGACATATGGATGTTGTACCTAATTTATAGAGAGCAATTCAGAATCATAGTATTGGGAAAGTAGTTCCTGATGTTTGCTTGCTATCTTACATCTAAAATGCAGTCAGAAGATGCATAGTCAGGTAGTGACAGAGGATATTTTGTTGATGATGTCAATGAGTGTGAAAGCCCTAGTATCACACATGTGAATTTTTTTATAGAGTGTGAGCCAACAATGCTATTGTAATTGTAATTAATCAATTATCTTATTATAATTAATTGGGAAAGCCTCAAGGCTTTCCCTAGTTAACATATCTAGTGTTATTATGTATGAGTATCTTATTATGGTTTTAGTTTATATTGCCCATATGGTTAAGTTTGTTTAAGGTTGATAGTGGTGATGATATTTGGATAATTGATTTCCCTGTCCTATCATGGTTATATCAGTGGACTATATATTCTAACACATGTCACACTTTTACACTATTTCAAAATGAGCTTCATTAGGAGCCAACCATGTTAATGGTTACAAACCACACTATTAAATGTGACCTTGTTAGAGGATTTAATCACTCTGCTAGGAATGGCCTTGTAAGAGGGCTTCGATCATTCCATTTTAATGTCACTTGGTTAAGGGATTTACACAAACTAATAAGTCTTTAAATGAGGATTTGATCGATCTTTCTTAAAATGATTTTAATACAAAATTTTAATAGTAACTAGAAAGAAAATAGTAGGTTTTGATATGTGTGATTACAACTCACTTTTGTAGGTTCAAATCTTTTTTCGGTCCTTATGATGATTTATTAATTCAAATTGATTCACTATATTTTTCCATCTTCTTGATCTTCTTCTAGAAACTTCTCTAGAATTTGACTATTAGGTCTTTACCTAATCCTCACCTTGAATTCAATGATACAACTCATCAATCTTATCTTCAATGTAGTTTACATCTCCCAAGAAATCAACTGAGTTGGCTTGATCTTACGATTTCCTTGAATTCATTCATATATTGTTACTCAACAACCTCCAAATTTTGGCACTTGGTCATTAGTAAAATACTCAATCATTGTAAAGCTTTATAGCTCAGCATCAATTGTCAAGCTCTGTAGATGCTAATGCTCGGTCAACACTAGGATTTCTCGGGACTAACTATAGCTCAGTTGACACTAGCATTACTTGGCACTAATGGTATGTTATACTTCTACTTGGCTTGGCTTAGCTTTCTTAACATAAACAATCACTTTGCCTTATCAAAGTCTATCTAATCGAATTTCCATTGTAACTTCCTTTTCATAACTCAACCTTTCCTATAGGTGTTATTGTTATGAACAACTTTTCAAATCCTCTTATCAATCAAATAGATATGATATTTAGATTACATAGGAATATGTCTCATCAATAGATTTGACATCAATGAAAAATAATAATTGTTTATTGTTATGAGCAACTTTTCAAATCCTCTTCATCGATCAAATAGATATGATATTTAGTTTAGGTAGCAATATGTCTCATCAATAGATTTGACATCAATGACAAAAAAATGATTTTTCTAATTGTAAGTCTTCAACATACTATATGTCGCTCAAAAGAGACCATGGGCTCAGAGACAAGATATGCCTCAAGACCCTCTCCAAATTTTTGGGAATTTCAATAATCAATTGCAAAATCCTAATTTTTCAAACCCAAATCACTGAAATCCTTCTTGGATTCCTCATTGTGAACCTATGTGGAATAACCAATCTTGGCAACAGTCTCCACTTGATTGTGGCAATAACCAAACTGGAAAGCCCCTCCACAACAACAAACTTGACAATAGCCTAATCAAAATTGGCAGTGGTAATCCAATCAATGGCAAGCCCCACAGAATAATTGGTAACAATCATCTTGGTGGCAACCTAATCAACAATATAATGCCTTGCAACAACCTTAGTAGCAAGCTTTAATACCACCTCTTCCTACATCCAATAACCATCCACCCAAAAAAACTCATTTACCTAGTTAGCCAACACCATATCCAAATAATGTGACCACTCAAAAGAAAGTATATTCTTCCAATGACACTCAGCAACAAACCTATTCAATCATTGATATAGACCATAGGTCTAGAACTAATCTTCCAAATCCTAAAGGACAGGTAATAACATAGGCTACTTCTGAGGAAGTCTTGAATGAAGAATCCCTTCCCATTCCATCACAACCTCCTACAAATAAGTCACTATCATTTCCACAAAGACTTTCTTAATCACGAATTCATCCTAAAAATCATGTTGTAGGAGAACTGCTCACTCAATTGAAAAAAATGACAGTCAAAATACCTTTACTAAATGCCCTCAAGGAAATTCCAGCATATAATAAAGCTATTAAAGAAGCCTTTATAAAAAAACCTAGTAGAAAGCAAAAGGACCCCCAAACTATCCATGTCATGGGTCAGTTATCTAACCTTATGCTGAATAAATTAATAGTCCCAAAATATTTTGATCCAGGGAGCCCAATTGTCACAGTACATATCAATGGAGTATGAGTCTAGAATGCTTTAATAGACTTAGGGGAATCTATTAATGCCATGACTAGGGAGGTACTTCTCCACCTTAAAATCATTGGTACTAGAGAAACCCATACCATACTTCAGCTTGCTGACAGTTCTAGAGTTAAACCTGATGGCATGATAGAGGATGTCATAATTACTTTGGATTCTTGGGAGTATCTAGTGGATTTTATCATTTTATCATTTAAAGAAACTTTAGGATGTTATCCTATTATCCTAGGATGACATTTAGTAACCACAACATATGCCTGTATTTTTTTTTGATTAGGAAAAATGACCATAACTAATGGATCCACTATTAAGAAGTTAGCCTTATACTTTCTCACTAAACCACTCTTGCAAGATGAACAAGTTGTGTGGCCTAATTTAGGAGATGGTGAACCTAAGGTAAACTCATTAAGTCATCTCATAACAATTGAAAGAAGCCTCCTTTATGATTCCTCATAATGATGATGATATCATTGCAGCCATCCTATTCAAAGAATATTGTGAAGATTTCACTTTGTGTATTGACCATAATTGTTCATTACAAACAATTCTTCCTCCTAAAGATACACCCAATTTTCTTGCATCCACTAGTTACCTTCATACCTTGTTACCTCATGCAATTTAGTCTTCTAACTTAAATTAGTTAGCCATGATTAATAAAGTCACTAGAGTTGAAGTTAGTCTCGGGAAGGAGGTCAATATCAGTAAGAATATTACTCTTGACAATTTGGAAAGTACACTTAAGCTCCTACAAAAAAACCAAAAAGCATTTTCCTAAGATTACATAGACATGAAAGGACTAGACCCAAAACTCTGCACTAATGGAATTTACATTACACCTAAATGTAAGCCTATTAGACAACCCTAACAAAGAGTCAATCCTCCATTATGTGATTTTGTAAAAACTAACCTGCAAAAAATTTTGAATGCTAGATTCATCTACCTTATTTCTAATAGTCAATGGATCTCACCTTTGGTAATTATGCCTAAAAAGGAGGGTAAATGGTGAGTATGTTTGGGTTATAGAGAACTTAATATAGCAACTAAAAAAGATCATTTTCCCTTTCCTTTCATCGATCAAGTTCTTGACAATTTGGCTGAGAAACTTTATTTCTCTTTCTTGGATGGATTCAGTGGGTATAATTAGATACAAATAGCACCAAAAGATTAGGACAAGATAACTTTCACCTATTGCTAGGGCACATTTTCCTATTTAGTATTACCCTTTATATTGTGTAATGCTCCTACTAGCTTTCAGCAAGTAGTCTTAAGTATTGTCTCTTATATGCTTTCTAACTTATGGAAATCTATATGGATGATTTCACTGTTTATGGCTCTACTTTTGATGAAGCTAAATCCAATTTGGATAAAGTGATGAAAATATGTCAAGAACACAACCTTTCATTAAATAGTCAGAAACATTATATGATGATGGAGGAAGGATTTGTATTAGGTCACTATATTTCTTCAAGTGGTATTCATGTTGATCCTCAGAATATAGAAGTGATCAGTACTCTACTTACACCTGCAAAGCAAAAGAATGTTAGAAGATTCCTAGGTCATTTTGGTTACTATAGGAGATTTATAAAATATTTAAGTCAAATAACAACTCTACTATATGGTTTGTTAAAGAAAGATTCTAAATTTTCTTGGCATTCAAAATGTGACAAATCATTTCAACACCTTAATGAAGTATTAACTAAAGCACTTGTACTCATAGCTCCCAATTGGAACATTCTATTTCATATTCATACGGATGCTTCAGATTATGTTATAGGAGTTGTCTTAGGACAAAAAGAAGGGATTTTCAAATATGTTATCTATTATATCAGTAAAAATCTACAAGGAGTAAAACTAAACTACAATGTCACAGAAAATGAATTGTTAGTTGTGATTTATGCTCTCAATAAGTTCAGACATTATATCATTTGATATGAAATATTTTTGCATACTAACCATGATCCAACCAAGTACCTCATAAATAAACCATCTATTTCAAGAAGACTAACATGTTGATTATTGATTATGTAGGAATTTGATATCAAAGTAATAGACAAACTAGGAAAGGCTAATATTGTGGTAGATTTCCTTTCAAGATTGCAGGCCCCTAATGATCCTACAGTTATTGATGATAACTTCCCAAATGAACACTTATTCTCTTTAATAGCACATAATCCATGGTATGTTGATATTGCTAGTTATCTCACTTGAGGGATAACTCCAGCTCATTGCTCTCCTAAGGATAAAAGACTTCTAACTAAAAAAGAGTTTCAATTTTTCTTGGATATTTATACTAGACCTAATCAAGTTATGCACACATGTCTCAGAGAAGATGAAAATTATGATATCCTACAAGCTTTCCATGATGAACCATGTGGAGGACATTTTGTAGCTAAAAGGACAACATTCAAGATCCTAACAACTAGATACTATTGGCCAACTCTACACAAGGATGTAGTAAAATACACAAAGAAGTGTGATAGATGTCAACATATGGGAAGACCAACAAAGTTAGATGAAATTCCCCTACAGCTACAAGTAGTTGTTACACCATTTGACAAAAGGGAAATAGATTTTGTTGGACCAATTGATCCTCCATCAAAAGGTAAATCTTATATTTTGGTTTGTACTTATTATGTCACTAAATGGGCTAAGGTGAAACCTATGAAACATGTTGGGGATTGTGGCTCGCCTCAAGAATATTTGGTAGCAAACTCGACTAGTGCTAATGATGCCCCAATGGTGGTAAACTCTTTTGTTCTCCCTCCTCTAAATTCTATGGTGGTGACCTCTCCTGTTCTCCCTCCTATGGATTTTGTCACTAGTGATGGGGCCCCTCTTATGGCTTCATCTCTAAATGACGTTGTTGTTTCTGCTATGATCTATAGTCTCTCATGGGTTGCGGGGGTTTTGGGGGTTGATTATGGTGTTGTTGACTTTGCATGGTAGAAGGCTATTGGTTTGGTGGAGGATGGATGGATAACTATAAAAAGGAAAAAGGTCAAGCCCTCCACTCCAACTTTTGATATGGCATTACATTCTTAAAAGTTGGGATTGAAAGGGAAATCTTGAGTCCTTGTCCCATTTTGGATCTCCTGGCTTTTTTGGAATTTTGTCTGTTATAGTTTTTTATGGTTAGGGACTTAATGTATATCCTTTGCTAACCATGGGGTTTTAGATGTCCGATCAAAACTTTTTTTTTTGTGGCTAGGTTGTACCATGTTATCTGTATTGCCACAACAATCACCTTGTTCTGGTTGGTGACTTGTTTCACCTTTGGTCTGTAGTTCAATTTGCATTGGGCTTCATTGAAAAAAAAATTATTTGTAATAGGGTTTTAGGTCCCCTTCAAAACCTATTTTCCTCAATCAAAAAGAATGTTGTAGAATTCTTAAATGAAGTCATCTTTACATGATTTGGAGTCCCTAGAGAATCAGTGACTAATCAAGGGGTCCAATTTTGATGGAGACACAACCCAAGTATAGAATAGACACAAAAATAAAGGGAAAACTTTATTAACTATGAAAATATGCCAATACACTTAGTGCAGAGAAAATAGATTCCAAAACATGCCCTATGGGCTTACAATAGTATAAATCTGGAGATAATTTCTTCTCCCAATACGTCCTCTCAAACTCCACTCCAAACTACCTTTTACAATGCCAAAAATGTTCTTAAATAGACCCCAAAGGGTTAAGGATTAGGAATACATTCTAGAAAGTGCTAGTTGGCATCCACCACCAAAATGGAAGGCTCTAGAAGTCGCTTTAGAAGCTGGTGCAAAATTAGAAGAATCCATAAATGGTAGTCAAACTTTTGGGAGGCATAACTTTTGAATCATAGCTCTGATTGACAAACCATTTACATTTCTAAAAAGCTCTCAGAGTGCTCTATAGCCCATTTTTTAGGCCCGTATGAGGTCATCTAGTACCTCAAACCTGACTTTGAAGCATTCTTAGGAGGTCTCCAAAAATTGGAAAACTGTGATAACTTTCAAACCGTGCAGCCTTTTGACCTGATTCTTTTTTTGGAATGTTCTAAATTACAATTTTAATCATCCCTCCAATTTACACCTTATAACTCATCATAATTATGGCTCAATTACATAGTCCTATTTTTTTGGCATTTACACATATCCCAAGGTGTTTAAAAACTCTAACCAAGAACATTGATAGTGGAACTATGAGAGTTGGAACCTTTATTTGACCCAAATAGGTATCTAGAAATGAAAACACATGAAATAGAAACTATGTCTAGGTATTTTTTTTGGGTGACACAGGATTGCCCTTATACCTCTGGATGCTCCTGCATCAAATTTACATCTAATCACATTACTATGAAAATGACTCAATACACAATTCAGAATGGTAAATCTTCTCCTTACCATCCACAATCTAATGTATAGGCTAAGATAACAAATAGGGAACTAGAAGCCATCTTGACAAAAATTGTTCAAATACATAAGAAAGACTGGACAACCAAGCTTCCAAAGGCATTGTGGGCATATAGAACAACATGGAAGAAAATAATAGGATTTACTCCTTTTGAATTAGTCTATGGAAAGATAGCCATGATGCCAATTAAGTTTGAGCACAAAAAACTTTGCACTGCATTGGATCTAAATATAGATCTCTATGATGCTCAACAAGAATGCATCCTATAGCTTAATGAACTTGATGATTTCAAAAATTTGTGTTACATAATACTGAATTAATTCAAATGCAATGCAAGAAATGAAATGATAAATTTATTAAAGATAAGCAATTTAGTGTGAGTAACTAGAAACTCCTCTATGATTCAAGGTATCAACACAATCTGGGAAAATTCCAAACCAGATGGTTACGACCATATGAAATGGAAGTAATATATGATAATGGAGTAGTATAGTTGGCTACAATTGATCCTATTTGATTCCAACTTCTAGTCAATGGGCATCAACTCAAAATCTACAATAAACCATAGATTGGAGAAGACTTCCTACAGTAGTTTGCTTTTATAGATTCTCCTATAGCAATGGTACCTAATTCTTCCACTCAGTGTTCCTCATTACTTTAACTCTGATCAAAGTTCATAATAAATCATCACTTTCTCTGTAATAATTACATCTCACACCATCTATCTCATTTTTTTGCTTCCACAATAGGTATGTAGCAATTCAATTTTTCAACACATTGCACAAGTTCTTACCATGCACTTTTTTTCCATCCTTATTTATTTCCTTTAATTTCATGCATTTACATTTTTCTGTCATTTCACCATTTTCTCACATTGCATGGTGGGACCCATGCTTTATTTTAAGTTTGCGAGGGGTGGGGGGGATTGTGTGTGTTTCATTTTTTTGTATATAAATCTTATGATTATTCGATAAAGTAGTATACCGTACTTTGAGTAAATATTTGAAGAGATGTTGTATCATTCCCTTTACACTTATCAAGTTGATGTGACACTTGCCTCCCTTTTGGAAAGTTTGTACATAAACTACATTTATGAAAGTTTGGAAGAAAGGTAAAAGTTTAATGATGATATGAAATTATTATATGGCATGTTATTTTCCCAAAATATTAAAAAAAATTGTTCTCTAATGTCTTTGAAAATACATGCTTTAAAAACCTTGAATTTGTCTCTCTATCTTACATTTGTTCTCTGAGTGTGGAGGTTTATATTTTGGCATTTTTCTAGTATAACCATGGGTGTGATTTAATACAACATGAACCCAAAATTCATAACATCATTCTCCAAGACAATGTTTGTTGTCCACTATTTGAAAATCATGGTTTGCTCTAGTATTTTTAGAAGCTCACCGCTTGGGATGATGAAGTTGCTTTCTAGTTTATGAATTCATTGAGTAATGGAGTGGCTCTGGTAAAAGGGATCAAGGTTGAATGTAGCTAGGAGATAATCCTTGAAGTCTTGGGGTTGCCATTAGAAGGAGAAATTTTTGAAGAAGATATGGATCCACATACAGTGAGGGGCCAATTCACCTTACACACAGATGGGTCATTAGAAGTGGGTAGGAAGGAAGGGATGAGGAGGCTTTTAGTAAAAGAACCTAATAATCAATGTTCCCTTTCTATCATGAAGTACATTACATGAGAGGGAATGCATTAGTTGTTCCATGGTATTCATTTCAAACTCCTTAGTTGTTCAAGGCATGACAATAGACCTATCAACCTTCTATACTTCTTGTTTAGTCTACTGAAGAAATGAACTATATATGTGCATAAAGGTAAGCCTAACTCAATCAACCATCATTGTTTGATTAAATTGATGATGGAATGAGAATTAAGACAAATTTCTATTGTCTCTTGGGATGATTTCTTGTTGATGGATGAGTTATTTCAATTATATGGGGGACCTAGGGGTTCAGGAGTAGGAAGATGGATTACTATAGCAACCAGCACTAAAAAAATTGTAGAGCAAAATATATTTGATGAACTCTCACCTAGGTAGAAAAAGAAAAATAGTAGAGAAATCACCATCCATCTCTAAAATTGAAAAAGGGAAGGAAATATTTCTTCAAGAAAACCCCACATCACCTCAATTCAAGGCTAGTATAAAACTATGTCTTTTGCACATAGGGTTGAACGTGAACCAATTTAAGAACAAGAAGTGTTACATCCCAAATTTTACCCTAATTTTTAATTTGATCATAACTGTTGGTTTAAATGAATTATTTCTTTTACTGATCATGTGAAACAAGTTAGTTAATTATATACATTGTATCAACTGCTAACAGATTAATTTTTTTCCTAATCATGTGAAATGAGTTAGTTAGTTATATACATTCTGCCAACTAATAACAAATTATTTCTTTTATGATCATGTGAAATGTGAAATGAGTTAGTTATTATAAATTTTGATAAAATAACCAATAACCTATGACTGTCATTAGATAAGTAACAATTGTTTGATATGAATTAATGATTAATATATTTTGAATTAATGTGTTGGCAAGAATGTTTTGCTTGGGTGATTACAGGAGAAGACTGGAGAGAGAGGAAGCATTGCTAAATGGGATGGTTGTTTCGTTCAAGTCATCAGGATCAACAAGTTTGACCTAAGACTTCCTTGGAAAGGATATGAAGACTTGACCACAGGTTACATTATGGGACTGCATGAGCTATTAGGAAAACAATATATTAAAAATATAAAATAATCTAAACTAAATATAATTCATACCTTTAGAAATTTATTTTTGAATTTTCTTATTTTATCATTATTATAAACACTTAAATACGAACACATCTATAAAAATGAAATGGCACCAATAAATAATTATA
The DNA here is from genome assembly GCA_028749045.1 of Cupressus sempervirens. Taxonomy (NCBI): domain Eukaryota; kingdom Viridiplantae; phylum Streptophyta; class Pinopsida; order Cupressales; family Cupressaceae; genus Cupressus; species Cupressus sempervirens. The sequence continues at coordinate 772,819,677 of CM053785.1, read as the reverse complement.
TAATCTAATGATGTCACCTCATTAATATACATATGTGAACATATATAAGAGCATATAATAATAATAAAATAAAATTTAAACTCTTCAACTCCTTATTTCCTTTCCCTCTTTATTTCTCTCCTTTTTAAATTTGAATTTATGAAGTACTCGAATGGGTTTTCTTGATAACTAATGGTAGTCAAGAAGTCATGGCTGATCATTAAAAGAATGCCATGAATTGATTTGGAGGACAACCTTTCCTTTCTTTTTTGCCTTCCTTCTTTTTCTCATTTTCAATCTACTATATTTTCTTCTTACCAAGCCGAGTTGGACATTCTCAGTGTTATAACCCTCTTGCAGCTCATATTTCCAATTGCTCACATTAATCCACCAAGCTCTACTATCAACTGAACTCAGAGGAAGTGATTTGATAGCGTGTGATCAAGAGTTCTGGTCATGGGTGGAAGATACCAAAACATTTTGCAAGTCATGTGATTCCCTTGCCAAGTTTTAAACCATTTATAGTTGACTCTCCATACTTCTTGCTGAATTAATATTCTTAGCAATTAATGTCTTGTTCAGATCATCATCCATAAATATAGAGATGTGTTGTATAGTATAACAATAGATTAAATGAAAAGTATAATATTGATGCATGGTTTTCTTTTTTTTTGTATCCATAGTCAGAATCGCATACAGTCTAATATTTTTGTTGATACCTTCCCCATAATACTTTGAGCTCTTTTTCAAATATCCTTGAGATTATCTCAATTTATAAATTCAATGGTGGAAACTTAACTAAATTCACATGAATTCACATGAATGCAAGTGTTATTATTCAAAATATTTGCAACACTGAGGAATTCACTAGCAAGAAGCCATGAATGGTGAAGAGGTGTAAAATAAATAAAATGATCATAATCTTCAAGCACCTAGGATTCACTGGAAAATAATCCATGAATGGTGAAGAGGTGGAGATAATCTCCAAGAACCAAGAATGAAATCAGATATGAATAACTATGTAAAGAAGACACATAATAGCTCATGCATGTCTTGATAGTGAAATCTGTTGTCAAGTTGAGTGGTGGAGATCAGGTTCACGAACCCAACTGAAATCATTGGCCAAGGTAGTTATAGGCATATGTGCCAATCATGAGATCTTTTTGTTTGTCCATAGACATCGATTATATAGGTATAACGAATGGGGCACTCAAACCACTTGGTAGCTCAGATGGCTAGACTTAAGAACATCCTAAGCCTGACCCCGAGGTAGCGAGGGTCATTCTATTAAGTTAGGATATGAGGGGATAAGTATGGTCTAAGGTTGGGAGGTTAAGCCTATGTCAATGCTTCTCCTCTCACCAATTCCAAGGCTTGAACAACATGATAAGGGGATTTTTTCATTATTACTCTATGTTTCTTTTGCACTTTTATCTTTAAATCCATAGAAGAATAAATAGATAGTTTAGTTTTATAAAAGCATAAATTGAATGAATATAATAGTTGATATAGAAGATAGTCATTACTTTATTTTTTAGTTGAACATGTTATCAGTTAGTAATGGTTAAAATGTTAGCAATGCATTCATTATTTATTTCATTAAATTAGTTGAATATGAATTGCAGTTACTTTATCCTAGTTAAATTTAGTTAATGGAAGTCATTGTCATGTGAAATGGAATCAGTTATTTGTTAAATCAGATTATTAGGTGTTTTAAATTGGTTATGAAAATTTGTTTGTTACAAGAAGAACTTTACCCAGATCACACACAAGAGTCAAGGGATGTTCATGATAATGTTTTCACTCCCTCACCCTCTATTAAGAAAAAGAGAATTCAAAAGGAGACTCCTATAGCATATGTTGAGGGAGGATCTTCAAAGAAAATAAAGAAGGTGTCTAAAACTCCTATTGAAACACCTATGAGGAGTGACAAGATTCTAGAAATTTTACTCTAACAAATACCCCTTTAGATAACATTCCTCAAACCAATATCCATAAAAATTATGAAGGAATTATTTCGTATCATAAATCAAAGGAAATAAGAACATATTCAAGAAGTAAGCCACAAAATCCTAGCCAGTACCAAGAAGATGTTGTTTACATTGGGGATGAGAGTAGTGATAGTGATTCAGGTCATGGTACCTTTGTGATCTGAACAAAAGGGAAAAGCCCTGAAGTTTTATATGAATCTGAGAATGATGATGTTTCTATTTCTAGAAATGAACCTAAATAACCTATAGTTATTAATTAATGATCCTCAAGACCTGGATGAAAATTTTCCTACAGTTAATATAAATATTGTTGAGCAAGTTCTTAAGGAAATGGCTAGTGAAGGATTGGAGACCTTAGTTCTAGCTACAAAACAAATGGAAGAAGACTCTTCATTACAATAGCCAACTCTTGAAAACCTTGAAAGCTAAATTGTGGTACGGAAAGGAGAATCTACTACTAAAACTCATTGTTGAGCTACCATTTTGCACGATGCTTAATGGTAGGAATCCTTTCGAACTCCTCCCTTAAAAAGTTAATCTGGAATCAACTCCAAGGTTCTAAGTGATCTTGCAGCCTACTAGAATTTTCTCAGTAGAAGATAAATGTGAGTGTTCAAGAGGAGGCCTTTTCTAGTTTTGACCAATTTTGGATAAGATGTTTAATCTTCTTGCTATCTCAAAAAAGTAACCACACAAAAAGAAATATATTTTTATATTTTTCTATTTATAATGGATGTAGTTTTAACTATGCAACTATATAAATTCCTAATTTAACCAAATGTTTGTAAAAGAGAATAATGAAGATAGGGTAACAAGAAGTTTAAGAAAATAACTTGAAAAGAAAATCCCTAATGGAACCAATGGAAATAGGAGCAGCACTTCCTTAATTCCACTGATGCAATCATCAATGGGAATTCAAAAATTGTAAGATGTTTCACATTTCATCAAATTTCATGGCCATAGAAAGTGTACTCATATGAGACAAAAAGCTATATAGGAACAATAGGGTGATATGTTCTCCAACTAAGTATGTTAGCAGAATTTGTAAACACGTGGCAAACACCAAAATTAAAAGATCACTCAATCAAAATAATGCAATAACACTACTAGCTCCATTACACTCCATGAACATACATTCACAAAATATAACAAACTCAAGCAAGAATAACTAAACTCCGAATGAGAGAACCAATAGCATATATCATTACATCAAAATAACAGCCTAGAATACATATTACATTCCTCAATTTATAGGAAATCTTCTCAATTTTTGTTGAGAGTGAGAGATTCCTTCATGCAAATATATTCTTCTAAACTAATAAAACAAATCTATTGACTCTCTAACCAATGCTAAGTAGGACTCCACCCTTGTTTATCTCATTTAATGGGTTTATGAGACTTTACATGTCTTCAAATAAAGAAATCATGAGACAAAAAGAAGAAGAAAGCCATTAGATGATGTAGAAGTCTCTAGAGATGCCAAAAATAGAAGCTCAACTTTCTCTAGAGGTTTTTAGGAGTTCAACTATCATCAAAATGCATTTCAAGTGCATGGAGAGCTCTAAATTTGGAACTGTTAACTATAGGCACACCTTTGACATATTCAAAAACTTTCAGCACACCTTTGGAGAATTACACCTTGCACACCTTGGGAGAAGCACACCTTGGAAGACAAGTCAAAAAAATGTAAAATTTTACCTAGTGTCAAAACTGAAATTCTAGCTTCTGGGTTTTGTTCCCCTTCATACCAAAGCTATGTCTAAGTATTTTTTCTTGAATTTCTCTATAACATCTATCACTTGGGTTACATCTAGAAAATCTAAAGCATCATATTTATCCTTTACCTTTTGTCGATGGTTTCCCACCTCTATGTGAGTCTCTGCAAAATCTCCCAATTTCACATCCAATTCTAGCAATACTTCTTCAGTCTAGATGCATGTCTAATATCCTCATTAGTGAAAGCTTCTTCAAAAGTCTTCTCAAATTTTTCAAAAACTACTTGCACAATCATTAATTTATCCCTTGAATCATTTTCAAAAATGTCCAAGCAACCACTGTTGTAATGTCTCTCTACTTCCAAAATCTGCTCTTGGGTTTGATCCTTGAGTTTATGAATATACGCATGCAATGTCTCCATCCACAATCTTTTCTACCCAATCATCCATCTTATCTAACTCATCTACAATATATACATCCATCAACATCCGATACCTCTAACCCTTTATTGATTGTAACACTTACAATTCTTTACTCCAGGTATGTATCTCATCCATCAACCCAAGATCTAGGTTCAATATAGCAACCAACTTGTCTACATTTTCCTACATGTGGTGTAATAACTTAAGATTTTCTTATATAATTTTCATGCCTTTCTCTTCAAAACTTTCCCACCATTGCTGAAAAGCCTTCAAATATGGATCTAACTGTACATTCTCCTTATCCCTTTTATCAAGTGTCACATTTAGAGTCTCCTTAGGATTTTCAAGATCTAGTGGACCAACTACTTCATTTAAATAACCTCTTACGAGCTCATTCTACTTCTAGAGTTTTAAAAATCTAGACTCATCCTGTTCTAAGTGCCTAAACACTTCTTTGATTCTCGTAGTGACCATCAATTTGGTAGCATTCATAGTGAGTTTTCCAAGCAAGACCTCTTTGATTTGATAATCTTTTGGGGTCAAATCCTTAATATTTGCATGTAAAGGAGGGATAGCAACATGGGCAAACAAGTCTTGATTTTGATCACTCATAACAAAGGCCAATGTTTGTGCATCACCTACAAGTGGTTCGTGTTTCTTAAGAGCTTCAATTAATTCTCTCATTTCCTCTTCCTCAGTATAATATAGTTGCCTTTTGTGTCTAACCATAACCTCTTTTCTCAACCATCTTGGAGTATCTTCCATTGAAGACTTACCCATAGATGAAGAAGGATCTTGTACCACTAGGCTTTTTCCATTATCACTCCTCTCTGGAGTCTTCTCCTTTTGTGAGAGATCCACATCAAGCATCTCTGTGTCTTTTGAGTCCACAATCCTCACCTTTGTATCTTGAAAAAACTATTGAGGTTCCTTATATATTTGCCCCTCCTCTGATACTTCATCAGAAAGTAATTGTTGTGGCTCTTCTTCTTATTCAGCTTGCACTTGTTCTTCATTATCAAGAGGGAGAGGAGTAACTGAACCTTTATCCAAGAAAGATAAATCTTCACTTGATGATGGTGGAGCAACTAAAGTTCCTTGTGGTGGATGTGATAATTGGTTCCAATCCTCTTGTGGAGGTTTATTTCTCTAGGTGTCCTTTATTTTGTCATCTACTAGCTCAATGCCTACAAGCATGAAATCAAAATCTAACATCTTAAAGACATCAGCCCCTTGGTCCTCTTGTTCATCAATCCATTATTGTAACTCATCCTCTGATGTGTTGGAAATATAGATGGGGTAACTAAGATAGGGGGTGAATCAGTTACCATAAAAACAAATCCACAGATACCTTAAATGCCTTATAAAACTAGTTATTGTTGTCACTCGGTAGCCACACAGAAAAATATTGTAACTCGGTAGATGCACTATGCATTAACTTATTATTGATGCTTTAAGCATTCAAAAAGATTTAACATGCATGCATAAAAGAAACATCATCAACACAAGAGACACCAGATTTAACGTGGAAACCTAATATGGGAAAAACCACCAAGTAACTAGCTACCAATTTTCACTCTTCTGAAGTGAGCCCTGTTAGGAGCCAACCTTATTAAAGGTTACAAAACACACTGTTAGTGTGACCCTATTAGAGGATTTAATCACCCTATTAGGAGTGGCCTTGCTAGAAGACTTTAGAACAATTCAATAGAACTGTCCACCTTGTTAGAGGATTTACAAAAATGGCTATTAAACCAAGTCTGTTAAGAGATTTAGGAATTATTGTTGCAATGGTGAGAAAGTAACAATAAGTGACTTGAATGAGATGAAACTAAACTTTGCTGATACAGATCTCTGTTCTACTTCACTATATCCTCTCTAATCGAATACAACTTTTTTGCTCCTCAAGGATATCTTATCCTTCTTCAAAATTCACTCACACTTTCCTCTTCATGATTAACTCACTTGCATGCTCACTCATTCCTCCATCATTCATTATGCATACTTTAGAATTCACAACTAGACCTTTTATTATACCTTACAAATTGTCAAGTCGGCTCATTTACAAGTTACAATTACCAATAATCATTACATTAGTTAGCTAGAAACTTTACATGAAATAATTAAACTTTATTTGCCAAAGCAATTAAATCCTTCATTGGCCAACCCTGCTCGATAAAAATTGCTCTAGAAATGATTTCCAGTGTTGACCAAGTGAAGCTTGGTAAACACTGTGAACTCTACAAAATCCTTCAGAGATCAAGTGAACTTGGTAAACACTAACTTTCCTTCACTGACCTTGTGAGCTCAGTAGAAATTAACTTCTGTCAAAAAAACCTTCAATACCCAAGTGAGCTCGATAGAAACTGTCTTCATAGTGTAACTTTTAGAAATTCTTGGTAGACTCTGTAAATTGCTTTGTTGATCATCTGAGCTTGGTAGACTCTATCTTTTGCTTTGCTAACCAACTGAGCTCGATGGACTCTGTCTAATAACTAACATGACATTTGTGTAACATTAAAGACAACACACAATTGAACAATTGTATCCAACAATCTCCCTCTTTGACATTGATGGCAACACAACATGTCATAGTAGAATGAAATTTGAGAACAAGTCTTTTTTGACAGAATATTTCTCCTTCTTAGATTTTATGTCACAAACTTCTCAAATATATTAATCTCCCTTTGTGAAGGAATTACATAGCTTCACAAACAAATTCAAATTTTAGAAGGATATGACAGTATACTCTCCCTCTTTGACAACACATGCCAAAGACAACACAAACCAAATGATTAGCAATGTACCTTAAGTACTGATTCATATGCAATGTTCTCATGACTATGCTACATCAACTGATAGATCTTCAACTTGATACCTGTTGATGCATCACTAAAACTTCATTTTAGTGAGCGTTAGATAGGGGAATGACCCCTAACTTACCTCTTAGATACAAGAATGCATCCTTATGTAATGGTTTGGTGAATATGTCAGCAATTTGTTCCTTTGTATGGACATATTCCAATCTAATCTCCTTATCCTATACTAATTCTCTGACAAAGTGATATTCTATTACAATGTGCTTGTTTTTTTAATGCATCACTGGATTTTTAGATATGTTAATTGCACTTGTATTATCATAGAACATGACAATAGGTTCTTTGATTTCCACCTTCATACCTTCGAATAACTATTTGACAATATTTGAACAGTTCATTGCCACTGCAACATACTCTACTTCTACTGTAGATTGGGATGTACAATTTTTCTTTTTACTTGTCCAAGAAACCAACCTCTTTCCAAGAAAGAAATCTCCTCCACTTGTACTCTTTCTATCATCAATGTTTCCTAACCAATTTGCATCAATAAACACTTTCAAATCTAGATTTCCTCCAAATTTGTACCATAATCCATAATCTTCAGTGCTTTTCAAGTATCTCATGATCCTTTTGATTGCCATCATGTGATTTTCTCTTGGTTTTGTTAAAAATCTTGCAACAATACCAACTGCAAGAGCAATATCTGGCCTTGTATGAACTACATATTGCAATTTTCCAATCATTGATCTATATAATGTTTGATCTACCTCTTTTGATTCATCATCCTTGGTAAACTTTAGTTCAGTGCACATAGGAATCCCAATTGGTTTGCAATCTTCCATGCAAAACTTTTTGAGTATCTCCTTGATGTATTTAGATTGAGTGATGTAGATACCATTCTTACTCTATTGAATTTGAAGACCAAAAAAGAATTTAATTTCACCAAACATTGACATCTCAAATTCCTTGTTCATTTTCTCTGAAAATTCTTTGCATAGATCATCATTTCCTCTAAACAAAGTATCATCCACAAATATTTCTACCAAAATAATCTTGTTATCTGGTCCTTTCTTGATATACAAGCTGTTTTTATCATTAGTTCTTTTAAAACCTATATGAATAAGATAGTTATGCAATCTTTCATACTATGCTCTAGGGGCTTGTTTCAAACCATACAATGGTTTGTGTAATTTGCAGACCATATCCTTCTTGTTTGGATCAACAAAACCTTCAATCTGTTCAATGTAGACTTCCTCATCTAGAATACCATTGAGAAATGTTGATTTGACATCCATTTGATATACCTTAAATCCTTTGTATGCAGCATATGCAAGTACGGTCCTGACACCTTTCAATCTTGCAATAGGAGCAAAAGTCTCTCCATAGTCTATTCCTTCTTCTTGAGAATATCCTTTACATACCAGTCGAGCTTTATTCCTTGAAACCTTACCATTTTCATTCAATTTATTTTTGAATACCGACTTAGTTCCAATCACATTTCTATCATTAGGCATGGGTACAAGAGTCCATGTTTTGTTCTTCTCTATTTGCTCCATCTCTTCATTCATAGCCTCAATCCAACTTTCATTTTCTAATGCATCTTTGACATTTCTAGGTTCAAAATCAACAAGTAAACAAGTACCTTTTAGCTTACTTCTTGTCATAGTACCTTCATAATTATCTCTAATGAGCTGATCTAGTGCATGATGTCTCCTGACATACTTGGCTAATACAAGTTCCTTGCCTTTTGAATGAATTGCATTGTCATCCTCTTGCACTTCAACTTCAGGTTCTGGCTAATTTGACTATTGCTCGGGCCCTTCAAATTAAGTAGGCATTGGCTCAATAGCATTTGAATGTGACTCGGGTTCAGTTTAAACTTCTTGCAACTCAGTTACTAAAGACTCAAGAGTAGAAGATTCCTGATTGATAGATGTATCTATCACTATATCAGGTTCAATGAAAATAAATCTCTTGTAATCTTCTAGTTCCTTTTTGCTTTCTTCTTTAGTCCTTTCTAAAAACTCATCAACTTTCACATGTGCACTTTCTATGACTTTGTGAGTAGACAAACTCAAACATCTATATGCTTTACTCTTGCAAGAATAACCCAAAAATATTCCTTCATCACCCTTCACATCAAATTTACCTTTTCTAGATTCTTTCAGAATGTAACATTTACTTCCAAATACTTTTAGGTAACTTACATTGGGTTTATAGCCATACCATAACTCATAGGGGGTTTTGAATGAGTCCTTCTTTAGTGGTACTTGGTTCAAGGTATGAACTGCAATGTTGATAGTTTCCTTCCAGTATTTGATAGCAATGTTCTTTTCAATCATTAAAGTTCTTACACAGTCCATGATAGATCTGTTCCTTCTTTCTACTATTCTATTCCAGGTGTTGATACTTGTCTTTTGATTCCCCTTTCAATGCAAAAGTTATTGAACTCATGGGAGATGAATTCACCACCTTTGTTTGACCTCAAGCATTTCAATCTTTTCCATATTTCCTTCTATACTCTAGCTAAATACCATTTTAACTTCTCGAATGCTTCTAATTTCTCTCTCAAATACATGACAGTCATCATTCTAGAGTAATCATCAACAAAAAGAATGAAGAACTTTTCTCCATTATAGCTTTCAATTCCAATAGGTTCACACAAATCAATATGCACAATTTCCAAAACTTCCTCAGACTGATAGTTCTTACTTTTAAAGCTATTTTTTCCCATCTTACCAATTTGACAATTCTCGCATAGGCCAACCTTGGGTTTCTTTATACTAGGAATGCCCCTTACTTTCCTGAATTTGCTTATTTTCACTAGATTATCAAAGTTCACATGACATAACTTTCTATGCCATAATCAACTTTCTTCAACTTGAGCAATAAAGCATAAACATTCACCAAGTTCAAGATAGAACATGTTACCTTTTGTTTGTATGCCTGATCCAATCAGCTTTCCTTTTTCATCTAGTAGTCTTGCTTTTCCATGCATGAATTCCACTTTGAATTCAATATTGATTAGTTGTGCCACACTCAAAAAATTGTGTTTTAGAACTTCAACCCAATAGGCATTATCACATACAAGTTCTTTGGTTAGTGAGATTCTTCCTCTTCCTTTTATACAATAAGGTTCATTATTACCAAATCTCACACTACCACCATCATAGTCTTCAAATTGTTTAAATTTTGTTTTATCACCAATCATATGATGAGAGCAACCACTATCTATAATCCATGTATCATTTTTTCTCACATGAGAGTCAAGTGTCATTTCATCTTCCTCATCATTATCAGATTCATCTTTCAGAGCAATGTAGACAATTTCATCTTCTTCATCATCAAAATCATTAGAATCCTTAGCCATGAAACATGTTTTCTTACCTTTGTCCTTGAATGATTTGAAATCTTTCTTGCCATTGTACTTATGTCCTTTCTTCTTATCCTTATTTTTCTTATTTGGGCACCTAGTAGCAAAATGACCAATTTCCTCACATGAAAAATAGATTAGAGGAACCTTACCTTTGTATTTCCCTTTGCCTCTAGAATATTTCCTTGCTAGTAGAGCTTCAACTACCTCAAGATCACTGTTAAAACTTTTTTTTGATTCTTCTTCACTTTCTGACTGAGAATCCTTTATCTTCTTGCCTTTTTCTTTGAGTGAAAGCTTGGCTTTAGCTATTGATTCAATGTTCCTGGAAGCTGGAACATAGTTGTCATAGTTATCTGGCTCAAATGCAATCAATCTTCCAACTATGGCCTCTAAATTTATCTTATGATTTGCTTCACATCTTCTTTCTTGAATTGTAGAAACTCTAATTGCATAAGTGGGAAGTAATGTTCTAAGAACTTTACTTACAACTATTTCCTCCTCAATGTCTCCTCCAAAAGCCTTGATTGCACTAACAACTACTTTGACTCTTTCATCATATTTGGCAATGTTTTCATCCTCTCTCATCCTCATCTGATCAAATTGTCCTCTTAGACTTTTTTCTTTAGCTCTCCTCACATTATCATCACCTCTATAGATATCTTTCAGCTTGTTCCACATTTCAAAGGTAGTTTTGCAGTCTTTGAAATCATCAAATTGTTCATAGCTTAGGGCAGATGCAATGTCTATCATCATGGTGTTATGAGTCTTCCTCTCAAAAATGTCATTAATAGATAATGTACCAGAAGGAGTCACATATTCTTCATCAAGATATTTCAATCCTGTATCTCCAATGGAAGCTAGATGGAGTCTCATGAGACCTTCCCATGCTAAAAAGTTATCTATGTTAAGCCTTGAAATTTTCCTCTTGTAAGACATCCTAATCTTTAGCTTAGATGCTTGAAATCCTTCCTACAAGCACCAAAATCTCTAATACCAATTGCTGAAAATATATATGGAGTAACTAAGAGGGGGGTGAATTAGTTACCACAAAAAAAATCCACAGACCCTTTAGATGCCTTATAAAACTAGTTACTGTTGTCACTCGGTAGCCACAGAGAAAAATTTTGTAACTCGGTAGATGCATTGTGTATTAACTTATTACTGATGTTTTAGGCATTCACAAAGATTTAACATGCATGCATAAAAGAAACATCATCAACACAAGAGACACCAAATTTAACATGGAAACCTAATATGGGAAAAACCACCAAGTATCTAGCTACCAGTTTTCACTCTTCTGAAGTGAACCCTGTTAGGAGCCAACCCTATTAAAGGTTACAATACACACTATTAGGTGTGACCCTATTAGAGGATTTAATCAGCCTGCTAGGGGTGGCCTTGCTAGAGAACTTTAGAATAATTCAATAGAACTATCCACCTTGTTAGAGGATTTACAAAAATAGTTGTTAAACCAACTCTATTAAGAGATTTAGGAATTATTGCTACAATGGTGAGAAAGTAACAATAAGTGACCTGGATGAGATGCAACTAAACTTTATTGATATATATCTCTATTCCACTTCACTAGATCCTCTTTGATCGAATACAACTTTGATGTTCCTCAAGGATATCTTATCCTTCTTTGAAATTTGCTCACACTTTCCTCTTCATAATTAACTCACTTGCATTCTCGCTCATTCCTCCATCATTCATTATGCATACTTTAGAATTCACAACTAGACCTTTTATTTATACCTTACAAATTGTCAAGTTAGCTCATTTACAAGTGACAATTACCAATAATCATTACATCAATCGGCTAGAAACTTTACATGAAACAATTAAACTTTATTTCCCAAAACAATGAAATCCTTCATTGGCCAACCCTACTCGGTAAACACTGCTCCAGAAATGATTTCCAATGTAAACCAAGTGAAGCTCAGAAATGACTACGAACTCTACAAAATCCTTCAAAGATGAGTGAACTTGGTAAACACTAATTTTCCTTTGCTGACCTTGTGAGCTTGGTAGAAACTGACTTCTATCACAGAAACCTTCAATGCTCGAGTGAGCTTGGTAGAAACTGTCTTCACAATGTAACTTCCAAAAATGCTTAGTAGACTTTGTAAATTTCTTTCCTAACCATCTAAGCTTGGTAGACTTTGTCTTTGTCTTTATTGACCAACTAAGCTCGGTAGACTCTATTTGATAACTAATATGACATTTGTGTAACATCAAAGACAATACACAATTGAACAATTGTATCCAACATGATATTGTAACTTAAGTATGTTGTGTAGGAATGGATGGTGGTGTTATAGTAGAGCTTCTTCATCATTCTACCTTTGTAACCCTAGCAAGATGATTCCTTTGACTCAAGGGAAGGTTATCCTTTTCATCGTCATCATCCTCTTCTTCCTCTTCTCGAATAACTTCTGCGACTGACAAAAAAGGAATAACATTTTTTATCACCTTTTGTTTCCTTTTCCTTTAACTAGAGTTTTCATCTTTATTTTCTTGGGAGCTGATGGAGAGGCTTCTTCTTCTTGTGCAAGTAGAGATAATTCATGTGCTTCTGCTTCAGCTCCTTGCCCTTTCTTTGGTGGTGGCACTAGCAGATTATCCTCAATCTAGATGACTTCTACATTTTCTACCCTTTGGTGTTATGGTGCTTGAGTTGCCTCTTCTTCAAGCTTAGCTTGTCGAGGGTAAGTTATTTTCTTTTTGGTTTTACCCTTCTATGCCCTGAAGTATCCAACTTCTCTATCAAGCTGATGCATTATTTATGGCCTTACTAGAGACTAAGCTATGAATGTTGGCACTATCACCTTGTCTCCTCTACCTTTCATTGGACGGGTTGTAGCTTGAAAAACTACATTTTGTGGAATCAAATCTAGCTTGAATGGTCTCTTGATTCATTCCTTAGTTAATTGGATGACATGCCTCGCCCTATGATTGATATATGTGTTTTCTTCTCTTTCAATCTCTGCATTCATAATAGGCCAATTGCATATCTTATCTCTATTATACAAGGGATCTAAAACATCTTCAATGTCTTGTTGCACAATCTTTAATGGGACCTTCATTTTCAAGGCACTCCCTACCAAATAGAGATTCATCCTACAATAATCCATTATTTAGATTTCGTAGTCATCCAATGATCCTTTATGGCATCTTCATGTTGGAATTGTTTTCCTTCCAAGTACTGAACTCTGCCAATGTTATCAAAATAGGGATGAGGAGAGTTATAATCCTCCAAGGGATACTAATCCTGTAGACACCTAAAAACCTTTAGAAAATAAAGTCTTTTTATTTTTTGAAAAATTTCTGATGACATCATCATTTATTAATTAATTATTTATTTAATTTATTTATTTATTTTTATGTCATTAAATCCCTTTATCTTAACTAAAAATATTTAATTAAGGAATCCCTCCCAAAAATGTTTAAATCTTATTTAAACATTATTTCCTTATTTATTAATTATTTAATTAATAAATTGACCAAAAAATCCAAAAAAAGTTTTAATAAATATCTCCTCAACCCAAACCCTTGAAATAAATAAAACTTTATTTATTTCCTAAAAAGTTCTAAACTATTCTAAAAAGTCTTTATCCTCATCGAAAGTCTAGACTCTTCTAGAAGATGTCTTTAAACTTAATCCTAATCCCCTCCTAACCTTGTCACATTCTCTAAACATGGGTTAAGACTTACTAACCCAAGCCAAAGTTAACAAATATCTCCTCCTTCACCCACCCTCATTAAATTCCATCCACTTGCCTATCCCTAAGCTAATCCTAAACTATCCTAATCCATCCTCTAATCATTTGCACAAGCCTAAGCAAGCTTAAAACCTTCCTAATCAAGCCCAAGTTGAAATTCCTCTTATCTCCCTCAAAATATCCCAACCATAAAACTTTATGAAGCCCACTAGGCCATAAATGACTCTTCCAAGCCCTTTTATTGCTCTTACAAGCCATTATAAGGGTTTTTATGAAGATTTTATCCCTTGAGCCTCCTTTTTTGACTCATCCTTCCCCTTTCCTCCATCCTCTCACCCTGTGACATGTGTCACTCCCTGATTGGCTGTAAGGAAGCACAATCCATGTGCTCTCCTCTCGTGCAATATGAGCCCTCCATGATCTTTTTCCCATCCTTGCATCTTAGCCCTCAATCCCTCAAGCCTCTTGCCTATAAATTGGATCCTTCCCCTTTGCAAAACAACACAATTCATGAAGTAGTCATAATGCCATTTTAAGAAGCCATTTTACGTCAAAACCATACACACACACCCAAATTCCAACTCCATTAGAAGCCCTTTTTGAAGCATAAGCTTGAGCATACATCCTATCTATTTAGACAAAGCCACTCAACAAGAGAGCTTCTTATTGAGCGAGTCCATTAATGGCTCATATTCTCAATTGAGAGCTCATCTTAGTCTATCTTGAAGTTTATGAATTTTGTTTAGTTTGTAGAAGCTTTATTTAAATTTGGTTTCTATTAGCATACTAACATTGCTCATATACATTTTGGCACGCCCGGTGGGACCCCGCATGGGTCATCTTCATTAGCTTTTTTAGTCAAATTTTGTATGTCATTTGCTAATTTTGGCTAATTTTGCTTGTTTTTGTGATTGGTAGGATTGTATAAATTGGTTTTGTAGGTCCACATGAGCATGAAGAAGACAAAGGAACTCATAGTCTATCTCATAGTGTTTGCAGATTTTTCAAGCTTATAGCTGGACAAATAACTTAGAATTCTTCTTCCTCTTCTTGTCTATATTCTTTTTATTCCATCTACTTCTTCTTCTTCTTCTTGTGGGAGATCTTGGCCTTTTTTTTTTAAGGAAGCAAAATCATACACACTTCTTTTTAGTGCTTAAAATGAACCCCTAAATCATACTTAAATCCATTAAAAACTAAAAATTTGCAAAAAAAAAAAAAAAATCTTTTAACAAGTGAAACTAAACCAATCCAATCATTTGCATTCTTGCAACATCAAGGTTTTAGATGCATTCATGCAAATTTAGGAACACTTTATTTTTGGGAATTTAAAAAGAACTTCAAGTTTCCATTTCAAAAGGTTCAAAATCAACACTAAGTGCACACTAAAATCTAAATCAAACTCAAAGCATCAATCAAGGATAAAATGAACCTCATTTGCAAATATTTTAAAGTTCTTTTAAAAATCTCATGAAAACTAAGAGTCCTAAATGGTTGCCAAAAATTGTCCTAAAAGCTTTGTTATTTGTTCCAAACAAATGTCTTGTTGCAAAATCTTGAATGTTTCTTAGGTTTTTCATGCATCAAAACAATCTAGGAATATCATTTTTGGGCTTAAAAAAATGCAAACTAGAACACAAAATCTTGAATGAAAACCAAAGTCCAAAGAGTCATTTTCACCTTTGAGTCCAAAACAATCTTGAATGATCTAAGGTTAAAACAAAGCACTTCAAATTTCTTAAAACAACACACAAAATCTCAATCTTGAATGCTCAAAGGAAAAAACTTGAATGTTTAATCACTTGTCTTTGAATGCATGTTGTTAAAATCACTTTTGAGTGCCATGGATTAAAATCAAGTTTGTTTTTTTTATGAATGCATGATTAAAACAACAAATCCAATCTTGAATGCCATAGATCAAATAATCATCTTTTGGGGCATAAAAAGAATCCACATTTTTGAAATCTTCTAAGTTATAAAAACTAATAAAGACGCTTTGAGTAAGTTTGTAGTTGGACTTACCCTCTTTAATCACCCATCAATTTAACCATTGGTTGCAATCTTAGCGCCATCTATGGGGATGGGTCCACCTAAGAGGGTGTTGAGTGCTCCACGCAAATCAAACTCCACTCACTTGGGTTTTTAGTGGTTTTTCTAAGTTAGAAAATTCCTTGAATGCGCATTAGTCTCGCTAACACTTCATTTGGGCATAAAAATTGAACAACTCTTGACGTGGAGGGCCTCCAGGCATGCGCTTGGCAATCGAGTTTCACACATCTTTGTTTTGGGCTTAAAATAAACTCACACTCAATCTTGAATGCCTAATAATCAATGAACATTGCATGGTTTGGACGCAGTTTCAATGATGCTCGCACTTCTTATGTTGACGATCTCTCGACTTTCATTATGCTGACGATGTTGTCAAATTGGAATGAACATTGTATGCCATAATCACAAGTGTCTTCAATCATAGCTTACAAAATCTAAATCATCAATTGGAATAAATGTGTGTCTTTTAAAGTCCAAGATCATGTATGTGGTCTTGTTTTACACTTTTTAGGAGGCCTGCTTGGGGATTTCATCACCCCTTGGGATGACCTCAACTCCAGCGTTCCAGTGGAGTATAAAAATTGGGAGGTGAATCCAAAGACACCTCTCTTGGAATCAAGATTTTGTCACTCGGGCTAAGCCTCAAGGAACTTTATACCCTTGAGAAGTGAAAGAGAAGTGGGTTACCACTCCTTTCGGCTGTGTGAAATCTTTTTGGTTTCATCTATGGATTTGGGCCTAATGTACCTTGCATATATCAAGGACTCCCTAGCTATAACAAATTTCATCCTTGTAGAAATCTTCCTAAGATGTTGGTGTGTTTGACGTGCTTGCTCCAAAATTTTGTCTGCTTGTTTGTTCATAGCTTTTGAATGAATGTTTGCCAACTTTGGTCAAAATCCCAAAAAAGTAGAAATCTCCCAGCTCAAGGCATACTTAGCGTAGTCACTGCCTCATCAAAAAATCATCCAAGCTCCCCCGCTGCAATCGAATCTATCTAGTTCCTTGCTTTAGAATAATCCCAAATCCAAAGTCTCTCCAAATCATCCCCCCCCAGCTAGCTAGCAACCCAATCCAAAATCACACCCAAGCCTTTAGAGAGTTGTCATTCTGCTAGAATTTTCTATCCAATCAATCCGACCAATCCACCAGTCTCACCGAGGTTATCCCTCTGATAGAGCATTATCTAGGGTAATCTAGCTTTATCACTTGTATCCCTCATCACCTTGAGCTAAAGGTTGGGATCCACAAGTGGTCAATCTTGTGTCATGCCCATAGGATCATTAGTCTATCCTCAAGTTGACACAACCACCACCAAATCCTACACATAGGAAAGCAAAACTCTCACCTTTTGACAGCATGCCCTTGAAGTCTTCCATCCACAGGAAAGCCAAAAATCTCCAACCAATCCTCCTTAGGTCTGTCATACAGCTTTGACTCTCCCTAGGAAATCTTTCATCAGCCAATCCAAAATTTGTGCTTAATCCAAATCCAACCATGAGCTTCCGTGTTCATCCATATGCAAGACCCCATCCCCTTCCAACTCATCATCAAAACATGAAATCCCAAACCTATCATGATGTGTTTGCTCGTATTGTCCTTTCTCCCGCTACATCCTATTCCAATGATGATGAAAATCTTGTTGACTATGACGAGTATCTTGAGAGCCTTAGAGGCCTTCCACCAACCATCCCCCAAAATCCAAGAGTTATTCCAAACTATCTAGTCATGCCATCTGATATCCCAGCTTCTCCTCCATCACCCAATCAACCAAACTTCCAATCTTCCACCCTCATCACACCAGCTATTCCTATCAATCCACCACCTCCACCTTCGCCACACGAGTCTCCAAGGAATCTCCTAGAGGAAATACAAGAAAAGCTGCCTCCAACAGTCGATAAGCCATGTCATCTAATCCAACCATGTGAAGTAGTTAGTGATGAAGCTTCCCCATCTATAATATCACCCCCATCTCCCATAGCTATCATCCCCATACCATTCATCAAATTGCTTAAAATCCTTCCACTTCCTGCAAGCATCAAATTCCCACCACCCATTGAATCGCTCCAAATCCAATCCACATCTCCTCCTCCAAGCATTATCCAAATCCCATATAATGAACCTCATGCATCCACTCCCATCCATTCCTGTCAAGATCTTGTCCAAAAGCATGTTGAAATATCCTCCGACAGAATAGCAGATCTTGCCATCCCACTTATTCCCCTACATAATCCACTTTTACCATCCCCTCCATATCTAAATCCTACCATCTTACTTATTCCATCTCAAGATCCCTTTCCTTTAGCCCACACAACTCAAGATCCTATCCTCCCATCTTTTCTGCTTCATGATCATACATCTCCCACAATCCATGATGATAGATCCATCGAAAAAGAACTAATTATCATATCCAAAGCTCCAACTCCTTCAGCTAGTAATGGACTCACATCTTGTGTTCCAAATAATGAACATCATATTGAAAAAAAGAAATGAAAATGTATTTCTAGATGTTGGTATCCCCGCTATTCCTGCATGGTCCCAAGTCCTTCCATCTCCACCCCAAAGTTCCCATCCATCTTATTCCGCATCTATTTTGGGCCCTCATCCTACTCCTTATCTCCAACCCTCCATTTTGGGTCCATATATCCCTTATCTAAATCCCACACCCTTTCCATCCATTTTGGGTCCTTACATACCTAATATGAATCCTTTATCCCCTCCATCTATTTTGGGACCTACACCTTCCCCGTTTCCATCTATTTTGGGCCCATATCCTTCCTTCCCTCCATCCATTTTGGGCAATTATATCCATCCATATCCTATGTTCCAATCTATCCTTCCATCCCCTCAAATCCACTAGCTAGATCATCAAAGGCACTCACCCTTGAATCCCTTCCAACCTTTAAACCCTATCACTCCATCAATTATTCCTCCATCTCCTCCATGCTCTTGTTCCCATCCCATGGCTAATAGAAGCATATTGGATGCCAAAATACAAAAGCATAAATCCAACAATCCACAAAAATCCAAGTCTCAACATGTCCCTTCTAAAATACATGTTCAAAACAAGAAACATTTAATCCCAATCAAAGAAAAAGTAAAGAGGCCACAAAAGCCCAAGCTAAAAAAGTCAAAAATCATGTGGATACCCAAGATGCTCATAAAAGAAATGCATCTCAAAGAAAAATCTCAATTGGCATCCATTCATGCTACTCAAAAAGCCTCATCCATCCATCCTTCATCCAAATCCCCATATAAGCATCCTTCATCCGCCCAATCCACTTTTAGTCCATATGCTTCTTATCCTAAATTTTCCATCCTCCATCTTCCAACTCTACTTTTAGTCCTTATCTTTCTCTTCCTCCATTTTCTCCTCAACCTCACTCAAAACCATCTTTCCCACTACTTTATCACCTCTCGAGGTGTGTGCCAATGATGATCTTTCCATTTTCCTCATCCATTTACCCACAAGCCTTATGTCTTCGCATCCATTATCTGTCAAACTCCCACCCACCATTCCACTTGTTCAATCCAATCCTTTTTCATCCATCCTACCAACATCTGTGAGCCAAAAATAGCTGAAGAAAGCAAAAATCATTCTAGCTAAGTCAAAAATTCAAAAAGTCAAAAAAAAATATAAAGAAAAATAAAGTGTCCACTAATGAAAACTTGGCAATTCAAGCGCCTTGGACAAGTACCATGATGAAAACTTGGCAAAAAAGCATCATGCATAATCCCGCCATCCCTAGCTTAGCCTATCACCCTCATGCTTTTGGTCATCTCTTGACATCCAACTCCATCTTCCAATCTATCCACCTATCCTCCACCCTCCATCTTCCATCTCACACCATCCACTTATCTCCTGCAGCTTCAGCCAACCATCCCAGCTATCATCCATCTCCCTAGCCCCTTCAGCTTTTTCCATCCTAGCTTCAATCCTATCACATCCATCATAAGACCTCCTTCTGCATGTTATCTTCTAATTGGGGGCACTATATTCCTTGGAGATCTTGTCTTGTCCATCCTCCCTTGTCATTGGTATCTAGCTCTAGGCTATCCTCATGCAAACCCAATGTCATCTCTTTGTATCCATCATAATCCTAGCTATCTACCATCCTATCTAGCCATCTCATCCTACTCCTCTAGCTATCCTTGGTCACAAAATCTCTCATCATCATTGGATGCATCCTGCCAAATCCATATCTTTCGCTATCACCCCACCCTTAGCTTTCGCATCTTGCACAACATCGAACCATCCCACTATCCTATCATCCTGAGCTTTTGCCTACTTGTAACTATCTTGGTCAGCTTCATCTTGTAAATATCTTGGTCCGTCAGTGTGTACATCCTCTTTAGCTTAGTACCATTGTATCTATCTATCTTTTGTGTCAGTTCCTCCTTGATCAGCATCTTGAACACATCACACAACCCTTGGTTAGCTATTCCAATGCATCCTTTAACTAGATCTCCTGTCACCAAAGCGTTATCCTTCTTAGTTCAGCTTGCCAGACGCATCACTCATCTAGATCCATCAACTTAGGTGCTCTCTAATAGATCCTTGCAAGATATAGCTTTCCTCATGTCTGATCTTGGTCCATTAGTACCTCGTCCTACCCATCTTGTTGGCAAACGGTTCTCTTTTGGATTTTTGCTTTCTTTTGATTTGGACTCTTCCCTATTGGGTCTTGAAATATCTTTTCCAAGAAATCTCCTTGTTCCCTCCTCAAGGTTGCCACGATCTTCCATATCATGGTATACTGCAAATGGGGCAATCAGAGTGTAAGGTCTTGATCATGTCTTTTTCTTGTTTTCTTTTCTTCTTGTGGGTTACCCAGTGTCGTTTCCACACTGCTTCCTCTGGGATTCATGTGTGATACTGGGGCAATCCTTGCGTGTTTTTTTTGAGTCAATTTTTCAGTCCTCTGGACAGTTGGTGAAAAGGCCTTGATGTTCTTGGTAACCTTGGCAATTAACCAACAGTCCTATAGCAAATCTAGTGCTCAACTACATGGTGGTACTTCTCTTTGAAGTATCCCCTCGCTCAAAAAGCTTCAATGGTTTTCCTTCATCTCCATTATCCTCCATCCATATCCAACATCCGTCTCTCCTACCCCAGCTTATGCATCAGTGTCTCTTTGAATCACTCCTCACCTTTAGCTTTAGGGATCCACAATCCTAGTCTTAGGGATCCACCAATCCAAATCAATCCACCAAGCCTCATCTTTCGAGATCCACAATCCTAGTCCTAGGGATCTCCGAAACCCATCTTCTGCCAATCTAACTCTTTGAAATCCTATTGCATCAACTTTATAATCCCCTCATCCATCTCCCTATCCTAGATTCCTTTTTATAGCACTTCGCTCCTTCATCCTCCACCTTCCCTAAAGTCTTAAGCTTGCTTCCTCTTATGCATCTGATTCTCCTTTATCATTCTCCCATAGTGAGAGTTTCAGCTAATTTAGCCTCTTCTCTTAAGCCAATCTGAGTCTTCTTGCTCATCTCGGATTCTTGTACTTTTCAAGAAGTCGTCGAGCCTCGCTTTCTCTCCCCGCCGCCTTCTTGAGGGGGCATCTTGCAGTCCATTCTCTCCTCTTCTACTCTAGCCTTGGGCATCTTATTTTCTTATCTTTGATGCCATGCCACTTGTGGCATCACATCAAAGAGGGGAAAAATGTAGACACCTAAAGACCTTTAGAAAATAAAGTAATTTTATTTTTTGAAAAATTCTTGATGACATCATCATTTATTAATTAATTATTTATTTAATTTATTTATTTATTTTTATGCCATTAAATCCCTTTATCTTAATTAAAAATATTTAATTAAGGAATCCCTCCCAAAAATGTTTAAATCTTATTTAAACATTATTTCCTTATTTATTAATTATTTAATTAATAAATTGACCAAAAAATCCAAAATAAATAAATAAATTATTTTTTGCCCAAAACTTGGCCAATTTCCTTAAGACCACTAACCTCTTCCAAAATCTTATAATCCTTCTTTAATTTTGATTAAAGGCTAATCCCATCATTTCCTACCCCTAATCCCAACTCAAAATATTTAATTAAGATTAAATATTAATCCTCATGTTTATTAAAAAAGTTTTAATAAATATCTCCTCAACCCAAACCCTTGAAATAAATAAAACTTTATTTATTTCCTAAAAAGTTCTAGACTATTCTAAAAAGTCTTTATCCTCATCCAAAGTCTAGACTCTTCTAGAAGATGTCTTTAAACCTAATCCTAATCCCCTCCTAACCTTGTCACATTCTCTAAACATGGGTTAAGACTTACTAACCCAAGCCAAAATTAACAAATATCTCCTCCTTCACCCACCCTCATTAAATGCCATCCACTTGCCTATCCCTAACCTAATCCTAAACCATCCTAATCCATTCTCTAATCATTTGCACAAGCCTAAGCAAGCTTAAAACCTTCCTAATCAAGCCCAAGTCGAAATTCCTCTTATCTCCCTCAAAATATCCCAACCATAAAACTTTATGAAGCCCACTAGGCCATAAATGACTCTTCCAAGCCCTTTTATTGCTCTTACAAGCCATTATGAGGGTTTTTATGAAGATTTTATCCCTTGAGCCTCCTTTTTTGACTCATCCTTCCCCTTTCCTCCATCCTCTCACCCTGTGACATGTGTCACTCCCTGATTGGCTGTAAGGAAGCACAATCCATGTGCTCTCCTCTCATGCAATCTGAGCCCTCCATGATCTTTTTCCCATCCTTGCATCTTAGCCCTCAATCCCTCAAGCCTCTTGCCTATAAATTGGATCCTTCCCCTTTGCAAAACAACACAATCCATGAAGTAAAGTCATAATGCCATTTTAAGAAGCCATTTTACATCAAAACCATACACACACACCCAAATTCCAACTCCATTAGAAGCCCTTTTTGAAGCATAAGCTTGAGCATACATCCTATCTATTTAGACAAAGCCACTCAACAAGAGAGCTTCTTATTGAGAGAGT
Organism: Cupressus sempervirens; assembly: GCA_028749045.1. NCBI lineage: Eukaryota > Viridiplantae > Streptophyta > Pinopsida > Cupressales > Cupressaceae > Cupressus > Cupressus sempervirens. The sequence continues at coordinate 772,796,623 of CM053785.1, read as the reverse complement.
CCATTAATGGTTCATATTCTCAATTGAGAGCTCATCTTAGTCTATCTTGAAGTTTATGAATTTTGTTTAGTTTGTAGAAGCTTTATTTAAATTTGGTTTCTATTAGCATACTAACATTGCTCATATACAGATCCTACTTAGACTCAAAAATCATGATATCCTACTTCTATTTAACACTAAATAGACCTATAGTGATGAGCCATACATAGGTCTCCTTATGCTACTTTCTTACTCTCTCATATGCAGATGAGAGTTGTCATGAAACTTCTATTAATATAACTCTATCACAGGGATACCTACGAAGCTTCTTTGGATTCACAATCATACCCACTACCCTCAAATAGGTGAATGTTTTGAATTGGATGTAATAGGCACCTATTTCTATAATCTTTGATGTTGCCTCTTTTGGCATCCTTTTCACATAATCTCCCTCAATGAACTAGATGATTATGAAAATGAAGGCATCATTCACTATTATGTATTCCTTTTTTTGAGCTGAAAGCTTTTTCCTCATCAATTAGGGTTATACCACATAAGGCCATGCATTAGCATCTTGCAAGTTTCCTTTTTTAACAACCCTGGATAATTTCTTACTCTTGTAGCTAATAGGTACACCAAACAAGATGTCATATAGAACCTTCGGCTATTTTTTACCACCACCAATTGTTCATCTAAACTCTCACTAAGAATTGAAGTGCAGTTAATTAGCATCTTTGTTGTTCTAATGGTTTCAATAAAGTGTACCATCCATATATTCAAGTGTCCTACTACTGGTAATCCCATAACTCTACTCAAGAGCACTATAGAATGTTTGATATCATCTTTAATATAAACTCTTGTCATATCTACTTTTCTTGCTTTTGTCCAAGAGGAGTCTTATCAATGAGATATGATGATTGAATAATTTCTTGTGCTTCCTCTTCATGCTCTCTATACCACCTTTCTATTAGATGATATGTCACTCTTATATATTGATCTACCCTTGGAAGATGGAAAACTTTCTCAATGTTCTTAGGCCTCAGATCTAGGATGATCTATCCAGTTATGCTTTTTATAATTCTCTCCTAAAACATCATTTTCTTCTAATGTCATAATCAACTCAAAAGACTGTACTGAAACCAAGTGTGATGTTGTATTTACTAGCCCCGATCTAATGAGTGCAAATTGCATTTGAGACCTCTCAGTTGGTTTGTTGCATAGGACTAAGAACACATTCTAGTCAATATGGCCTAGCTCAATGTCTCAAATCTCTAAATATGCATCCTCGAAGTGTGACTTTGATGGAATGCCTTGAAATTTGAAGACCACTGATTTCGGAGCCATCTTTGTAGCAAGGGTGGATGAGGAGGAAGCCATTTAATCTAGCCAAAAAAGACATCCATTAGTCTAGAAGGTTGAAAAAATTAATCAAAATAAACCCTAGTTATGACAAAAACAAACCCAGAACATAATATCCTATAAAAACACCTAAAAACCATGAAAACACCTCTGGAAGACAAAACATTGGTGCATCTTGCACATCTTAAGGGTGTGTTAGGTGTGCCATTGCTAAGAAAAACCCTCAACACTTAAGGGTCCACATCTAACACACCTTTTGGGGTGTGCTAGGTGGGCATTATAATAATGTAGTAATTATGTCAACTGTAGAAAAAAAAGGGTGTGCACATAGCACACCTTGTGTGGTGCACTATGTGTGCACCCTTACTTTGTATGTGAGGATGTTTAGCCTTTGAAAGGTGTGCATGTGTGCACCTTGGATAGGTGCACACATGTACATCTTTCACTTGGTGAATAGTTTTTCTTAGGTTTTGTTTTTATTAGGTTTTTAAGGGAGAAAAGGTGTGCACCTTCTAACATTGTTTTTGTGTGTGTTGTGTGTGCAGGAGATGAAGTGATATGGCACACCTTATCAAGTGTGGAGCTGCATAATTCATTTAAGTGGAGGGAAGAATGAATAAGAGAAAGGAGGGTGTCATAGGCCCAGGACGGAGCACACCTTTGGAGGTGAAAACCTGTGCATGTAGACAAGTGGGCAGTTCCAAAGGGAAGTGCTCCCACATTAGCACCCTTAGCACACTAGCATGTGCTAGGTATGCTAGTGCACACCTTTGGATAAAAAATTCAATTTTCTCTCAAAATTTCTAGTTTCTAACAAATGGGTCTTCCGGCAAAGAGTCAGACTAAGCAAAAACACTAGGCAAAACCCTAAAAAAGACTCAGACCCCAGATTAGGGATCTAGAAAGTTTAAAAAATACACTAGGGGGTCCTCATTTCTAGGAGAAATGGGGCATTCTTTGTGAAACCACAACAAATATCCCTGACAAAAGGGAAGAAATGACAAAGGCATTTCTTCATCAGCAAACATTCCTCTAATATGTATCAAACACCAACTGAATTTGAATACTCCAAGCATATTTCAAGTCACTTTGTAGTCAAAACCTTAGAATATCAAATCTCCCAGTTTACTATGTGTTGTATCCATTTTCTTTGACATCTCAAAATTCAATCTATCAAAAGCTTCCAACAACTTGGAAACAATCTTCCACCTTTCTAGTCCATTCATTAGGAATCCTCATGAAAGTTGTTTATCAATCTCTTGTTTGACCAAATGAGTGAATCAGTCCTGAGGGCTCTTAATGGGTTATCAATTTTCATTTGAAGTCCTCGATAATCTTCTAAAAAAATTCTTCATGTAGCTTGCATGCTGCCATTTGATTCTTTGATGAAGCAATTATTTTGATACTAGATAACCTATTTGGAGTGCATATCCCTATAGTCAGATTACCTTTCTCAGACTTTGTAGAATCTTTCATTCTTAACACCATTTTTCCTTTTTTATTTTCTTCTATACTGTGACCATTCTTAGATGGTATGGCCAAGACATTGATGTTGTTTCTCAAATTCAATCTTTAGTGAACATCCCTTGTGTTCCTTTTTCAAGAACTTTATAGAAACTCTCACGCTAAATAATGATCTTAGCAATTCCTTCAAGAAGACCCTTTTTTTTGAACCAATAGGGTTTGGACCATCCCTTGTTGCCATCGACCTTGGTTCAAAAACACCTAAGACAATTGATCTTCAAATTTGCAAAGTGTTGAAAATTTGTTGATCTGCAATTCTAAATTCAAGACTGAAAGTCCTTTATTACTGCAAGTAACATCCATTCCTCAGTTAGTATAAGAAATAAAATCATTTAAATGTTTTGACAAAGAAATACCTCTTCCCTAAAGTCAAAACCAAAATGGTCTAATGAGATACATCAAGATAAAATCTTGAGTCCACCTAACCCCCAGACTAATGCAACTTTGAAAGCAAACACATAACTGAAAACAAATACACTTACAGAAATAAATACACTTGCAGAAAGGATTTATTTATTTTTTTGCTTTTAGGCCTCAAAGTAATGTTTTAGGAATTTCCTATTGACTAGTAATGGAACCAATTCCTCTTGCAAGGAACTTAGCCTAAAATTATTTTCTCCTAGAATTTTTGCGATCTGATAAGGACCAATCCATAAGTGTTGAAACTTAGTGTGGCTAACTGGCTTTTCTTTTGCCTTATCCTAGAGAAGAGAAAGGTCAAATATTCTAAAAGATTTTATCATGGCCCTCTTGTTGAACCACCTCTTAACGATAGCCTAATGTTTCCCCATATTCTCTAAAGCAACTATCTATTTCTCATCCATCTCTAAAAGATTCATTACTCTAATCTGAACCATATCAGCATCGTAAGCATACCCACTCATGAATTTCAAAACAGGAATCTTGAGATTAAGTGGGAATACTAGCTCTTGTCTATAGAGTAGCAGATATGGAGATTAATAGTAATAGATTTCCAAAATCCATTTGTAAAATATGAAGTTTTCTGAATTCAATTGTGTGTGTTTATTTATCATCAACATTTTGGATCACACTACATGATCCATCATCAGGATGAGAAAGTGTAGGATAGTGGGTCATCCTGCATTTTCTCATCCTGATGATGGATCATGTAGTGTGATCTGAAACTTTGATGATAAATAAACACACACAATCGAATCCAAAAAACTTTATATTTTAGATATGGAGATGTTCCCAAAGCATTCTTGACAATAAATCAGTTTTTCCATAGTGCATATTTGAGTTGAGTATGCCAATCTTTAGGATTTTCCTTTAACAAATGTCTTATTACCATGATCAAGTTCTTATTTGTAGATTCAGCCATACCATTTCCTTGTGGATAATAATATGAAGAAAACTTGATTATAACCTAATTTTCTAGTGCCCATTGGGTAAGGGAAATTGAAGCAAAAGTTGATCCATTATCGCACACTAGAAAGAATGGCACCCCAAATTTGGTAACAATGTGTTCTTCTAAGAACTTTGTAACCACCTTCACCATGAAATGTCTGAAAGTTTTATCCTCTATCTAGCGCGTACAACAATCAATAGCTGTAAGAAAAAAAGTGTGTCCAATTGATGATGGTGGGTTCACTACACCAATGAAATCTAGCCCCCACTTTGCAAAGGGGTGTACCTCAAACACTCATTGTAGTGGCATTGCAGGATGTGTTTCTCTATTAGCACTAGTCTAACAAATATGGCAAGTATACACATGTTCAAAAGTATCTCTAAAGATCATAGGCCATAAATACCTTGATCTTGAAATGAAATGGGTCATATCCTTTTTTGAACCATGTCTTGTACCATATTAATCATGAAACTGTTCCAAAACTTCTGTTACTTCTTCAAGCCCCAAACATTTTAAGTAAATTCCTTCATAGTTCCTTTTGTATAATTTTCTATCATGTAGCATGTAGGATTCACACTTCATTTTGTGTCCCCTACACTATGAACTATTCATCCAATTAGGGTATTGATCTTGCAAAAGATAGTAAAAAATATCCTAGTACCAAACATCTGTTATTATACCTTGGTCAATATCAACTTGAGATACTACAATCTTCTTCTGATCTTCTACTACTATTTCACCATCAAATCAAAATTTCTTCTCATCCTCAATCTAATTATCAGCTATCATTCTTGATAGTCCTTAGCCTCTTACCAACTTCATGAGTTGAATCTCTAAATCAAATTCTTTAAGGATTTCCATTCATTTTACTCGCCTTTCACCTAGTTCATTTTGCATCAGTAATGTCTTAACCATAGGATCAGAAACAATCACATATACCTTACTCCTCAATATATAATGGTAGAATTTTTTTACCACTTTGATTAAAGAAAAAGACTATTTATCAAGGTTAGAATAATTTAACTTGACATTTTTCAAAGGGAAACTCATAAAGGCAATAGGCCTTTCATCTTCTTTATTCTTCTTTTGTGCAAGAATCTTGGCACATAAATATTTTGAAGAAAAAGAGTTTATTTTAAAAGGTAGTCCATAATCTGGACTCACCAGTACTAGGGCCATGGAAATGGCCATTTGATATCCTCAAGTGATTTCTTAATCTCTAGAGCCCATTCTATTTTTGCACCCTTTTTGAGTAAATCATTAAGGGGGTTAACTATTTCTGCAAATCCGCTTATGAACTTTCATAAGAAATTTATCTTCTTAGAGAAAGACTTAAGTTCCTTTCGATTGTGAGGAGGTGAAAACTTTAGAAAGGCTTTGATTCTATTACAATCAATGGAGATTTTGGCTTCAAAGATGATATGGCCAAGGAGCTTTCCTTTAGTAACCCCAAATGAACACTTCTTGAGGTTGAGAGATATGCCATATTTATGACATCTATTGAATACCTATCTTAAATCAACAATGTGAGTGCTTCAATCCTTTGAAAAGATAGTTAAGTCATCCATGTAGATGACTATACACTTGAATATTAACCCCTTAAAAGCTTTATCTATGGCTCATTGAGATGTAGCCCCTACATTAATCAAACCAAATGGCATCCTTCTATAAGAAAAAGTCCCCCATTTAGTCATGAAAGTAGTATTTAACCTATCTTCTTCCTCAACCATTACTTGGTTATATTCCACATATCCATCCAAGAAAGACATCATCTTGGAACCATTAACAATTTTTAGAACTTCATCCAATGAGGGCAAAGGGTAGTTATCCTTCTAAGATGCTAAGTTCAAATTACAAAAATCTACACAAAGACGAATCTCTCCAATCTTTTTCTACACAAGAACCAAGTTAGCAACCCATATAGAATAGCGAACGGGGAAGATAATCTTAGCATCGAGTAGTTTCTTGACTTCCTTCATTATCAAAGGTTTAATAATGGGATTAATAGGTCTTTTCCTTTGATAGAAGGATTTGGCATCTAGTTTCAATGGAATGTCATGCATAATGATATCATGATCATATGTTTTGAGCTCTTCATAGCTCCAAGCAATGACATCCTTGTATTTTGTAAGCAATTTGAGCATTTCTTCCCTTTCCTAAGCATTGCATTCCTTTCTAACCCTTACTATTTTAGGATCTTCATCGGTACCCAAACTATATAAATTACATTCCTCAATCCCCTTTTCTTTGACCATTATTTTGTTAAGTGTTGATTCATTGCGATCAAAAATGTGCTCCAACTCAACCATCCCTTTAGGGGTAGTGTCGGTCTTCAATTTTAGGATCCCATCTTCATCTTCAAGTTCATCATCTTGAGGTTTATCATCCAGGCTTTCATCAATCTTTTTCCCTTTAAAGTGGTCATTACACATGATAAATTCAAGTAAATGTTGATCATCTTGAAAGACTTGGAAGTTTGTAATATTGTCTGGGATAAATAGGGCAGCAACCAATTCTTCTGTAAATCTTTTCAGTTTTGTTCCCTCGATTGGTTGTAATGTGCTATCTAAAATGGCAAGGGCATCCACTACCATGTTTTTCTTCCTTGGAATTGAATTTATGTTCAAAGCTAAAAAAATCATCCATTAGATCCCATACTCTTTTCCTGTAGGCAAGCAACCTCCTATCATTGCAAGAATATACCGATTTCACTTGTCTTATCACTAACTAAGAATCTCCCTCGATTATGAGAGTTGTGATTCCTTTATCAAGTGTGAAAAGAAGTCCTTGGATCAATGTTTCATAATCTACAACATTATTATTACATCTAAACTATAATTAATATGTTACATAGAAAGACTTACTTTTTAGGTTGATTAACTCAATACTTATGCCAGCTCCCAATTTGCACTTGGAACCATTGAAGCAGAGTGTCAAAATTAGATCTTCTTTGGGCTTCCTAAATTTATGCTTATTCATCCTTAGCTTTTCCTTTACTTGGGCCTAAAAGGATTGTTTCTTGGGGATCCACTATAGTCTCTCATGGGGTGGACTTGATGATCTTCCATTGTTAGTCCTTGATATAGGAAGTGTATGTTTTTCTTGTTTGTCCTAAATTTCCCCTATTAATTCCATAACTTTTTCCACTTTCAACTTTGGATGAATGACTATTGAATCCCATCCTTGACCTTTTATGTATCATATCCTTCTTTGAACTTTGATCATACCTAGTGGGGGAGAAGAAAAACCTCGACCATCTGAAGAGGTATCACTGTACGATGCATTTAGATCTTAAATTTCCTCTTCAATGTTTTCCATAGATTCAGATATGTTTGTAGAATTTTGACTTTATGTAGGTTCATCCTTTGGAATGTTTCCACTCGTTATTTCCATTATCTATGTTAAGACTTTAACAACTGCTTCTTGGCAATGTGAACATTCAAACTCTATATGACTAACTTTATGCAACCTGGAAAATCCTGGGAGGAGCAGAATATTGGGGTTGGCTTCTTCACCTAAGGATTGTAAGTTTTCCACCATGTTGTCTATGAATTGCATCACAATTTATTCTTTTAGGATGGGAATCATGGATCTTCCATTGTGATTAGTTGAAGTTGTATCAAAAGTCATTACTTTATAAGAGCCCAAATTTGATTGTAAGAATGCAACCTCATTTGATGCATTGTATTCTATAATTATTATTTTTAATTTTGGCTCTACATCTATCTTGATCTTATTATTCAACCCTTTCCATGGTAGCCACAATTGATTAAAATCTATAGAAAACCATCCTCTTAAGCATTTTGTCCATTCTCTACTTAGTAGCAATCTGTATGTCTCAAGAATCTCAACCGCATGTATGTCAATGATGTCTTGAATTTGGTGGTCAACTATCAATTGAATTTGAACATCTTTCAACACACTAATGACTTTTACTTTTGTATTATCCAATTGTATCACTATTCGATTAGAAGACTAAGGAGTGACTCCCAACCTTTTGTGCTATCAATTGTGGCATAACACTACAAGAAGCTCTTGAATCAATTAGGAAATTATGAAGATTCTCCCCATATATCCTGATGCTAATCAAAAATGGGGGCACCTCAACCTTATCTTTGAACATAGTTGGCATTACCTCTGACTCATTGACTTGTTGAGATATTATCTTTTGAGGAATAGTATTCGTATTATGGGGTGCCTTTGTATGATCAAGATTTTTCATCAATGTTTCTTGTTGATGAGAACAATTTTTTAGCATGTCAAACATGGACATGTTGACCTTTTTTCATTTCAAATCTTCCACAGCACTATACTTTTCAGTAGACCACGTGGGATTTTTCAAGATTGTAAGAACATTTCCTTGATTTTGATTTTTTTGTCCTTCATATGGGAATCTAATTGGCACCGAATTGTTACTCACTCTCATATTGGGAGGAGTTGGTTGTAATGCTGAAGGAATCCCATCTGTCATAGGTTCTTTTCAACTTTGTAGATTGTAAGTATTATGATTGTCATTTCAAAAAGAAAACATCTTTTCTAGTTGTGTATCTAGTTCCTGACTAAATGAAAAAGATAATTTTTCATTGGCTAGTTGTTCCATTTTTGTGTTATGTGTAGATTCATGGGATTATAGCAGCATAGCATTAAATTGTATGGGAGGCACATTATCATTTGCTTGTGAATTTTGATTCATTTCTTGATTTCCATTATATTATGAACCATCATTGTTAGGTGTGTTTTGACTATCATCATACTAATTGATGTCCACATACTAAACATTATTATTATTGTTATCTATAAGAATACTTCCATTTTTTGGACGAGTGTTCCCTTATCAATTTTGTCTTTGAAAATCGTTGTTGTGATTAGGAGGACTGAAATTGTTTCCTCCCTTATTGTTTCCTACATTATTGTTCCCACTAAAATTCCTATTGTAGTTTTGACAGTAATTTTTGTTGTTGTAAGGACCAGCATTATTTCTCTGAAAGTTTTTATTGTCCTTGCGAAAATGTCAAGCGAGTTAGCTCATTATTCATTTAAGACATGGTCTTCTTCATCTAACCAAACTTAGAGGCAAAACTATTGTTTGCTTTAGCAAAAGTTGTTTCCTTTTGCTCAAAGAAAGTAGCTTTTGGAGGTTCATATCCTAGATATGTTATAGCCAAGGTTTGTAGAGCGGGTGCCTACTATAATGGAACTAGATTCATTGGTATGAATTGGCTAGGCATCTCAAGTGCTCTGATAGGATATGTTGGCATCATTGTAATATCTTAAGCTAGAAGCATCAATCCTCCTCCATTCGGATTGGCCTACTTAGTAAAGGCAATTTCTTCCAAGAAGACTTTATCCAATGTGTCGATATTTGTTGCAGGAAGTCTTCTTTGGAAAATAGTAGTAAGATGGTCCATAGCATTCAAATAAATTTGAATTGTGGCTTCAACTAGTATAGTGTATGGTGTTTCAAGCTTGTGTTATGCCATATGAAAGTGATGGTTGAAGAGTGAAATTGTCTCAGCTGGGTCCCTTTTGATTGATATGAATTGATGATGTATCACACCTAAGTTGATGAAAGTGTTGAATTATTCCAAGAACAATTTTTTGAAAGTATCCCAATCTCCAACACATCCAAGTGGAAAATTAACATACCAATTAAAGGAAACTTCTCCCAAAGAGTAGGGAAATAAGTGAAGAACCACATTCTCATTAGCAATCTTCTTTTAGTTGCAAATTTCCTTGAATACCTTGATGTGATCTTTAGTAGTTCCCGTCTCTCCATAGATGACCCTTGGGCACAGGATTCTTAGGAAGGTCATTGAGTACACTTGTCAAGTTGATTGGTGAGTCTACAACATTTGTGAAGAAGGCCATTATAGGATTTGGCAAAATACTTGTGGAGGTAGAACTAAGAAAGATGATGAAATGTTGGATGGAAGTGGTAGAATTTGAGGGAATCCGTTGTTGTTGTGAGGCTTGCAAAAGTGGGTAAGTTTGAGGAAATCATGTGCACTAGGTGGAGATCTTAAAAGCTCACTGAAATGGAGATGATGGATCAGGATCTTCAAGTTTGCATAAATTCTGAAAAAAGCCCACCTCTACAGAAGCACACTTTCTCAAAAATATGGTGCACCTTAAAACCTTGTGCACCTTAGGACAGTGACAATTCAGAAAAAAATTTAAACTTGTAAAAAATGCATAATTTTGAAATTGTAAGTTTTTTTTCTTCTATTTTGAATGGTTGAGGCCCTCCTTCTAGTGCCACTTACCTGACATAAATACTATACTATTAGGGTGCGCACCTAGTGCACCCCAAAAGGTACACTAGGTGCACCCTTAAGTGTTGAGGGTTTTTTTTAGCAATGGCACACCTAGCACACCCTTAAGGTGTGTAAGGTGTGCTAATGCTTTATCTTCTAAAAGTGTTTTAATGGTTTTTTAGGTGTTTTTATAGGATTTTACATTGTGGTTTTTTTTGGTCATAACTATGGTTTGTTTTAATTAATTTTTTCAACCTTCCAAACTAATGGATGTTTTTTTTGGGCAAATTAAATTCCTTCCTCCTCATCCTCCCTCACTACAAAGATGTCTTTGAAACCAATGGTCTTCAAATTTCAAGGTATTCCATCAAAGTTACACTTCTAGGATGCATATTCAGAGATCTGAGACACTGGGCTAGGCCATATTGAATGAAACGTGTTCTTAGTCCTATGCAACAAACCAACTAAGAGGTCTCCAATGGTATATGTACTCATCAGATTGGGGCTAGTAAACACAGCATCACACTTGGATTTAGTATAGTCTTCTGAGTTGATTATGTCAATAGCAAAAAACTATGTTTTAGAGGAGAGAGTTGTAAAAAGAATAACTGGAGAGATCATCCTAGATCTAAGACCTAAGAACATCGAGAAAGTTTTCCATCTTCCAAGGGCAGATTAGTATATATGATTAACATATCATCAAGCAAAAAGGTGGCATGGAGAGCATGAAGAGGAAGCATCAAAAACTATTCAATCCTCATAGCTCATTGATAAGACTCCTCTTGGAACAAAAGCACGAAAAGTAGATATGACAAGAGGTTATACAAAAGATGATATCAAACATTCTATAATGCTCTTGAGTAAAGCCATGGGATTACCAGTAGCAGGACACTTGAATAAATGGATGGTACACATTATTGAAACTAATATAATGACAAAGATGTCAATTGACTGGGCTTCAATTCCCAATGAGAATTTAGATGAACAACTAGTGGTAGTCAAAAACAACCAAAGGTTCTATATGACATCTTATTTGGTGTACCTATTAGCTACAAGAGCAACAAATTATTTGGGGTTGTTTAAAAAGGGCAACTTGTAAGATGCTAACACATGGCCTTATGTAGTGTACCCCTAGTTGGTGAGGAAAAATCTTTCAAATCACAACAAGGAATACAGAATAGTGAATGATGCCTTCATTTTCACAATCATCCATAAGATGCAAGGGCAAAGATTACAAAAATAGGCACCTATTACATCTAATTCAATACATTCACCTATTTGAGGGTAGTGGATATGATTGTGAATTCAAAGAAGCTCCCTAGGTATCCTTGTGATAGACTTATATTGCTAGAGATTGCATGATAACTCTCGTCTGCGTATGAGAGAGTAAGAAAGAAACATAAGAAGACCTAAGTATGGTCCATCACTATTTGTTTGTTTAATGTTAAAAAGAAGCAAGATATCATGACTTTTGATTTTGAGTGGGATCAGTATCCCTTGGAGGATTATAACTCTCCTCATCCCTATTTTGATAACATTGGCAGAGCTCAGTACTTGGTAGGAAAATAATTCCAACATGAAGTTTCCATAGAGGATCATTAGATGAATGCAATGGATGACTATGAAATTTGAATAAGGGATTATTGTAGGATGACTCTCTATTTGGCAAGCAATGCCTTGAAAATGAAGGTCCCATTAAAGATCATGTAGCAAGACACTGAAGAGGTTTTAGATCCCTTATATAGAAGAGATAAGATACCTAATCGACCTATTATGAAAGTAGATATTGATAGAGAAGAAAATGTAGATATCAATCATAGGGAAACACATGTCATCCAGTTAACTAATGAATAGATCAAGAGACCATTCCAGCTGGATCCAATTCCACAAATTGCAATGTTACAAGGTATAGCTCACCCAATGAAAAGTAGAGGAGCCAAGGTGACAGTGCCAACATTCACAGCTCAATCTCTAGTAAGGTTAAAAAAAGTGCATCAACTTGATAGAGAAGTTGGATTCTTCAGGGCACAGAAGGGTAAAAACAAAAGGAAAATAACTTCCCCTCAACAAGATGAGCCCAAAGAAGAGGCAGCTCAAGCACTAAAACACCAAGGGGCAGAAAATGTAGAAGTCATCCAGACTTTAGATAATCTACTAGTGCCACTACTAGAGAAAGGGCAAGGATCTGAAGTAGAAGCACAGGGATTGTCTCTGCCTACATAAGAGGAAGAAGCCTCTCCATCAGCTCCCAAGAAAAGAAAGATGAAAACTCTAGTTAAAAGGACAAGGAAACAAAAGGTGATAAGAAAGGTTATTCCTTTTCCATCAGTCCTAGAAGTTATTTTAAAAGAAGAAGAAGAGGATGATGATGACAAAGAGGATAGCCTTCCCTTGAGTCAAAGGACTCATCTTGCTAGGGCTAAAAAGGTAGAACAAAGAAGAATCTCTACTATAACACCACCATCCATTCCTACACAACCTACTCAAGTTACAACATTAGAGGATGAGTGAAAACAAGGGATTGATGAGCAAGAAAACCAAGGGGGATGATGTTTTTAAGATGTTAGATTTTGATTTCATGTCTGTAGGCACTAAGCTGGTAGGTGAAAAAATAAAGGATACCCTAACAAATCAACCTCCACAATAAGATTGGACTTAATTCCCACCTCAACCACAAGGACCTTTAATTTCTTCACCATCTTCAAGTCAAGAGTTATCTTGCTTGGATAAAGGTTTAGTTACTCCTCTCCCTCTTGGTAATGAATAATAGGTGCAAGTTGAATAGGAAGAAGAGACACGGAAAATACCTGTTGATGAACTATCAGAGGAGGGGCAAATATATGATGAACCTCAATAGATATAGAGATTCTTGATGTGGATCTCTCACAAAATGAGAAGACTCTAGAGAAGAGTGATAAGGAAAAAATTCTAGTGGTACAAGCTCCTTCTTCATTTAAGGGTAAATCTCTAATCGAAGATACTCCAAGATAGTTGAGAAATGAGATGATGGTTAGACACAAAAGGTAGTTATATTATACTAAGGAAGAGGAAATGAGAGAGTTAATTTAAGCTCTCAAGAAACCTGAGCCACTTATAGGTGATGCACAAACATTGGCCTTTGTTATGAGTAATCAAAATTAGGACTTGTTCACCCATGTTACTATCCCTCCTTTACATGTAGATATTGAGGATTTGACCCCAAAATATTATCAAATCAAAGAGGTCTTTCTTGGAAATCCCACTATGGATACTACCAAATTGATGGTCACTACAGGAATCACAGAAGTGTTTAGGCACTTAGAACAAGACGAGTTTGAATTGTTAAACCTTCAAAAGTAGAATGAACTCCTAAGAGGTTATTTGAAAAAGGTAGTTGGTCCACTGGATCCTGAAAATCCTGAGACTCTAAATGTGGAACCTAATAAAAGGGATAAGGAGAATGTACAATTAGATCCATTTTTTAAGGCTTCTCAACAATGGTAAGAAAGTTTTGAAGAGAAAGGTGTGTAGAATATACAAGGAAATCTTAAGTTATAACACTACATGCAAGATAATGTAAACAAGTTGGTCACTATATTAAACCAAGATTTTGGGTTGATGGATGAGATACATACCTGGGGTAAAGACTTGCAAAGCGTTACAATCAATAAAGGATTAGAGGTATCAGATGTTGATGGATGTATATACTATAGGTGAGTTAGATACGATAGATGATTGGATAGAAAAGATTGCGATTGGTAATAAAGTAATGGAGGCATTACATGTGGATATTCATAAGCTCAAGAATCAAGCCCAAGAGTAGATTTTGGAAGCAAAGAGACATTACAACAATGCTTGCTTAGAAATTTTTGAAGATGATTCAAGGGATAAATTAATGACTATGCAAGTAGTTATTGAACAATTTTAGAAGACTTTTGAAGAAGCTTCCACTGATGAGGATATCAAACAAGCATTTAAGATTGAAGAGGCGTTGCTAGAATTGGATGTGAAATTGGGATATTTTGCAGAGACTTGCATAGAGGTGGGAAACTATTGACAAAAGTTAAAGGATAAATATGATGCTTTAGATTTTTTGGATGCAACCCAAGTGATTGAGATGATATAGAAATTCAAGAACAAATACCCAGACATAGCTCTCGTGTGAAGGGGAACAAAACCTAGAAGCTAGAATTTTAGTTTTGGACACTTGGTGAAATTTTGCATTTTTTGACTTGTCTTCCAAGGTGCCCTTCTCTCAAGGTGAACAAGGTGTACTTCTAAAGGTGTGCTACTCCAAAGATACGCTAGAAGTTTTTGAAGAATTCAAAGGTGCACCAACAGTTAACTGTCAGTTCCAAATTCAAAGCTTTCCATGCATCAAAATGCATTGTAACGGCAATTCAACTCCTATAAACCTCCAAAAAAGGTTGAGCTTCTATTTTTGGCATCTTCAAAGACTCCTACATCATCTAATGGCTTTCTTCTTGTTGTTTTCACATGATTTATTTGTTTTAAGACATGTAAAGGCTCATGCACCCATTAAATGATATAAACAAGGGTGGAGTCCTAATTAGCACCAGTTAGGTAGTTAGTTTGTACACAAATAGATTTTTTTTATTAGTTTAGAAGCATATATTTGCATGAAGGAATCTCTCACTCTCAACACAAATTGAGGAGAAGATTTCCTATAAATTGGGGAATGTAATATGTATTCCAGGTCATTATTTTGATGCAATAATATATGCTATTAGTGCTCTCATTCAGAGTGTAGTTATTCTTTCCTGAGTAAGTTATATTTTATGAATGTATGTTTATGGAGTGTAATGGAGCCAATAGTTTTATTACGTTATTTTGATTGAGAAATCTTTTAATTTTAGTGTTTGCCACATGTTTACAAATTTTTCTAATGTACATCGTTGGAGAAGAGATCACCCTATTGTTCTTGCATAGCTTTTTGTCTTGCCTAAGCACACTTTCTATGGCCTTGCAATCTGATGAAAACTGAAACATCTTACAGTTACTAAATTGCCATCGAATTGCATCAATGAAATTAAGGAAGCATTGCTCCTATTTTTATTGGTTACCTACCGATCTTTTCAAAGGCTTAACTCGCAGATGTGTTATTTTTGTGCCTTATGTCCATTAGGGATTTACTTTACAAGTCATTTGCTTAAACTTCTTGTTACCTATCTTTGTTATTTTCTTTTACAAATATTTGGTTAAATTAGAAATTCATATAGTTGCATGTTTAAAATTGCATTCATTATAAATAGAATAATACAAAAAAAAAAATCTTTTTGTGTGGTTACTTTTTTGAGATAGAAAGAAAATTCAACATCTGATTCGAAAGTGGTCAAAACTAGCAAAGGCATCCTTATGAAAACTCACATTTATCTTCTACTAAGCAGATTCCACTAGGTCATGAGATCACCTAAAACCTTGAAGTTGATCCCAGATTAACTTTTGAAGAGAGGAGTTCAAAAGGATTCTTGCCATTAAGCATCATGCAAAATGATAGCTCAACACTCATGTTGAAGGAACTAATGGTAATAATGATTCTTGATAAATATTAACAATCAAGGATCAATTCCCCCACCTAAATTTTTCACACCAGTAGCAGTAGGAATGAGTTTATACCAGCAATTTTTAACAAAAAAAGCTATGTGGTTAGAAGAAAAGAAGAGAATGTAGCGAGTTATTAATAATCAACAAAGGGATTTTTTGAATCAGGATGACATG
The DNA here is from genome assembly GCA_028749045.1 of Cupressus sempervirens. NCBI lineage: Eukaryota > Viridiplantae > Streptophyta > Pinopsida > Cupressales > Cupressaceae > Cupressus > Cupressus sempervirens. Next base: position 772,780,420 of record CM053785.1, on the reverse strand, counting down.
ATTATGGTTTTTGAGGACTACTTTGATTCTTGAACTTCTTCAATGCAGACCACCAACTCAAGTCTACACTCTATTCCTAAAGAAGAAGATGTTGAACTATTGGATGATTCGAATTGTTCAAGGTCTTAATTCTTCTCTCAATACGCCTTATGAATTTTATTATGCCTTCCAAAAATCTCTTGTAGCCATTAAGAATTTTTTGTGTGAACTATACATGCATAATTTAGCTATTCCTAATGATAGGGAATGAAATCCCTTGATGTGTATGGGGGATATCCAATTGAGAGCATTCATGTCCTTAATTCAGAATGAGATCACTAGAGAAAATTAGGCTAAACCATATAGAGATGCAAAGGATTTACAACCATTATATTTGAGGCCTAAGGAAAAGGATCCACGAACATATTACTATGAATTTTTGAAAGTTGCAAATTCTAAAAATGGGGAGAAACACATAAATCCTCTAAGGTCAATTGATTATTTAGAATTCAGAGAGTTACAAGAAAATAAGTTACAAGAAGAAGAGAGATCAATTGTTCAAATATGGATAAGACTTCCTTGTGAATTGCAGGATAAGGAGTCATGCTCTCCCTAGAATTTTATTATTGTAAGTAGGTGTGCATCGTGATATGTCATGTTGGGATAGACTAGAGATAGTTCATGGATTCCACTTAGGTTCTAGCCCCATATACTAATGCATCCACTATTAAAAATCAATGAAGATGTCAATGCACATGACATGGTTTCCAAAGTACAAGCCTAGGAAAAACTTAAAGATTCTAGGGGTATTACTTGAGTTGGCAAAAAGGAGGAGCATGGTCTAGTGTTGCAGAAGATTTCAAGTTAAAGGCCAAGGTCAGGAACTACATCTTATCTTGAGGACCAGCAAACTTCTAAGTTGGGGGGAATGATGGGCTGAAGTAATGGCATAAGTCTATGGGTTTTTATGGTTTTGATGGGATATTTCATGTTTAAGTTGAAAGAATTTTTATTATAATAATCTATATAAACATATAATTGCCTTGCTTTTCTATAAGTTTCATGACACTATACAATTTTTTGGATATACTGCTATGGTTAAAACTTATATTAAAAAATGGGATTGTCTATGTGTAATTTAAAGATGTGCATACCTTTTTCATTTATTACTTTTAATGGGTACGTTCATGCAGCTATGTATTGTGAGAAAGGATTGATATATGCATTAAATGTCTATCATGAAATACTAGAATAAATTTGTCTTGTAAATTATTGCATTTGTACTAATCTATTGCAGGAATAAGTCAAAGGAAGGAGTACATACAAAGGCATTAATAGTTTGGTTATGCAGCCATGTGATATTTATGAATCGCTAAAGATTAGGCCAACTTAACTACCAACTATTGCCAAATTCAAAAACCATTATGTTGTGTATTTGCTGAAGACTCATTCCATTGAGATGTGTACCATGATGTAGTAATTCATTGTATTACTAAGTTCTAGTTGTTGAAGCTAGATCTTAGGAAGTTAGTTTTTATAGTTGCTTTAAATGAAGTTGTTGAATGGAACCCTAAATATAGTTCAACTAAGTTTGTAATTGCAATAGAATTTTTTAGATATAGACTATCATTTCCAGTTTGTACTATTCTATGAGTTGATATCAATAAAATTTGTTACTATTGTGTTTTGGTATTTGAAGTTTATATGTGTAGTTGTTCACTCATCTAAGGGGCCCCACTCGGTGAGTGAACCTAGTTGGTAGAATTAGTTTTTCTTGTGATAAGATTTAAGTAAGAACTTTGTTGTTCCTACAACCATTGGTAATAGAACCAATAGTTCTTCCTGCAGCAAAGGCAAATAATCTAGAATCATGTTTGTATTTCATTTATGTCATTTAGCTAAAAGTTTCTTACACTTGAATATAGATTAAGTGTTTCTATTCTTAGTGCTACAGGAGAGAAATGATTGTTAAAGAGGTTTAAAGCATATACTTTGTTGATATCATTTCAAGTTTACCTCCCTAGTCGATTAAGTAAATGGGTCTAATGAATAGCTTTGGATACTATGTTGGATGTAGAATCCATATGCACATAACTTAGTTTCTAGTTTAATCAAGTCTCACAGTTGAGTGGGAGAAATGGAAAACAAGGGTAAGCTAAAGGTTGAGAAGTTTAATGGGCAGAACTTTTAGCTATGGAAAATGCAAATGAAGGGCTATATTTATTATGACCATTGTAAAGAAAATTCAATAAATTGGATGCTATGAAAAATGAGGATTGGGATATTTTGGATAGAAAGGTACTTGGAAGTATCTTTTTATGCTTACCACAATCAGTGGCATTTAATATTACAAAGCCAACAACTACTGAAGAGTTGATGCAAACCCTAGCAAAGTTGTATGAAAAGCCTTCCACTTCAAATAAGGTATTTATCATGAAGTATTTATTTAATATGAATATGGAAAAAGGTGGATCTATCATATCATTTAAATGAATTTAAAATGGTTACGAGTCAATTATCTTCTACAAATGTTAATTTTTATGAAGAAATTAGAGCTTTCTTGATTTTTTGTTCTTTGTCTAGAAGCTAGAATGGCTCTGTAATGGTTGTGAGTAATTTTGTTTCTAGATCTAATACCCTAAAATTTGTTGATGTGATTGGTGTTATATTAATTCTAAGTGAGGAGACTCATAGGAAAATCTTACTTAATCTACATCAGGAGGTGTTTTGGATGTAAAAAGTAGAGATAGAATGAATGAGAGAGGAAACAATTCTAGAAATTATGAGAAATCAAGAGAAAAATGAATGGGAGATGGGTCTCAATCTAGACGACCAAGAGATTGCTCGTACTTTGAGAAAATGGGTCATAAGAAGAAAGATTGTTGGACTTGAAAGAAAAATTAAAGGGACAAACAAGAAGAGAACAAGGAGGCAAATGTGGTAAGTAATAAATCTGAAGAGGATGCTTTTCTTCTTTCTTTAGGAAATGTTGATGATTCATGGGTTTTAGATTCAAGGGCTTTGTTTCATATTTCTCCCCATAGAGGTTATTTTATTGATAATGTCCAAGGGGATTTCGGGCTTATTTATTTGGGAGATAATGAACCTTCTCAAATTGTTGGAAAGTGGAAAATAAAGATAAAGTTGTAGAATGGGAATCATTGGCTACTACAAAAGGTAAGACATGTTCCAAGGTTGAGTAGGAATTTAACTTCAATAGGGAAACTAGGTGATGAGGGTTGAATAGTTAATTTTAATGATAAAAATTGGAAGGTTTCAAAACGATCCCTTATAGTAGAAAAATGTGTGAAAGAGGCACCTTATATCTTTTTATAGGTCATATTATTCCTTCTACTTTAATTATTTTAGAGAAAAATAAGTGTTCACGAACAGTTGTTGCAGTTGAGTAGGGAGTATAAATAGATGTTATACATTCTAATACAATACTATGGCACAATAGACTTGGGAATATGAGTGAGAAAGGCATAGAATTAATTCATTCAAAGAAAGTTTTACCAAGTTTGAAATGTGTCAATATGGACTTCTGTGAAATTTGTGTATATGGAAAATAAAAGAAAGTTTTGTGAAGAGTGGGAAGGAAACAAGAAGTGACAAATTACTACTTGTACATACATATGTATGAAGACCTCTCAGGTATTTTCCCTTGGTCGCTCTCATTATTATGTTATATTTATTGATGATGCAACTATAAAAGTATGGGTTTATTTCCTTAGATAAAAATCTAATGTATTTATAAATTTTTTTAAAAATGGAAATTCTTGGTTGAAGATGAGATTGGTAAAAGATTAAAATATCTAAAATTTGATAATGATGGTGAGTATTGCAATAATAAATTTGAATATTATTGTTCCACTAATGGTATTTTTATGTAGAAAATTGTTCCAAGGACTCCACAAGACAATAGAGTGGTTGAACGCATGAACTAGACAATAATGCAGTGTGCAAGGATTATGAGGTTTAATGTTGGGATACCCTTAAACATGTAAGAAGATATTGTCAACACTATTATATATTTGATTAATAGAGGTCTCTCTACTCCTTTGGGTTGTGGTATTGTAGAGGAAGCATGGATTGGTAATAAGGTGAATTATTATTTTCTCAAAACATTTGGTTGTGAAGCTGTTGCACATATAGATTCTGAAAATATAACCAAAATAGAAGCTAAATCTAAGAAATGTATATTCAAGTTGGATATGACATTGATGAATTTGGTTATAGGCTTTGGAATTTTAAAAATCATAAAATTTTAAGAAGCAAGGATGTCTTATTCAATGAACAAGTGTTGTACAAAGATCTATTGTGGTAGCATGAAAAGAAAGGAAATAATTATATAGTGTTGGATGATACTCAAAAGGATGATGTTCCACTACTCCCTCATGATCTACAACAATCACAACAATAAAAATCACACACCTTAGTGAATAATAGATGCTCAGTAAGGCTAAGTAGTGTGTGCTTGAAATGTGAACACACTTCTATGAGTCATTATATCCAAGATTGCTCAAGAATGAGGTCTCAAATGGCAACTCATAGCTCTCTATTCATGGAGTGCAAGGGTTTCTAATGAAGGTCCTCAGTTTTGACCTAGTTTGTGCCCATGCAAGTACACCATAAAATGAGATATTCAAATATCCAATATGCATACAAATGGAGATGAAACTAATCTATATGATAACAATGCAAAACAATGCAAGATCTAATCTATCAATGCAAGATCTAATCTATGAAAGCAAGATCTAATCTATGAAAGAAAGATCTAAGTTAATATGAAAATGCAAGGATGGATCATGATGATGGAAGCCATGGATGCATGAGAGAAGAAGACAAGAAGATATAAGTTCTCCACAAAAAGCTTTAGTATTCCAACTCCTTCAAAAATCACTCTCCAAACCTACAGCATAACAATAGCCTAGAGTGTGTGTAAGTAAAATGAGGAGAGGATTCTCCCTTATAAAGAAGATTGGATGATCAAGATTAAGAGGCAAAAAGATTTAATCAAGGGTGGAGAAAGAATGATCTATGTGAAATAAAGATCCACCAATGAGAAAATAGGAAAAGAGTTAAATGGAATCCCGCTTAGAAATATGTGCATCTAAGTGTAGAGGAATTTTTAATTTTTATTTATTTTATTTCCTCTTTAAGTGGGGATTTATTCAATTAAAAGGGAGAAAGTTCTTTTAATTAAATAGGAAATATTTAATTAAATTAAAAGAGGGGTTTTTCTCTTAATTAATTAAATGTGGATGAATTACTTAATTAAAAGAGAGGTATTCTTTTAATTAAATGGGGACTTATTTTATTTAATTGAAAGGGAGATTTTTTTTTAATTAAATAAGACTTAGGACAAAATGATCAACCTTAGAAATGAAATGATCGAATTTGATCAAGGAAATTGATTTGAATTGATTTAATAAAATATTGCAAACCATTGATTCAGGAAATTGATAAATTGATAAATTGAATAATGGGGGCCTATAGTCTAGGTGACCATTTTAGGGTGCAAACAAGTAGAACTCTAGAAATATTTTCTCCCTCTTTGTATTCTATTTTATTAATAGATGTTGGTAAGCTTGAATGTTATGATGAAGTTGCACAGGTGGATACAAAGATTTAGTGGGGGTTTGCAATCAAAGAATAAATGGACTCCTTGCTGAAAAATCAAACTTGTATGTAAGTTATCTACAGGTAAAAGGGTTGTATAGAATAAATGGGTTTATAGGTTGAAAGAAGAGGATGGAGGTAAGACAAAAATTAAAGCCATATTAGTTTTAAAAGGATTTGCACAGAAAAAATGTATTGATATTGATGAGACATTTTCTCTTGTTGTTAAAATTACTTCTATTCACACTATTTAATTATTGTGGCTACTGAAGATTTGCATTTGGAGCAGCTTGATGTTAAAATAACATTTCTTCATTGTATTTTGGATGAAGAGATATATACGGCATATCCACAAGGATTTGAGGTCAAAAGTAAGGAGAATTTAATGTGCAAATTAAAGAAAAGTTTATATGGCTTGAATCAAGAACCTTGATAATAATATCTTAAATTTGATAGTTTTATGCATGAGCATGGATATACTAGGTGTCATTCAGATCATTGTGTTTATTTTAAGAAGTTGGATGATGACAACTACATTAGTTTATGTGTATATGTTGATGATATGCTTGTAATTGGGTCTAATTTGGATCACACTAAGGGCTTAAAATAATAGTTAGCACATTCATTTTCTATGAGTGATTTGGGGGAAGAAAAATAAATCCTTGGTAGAAAAATTTGCAGAGATATGAAAAATAGGAAATTGACTCTATCTCAGGATGATTATATTGAGAAGGTGTTACAACATTTCTCTATGGAGAATATCAAAGCTATCAGCACACCTTTGCCTGGTCAGTTAAAATTGAGTAAGGAGATATGCCCAAAGACATAAGAAGAGGAGGATAATATGTCCAAGGTACATTATGCTTCAACTATAGGGAGCTTAATGTGTGCCATGGTATGTATTAGGCTAGATATTGCACATGTAGTGGGATTTGTTAATAGGTATATGATGTTATCTTGAATGTTGATGGTATTCCTATGGAGGAGTATCCTAGTAGTTTTGAAGATATCATTCAGTGCTTGTGTGTTGCATTCATGATATATTTTATTATTAATATTAACATACTAGTTATTTTTTGAAGACCAGCAGTGTAGCAAACATAGATTAGCTTCACGCGATTCAAGTATTGAAGATCAGTTTATGTGCACTTGGGATTATAATATATATTTTGTCTAGATTATATAACTAAGAGCGTGTATAAGCATATGAATTTTGGACAAAGTTATGAGGAATTTGGTGAAGACATCTTTCAGACAATGTTTCTAGAAAGTAGGTATTGTTTTTTGCATTTTATCTCCTAACAGAGATGGAATATGGTTGAGCGAGATAAGACAAAGATTGATGATATGTTGAAGATGATTTGATCAAATATGCATAATTATATGATCAGTGAATATGAAGTTATGAAGACTATGAGCCAAAAGATTTCTTGTAATTGTGAAAAGATGTAATATTGTAATGTAATATCTTAATTTGGTCCTATATTATTATTGTAAATTGGGAAAGCCTCAAGGCCAACTCAATAACGTGTTTTAGGACTTGGTATTAGAATATCTAGAATAAATGAGAGGGAGGTGAATTAGTTATCCAAGGTCCAAATGTACCAATTGAATAAATAATTACTTAAACAACTTTATATCTTATCGTTCCATAGCTCAATCTCTATAGTCAACTTTTAGTAACATCTACTACTTGTCCATTGTCCTAAATATAATAGACTTGCACAATGTAAAAATTAATTGGTAAAATGCCATTAATAACATCCACACAAATTTAACACTAGGATTTAACATGGAAACCCAATTTAGGAAAAACCACCAGCAACATGTCATTAGTTTTGACTCTTCTAAAGTGAGCTCTATTAAGAGCCAGCCCTATGAAAGGTTACAAAACACATTGTTCAATGTGACCTTGTTAACGGATTTAATCACACAATTAAGAGTGGTCTTGTTAGAGGACTTTATAACATTCCATTAGAATGTCACCCTACTAAAGGATTTACATATGACTATTAGGTCAACCTTTATTAAAGGATTTCAAATATTATTTACAATGGTTAGAAAGTAACACCAAATTTTGATCTATTAAGTACAACTCACTTTGCATGTACAAATCTCAATTGTGCTCATAACTTGCTTCATCATTTATCCCTCATTATCATCTTAGTCTTTGATTCACTTAGCAACCCTTCAAGTAATCACATTTTACCTCTTCTCAACTCTTCTTTGTCTTCTTCTTAGACTTTCCAGTCAACAACATCAGCAACTACTCCAACTCTTTGGAACTCTTTGACACACTCACACACCCTATGGAACTCTCTCTAAAGTTATCCGTTGTACCTCCTTAAATAGGTAATTTTGATCTTTTGTCTATTAAACATTACCAGAGACCTTAGGGTTTATGATTAGATCCACCATATACAATGTATCTAATCATCATCTTGTTTATCCTCTTTTTTTCTAGAAACTTCTCTTGGAATCCATTCCTTAGGTTGTTTACCTAATCCTCTCCCAGCATTAAATGATCTAACTCATTGATCCTTATCTTCAACTCACTTTCCATATTCTAATAAATCAACTTAGCTAGCTAGAAATTATGATTTCTCATAAAAATTTAAAATATTTTTCCTCAGTCAACACTGTGTTCTAACACTCGGTCATCATTAGGTTACTCGGTCGCTAGTAAATTCATTTCTTGACACATGCACTATTACTTGGTTGATGTTGATGCTCGCTCAACATTAATTTTGCTCGGCTTGTTTTGGTACCCAGTCAACACTAGTATCGCTTGGAATATACTTCAAATTTTTTAATCTTCTTCTCTATTACTCATTCAAGCCTATGCATTTAATATGTCTTACATTTCTCCTTCTAGGATTTAGTGTAACTATTTTCTCCACTTGTAACATGATTTAAATAATTGCTTTATCTTGTCAAAATGTAACTAATCAAGTGTTTGTTTATAGTTTCCTCTTCACAACTCGACCTATCCTCTAGATACTTTCGTTATGAACAACTTCTAAAATTCTCTTCATTAATCAAATAGATATTAGATCAGATATCAAACTATCTCACCAATAGATTTGACATCAATGACAACATAAAAATTGTTCCAATTGCAATTTCCAACAATCTCCCTCTTTGGCATTGATGGAAACACCTCAATTTACCATGCAATCCAAAAATTTTACTATCTCAAGCAACATCCTCAATGTATCAGATCTTCATTAATATCCTTAGTTTCATTCTTATTCACATCCATATAACTTTGATATGTAACATTTAATATTTTTCTATCATATCAGGTCTAGCAATACCTCTAGTAAGTCTTATGAACTCCCTTTTAGGAATTTCTCCCTCTTGCCTAGATATCTCTTACTCTTTCACTTTGATCTTCTCCTTCTGGATAAGCTCTCTTTGTTGGATAACCTCTCTTTATTTTTTGTGGTAACTAGATAATCTCTCCCTCTTTGACAATAATGCCAAAGACATTTCAACTCATACATCTTTTCATGTAGATATCTTTATGTCAGTTCAGAAATCATCTTTTGTCATCTTTGTATGATTGATCCATCATTATATTTTTCTTCCTCACTACTACCTTAGGAAAATCCTTAAGTAGAACTATCTACATCAATTTGTAAGATAGTTTTATTAGCACATTTGATGCAAAGCACCATCTTTACTTAAGTAGCTTTATCTAAGGAAATCACCCCTAATTTACCTCTAAGATATTCATGAGAAACTTTGGCTAAATATTTAGTAAATATGTCAGCTATTTTCTCTTTAGTGTTCACATACTCAAATTTTACTTCTTTCTCTTGAACTAGCTCTCTCAAGTAATAATACTTGATAGCAATATGCTTTGTCTTCATGTGCATTATAGGATTGTTTGATATGCTAATATCACTAGTGTTATCACAATAGATAACCACTGGATCTATGATCTCTTCCTTCATGCCTTTCAACAATTGCTTGATCCATATGATATTTGATCAATTTAGTGCGGCTGCCACATACTTAGCTTCAGATGTTGATTGGGAAATGTAGTTTTTCTTCTTGTTTGTCCATGAAATTAGTCTCTTTCCTAGAAAGAATGAACCTCCCCTTGTTCTTTTTATGTTATTAATATTTCCTGCCCAATCAAAATTAGTGAATACCTTTAGTTAAAACCTATCATTCTTCTTATAATATAATCCATAATCTTTTGTTCCTTTCACATATCTCGATATTATTTTTACTGCCATCATGTGGTTTTCCTCGGCACTTGAAAAAAATAATGTTGGAAATACAATAGGGAAAGTAAACTCTAAGAGGGTAGGGTGAATCAGTCCTTCAAATATTTAACCATAAATTCATTCACCACACATCCATCTCATAATTTGCATGTAAATTGAAATAGCTAGCTAAACATATTCATCCATACTATGAAAGCAAATAACATTCAACACATGTATGACATAAGATATTTAGTTATAGAAAAACCCTCCAATGAGAAGGTAAAAATGGGGTGGAGATGACACCCACAAATCTCCACTACTACAACTATAAACTGTATCTAATGAAGGTTACAATGTTTGTTCATAAAACATGATCTACCCTGTGAAAGGTTTGCCTTGTTAAAGGCTTACAAGATTGTTAGATCTTACCCTATTAAAGGATTTCAACACCCTATTAAAAGTGTGCTTGATTAAAGGACTTTAACTTACAATGAAGTAAGAACCCTATTAAAGGATTTACAATAGCCTGTTAAGACTACTCTGTCAAGAGATTTACCTGGTTCACCTACTAAAATGTATTAGCAATGATCCTACAATTAGCACTCTACTACTAGATAATAGATCATCTCTTTCCTAATGTGTACTTGATCCTTACTGATCAGATGTATCTTTGTTGTCCTCTAATTCCTTTCATCTATTCTCCTCTAACTAATTTTGCAATGTATCTCAATTCACAACTCCTTAGTCACCATAAATGCTCTATTTGTGCATGCAAACTTTTCTCTATTTCTCCTTCCGTATTCATACAAAGTTTAGGGTTTGTCCTCCTTAAGAAGACCTAGGTGACTTAGGATTAGGTATGAATCAATGATTGTGATTCACCCATTTTTTTCTTAAAACATCCCTTCAACTAATTGGTTGCATGTACTGCATAGGGATCCTCAATAAAGATTCATCCTTATCATCTAGAATCGCAAAACAATCCTTAAGTTGGCTCAAAAATAGTTTACATAGAAGCTTGTGTCATTATAAACAACTATGTCCAAAAATGTTTACTTGACACTTGAAGTGTCTGATGCTTGGCATCCACTATCTCTTTAATGTTGTAACTCAGCCTCTAAATGACTCGACATCCACTAATCACTTGACATCTAAATGACTCGAAACTTACTAGTTACTCAACACATACTGTATATCTCTCGCTCAGCATAAACTATTTGGCAACTTATGCTTGGCATACATTACTTGTTCAACATGAACTAAGTAAATGACTTAACCATATTGTCACTCATATGTCAAAACCAATCTGAGATTAACAAATATTGCAACTATCCCAACTACTAATGCAATATCAAATATGAGCTATGAACAACATATTGCAATTTTCCAATCATTGATCTATTTAATTTTTGGTTCACATCAATAGAATCATCATTCTTAGATTTTTTTTGTTTGGTGACCATAGGTGCACTAACTAGGCTTGAATCTTCCATTCCAAAACTTTTTAGTAATCTCCTTGATATATTTGGATTGATTAGTAAAGTTACCTTGCTTCATTTGATATACTTATAAGCTAAAAAAGAATTTGATCTCACCAAACATTGGCATTTCAAATTCCTTCTTCATTTCATCAAAAAATGATTTTCATAATGCTTCCTTTCCTCCAAATATGATATTATCATCAAAAAAATTAGATAGCAATATCTCATTGTTCTTGCCAGTCTTCAAGTACAAATTTTTGTTATCATTAGTTCTTGCAAAACCCATCTTCACCAAGTAGTTATGTAGTCTTTCATGCCATGCTTTAGGAGCTTGTTTAAAACCATATAAAGCTTTTTGCAGCTTACACACCATATTTTTCTTGCTAGGATCCACAAATCCTTTAGGTTACTCTTTGTATACTTCTTCAAGTATCCCATTCAAAAATGCAGATTTAACATCCATTTGATATACCTTAAATCATCTATAAGCAGAATATGAAAGTAGTGTTCTAACTCCTTCTAGTCTTGCTACAGGGGAAAATGTTTCCCCATAATCAACACCTTCTTCTTGTGTATATCCTTTGCATACCAATCTAGTCTTGTTCCTTGTGACCTCGCCATTTTCATTCAGTTTGTTCCTAAATACCCACTTTGTTCCAATAATATTTTTTTCTTTGGGTTTACATACTAGTGTCCATATTTTGTTCTTTTCAATATGCTCAATTTTTTCATTCATCTCTTGTATCCAATCCTCATTCTCCAAAGCATTTTTCACAAATTTGGGCTCAAACTCACAAAGTAAGCATGTATCACTTCTGAGCCTTTTTCTTGTCATAACACCAAATTCTTTACCTCCAATGATTTTCTTTGGTGCTTGATGTCTTCTCACATATTTTTATAATACAAATTATTTTCTTCTTTGTTCTTCAACGGGTTCATCTTGAAAAATTATTTCAAGCTCATTATCGTTCTCCTGTTCAGGTTAAATACCACTTGAATAACTAAAAAGCATTAGATTTTTCTTTAAGAAACATCATAGTCATCATTCCAGATTAGTTATCAACAAATAGAATGAAATATTTGTCTCCACAATAGCTTTGAATAACAATAGGTCCACATAAGTTAGTATGAAACAATTCCAAAATATCATTTGATGAGTATGTCTTGCTCTTGAAACTAGACTTTATCATTTTTCCTAATTGAAATTGTTTACGCATAGCATTATCATGTTTCTTTAGTTTTGGAAAATCTCTTACTCTTTTCATTTTTTACTAATGCTAACCAAATTGTTAAAATCTACATGACATAAGCTCATGTGCCATAACCAAATATCTTCATGTTGTGCAAACAAACATGTCTCATCAGATAAATCTAGATAGAACAAGTTACCTTGTGTTTGATCACCACTTCCAATCAGTTTACGATCATCATCAAATATTTGGCCTTTCTATGATGGAATTTGACTTTGTAACCTAATTTTTTTAACTACAAAATACTCAAAAGATTATACTTAAGTCCTTCAAACTAATAAACTTTGTCACATTTAACCTTATCAATCAGTTGTATTGTTCCTCTACCTTTCACAAGACATGGAGCATTATTACCAAATTTAACACAGCTACCCTTGTATGGTCCAATGTTCTCAAATTTACTTATGTCACTAGTCATGTGAGTTGAACAACCACTATTAATTATCCATCTATCACTTTTATTCACATAAGAGATGAAGGCAGCTTTCTCATCTTCATTAGAATCTTCTTTCATAGCAATATAGACTACTTCTTCATCATTACTTTCAAATTTAGTATCAGTTTCTTCCTCAGAAATATAACAAGATTTCCTACCTTTGGCCTTGTAGTCCTTGTTCTTCTTGTTATCTCAGTCATCTCTTCTTCCTCTATACTTTCATTCCTTTCTCTCATCCTTGTCTTCTCTATCAGGACATCTTGCAGCAATATGACCAATATTGTTACATGAAAAACATATTGTAGGAAGCCTACCTTTGTATTTTCCTTTGCCTCTTCCAAGTCTTCTAGCCATCAATGTCTCAAGTTCATCATCAAAAGTATCACTGCAGTTTTCATATGTTTTCATTTTCCTTTCTTGCTAAGAACTAGTTGTGATTTAAAAGAAGATTCAATAGTAGGAGTGTAATTATCAAAATTATACATCTCAAAAGTAGTAAGCCTACCAATAACACTTTCTGGAGTTAGGTCATTACATGGTGTACATCTTAGTTCTTGTATTATAGAAACCATAATAGTATAAATAAGAAGTAGATTTATCAATACCTTGATGATTACTATTTCATCCTCAATCTTTATTTGAACCTCTAATAGCATTGACAACTTCTTTGATTCTTACACAGTACTAAAATATGTTCTCACCATCTATCATTCTCATTTCATCAAATTTTCCTCTCAAGCTTTTTGATTTGGCTCTCATGACATTATCATCTCCTCCATATATGGTCTCTAGTTTATCCTGCATTTCCTTTGTAATTTTACACTCTTTTATGTCATCAAACTCAGCATAGCTTAGAGCTAAAGCATTCTCTAACATTGCCTGATTGTGTTCTTGCTTTTCTTTCATTTTTGATCAGTTAGAGGGACTATTTTTTATATTCACGTGTGCATTGTCCATAGAATCTAGTACAACATGATCAATACCAACTATATGTAGCCTCATCAATCTTTGTCATGCAGGAAAATTCTCTTTGTTCAACTTTGGTACCTCCTTTTTGTACATTATGATCTTTAACTTTGAGTACCTTCAAACTTCTCTCTATAAGTACCAATGCTCTAATACCAATTGTTAGAATATTTAGAATAATTGAAAGGGGGGGTGAATCAGCTATCCAAGGTCCAAATGTCTCGATTGAACAAACAATTACTTAAACAACTTTAGATCTTATCATTCCATAGCTCAGTCTCTAGAATCAACTTTTAGTAACATCAACTAGTTTTCCACTGTCCTAAATATAACAGACTTGCAAAATAAAAAAATTAATTAGTAAAATACCATAAATAACATCCACACAAGTTTGACACTAGGATTTAACGTAGAAACCCAAGTTGGAAAAAACCAACAATAACATGTCACTAATTTTCACTTTTCTAAAGTGAGCTCTATTAGGATCCAACCCTATTAAAGGTTCCAAAACACATTGTTAAATGTGACCTTGTTAAAGGATTTAATCACCCTATCAGGAGTGACCTTCATAGAGGACTTTAGAACATTCCATTAGAATGTCACCCTGCTAAAGGATTTACATATGACTGTTAGGTCAAACTTGATTAAAGGATTTCAAATACTATTTACAATGGTTAGAAAATAATAACATGTTTTGATCTATTAAGTACAACTCACTTTGCTTGTAAAGATCTTAGTTATTCTCATAAGTTGCTTCATTATCTGACCCTCATTGTTATCTTATTCTTTGATTTTCTTGGCAACCCTTCAAGCAATCACTCTTCACCTCTTCTCAACTCTTCTCAACCTTGTACTTAGATTCGCTAGTCAACAACATCAGCAACTACTTCAACTCTCTAGAACTATTTCACACATGTACACACCCTATGGAACTCTCTTTAAAGGTACCCCTTATACCTCCTTAAATATGTATTTCTAGTCTTTTTCCATTTAAAAATCACTGTAAATCATAGGGTTTGTGATTAGATCTACCATATACAATGTATATGATCATTATCTTGTTTATCCTCTTCTTTTCTAGAAACTTCTCTTGGAATCCATTCCTTGGGTCATTTACCTAATTCTCTCCTAGCATTAAATAATCCAACTCATCAATGCTTATCTTCATCACACTTTCCAAATTCCAAGAAATCAACTTAGTGAGTTGGAAATTATGATTTCTCATAAACTGTTGAAATATATTGTTCCTCAACCAACACTATGTTCTAACACTCTGTCATCACTAGGTTACTCAGTCATTGCTAAATTTCTTTCTTGACACATATATTGTTACTCGGTCGATACTGATGCTCGACCAACACTAATTCTACTCGGCATGTTCTAGAGCTCGGTCGACACTAGCATCACTCGGCATATATTGAACAAGTTTGTTAATCTTTTTTTCTATTACTCAGTCAAGCCTATGCATTTGATTTATCTTAGATTTCTCCTTCTAGGCTTTAGTGTAACTATCTTCTCCACTTTCAACATGATTTAAACAATCAATTTATCTTGTCAAAGTCCAACTAATCAAGTGTCCATTTATATTTTCCTCTTCATAACTCAACCTATCCTATAGATACTTTTGTTATGAACAACTTCTCAAATTTTCTTCATAAATCAAATAGATGTGACACTTAGATCAGATAGCAAGTTGTCACACCAATAGGTTTGATATCAATGACAACATAACAATTGTTTCAATTGTAGTTTCCAATACTTGGTATAAAGGAAAGGTTGTTTCCCTGGATGAAAAGTGTGATATTCTATAATATCTATGTTTTGTACTATGCGAGCTTGAATGAGAATACTTTTTGGATCATAGTAGAGATTGATGAAGTTAAGGAACAGTGAGCTTACAAGGAACTATATTTGGAAAGATAAGTTGTTGTTGGAAATTTTGTGATGTACACTTGTATTATTCAATGAGGATAGTGATGAAGCTATTTGGACACTGCGTCCTTCTAACTTTCTTTCAAATCCTAATAGGGTTGTCAAAAATTCTAACAAGGTTGGAATCTCCTAATAGGGATTCAAAGTCTCCTAACAGGGACTCATATGTACTGATTGTATTTCATTGACTCCTAATAGGGTCCATCCTTTCACAAAAGCATTTATATTGGTACATCATCTTGTGGGTACCATTCCCACAAGGGTTTTACCTCTAATCAAGGGTTTCCTTATTAACAAATCTAGTGTTATTATGTATGGTTATCTTTCTATGGTTCTTGCATCTACTATTTACATATTTTAGAATTAAAGAATATACTGAGAGTTGTTTTAATAGCCACGCACCCCCGCCCTCCCCACAAGATATCTTGGGACTTCACTTTCTAAAAATTGGTATTAGAGGCAAAGTCCTTGAAAGATAACTTGGTGGCTTAAGGATATCTATGTAAGATGTTAGGAAAGAAAGTCTAAAGTTTAATGGAGTTAACTATGATAGTTGGAAATAAAATATGAAGACACATCTATTATGCATGGGTCTAGATTATTGGTTGATTACTTTGAAGATGAAGGATGTGATTGAAGAAAAAGATAAGGTTGTAAGGAGAAAGAGAAAGATGCATTCATGTTAAACATGCTTGCTAGAGAGGCACTATTATTAGCTCTTCCTAAAACTAAATTTAGTTAGGTAAAATATTAATGACATTCTCATGATGTTTGGAATGCTTTTAAAAGTACATTTGAAGCTGATAAACATGCTTGGGTAGTTAGATTATAGAGTTGGATATGCTTATTTCAATATGGTAAGATGATGGAAGATGAATTTGCAAGAAGTTATTTTGGCAGCATATCAAATATTGTTACAAGAATTAAGACTTGTGGAGGAGAGAGATCAAAAGATGAAGTTATGTGTTGAAGACTTTGACACTTGTATACAAGTAGATAGAACAAATGAATGAAAAAAAAATTAATACACGTCTAACCTTGAAAAATATAAATAAAATTTTGCAAGAATTTGGCTTAGGCAAGAATTCACTCAAGAACTAAGAACTCAAACACAAGCACAACTATAGACCAAAGAGAGAGTATGATCAGAATGACGATATATTCATTCAATATGCCATATATCCACCTGAAAATACACTAGGAGTGCCTTTATATAAAGGCCTCTAGAGAGCTTCTAGAATGCATAGAAGTCAGCATCATGATAAGTCATACAACCAGGCACATGTCCACTAGATATGGATCATCCTCTATTAAGCACAAAATTAAGTGTGATGATGTGAGGATAAACCTACAATGGTGTGGCACACAAATTAGTGGTGTAGACAACATGTGCTAAATTAGGAGTGTGAATAACTATTTTTTCTACATGACAACTCAGTGAATGATGCAAACTCTAGTGTTGTAGACACCATGTGCATAATTAGAGTTGTGTACTTCTGTGAGAGTACACAAACTCCTAAGTGTCTCACCTAAATAAAAAATAATGAAAAATAATAAAATAATATATTAACCTAAGTAAACTTAAGTAAAGTGTGATAAGTAAATACTTATTTACACCAACAAGTTTGATGGTACTATATGTACACGTAGACTATGTTGGGGCTAAGGTTACTTCAGGTACTTCTTGATCTCACAACTTGACAAATTCATACATATTTAAAACTCTAAAAATGGTACCTATCTACTTAGAAACCAATAATAAACCAAGTACTTGTGTTATAGTACATTTAGAAATATTTTTATACTTGTCATACATGTCCTTCTTACTTATGATGTTAGATATTGCTTTACACTAAACACTTGATCATTAACTATATAAAATCTTTAGGAGATTATGTATATGGTTGATTTGTATAATGCTTCATACACTATTCTAAATTCATTATTATGCTTTCAATGACTTGTTTATAATGTTTTGATTATTATCTATTCTTAAGTTAACCTGATCAACCCATGGTGCATTATATAAGTTTATATTTAATTTGTCTGGTGTATCTTGGGGATGAGGGGAGGAAATCGTAGTCATTTCTTTGGGAGATATACATGATGTCGCACTCCTCCTTCCCTTTTTGGTTGGTAATGTAGATGTGTGCAAGTACTAGGCATTGAATCCACCTAGATATACAGGTTTAAGCATGCCTTAAAATCATTGAACCAATTGTTGTTGAAAGGGGATGGAACCATGATCCATATAGGCATCCTTATATCTTAGAAATCTAGTAGGAAGTTAGTCACCTAGTCTGGGGATTATGTTTTCATCATTCTTTTAATGGTTTGATCAGTGGATTCTAGTGTTTAGAATTATGTGTTCATGAAATTGTCTATAATATTTTTTTGGTATATTTATATAAGAATATATGGGTGCACACATACATACCTATATAAATATACATCGTTACATAGTTAATATATTTAAATATTTGTATATGTTATAAATTGTTTGTGATTGATTTATTTATACACTTAGATATAAAGAGAAATATATTAAGAATATAAAAATAAAGAAATTAAAAGGAGTAAAATAAAAAGCATAAGTATTTAGAAGAGGAGTTATAACATGCATTCAAGAGAAAAAGGTAATATGTGTTACCCATGTGGAAGAATATGAGATCAAAATATTAAAATATGGATTATAAAGCACCTAAGATGGTATTTACATCATTTTTGGACCATTTACTCATTATATACCTCTGAAGTAGCCTCAATTTACCCCTAATATGCCTAAACAATGTGTAAAATGGTAGTTAATTACATAAACTAAGGCAATTTTGGATTTTGAAATTACTTTTATTTAAATGGGCAGTGCCTTTTCTCTTAAAGGGGTATGAAAGCTATTCAAGAACATATATATGTGGTGTAAAATATAAATGTGAAGTTAGAGGAAGGCTGAAAAGGTAGAAGAGATATCGGTTGTACTTATATGAATATTTTTATGGAGAAAAATTAATGATATGTAAGGGAGAGTTTGTGAGTATAATTATTTGAGGATTTAAAAGTTTATATTCTTTTTGGAGAGAGAATTATAGATAATAATTTGAAGGGTTGCAAGAGAGATGTATTACTATGTGATTTATTTTTCTTCCATGGATATTGGTATAAGTGGAGAAAGTTTGAATGATGCATCTCAAGTGGATTTATTTTACTCTATTGTCTCCTTGCTCCTACTTCGGTTGAATTTTCATAGGACTTGAGGTATGGATTGAATTATTTATCCCATTAAATATATATATATTTGTATCTTCTCTTGATGTATTATAATTACACATTTAATTTCTAGAGTTATTTAGATGTTTTGAGTTTCTATTTATGAAAAACGTTATGAATTTTCCTATGATATTTAGCCACTAGTTTTTGGAGATATATTATTTTATTTTAGAGGGTTGTTGTAAAATCAAGTCATGGAATATTGTATTGTGATATCTTACATAGGTTCTTATCCATGGTTTCTTGTGTATGCTACATATTTATATTATATGATTTGGAATTATATATGCTTGAATTAGGGGTTTTAACCAGTTTCACCTCCTACTTGAATTTTCATGCTCCCCAATGTTGTTTAAGATACCAGAGGCATGTAAAATTGTTGTGTGATGTATAAAATCTATACTTAGAATTGAGAATATTTGTAAAGGCATATTCTTAGAGTCTTTGTGCTTTATGATTGTTTATATATTGTGATACTTTTATGATGAGTTAGGGTGTTGGTTAAACTAGGGGTATGGGACTGTAGGAATGTTTTTCCCTAAACTCTCTTATGATTTTGATTTTGTATTTGTGAGTAGAATTAAACCCTAGGTGAATGGCTCACCATAGGTGTTGGGGCCCAAAAGTGACCACCAATAATCCTATGTTTGGAAGCCAAAGCCCTACATAGGCTGGTTCCATTTGTGAATTGGTTAATAGGTGATAACATAATAATAAATGGACTTATGGGTTGGGTTTTGAGTTTCACACTAAACAAGATAATGATGGAACAATTATTGGAGTACTCAGGGAAGGGACATCCTACATATCTTATAGATCCCTAGCCTAGGTGGTTGATCCCAACATTACTTGGTGATTCCTATCCCAATTGGAGTTCACAGGAAAAAAGGCATTTTGTGTAGCAAGATGGCCTTAAGCCCAAGTGGTTGATCCTAACACTTTAGGAAGGCACAATGATACTCAACTAGATGTGGTCAAACCTCGCACACATGTTTTTGCCTCTGGTTGTCCATTTTCTTTGTGATTTCATTTTGGGCACTATGTTTTATGTGGCCTTGTGTTACCTTTGCACTTTGATTTTGGGGTATAAGCCTTAGATTGCCTTAAAACCTATGTGGATCATGGTCTTATCTCCTAGCTCGAGGGAGTGGACCATTTATGGCTCCATGTGGTTGGGTGATAAAATATTTCAATTTACTATTCAAGCGTTCATGGATGGATTTATATGAAACTTTGTTGAGTGGCGGTCAAAGATGATTTCTTGAAATCTATATGTTGTATCTCCTTGAAATAAATCCATGTAGTATTGTAATATAAACTCTTGAATAAAGTAAAATCTCATATGCATATATCATGAAATAAAAAGCTATGTAAAAAGGGTAAAGGGTATCTCTAGGAGAAATAAAGGGAAATGTGAACATATTATATTATTTTAAAAGATGAATGAAGTTATAATGATTCCATGACATTGTATATTTCCTTGTATTTAGATGAATGTATGATGAACTAAACAACCATGTACTTTTCATAATGTTACTAGTGAATAAAGGATGATTTAGTTTCCATGTATAGTTGTTGGTTTCTATTTCATGGATCTTATTTGTATGTTAATTAGATACATTTGATTGTATGGATTAGGATATTAGATCCTAATGTGTAAATGGATATTAGGATGGAGAATGTATCAAATCATAAGTAGACATGAAACTACTAGATGGTTTAACTTAAGTGGTAAGGATAAAATGTTAGAAATAAAATTAAGTATTTTTGTTTAAAGGTTTCATTAGGGAACCTATTAAGACCATTACATATAAGATATAGTAAGTGAAATCAACTTTTAATTTTTTTTTACCAAAACTCTGTAACATTTAAAAATATCCTTTTGGGTTCCTTGGCAAGGCATTGCAAATTGATTCCCTGCACGACTGATTCTACAAGAGAAACACTTCTTGGGTGATTACAATCAATCAAAATGTGGATGAGACAAAGTGGAGAATTACCTAGAGTTGAAACTTATCTTGGCACATTGAAAGACAAACCTATGCTAACAAGGAGTGCAACTACAAGGAAAGATTATTCCAGTTGTAGCTAAACAAAAGTGGATGAAGACAAGAATATTGAGGAAGGACTTGCCCTACTTATGAAAAGAGGACCTACAAAAAATTTAAGTGTTGGACTTGTAATAAATTTGGTCATTATTCTTCTAAATGTCCTAAGAGAGTAAAGAAGTTTTAAAATACCTATAAATAAAGAATACCTAAGGATTGCATTTTTACTGATGAGGATGAATTTGATTCTAAATTGGAATAATTATTGAGTGAAAGTGATGATGAAATAGGATTTGTTCATATTAAGGAAGAAAGCCCTAAAAAAGAAGAAGTTAGAGAAGAAAAAGCATTAGTATCAAATTTTGAAAAGAAGAAAGTTGATTGGATTATAGATAGTGGTTGTTTCCATCACATGACTAGAGATATGAATAAGTTTGTTGAATTTAGTAGCTATGATAAAGGAGTAGTTAGAGTTGGAAATAATGCAACATGTCATATAAAAGGAAAAGGATCTATTACACTTGATGGAAAGACTAACGCTAATTGATGTTTTTTTTTGGATGGTTTATAACATTATCTTTTGGGTGTTGGATAGCTAGTTGATAAGGGATATCAATTATAGTTTATAGAGAAGCCTTGCATTATAAAAGACAAAAATGGCACATTGACTGGTACTGGTCCAAGGACAAGAGGTAGTGTATTTTAGTTAAATCATACTGAGATGACATGCTTAGTTGAAAAAGGTGGATGCTAGTTGGTTATCACATAATAAATTTTATCATATCATCTTTGATAACATTGTGAAGGTTAGCACTACATTTACAGTTAGAGATTTGACTAATATTGTGAAACCTACTAACATGGTGTGTAAGGAATGTGTAATGGAAAAATAGAAGAAAATTTCATTTCCAAGAAACAAATTTACCACTTCAATGAAGTTGGAGATTGTGCACACAAATTTGAGTGATCCTACAAAGACTGGAGCATTCTATGGTGAAATTTATTTTATGGTTCTTGTTGATGATTTCACTAAAATGATGTGGGTGCCATTTTTTAGAGAAAAATCTAAAGCTTTTGATAAATTCAAGATATTTAAGAGTAGAGTTGAGATTGAATCTAATTTGAAGATTAGATGTTTGAGACCTGATAGAGGAGGAGAGATTACTTCAAATAAGTTTAAAAATTGTTTTGAAGATAATGGTATAAAGAGACCATTTTCAACTCCTAAGACACTTGAGCAGAATGGGATAGTAGAAAGAAGGAACAGATCAGTAATAGAGACAGCAAGAGTAATGATGCTTAAAAATAATGTATAAAAAATATTTTGCAGAGAAGTAGTAAATACAACAGTATACACTATGAAAATAATACAAATTAGATAAGGAATTGATAAGATACCTTATGAACTTTAGTTTGGACATGCAACTTCTGTGAAGTATTTTAGAATCTTTGGAACTAAATGTTACATTAAAAGAGATGATGATATTGGAAAGTTTGATTCAAGAAATGGTAAAGGTATGTTCCTTATATATTCATTGAAAAGAAAAGCTTACATATGTTTTAATCAACTATCTAAAACTATTGTTGAGAGAACTAATGTGGAAGTTGATGAAAATTTTAGAATTTAGGAAAGGATACTTGATTATAATTCTGATGAAGAGACCAATCTAAGAACTAACAAGGAGAATATTGAGCATGAATTATTTTATGAGACTAGGACTAATTTGCTAATAGGAATTTGGCAAAGATGAGGATGAAGACAGCCATTTCATCTTGGCTATACAAGGGAAAAGACACATCTAACACTAAAATAAAAACTTGTGAGATAACCTCTAAAAGATATGGGCAAGCCCTTAGGATAATGAAAAGATTGGTCTAAAAAGGAAATGGTCCTCTAGGAAAAATCAATGACTTCATCAACCCAATTGAAGCTAGATTTAGAAGACCTCATGATTTGATAGGTCTAGGCTTCAAGAAAGTACCATTTCACCTAGGGAAAAATAGGTTTGTGCCAGAACCTAATAGTCCACCAACACCTGAGGATTAGTTAAAACCTAAAAATCAAGAAGAAAGCTCAGATAAAGAGAATACATTTCCTTATCCTATTCCTATAGAGCTCACTACACTATTTGTAGAACCTGATGATTTAATCCTATGAGTTAGCACAACTCAAAATGATAGTGATTCTAATAAAAGTACTTCGATCACTCCTATCACATATGAGCATATAAGAGAAATTCAAACTAAAACCCTTGACTATCATGTTGAACTTTATAGACCTATATAATTCCAAAATGAATTTGAACACGCTGAATCTAGTGAGGCTCAAACTGCCAAAATAATTGAATGGCATAGAGACATTATTGAAAGTACTAATTCTCACAAGTACAATTTGACTCTCTATCTTATGCAACTATGGAAAAAGAGATAGATGTGATCGATACATATGAAAATTAGCCCAAAATAGGAGAGCGATCTAGGGTTAGGTCTAACGAGTCCAATTCTACTCATGTTAACTTATCCTATTCAAATGACATTAGGAACTAGAGTAATTTGAACATACTACTAGATGAGATTACTTTAGGCCTTGACTTATTAGTCCATGTTCTTGATGACTATGTCATGAATGCATTAGAACATATTGATTCTCTCACACTCATCTATCATGAGCTCATAGATTGGAACTCTAACTCTACATCTAGTGAAGTCCCAATGTTCCAAAGTGATTATTCTCTTGCCTGCTACTTAAACATTGTCAAACATGTAATGTACTCCACTAGTGAACAAAATGTAAATATGATAGAAGCTGATATAAAATATCTCATTCATACAATAAATAAGAAAAAGAATAGGTTTTCTCATGATGAAAACTGCATTGGGGAACTATTAGAGCCTAAAATAGTAAAAATAAAATTTGCATCTAATGGTGAAAACCTCTCAGAGGTGCCTAAAGATGAGATATTTAATGCACTTCCAAGTCACTTTTAGGAAATATCATATGTGTTGATAGAACTATCACAACCACTAAACTTGGGTACTGAAGAAAAGTTGCATATCATACACCTTGCACAGTCCTTATCAGTCGAAGAGAAAGAACAATTCACATCATTCTTTAGGGAAAAAAAAGATAAACTTTGCATGGACATATTCTTATATGTTGGGTCTTGACCTTGATCTTATAATGCACCACTTGTCCATTGCACCATGTGTGAAGCCTATGAAACAAATATTGTGGAAGATGCATCCACATGTTACACTCCTAATCAAAGCAGAGCTAGAGAAATCATTAAAAGTTGAATTCATCCAAGCCATTGATTATGCTAAATGAATCTCCAATATAGTGTCGATTTCCAAACATGGAAAATCCATGAGTATGCACTAATTTTCAGAACATAAACAAAGCATGTCAGAATGATGATTCTCCACCACCCAACATTGACATGATAGTGGATATGACAACTAGATATGAAATGTACTCATTAATGGATAGTTTATTTGGATACAAATAGATCAATATTGTGCTAGAGAATTGGGAAAAATGGATTTCACATATGCTTGGGGTACATTATGCTAGAATGTAATACCATTTGGTCTAAAAAAATGTTGGAGCCACATTTCAGCATGCAGTAACAATAATCTTCCATGACATGATGCACAAAACTAAGGAAGACTATGTTGATTACACATTGGCTAAAATAATAAAAAGGAAAACACATCTCAGGGACTTGGCCCAATCTTGGACCACATGAAATAATTTATTCTCGAACTGAATCCTAAGAAATGTGTGTTCAGAGTCACATCGGGTAAACTAATGGGATACATTGTTTCATGCAAAGGCATCAAGAGTGATCTTGAGAAAGTTTTGGCTATCATGGAGATTATGCCACCTTAGAACATCATCCAGATGAGAGGTCTAAAAGGAATACTCTAATATATTTGTTGGTTCATATCATAGCTAGCTGATAATTTATAGCCATTTACCAAAATTCTACATGAAGGTGTGACATATAAATGTAATGACGAATGTAACCAAATCTTGACACTGCTAAAACAATATCTTTCCAATCCACCTATATTGATACCCACTATTTAGGGGACTCCTATAATCTTGTATATCTTAGTGAAAGTTACATCCTTGGGCATCTTGTTGGCTCAAGAATATTGGAATAAAAAAGAAAGGGCTATCTATTACATCAATCGCATACTAGTCTCCTATGAAATGAAATAAAACATCATTGAAAAATCATGTTTGGTAGTTATCTTTTATTCACATAATCTTAGACACTTCGTGTTGGCTCATTCTACAAAGCTGGTTGAAAAGATCAATCCACTAAAATATCTATTAAGCAAAGAAACTTTGACAGGGAAATTAGCAAAATGGGCCATGATCTTGAATGAGTTTGACATTGAATATGTGGATAGAAAGGCTATCAAAGGTCATGCCATCGATGATTAGATACAAGAAGCATGATTACATGACTATCAACCTATGGACATCAAATTTCCTAATGAATCTATACTTCTTCTGACACAACAAATGTGGAAAATGTTATTTGATGGTTCTTTTAGTCAACATGGATATGGTGGTGGAGAATTATTCATTACACCTTATATATATTCTCTACCTAATCCATACAAGATTCTCTTCCCTTGTACAAATAATATTGTTGAATATAAAGCCTTAATCTGTAATGCCCTACCTGGAGATCCTTGGAACAAGGATTCAATACAAGCTAAGATATTTTTTACAAGTATGAATGCACATGACAACATCATACAAGGATCACAAAGATCACAATGAAAGACTTTACCAACAAAACCAGCAACCAACAGATCTCCAAACACCACTACTGACCATAATGAAAAACCACGTAAGAACGCAAACGATTTCAAATATGAAACATTCTAAAATCAAAATCCAAAACCAAGGGATTCAAAAACACTGAAGAGGGTAGCCAAAACACCTCCCAAAAACTTCTAGCCAAACCAAAAAGTGCATGTTGTCCGCCCAAATAGGTTTTCCAAAGACCTAGGTGATACTTTAAATCAGCATGATATGATTGATACTTTCTAGTATCGTACGACCTTTCCAATGAAGGAGTGTGATACTTTCAGGGTCTGGGTGACTCTTCTCTCGAAATTGTGTGATACTTCATAAGTATCATACAAACTTTCTCAAATGGGTGTGTGATACTTCAAAGTAGTGCACAATAGAGTTTCTATGGATGTTCAATACTTTCCAATATTGCATGATTCTTCTTCTTTGAGCATGCGATATTTTAATGTATTGCCCAATGCTAATGCATGGTTGCCCAGTGTAAGAAAGAATTACTCTAAGGACCAAAATAAGAGATAAAATAGGAAATCAAACCGCCACACCAGGGAGTATCAAATCCACAGTCAAGGAAAAGACACTTAAAACAATAGCTACAAGATGGAAACTACATCTAACCCTCTAACATAGTAGTGAAAGGAAAGAACTGAAAACAACATCACAATGTATAGAAATAACATCGCAATAAACTAAACAACTAAACTAAGTACGCAGTTCCTCCCAACTATAATAGCATCATGAGACCATTGTGGGTCCTAGCCATCCATCATGTGTAACATCCCAAACTACTGACCAAATAGTTGGTGCTATCTTATGAGGATGTCACTACTAAAATGTGCCACAACATAAGAATAATGAAATCTAAAATGCAAGAAGTAAAGCATTAGATATTCCAACTAATCTAACTCATCATTTAATCATATGCTAAACATCATCTAAACATGATATCCAAGCATTTCAGTGAAAGCATAAATCACAAGAACGCATACTTCAGAACCTGAAGTACCAAGTGAAAGTATCTAGCAACAATCACATTAGGACAATAGACCATCTCTATACACTAGTCTCCAACAGTGGCGAAGGTAGCTATGCCTCCCAACCATATGGAACCTGTAGGTCCAGTCCCACCATGTTGATGGAGATAATGATCCAACCACAAACACACATAAAACAAATGTCCATGGCTAACACTCATGTCAAACAATATGATGACTAAAACCAAAATCATAGACAATACATAAACTATAGGTCCTACTCAAACACTCAATGGGCTACTATGTAGAGACTAACATCATGGATAATTGTTTGGCATCCAAAAGCCCAAGCTTGGAACTATGCGGACTCAACTTCCCAACAAAAGGTTCTCACACTGAAGCATTTTATTATCTTAAGTTTTATTATCACTAACATATTTTATTTAATTATCACTTAATTAAAACTTCCTCTACCAACACTATGGCACCATAAACAATAGGTTGCAATATAGAAGCCCCCTCCATATGCTACCATACTCTACCCATGCTCATCCAATGATGAGTGCCCATAGGCATGCACATTCCCAACCCAACCCCAAATGATCATAACTCCACTGAAGTACAAACATGAGATTGAGCCTTGTAAGTCACCTGATAATGTACGTGCACATACTCATGTGTGGAACACCACCATCATAAAGATCATAACAAAAGGATTGGATGAGAACACAAGAAAAATATCACTCAACCAAAAATAAACTCAGGAGGATAGATTCTACACGAATCGTAATGAACAATAAAATCATACATCATGAACTCACTCAATCGGCCCTAATTTGGCAGTAGGGATTTTACACAAATCCCAATGATGCAACAAGACCAAACATCATGAACTCACTCAACCAGGCTCATATGGGAGTATGGATTCTACACGAATCCTAGTGTCCATAAAATAAAAAGAAAGGTCCAAAAGAAAGAATAACACCAAGTATAAAATCGCTCAACCAACCACAAAGTTCAGAGTACGGATGCAGAACGCATCTGAATGTAACATAAAAGTGCAACAATGATCTAATTAGCATCCCAATGGATGATCTGGGTCCACAACCAACATCATGGCAAGAAAACTTGAGAACATAGGGTGGCATGCAAAATGAGGTGAAAAATCTCAAAAACTCAAAAACTTCAAAATTAAAACCCATTTGGTCTTAGGGGAAAAAAGCCACAAAATCCCAATAAAATCTAGGTTTCAAGTGTGTATGCAAAAATTGCCAGCATAATAGTGCAAAACCCCAAACCCTCAACTCAAAAAATTAGGGAAATGCTCATACCCACCCAACCAAGTAGAGATAGCATACAGAAATAGATAGGAACACTAGTTCTCAGCCTCCTAACTACCAAAAATAGAAGTAGAAACAAAACCAAAACAATAAAACAAGAGAGCCCTACCTCACAACCAAAAGGAAAAAATGGGAATCTGAACCATAAAATGAAAACCCTGCAGAAGTAGCCAAAAATTGCAATAGTCAAAGGTCTCCCCGAGCTGGATCCAACAAGACCAATCTCACAATGATCCCACACTCGTAGCTCCCACAACGAACAAAATAGTAAATCCCCATGAAGAAGATTTTGGTTTTTACTCACAAACTTTCTAATTCAAAAGTGAGAATTGAGGAATTAAATTCCTTTTTAAATACTTATTCACTTTTCGAGTGAATAATCAATTAGGGCAAATAACCAACCAACTTAGTTAAACCCCGAGTTGACCCAAATGAAAATAAGATATTCCTAGTAATAGGAATTCATGTATGGCAAAGCTGCTAGAAATTAAAATAAAATAAAATAAATCCTGAAAACCCCCAAAATCATAGAAATTTCCTTAACTACTTTCGCAATAATGTGAACCTCTAAATGCACAAACACGCTCACTAGTCTAATCACATAATGCAAATGAGTTCAGATTTAATAATCATCGAAAGGTTTAAATAATCAATTACAATAAGGATACATCAACCATATAGGGATGACATTGGTAAAATATGAATGGTTGAATCACTAACTCCATGTGCCACTGCCAAGGATATAAATCATGCACACTAAATGCATGATCAAGTGCAATTACATATAATAACATACCCAAAGCAATAAATGCATTAAATACCTAATTTAACCATTTATTTGATTATACTAAAATAATCCATTTATATCACTCACGCTCGCATAAAGCATAATGAGGTAAGAATGATGTAAGTAACCATGGCTTAAATCCAACACATAACATAATAAGAGATATGTCCAAATATTAGATAACCATATATCATCATAAAACATATTGCCATCTCAAAATGGCATCATCATGCAAATATGATCAACTAAAAGACATAGAATTATAACACCTATGATACTGAAATCAAAGTATAACATCTGACCCTCAGGTCATCTCAAACATAAAACATAACATAGTAACCAATATCTCTCATATCAAAATAAAACAAGCTAAATATCTGCAACACATAACCAAAGAATCCAACATGGACAATTCATTTCTAATTATTTAAGTACTTAATAATGGTTGATTACTTGACATGAATAGGCACTCAAAACACATAAGAAAACACAATCATATACATGACTAACCATTGCTACAGGAACCTAGTCTAGTGTAGCAGGGTAATAGTACACAATGCAATCTCTACACACATCTTAGGGTAATCACGGAACAACATCATGATACCACATCAATTTTGGTAACCACTGGCACAACCCTCAATGAACTATCTAACACATCATAATCTTATAAATTAGCCACAAGCATAATCAAAGAAACTGATGTAGTAACATAAATCCAATCACCTCAAGGATGTAGACCATCATGGTCCCAATTACAATCCCATCTCAAGGAGAGATCAACAAGGTTGCATCCATTAGGATGACTTACAAAAATCAAATGAGAGGCATTACATAATCAATGGTATGAAAATTTCCATTTAATGGAGGGTACATGAATTAAACATCTCTGGGGACTTACAACTAGTATTTATTCAAGTCAATGACATCTATCAGACAAAAGATCATTAAAATTGATGCCTTAAGAGAGAATGGTAGATGACTTGAAGAAATACTTTGCATATGTCACCTTTCAATGAATTCCTTGAGAAGAAAACAAGGTTATTGATTTTGTGGCTACTCTAGCTTTCATGCTTCAAATTCTAGAAAATGACTTTCGACACAATCTCTTGGTAGAGATATTATACTACCCTGCCTACGAATCTCCTAACTCTTGGATGATCTATTCCATCATAAGATAAGATTTGTTTTACTACACCACATTTATTGTTACCTATGTGACTAGTTCATTCTAGAAACTTTAACTCGAAATAAGAAACATCACCTTATTTGTAATGCTTTATAGTATGTCATAATAAAAAATGACTTATATTGATAGGGTCTAGACGATACCCTCCTTAGTTGTTTAGAACCTGATAAGTCCAAGCTTACATTATATGAGGTACATGAAGGTATTTGTGGGTCCCATTTAAATGGCCTAACACTAGCTCGCAAACTTATTAGAGCTGGTTACTACTGGCCAGAAATGGAAAAAGAAGTTATTCAGTTCACCAAATCTTGCATATAGTGCTAGCTTCACAGTAATCTGATCCACGCTCCAAGTAGGGAGATAATTCCATTCATTACACTATGGCCATTCTAGAAATAGGCCTTTCATCTAGTGGGACTAATTCACCCATCATCCTAAAATGACCATAAATTCATTATAATAGATGCATATTACTTTATAAAGTGGGTAGAGGCAGTACCACTTGTTAAAGCCACTCAAAAAATGGTCGTTGTGTTCATTCTAAACTAGTCATTTGTAGTCATGGTGTACCCTCTTCAAAAATCATAGACATGGAGGGGAAGTTCAAGAATAAGGATTTGAAAGAGCTATATGCCAAATTCAAAACTAGCTATTATTAGCTACTAGATTGTGCAACGACCCTAAATCTTAAAGTAATAGTTTGTATATATTTTAATTGAATAAACATAATATTTGTCATTATCTAATAAAAAATTTGTGAACAACTATTTTTAAATGAGTTTTTGTACCTAATATTTGTAGAATGTATCAATGAAGACTACCTTTTTTAGATTCACACAATCTCTTTTTTTCTTATATACTTGTGCAACCCCAAGGCTTGGATGCAGAAATATGAGGTGTGAAAGGTTGGGGCAAGAGGGACAAGGATTTTCTCACATGAAACATTACAACACCCATATCTCAAAGCATTCCAAAAGTTCATGTTGGAGATTGTTGCAGAGCGATATATATGAGCACAACAAACATGTCATGTGCTTCAAAAATCACTACTTGTGATACGCAATGAATAATTTATATCGTTAAATGTAGGTAAAAAGGTTCTCCACTACCTAAATAAAGCAAATAATGACATTGAGACACAATCAAACTATATCTAATCCTATATACAATGACCCGATCAACTAGAAAGGTAACACTAGTTGAATCAAAAATATCTTAGCATATCTTCCTTGTCACAAATAATGCAAATAGTAGAAAAGAAAACAACATGCGATAGTCCAACTATTTCCACAATTTTTTACACCCCAAAAGAAGACTCAAAATATTTTGAGACATTTTGTTCGAGTTCCTTACTATTATACATTTTTTTCCTTAAAAGTGACAAAAACATTGACAAAATAAAAGGAAAAATCATAGAGGACATCATTGAAAAAACATAACAAAAATAAACATTTGATCTAAAGATTGAATAACAAAGACATACCTTTTTCTATGTGTACCTCCTCTACTTTGAAATAATAAATGCAAATCTTTGTTATACAAAAGTCAAGAAAGACAGTAGTCAATATATTAAATGAAAAATTGACACTTGATACTATACAAAATAGACTACTAACAATTGAAAATCTAATTCCAACCTCATTTATATGAATATGTCAAAAATCTTTCAGTGTATAAGTATTGTCAAATTTTTGGTTCTTTAATACTTTGACCTTATATTTATAGGTAGAGGTTCAATACATGAGGAGATTCATGCATAGTTTTTTAGATAAATTTAATACTCAAAAAATGCATAATTATTTATTATTTTAGATATTTAGGAATCTTATTATTATATATTATATTTTTGTTATTTTTTATTGAAAAAATAGATAATTTATTAACTATTTTAATTATTAAAAAATAGATAAAAATTACTTTTATTGCTAAAACTCAAATTATTATTTTTCAATTAATACAAATATATTTTATTCAGTGTTATAGATATTTAGACATGTTATTGTTATTTATTTTAATTTTCTATTTTAATTTAATAAAAAATATAATTTATATTGATTTTTTTATAGGTAATATTTGTATTATACTGATAAAGATAAAGAGAGATACATTGTTATGTTATGGCTAGAAGCCTTTTAGTCTATACTACCCTTACCCTACTCATACATATGCCTTTAGACAATCAAACCAAAAATATAAAGTATGAACACTGTGACAAAGAAAAACCACCCAGCCCAACCATAGAAATAGTCGACAATAAAAAAAGGGTGACACTGCCAACTCCATTGTCTATTAATCCTTGAACCATCATGTCGCTTTCTCATGGATAAAATTTCGAGTTGAGTGGTCATCCATCACGAAAATCCCCTACCTCCCCTGATGACGCTTTTCACTGCCCTCCCCCTCTTTGGCTAACAAAGATGCATCAACCCAAACACCCTGTGTTGTGGCCACCCCCCTCAAGGTGGCATTTCTTCACAATCTAGTGGCAAATTTGTTGTTCAGGTACAAGTGTGCTCTTCCTCGACGTGGCCTTCATAAAGCCTCTTTCCTTCTTCTTCACCACCCAAATGTGTTCAGTCAAGAATTCCACTATCAATTTCCACTCTTGTTCTGCTTTGGAGATGTGAATGCCTTGCGAAGTAGAAGAAAACCACACCACTAGTGGTTGAATAGAAGAGTCCCCTCCACTAATAAGCCACCAAGGCTCAGCGCCCATCTAAGTTCCAACACCAAGCACCACTCTCTCAATTATATCCTCCAACCCTAGAAGACATTGCCTTTCAACACATGCAGCCACCACTCTTCAAACCTCTTCTTTCAATTCCCCCACCATCAATGCAAGTGCAAAAAATAGTGATGTCACATCCAAATTAGATCTCCTCTTTTAGAATGTCTCCAAATATTCTAGTCCTAGCATCTGTTGAACTCCCTTTAGAAAAATCAGGTCATCAAAAACAAAAATATGTTTAAGATGCCACTTGGAAATTTGGCCTTCATAGGTCTAAATCTGAGAGTCTAAGCCGAGAGAAAAGTTTGCCTCCATTTCTGTCTTTGTAAAAAAACAAATGAGCTTGCCCTAACTTCAACATGAACATATTTTCCTTGGATCTCTCCAGAATGAAGTACCAAAGTGAGCCAACACTCCATTTGACACACGCAAGGGATACATCAGTAGCAAGGAGATCTCTACTTATCGTAAAATGATTAAAATCATTGAAATTTAGACACATAACACCTTTCCCTTACACCTCCATTTTTATTTATCATGAGTGAATTTTGTGTCTAAAGGTCGAACAATAGTACTCTCTTTATTTAAATCCAAGGTGATGAAAGTCCTCAAAGATTTCATTTTGTGGACCTAGTACTGAATTGGCACCTAAGTTGGCTAGCAAATCTGCCATCCTATTCGATTCCCAAAATGAATGTGAAATCTTAAAATTATCAAAATCTAGAAGCAATGCTTTGATTTGTTGTATGCTTTAATACAGGTGCCATGCCTCCATCTTCCCACTATTAAAGCCATTTATAATGATCTTTGAATCACCTTCCAGATGTATTCATTTACAACCAATTTTTGCTCCTAAGCCCAGAGCCTTTGTGTCTCCAAACATTCTGCAATATTATTTGTTTCATCCTACAAACATTTGGCTACAAATGCAAGCATGTTTCCCTTATGGTCTCTAGCCATGCACCCACACCCTAAAACACTTGGGTTTCCCCTAGTCATCCTATCAAAGTTAATTTTAATCCAACCATCCTCTAGAGGTGTCCATAACACCTTCTCCCTCTTATAAGTTGGATTGACCCTAACAAGCCCATGAATAGGTTGGTACTTAATAGTTAGGAAACCATATTGTATATAAGCATCATGCTTGGTGTAGACTGAGTGTTGGGCACTTTGTACTAATAATGCAGAGGATATTAATTCTGCTATCACCCTCTCAAGCCTCTATCCAAACCTTGTCCAATCTTCTTCCTTGTCTTGGAAATCCTTCTATTCCTTTCTTTCCATAGCTCCCACAGGGTTGTAGATGGAATGATCCTCCATGCTAACCTAAACACTTGTTTGTTCTTCTTTGCCAGCCAAGCTTCCAGCCAACCTTTTAAAGTGGATGTTAGTGGACTTGCCCATCCAGGTTTAGATTTTGACATATCCCATGCCTTTTGTGCAAAACTACAATGTAGTAGAAGATGATCTACAGTTTCTTCCACATTTTTACACAGGGGACATCTAAAAGGGCCTTGAAAACCCATTTTTTGCAATCTCTCTCTAGAGAAGATCTTTCCATTGCCAGCCAACCATGTGAAAGCTCCTACCTTGGGAAGTCGTGCCCTATCCTAGCAAAAATTTTGTTCGCAAGGAATTTGATTGTGAATTCCTTCAAGGATCTGATATCCTAATTTGACTATGTATTTACCATTCTTGGAACCACTCCAAAACAACTGGTCTCTACTCTTTGGAGGCACTAATATTCTTTCCTTGAAGATCTGTTGCAAGCTTGATTTGTCTACCGGATTCATATTTAACTTAGATGACTCTTTCCACTACCTTGTGTTACTTTGTCATTGACTCATGTCTCAATAAAATCTCCAACTTTGTGCCCCCAATGTTGCCTAGTAGTTTCAAGAAACTACTCTAAGGCTCTTGACTTATGTAGTTGGAGGCTCCCATCCTAGGATTCCCTCCAAAAATCTATTTGCTTCCCATCCCTAATTTTCCATGTCAAGTGGTCTGTGATTAAATATCTACACTCCAAAAGGAAGTTCCACACAGCCAAGCCCTGGGTGGAACTACCACTATCAAAATGCAATCATCCTCCATGTTGTCAAGATATTTTGCTCAGAGTATCTTTACCCATCTTTGGTTACCTACACTAAAGATCTACCATACTAATTTGGGTCCAAGAGCCAAGTTGAGGAAAGACTAATCCCTTATCCCTATACACCCCCCCCCCACCCCCCACCCCTTGGTCTGCAAACTTTTGATGAAGCCATGAGATGGACCTTCTCACCTTCCTTAGCTTTGTTCCAAAGGAATTTTCTCATACTTTGCATAATTGAATGAATAATTTTCTTAGGGATTTTAAAGCAAGCCATAGAGTAGATTGGCAAGGCCATTATTACTATTCTCAGCATAATAATTCTTCCTGCCAAGGTCAATCATTGTCCCTTCCAACTCTCCATTCTTTTCTTGTAACCTTCAGTCAACTTGTTCCATATGTGCCCTTTACCTGCCTTGCCAAAGAGAGGCATGCCTAAAAATCTACCTGGAGTTGAGCCAATTCTTACTCCAAAGAACTCTCCAATTGCCCTCTGTGACCCCCCTTTGATATTGAAAAAATATATTTATGATTTCTCCTAGTTAATGGCTTGCCCTAAGGCCATACTATATTCAGTCAGGACCCTGTGCATACATTTTGCCTCTGCCATCAAGGCATCCCCAAAGAAATGAGTGTCATCAATTCCTTGAGTAATCAGTATGCCTTTCCACAATCCTTGGGTCCTCTTTCTAGAAATAGATATGCCCAGGGCTTCTGCCAAGATAATAAACAAGAATGGAGATAGCGAGTATCCCTAATGAATTCCTCTATTGGTACTAAAGAAACTCTAAGGGCTACCATTCACTACCACTAAAGCTCTAAAGTCTGAGATCATACTCTTAATCCAAGTCAACCAACCTTCATCAAAACTAAACCTCCTTAAAACTTCCAAAAGAAAGCCCCTGTCAACCCTGTCATAAGCTTTTTGAGTATCCAGTTTGAGCATCATTTTCCTTTCCTTGCTTTTCCTAGCTGAATGAATAGCCTCATGGGCCACAATAATGTCATCTAGAATGCTTCTATTTGGGGTAAAGCCACTTTGTTCGAAGGAAATAATGGGATCTAACAACAACTTCAACCTATTTGTAGCAATTTTTGTAATAATTTTATAAACTATGTTATAAAGCAAAATGGGTTGGAAATCCTCATACCTGGATGGATGAGCTTTCTTTGGGATGATAGAAATCAATGTATTGTTGAAATCTTTCAACATGAAACTTGCACTTCTTAACTCTTCTATGACTTCCAACACTTCCTCCTTAAGAAGCTCATAGAATTTTTGATAGAAGAATACTTGGAAACCATCCGGTCCAAGAACCTTCTCATCACCAAGCCCAAACACTGCAACTTTCAATTCATTCATCTTGATTGGTTCCAAAAGCATTTTATTGTCTTCTTTTGAAATAGTGTGTGGGATTACACCCAAAATCCTCTCTTGCACCCTACTCCTATCCTCCTGATCCTTCCTCCACAAATCCTCAAAAAAAATGACAACCTCCTTGTTGATGCTATCCATATCCTCTATAAAAACACCCTATTATATAGTTGATACATCTTTTGGTCTTCATTGAACTATGAAAATACTTAGTGTTTCTATCCCTAGCTTTAAGCCAATGCTCCCTAGATTTTTTCTTGAAGAAGATTTCATCCCTTTTTAATACTTCCTAGTAATTGCCCAATAAATCTTGCTCCATTTTGAAATCAACATCATCCATCCCTGAACTCAAAAATTTGCAATTTAAAGCCACAAGGTTAGCCTTAATACCCACCCTTAACTAAAAAATTTTTTTGAAATGTGTCTTATTCCATTCCTTGAACCTAGCCTTAAGATGTCTAAGCTTGGAGAAGAAACAAAAGTTTGTGTTTCCTTCAATAGATAAGGCACTAACCCACCAATTTAGCACTTTATCAAAGAAACCTTCCTCTCTAAACCACATCAATTAAAATTTGAATGGACACCTGACTGGTATGCCATCATTCTTTAACACCATTGAAATCGGATAATAATCAAAACCTGACAATTCCAGAATCTTTCCTTCAAAGACAACAAGTTGTGTCTACCATTCTCCTAATAGAGATTTTGTCTAGTATTTCTGCAATATGGGAGAAACCCTTCCTTCTAGTTGTCAATGTCAAATGACTTCCTTTTATGGGTACTTCCCAAAGCATGTTGTTTTGTACGAAAAGATGAAAGTCTTCATGTACCAAGCCTAGAGAGCGCGCTCCTTCCTTTTTATCTGTCAAAGTCAAACTGGCATTGAAGTCACCTACAATCACCCTGGGCTCATTGCCTAGAGAGGCACAAAAGGTAGAACTCTCCCCCCACACAACCTTTTTCTCTTCTAATTTGGTGGGCCCATACACATTGATCAAGACCCTTAAGAAATTGATAGTTAGTGAGGAAAACCTAAAAGATTGCCAAAATCTTGCCTTCATCATGGGATCTCCCTTAAGGATTCTTAGATTTTAGAGTATACCCAATCCACTAAAGGCATCAATCGCCTCAACAAAAAAACCTGACCATTTCTGTCTAACCCCAAAAATATTTGCTACCTCCTCAACTTCCATCTTAGTTTCTTGTATACAAACAATATCTTCTTTTGCTTGATCAAGCATCTTTTTTCAAGAGCATTGCAGCCCCTGACATTCCATGTAAGGAATTTCATGGTCTCCCAAGAGAGACAATGTCCCTCCCAAATCTCAGGTAGGTTTGACCTCACATATTACCTGCATCTACTAATAATTCCAAATTATTTTTCCTACCTTTTTTCTTTTGTGATCCTCCTGACAGCATATTATTCTTAATTGATTTAGTTTGTGAGATGGTACGCTACTCTAAATTCCCAAGGCCTTCCTCTTCCATTGAGTCGCCATCTCCCAACCATTCCTCAACCTCAAGGATTCCTCCAAGATAGGAAACCACCATTTTAGTGGGTGAGGAGAGAGTCTTAACCCCATCATTGACCTCGTAAACCTTTAGTTTCTAAGAAGGAAAAAGTGAAGAAGTAAGGGAAAAACCTCCCCCCCCCCCCCTTCCTATTCACCCACTACCACCTATTCTTCTATCCCATTCTCCAATACCTTTGAGAAATCCTCCTGAGCAACCTTCAAAATGGACTCTCTATTGACACCCTAACCATCCAAAAAATGGTTGTCTATACCTAGATCATCTAGTTCCCTCATGTCCCCATTGACAATACCTTCCTTAACCATCGAACAAACTAGTTCAAGATCCATGCCAGGGTCCGAGCGAGTATCAGTTGAGACATCAGCCCAAACAGGTTCCTCTCCCACTGTTCCTGAAGGGCTAGTGTCCATTCGCAACTCCAAAGGCCCTCCCTCCATTCGTTCCTTCCCTTTCTTGGTGTCATCGCAATCTTCCTCTAAGTGCCCCCAAATCTTGCAAAGTTTGCAATGACTGATGGCTTTCTCTATCTCTATCTCTTGCCACCAATAACCCTTAGTCATTCTAATTTCAATAGCATGAGAGAGAAAAGGATGAGGTTTCCACATAATACAAATCCTAGCACACTGGCTAAAGTCTATCTGTTCAATGCATTCATCCACTTTAATGAAAGATCTCAATCTATCCCCTATCAATTTGAAAATATCCTTGTTCCAATATTCATGAGGGAGATTGTACAACCCGATCCAAATCGACACTTCTTCCACCTTAGCTTGTTTAGGATTGAAATTAGGAACCCAATCTTTAATGAAGAAGTTCACTCTGTCCATCAAAAAGGGCCCATTAAACATAACCCTATTTTTCTCCTATTTGGATTTCATAATGACTTTAAAAAATCCATTTTTCATGGTTTTGATCGTCGTCTACAATCCCCAAGTATCTGTGATCCATCGTTTCCTTTTAGCCAAGGGTGGCCATCCTCCCCCACTTCATAAAGAATTCCCTTTCTCTCAATAGAGATACTATGGTTTTCCATCCCTCATAATCAATTTGAATGTTGATCACCTTATTTTTTACTGTCTCTAGGGTGTCCTTTGTTAAATTAACTACTCTTAGCTACCTATTGACATCCCTTCTAATCCATCGCCCTCTGTCTCCAGTTGTCCTAAACTTGGGTGGAAAAACTTCCCTTTGATGTCAGGGACCCTCATTTGTGTGCCTTTGATCCTCTCTTCAAATCTCCTTGTGCCCTTTTTGTCTTTCAGGCTAGAACCTGGGTGGTCTCCATGGAAACCTAAATCCATTTTGCCGATCTCTGTCCTGCAACAACCAATGCCTTCGACCAACCTCTCGGAACCTTGGTTTCCACTGCCTCTTCACCATAGTCCACTATAATTTATATTGATTATTTTAATTAGTATTAAATAGATTTTTTTAAAAATTATTATCAAAATTAAAATTAAAATATTTTTTATACAAATTGATTTTATTTATTATTCTAGAGGATTATAAATCTTATTATAGTTTATCTCAATTTTGGTATTTTTATTTAATTTTAAAAATATATATTATTGATTATTTTAATTAATAAAAATAGATAAATTGATTTTTTAGATTTATTATCATTAAAAATTTAAATTATATGTTTTTTCAATTAATACAAATCTTTTTTTTATATCAGTAAATGGCCAAGACCTGATATATATTAATAATAATTTTTTTACAATGAAGTAGCTCCGTTCAAACGAGCAACAGTAGGAAAGAACAAAGAAAAAAACCTCTAGTCTTGCCCGAGACCATAGTCCTATATTATTACATATTAAAAGGGGCATACCCTAGTTTGAGAGTTAGAGACTAATTTTAAAATCAGGAAGATACTTTGTGTGTTTAATCCTTTTAACCTTTTGATTATGATCATAATACAACAAGTTTGAACGTATTGCAATTCTTTGGTTGAATTCCACTTTTAGAAAAAGATTTCACTTATTAACTTGTTGTTTTGAAAAACACTTAATGAACACATTAGTATGGTTAGGAACAAATAAGAAAAAAATTAAATACTCAAGTTTTGGGATCAAGATTAAACAAGTGGAATAGGATGGCATAACCATTCATCTTATGTGATTATTTTATCTATCTCTCTGTATCAAAGATATGAAGCAAATATATTCATAATAGAATTCCTATCAAGTAGAAATTGTTACATACTACTAAATCCTAATAAACCATGCATTTGGATTAGTCTAGATTTGTTCTGATTTTTGTTTTGATTATAAACATAGAATAGGATCACTACCAATTTTTATATTTGGACCAAATTCACTAGAGAGATTTGAAGAAATCCAAATTTATTCTATACAAAAAAATAGACTCATTACCTTTAATTAAACTCCAATTTGCATATTAATCAGAATATTGAATTACATGGCTACTGTCCTATTAGTGAGGAGATTGAAGTAAACTTAATTTCTAAGATAATTTGAATAGAAACTATCCTTAACATAAAATCTTGTCTATATTGTCCTAAAAACAAAAAGAACTAATATATCTTAACCAAAATGACAAACATAAATTAGTATCTAGATACCTGGTGAACATTATTTGAGAGGGAGTCTCTTAGCAAACTAATCATTGAAGATAAATCCCTCCTTAATCTATTGCAGATATTATAAGTACCTATAAAAGATCTGAGCACTAAAAACTATAACACTATAAACTACTAAGATAAAATATTATGTTTGCATATGAATATACAAAAGCACAGTCTGAATTAGAAGACCAAGATTGAACCAAATTCCCAAAATAGAATAGGACTGAGGCAAGGGAAAAAAAATAGGGGAAGCCTCATTCCAAAGTCAAAATCCAAAACCCTGATTAGAAGGATATCAACCGATCATACACCTATTTCCAATGTACCATAACTATTTCTTTCTTAGATTGAAAATTTAGTAGGAAAACAAAGGAACTTTTTTTTCCTTACTGGTTTTTTTCCATATTAGGAATAAAAAATTCCAAGCCCTCCAAATTATCCAAAATGACTCTACGCTCTATATATGACTTGAAGATACCAAGATGAACTCAAAGCCAAACTTTATCAAGGTCATCCACAATCCCTCTCCACCTGAGAAGAAAATGTATGTTGGCTTCCATCTTCAGCCATGCTTGGAAAAAGGTAATGTTTTCTCGAATAACAAGAGATAAGCATCTGGGGACAATGACTAAATACAAACAACTAGGAGGGTGTGCCATATACATTTCAGGAGGGTAATCCTAAGTTTATCATCTATGCTCATAATGACTTCTTCCAGACCTACACACCAGACTAGCTTAAAAATATTAGAACACAACCTTAACATATCCTTTTTTTCAATCTTGGCTCTAGCCAAGCATCCTACAAAAGCCCCTATAATATCACCGTTGGTTCTCCATGAAAATTCATAATTGAAAACACCTTCTCCTATGGCACAGCTAATCACTAACCTAGATATATCATCCACTTGATTAAGCACCCTATTCCATCTTTCTGGTTTAACATTACCCCTAAAAGCCATGGTCCTAAACTCTATTGCATGGAATAGATTGATATTGGTTTCCATATAAGCTAGCTACTAGACTGAAAGAAATAGGAAATACTAAATAAATAGAAAGGTAGCCTAATACCAAAGGATCTAGAAGGTCCTAGAGAAATGACATTATTCCTTCTAAAACCTAAAAGCCAACTCAAGCTAAAACTATGATGACACCTATCAATAAATAGAGTGGGTTCAGAAGATGAGATAATAATGAAAAATACCTTCATTAATTAGATTGCTTAAAGTCTTATAAGACTTGTCTTATGAAGTCTTCCTAACCAAATGTTATCATCTCATTTAGAGGGAAGATTATACTAAAGCATTCATATCATATTTATTTATATGTTGATTGATTATTATTTAATTCTTATTTTGGCTTGTCCATATTCCTTATTTGGTAGCTTAATACAATCAGTGACTAGATAAATAAATTGATTTCTGACTATTTATCTTATATTTAAAACTGGTTTCTTCTTTGCTCATTATATTTTAAAATGTTATTAACATCTACACCTTTATTTGCTAATTGATCTGCATTTTTGTTACCTTCTCTAAAAATATGGTAAATCTGAAAGTCTTTGAACTGATCTAGAATATTAAGTACTTCTTCCAGTTTTGAATTTAAGACCCAATTAGGTATCTTTCTCTTTCTAATGGCATTAAGAACAATCTAAGAATCACCTTCAATAATAATCTTAGATATACCTATATTTAGGCATATATGAAGACCTTCTCGAAGGGCTTCTAGTTCTACTAGATTATTAATGGTAGGCTCTATAGATTTAGCCCTTTTGACTGTCCACTTACCTGAATCATCATTAATAATGCATCCAATACCTGAATTTCTAGGATTACCTCTAGAGGCTCTGTCAAAATTTAATTTCACCCACTGAGCAAGTGGCAGGATCCATCTGCAATTATCTCTAGCCTCTCTACTCTTTATTTTATAAACTTGTGGAGGGTTAATAAGATTTACCCATTTCTTTTTCATTAGTCCATCCCAGTTTGAAAAAGATGCTTCCTTTATCTTAAATTTCCTAATATGTGAATTTAAAGTCTCAACTATACAAGCCTCAATCTTTTTTATAAATTCTACTGACTGCATTTCTTGATTGCAGAAGATTCTTCTATTCCTTTCTTTCCACACTTCCCATATAAGAATAGATGGGAAAATATTCCATAAATTACCATATATTCCACTATTATGATTAGTTGGCCATCCTAAGAGGAGATCCACTATGGTTTTAGGCATGAGAGTAGTCCA
Source organism: Cupressus sempervirens (assembly GCA_028749045.1). Lineage (NCBI taxonomy): Eukaryota > Viridiplantae > Streptophyta > Pinopsida > Cupressales > Cupressaceae > Cupressus > Cupressus sempervirens. Next base: position 772,737,537 of record CM053785.1, on the reverse strand, counting down.
ACTCATCATTTGTCTAAGCCAGTCCCAACAATATTGAGTATAGTTGCAACTATATAGTTTGTGATCAACATCTTCACTCTCTTGCTTATATAAAACACATCTTGACGATCCCTCAATACCTAGTTTTTGGAGTCTATCAGCAGTAAGAATCCTTTTCTAGAATGCCAGCCATAAAAGGTAGATAGGAGGCATCCCAACAAAGATTAAGTGGAATATTCACTTCTTCCCATCTTTGGGAGTTTATAATAGCTCTATATCCTTCTTTGACATTGTACTTGCCCTCTTTTGATGCTGACCAAATGAGATTATCTTTCCTATCTAGTTGCTTTATCTTCCTTTTGTGAATTATTTTCCCAAAAGCCTCTTTTACTACTGAGTCTATGTCCAAGTTTTCTATAGATTTCCATTCCCACTTAATTCCTTCATTGGTAGTTTTCATTATTTTGTAATCACTCACTTTGCTCCCTAGAGTTTGATAAATTATTCTTTACTACTTTTTGGGAATCCCATACTATCTAATGAGGGATGTCCATCCCATGAATCTACCCAGAATAAAGCTTCCTCCCCTTTACCCACATCCCATGTGAGTTTACTAATGAGAGTTCAGCTTTTAGCTATAAAATTCTAGCTTTTTGATCCTTTTGGTAGGGATCTCATTCTAAAAATTGAGAAGGGATCATTAGTGTTAAGATATTTGTTATACATGATTTTTGCCCATTTATGATCCTTTTCTTTAAAAAGACACCAGGGCAATTTAGCCCCTAATGCTTCATTTTGCCAATTTAATTTTTTTATTCCTAAGCCTCCCAACTCCTTTGGTTTAGATATTTTATTGCATTTTATAAGAGCCAATTTTTTTGAGTCCTCACAATCATTCCAAAGATCATTTCTAAATTTTGCCTCTAACTTCTTATTGATGAGTTTAGGAAGTAGAAGACATGATAAAGGGTAGATTGGAAGTGTTGACAAAACTACTCTATTCTTAGTGATTTTTCTAGCTTTTGTCAACCATTTATCTTTCCAACCTCCTATTCTTGCATCTAATTTTTTTTGTATCATATTCCACTCCTTATTGTATTTATTTCCTTTTTCTAATTCTATTCCTAAATATTTACATGGAAAAGTTCCTTTTTTATACCCCATAATGTTACAAATTTGTTTTTCAATGTCAGGTTTGGTGTTAATAAAGTAAATTTTAGATTTGGCAGCATTAAATTTTTGTCTCGATGCTTCCATATATTGTTGAATGATAGATTTAATATTTCTCTTTTATAGTGCTTTCACTTGGAAGAATAGTATCATTTGCATATTGATGATGGGTAATATTGGGAACATTTTGAGTAAAATTAATACCATTTATTATTCCCTCATTATGAGCTTTAGTTAATGCTCTCCCATATACTTCTTCCATAATAATGTATAGGAATGGAGATAGGGGATCTCCTTGTCTTAAACCTCTTGATGTTTCAAATAAAACTTCTAGGGTACCATTGATAAGGATTGAAATTTTGGTTGTAGATATACATTGGTATATAAGATTGATCCATTGGTGTGAAAATACAAAGGCTTCTAGGGTTTTGCATAAAAACCTCCAATCAACCATGGCATATGTTTTCTGGATGTCTAGTTTCATAAACATACTCATCATTTTATTCTTTTTAGTTGAGTGAATAGTTTCTTGAATGACTAGTATTCCATCTAGGATTGATCTTCCTAGTACAAAGCCTATTTGTTCTTCGGATATAAGCTTAGAAAGTATTGGTTTGAGTCGATTTGCTAATATTTTCAAAAATATTTTGCATATAGTATTACATAAAGCTATTGGTCTAAAATCTCCTGGGTTTACAGGGTCCTCTATTTTACGGATCAAAGTTAGAAAGGTAAAGTTGATCTCAGATAATAAGGATCCACCATTTCTTGAGGCTTTGATTGCTTTCCATAGATCTAGTCCAATTATATCCCAACATTTTTTATAGAAGAAGGCCTAGAATCCATCAGGCGCTAGCAATTTTATCAGGATTCATACTGAATAATGTTGTTTTTGACTTCTTCCATAGAAATGGGTTTGTTTAACATTTTATTTTCTTCTGGTGAAACTATTTTAGGTATTGCTTCAAGCATTTTTGCTTGAGCTACCCTATTTGAGCTATCAAAATTGTTTAGTGTATGTTGAAAATGACTTGCAAAAGTCTTGGCTATTTTATCTGGATTGTCTGTGATTAAACCCATGGTGTCTTTGACTATATTTATTTTTTTTATTGCTCTATTATGAAGAGTACTATTATGGAAGAATTTTGTGTTTCGATCTCCTTCTTCTAGCCATTTTTCTGTGGACTTTTATCTCCAAAAGATTTCTTCTTTTTCCAAAATACTTTCCTGTTTGGCTAGTAATTATTTTTCTAAACAAAAGCTATTATTATTAATTCATTTTTTTATTACTTCAGCATTAAGTTCTTTTATTTTTTCTTTGATATCTAATTTTTCTTTAAATATATTATTAAAATGTTTTTTATTCCATTTGAGTATTTTTTCTTTAATCAATTTCATCTTGGAAACAAAGATATACATTTTAGAACCTTTAAAATTATCTTGTTTCCACCAATTTCTGATAAGATTCATGAAGTTTTGGTCTAGAAACCACCTTTTTTGCATTTAAAAGGATTTCTATAAAGTTTATTTGGTTCAGAAAAAACAATTTGAACAAGATAATGATCTGATCCTGCTATAGGTAGGATTGAGGATTGAATATTAAAATTGAAACCACTGAGTACTCCTTTGATGAAAAATATCTCCAATTTCTCAGCTATGTAGGTGAAATCTTTCCTTTTATTGTTCCAAGTATATTTCCCATTATTTACCAGAACATCAGTTAAGTTATTACTTACTACCCAATTTTTAAAATCCTTATTTGCTTGGGAGATTTGTTGTGAACCTCCAATTTTTTCTTCTATGTTTAAAATAGTATTAAAATCACCGTAGAAGAATGGTTTCATTACTATGTTTATTAATAAACATACTAATTTCTTCCCATATGATTTTTTTTTTATCTATGTTATGAATTGGTCTATATATATTTATTAAGATAAATTGAAGATTAGTTTTAATGCTTTGAACTCTACTACTCATCCAGGAATAGCTTAATTTTAAGATGTTGAGGATAACTTTCCTAGGATTCCAAATTATGCCTAAACCTCCTGAGGCTCCTCTAGATTCTTGTAGATAAGCATTCCAACTGCCTAATTTCTTTTCTAGCTTGATTCCTTCTTCCTTATTTAATTTAGTTTCTTGTAGCATAATTAATTCAGAATCAAAATGTTTTAGATTTTGGAATAGTAATTGTTTCTTGCTAGGAGCATTTAAACCCCTAGCATTCCAAGTAGTGATCTTCATGCTGACTTGGGAAGGTTCTTCCCCTTCCCTAGATTAAATATATGATTGATCTTGTGATGTTTTTTTGCCTGCCCATCTGCTTCTCTAAGTTACTTCAGAGATTTCCTACCTCTTTTGGCTTTCAGTTTACCATATTTGGGAACATTTATCCCTTCTTGATTCATTAAAATACCTTATTGCTCTATGTTCTCCTTTGCATTTGAGATGATATCAGATTGTTTTCCTTCTATTTCAATTTTTTCTTCCTTTTCTACTTCTTGCAAAAATTGTTCTGCACAGGTATTATGATCCTCTATGTTATCATTGGCTTGTGTTGTCATAGATTTGTCCTCAAAGTTTTGTTTATCTTCCTCTTCTATGCTTAACAGATCTTTTTTGAAGTCTTCATAAGAATAATCGTCTCCACCCAGTTTAAGCACTCTCTATAATAAATTTTCTTTTTGTGCTTCACTGCTCTTGTCTAAGTTCTCAAAACTAAATACTTGGACTAATTCATCAGTTAGTAGTTCCAAATTGTCTTTCTCACTTTCATTTGTAATTTTCTTGTCCAATTCCTCATTTCTAATCGTATTGTTATTCAAAAGGTCATATAGGTTCTGTGTTATAGTTCCAATTTTCTTGCTTTGATCACTTTCTTTTACCTTGTGCTCACTAACATCATACTTGGGAGACATTTTATAAGTGACTGGAGTTTGCCAAAAATTAATAAATTAATTTTTTCCTTTATTATTGGGAATTTTGTTTTCTTGCTCTTGTTCTACTTTCTGTCGTTGTTGAATCTCTACTATTTCTTTTGTATATATGAGTTTTACCCATTCATTCCTTTCATCTAAGAATAGTAAGTTGTTTTCTAGCACTTCCATACTACTTCTCAACTTATTCAAGTCTTTTGTATTTTTATGTAATGCCTCTCCTTCCTCATTAGGTAATGTAATGCTTTTGTCTTTCTTTACTTTCTTTGTTCTTTTCATCCTTTTTTGCATGTTGATCCTTGTATTCTGTTGTCTAATGCTGCTTAAGTTTTGTGTAAAATTTTCTTTACTTCTGAAGAGCTTTCCATTATTCTGTATACTAGGATCAATTCCATTGTTGACCTCTCTAGTAACCATTTCCTTAGATTCTTTGTTCTTTTTTGGACTTTCTGTTATCCCAATATCCATTTCATGTTGATCTTTATATGTTAATTCTACCACTTTCCCCAAATCTTTCTTTGGAGTAAGTTGTGATCTGTCAAAATTGGAAGAAAATGATCAAGAGGACATATCTTTCCTTACTAAAATATTTTCAACATCAGGTTTTTCTCTTCCTACTGAATCCTAAGTCATCCTCAAGAGATTAAAGGCATTCTTTTGGTGTTCTTTCTGGTTTCTAATCCTAATCATAGGAAGGTTATCCTCAAGATCTGTCGTTAGTTGAATCTTTTTGAGAATGGTTTTCCTTTCATCATTTAATCTAATGATTTATGAGATTTTAACCTCATTCTTGAGGCAATTTACATTATATATTGCTAAATTTGTTATTATTTTAATAGGCTTGAAATTTATTGAGTTGACTTTACAGTTTATCAGTAATCTAACATTATTACAATATTCAAAAGATGCATCTATCCCAATCAAATCTCCCATACAAAATCCTATCTTTCTAATAATTTCTATATGCATTAGTTCTAGAGGCATAGATTGAAGGGTTATCTAGGTTGGAATCAGAAAATTTAGCCTATCTTCCTTGCAATCTGGAAACCATTCAAAGAATCTAACAACAAATCCTTTGAAGTAGCCATTAGAATCATACAGAATATCTTTTTTAACAAACTCATTCATACAGTTAATATACACTAATCTATCAGAATGGTGAGATATACTTACCTAATTTTCACAAATTTTTTCTAGCCAGTCTATAAGATTGAAAAATTCTGCTTTAGGCCCATTCAAAAATGAAAAGATACCTACTTTTTGACATTCCTGCCATCGCTCTTCACTGTTCTAATTGTTAATAACGATGACATTTTCGTTGGGTTTAGGAGGGTTATGAGATTGGTCCTTGGTTGGCCATTTTACTGACATACCAGGATTTTTTGTGACAAAATTCCTACGGTGAGGCAGGCTATAGGGTTTAGGGGGATGAGTAGATGGATGGTTGTTAAAAGAATTTGTGGCATCTGGGTAAGGATTTGAGAGAGATTTTGACTATTGTAGAAACCCTATTCTTGAATTTTTTTCGCATATTTGGTGAGATTAAAAAAGCGAATTTGCTTGTCAAGCTTTTCATTTGAGAAGATAATCGGTTGGGAACAAAAAAAAACCTTTATTTGACTCCGAATTTACTCGAGTTGTGCTATTTTCTTTGCATTTTGGCAAATTTTGGTTAGCCCCTATTACCGTCCTTTTTCTCAAATAAACCCCTACTTATATCTTGCTTGTTTGTTTGTCATTTTGCAAATTCAAGATGATTGTTTCATCTAAAACCAAGAAAGCATTCGTAGTTTTGATCGAAAATGTTGCAGGAGGAACTTTAGAGGGATCATAGCCTAGTTTGACCTATTCTATCTTTCTTTCTTTAGGGTTTTGCCCAAAAAATAGTGTCGTCTGTGTGGATGTCTTAGGCCGTGCTTTGATTTTTCAGCTTCTTTGTTTGGAGCGATTCATATTTTTTGCACTATTTACTGCTCTGCTTGCCATTTCACATTGGAGGAGTGTGGATTAACACTATAAGGCCTATACTATTTTTTAAATTTTTATGTAGATTTTGTTAATTAATAAAATATATGATATTTAGGCAAGAGCCTATAACATAATGGTAACTTGTGAGCCTCTCAATGGAGAGGCCTTGGGTTCGAATCCACTTGAGTTTAACACATAATAATTCATCTCAAATAAATAATAATTAATCTAGGCTTCGACCCATTACCTATCAAAAAAATTTAAAGATATGATATTTATTTTTTATGATATATATATATATAGAAAATATTTATTTAATTTTTAATATAAAATGTAATCTTAAATTTAGTATATAATTATTTTTTAATCAATTAAATAGATGATATTTATTTTTTATGAAAATAAAAATATTTAAAACTATTTATTTAATTTTTAATATAAAAAGTAATTGCAAATTTAGTTTATAAAGTTTTGAAGATATTATTATATTTTTTTAAAAAATTGAAAATATTATCATTGTATTTATTCTTCTTTCTTTATACATTTAGGGATATTGTTATTTTTTAATTGATAAAGAAGAAAATTTATAATGATTAATTAAAAAAACAAAAAAAAAAAATTATGTCTTTACGTAGATTTTTTTATTTAGGTAATGGGTCGAAGCCTAGATTAATTATTATTATTTGTTGAAGTTTATTGTTATTATATGTTAAACTTGAGTGGATTTGAACTCAAGCCCTCCCACATAAGAGGCTCACAAATTACCTGTTGTGGTATAGGCTCTTGCATTTTTTATGTAAATTTTTTAATTAATTAAATACATGATATTTGTTTTAGTGAAGAAAAAAAAATTCAAAAAATGTTTATTAATTTTTATTATAAAAATAATCTCTCTCTTTTTTGAAAAAAGAGAGGGTAAAAATTTATTCAATCAAAATCAAATTACAAAGCAAAGGCCCATGACCCACAATAACACTACATATTCCTGTCTCCTAATAATAGCTGCTCAACAATCCCACTATACTCATAAGGTAACTCGTCCCTCCCACTAATATTCCAACCATCCATGTTCTTTGAAGCCCACTTCACCAAACAATCAACCACGTTGTTTCATTCTTTAGGGATATGACGAAAGGAGACAATCTAAGGAACTACAAAGACTTAAATTTTGTCTAACCAAAGAGGCTAGTTGCCAATTAACATCCTCCAAGCTCTGATTATTCAACATGTCCACAACAATTTGAGAATCAGACTCGTAGATGATCCTCTTCCAACCTAAAGAGCAACCTCTCTCAACCATAATCTTAATAGCAAGGGCCTCCACCATATTATTAGAGTGTTGACCTTTGTAAATAGAGAAGAGAAAAACCATTCCACCATCATTGCCTCTACCTAGGCCCCCAATACCAGCATGACCAAGGTTCTCATGAGAAGAACCGTCCATTTTAATCTTCAAGGTCCAAGTCAAGGGAGGATTCCACCTCCCATCCCGAAAAACCTATTGCTTGACATGGCAAGGTCTTTTTCCAAGAGAGCATCCTCATCTACTATCTCCTAGATTCAAATTCTGCACAATAGCAAGATCACCAGGATCAATACTTTCAGACATATCACACTTAGCAAAAATAGTCTCGTGAAGCCTACTAAGAATCATCTTCCACAATTGCAAACTTCCTAATTTGGAATCACAAAATATTCTGTGGTTCCTCTCCAACCAAAGGTTCCAGAGAATGAGAGTTGGCCCAACCATCCAGGCAACCCGCAGAAAAGAAGTCTTCGCTGGAGGTCTGCCCAAACTCTTCCAAAAATCAATCAAAGAAGTAGCATGAATACAACCATGTTTCCAGGCCTCCCACCATCTATGCCATATCTGTCCCAAAAAAGGGCAAAGAAAAAATAAGTGAGTGATACATTCCTCATTGTTCGAAAAGAGGAAACAAATAGAAGGTCCCTGAAAAATTCTTTTGTGAAGATTCTCCCAAGTGAGGCATTTGTTTTGAGCCAGTAACCATAATAAAAAATAACATTTGGGCTAATAAAAGTTAAACCAAACCTTCTTCCACCAATACACCTCAATTGGACCATGTAGGTTCATGTCAAGCATAGCATAACCTTGAGCCACAATAAACTTGCCTTTTGTTCTAGGACTCCATGCCAAAGCATCCTGCTCATTAAGGAAGCTACAAAACCAACTTTCCAAAGCTTTAGTAAGAACAACATGATCCTCATCAGAGCCACCCATGAGCCACTCTTGAGGGTCCTTCCAGCAAGTCACCTCCACTTGTCCCATACGCTTGACCATCTTATAATGCTATACTATAAACCATCTAGTATTAGTAAAAATGTGGCAAAGAGGCTGAAGTTCGGGGAAGCTAGAAAGAATGGGAGGGTGGTCGTCCCAAGAGTCCTACCAAAATAGGGCATTAGAGCCACTATTACAAATCCAGAAGAGACCCTCCTTAATAAGTTAAGCTCCCTTCTTAAGAGTGTCCCAAATACATGAACCTTTACCTGCCAGAGTAAATCATGGAACATCAAGGCAATTAGCACCCAGAAAATAATTGTGGGCAAGAATCTTGGCCCAATCTGAATCCTAGCTTTTGTACCACTGTCAGTACAACTTGGCAGCCAAAGTTGTGGCAATAAGAGCCATTGATCTAAGACCAAGGCCCTCGGCACGCTTTGGCAAATACACAGACTCCCACTTGACAAGGCTCCACTTTCAAGATAGAAGGTTTCTGAACCAAAGGAATTGCTGAGATAAAGCATCGAAATCTCTCACAAAGTTGGAAGGGGAAACTTGAACACAACACCTATAAATTGGGAGAGATTGCACCACAGTCTTTAGGAGAACCACTCTCCCAGTAGAAGATAACCATCTATAATTCCAATGACAAACCTTACTCCATAGTTTATCCAGAATCCCCTGCCAATAATCTTTACACTAGGAACCCAAGACCAAAGAAATCCCAAGGTACATCAAAGGAAGTGATTCAATTTGAAATCTAAGAATCCTTGCAATCCTGCTTTGAATAAGCCAAGGAGTGTTAAGGAAATAAATCAAAGACTTATCATCATTAATACACTGACCTGAGGCTTTCAAATAGATATCTAAAGCTTGCCTAAAATTCACTGCCTCACTAATTCTAGCCATGCCCAATAACCTAGTATCATCCATAAACTGAATATGAGAGTAGGAAGGAAGATTATTGTTCCAGCTACAACCTTGGATAAGACCTTGTCTCACTTGAGATTTAATAAATCTATCAAGACCCTCCACCATGATAATGAATAAATAGGGAGATAAAGGATCCCCTTACCAAAGTCCCTAAGAAGCCCCAAAAAATTTTGTAGGTTCCCCATTAATGAGAACTGAGAAGGAGGATGAGGTCACACAACTTAGAACCCAATTCACCCACTCCTCATCAAAACCAAAGGCTAAAAGATTTTTCTTTAAAAACTCCCAACTCACCCGATCATAAGCTTTAACCATGTCGAGTTTAATGAACATAGGTTTTGCCTTAGATGTAGCCATAGAGTGAATAGCCTCCATTGCTATCACAACCCCATCCAAAATTTGTCTTCCTTCAACAAAACCACCCTATTTAGAAGAGATCAAAGAACCAAGGAGTGGTTTGAGTCTCTCAGCTATCAATTTGGTGATGATCTTATACACAACATTACACAATGCTTTAGGCCTAAATTGGTCCAACCAGTTAGCCCCTTCCTTCTTAGGTATGATAGCCACAAAACTAGAATTCAAAGACTTTAACATCTATTTATTTCTATGAGATTCCTGAACCACTTCTAGGAGATCAAACTTTATTATTTCCTAGAATTCTTGGAAAAAATCAATCGGGAAACCATCTAGGCCAAGGGCCTTACCTTTTTTCATATTAATAACAACTTTCTCCAATTCAGGTAACAAGATAGGACGTAAGAGGGCCTCATTCATTCAACAGGGACCAGGTGGGGAATGCAATCCAAGATGGCATGTTCCTCAGTCCCAACAGAAAGATCTTCCCTAGTAAAAAAGATTAGAAAAATAATTAACAGCTTCCCTAGAAATTTCTCTACAAGAAGAGAGCTAATCTCCATCAGTTGAGACAAGAGAGGATATGGAATTTCCTGTCTCTAAGCCTTAACCAGGTTATGGAAGAAAGTAGTGTTCCTATCACCTTCTGAAAGCCAATCAACACGAGATTTCTGCTTCTAGAAATTCTCCTCCCAAAGCTCCCATTCCTCTAGTCCCTTAAGAGCCAAGGACTCAGCTTTACTCAGATCAGAGGTCAACCCTTGGTCTCAAATTTGACGAGTAACAGTATCCAACTTGGTCTGAGCAGCTAACTTCTAAGCATGGAGATTCCCAAAATATTATTTATTACATCTCTTAAGAATGTACTTCACATGTTGAAGCCTCTTACTAAAAGTAAACATGGTCATTTTGAGGACTCAGCAATGACAATGTTTGGACTGCAAATGTCCACCCATGGGCCAAAAGAGGACCAGGCCACCTCTACTAGTAGTTCCTGCCCAAGCCAGAAGAAACATTGACCCCCAAAAGTAGAAAACAAGCTTGCCCCAAGCATAGACATCCTTCAAAGGTCGGGCTAGGCCACGCAAGCCCTAGTGAAAGACTAAAATTTGCTCACCATCTATCTAATTTCTATCTTTGTTTCTTATCATATAAAAATAATCCTAACTTCTTCTTTTTTTATTAGTAAATGGTTGAAACCTTATGCATTATATTAATAAAATAATAAAGAACACAAGTGCTCAGTTCAAGCAAGCACTGGTAGGAAAGAACGGAAAAGAAAACCTCCAGTCTTTCCCAAGACTTTTATCTGATTCACTTTTACATCTTAAAAGGGGCATACCCCAGTTTACATGCATGTTCAATTTGTCGACATTTCAAATTGGGAATATCTTAAACATGCTCATTCCAGAACCTGACAAAATTGCTAGATAATAATATTAATGAAATATTGGAGTGATGGACATGACTCTTTTGTATTTGGAAGAAAGGATATCATCCCTCCCCACACACTGGCATAAGACTTATTTGAAACGTTAGTAATGAAAGAGAAAAATATATACTCCTATTTAGCAACCCTTTTGTGCCTAATTGATATGTATCTTTATATTTAGGTAAGTGTTTCTAAGATGCAAGGTTATCCTAATATGTGTTTGAGTTTTATTAAAATAACTAAAATTACCCTTAAGCCTATCCAACTTTGTTGATCCTTAGATGAGTATTAATTGTTATTTTGATTCTTGCTATGTCTCTGTATCATTTTTATTTATCTGTGATGATAAGAAGTGACAATGTGTCAGCTATAAAATGCTACCCGACATGGTAGTAAACTAATAAAAGGCTAAAGTTAAGACTAATTAAATTTTAGTGAATGAATTGTCTGGAGATTAAAAGGGCCAAAAGATTCTAGCCTTGATGAATTCAATAATGATACAAGCTTTAGATCAAAAATTTGAATGTGAAACGAGAGTAGATTCAACAGAATAGGGTGCACAACTACGATATCCTCAACACCACATCTCTGATTATTCCATGTAAAGACACCATTGGTTGGCTTCACATCAATGAGATTAAGGATTAAATCATATCGCTGAGCAGATTTGAAGACAGGTCCAGCCTAGCTAGCCCTCCTTGTTTTTCCTCCAGACTAGTAACAGCATTAAAATCTCCAGCCATAATCCATGGAAGAAAAGGGTCCAAGGACCAGATGAATCTAATATGAGATTTACCTATAAAATTAGTAGGAGCATAAATATTGGATAAAAGACACCTTTCTCCAATCACAAAGCTAGAGGCAACCAAAGAAATGGAGGACCGACTAGAGATCCACCATAAGGGGGAAACTTTCCTTGGGTCCTAGAAGCAAGCCAACACCCCCCCCCCCCCCCAAAAAAAAAAAAAAACTGTTCAAGGCACCCATCCCCTACCAAGAGCCCTAGGGCTAGATATGCGAAGCACAGTTAACCAATCTATCCATTGTAAGTTTAGTTTCATGAATAAAGACCACATCAGGAGACTGAGACTCAATTAATCTATGAACAACCTTTTGTCCGGGGATGTTGTTCAACCCCCTTACATTCCATGACAACACAATCATTTATGGGGGTGGGAGAAATGAGAATCAATGGGTTTTGTAGACCCCAACTCAAGAAAATTTTCACTCATCATCTTCACCTTCTCCTGAACAGTCTTCCTACCACTCTTTGACAGTTTATCTAGAGGCCCCTTTTTGAAGGATTTCTATTATATGCCTAAGGAAAGAGGAGCCTTATTACACTTTGTAGAATCTGAGGTCCCCTTGGGCGTAAGGGGGTTAGGAGTCACCAAGACTAGGCCCTTCAAACCCTGTGACCCATGAAGATCTCCAATATCCTGAACAAGAGGAGGCAAATCAATATCCAACTGTCCATCCTGTTGGTCCCCTGTAGATAAAATCTGATCCTCCCTCTACATATCCCCAACTTGAATCTCATGCTGACCTTTGGCCCCAAAAGAGAACTCAACTGGGATACTTTCTTCTTGGACCAAGTCTCTAAGAGCATCAAACCTATTAAAGGTGCCATCAGTCCACCTATCCATCCAGGTTCTCTTCTTACCTTAGCCTTTGTTACAAGACTTAATCTAAGTAAATCCCTCACTATCAATAGGCCCATTAGATAAAATAGCCTTCCCCTTGTCCTCCCTAAGGGGTCTAGGAGCAACCAAGGTAGGGGACCTATTCCTAGGACATCTGAGATGTAAATGCCCATATTCATGGCAAATTTTGCATCTAAATGGTAGTGTCTCATAATCCAACTATTGGATCTAGGAAGATGATCCCATGCAAATCTCCATAGAATCTGGCAACAAATTATTTAAATCAACTTCTACACAAATACGGGAAAAAGAAATTACCTTATGATCTTGAGTCTATGTAGTTGAACCCATAGGTTTTCCAAGAAGCAGCGAGATTGAGTAAAGAATATCTTCCCTCCAGAATTCCAAAGGAAGTCTATGCAAGTGAACCCACATCAAAAATCGTGAGGGGATTTCCTCGGCCAAGTTAAAGCCCATGTGACAAGGCTTAATGAAGAGCCCCACCTAATTAAATAAATAAGGGCCTCCTTCAAATGCCTTATTTTTGTCCGTCATGCTTGAAAAGGTAACCATAAAATAGTTATTAGCTACTAATAGAATCTCCATATCTCCTTCTAGGTTCCACACCTGGCGAGCCCAGGATTCCAACACAGGTAAGGAAAGGCGAAGGCCCAAAAATTTACAAATATGAGCATGATTGTTCCAGTATTCAACATCCTATGAAACTTGCTCAAGTTGAATAACCAAAATTGGCCAATCCTCGGCTCTCTACAAACATCCATTAACTTTCTTTAATTGAAACATCCCTTTTGGAGAGGATTTGCCTTCCCCCGATTGGGGGTTACCATTCAGATCCTTACTATTGGCATGCATTAATGAAGATGGCTCACCCATCTCCATATCTCTAATAGAAGGCTAGGAGGAGGCCATACCTTGATCCACCATGCACAATTGAACCCGAACTTAACAAAAGAAAGAGGGAAGGACAAGGCAGAAGCCACACAAACACAAACCACCGCAAGCCCCCCACCAAGGACTCAGCAATGACAGTGTTTGGAGTGCAAACATCCACCCACAGGCTGGAAGAGGACTAGGCCACCTGTATTAGCAGTGCTCACCCAAGCTAGAAGAAACATCAACCCCCGAAAGCAAAAAACAAGCTCACCCCAAGCGCAAACATCCTTCACAAGTTAGGCTAGGGCACGCAGGCCCTAGTCCTAGATTGAAATTCACTCACCATCTATCCAATTTCTATCTTTGTTTCTTATCATATAAAAAAATCTTAACTCCTTTTTTTATTAGTAAATGGTCAAAACCTTATGCATTATATCAATAAAATAATAAAGAACACAAGTGCTCAGTTCAAGCAGGCACTAGTAGGAAAGAACAGAGAAGAAAACCTCCAGTCTTTCCCGAGACTTTCATCTGATTCACTTTTACATCTTAAAAGGGGCATACCCTAGTTTACATGCATGTTCAATTTGTATACATTTCAAATTGGGAATATATTAAACATCCTCATTCCATACCCTGACAAAAATTGATAGATAATAATATTAGTGAAATATTGGAGTGATGGACATGACTCTTTTGTATTTGAAAGAAAGGATATGATCCCTCCCTCCCTTCATGCACACATTGACATGAGACTTATTTGAAACATTAGTAATGAAAGAGAAAAATATATACTCCTATTTAGCAACCCTTTTGTGCCTAATTGACATGTATCTTTATATTTAGGTGATTGTTTCTGAGATGCAAGGTTATCCTAATATGAGTTTGAGTTTTATTAAAATAACTAAAATTACCCTTAAGCCTATCCAATTTTGTTGATCCTTAGATGAGTATTAATTTTTATTTTGATTCTTGCTATGTCTTTGTATCATTTTTGTTTATCTATGATGATAAGAAGTGACAATGTGCCAGCTATAAAATGCTACCCGACGTGGTAGTAAACTAATAAAAGGCTAAAGTTAAGACTAATTAAATTTTAGTGAATGAATTTTCAAGAGATTAAAGGGGCCAAAAGAGTCTAGCCTTGATGAATTTAACAATGATCCAAGCTTTAGATCAAAAATTTAAATGTGAAATGGGAGTAGATTCAGCAGAATAAGGTGCACAACTGTGATAGCCTCAAAACCACATCTCTAATTATTCCATGTAAAGACACCATTGGTTGGCTTCACATCAATGAGATTAAGGAGCCAATCATATCTTTGAGCATATTTGAAGATGGTTCCAGCCTAGCTAGCCCTCCTTGTTTTTCCTCTAGATTAGTAATAGCATTAAAATCTCCGACCATAATCCATGGAAGAAAAGGGTCCAGGGACCAGATGAATCTGATATGAGCCCATAAATGGGATTTACCTGTAAAATTAGTAGGATCATAAATATTGGATAAAAGACACCTTTCTCTAGTCTCAAAGCTAGAGGCAACCAAAGAAATGCAGAATCGACTAGAGATCCACCATAAGGGGGAAACTTTCCTTGGGTCCTAGAAGCAAGCCACCCCCCCTGAATTGTTCAAGGCACCCACCCCCTACCAAGAGCCTTGGGGCCAGATATGTAAAGCACAGTTAGCCAATCTGTCCATTGTAAGTTTAGTTTCCTAAATAAAGACCACATAAGGAGACTGAGACTCAATTAATCTATGAACAACCTTTTGTCTGGGGGTGTTGTTCAACCCCCTTACATTCCATGACAACACAATCATTTATGGGGGTGGGAGAAATGAGAATCAATGGGTTTCACAGACCCCAACTCAAGCAAATTTTCATCCATCATCTTCACCTTCTCCTAAACAATCTTCCTACCACTCTTTGACGGTTTATCCAGAGGCCCCTTTTTGAAGGGATTTTGTTGCATGCCTAAGGCAAGAGGAGCCTTATTACACTTTGCAGAATTTGAGGTCCCCTTGGGCATAAGGGGGTCAGGAGTCACCAAGACTGAGCCCTTCAAACCCTGTGACCCAGGAAGATCTCCAATATCCCGAACAAGAGGAGGCAAATCAATATCCAACTGCCCTGCCTATTGGTCCCTTGTAGATAGAATCTCATCCTCTCTTTGCATATCCCCAACTTGAATCTCATGCTGACCTTTGGCCCCAGAAGAGAGCTCAACTCGAATACTCTCCTCTTGGACCAAGTCTCTAAGAGCATCAAATCTATTAAAGGTGCCATCAATCTGCCTGTCCATCCAAGTTCTCTTCTTACCTTTGCCTTTATTACGAGACTTAACTTGAGTAAATCCCTCACTATCAATAGGCCCATTAGATAAACTAGCCTTCCCCTTGTCCTCCCTGAGAGGTCTGGGAGTAGCCAAGGTGGAGAACTTATTCCTGGGACATCTATGATGTAAATGCCCATATTCATGCAAATTCTACATCTAGATGGCAAGGTCTCGTAATCCAACTATTAGATCTAGGAAGATGATCCCATGCAAATCTCCATAGAATCTGGAAATGGATTATTTAAATCAACTTCTACACAAATATGGGAAAAATAAATTACCCTATGATCTTGAATCTGTGTAGCTGAACCAATAGGTTTTCCAAGAAGTAGTGAGATTGAGTGAAGAATATCTTCCCTCCAGAATTCCAAAGGAAGTCTCGGCAAGCGAACCCACACTGAAACTCATGAGGGGATTTCCTCAACCGAGTTAAAGCCCATGTGACAAGGCTTAATGAAGAGCCCCACCTGATTAAATAAATAAGGTCCTCCTTCAAATGCCTTATTCTTGTCCATCATGCTTGAAAACATAACCATAAAATAGTTATTAGCTGCTAACAGAATCTCCATATCACCTTCTGGGTTCCACACTTGGTGAGCCCAAGATTCCAACACAGGCAAGGAAAGGAAAAGGCCCAAAAATTTGCAAATATGAGCATGATTTCTCTAGTATTCAACATCCTCTAAAACTTGCTTAGGTTGAGTAACCAAAATTGGCTGGTCCTCGGCTCTCTACAAACATCCATTAACTTTCTTTAATCGAAACATCCCTTTTGGAGAGGATTCGCCTTCCCCCAATTGGGGATTACCATTCAAATCCTTACTATTGGCATGCATTAATGAAGATGGCTCACCCATCTCCATATCTTTGATAAAATATTGGGAGGAGGCTATACCTTGATCCCCCATGTACCACCGAACTGGGACTTAGCCAAAGAAAGAGGGAAGGATGAGGCAGAAGCCCCACAAACATAAACCACTGCAAGCCCCCCACAGAGGGCTCAACAATGGCAATGTTTGGAGTGAAAACATCCACCCACAGGCCGGAAGAGGACTATGCCACCTGTACTAGTAGTGCCTGCCCAAGCTAGAAGAAACATCGACCCTCAAAAGCAAAAAAGAAGCACAAACATCCTTCACAGGTCGAGCTAGGGCACACAGGCCCTAGTGCCAGACTGAAATTCGCTCGCCATCTATCTGATTTCTGTCTTTGTTTCTTATCTTATAAAAATAATCCTAACTTATTTTTTGATTAGTAAATGGTTGAAACCTTATGCATTATATTAATAAAATAATAAAGAACATAGATGCTCAGTTCAGGCGGGCACTGGTAGGAAAGAACAGAGAAGAAAACCTCTAGTCTTTCCTCAACCTTTCATCTGATTCACTTTTACATCTTAAAAGGGGCATGTCCCAGTTTACATGCATGTTCAGTTTGTCTACATTTCAAATTGGGAATATCTTAAACATCCTCATTCCAAAACCTCACAAAATTGCTAGATAATAATATTAATGAAATATTGGAGTGATGGACATGACTCTTTTGTATTTGAAAGAAAGGATGTGATCCCTCCCTCCCTTCATGCACACACTGGCATGAGACTTATTTGAAACGTTAGTAATGAAAGAGAAAAATATATACTCCTATTTAGCAACCCTTTTGTGCCTAATTGACATGTATCTTTATATTTAGGTAATTGTTTCTGAGATGTAAGGTTATCCTAATATGTGTTTGAGTTTTATTAAAATAACTAAAATTACCCTTAAATCTGTCCAATTTTGTTGATCCTTAGATGAGTATCAATTATTATTTTGATTCTTGATATGTCTCTATATCATTTTTGTTTATCTGTGATGATGAGAAGTGACACTGTGCTATCTATAAAATGTTACCTAACATGGTAGTAAACTAATAAAAGGCTAAAGTTAAGACTAATTAAATTTTAGTGAATGATTTGTCAGGAGATTAAAGGGGCCAAAAGAGTCTAGCCTTGATGAATTCAACAATGATCCAAGCTTTAGATCAAAAATTTAAATATGAAACGAGAGTAGATTTAGTAGAATAGGGCACACAACTGCTGTTGTAGAGGTAATAAAATAGATGAACCAAATCAACTAGTATCACGATAATGAAAATGAGGAAAAAATCCATCAAAGAATGAAATAGAAGTTCACATCTATTTTGAGATAATAGTTAACATATAAATATATTTAGTCGACCCTATAAGGCAAAAATTACATAATCAAAATACCTTGAGAGGCAAAAATGGAATATATAGAGTGAATACAAACAGAACTACCGAAATACCAGAAGACATAAAAACCACACGAGATATATAGAAACAAGGAGACAATCTACCCATATAAGTTAAAACATGAAATAGACATAGTGTTGGGAACACAAGAGAAGAACAAAGAACTAGAAAACCACTCTGAGAAGTTAAAAAATGGAGAAAAGAGAAAGCCCTATCAAGACAACTACTAGAGGAGAGAAAAAGAAGACAAACAAGATCAAAATGGAGCTCAACTCCCAAGATGTCTTCCACCTGGCAGTACCACTCCATGCCCCTCCAGTCGACACAAATGTGCATGTTAGTTACAACCAAAAGAAATATCCAATTACAGGTGATTTGCTCCATGCATAGCATAAAGACCCTCTTGTCTTGCATAATCAAAATAGAGAAAACTTCAACTGGTAGGTCCAAAACATCGTATCGCTCCTTTTGGGGATGCAAAGGTCATCATCAATGTTTCCTAAGACAATATCTAGCTCATAGAGAAAGGGTTCCTTAAAAACAACCTTGCAAAAATCTCTGAGCACCAATATATCCCTATCCGCTTTAGTATATAATTTTTTTAAATTAATTAAATAGATGGTATTCATTTTTTATAAAAATAAAAATATTGAGAAACTATTTTTTTAATTTTTAATATTAAAAAAAAATCTTAAATTTAGTATATAGAGTTTTGAAGATATTATTATAATTTTTTTCAAAAAGGTGAAAATATTATCATTGCATTTATATTTTTTCTATTTTATTCATTCAAAAGTATTATTATTTTTTAATTAATAAAAAAATTGTAATTATTATTTTAATTAATTAAAAATATATTATTATCTTTATTGATAAAAGAACAATTAAATTAAAGAAGAAATAATCTTGTTATACTAACATTTAAGAAAAATATACAAACTTTTTTATACTCTCATTTTACTTATACTTTTAATACTTTATTCAATGAATGCATTTATTTACTCAAAGAAATATAACTTTGGAATTTCTTATAATCAATTTTATTCATGTTTCTATTATTTTTACAATATTATTGTTTATTTTTATTTTTTAATGGGTTAGTAAAAAAGATAATTAGTAATGAATAAAAAATAGGTAAGAAGAGTTTTTTCAAAAAAAAAATTAAAAATATATAATGAAGAACATTATTTTGTTAATATGAAAGATTTTTCAACCACTGCAAAATGGTTTTATGGTTTTCTATAGGTTGTTTTGTGGCTTTCAAAGTGGTTTAATAGTGTGAAACAAAATTTTCAGACAATCCCACATTAAAAGTCTATCAGCTAATTATTTTCAAGTTACAATAAAAAATTTGTGATAGATATTAAAACTATATAGAATATAAAGTTTTTTAAAAATTCAATGTTGTGATTGGACAATTAAATCGGTTCTTTTGTGGCTATCAAAGTGGTTTATTGGTGTGAGACAAATTTTATGGGCACTCCTACCTTAAAAGTCTATTGGCTAATTATTTTCGAGTTACAATAAAAAAACTATAATAGATATTAAAACTATATAGAATATAAAGTTTTTGAAAAATTCAATGTTGTGGTTGGACAATTAAATTGGAAAGTTGGTTTTCATGAATATAATAGTTTCCTAAGGTAGAAACTTAAAATTACATCCTCTAAAATTAAACTAATTTTAAAGATAAATTAAAATAATAATAAAATAAAAACCTAAATGAATTTAAAAAATTAAACTAAAACTAAAAATAAAATCATAGATGATATTAAAAATATATTAGATTTAAATCAATTAAAAGGATAGAGAGATTAACTTGATATTTTAATTTCAAAGTTATTTATTTTCTAAAAAATAGAAAAAAAAATATAGCGAAAGAAAAGTTATCTGGGAAGGGGGCTGACAATAAGCTAGCAAGAAAAATTTATTTAAGGAAGCAAAGGCTCCTACATAAAGCCACCAAAATATTTGTTATGGAAAATTAATAAGAGAAATAAAAAATAAATTACAAAAAGTAGCAACACAAAAAATTACACTCTCCCACAAATACCTTATTGACTAAACAAAATATAAAAATTAAAAAATCATCATTTAATTGAAAATAACATGATTAAATATAGCACACGTAAAAACAAACAAAAACTAAAATAATTATAAAAGCTAAAAACTAAACTAATTTAAAAGCTAAAAACTAAATTAATTTTAAAAATAAACTGAAATAATTTAAATAATTTAAAATTAAATCAATTTAAAAAGTTAAAATTAAACTCGATTTTCTAAAAGAAAACATAGATAAGTCAATAATATATATATATATATATAAGTCAATAATGTGTGTGTGTGTGTGTGTGTGTGTGTGTGTGTGTGTGTGTGTGTGTGTGTGAATAAATAAAGAGATTTTTATTTATTTATTTTTTGATAAGTCAGAGGTCGAAGCCATTTGTTAAACAAAAGTAATTACAATCCAACTCAAGTAGCACCAAGATGATGGAGTTGGGTGATAGTCCTTTAGTACTGTCCAAAATCATTGGATACCAAAGTGAGAAATAGATTCAAATCTTTGGGAGTAGATTTCTTTATTTCTTGTTATGAACAATAAGCCCTTTTGTTTGTGTAACCTGAAAAGATGTAGATGCCATCATCTAATAAGCACTCTATACTACTTTTTAGGGGCTAGTGAAACTTTAAAAAACCTTATTAAGACATTAAGCTATTTTAGACTATGTTGCATCATTAAGATTAAACAACATATATCAAAATTTGAAATGAATCCTGCAACATTTGAAATACTATAACTAAACACATAATTGATAAGAGGAAAGGATCAAAAGACAAAAGATTAATGATATTTCAAAATGCTAGTTTCCGTTCCAATTCATCCATTCATTACAATCCAGAGAAAAGAGAAACATTTTGGTTGAAACTGTGCAGAGACAAATATGGGAGATAGATTAATCGACTAACATATATGATGGGGATGGTGAATCCTCCACCTCTGAGACCGCCTCCTCTGTTGGTGGCAAAAATTCCAAACATTCCATAATCACCTCAATTTCATTTTCCCATGCACCAATACATTTTTTAGCCACATACTAATCCAACCAGTTTCTTACTTGGGTTCTCTTGACATGAAAAAAGAACAGGAGAAAATAAATGTGTCTATGTATGACTGGGAACCATTCAATCACCCTAAGTGGATCAAAACAGGACAAGATCAGGTAGAATGAAACTAATTGACATCCCTGCTAAGGAATATCATAGTGACAAGGTCTGCAAATCAGGAGATCTTCTCTCATGTTAGCCAAAACTTTCTCCAAATTACATAAGTGTTCTAGCTTAAACAAACAGTTGATCATCATATTAATGTTACCCTTATCAATATCAATCAAACTATACATGGCTATGAAAATTGTCGGGATATCACTATGGACCCAATACTAGTCAGTGTTCATAATGAATTCCTTGCCCAAGATTTTGAAAACAACTCGAACTACTAAAAAATGTGTATTGAGGAGGACTTCTTTGAGATGAATACCAGAGATAGGTTCGTCAAAGGCTACTTGAGATGGGGGGGGGGGGGGCTTTTAACCTGATGATGGTATTCATCTTGAACCTCTTGGTATAGCCAATTGGACTCAACCTTTTAAGTAATTAAGAAGGCCCTCCAGATACCTTCTGACACTTTACATACCTAATGACTATTGGAATTATTAGTAGACAAGATTATGAGATGCTTAGGATGATACCCAATCGAATGTAATTGCTATACCAATACAAAAATTTGGAATGAGGACAAAAAGAGGAGAAAATATAAAAGCTTAAGAAAAAAAGTGTACTTTAAACAAGATCATTTATCCTTACTTCGTGTATCCTTTCTATTTTTTTAAATGTATAAATGAGAGAGCTCCAAGGAACTAAAAACTAAAATCTAGTATTGTTACTAAACCTATTTCTTGTTAACCCCTAGATCCTAATTTCTAGTCAATAGATCAAAATGATTTCACAAGCCATTCGAATTCCAAATTATAGATTAAGTTCTAGTTGTTCTTTTAAATCAACAATACCCATTTACGATCCATTATATGAATTAAAGGAAATGATAGAAACATATTATTGCTTGCCTTTGCATCTGTCCAAAATATAAAAAGGGACTAAGAAAGAGTAAGAATGTTAGCTTGAGATAAATTAAAAGAAAACTATTTTATCCATTCTAAGAGTGGAATTACCGCATCTAATTAAATCGTTCCTCAATGAGAGACAAGATATTCAATAACATAGTATCTTATAAATACATACATATAAGTACAAACTTTTTTTAGTTTTTACTGAATAGGACTTGACAACCTTAGGGGAAAAAACCTTTCTTTCATCAATAGAACAATATTACAGACTTTAAATATACCGGTTGTTTCAAAGCTATCTAAACTCCTACTAAAAAGATGATTTTTTTCATCGAGCCTAAGATACTAAGACAAAATTTGGGGTACTCCCCAATATATCAAAAAAGCTCAAAAATGGGTATCATTCCTTGCAAAAGAAAGTGGGTAGAGTTTCCATTATTAAGTCATTGTCAAACCTTTTCCCTTATCATCCTTTCCTCTAGAACTCTAGCCTGTTGACATTTCTCCCTCATGTTTCCTTACCTTAAACTTTCTTGGACATCTATCCTCTTCAAAATCATCCACTTCATCCTCATAATCAAGACAAGTGACATTGGCATAGTTCAAGATGTCCTCATAGCCTTCCACACCTTCCTCCTTCAGGTATTTTACAAGCTAGTTAGGATCATCTAAATGTTTAACATGGAATAAGGCCAATAAGAAATTTAGACTTCTCATTCTTATATTTATCTTATCTTTGAAGGTTTCTAGTCATCAATACTCAACATTGAGAATTCTGGAACTAGCTTACCGTTAACCTCCAACTTATCATAATTCTTCACTCTCAGTGTTGTTAGGTTCAAATTTATTTTCCGCAAGATAGTATCCATATTCTCTAAATACTTTTTGTGAAACAAATTACTACATAAATTTTTTGTTACCTCTCTATCTCTGAAAGAACATTGTCAGGGTTAGGAATGTAGAGGTAATGTATAAGTCCACTCTTGTCCTGTTGGTATTCTCCAAATATTTTTCCCCAAATAAATGCATTACAACTTCCATCACCATAGTGGAGGAAACAAAGTATACCTCTCAGTCTTTCCTTAGTAACAAAATCATTTACCTCTATTTGTTATTTCTTACATTGCATATGCAAAATGGTATCCGTCTCATCTACAATTGTTGATAATGGTTGTTCAATTACCTTTTTAATAGTAAAAACTTAGAGAGGACATGATTACAAGGAATTATCTAGTGAAATTAGGAATAAATGATCACCACTCCTTACCTCATAATGATGGTATTGTACCATTTTCCCATAAATAAACTGAAAGATATAACAAATGTCTTTCTATGGACAATATTTTCCTACATCACAAATATTTAGAGCATATGAAGAGGATCATATATCGATGAAAGACATGTTCATTTCAAATTAAGTATTTATTCTAAAATCTAAGCTACACAAAGACACTCTTTCTAATAATTGCTAAAGGGGTCTAATGTTTAGATTTTATACATCGGTTCTTAGGGATTCATCAATACCTAAGCTAGCTAGCTCATTCGCTCTCTTATTTCCCTTGCGATAGATATGGTTTATTATAATTTTATTGAAGGATTTGCATAGTTCTAAAGCTTTTTCTAGCTTTTTATTGAGCCTCCAATTTGAAAGATATCCCTTTCTCAGAGCATTTATGATAATGGCAGAGTCACCTTCTATTTCTAACTTGTTAGTTTTCATCGATTTACATAACAAGAGACCTCCCACTAAAGTAGAGATTTCTGCCCAATTATTAGTTGCTTCTCCAATGTATTTTTCTATATTAGCAAATTCTTCCCCTTTGTCATCATGAATGTAACATCCTATAACAAATTTTCTTAGGTTTCCCCTAGAGGCTCCATCAAAGTTAAACTTGAACCGACCTTTTTCCAGGATCTACCAAACACATTCTTCTCTTTTAGATTTACCTTGAAATTCCCCTCACCTAGAAAGGGAGGGATTTTTAAACCAATCCACCCACCTCTCATCTTCTCATCCCAGTATGAAATCTTGGTTGATTTGATGTTAGAGTTGAGCAACCTATTATTTGTCAATTCAATTATTGAGATTTCCATCTTATTAATGAGTTGATTAGTAGTCATCTTGTTATCTTGGAAAATTCTTCTATTTAGTTCCCAAAGAACTATGGAAGGGGAGGAGATTCATAAACTATGAAAGATACTATCTACTCTCAAGAGAGGTCATAAAGACAACATACTATTGATAGAACTAGGGAAAGCCATCAACACACCCACTTGAGAACATAGTTATCACCAACACAACCTTGAGTAAGGGCAATGAAGGAAGAGATGATTTCTAGTTTTAAATTTATTTGTTAATTTCTTTTAAAAAATTTTAAAAATCATAGCCAGAAAAAAAAAATCGAGAAAGGGGCTGACAATTTTTCAAAAAAGTTATTTATGGAACAAAGTTCTCACATAAAGTCTATGAGCTTAATAATCCTACAACACAATGATATATAATCTAAGCTCTACATCTAAAACTTATGTGAAGGATAAAACTATGAAAAGTCATGAAACATAAATGCAAAAAGGGCATAGAATAAAATGTAAAGTGATAAAATAATTTTCTTGAACAAAAATAAAATATGCATCGAAATCATCAAAAAATTACATCTAATATAGAAAAGTAGTCATTCCTTAGTCAAGAAAATATATCTTAAACAATGTGATTATCAGTTTGTTAAAGCGTAGGGTGTTTTGCCAACTTAGTTACATAAAAATACAACAATAATAAACCTATGTTACTCTATTGGCATAAAATGGGAGGAAAAAGGCTCCTCGTCATTCTGAATGTCCATCAAGCCCAAAATGGATAATTACATAACCTTCAAATTCACCTCAAACTTATTTTCCAAGTTCTAACACATCTTCAACAACAAATCTATCTATCTAATCATAATGTATTGGGATGTGAGATGTAGGTAGTGGGAAAACCTATGGAAAGATCCTTGAATCTTCCCCACAATAATGAGATGAAAACTATGGTTAAAATTCTAAACAATTCCTAGTTTAGATGGAGTACCTATATTGATATTTCAAATTCTTATGTCTAAGAACTTCTATACCTATATTAGCTAATTCATCTGCTCTTTAATCGCCCTTCAAATGTATATATGTGATTGACTGTGATCTTGTTAAAGGTTTGACATAGTGAGAGGGCTCTAGATAAAATTGAGTCCAATCTCTAATTAATGAGGGATCCTTTCCTTATATCATTTATTATAATTGCATAATCTCCTTCAATCTCTACATTCTTGCAACCAAGAGTCTTACATAGTTCTAGTCCTTCAACTAAAGCAAAATTTCACCCAATTATTAGTTTCTATTCCTATATATATTGCTAACTTTGAAATCTTCATTTCTTATGAGTTATGGATACTACATTTAATGCCCGCTCTACCGAGATTCCCTTTTGAAGCTCTATCAAAATCATGTTTAAACCATCCCTCCTTAGGTGGTTGTTATTGACACATTTCTCATTTTCTCTTTGAAGTTTCCCCCCTGTTCCTATAAAGGGGGTAGTTTTGGACCTATCCACTTGCCTCTCATTTTCTCATTAGCCTCCTCCTTATTTTTATTCAAAACTCAACTGTTGGTAAGTTTGATGACATAAATCTCAATTTTAATTTAAAATTATTCTACACCCATCTTCTTATCTTGAAAAATTCTTCGATTGTGTTCCTTCCATAATTCCCATAAGACTTTGGAAGGTGTAGATATCCATAAAGAGCTATTAATACTATCAATTCGAAGGGGGGGCTAAGCATGTAGCATATCCATTATAGTTCTTGGAAATGTTGATACTCACTCCAATTGAACAAAGTCATTTCCAATATTGACTCAAATAAGGGTAATGTAAAAAAAGGTGGTCAATGGATTCTTCCTCATTTTTTCATAAAGGACATATACTTGGGCCTTGATATACCATTTTCTTAAATATTTATGAGGCAAGGACCTTCCTATTTAAAACTAACTAGGTGAAAAAACTTGCCTTAGGTAGACAAGCTTTATTCCAACATAACATTGTAGGGAGGGAGTCCTTTGTGCTCATCTATAGAGACCTAAGAAATTTATATCCCTCCTTCAAGTTGTATACCCCACTCTTTCTTCCATCCCACATCAACATATCCTTGCCAAAATTGAAATTTACTTTTCCTATTTGATAAGGTTCCTTTTAGATCTTTCACTACCTTAGGTGGAGGGTCCATGTCCTTAAAATCCTTCCATTTCTAACCTTTTCCTCCATCCTCAAAGGTCACATGGTCTATAACTCTTTCTCCTCATCTAGCTTCAAGTGTCAACCTTAATTGGCCTAGTTTACCATCCTTTTCCAAAGTACCATATCCTCCCCAAGAGTCTTTCTAGAAGAGAGCTTCTATCCCTTTCCCCAAGTTCCATGTTAGTCTATCGTAGATGGAGGATCTACAATCCATCATGAAGTTCCAAATTCTTGATCCTCTAGGCAACGATTTCTCCCTAAATATATTGATTGAATCAATATTACTAAGATATTTCTTTATTTGGATATTTTCCCACTTGAGGTGTGGATTCCTATACATTCTCCATACTAGTTTAGCTCCTAAAGTGTTACCTTAGATTTTGATGTCCTTGATCCCTACACCCCCCTTGTCTTTTGTTCTATATACCTTGTCCCAAGCTAACGTTGAATTTTTTCCCTTTTCCCCTATTCCCTACCAAAAGAAAATCCTAAGGAGTTTATTGATTTCATTCCTATTTTTTCCAGGGAGATCAATACAAGATAACTGATAAATAGGTTGTGGTGAAAGGACAAATTGTATCATCACTACTCTACTCGTAGAAGATAGTCATTTTCCTTTCCAGGAGTCCATTTTTATTCTAATATTTATTCTTATTAGATCCCATATTTTTTTCAAAAGTGCCCCTTTGTCTAAAGGGAGACCTATGTATCTACAAGATAAACTTCTTTTGAAATAAAAAAATTGGCAAATTTGTTGCTCTAGATTAGGATGGGTTAAATAAGAAGATTTCTGACTTCTCGGGGTTAATCTCTTGACCTAATAGACTGGTTTATTGACTTATTATTGTTTTATATATGTTTTCTTCCTCTATGGTATTTTTTCCCATAGAGCATAATGTCATCAACAAAGTGTTGGTGGGTTATCAGATCTGGGTCACAAGCAATCCTTATTCATATAATAGTCTTCTCGTACCTAGCATTGTTCATTGATCTACCTAATGATTTTGCCATTAAGATGAAAAGAAAAGGGGATATCAGATCCATGTGTCTAACTTCCTTGCTTATTCCAAAAAAGTCTTTGGGTGATCCATTTACTAGTATTGGTAAATTAGGGAAGGATATGCATTCAAAGATCAAATTCACCCATTGTCTTGTGAATCCAATGACATCTAGAGATTTCCTCAAAAAGCCCCAATCCACTCTATCATATGCCTTTTTAATATCTAGCTAAATTAACATACTAGCTCTCTATTGTTTTGAATGATATGTATGGCCTCTTGGGCAATAATCACTCCATAGAAGATAGATCTACCCTATAAAAACCTTATTTTTTCATTTCCAATCAAGTTTGGGAGAAATTTCTAGATTCTCATTTCCATAGTCTTAGTAAATGATTTTTAGAGAGTATCACAAAGAGCTATGAGACGATAATCATTAAAGGTATTTGATTTCTCCCTTTTCGAGATAAGGGCAATAAAGGTATTATTCACTTCCTTAAGGAGTTTTCCCAAATTACATACTCCTTCTAAAGCCTCAGTTACCTCCATCCCTATGAAGTCCCAACATTTTTTAAAGTAAATTCCACGAAACCATCTGACCGTGGAGATTTCTCAAGATTCATTTGCTTGAGGGCCACACTTACTTTGTCAAAGGTAATTTTTTTCCATAATGTTTTATTTTGTTCTTTGGATATACACTTTGGGATGTTCTTTATGATGCTTTCTTGTGCCCCTATGTTTTGGTTACCCTTACTATTAATATTTCTTCAAAGTACTTTATTTCCTCTTTTGTAATACCATATGAGTCCTCCTGATTTTTCCCATCCTTATTTTGAATGGAAGTTATTCCATTAGTTATTCTACGTTGTTTTGTATTATTGTGAAAGAATCTTGTGTTTCTATCCCCTACATCTAGCCATGTTTCTGTTGATTTTTATCTCCAAAATAGTTCCTTTTTGGTTAAGATGTCTTAATAATCCTTCATTAGGAACTTCTCTTTTTCATATAAGGATACATTCAGCCCTTTCTCTAACATCCTTGTTTAGATTCCCCAATTCTTCCTTATTTTCAAAGATATTCACAAAGCATTTAGAATTAATAGCTTAAGCATTTTCTTAATAATTTTGTGTTTGTTCATCACTTGGTAAATTTTAGACCTAGATAATGTCATTTTATTCCTATCATCTTTAGAAAGCCTCCATCCTTAAACCACATTTGTTCAAATTTAAAAGGACAATTGTTTGGATTTTTATCCTTTATGATGCATAACTCAACTGGGTAGTGATCTCCACCTAATATGGGTTTCACTTTTAATCTAGAGTAAAGGGCAATTTTTCCATATCCCCATTTAAAAGAAACTTGTCCAGTTTCTCTACAAAAAGGATGAATCCATTTCTCCTATTATTCCAAGTGTATCTATCTCTTGAAGTGGAAATATCTATTAGTCTATTTATGTTAATCCATTTGTCACAATCTTTTACTTCTTTAGGGAGTTTATGTGTTCCATCCTATTTTTCTGATGCCTTAGTTATAGTATTGAAATCCCCTCCTATGATTGAAATTTCTCATTTATAAACAGTTAATTTTTCTTCAATCTCTTTCTAGACTCTAATTTTTCCCATATTTTGAATAGGACCATACACATTAAAAATCCCAAAGCTCAACTTCATTTGGGAGCTTCTTTCTAAGCCACAACTCCAATTTATATGATCTTCTAAAGATGTTATAGCCAGAATCCTCAGGTCCCATATGAAAGCTAAACAACCCTAGGCTCCCCTAGCTGGAGGTCCCCATATCTCCCTAAATCCTAGTTTATTTTGTAAAACCTCTAGATCATTCCTATCTAGATTTTTTTCTTGTAATAAAATGAGTTCTAATTTTGTCTTTTATATGCAAAGTTTTAAGACCCGCTGCCTTTTAGAGGCCTTTAAACCCCTAACATTCTAAGTGAGGACATTCATGGTGACTTGGGAAGGATCTTCCCCTTCCCTACATTAAAGATATCGATTAATTTGGACTGACCATGAGAACATCCATCCCTCATTCTCAATTCTTGTAGGGATTTTCTTCCCCTCTTTTTATTGGTTTTTGCACAATCAAGGTTATCATTACTTGGCTAAGTCATGGTTGTCCTCATTTGTTCCTGATCATTTAGATCTCGATCTTCTAGTTCTACTAGTAGTTGTTCCAAGTTCACTTTCTCCATTGGATCATCACCTTTCAAAATTTCCTTGGTTCTTCCTCATCACAAATTTCATCCATAAATTCATTCATTAGCTCATTAACTAAAACTTGCATAAATGCTTAGAAATGTTCCTAACCTCTTCCTCCACTCTAGCTTGGGTATAGGTTCCTCATTTTAAGGGCTTGGTGGACATAATATTTCCTCTTGGATATCTATGTCATTATCCAAGTGATCCCCTCCTCCTCAATCCTTTTCCTCTCTCCTTTCACTTGTTTCAATTCCAAAGCCTTTTTCTTCCCCATTAAGTATTATTGCTATGCCTTTCTAAGGCTTATCGCTTTTGAAGGCCATATCCCTTGCCTTTATGATTTCTACCCCCACATTTTTTCTAAGATCTTGCTTGGAACTTTCCTCACACCTTATTTTGTCTATAACTATTTCTAACTCTGACTGGGTTGAAAGGAGGCCATTCATGATGAGTCTTGAAGCCTCCCCTCCTTGATCTATAGATATAATAGTTTCCACTATAAAACCAAAGAGAGTGAGTGAACACCATCTCTTATTTCCTCCTCTCACAAAACATCCCCTATAGGGGATTCCACAATGTCAAAGCCTTCATTTCCCTTATTAAGGATAATCTATGTGTCTGGAGGAGGATAAAGAAAAGAAGGGCTCCAATTCAGGATGAGAGTAGTTGATGTAGGGTCCTCTATGAAATATCCTTTTGCAAAACTAGGTTCTATCACGAGTGACCTTCCCTTAATGCAAATCTTTAGAGGCTTAGGTTTACAAATGTTGGCATCCATACTAACTATGATAATTGGATCAAAGAACCTCAATTTAGTTTCTACAAAATCTATATACTTTCCTAACTTGTGTACCCATTAATTTAAGAGTTTCTTTTGTTAGTAGTTCAGTAGGGAGATTAAGCAAACTAATATCACGATCTATTATGAAGGAGCTTGGGATGTTTGGGTTAAAGAGAGACAACCAATCAAGGACACTAAAATATTTGTCTTTGAAAATTAGGGCATTACTAAATAAAAATTCTTTTTTTTCAAACTAAAGTACAACAATCAACATAAAGAAAATAATTTTCCAAGATAGTTACTTCTAATTTCTTACCATAAGATTTTTTCAACCATCTCACAATAGATTCTACCTTTGTACTTGTTCTTGTCCATCTAGCATAGAGTTCATACTTTTGGCATTGTCGCTGGGTATATTCCAATTCATACCCTTGAAGATCTAGAGTGAGGATTTCCTCTTGCCAATTACCACTGTTCTAGGGACGATCACTTCCTGTTGGCTTGTTGGGGCTTCTTTACTAGTTAGTTCATCTATGAGATCTATTATGGATTTAGGCAAGGATGATCTCAGAATCAAATGTCCTAGAGGCATGAAAGGATTAGGATCTAAATGATCTCTAGACAGAGTCAATCTTGATCTTCTTGAAGAGAGTGATTTTGACCTATGTGAGTTCTCAAGACAAGGGTGGGAAGGAATTTGAGTTTTTGGGGGATACAACATTGCTTCTTGTCATCTAGGTTGTTTAGATTTTATGATAGTCCAACCCTCATCATCAAATTCATTATTCACTAGTTTAGAAAGATTCCAGGGAGCCAAGTTTGGAATCGATTTGCACTAAAAGGGGAGGGAATATTTTGTGTACCAAAAGATAAACCATTGTTTGTCAAATTCTTTCCTAGCCGTTTGATTTGGATAGATTGAACAAAACACAAAGTTCACAGGATTATTTTTTGCTTCAATATATATGTCAAATTGATGTGATTAAGCCGCATTTAATTTTTTCTTTTGAAAACTAAAATATTTGAACTTGATTCAAAAACTAAATAGAAACCATATTTTTTTGTCAGTATTTCATATTTGTGTAATAAAGGCAAAAATGTGAACCTAAACTTGAACAGAGGGGGAAGTCAATGGATCGAACAAAAGTAGATCTCAAATCCTTAGGAAGTCATTCAAAATTCTAGCAAAATGTGAATATAGAAATGGATAACCTAAACATTTAAATTTGACCTCAATATTTACATAGGGGAAGCTTCACAAGGGGAAATAAACAAAATACTTGTGGTCCCAATGATAATGATGAGGATAAAGATCACGAGGAAGGACAATTGATAATTGCAAATCTCCTAAAATAATGTCATTATGTTGAAGATTGTGAAGACAAATATTGTGATGAAACCCTTCATTTACCAATCTTGCCAGCAATAGCATAAATCTAGGGTTGGAGGGGATCCCATAATTGAAACACTCTATCTACACGAAAAACCACGGTCTATTAATATAAATATTCCTAAAGGAGACAATGATGACAAAGTACACCAAACTTCTAAAATTTAAATTAATGTTACTAATTTATGCAATTATATATTTTTATTTTGAAAAAAAAAGGAATTGTGGCTCTACAATTTTTAGTGAAAATATTTGAATCTTTGCGATCGAAGGCTTTTTGGTTGGCGGCGACGATTTCTTTGTCTCTGCAGCTTTGGCCATTGGCATGTTGGCGTCGTCTGGTGATTTCGATGGGGGTGGTAGGAGACAACTAGAGGTCTCCATGCATACCCTCGGTTCAGGTGATATCTCTCCATCCCCTCTCCTTAATGATATCAGTATGTTAGACATTAATTCCCTCTACAAGTTGGCCAATCCTGTACTTGGTAGCACATCTCTAGTGGTGGTAATTGATGATGGTATTAATGGTGACCTTGGTCATATCACCCCCTCAAGCAATTGACCCAAGTCTTTTTCTAAAGTTGGCTCAATCCTTTGTTGTCAACATGAAGGCCATGTTTGAGCTTGCTAGCCCCTGTACCAATGAAGCCGCTGAAAATGGTAAGTCCTCCTTGGCTTCCCTAGCTCCCTTTGCTATTGTTCCTAATCCATAAATGTTGGATGAGATTGTAAAGGAAAAGACTAGGTTAAGGAACACTGCTATATTTTTCTTCGCTATTGAATTGGATAAATGTCCTCCATAAAATTTATGGATAGTTGGTTTCGTAATTATTGGAATATTAAGCTAGGGTTTCACATCTCGTTATGTCATCAAATTCAAAAGGGTTTGTATGTGATTTTCTTTGTTAACTAGGATGCTCAAAAGGAAGTGCTTAAGAAACAATATTGGACCATGGGTTCTAACTCTTTTAGGGCTTTGGCTTGGTCGCCTATCGGCCCCTAAGTGGATTCTTGTCAAAAATATCCCACTAGTTCTATGTCATTTTTTACCACAATTGCTGGAACCACTTGGGAAAATAATTCTTATGGATGATACTGTGAGGTTGGTTCTTCATATGGATGCCATAATTTTAATCTCTCTCCTTCTTGGCAAAGAGATCCCTGCTGATATTTCAGTTAATATTTTAAATGAATCATATGTTTGTCCAATAGAAATGCTGGGTGGTTTAAATGCTTGTTTCCTCTTTCAAAAAGAGGGGCACCTTAGGAAGGATTGCCCTATTATTAAGAAAAAACCTGCTAAAAACCCTACCCTACCTATCCCTAACCCTCCCTCCAAATCGACCAACTCTGTTCCTCTTCCCACCGTTATTAACATGATTTCGCCTGAGGTCAATTTGGTTAAACTGCCTCCTACCTCCGATTCATTTTTTAAAGAATCCTCAGTCCAGTCCCGAGTTGATCCCTTCTGCAGACTTACCTGTTGATCTAAACTCAGATGATGGATTTATTGTTCTTCGTAATAAGAAGCATGAGGGCAACAACAATACTCGCCCTAGAGCCGTTATCATTGCTCCTAATAATATGGTTGGTCCTCAAGCTCCTCAGGTTCTTAGCCCTGTGGTGGTGCAAAATAACAATAAACCTCAGAGTGTAGACACTAGCAAAAATTCCTAGTCTAAGGACACCTCTCAGAAACTCCCTCCAAAAGTCTTCAGAGAGCTCGGGGATGATTGTTCCTTTGAGATTATCCCTGCTATGCCACATCTTGATGGTTCCTCATGTGTGCCATCAATGGATGTGGATTCCCAATCCAAGTATGAAGAAGATCTTAGAATTGATGCCTTAGTGGCTAAAAATAGGGGTAGGCCTCCTGGTTCCAAGAACAAACCTTCTAGGAAGAAATCGAGAGAGACCTTCGAATAAGGCTTTACCCTTGGTGAATGAAGCTAGAGCTGTGTGTTCTGCCCCTAGTAATGTTTATAAATGAACTTCTTATCATGGAATGTTAGGGGACTTGAATCTCCTAATAGGAAGTTTGTCATTAAGCATTTGATTAACTCATTCCAATCTATGGATGCTTTTATGATGCAAGAAATTAAAGCTGTTTGATTCATGCTTGAATCCAACCTTAATTTTTATATGGAAGGAGGCCATCAAATTTTTCACTAATCATGATAGAGGAAAAGGAGGAATTGCCCTCCTTGTTAACCCTAAATGGGGAAAATTCATTATTGATAATGTAGCTCCCCTTGCCAGAGAGTTGTTTGGTTTACTATTCAATATGATAATAGTTTATTTGGCATTTGCTCTATCTATGCCTCCAATGACCCTAAAGAAAGAATTGCTCTGTGGAATTGGTTGATCAATCTCCTTGATATCCCTTAGTTTTTCAGTGGAGACTTTAACATGATTGAATCTCAGGATGATAAAGTGTGGGGCAACCCTTTTTACTGGAAGGATAATGAAAAATTTCACTGGAATAGATTCTTAAACTCTAAAAATCTTTTTGACCATATTGTTGGTAATAAATATGTTAACCTTGGTATTTGGCACACTTGGTGCAATTTTTAGCAGGATCAATCCCGGATTTATTCTAGACTTGACCATTTTTATGCTAACAAGCATTCTTTCTCCTTCCCTCCTGATAGACTTGGTAATATTGTTCATGTTACTGCTACTACTCTTTCTAACCATCACCCCATCTTCACCTGAGTCAATTTCATTATTGGTCCTCTTCCTTGTAAGGTTAGTAGCCGCAAGTTCATTTTTAACTCCAGTCTCTTCCTAGATGAGGATGTCCTTGCTGCCATCTAGATTATTAGAGGTATCAATAGGGTTAATTTTCATCACCTTTAAGATCTTTATAGATGGAATACCGACCTTCCTACTTGGAAGAGTTTCCTTCAGACTATTGGTCAAAAGTAGGCCAAGGACTATAGATATATTGAAAAGCAATTATGTTTTGATCTTCAGGATGCTGAAAGCAATATTCGAGAGGACTCTTCTAACACTAACCTTTTGTCTCAAGCCATGGCCATTAACGATGCCCTCAAGAATCATCAACAAGTTAATATTCGTGGTGCTAAGGTCAGGTCTAGATCCCATTGGTTCCAATATGGGGACCGAGGTTCTAAGTTTTTCTTTAATCTCCTTAAGCATAAGCATTGCAAAGAGTCCATTGACAAACTCTCAATTGATAACTAGGATATCTCTGATCCTAAGGTTATCATCCAAGCCTTTGTTGATTATTACAAGGAGTTGTTCACCTCTGAGGACTCCAAGGAGGTTGAGGATAGTAGAAATAAGTGTAAACATTTGATTCCTAATAAATTGGATTATAGTAATATTTCTTGTTTATCTAAAGATATCTCTCTTAAGGAGATTGAGACTACTATTAAAGCCCTTAATAATGATAATGCCCTTGGTCTTGACGGGTTTCTTGTTAAATTTTATAAGGCTAATATAAGTTGGATATGTAAAGATCTTCAAGAGCTATATGTTGAAGCCATATCTAATGGCACTTTGGGTCATGAAATTAATAGGGGCATCATCAAGCTTCTTCCCAAGGATGGTGACAAGGCCCTTATAAAAAATTAGAGACCGATTACAGTTCTCAATGTCTCTTATAAGATTTTGTCTAAAATCTTAGCTCTCAGATTGGTCAATATTCTCCCTAAATTTGTTTATGTTACTCAGACTGGTTTTTATCAAGGGTAGATATATTCTTGAGAATCTTATTACTAGTTGGGAAGCCATGGAGTGGGCTAAGTGCTCCCATTAGAATTCTACTATGTTACTTCTTGATTTTGAGAAAGCTTATGATAGGGTTGAATGGAAGTTCATCATGATGATGCTGGAAGCCTTTGGCTTCCCCCTTTTCTTCTGTAATGATGTTCAGGTGCTTCTTAATGATGCCTCTACTCAAGTTGAGGTTAATGGTTCCTTTTCCACCCCCTTTCCTCTCGGCCAATCCATTAGACAGGTTGCCCTTTAGCCCTTACGCTATTTGTGATTACCTCGAAAGCTCTTTTTTACATCCTTAGGGATAACTCTTTGTCTCCCGAGATCTGTGGTCTGTATCTCCCTAAAGATGGTGAGCTTATTAACTATCAATTTGCTGATGATACCACCCTGTTCTTTGAGCTTTCTGAAAGAAACTTTAAAGCCCTTCAAGTCAAGCTTGAATTATTTTGCTCTATGTTGGGTGCTCGTATTTCTCAATCCAAATCCATCTGCCTGGGATGGGAAGAGCAACCCCCTTGCTAGTTTTTCGAGTACAATTTCCAATGGGGTGGCCCCAACAATATTGTTAAGTATCTTGGCATCCCCTTCTCTGTGGAACCTGCTCTTAAAGATATGTGGTCCTAGATTAAGGAGAAGATTGATAAAAAGTTTAATAAATGACATAATAGAACCTTATCCCTTGCTGGCAGAATACAACTCTGTCAAAAGATGTTGTCTTCATATAGTATCTACTACTCCTCTGCCTGGTTGTTAAATAATTATCAGATTTTGGAAATTCAAAAGGCTATCAAGCAATTTCTTTGGTCTGATGGTAAAGGTAATACAAAGATGCATGCTATTAAATGGGCTTGGTGTGATACTAACAAGATCCTTGGGGGGCTAGGGCTCAAGGACCTTAAAATTCAAGGTATTGCCTTATTTGCTAAATGGATCTTTCACTCCATGGAGGGTAATAGTCCTTAGAAGGTGTTGGTTAGGCATAATATTGAAAGAGGTTTTCCTAAGAAAGCTAGATCTTGGAAAAACCTCCCATTTGGGGATCTTATTGTTGGTAATTTCCTGGTCATTGTCCAAGGTTTTGCGGTTTTCAAATCTATTTGGGAAGCTTGGGATCATGTCAGGAATTTCATCACTAACAAGGACTGTTTCAATAATATTC
This sequence comes from Cupressus sempervirens, assembly GCA_028749045.1. Classification (NCBI taxonomy): domain Eukaryota; kingdom Viridiplantae; phylum Streptophyta; class Pinopsida; order Cupressales; family Cupressaceae; genus Cupressus; species Cupressus sempervirens. The sequence continues at coordinate 772,700,722 of CM053785.1, read as the reverse complement.
AACTCCATGGTGAAAGATCCATTTGATGGAACTTGCACCTAAATGGAAAACATCTAGCCCTTTCCCAAGGATGTTCTGCCAGGTTGTGGGCTAAGAAGGGTTTTTTTCAATTTGTTGATTTTTTGAGCAAGATCATCTCATTCTTTGGGATGAGCTCAAAATGAAGTATAACATCCCTGACTCTCAAAAGAAGACTTATAATATGATTATTCAGGCCTCTAATAATCTCCCTACTGTTTGCCATGTTGACTCCCATAGGCATTTAAAATGTAAATGGCCGGATGGAGTTGTCATGGCTAATCTCAAGGCTAAAAATATTTACAGAATTATTGACCAAAATAAAGATATTATTGAGCATATTAATACAATTTGGTACTCTTCTCTTAAAGCTGATGTTTGGAAGAATTATTTTGATATCATATGGGCAAGTCCTCTTGAACCTAAAATTAGATGTTTTAAATGGCTTGTTATGCTTGATAAGCTTCCTATTAAGAGAGATTATGCTAATTCTGACATTTGCAACTTATGCAGGCTCCCTGAAACTGCTATTCACATTATTTTTGATTGTATATTTTTGGTAAATAAATTTGGAATATGTTTGGTATCATGTATCCTATTAATATGAATATTTTAGATATTGTTACTAGTCATATCATTAGTCTTCCTAAATACACCAATTTATTTTAGAATATGCCGTCCTCTAACATCCTCTGGTAGATTTGGAAATACAAGAACAAGGAGAGATACCAAGGTAAGCTGAGGGTTCTTACTAAGTTTTTTCAAAAACTCACACATCTTAAAATTTTCTTGCAAGTCCACGCCACTATGATGATTGAAAAAGATAAACTGAGGAGATTCCTTAAAGACGGTCATGCTACCTCCTTCTTCTACAAGCTAAAGCATGGATTTGAATGGAGAAGAACTCTGGATGATTTACAGGCCTTTGAGCAAGCTTGTAAAAGACTGAATAAAGAGATCAGAAAAAATGTCAACACCACAAACGAAGATCTGTTCATGTTAACTCAAATTTAGGAGCACAAGAATGTTGTCTGGATGGAGGGTCCACTTGGCTGGACTACATGGGTTATATCCATTATGATATGCTTCACTAGTTGTTATCTCTTCATGTTTTGATTTGTTGTACAGTTGATACTTTGATTTCGTGGTGAGGCTTGACCTCCTTGTTGTTACTCTTTGAGACATTTTGATTTTGTTTTTTTTGATCCTCTTATATCTAATAGAAAACAATTATATATATTTTTAATTAATTATTTTTTAATGCTTATAACATAAATTTTGCTAAATGCCATTTAATTACCAATTGAACTGCATACTATTTAACTACCAAATGAATATTTATGTTACTTGCGATTTTCGTAGACACCATTATAATTGGCCTATAGCTTTGCTCTAGGTTTTATGGAATTCATCATCTAAATTTAGTTTAAGCTTTAATAACCACGAATTTTCCGTTATAAAAAAAAGCATGAAGACTTTTTGCCCGTAACCTCTGCCCAAATAAGGCACTCGAAAGCTTTTTACTCTACGTCGATGATGTACCATCTTGTTTTTTTAACGGCTGTCGCAGGTTATTAACGTTAACGGGTTTTTGGGAAAGCATTCGTATAATTTTGCTTGGAGAATTGAGAAGCACTGGTTTTTCGATTCTTATATCACTAATCCCTATTTTCCTTTGCAACAATGAGCAGTACTTCAACTTCGAGAAAGGTAACTGAACTGCCTTTATATATTAGTTTAATTATTGGTTTTCAGGTTTCATCGATTGGCGGTGGGCATTTTGGCAATGTAATCCTCATCAAATACTGTTTGGGGTCCAGGGTCTGTCTAGAATAGCCTTAAATAGGCTACAAAAGGAGCTTAATGAATGGCAGTCTAACCCTCCCACTGGATTTAAGCACAAAGCAACCGACAATCTGCAAAGGTCTGTATTTTTAATTTTTGTTTTGTTTTTGTATTGGTTACGATGGTGAAATTGTTATTTCTTTAAGTTTTGAAAGATATGGCATAGCGGGCTGCTATATGGTCAAAGATATGAGAAGATAGTACAACCCGAACTTAAATTTTTTCGGCGACATTTTTCGGTAGGTGGATTATTGAAGTGGCAGGCGCACCAGAGACACTTTATGACAATGAAGTCTTTCAGCTTCAGGTTGATTTTCCTGAGCATTACCCAATGGAAGCTCCACAGGTTCGTTGAGTTTTGTTTGCGACCTTCTTACTGGATGGTTAGAGGAGTAAGTTTTTACGAATTAGGGCTTATTTTGGGTGCAGGTTATTTTTCTCCAGCCAACTCCTATGCATGCCCACATTTACAGCAACGGACACATCTGTCTAGGTATGTTAATACATTGTTTTCATTCTGTTATTTAACATTTGTAAGATCAAAGTTCTTGCAACTGGGTATTTATATGCTAATCATCAGCAATTGCTTGTGAAGAGGAATACAAATATTAAAGTTCTTTTTGGCACATGTCGAGCTTCGTAAACCCATTGCCCAAATTGTTCATTGGTGTTGAAGTTGGTTTATTGGTGCTGCTGTTAAGACTTCTTCATGTAGTCAGTTTTGCGATGTAGAAACGGGAATGCCATTTTAAAATAGGGTTTGGGAGATACTACAATATGGACGTGGTCTCATTATGTTCAAATATATTCTTAAGAAGATGTGTACAATGTCCCTGAGATCATGTGTACCCAGATCCACTATTTTCGTTGCAACATCATATCAATATTTGCAAGAATTGGGGGTATTCGTATTAGAATAATATAATGTTTCTTTAATGGTCATCTTAGTTAGTCTTTAGTTTATTAGGTAGTTTTTATTTCCGTCATTAGTTCACAATTGTTACTTTTAGAAGCACCGTCTTTGTAAATCTATATAAGGAGCTCTCATCTCCTTTGTTTAATACAATTACAACAGCATAGATCTACTATAACATGGCATCACAGTAGGTCGATGTGATTTTGTAAAATTTGGCAATTTTTTTAAGAAAACTTCAAGCCTCTTTATGATTTGGAATTTTTTTTCAGAAATTTGTTTTTTTAATTTTTTGAAATAAAAATCGGTGGAGGTATTTTATGAAATTTGTGGTTTGTCTTCGAAGATTTTTGCTGAATGCGTGATTTCTTAATTTGGGCAAAAGTCTCTGATTTTCAAAGGTTGAATGTATTTGCATGTGAGTTGCATGTTTTTACATGTGCATTTTGTTACTTGCATGTTGCTTGTATATGTTGTTTTACCATCAAAGTCTCGTGTTTTGCCGCATGAAGATTTTCCTGATGGTTTTCATAATTTTTTCCCTAATTTTTTTTTGATTCTGTAAGGTGCAAAGTTGTGTGGATTTCCTTTGTGGGTTTTTAATTTTTTCCTAAAAAATTATATGCTGGGTTTTAATGTTTTTCGTAAAAAATGAAGCTTTTGTATTGTCAGGTTTTGATTGATTTTTCACCTCAAAATCATGTTGGGATTTGATCTATTTTTACCTCAAAATTCGTGTCCCATTTTATTGATTTTTCTCCTAACAAATGTACCTTTTTGCAGTCTGTTTTGGAGCATCATGCTCATTTGCAAATTTTGGAGGGTTTGCTGATTTTCCTCAAAATTGTGCTAGTTATTATCAGTATTTGTCTCTATCTCCAGGGAAGAGAAACTCTATTATCCAACATTAGGTTGGATATTTTATGATGATTTCTGGTTAGATGTTTAGCTGATTCTAGAAGGGTTAGTGGCAGACTCATTGTAGTGGCAGTTTGAAGATGGGAGCACCCTTCTCTGTTTTAGTTTTGTGGATGGCTTCTTGGTCATTAACATTTTGCAGATCCAAGGAGGGTCTTAGCAACAACATAATGTTTTGTAGAATTTGTGACCAAAAGACAACAGTTAATCAATGATTGTTAAGGGAGGGTATTAGAATATTATAATTTTTCTTAAATGGTCATCTTAGTCTTTAGTTTATTAGGTAGTTTCTATATTTGTCATTAGTTCATGACTGTTTCTTTTAATACATCGTCTTTGCAAATCTATATAAAGAGCTTTCATCTCCTTTGTTTAATACAACAACAACAACATCGATTTACCATAACAATTCGAGATCCTAAAAGAAACTGAAAAAGAGTAAAACAATGAGTTAAATGGTAATGATTAGGAGCAAGAATGCATCATTTGTGACCATATGTTTGAGGTAATTTACATTTTGTTTTTGTGTATAATTTAAACCAAAGTAATGAGACTCGGACCCGGCTTGGACTCGACAAGGGTAACTTGACTTGTGACCCAGCTCAGACTCGCTAGTGACTCAGCAAAGTGACAAAACCTTTGAAATTTTGAGATTTTTTAGGATTTAAAGAACATTCCATGCACCCATTATTGAATAAAGCTTAAAGACATAATAACATCATGAAATAGAAGGTAATTTGATCACAATGCACATACTTAAAAGTTAAACATACATCAATTACATAAGTACAAAGGTAAATTACTAAATACTAAATAGTAGCTGAAAGAAATAGAAAACATATATATATATATATAAAATGATAAATCCATGAAACCCATCAAAATGTACTATGATCAACCAATGATGAAGTGGATCCAGTTGGCCCCCTACTCTTTTAAGGGCAACTTTGATTAGCATATTTCCATGAGGTCCATGGCTGAGCATTCAAATTCATTTGTGGGCGGCATTGAGTAGCTCAACAATGGGCATCCTGGGATAGAAAATCCAACACATAAATAGTCATCATTAAATGTTCCAGTCATATGTTAAGTTAAACAAAAAATTTAAAACAAGACTATAGCTACGACTCCTCATTCTCATCCCCAACCTCAATCTCAACCTCAACCTCAGTATAATTTATAAAATGCCTCTTAGTAAGGTGTCTAAAGTAGGTCTTGGATGACTCATTAGCCATAGCATCAGTTTGTAAGGTGCCTCTAGGATCAACTGTAGTCTATGCCAGTTCTTGTGAGGTGCCACTAGGAATAACTGTAGCTCTCTGGTCCTCTGCTGCTATAGCCACGACCTCAACCTCTCTGTTTGCTTTGTCAATCACTCTAGGTCCTTATCATCAAAGACAGGATCAGTAGCCTCAGTGATCCGCTCAAACTCTGGATCAACCTCCTCTAGAGTAATCAAAGAGGTGTCACTATCCAAAATCTCCCTGGTCCTAATGCACAATTTGTAATGCACAAAGACAAGCTTATTCATTTTCTCTACAGACAACTTGTTACGTCTCTTCAAGTGGATGTGCTCGAACGTGCTTCCGTTGTGCTCACATCCAAAAGCACTACTTGGCTAGCTCATTATGCTGATGTCGATTTGCTGAAGGTTTTTGGTTGAAGGTCCAAACATTTGCCACCATTTATCTGAATTTTGAAAAAAAGAAAAGAAAAAAATATTAGTCTCATTTCAAAATTTGAACTTTAAAGTTAGAAATTTAGAAACTAGATTGTATAAGGCTTAAGCTGCAATTTTTACTTGGCTGCAATTTTGTATGACCTTCTTTGCAAATTTGACTTGAAAAAATGGGCTCTGTTGCATTATTGTAGGCATCCATCTCAAGCAATATATTTGTGGCATTAGTGGCCATCTTCGATATCACAGTGTATAGGCCACTAAAAACTCCTCATCGCTTTGAAATCTTCACATAAATGGTATGCCGGATTGAGGTAATAGGCTGTTGTGTGGATGGGTCTATGAAGCTGATTATGCCATCTATCAATTATGTCCCAAATAGGGCCATACTTATCCTCAACTCTTACGTATTTGGCTTTAATAGCCTCCTTGGCCCTATCCATGCCCTCATTTATGTAGCTCATAGCGCGCTTCTCCCCATCAACAACTCAGAGGAGGGATACAAGGGGCTTAGTGATCTACAAAACAATTAAACAAAAAAAAAAAAATCGTCAATGATGAAACTTTGCAAAGTTGCACAACAAAAATAAAACAAAAATATGTATGAGATAAATTAATTTATAAAATTTTGAGACTTAGTTTTTAAGATTCAAATAACCTCCACAATCTCCTTACATGGTTTTTAAAATTCAAATAACCTCCACAATCTCCTTACATGGCTCCCAAAAACCTTCTTCATCATAAATGCATTTTGTTGCATCTATCCTTGTAGGGGTGGTGACAAAAGAGGAACTCCATTGTGGACTAACAAACATGCACCTCCAAGGTAACCTTGAACTCAGCAAGGATTTTAGTGTGATAAAATTAGAGGCAAATCTTGTGATACCGAGACGAGCCAACTCCTTTCCCTTCGTGTATTCCCTCATAATGCTGACGACCAAGGCATGATTATAGATGAACTTGCAAAGATTTTTGATCTTAGCAACACATGATTTCACCCATTCAATCTTGCCAATATCATCTAACATGAGGTCGAGGCAATGGGCCGCACATGGAATCCAAAAGATTCTTGGGTGTCTCTCCATCAAAAGTTTTCCTGCAGCAATTATAAATTAGTTAGTAAATAATTAAAAATTTAGATGTGTTAAAAAACTTTTAATTTTCAAAATTTAATGAAAAATTAAAATAAAAAATTTAGAAACTTGGAAGTTAAAATTTCACCTATAGCAACATAATTAGTTGCATTATCAGTGACTACCTGGACAACATTCTCTTCCCCCACCTCCCTTATGACCTTCTCAATAGCCTTACATAAGAATTTTGCATTTTTGACATAAACATGGTGGATCCTGAAAGTGAAAATAAAACAAAATAAATATCATTGAATAGTCAATAAAACAAAAAATTAGTTATTCAATAATACATTAATTTTAGACTTTGAAAAGAAGAGGATGATGAATTACCTCTGCTAGAAGCAAGAAAATTTAGGAGAGTCCTATTCCTCATATTTGTCCATTCATCTGTCATAATGGTACACCCCCTTTGGCTCCAAATCTTTCTATGGTCCTCCAACTCAAGTTTCATCTCCTCAACCATTTCTAGTGAGAGGGGCCCACTCAACTCATCTTCAGTGGGGGCTTTAAACCCCGCACCACAAATGGAAACCACATCAATCATCCCCTACCAAGAAGGAGTCCTGTTACATTTATAAAAACATTTTAATTAACATATTTCAACATCAAGTTAAAATTATAAAATTTTATTTTAAAAATTGAATTTAAAGCTTAAAATGTAAAACAATCAAATATAAATGAAGTTGAAGTACCTGGTTGCTTAAATGGAATGTTGTAGAAATACCAAAACTTGCAAATTGCTCTTCTTCCAGCTTCACAGATCTCCCTATTCTAGACCAAGCTCTCAAGTGAGGGTTGTGCACCAGGAGTGGAACGTGGTACAAAAAAATTGTCTAACCTAGATTTTCTGACTCTAGGATGAAAGGTAACGCCAGTACTACTAGTAGGGGCAGCGCCACTAACAGTACAAGGAATAGATGTATAGAAGAACTGCCACTAGTAGAAGTGCTAGGATGATAGAGGGGAAGGGAAGAACCTTTCCAACACAACCTATTGAACCGAGGGTGTAAAACTAAATACAAAAGCAGTTCTAGATGAGCGTGGAAGGGAAGTGGAACCAATCTGAGCTAACTCTGTTAATTGTTTTTGTCTTAATTCATTTTCTTGTTTATATTTTTGTAAGGCAACATAACAAAAATGTTGAGCCTCAGGAGTTGCAACTTTACAAGGCTCAACATAATGACCACGTATGCCAGCGATATGGTATTTCAATCTATTTATGCCTCCACTATTAATGACCTTACAAAATAGGCATTTTGTTTGAGTTCTACCTCTACTCGGAGAGTCTATGGTGTACTTCCAACACTCATCTTTTTTATTGCCTTTAGAGAGCTTGCATTTTTTAGTTGGAGGAGCCATTATGAGGAAGGAAAAATGGCAAGGTTGCTGCAATAAGACATTTTAGACCAAATATTACTATTTAAGCATTGTATTTTATGAAGATCTAAAGTAAAACAAAACCTATAAACATACACAAAAATTCATCCAAGAAATCCATTAGCATAGAGAAAAATCATCAAAATCCAAAAAATCAACTCTTACCTTTTTGAAATGAGTTGAGAAGTGTTGAGAAGAGCTCCTATAAATTCCTTGATGATCTAAATGCAAGCATATAATTGCTCCAATGTCACAAATGCAAGCTTTTTCTCCTCTCCCTTTCAGTTGGTTGCAAGACAATGACACTCTATTTCTCTTCTGCCTCTCTCTCTCTCTCTCTCTCTCTCTTTTTCTCACAATAGAGTGTTATGAAAGTCCTTTTAGGGTCTTAAGGATAAAAAAGAACCAAAAAAATGTTAAAAAACAAGCATTTTTATTGTTTTCACTTTGTTGGATGTTGATTGCCGCGGTTGGGTCAAGCTAGTCATGACTTGTGAATCATGCCTTGACTCGCGAGTCATGCGAGTCACCCTCTCTGACCCGCCGAGCCCGAGTCACAGGTCATTTTGACCTGGCAAGCCATACTTGACTCGTTGACTTGGGAGACTTGCGACGAGTCTCGTTACTTTGATTTAAACAATAATATATAATGGTTTTTATTAAGATTCAACTATGTAATTTTAGGTTCAAATTCACTGGACGTGAACCCATATATCATGGGGATTAGTGTTCGATTAAGTAGTTGTTATATCTTGGTAATGTGAAGCATCAAGAATTCTTGGAAGGTAGTCACCTGCCTTTTTACTATTTTAAGTGTGCTTAACCATGGAGTTTGCCCCAAAACCAAGCACTTAGCTTGATACCCAACTTACAAAGCTTTCATCAAGTGTTGTACCTTATGACACATAGAGTTTGGTTTGCTCATCAATTACTAATAGGAGGTATTTTTTGCAGCATGTCAAATAATGATTTTTGATAATATATTTCTTAGCCATTTTATTTCTTTTACTTGGATTGTTGTTTTGTTTTCTATATTTCTTTACAATTGAGATGTATCTTGATAAGGAACAATTTATCATAGAGATCTTGTTTTTGACTGATTAACCAAGTTAAAAGGCAAGGTCCCCTTTTCCTATTTAGTGAATTATTATGTTTTTTGTTTGTCAACTACTAAATTCATATGCTTATACTTTCTATCTTATTGAAAGTGTAGTGTGCTGTTTGTCTTAGCAACATTTCTAGGGCATTAGCTATTTAATCAAAATTTATTTGCAAATCTCTCCCTCCCTTGTTTGAGTGGGCTTGCACTACTATGATTCTATTGAAATTGGGAGCATACCTAGGAGGGATATGATTTCCATGTGGAACTCTAAAAAGCTGAATAATTGTATTAATCAAATACTTGAATAAGTTGGATATATAGAGTTTACAAAACCTTTTAACAAAAAGGCAAAAAAAAAAAATGCAAAGTTGTCTAAATATAGACGACTAAATCTAATCTAATTAAGACTACTAAAAATAAGAACCTAAATGACCATTAACTAAGATTCTAAAATAATGAGCTAAAATTAGCAAGAACCCAAGATACTAAAACTATTCTAATACACTATCTTAATGATCATTTTATCAATTACCTAACCGATTTAACAAAATCTTCTTATCAAAAAGAATAGTAGGCTTACTCCTCTTCAGAGCACTTTGCAATAGGAGCCTGCCTCTGAGACTCTCCCTGATTGGTCTCTTGATCTACCGACCACTTTTTGCAGAACTTCTGGATATGACCAAGCCTCCCACAATAGTGACATGTGATTTTCTTCTTGGAACTTTCCTTAGATGTGCGTTATCCTTTTTGCTAAGTGGACACATCTTTGCCTTTATCTATGGTGGTAAATGCTTGTCTTGTACTTACCATGTCACTACTGTGGCCAAACTACTATCTTCACCTAGCTTGCTGAAACTATTTATTACACAACTTATCAAATTTCAAATCAACATTAGTGGAGCTAATGATGAGTATCTCAATAAGGTGTTTGTTGGAGCATAGTAAACTCTCAGCGTAATCATTGCCATGTCCTCTTCCTAACCAATGACCTCCAATTGATCACAAATATCCTTGATCTTCATAAGATGCTCTTGTAGAGACATCTTCTCATCCATCATAAGAAAAGCAACATGTTCTTTAGAAAAAATGCTCGGCACTTGCCAGATGTGTCATGAAAGGCATTCAAGTGATCCCAAATCTCTTTAGTTGTCTTGCCTGATGACACTTCTAGAAGCATCTCATCTGTGACTGGTAATTTTTGTAGCATAATTGCCTCTCAGTTAATATCATCAAACTTGTCTTGTCCATTGCTTGTCGTTGTACGAGTAGTCCTACCTAGAATGACCACATCTTAACATAGGTACTCAAAAATTGAAAACATCCTTTGCTTCTAGGATTATAGTTCTTGCCATTGCCTGTCATTGTACAATAAGTAGTCTTACTAGGAATGAAATTGAAACCACGATTTTGAGGAAAATCACCAAACCCTTTTTGTAGATGGGGACTATGCCTCAAAACAGAACACAAAAAACCATGATTATTTTTAGGAGAAAAATAAGAAAAAACTAGATGCAATTTTTGAGGTGAAAAATTGATTAAAACTAGAGAGTAGAATTTGAGGCACGGATTAGTATGCAAAGCATTACTTTTGAGGGAAAAATTGGTAAAACCAATCAAATATTTTTTTAGGGAAAATTATAAACCCAACAGATAAATTTTCAAGGGAATAAATTATAAAATCCCATAAGAGAAACCTTCACGCAGCATACACAAGACTTTGTATAGTAAAACAACACACGAAAGGACACAAAACTCACAAAAAGCACATGCAAGTGCATGCAACAAACATGCAAGTACATGCAACCTTAAAAAATTAGAGACTTTTGCTCAAACGAAGAAATTGTGGAATCAAAATTTCGACCAAGCTTGTGATTTTCAGCAAAAATCTTCGAAGAGAAACCACAACATTTTCCTAAAATACTTCCGACAATTTTTATTTCAAAAAACAAAAAATAAATACCTAGAAAAAATTCTAGATCAAAAGAGGCTAGCCAAATATTATAGAATCCCATCAACCCACTCTGGTACCATGTTATGGTAAACTGATGTTGTATTAAACAAAGGAGATGAAAACTCTTTGTTTAGATATATAAAGACGATGTTTCTATTATGAAACAATTGTGAACTAAAGACAAAAGTAGAAAATACCTAATAATGTGAAGACTAGCTAAGATGTAAAATGACCACTAAAGAAACATTACAATATTCTAATAAACCTGTTGATGCGAGTTTTGTGTCACTACATAACATATTAGTAATTGGATGCTTGATACAGAATATCAAATACACAATTCCTCTCTTGAAAAGTTATCTCTCATGGGACATGAGTATAACTCCAATGTTCCTTACACCGTTGGATACTCGCTCAGTTATATCAATGTGATTTGCTGGTAATCACGTAGGCGGCCTTACGTTTTCTTGTTTGAGAAAAATTTGGATCTTGGTGAGAAAATGGAGATGGTGGTTCGGTGTGAATGCTAGATGATGTTGATGGCGCGATGATGGCAATGTAGGGTGAATGGCGATGGAAGGTGAGAATGCCGATGTTTTGGTTTACTTCTCTAACTAACCTCTTCTAAGCATGAAATTTGGCTACTCAACTACTCCTACTCCTAAGAATGGAAGGTTAGTAGATGGACGGGGATCGAATCTAATGAAGGCTAACCAGCGGCCCTACCTCCATAGATGCAACGCTTCAAAGGAAAGTAAACTAGATCACCACACAAAGCCTCCCAACCAGCCGCTAGGATGCTAGTGGCCTAGTGTTGACCCCTATCAAACATCTACCAAAGCTACCATGCAACTATCCATTTTATTTTACTCTTACTCTAACAACTTGAAATGAAATTGCTTCAACTTGAAAAGAAAATTTAACTATGTGGAAGTAGAAAACATGCAATAACACCCAATGTTCTTAGTCAACATGCAATGAAAAAGAGAGCACTTTGGTATTATTTTCGCAACAATTTCTCCAACCCCCCCCTTTTACAAATGAGAGCCAATGGCCTTATATAGAGGTCCAAAATACAATGGACGGTAGAGATCAAAACAAGATCGACGATCCAGATTGGATCCAAAAACCCTAATTAGGGTTGCCACCCCATCGGCCAATGAGAAGATGCCACCTCATCAATGGACCAATGAAAAAAGTGCAAAAGTGGCAACCAATGAGAAGGCACCAAAATGGTGGCCAATCAGAAACAAACACTTGTCCTATTCTAGAAGAAAGAGAAAGTTGCCACTTGGGCTTACATAAGATGATCTTCTAATATAATTCTTCCTTTTTCTTTTGTTCTTTTGGCTAAGGCAATGAACTTAGCTAGCCTTTCGTTAACTTCTTCCATAGGGGGACGAGGTGTGTGCTTCGCTCAGAGTTCTGTTGACTTTGCCACGCTGTTTGCTGCTTGTAGTATCCTTTCGTGATCCTTCTCATATTCCTTTGCAAACCCAATAAAAGCATTGAGTGAGGAAAGGGTGTTCAGATGTTTCCTTTTGACGGCAGCCTTTCCTAACTCATCCAATCTCGATCCAAATCCTGTCTCACTGACATCCTCCTCTCTAATACCCTCAAAATCAAGCGCCACCCCAACGTCGCTCATCATGGTCGAAATGGAAGTGTCGACACTTGGGCCGTGTTGTGCAATCTCATCATGAATTTGTTCAAGTGTTCTGAATCTGGTAGTCAATGCGACATACCAAGATTCAACTATGCTCAATCCTCTCTCATCAACCAACCGGGCTTTTTTGGTTCTTGCTATCATCCTTTTCTATTAGTCCTTGGATATCATCAACTGCGTGAGCCATTACCACCTCGCCTCTCGGCATAAGCATTTGCCTTAACCATAGTGGTGCAGTGCATCTCCCCAAATCCGGATTCGGTTCGACCAACAAAGCATCACCAACGGCCTTAGACGCCTGACTTATCTCTTCAATATCAATCGGCCCATCTTCTTCTCTACTAGTTTCTGCCATATTTCCTTGCTGGTTCTCCGAGAGAGGGGAGTACTCCGTACTTTCACTGTAGCCACTTGATTCCGAATCAGAGCTCACCTCCACTGCGGCCCCTTTATCACTCGAATTGACCTCTTGGCTTCTAGCCTTAATTATACTCTCCCTTGACGGCGCTGCCCGCTGTCTCTTGGCTAGAGGTTCCGAACGTTCTTGGCTTTTCTATACCTCCAAAGCCCTCTTCTTGCTATTTCTAACTGCCTCCGATTGCCGGCCACTTCCTTCACCCTTCTGTCCGATTGATTCTACTAGACCTTCCTTCGGTTTCATCATCTCATAAGTAAGGAGAACCTTTTGTCTTTGTAGCTTTCTCAACTTGGCATTATACCACGACTCGGTATGCAAATCTACTGTCCTTGTGACTGCCTCCAAGGAAGGATCCTGATGATCGTCCCAATCCACTGGATTCAACTCTGTTCCAACTACTGTCTCATAGTCTTCTCTCAACACACTACGATCATCCTCCAATTGATCGGGAATATCAAGGCCTCTCCATCTGATATCTCTCATCATGTTCATCGACAATCTCGAGAAAGCTAGCTTTCTCACGTGAAAATCATCCTTTGCATTGGCCCAAAAGTCCTCTATAGTGGGAACATGCTTAAATTCGCTTTCATGAGATGCCTTGATAAGACCAACAGGGTCGAATCCTTGCCTTGCTCTGTACCATCCTAGATGATACCACTCCAATTCCTTTTCCGCAGCCTCAAAGGCGGCCCGATTTGGGCAACTATCATTGCCAATTATAATTGAGAAGGAAACGCCTGTTTTCCCCTCATTCCTCATTACTCTATCATAGTGCTCAAGCTGCCTAGCCAATTCCATCAAAACTACCTTGTCGGGCGGGTATCTTGGAAGCCTCTTGGGACAAACTGTACTTCCTGCCACTCTAATGTATGTGAATTGCGGGAATTGGATGAACCAACTCCCAAACTTCTTAATCCTTGCTTCTGCTTCCGATGAAAGTCTCTTAGCAGGCGCCCCTTGTAATACCCTTACTGTCTTCATGGCGAATGCATCGCAAAACATCTTGTAATCCTTGTTATTGTGCAAATGAAGCTGCGGATAGCATTCATGCACCAAATATTGCCCCGGCCCATTACCAATCTCTCCTAAGGCCCTAAGTCCCGGACTCTCATACAATCTAGCAATTAAGTAAAACAGATAGGATCCCATGTAGAATTGCCTTTGGTTTTGAACTGTTCTAAGTTGCAACTCTAAATTTTCACTTATGATCCTAGCCCAATCAAATTTTCCTTTTCCCTTTTCAATTTCATCAATGAAGAAGTACATCCAGTTTTCGAATTGCATAGCTTGAGCTAGGCCCATGATCCGGCTGAGAAGAACAATGAGATCGCCATATTCCGGCTTGAAATCTGCCACTGTAAGCCTTGTTGATTTGTTAACTCCTTTCCTTCCTTCGTGTATCCAATTCCGCTTTAGATGTGAGAAGTAGGCCTCTTGGTTACCTTGAAATGATTTGGCCGCCTGATCCACCATTACAACTGTCATGCCCTTGCTTTGGGGAATATTAAATGTCTCTTCAATTGCTTGTTCGCCAATGTTGGCCAACACTCTCTTCCCTTCGCCAAAAATGATGGATTTACTGTCTAGATCAAATCTGGATGCACACTCCATAATCAATTCCGGACAAGGCAAAGTAGGAGGAAAAGCTGCTGCATGTACAATTCCGCTCTTGTATATCCTCTTTGCCAAAGGGGATTGTCCTTCCTTTAGTCTGTCCCTCATCCGTATCATGTCCACTGTAGCGATATTAGTATCGGTTATTTTCTTCATTTTCGAGAAGAAGGAAGTTTTGGGCGTCATATCCTCTTTGTCTTTCTTAGCATTTGCCCGCTTGGGATTCTTACTTGCACTATCATCCTCCATGCTTGTCGCCCTATTACGGGATGGTAGAGTGGTGGACCAAAAGGCAAGAAGAACCAAGTAGTGCAATTCTTAGAAAAGAGCGAAAGAATGGATGTCAGCTTAAGCACTCCTTGCAACTCTAGATGATGACTTTCACCTTAACTAATAATCTTACAGCAACTTTTCGGAACCCGGGATATGACATCAAAGAATTACAAATCCCTTTGCAAATTAGAAAACAAAGCCTCTAAGCTTATCCAACACTTGCCTTCTATGCAAAAATCAAACTTTCATATGTATCTCTTCTCCCAACAAAATTGCCCAAATCTGATATAAAAATTGCAGCCCCTCTAGAAAATCAGAATTTTGTCTTCCTCAAATTTCGACCCCCACAAAATTCGGCTCCCACAAAATTCGGCTAAGCATGAAAAAAAAATCTGCCCTTCCACAAAATTCGCCCAAGCAAAGAAGGAGCAAAATCTGTAAAATCTGCCACCTAGGGCACAAATCGCAGCCCACAAAGTGGAGGAAAAATCCCCAAAAACGCAAAAAATCTGGCCCTTAGACAAATCGCCCAACAATGGCAATGGAGAAATTGCCCAAAAATCGCCAAAAAACTGCCTTCCACCAATTTCGCCCAAGTCTGGAAATCTGCCCTTGCTTCAAATTCGCCCAAGCATGAGGAGCAAATGAATTGATGAAAATGAAATGGGAGGGGACTCCCTTTATAGCAGCTTTCACCTTCCTCCCAGGCTGGCCGACTTGGTCCTATAGAGGAAAAAAAAAACCAAAATTAAAGCTAAGTTAGTGGCCCACTTTAAATACTTTGCCAAAATTTTAATTTTCTAAAATGAAAACTGCACTTTTAATTTACTAATTAACCACAAATTGCAAAACGGAATTAAATGGTGCCTTGGGGATGCTAAAAATTTCTATTTAATGAGGGTTTGCTAATTAATACATCCTTGAAGTTGAATTTTGGCTAACCAAAAGCCATTTCTTAATATTAATTTACCAATTTCATTAAATACCAAAAGCTTTCAAGGCAAATTTAATCTATTAAAGCCAATTTTTGCAATTTTCCTCTAAATCGATTTTGCTAAATAATTAAAATTTTATGACAAAAAATAAAATTGCCTCTAGAGTAAAAATCGATTTTGCAATTTAACTTCATCCTACAAAATTAAATTCTATTTCACCAAAAAAAATAAGATTTTCCAAGAACCTAAGTCTAACGAAAAATTTCCTTATTTGAAAATCATTCAAATTTACAATTAAATCCAAATTTTCAAAAGAAATCGTCTAAGTACAAAATTCACAATCTTATCCTGCCAAGTTGAAATCAATTTTGAACTTATTCGGCCTAAGGATAGAACTGATAGCTCTGAAAATCAAGTTGAAACCGGGTGAAAAATACATCTAACCTTCTCCACTGGCCCTAAAGGCGATTAAAAAGGGGGTCCCCAAGAATTTGGGGCGATGTGTGAAAACCTCACAACAAAACCCTTGCACAATTTATGAGCTTTCCATTTATTAAGATGAGACTTAGAAGCATGATGCACATCTATGACCTTCGATGGTAATGTTTCTCTTGACGATGTTGCTTTAGTGGCAATTTTCTATGGGCATGACTTTTAATTGTAAATTGTTGTGAGGTTCTCACACCATCGCCCCAAAATTTTGGGGAACCCCTTTTCTTCAGTCGCCTTGGCAAATTTTTTGAGTTGTCCAAAAAATTTTGATTTGATTTTTGAAAACTTTAAGTCTTGGACACCTTCAGGCTAGAAGGGAGAGGGCTAGATATATTTTCACTCGGTTTCAACTTGATTTTCTAGAATAACCAATTTCATCCTTAGGCCTCACAAATTTCAAAGAACAACACTTGGCAGGGTAAAATTGTTAATTTTGTACTTAGACGATTTTTTATTTATTTAAAATTTGGATATAATTGTGTAAATTTGAATAATTTTCAAAAAAAATAAATTTTTGTTAGATTTAAGTTTTTTGAAAAATCTTGAATTTTTTTTAGTTGAGAAAATTAATTTTTGTGATGATGAAATCGAATAGGAAAATTGATTTTAGGTTCTAGAGAAATGATTTATTTTTGGCAAAAAAAAAAATTGCATAGCAAAGTCGATTCGGATTAATTGCAAAAATTGGCATTAAATGAATTAAATTTGCCTTGAAATTTTTAAGTCTTTAATGAAATTAGTAATTTAATATTGAAAAATGGCTTTTGGCTTGCCAAATCCGATTTTTTTAATGATATATTAATTACTAATCATCATTAAATGGAAACATTTAGCATCTCCAGGGCATTATTTACTTTATTTTTGCAATCTGGGTCTAATTGACAATTTAAAAAAGTAAATTTCATCTTGGTAAAATATATTTTGGGCTAAGAATTTAATTGGGGGCTAGTTTTGTGTTCTAATTAATGTTTCTTTTGCTCCTAGTGTCCCAGTCGGCCAGCTAAAAAGGGCAAGCAAATGGGGTATAAGAGGAAGTCTTTTCCCCTTATCTCCTCACTTCTCATTCCTCTTCTTCATGGTGCTTGGGTGATTTTGACTAAGAGCAGATTTCTTCTCCCTTGAGCGATTTTGCAAAGGCAGATTGGCATTTTCCTTGGACGAATTTTTCCAGCTAGGGCAGATTGGCATTGTGTTGGCGATTTTTAAAGATAATTTGGAGCTGCTCCCCATGCTTGGCGATTCATTAAGAGCAGATCTTCATCTCCCATGCTTGGCGATTTCCTTTTAGAGCAGACCTCTCATGATCTAAGTCTGATTTTATTCCAGATTTAGCAATTTTTGTCAAGAGGAACATCCTCCATATTGGGCGAGTTGGATAAAGGACAGAATTTCCCTCTTTTGGGTGGTTTTTAAAGGCAGATTTTCATGGTGTTTGGTGATTTTTCCTCTTAGGCAATTTGGATCTGCACTTTCCATTCTTGGTGATTTGCTGTGGCAAAAGAAGACATTTTCAGAATTGCAAAGTTGAGGGGCAGATTTGTTATGGTCCAAGTTCGATTTCATATTTGCTAGAGGGCTGCGATTTTGAGGTCTGATCTTACAACTTCTAGAGGTTGCGAGTTTCTCCCAAGGTTGGACGATTTTTGCTTGAAGAAGAAAACAAGTGGTAAAGTCTGATTTTTGTGGCATGCATGGACAATTTCAAGTGGGCCAAACTCTGATTTTTTCAGCTAGGGCATCAAGATTTGCAAGGGATTTGAAATTCTCAAATTTGATCCTAAATTCTAGAGGAGACCCGGCCATTGGTAAATGTAACTTCAAATCATTTAGAGTTGAAAGGGGTCCTTAAGTGGATTTCGCTCTTTTGTTCTTGTCTAGTTTTGTTTTCCTTGGTTCTTCTTGCATTCATCATCCGCCACTTCATCATCCCATCATAGGTTGAAGTTTGGAGATTGGTAAGTGTCCATGATAGGACATTTGAAGAGGTAGAAATAAGCTAGACCACCCTAGGTATTGGAGAGGGAGATATGAGTGTAGTCCATCCTAAGGCAAAGGCAAGGCAGAAATAAGTGGTAGTCCCACCCTTAGGTTGAAGATTGGAGATTGATAAGTGTATTGATAGGGCATTTGGCGAGGCAGAAATAAGTGTAGAATTCATCGATAAAAAGAAGTTTAGAGATCGATAAGGGTAGTTCATATCACTTAGAACGAAGGGGCAGAAATAAGTGTTTAGGATGGTAGATATTAGTGCAAGCAAGAACCCTAAGGGAACAAATACTAAGAAAGATAGAGGATATGATGCCCAAAACAACTTTCTTCTCGAAAATGAGGCGAATAGCCGATACCAGTCGATACAGTAAATATGCTACAGATAAAGGACAGACTAAAGGAAGGACAATCCCCCTTGGTAAAGAAGATATACAGGAGCGGAATTGTACACGCAACAACTTTTCCTTCCACATTGCCTTGTCCAGAATTGGTTATGGAATGTACATCCAGGTTTGATCTGATTAGTAAATCCATCATTTTTGATGAAGGGAAGAGGGTGTTGGCCAACATTGGGTGATAGGTGATCGAAGAAGCATTTAACATTCCCCAGTATAAGAGCATGATAGTGGTGATGATGGATCAGGCAACCAAATCATTTCAGGATAACCAGGAAGCTTATTTCACACATCTAAAATAGGATTGGCTACACGAGGGAAAGAAAGGCGTAACTAGATCATCAAGGCTTACAGTGGCGGGCTTCAAATCAGAATATGGAGATCTCATTGTCTCAGCCAGATCATGGGCCTAGCTCAAGTTATGCAATTCGAAAACTGGATGTACTTCTTTATTGATGAAATTGAAAAAAGGAAAAGAAGATTTGATTGGTCTAGGATCATAAGCGAGAATCTAGAGTTGCAACTTAGAATCGTATAAAACCAAAAGCAATTCTACATAGGATCCTATATGTTTTACCTAATTAATAGATTGTATAAGAGTCCGGGACTTAAGGCCTTAGGAGAAGTTGGAAATGGGTTGGGGCAATATTTGGTGCATGAATGCTATCCACAGCTTCATTTGCACAACAACAAGGATTACAAGATGTTTTGCGATGCCTTTGCCATGAAGATAGTAAGGGTATTACAAGGGAGACCTGCTAAGAGACTCTCATTGGAAGTAGAAGCAAAGATAAAGAAGTATGAAAGTTGGTTCATCCAATTTTTGCAATTCACCTATATTAGAGTAGTAGGAAGCACAGTTTGTCCCAAGAGACTTCCAAGATACCCACCCGACAAGGTAGTTTTGATGGAATTAGCTAGGCAACTTGAGCATTATGATAAAATAATGAGAAATGAAGGTAAGATAGGGATTACCTTCTCATTCGGAATTGACAATGATAGTTGCCCCAATCGGGTTGCCTTTGCAGCTGCGGAGAAGGAATTGGAATGGTATCATCTAGGATGGTATAGCGCAAGGCAATGATTTGATCCTAATGGTCTTATCAAGGTATCTCATGAAAATATGTTTAAGCATGTTCCCACTATTGAAGACTTTTGGGCCAATGCCAAGGATGACTTTCATGTGAGTAAGCTAGCTTTCTCAAGATTGTCGGTGAACATGATGAGAGATATCAAATGGAGAGGCTTTGATATTCCTGATCAACTGGAAGATGATGGAAATGTGTTGAGGGAAGATTATAATATAGTAGAAGGAATAGAGTGATCATCAGGATCCTTCCTTGGAAGCAGTCACAAGGGCAGTTGATTTGCATACCTAGTCGTGGTATAATGAGAAGTTAAGGAAGCTGCAAAGTCAAAGGATCAACCTTACTTATGAGAAGATGAAGCCAAAGGAAGGTCCAGTAGAATCAGTTGGACAGAAGGGTGAAGGAAGTAGCTGGCAACAAGAAACAATTAGAAACAAGAAATGGGCTTTGGAGGTTGAGAAGAGCAAAGAACATCTGGAACCTCAAGCCAAGAGACAGCATACAACTCCATCAAGAGAAGCATTATTGAGGCTAGAAGCCAAGAGGTCAATTCAAGTGATAAAGGGGCTGCGGTGGAGTTGAGCTCTAATTTGGAATCAAGTGGTTACAATGAGAGCACCGAGTACTCTCCTCTCTCAGAAAACCAACAAGGAGATGATATGGCAGTAACTAGTGGAGAAGAAGATGGGCCGATTGACATTGAGGCAATAAGTCAAGCGCCCGAGGCCGTTGGTGATGTTTTGTTAGTCGAACCAAATCTAGATTTGGGGAGATGCGCCGCACCACTATGGTTAAGGCAAATGCTTATGTCAAGAGTGCGAGGTAGTAATTGTCCGAACAGTTGAAGACATCTAAGGATTAATAGAAAAGGGTGATAGCGAGAACCAAAAACAAACGACAAAGACAGTGGCAAAGGTAATTAGGAGCGACAATGATGGTCACCGAAAGGTTCAAATTGCTATACCAATAGTCAACAAGGCATTGGATGAGATTGTGGCCTAAGAATATGAGATAGTGGAACACAACTTGGGAAGAAACACGGATGATATGGAATGTGAAGAGATTCAGGAGGGTATAGCTTCAATCAGAGAAAGGTTGAGGAAGGCAAATGAAAGGATCATAAAGTTGGAGGCCGAGAACAAATATTGGAGAGATTGCCAGCCTATCTAATAGTTGCACCAGGCAGCCCTTCCTCAAGACAGCGAGAGCAACCTAGAAGAAATATCAGCTCAGCTACATGAAGTAAGGGATTGGATCCATGACACAATCCAAGATGGGCGAAATTTCTTGCCTTCTTTTGTCTCAACATTTCAGTCATTAGTGATTGTCAGAAACAAATTCAGAGTATTTGAAAAGGAGTGGAAGGATTTCTTTCTAGTCAAGGATTTAGCTATTCCCAAGCTACAAGCATTCATTGGGATACTAGAGACATATTTGGAAAGGGCCAAGTTGGTTGATGAAGGAGGATTGAGTACGGATGAATCTTGGTTTGTTGCCTTGACTACTAGATTGAGAACGCTCGAGGAGATATAGAAGGCAATTGCACAACATAGCCTAAGCGTCGACACTTACATTTCAACCATAATGAGCGACGTTGGGGTGGCACTTGATTTTGAAGACATCAGAGAAGAGAACATCGATCAAGATTGGATGAGTTAGGAAAGGTTGCTATCAAGAAGAAACATTTGGGCACCCTTTCCTCCCTCTATGCCTTTATCGGATATGCAAAAGAGTATGAGAAGGACCATGAGAAGACACTACAGGCAACAAGCAACATGATGAAATTGGCTGAGCTTAAGCACTTTTCCACTTTTTTCATTGGTCTATTGACGAGGTGGCGTCTTTTCATTGGCTGATGGGATGGCAACCTTAATTAGGGTTTCTAGGATTCAATCTGGATCGTTGGTTTTGCCTCCTTATCTCTACCATTGGTTGTACATTTGGCCTCTGTATAAGGCCATTTGCTCTCATTTGTAAAGGTTGGAGAAAATTGTTGCAAAGATAATGCCAAAATTTGCTATTTCTTCCTCATTGTTGTGACTTGCATGGTGATTATGAACCTTTGGTATTATTGCATGGTTTCTACTTCCAAATAGTTAGAGTGAAATTTCCTTTCAAGTTGTTAAAGTTGGTTGCATTTCAAGTTTTTAAGTAAGAGTAAAGTAGATGGATAGTTGCATAGTAGCATTAGTAGATGTTTGATAGCGATCAATACTAGGCCGCTAGCATCCTAGTGGCTTGTTGGGAAGCTTTATGTGGTAAACTAGTTTATTTTCCTTCGAATCATTGCATCTATGGAGGTGGAGCCACTGGTTAACTTTCAGTGGGTTCAATCCCAGTCCATTTGCTAATCTTCCATCCATAAGAGTAGGAGTAGGATAGCAAGTAGTTTAGGACTTAGAATTTTGAAGAAGAGAGTTAGAAAGATACCAGTCATAAGAATGTTCACCCCCCACCACCATCACCTTCTCCATCAACACCATCTAGCATTCACACCTAATCACCATCACCATCATTCCACCAAAGTCCAAGTTATCCTCAAACAAACAGCGTAAGGCCACCTACGTGATTACCAACAAATCACATCGATATACTGAGTTAGTATCCACAGGTGTAAAGTACATTGGAGTTATTCTCATGTCCCATGAGTATTAACTTTTCAAGAGAGGAATTGTGTGTTTGATACTCCGTATCAAGTATTCAATTGCTAATATGTTATGTGGTATAAAAACTGACATTAACATAAACATAATTTGATAAGTGGCTAATGCTTGCTTATTAGAATTTTATAATGTTTCTTTAATGATCAATAATTTAATATATTTAATTCTCTATAGATATGATCATTCTATGATCTTCTTAAGTTTCTAATAAGAAACTTTCTATTTTGTACACTTGTAAATTTCTTTATAGTGATCTCTTTGATCATTTGTTAATACATCAAATATTTTACCAATTACTTTGCATAATATGGTATCAAAGCAAATTTGTTTTTAAAAAAACATAAAATTTTTCGAATGAAATTTTGTATGATTTTTTTGAAAATTCTTTTTGGGATTTGTTCATTCATTCGTGTCCAAAAGATTTCAATTTTCAATTTTTTTTTAAAGGTTTTGGAAAAATTTGCTTAGTCTTTTTGTGGCTAAAACTTGACTAGGGTTTTCTTTTGAGAATTTCATGGTCATTTTTTCTCCAAATCGCATTTTTGTTGATGCCATTTTCTGCCATTTTTTGAGTGTCTCCTGGCTGTCATTTTTTCTAGGCATTTATCTTGTCAACTGGGTGTCATTCTTGTTTGCAAATCACAACATTCTTTGGCTACTTTTCCTACAAACCGTGCCATTTTTTGGCCATTTTTCTGCCACTATCAGGGGTTTTTTTTTTTGCAGTTTTGGGTTTTTGCATGGTGATTTCCTCTACTAAGCCCTAGTTTTGACCTTCTTCAAGGTTGTTTCTCAGCAGCCATTTGTACCTGCAACTTCGTTTTTTAAGTTTATCTGTAATTTTAAAAGTTTTTGGCAGCTGGCTAAGGTTTCATTTGAAACTCTCTTTTTTCATGTCAGTTTGAAAATCAAGTTGCAGATTTTTAGTATGTTTATGAGATCTCAACTGGGTTGTCAGATTTTTTCTGTGTGCCTCATTTTTCATGTCATAGGAATTTTATTCTAATTTCAAATTCATTTTGGGTTTTTTGAGATCTCATTTGGGTCTTCGTTGGATGCTTGCAAATATGCAGTTGTCTCTAGTAGGCTCGACTCCCTTGCTCTCTGATTAATAGGGAGTTCTCAAACTTGCCAAGAACCCGGTCTTCCATGAAAGAACCAAACATGTGGACATTCATTGTCACTACATTTGACAGTTGGTTGAAGACGGGACAATTCACTTGCAGTATTTTCCTACAATGGATTAGACTGCAAACATTCTCACCAAGGCTCTTGGTCTAGATAAGTTTATTAAATCCAAGGGACTGCTTGGTGTTGTGGATAGATTGACCATTAAGGGTATTAGAATGTTATAATGTTTTTTTTAATGGTCAATTATGTAATGTATTTAATTCTTGTAGATAAGATCGTTTCTACAATTTTCTTAAGTTTCTTATTAAAAACTATTATTTTTTACACGTATAAATTTCTTTATAATGATCTCTTTGATCATTTATCAATACATCAAATAGTTTACAAACTACTTTGCGTAATATTGCTTGCCTTTTGCTTGATGTAAAGTTGTCTATAACTCAAGATAAGCTTAGAGATTTACTGCGACTTCCATGGGTTCCTGTAACACAAAATATTTGGGACAAATATTTTATACTTGAGGAGGTCTATAAATATTTATTTGAATCAAGAATATGACTTTTGAAACATACATGGTATAGACTTGCTATGAACACATTAGACATGATAAAATCAAGACTTCAGGCATACGATAGGAAGGCACACATTGAAGTAATTATGCTTAAAACACAATAGACATGCAGCAAACCCATACATGTAAAGATACATGAAGCATAGCCATAAATACATGGAAGGCATAGAGTACACACATGGCATGAAGCATAAATATATGCAAGGCATGAAGGCATACACATAAATACATGCAAGTCTTGTAAAACATGAATCATAAATACATGAAGGCACGGAGCAATACACAGAAAAGTCACATTAGGCACTTAAAAACACTTTAATCATGAAACTTACATACAAATACATATTACGCATGGATCAATATACATAAACACATGCAAGGCATGAAACATACACAAATACAAGTAAGACATGAAGCGTAAATACATCTCAGGCATGAAGCACACATAAGGCGTGAGGTGTACATATGACTTGAAAGTTGAAACATGCACATATTTTAATCTGTAGTGTCCTTTCCACTAATCAAACATGGTAGGGTTCTGAGAGGAATGCATGAGAGGGCGCTCAACGAAGCTCAAGGGCATGATATAATGCCCCTTGGTCTGCAAGTGGCTGGAATTGTGTGTGTCCATTGAACATTGGGGTGCCAACTTAGAGGGGTAGCCTGTTTCTTCTCTCCAAATTGTGTTTCCTTACTAACCCATACATGAGTTTTAGCATTCCTCAGTTTCATTTCCAACAACCAACTATCATAGGGATTGGAGAGGAACACAGTATAGCGTGTCTGTAATATTTGCTGCAACTAAGTCCAGGAGCGAGTATGAAACCCCTTGGCCCACAAGTGGCAGGAACTGTTATCCATCCAACATTGGGGTGGCCTACTTAGAAGGTGAACTCGTATCTGTTCTCCAGTCATGTTTCTCACTAACCTATACACAATTGCCTCTTTTCTTTTCCTTCAAATCGCCAACTTCAAGGATATCTTCTTCGTCAATCTACTTATAACATGTTCCTTTTTATTCATTGTTATTTCAGTACTTCTCTTCATCCAAAATCTGATATATTACTTTTATAATTTTATTCTATACTCACATTTTCTTTATATATTTCTGCTCAATGTCTGTTCCAAATCTGCTTTTGTTCATCCGATATTACATTGAAAACTTACCTAGTAACTCCCATCTCACCTTTATTACAATCATTTCATATGACTCTTCACTAAGGGAGGTAATTTTTCATAAGTTCTACTAAATAAAATGCCCCATCTTTGCTTGTAAATTTTCTATAAGTCATAATATATATTTTTCTGTACACACACTTTATATGCACTTAACAAACTTCTTAATATGACTTCCAATGGAGGGTGACTTTATACGTGAACACAACCTTCCATAATGATGCATTTTTTGCTAACACAAAATCCTTCAATCACCGTCTTAACAGTACAATAAAGTGTTGTCTTTTGAACTTAGTCACATACCCTTACCGATAGAGATTTCTATCTTAAGTATATTAATTTCTATATATGAAAATTGCCCCTTTCTCTATTTCTGCTTTTAGCATATGTATAGGCTTGACAATATTGTTCTTAAACATTAATATTTTGATCTGCATATACGATGAATTCAAATTTGGGCAATTGTAAATATAAATGCTGGTGCTCTTAACTTCAATTGCTGCACAGTATTATTTAACTTGAAGGCTTAAATATTTTTTAAGACACAGTCAAAGATCTTTGTCTTCCATTGCTGCTGTTAAGTTTATCTCTATTTATAAATATTGGTTTTTCTTTCTAATGAAATTGCCGCCTCTAACCATATATTTATTGGTGCGTATAAATTTTTGCTTTTTTAATTCTTTATATTTATCTTCTATCTGTGCACATCCATGGCATTGTAAACATTAATGGCTGTGCCTGTGTAAATTTTTCCTCTTGACCCTCAGGTTGGCAGGATCAAAGCTCTGATACCGATTGTAATGCCCCCTCTTTGCTAGTTTCAAATGACTGCCTTTTCTGAATGCAATATATATCTCAGAATTCTGATCTTGATTGATTGCTTATTCCTATTCCATTCACTTTATTTGATTTATCCACTTCTGCTTTCTACATCTGTATGTGTGTACATGTTATGTCCCTTTTTTATTCTCCCTATGATGATCTTCCTTTGATTTATCTTTTTTGTAGACCTTGTCTTTTGAGGAGACAACCTTTCGTATTTGATTCCCGTTTTGTGTAACATTAATTATCTTCCTTTGGGCGCTTTCTTGAACCTGTTCTAAACCTCTCCAAAGCTGGTGTCTAGAACAATTTTCAAAGACTGACTCAATTTTCTCTTCCCAGCCTATCCTCCAAAATTTTCTCTTGCCATTTCATTTGAAAGATGGACAGCAGACTAGGATATTTTTGAATGGGCCCACCCAAATCTTCTTTATGAAATATGTGGCTACCTTAGACACAAGATATGGAAAGATGTAAGGGATGGTGGTGACTGATCATACATATGAGATTAAAAACAGTTATGATAAACTCAGATCTTTTGATCGAATCCTCCTAGAGACCAAATCTCCTTTAAATATTTCAACAGTTCAAATGGTTTGCAGTAGATGAGTTATTTCCTTCTATGGCAGACTTAAATGGAGGTGACCGGACACAGACTGGACTTGGATGGAGACGACCAATTAAGACTAAGACTCCCCGATTCTTAAGACTCCACATAAGCTCCTTTAGTGTTCATGCATATCCAACAGGAAGAATATTATTGTAGTGCTTCCTTCAATGCAGGGTAATATTGACATGCATTTAAGAATTCTTCTTCCATTTGATAAAGCAGTCCATCTGTGATCATAAACTTGCCTATTGGTTATGAGTATTTCCTCACATTGTTTGTAATGGAATGCCTTAATTTCTAGGTGGTGCACTCCAGTAGCTATCCTTCATAATTAGACCATGGTCTGCTTGTAATGTCCCATTTTCAAGATAGGATTCAATAATAAAGAAAATAAAATATAATCAAAATTTAATTAAGTTTAATGAATGATCAAAAGGCTGATATGAAGAGTCGTGACTCTCAAACATGAGATATGAAAGGGAAATCCTTCCATTTGGGGATGTCTGTCCATCAATTGATAATCAATCAAAGAAGGAAGCAATTGATTAATTTGGGAAAAAATAAACAGATGGATAGTTGTGACATTTTCAAAGGGTAGAAATCATGAAAGGTTGCGAACCCCCAAGAATAATGTATAAAAGGGAGATCATTTCCTTGGGAGGAGATCATCAAGCAAGGAATAAATAAACTATAAATTGAGAATGAAGAAAATCAATTTGACAATAAATTATTATTCTCAAAGACAGCAATGATGGTGGTGACTCATTTCTTGTGAAAGGTGGTGATGCCTTAATTATGAAGGGTGGTGACTCCTTGAAGAAATGAATTATAAAGGGGTGAATAAATGATAATTTTAAGGAAATAAACATAAATCAACTAAATAGGAATAGAATCATGCGACGTTGCAAGTAAATTAAATCATGTTTTCAAGAAGTGAGAACATATATAAGAAAACATCAATACAGCATCACTCATTGATCAATTCAATCAGGATAAAAACATCAAGTAGCAAAAGATCAATGCAATCATTTAAATATCAACCATTCAAACATACATCATTCAGATATCCACCATTTAAGTATCAACCATTGAATCATCAATTCAGAAATGCATTCAGCAATCTATAATTTCAGAAATTCGTTCAAGAATCATTCTAAAAGATTTCAAATAATATTCAAAGGATCAATTGCCAATCTGACAAGAAATATTATTCAGCAATAGTCTAGCAAATATACCATATTAGCAAGTTATCAGTTTTGAATTCTAGTTATTGCTTGAGAATCAGACAGGATCTGGGCTTGCAGGGTGGACTAAGATTCGGAAGGCTAGGGCCTTTTCCTAGCTTTTCGCAAGCTAGGGATGCGTGCCTTGGTATTGTCATCGGATGGGGTTTAGGTGTTAGAATGTATAGTCCACCAATACAATTGGGGGGTGTGTGAATCAATTATCCAAATTATCCAAAAACGATATGAGCAATATAATCAGAAACCACAACAAGATACCCATACACAATGACACAGATATTTTAACTAGGGAAACCCTTGATTAGAGGGAAAACCCTGATGGGGATGGTATCCACAAGATGATGTACTACTATAAATATTCCTTGTTAGAGGATGGACCCTATTAGGAGTCTATAACAACATTTAGTACATATTAGTCCTTGTTAAGAGATTTTGAATCCTTTTTAGGAAACTTTGAATTCTTGTTAGGAGATTCCAACCCTGTTAGGAGTTGTGCTAACCCTATTAGGAGTTGTGGAAGACAACTGTACCCACTGCCCAAACAGCTTCACCCACGGCCCAAACAACTTCAAGGTTAAGACCAATGAACCCACTATCCAAATGATCTATGTATTATTCCTTGCAAAATAATAGAAATAAATACTACTTCCTTTGTCCTGTCAACCGGAGCTCTGCTCCTTTTGATCTTGTAACTAGATTACAAAACTCGCATCCAATAATCCTTTGGATCACTTACTCACATTCAGTAAACACTCTGCTCCTTTTCGCACTTCACACTTTATATAACAATCACAACATATATACAAACAAGGAAAACATCTTTCCTTTATACCATATCTTCAAAATAATTCCTTGAGTTAGCCTTGAGGCTTTCCCAATTAATTATAATAAGAGAATTAATTAGTTACAATTACAATAGCACTGTCGGCTTATGCTCTATACAAAAATTCACACGTGCGATACTAGGGCTTGCACATCCGCTGATGTCATCATCCGACTGTCCTCTGTCACTGGCTGATCATGCATCTCTTTATTACATCTCAGATGAAAGATATAATACAAACATCATAAATTGCTTTCCAAGCACTCTTTGTACTGCTCTCAGTCAATCAAGTATAACTTCCATACATCTCCGATTTATGTGTTGCACATTGAACCATGTCATCAGGACACTCTACTAAACATGTTAATGACCGCACATCACTAAACAAGAAAAGCCTTGTCCGTACAACTAAGATCTCTCTCTGCTACTTTGCCAGTATTCACAGACTTACTCTATGTTGACATCAATGACAAACACAATCATGTATGCAACATGCCAATACTCTCCAATGCTTAGGATACTCCCCCAAAGTATTATCATCAGCATTCATGCTAACAATCTCCCACTTTGGTCTTGATGCCAACATAGATGAAAAACATCTAAGCTCCAAGAATACCAAAACAATACTCTGCTGTTGTACTCATCTTCTCAAATCCTCTTCATCAATCAAATCTGAAATCCTCTGGAACACTGCTCTATTCTTCTTCTTCTTTAGGATCGGTAACAGTTGTTCACAGTAAACAACTCACACTACATATCTCCCCCATAGAGATATTCCTCCTCCTTTATATGAATCTTTCTAAATCTCCCTAATAAAGTAGAGATTTTCATGCACTCTCCCTATACATACTTAGGAGATGTTTTTCATGCATATTCTCTCCCCCATTGACATCAATGACAAAGTCCTCATTATGTCATTTTACTGCTCCAAATCTTTAGCTAGTGCAAGTGTACAAAGACACTGTTCAAGACCAAATACCAAGAGTCCTCAATGACTTAGCTTATTACAGATACTCCCCTATACGGGAAGCATCAACATTTAGTCTAGTCTAACAATAGTGCTCTGTACCACTGGATTGATGCACTTACTGCATTATCTACTTAGAAGTAGGTAGGGCCATAACCCCAAGCATACCTCTCAAGTACTCAAAGGTACCTTTAGGTAAAGGCTTTGTAAAGATATTTGCAATTTAATCTTTAGTACTCACATACTCTAATCTGCTCTCTTTTTCTGCTGTTTTCTCTCTCAACACATGATACTTAATATATATATGCTTAGTCTTAGAATGCAATACAAGATTCTTAGACACACTCACTATAGTTGTGTTATCACAGTAAATTATAATAGAGACTGCAAACTCAATTCTGATATCCTTCAGCATCTGTTTCATCCACATCACTTGATTACAGTTATTTGCTGCTGCAACATACTTTGCCTCAGCTGTACTGTGAGAAATACAATCTTGTTTCTTGCTTAACCAAGAAACCAATCTTACTCCAAGAAAGAATGCTCCACCACTGGTGCTCTTTCTGTCATCCATACTGCTTGCCAATCTGCATCGGTATATGCACATAGAGTGAAATCACTTGATCTATCATACCAAATTCCATAGTCAGATGTTCCTTTCAAATATTTGAATATCCTCTTTATTGCTGCATAATAATACTCCTTAGGATCAACTTGAAATCTAGCTACAATCCTAATTGCATTTGTTATATCTGGTCTGGTATGAGTCAGATATTGCAAACCTCCAATCATGGATCTGTACTTCTTCTGCTCAACTGTAGGTGTCTCATCCTTGCTAGATAACTTGTGACCTATTATCATAGTTGTACGAACAAGCTTACAACTTTACAGTCCAAACCTTTTCAACAAATCTTTGAAGGACTTAGCTTGTGAGATGAAAATGCCATTACTGTTCTACACAATTTGCAAGCCTACAAAAAACTTCATTTCTCCTACCATGCTCATCTCAAACTCATTCTTTATCTCTTGAGCAAACTTATCACTTGCTTCATCATTACCTCCAAATATGATGTCATCAACAAATATTACTATTATCAACAAACCATTCTCAATTTCTTTCATCAACAAACCATTTTCAATTTCTTTCAAATGCAAGTTACTATGTGCCGTACCTTTAGCAAATCCAAGTTTTGCCAAATAGCTGTCCAACCTTGCATACTAGGTTTTAGGTGCTTGCTTCAAACCATATAGAGCTTTCTTTAGTCTGCATACCATATCTTTGTCTTTTGTCAGAGGAAAACCTTCAGGCTGCTCAATATATACCTCTTCTTCAAGTTCTCCATTTAGGAAAGCTGATTTAACATCTATCTAATATACTTTGAACTTCTTATTCACTACGTAAGCCAAGAACATTCTTATTGCTTCCATTCTAGCTAGAGGGGCATAAGTTTCCTCATAGTTTATGCCTTCTTGCTATGAGTAACCTTTGCATACAAGTGTGGCCTTGTTTCTCACGACTTCACCTTGCTCATTCATTTTGTTTCTAAATATACTTCTGCTAGGAGTTGTCAACTCAACTCGTTCTGTTGCTCTAGGCTCAGATCTCTGCTCTTCAATCTGATTCCCATTTTGCAAATCATTGTTAGTCTCAATGATAACTTCCACATTTTCATGGTTAGCCTTTGGATCAAAAATAGTTACCGAAGCTATTTCTTCTACTACTTCCTCTTCCTTAACCAATTCAAGCTCATTATCTTTATCATCACAATCATTCAATAATCTTTTTATACTTGCTTCAAATTCTTCATCTTCATTTGAAAGTGAACTCTTTCTAGATTTTCTTGCTCTCTTAGGACATCTGGATGAAAAATGACCAAACTCTTTACATGTCCAACAAACAAAAATTTCCATACCTTCTGGCTCTCTTTTCATAAGCAGATCAATACTTTCTTTGATCTTCATGTCTTCTTCGGATGTGGATCTGTCTTTACTTGTGCATCTATTCTTTTGTATGCAACAAAAGGATTCTGGATTTGGAAACTCAATGCTCAGTTCTTTACACATCTCTGATGTCTCACCAAGAAGCTCCATCTTCTAGGTGTCAAAATTTCCACCATCAGACTTAGGACTGTCCTTTCTGAAATAACTTGCCACTGATCTCCCAAAGCTGTTAAGCTTTTCCTTCAAGGATCCCTTAAACAAACTTAACTATATGGGCAATATAATCATAAATCACAAGAAGATACTCATACATAATAACACCAGATATGTTAACTAGGGAAACCCTTGATTAGAGGGAAAACCCTGGTGCGGATGGTACCCACAAGATGATGTACTAATATAAATATTTCTTGTTAGAGGATGGACTCTATTAGGAGTCTATAACAACATTCAGTACATATTAGTCCCTGTTAGGAGACTTTGAATCCCTGTTAGGAGTTGTGGAAGACAGTTGGACCCACTGCCCAAACAACATCAAGGTTAAGACCAATGAACCCACAATCCAACTAATCTTTGTATTATTCTTTGCAGAATAATAGAAATGAATACTACTTCCTTCCTTTTTCTTGTCGACCACTGCTCCTAATCTTGTAACCAAATCACAAAATTCGCATCCAGTAATCCCTTGGATTGCTTACTTGCATTCAGGAAACACTCTGTTCCTTTTTACACTTCGCACTCCATATAACAATCACAACATATATACAAACAGAGAAAACATCTTTCCCTTTATACCATATCTTCAAAATAATTCCTCGAGTCAACCTTGAGGCTTTCCCAATTAATTATAATAAGATAATTAATTAATTACAATTACAATAGCACTATTGGCCCATAATCTATACAAAACTTCACACATGTGATAGTAGGGCTTGCGTATCTGCTAACGTCATCATCCGACTGTCCTCTGTCACTGGCTGACCGCGCATCTCTTTATTACATCTCAGATGAAAGATACAATACAAACATCGGAAACTGCTTTCCAAGTACTCTGTTTCTATACTACTCTTAGTAAATCAAGTACAACTTCCATACATCTTCAATTTATGTGTTGCGCATTGAACCATGTCATCAGGACACTCTATTGAACATGTCCATGACCGCACATCACCAGACAAGAAAAATCTTGTCCTTACAACTAAGATCTTTCTCTGCTACTCTGCTAGTCTTCATAGACTTACTGCTATGTTGACATCAATGACAAACACAGTCATGAATGCAACATGTCACGACTCTCCAACGCTTAGGATATTCCCCCAAAGTAGTATCATCAGCATTCATGCTAACATTAGGCTCATGAGGTGAGATAGGGTTTGGAAAGATGATGTCTTTTCTTACTTTTGACGAACTATTGACTAGGTCCTTGTTTTAGGAATGAGGTCTTTTAGCTAAGCAGCAGATTTTGAAAAAATATATTTATAGGGAATTCATGATTTGATCAATTTGGGTACAGTGCTAAGATTTTTTGACTTGACTATACTCATATTGATTGCAATCCTTCATAAAATATCTTGAGTGAACTCTATTATTCTAATTAACATCTCGAAAAGAGGACATTAAACTGCTGGATTTAACTCTGGAATCTTGGTGGACTTTGGGGAGTTGAGATTGCCTTTGGTACTTGTTAATTTTAATCTACATGTACAATAATTAATCTATTATATAAGTACAGTGACTTGCAAGTACAGTGATGAGTTGTCTCTGGCAAAGCCTTATACTTTCTCTACCAAATCATGTCTTTTCCGATTTTTTAAAACAAAAATCATGGTTTGTGCAGATCCCTTTACTATTTTTAGTCGGAAAAAGGAAGTTTTCCAAGGTCTGCAAGGGTTCTCTGTTCTTGTGACGGAGGTTGCTGTTTTATCTGATCTTTAGAGGGTTTTGCAAGTTTTTTCCTCAAAAATTGTGATTTATGCTATCTAAGAGTATTTTACATGGAAGGTTTTGAATAATTTCCCCCTCAAAAATCATGAAAGGCTTTGCATGGTTTTTTCTGAAAAGTTTTATTTATTTTTTTATGATTTTTCCCATAAAATTGTGGTTTTTTGCTGCATATTGATTTTGGTTTTTTTTACTGTTTTCTATGAAAATATGGATTTGATGATTTCTTCACAAATTTTTGTTTGATCTCAGCATCACATCAATGGCTTGTTGATTTTTCCACAAAATTATGATGCTGTTTTGCAACAGCTTCTTTTGATGGTTTTTGGCAAATTCACGGTTTTAGAGATTTTTGCTGATTTTTTATCAACAAAGATTGAAGTTTTTTGAAGTTGATCTCAATTTTCATGTCTCTAGATAACGGTAGGGATGGCTTGGTCCAACATCAGGTTGGAAGACAGTCAACTTGTTCTTGTTATAGGTAATAGGAGGAAGTTCTATAGAAGGTGGTTGGCTGAACAGAAGTCCAACTAGGGAGGGTCTCAGAAGTAGGCTAATGTTGTAGAATATTTTGAAGAGAAGGAATTGTGGCCAAATGACCTGCAGATTATGTCAAGTCTTCTGTAGGGCAGTTAGTAGAATGGCTATCAAGAGAGGATATTAAAGATACATAGTAATATTTAGTAAAATGGTCATGTAAGTAACTTTCTTTTAACATAGTATACATGTTGCTTATGTTATGATTGCGTGATTCAATTCTAGGAACACTTGTTTACGTAAGTATTTACTTGGTAAGATGTAACACTAATCCTAATTCGTATCAATTGCGATTCTGGGGAAATTTTATGGAGATGTTACATCTTGCCCCCCCTTAATTTGTGCTACCTTCTTAGTTTTGTAATATATTCTCAGAATCTCTAAAATTTGTGATCCTATCAGAGGGCTTATTATACTTACCAATAACAATGAGTTTATAAGCATCTGTTTTATTGATGAAACTGTATTGTTTCTTAGGTTTGATAAAGTAATATTGGTAAATACCTGTATAGACTTGAAATTTAATGTTCTGCTTCTGGTTCTAGGAAATTCTCTTGTAAATTTACAGTGCTTAGAAAAAATGCTTACCATTCTGACTGCTTTTTAAAATATTAAGGTGGGATTGTGAGGGCCTAATAAAATTGTAAAATATTTAGGCATCCCCTTTGTTGTAGAATCTTCTGTTAAAGATGTAGGATTGTGTTTATCATAAGATAGAAAAGTAAAATAATAAATAGCATGGACATCTTCTCGCTCTTGTGGGGAGAGCTTTACGAATGTCAAAAAGTTTTCATCTTTTACTACATGTTTAATATTACGCTTCTACGAAAATTCTTGAAATGGTCAGAAACTTTCTTAGTCTGAGGAGAAGGGGAGCAGGAAGAGAAAATGCAATGAATTGGAGATGGTGCTATTTTTCTAAGAAATTGACATTTGGAAGTATCTCAGGATACATAACATCATGTTTGGGAATTTCTCTCTCAAGCCTACTGGTTTGTTATTTTCTGTTGTGTATGAGGAGTTTATGAGTCATTCAAGTGGTTGGACATGGCATTTTTCCTAAGGTTGAGGGTCCATGTGGTGGAATCTTGGTTATGACATTTTGATATCTTGGAATGTACAAAGTTCTAGATTCCTGCATATTAAAATAAAACATACTCTATTTAAAAAAAAGCTTTGTATGACATGGAATTCCATGTACAAGTTTACAACCTGGTTTCAACACGAACATATGGATTAATGATAGTTGATCAATACCCTTGAAGTTTTTGTTATTTTAAAATTCACATGGAACTCTTCCCCGTTCAATAAAAACTGTAAGTCATTCTGGTTTGTTAAGATTTGAACCAGAATAAATAGATTGCAATAAAAACTGAAATCACAATAACAAAGAACACAAATATTATCCTGGGAAAAACCCTCCTCACCAAGGGAAAAAACCAAGCCCACAGAAAGATGGATCCTTTATTCAGTTCATCAAATCAATTATGAAGAATCTCTGCCCCTAATAGATATCTTCAACATACAATGATCACTCAATGATCAGAGAGACTAAAATTCAACAGAGCATTTGTGTATTTTAGCCTGCTAGATACTAATATTCTAGTGGTATGCTTGACGTGTGAGCAGCTTCTGTATATTCTTTTCCTAAGTTACCAATTTGGATGCGGATTCCAGAAGCGGATATAGGATGCAAGGATTTTTTTTTTTGGATGCAGATGCGAAAGAAAATATGTGTGTGTGTGTGTGTGTGTGTGTGTATATATATATATATGGGCAAAGAAATGCAAGAAATATCAAATATATTAATATATGTTGAAAGAAATGCAAGAAATATCAAATATACTAATATATGCAAAGAAATGCAAGAAATATACAAAAACAAATCAGTTGATAGTATGACTATGAATCTATGATACTTAATTTTTTATCAAAATTCATATGATATATCAATATCAATATGTGCTCATCCAACATTAGCGTTTGGTCTTGGACAATAAATTCAAATAGGTCATGTTAAAGATTCCAACAAAATAAAAACATAGTTAATGGTTGAAGATTCAATCAATCAGAGTCTAACTTTGAATCATAGGGATTCACAAGAAAATTCACATTCTCATCATCATCTCCAACTGCTGAAAGATCATTTGAACCAAACATGGTTCCACTTATGCTAGATGCACCATGTGCTACACTATCATTATCACCGTCTCCAATTGTAATAAGATCATGAAGTGTTGCATCCAAATCTGCACACTCAGGGGCTACATCCCAAAGCTTTGTTGCCCTTTCCTTGTAATGATCATTCTTATGTGACAAAAGATGCAAGTTGGTGTAGACAAAGACCAAGTCCTCAGCTTTCTTGGAGCCCAACTGGTTGTGCTTCATTGGATGGATAAAGGAGTATGTACTCCAATTTCTTTCAGCAACAAAAGAACTAGCAACCTAGACAGTTGTCACAAAACATACAAATGAAAAGCAAATTAATTTTAAAGAATGTGTGAAACACTAAATTCTAGAATGCAAGCGTAAACATAAAAGTTTAAAACAAATTTACAAAACAAAATAAAAAACTTACTTGTGATAGGACCTTGATTGCGAGAGTTTGAAGATACTTGAAAGGTTGACCATACATGTACCACCATGTGATAGCTCCCATTCTATTTCGGTCCTTTAGTGCAAATGGAGAATGCCTTAACACCAAAGAAAACAACCCAAATTCTTCCCTCACTTTTTCATGCATTTCTTCCAGTGGGAAGAGTCTTGTAAGAGCTTTGTGGCACCCCTCAGCAACCTCCTCATCCGCAAATGGTGCAACTCTACCCAGCATACCAACTACCTCCTCACTATAGTACCTAGGAGATAAGGCATATGCAAGGAGGTGCAATGGGGTAGTCATCTTATTCTAGTGATGGTGGATAATTGCTTGCACTTGTTTGCATAAGGCTTCGCATTGTGTGGGGTCACTCTCATGTGCTTGTATAGAATGTTTTATCTTCTCAATCATGGTGTCCATGCCATCATACACATCCCCCAAGCTAGGTGTATCTGTATTAGCAAAACGGAGCATAGTCATGATGGGCTTAGTGAAATCAATTACATATGCCACACGAGCCCACCAACTCTCATTCAAGATCAAATCCCTGATCCTTTGTGCTCTTTCTGAATTTGAGATCTTCCATACGCCCCATTGATTACCAATGACCATTTGGCTTAATGCAGCTTTTACCTTGAGGAGTCGTGTCATAACAATTGTATGAGATGCAAAATAGGTCTCAACAACCTAAGCAAGTTAACAATATGTCAATTG
Organism: Cupressus sempervirens; assembly: GCA_028749045.1. Lineage (NCBI taxonomy): Eukaryota > Viridiplantae > Streptophyta > Pinopsida > Cupressales > Cupressaceae > Cupressus > Cupressus sempervirens. The sequence goes on along the minus strand of CM053785.1, from coordinate 772,663,181 downwards.
ACAATATAATTATAAATTTTATTTTTAAATTAAATTACAAAACTATGAAACTTAGTAATTTAAATAAATTAATTTACCTTCAGGAACTCCAATTTGGAGTATGTTTTGAAAATGGATTGTGACATGTGTTGGTTGGCCACAAACATTTGTATGTCCTCCCCCTCTTTGTATAGTATCTTCACCCACTCTACTTTTGTGCTAATCCTTTGCATGATCAAGTTAAGGGAGTGAACAATGCATGGGGTCCAAAAAATGTGCTCATACTGACTCTCAACTAAAGTAACCTCACTCCTGCAATTTTTGGCATTGTCTATGACCATTTGTACCACATTCTCACTACCCACCATCTAGATGGCCTCAATGAGAATTCTAGAAACGAATTCAAAATCCTTCACTTGCTCCTCACAATCGACAGCCTTCAAAAATATTGCCCCTTTGGGGGAAACTGCAATCACATTAATTAGTGGCTGGTTTCTTGTATTCTTCCAACCATCTGACACAATAGTTAGACCCGAAGTTTTCCAGTTTTTTTTGATTGGTTGAAGGTCTTTCTTTATAGGTGTCTTCTCTTGTTGCAATAGAGTTGTACGTACCTTTTTATGCCCCGGGCTTGTGTAGTTAGCTGGTGATTCTTTGATTGCTGCCACCATTTACTTCCAATTTGGCGATCTCACCAAGTTGAAAGGAAGCCCATTCGCATAGAGGCAACGTGCAAGAGCTTCATCAACACAGTCTCTTGCCTCCAATTTAAATGTAGTGTGCAATGGGCGTCTTTTGTGGGTTGAAATTCCCACTTCTTCCTCATCCCCTCTTGGCACAGTTCTTTCCAAGAATGGGTGTTGGGAGGATGCAATTGGTTCAATGGGTGCATGCAGCTTGGTCTTTGAGGAAGGACCTTGATAGTAGCTTTTTTCTGATCAATTGATCAATACATCAACAACTTTTTGTTCTCTTACAAATGAAAGTATTTCTACACTAGTCATCCCAGTACCATTTTTGCCTTTGTACATTCCAAATCCTTTGCCAGCAGGGCCCAAAAAATGAAGCTTCACTTGGGAATATGAGTTATTGAAAGGTTTTCCTTTGTTACTCTGACAATAATTGCATTTCCAATAGTATGAGCCATCTCTTGAAACCTGTGATATCCGTGTTGTATGTCTCCATGAGGGAAAACCTATATCAATTTTGAAATTATCAGTCCCTTATCATCCTTGGCCCCCCACTGAACTTTGACTAGCACTACCATTGGTATCCATTCTTGCCTAGTTTTTTGCAACTTATTCTATAAGAAAATAAATAATTTTTAATTAAGTCCTAACAAGTATGAACATCATTCATACAGGTAGAAAGAAGTGAGAAAAAAACTACTAAAATAGATACCCAAAGTTGCTTCTGCATATCTTTCAAAAAAAAAGAATTGAAAAAAAAACTAAAAAAAATCTTCAAGAACATGAAAAAAATCATCAAAAACTCTAAAAAATTCATCAAAATACTGAAGAATGGGATTGATCACTTACCTTGAATGATTTAACTCCTTTGAGAAAGCTATCTCTCCCTCTTTGATTGATCCTCTTCGAAAATGCTTAACTTGGCTTCATAATGACAATGAAAACTAGAGACGAAATGAGAAGTGGCTGCAGGTGCAAAGAAAGTTCCAAAATGAGTTGTGAATGCTTCAATATTCACTTTTAGGGTCGTTTTAGGGTTTCATAGCAAAAAATAGCCTAAAAATCAATTACAACACATGTTTAATTGGCAACTTAAGTCTTATAAAATGTTTTTAATGGTTTTTTTTTTCACTTTATCACCTGCTAGGCTCATAGATGCTTCTGGATGTGTTTGGAAGCCTTGTGGATGCTAGTTAGAAGCCAGCCGTAGGCTCTCAGATGCGTTTGGAAGCCAGAGAGATTGGCTTCCAAATGCATCCGGGAGCCTAAGGCTGGCTTCCGGCCAGCATTTGCAGGGCTTCCGAAAGCACCCTACATCCGTCCGCATCCGATGTGGAAGCCTCTGCCTTCTGAGACGAATCAGTGTCCTAATTCTTTTCTAATGGTATGCTCAATGTGTGAGCAGCTGTCTTTATGTGTATTCAAATTAAGATGTGATGTTGATATCTGAGTATCATGATTTATAAGGTTATAATCTATTGAATGTTAGTCTCTCTAATCATTAAGTGATCATTGTATATTGAAGATATCTATAAAAGCCAGAGATTCTTTCTAATTGATTCAGGAGATGTTCGTTGGTATTCATTGTGCAAGATAGCATGCATGTTGTGCTGATTAACGTATAAATGTTGGACTATGATTATTGTTTAATATTGTTAAAAGAGATAGATGTATATCGATCCTTATTTGTGGGTGTGTTGAGATCTCTCTTAAGGAAGATTAGACAACAAAGAGGTTGGATCAAAAAGCATCAGGATGATGAGAGATTACATAAGATCCAAGTAACCATGGGACCGAGTTGATGGCACATAACTTCAGTCTCTCTGAAGAGGAAGAAATGATATTTAGAGGGAGCTTGAGCAATGGATGAAATGTGCCAAATCCTTTTGTTGAGAACCAACTAGCTTGTGTAGCGGTATGAGTGCTGAAGCTCCTTGCTAGATCTATTTTGTTATGATAATCAAAGTAGTGAGGGAGTCTCCATTTAGAGGGAGTCTGTGAATTCATCACAAGGAACCTTGGACGAGGAGATGAAAATGTTGATATTAGATTTTGAAGGAGTCTGATTTGGTAAGACAAAAGGTTGATATCTTTCGCAGAGACAGCCTTATCATCATGAAGACTTGTTAATGAGTTCCTCTTCGTGAGGGACAAGTTCGAGGTGCAATCCCTTTTTTAATGTGTTTCTCTTTGTGAGAGAAGTTCGAGGTGAAATCGCTTGCTAATGAGTTATTCTCCGTGAGAGAAGTTCGAGGTTGAATCCCTTGCTAAATACTAAAATACTAACGGTATGGTTACATTTATATTTAATGCATGATTGTTCATCATAGAAATAACATGAAGTCAATATGATCACTGAAACATATATCTTTGTAATAATGCATATATTACCATTTCCATATATTTTTATATCAGATAATGTGAAGTAATTATAGACAACTTATTCTTTACGTGCAGTCATATTCAGCAAATGAGTGATTATATATATATATATATATATATATATATATATATATATATATATATATATATATATATATATAAAGACAAGGATGTATGAAATGATTAGTCATTTATAATTTAGTGCTATATATATATATATATATATATATATATATATAGGGAGTTTCTCATACTAGATATCTCTAAGTACTGATACAAATTGCTAGTTGTACTAATATGCTATTTGTAACAAACGGATTTTCATAACAAAATAAAGAAGAACTAATATCTAGATTCACATGGAAATGAAAGAGTTTTCTTCAACTGACTATTGAAACAAAACATCTTAAATCCTTTTCATGAGACATTAACTGATCAAACCACTAATGATTAACTGAAATAATCATTTAACTAATATAACTGAAACAATGATTAACTAAAGTAACTGAAATAATGATTAACTGAAATAACTGAATTAACGTTTTCCATCTTTCCTTGCATACAAGTAAAGTAAATACATAATCTGTTACAAGAGTTATATAAATGTATAACAGAAATAGAAAGAGGAAACATACAAGAAGTAATTGGTAAGTCTTTAAGTAGTTGTGCAAGCTTCGGCTTTCGGTAAGAGGAGAAGCATTGACTTAGGCTTAACCTCCCAACCGTGGACCATATCCATCCCCACACAATCTTTTCAAAAAAAAGACTCCCCCTACTTCGGAATCGGGCTTGAGGTACTAGTAGTCTAGCCATATGAGCATTTCTGGTGTTTAGAATGTCTGCACAATTATGGACGGACATGTTTGAATAATTGGCACTATTGACATCATGTGATTTTAAGAAGGCAAGCATGTCTTTTTAACGACCTTGGCCAAGGTTTTTGGATGAGTTCAATTACCTGATCACCATTGCTTGACTTGACAATAGGAGAACAATAAATATAAACATGCATAGTTGTTATATAGTTGTTATGTCACATCTGATTTTGTTTCCATGTTATTGCAGATTTCTTTCTCACCTCGTCACCTTTTCCTTAGCCATACAGTCAAGTGAGTCCTAGGTGTTTAAATTTTAGAGTAAACAACTCATTCTGCTGATCCTCATCTGGTGTAAGAATAATAACATATTTCAGTATATCACAGCTTTTATGACTGGAGAAATAATCTTAAGGCTTGCAAGAATACAATTCGATTCTGATATACTTCAATAAAATAAGATATATGAACTTATCATTAACAGTTGGTCTTGACGCAGTATGAAAAGACCTGACTCATTGAGAAACCTATTTAGTGATATCAAACAAGGATGAAGTACAACATTTCATGGAAATATTCCTTACTACTGTAAATACAAATATAGTAGTAATTAGATAAAAAAACATGTATCAATCGGATATGGGAAGCCGACCACATAACCTGGTTAGATTTGAAGAAAAGTGAGCCTTGGCTTGATGCTAACAACCAGTTCCTTCATGGGAGCAATCCAAATGCAAATCCCAGAGTGATTATCTATTTCGACTTTCAGTTAAGGTAGTCCTTGAAGAAAATAACGTAACAAAAATTTCAAAGGTAAATCGTGTGGAGGGAGAAATCAAATCATGTTTTACTGGCTTATCTCGGCTTTCATAAATAAGAGGCATTTGAAGATAGCAAGTCGTAACTCATGAATAGTTAAAAGATTTTGCCTTCTTGAATCATCAATATCAAATGCCAAATGTTCATTTCGGCCTCTTAAAAGGAAAATAAATAAATACGGAAAAGAACTTGAAGGTTATAAATCAAAAGAATATTATAAACATATTTATTTACTTACACGTAAATAAATTTAATCAAAATGGCACATAGTAAATGTTTATCCAAGGTCGTAGCTTTTAAATATATATATTTAAATATATGTTTCATCTTGAAAGATTATTTTATCTTCTAGTACATGCATTTAAATGTACGTATTAAATAGATAAAATCTTGTATAAAAATAATACTATGTTGTCATCTTCAATTTTATATCTATGTGTATGTACATAAATATGTATTATAATGAAGTGATGGAAAAGTCAACTAAAAAACATTTGAGACATGTATTAAGTTAAACTGATTAATATTTTAATTGTTTATTTAATAGCTCATGTGTGTCCAATGATTGCATCCTTATATTCAAGTCGCTAGGTCCTTACCAAGATAGTTAGAGGTCATACTTGTCAACCAGATAAATGGACTAAGATAGTACCCAATTCCGTTGATCCCATTAAGCAATGCTTCTCTCCTTCGTCTTCTCCTACAATCACTCGTGCAACATTTTCCACAATAATAACAAGTTCCATGATAAATCCATAATAACATTTAACGCAAATATTAGCAAGGAATTTAATTATTAACCATAACTCTGAAACCAAGCAACTGTTAACTATTATCATCATTATATGACAAATAATTGACAACAACATTTTCATAGAATACAACTGTTATATTTAACTACCCTTTTCACATGATTACGAAAGAAAAATCCATTCAATTCCATGACTACAATAATTTAAATTAGGTCAAAAATTGAAATGTAACACTATTGTGGGTTTTTATTCTATTGATGCTTGTCTAATCTACTCCTTAATATCTCATTTGAGTGTAGGGAGTCACACCTTTTCATTTTTAACGCTCTTATGAAAGGGTCACACACTTTGGTTCTGAAAAGATACACATGTTTGATAACAACTGTTTCACCTTTCATTCCTTTTTTAATCCTCACCTATGTCTTAGTTTGAAGTCAGTCTTTACTACTTCTCAAATCTATAGATATCTTATTTAAGATCTGCATATCCTCTTCTAATTTTCTTCTTTCCTTCTCAATTCTTATTTCAGATCCCTTCTTATACTTCTGTTCTAAATCTGCTCCAGATCTCGTCTATTCCTTTTTTCCCTTATTACATTTAATCCTTCTTCCCCATTATTGTTAAGGTTGTAGCTTCAGTCAGATTGATTTTACCATGAGATACATTGTTGATGGTAAATCATCATTTAGATAAATATCTTATATATAATATATATATATATATATTATATATGTAATAATATATATATATATATATATATACGGTTATTTACATTACTAATGTACTAATATATATTAACTAGTGATGATTAACTGCATGAGAAAAAATAATCCATCACACATACACTTTATTCATTCCTTCATTAATCCTAAAGGGATTTATTGACACGAAATAATAATAGACCAAATTCATTTGGAAGAACCATTTTAGTTCTTGCAGAAAATAACAAAGATTGGAACAACCAACGATATGTGGGAGAAATTGGGGAGGAGGATTGGACATCTTGGTATACTCTATTCTATTTAGACATAGTTTTGATCAGATCACATTGACACAAATGGAACATAGACAAACTAAGGTTTGAAATAACTGCACAATACATGATAATACAATTTGACTATGATGAATAAGATCACATACACTAGCGCATCCTTCCCACTTGCAACACAACGATTGCAGTCATCAAGAATATAATTAGGGATGGAGTATTATCAAGGACAAATAAAAGTCAAGTATATTAAACTCCTTGCTTCCAAAAATGAATTTCATAGGGTGTCATTACACATGCAACACTCGAAGGAGTATTATTGGTGGTATTTGTTGTGAGGTTTTCACACCATCTCCCCAAAATTTTAGGGGACACCCTTTTTTGGGCAAGCCTTGGCAATTTTTGCAAATTTTTGGATTTTTTCAGTTGCCTAGGCAAGTTTTTCGGAGTTGTCCCAAAGTTTTCAATTTGAAAATTTTACACTTTGGACGCCTTTGGGCCAGGAGGGGTGTGGTTGGATTTATTTTTTCACCCGGTGCGAAACTTGATTTTCCAGAACATGTAATTTTATCCTTAGGCCAAACAAATTTCAATAGCAATATTTTTTTTCGATGGTTAGAACAATATTTAGCAGGATAAAATTGCAAATTTTTGGACTTAGACAGATTTTGGAAATTTGAAATAATTGTATAGACTTGAACATTTTCAAAATGAAATTTTTTAGATTTAATTGTTTTGGAAAATCTTAAATTTTTTTGGTCAGGATAGAAAAATTTTGATAGTGAAATTAAAATGGGAAAATCAATTTTGGATGCTAGAAAGTGATTTATTTTGGTTAAAAAATTAAAATTGCGTTGCAAAATTGAAAGTGGATTAAATTGCAAAATCTCAGTAAATTGGTTGAAATATTGCCTAGAAGATTTTTAGAAATGCTAAAGAAAATTGGTGATTTAGAATTGAAAATTGATTGTAGCTTGCTAAATTTGATTTTAATGATATTTTAATTGCTAAAACGTTTTTAAATGAAAATTTTGGCATCTCGTAGGCTTTCCTTATTTTATTTTGCAAATTTTGATCACAATCAGTAATTAAATGTGTTAATTTCACTTTGAGCTAAGCAAATTTAGCATGGCATTTAATCGGGGCCATTAATAAAGATGCTAATTTAATTTTGTTCACCTCCAGGGCAAGTCGGCCAGCTTGGAGAGATATGGAAAATTTGGTATAAGAGGGGCTCCCCCCCTCTTATCTCCTCATTGCATCTTTCTCCTCCTTATGTGTTGGGCAAATTTTCTTGGAGAGGCAATTTCCAGCCTAGGCGATTTTCTTGTTGGAGCAGATTTTCCGTGCTTGAAATTTTTTTTTCTTCTTCCAATTTGGGCGAATTTCTGTCCTAGGGGATTTGGGAGTAGATCTGAAATTTTTCTCTTGCATGGGTGATTTCTTGAAGTCTGATTTTCTTCCAAAGGCTGCGAATTTCTCCCCTAGATTTGGGCGATTTTATTTGGTAAAAGAGATGCATGATCCAAGGTCTGATATTTTGACAAATGTGGGCAATTTCAAGGAGGTCAAAGTTCTGATTTTTGCTAGGGCATCATTATTTGTAAGGAGGTTTGAAATTTTCGAGATCTGATCTGAATTCAAAAAGGGCCAGATTATTGGTAAAGACAAAATTAAGGTAAAATTCTATTCAATTTAGAGGTGAAGATTGTTTTAAAGGCGGATTCCACTCCTTCTTGCTTGGTTTCGTTTATCTTATATTCTTCTTGCATTCATCATCCATCACTTCATCATTCCATTGATAGGTTGAAGTTTAGAGAGATGAGTGTAGATTCCATGATAGGACACTTGGCGAGGCAAAAATAAGCTAGACCACCCTAGGTTGAAGTTGGGAGATATAAGTGTAGTCCATCCTAAGGTAACAAAGAAACATAAATAAGTGGTAGTCCCACCCCTAGGTTGAAGGTTGGAGATTGATAAGTGTAGAGATAGGACTTGGCGAGGCAGAAATAAGTTAGATTCCATCGATAGAGAGAAGGTTGAAGATCGATAAGTGTAGTCCATATCATTTAGAACGAAGGGGCATAAATAAGTGTTTAGGATGGTAGATGTTAGTGCAAGCAAGAACCCAAAGGGAACGAATACCAAAAAAGACAAGGAAAATATGATGCCTAGGACCACCTTTTTCTCGAAAGTGAGGCGAATAAGTGATACCAATATTGGTACAGTGAACATGATACAATTGAAGGATAGATTGAAAGAAAGACAATCCCCCATGGCAAAGAAGATCTACTAGAGTGGAATTGTACATGCGGCAGCTTTTCCTCCTACCTTGCCTTGTCCGGAATTGGTAATGGAGTGTGCATCCTAGTTTGATATTGTTACCAAGTCCATCATTTTTGATGAAGGGAAGAGAGTGTTAGCCAACATTGGCGGACAAGTGGTCGAAGAAACATTTAATATCCCTCAGTACAAAGGCATGACAATGGTAACGATGGATCAGGCGGCCAAGTCATTTCAGGATAATCAGGAGGCTTTCTTCATTCATCTAAAGCAAAATTGGTTGCACGAAGGTAAGAAGGGAGTTACCAAATCATTAAGGCTCACCATGTCAAATTTCAAATCAGAGTATGGCGATCTCATTGTGATTCTCAGCCGATGATGGGTTTAGCTTAAGGTATGCAATTTGAGAACTGGATGTATTTCTTTATTGATGACATTGAGAATGGAAAGAGAAGATTTGATTGGGTTAGGACTATAAGTGAGAATTTAGAGTTGCAACTCAGGACTGTGCAAAATCAAAAGCAATTCTATATGGGGTCCTATCTTTTCTATCTAATTGCGAGACTATATGAAAATCTTGGATTTAAGGCCTTAGGAGTAATTGGCAATGGGTCGGGGCAATATTTGGTGCATGAGTGCTATCCATAGCTTCATTTGTACAACACCAAAGATTATAAAATGTTTTATGACGCCTTTGCCATGAAGACAATAAGGATATTACAAGGGACACCTGCTAAGAGGCTCTGATCAGAAGCAGAAGCAAAAGTTAAGAAGTATGGGAGTTGGTTCATCCAATTTCTGCAATTCACATATATTAGAGTAGCACGAAGCACAATATGTCCCATGAGACTCCCAAGGTACCCACCCGACAAGGTAGTTTTGATGGAATTGGCTAGGCAACTTGAGCATTATGAAAAAATGATGAAACTTAAAGGTGAGACAGGGATTACCTTCTCATTTGGAATTGGCAATAATAATTGTCCCAATCCTGTCGCCTTTGCAGCTGCAGAGAAAGAGTTAGAATGGTATCATCTAGGATGGTATAGAGCAAGACAGGGATTCGATCCTAATGGTCTTATCAAGGCATCTCATGGAAATACATTTAAACATGTTCCTACTATAGAAGATTTTTGGGCCAATGCCCAGGATGACTTTCATGTGAGAAAGCTAGCTTTCTCAAGATTGTTAGTGAACATGATGAGGGCAATTAGATGGAGAGGCCTTGATATTTTCGATCAATTAGAAGATGATGAAAATGTGCTAAGAGAAGATTATGATATAGTGGATGGAACGGAGTTGAATCCAGTGGATTGGGATGATCACCATGATCCTTTCTTGGAGGCAGTTACAAGGACAGTTGATTTGCACACCAAGTCGTGGTACAATGAGAAGTTAATGAAATTACAAAGTCAGAGGGTACACCTTACTTATGAGAAGATGAAACCAAAGGAAGGTCCAACAGAATCAGTCAGATAGAAAGGTGAGGGCAGTAGCCAATAGCCAAGAACAGTTAAGAACAAGAAGAGAGGTTTGGAGACTGAGAAGAGTAAAGAACATTAGGAGCCTCCAACAAAGAAAAAAATGCAACATCATCAAGGGGGAGCATAATTGAGGTTAGAAGCTAAAGAGATAATACAAGTGGACAAGGGGCTGCGGTACAGGTGAGCTCTGATTTATAATCAAGTGGTTACAATGACAACACTGAGTACTCTCCTCTCTCGGAGAATCAACATGGAGATGACATGGCAGTCACTAGTGAAGAAGAGGATAGGCCAATTGATATTGAGGAAATAAGCTAGGCGCTCGAGGCCGTTGGCGATGCTTCGCTAATCGAACCAAATCCAGATTTGGGGAGATGCATTGCACCACTATGGTTAAGGCAAATGCTTATGCTAAGTGGTGAGGTAGTGACTGCCCGAACAGCTAAAGATATCCAAGCATTAATGAAAAAGGGTGATAGCGAGAACCAGAAACAAATTGTAAAAATGGTAGCAAAGGTAATCAGGAGCGACAATGATGGTCACCAGAAAGTTCAGATTGCTATACCAACGGTTAGCAAGGCATTTGATGAGATTGTAGCTCAGGAATATGAGATAGTAGAGCATAACTTGGGAAGAATCACAAATGACATGGAATGTGAGGAGATCTAGGAAGGAATGGTTTCAATTAGAGAAAGGTTGAGGTAGGCAAATGAAAGGATTGAGAAGTTGGACGCCAAGAACAAGTATTGGAGAGATTGCCAACCTATCTAACAGTTGCATCAGACAGCCCTTCCACAAGATAGTGGGACCAACACAAAAGAGATATCGGCTCAGCTACGTGAACTCAAGGATTGGATCCATGATACAATCCAAGATGGGCGAAATTTCTTGCCTTCCTTTGTCTTGACATTCAGGTCATTAGTGGCTATTAGAGATAAATTCAGAATATTTGAAGGAGAGTGGAAGGATTTTCTTCTAGTCAAGGACTTAGCCATTCTTAGGCTACAAGCATTCATTGAGCTACTAGAGAAATATTTGGAAAGAGCCAAGTTGGTAGATGAAGGAGGATTGAGTACGATGGAGTCTTGGTTTGTTGCCTTGACTATCAGATTAAGAATACTTGAAGAGGTACAGAACGAGATTGCACAGCACAGCCCAGGCGTTGACATTTCCATTTCAACCATGATGAGTGATGTTGGGGCTGCGCTTGATTTTGAAGATATCAAAGAGGAGAATGTTAATGAAACAGAATTTGGATCAAGATTGGATGAGTTGGGGAAGGTTGCCATCGAGAAGAAGCATTTGGGCACCCTTGTTTCCCTCAATGCCTTTATCGGATATGCAAAGGAACATGAGAATGATCATGAGAAAACACTACAAGTAGTGAGCAACATGATGAATTCAGCTGAGCTCAAGATGAAACATACACTTTGCCCTCCCATGAAGGAAGTCAATGACAAGCTAGCCAAGTTCATTGCTTTGGCTAAAAAGATGAAAGAAGGGTAGAACTATATTAGAAGATCGTTTGATGTAAGCCCAAGTGGCAAATTCTCCTTCTTCTTGGGTAGGATAGGTGTCTGATTCTGATTGGCTATGCCTTCTCATTGGTTGCCACATTTTCTTTTTTTTTCATTGGTCCATTGATGAGGTGGCGTCTTCTTATTGGTCGATGAGGTGACAACCCTAATTAGGGTTTCTAGGATCCAATTTGGATCATTGTTTTTGTCTCTTAATCTTTATCGTTGGTTGTAATTTTTGGCCTCCATATAAGGCCATTCACTCTCATTTGTAAAGTGTCAGAGAAAATTGTTACTAAGATAATACCAAAATTGCCTCTCTTTATCATTGTTGTGACTTGCATGGTGATTAATAACATTTGGTGGTGATTAAGAACATTTGGTGTTATTGCATAGTTTCTACTTTCAATAGTTAGAATTAGATTTCCTTTGAAGCTGTTAAAGTAGATTTTATTTCAAGAAGGTTGTTAAGTAAGAGTAAGAGTAGATGGATAGTTGCCTGGTGATATTAGTGGATGTTTGATAGGGATCTATAACTAGGCCACTAGCATCCTAGCGGCTTGTTGGGAAGCCTTGCGTGGTAATCTAGTCTTTTCTCTTGAATCATTGCATCTATAGAGGTAGAGCTGTTGGTTAGCTTTCATCAAATTCAATCCCTGTCCATTTGCTAATCTTTCCATTCGTAGGAGTAGGAGTAGAGTAGCAAGTAGTTGATTAGTCAGATTTCATTCTAAGAAAGTTAGGAAGGTAAAAGTCATTAGAGCATTATTACCTCCATCATCGCCACCATCAACATCATTTGGCGCTCATACAATATCATCACCATTACATCAGAAACCCAAGCTATCCTTGAATGAACAACGTAAGGTCGCCTATGTGATTACCAACAAATCACATTGATATAACTAAGTTAGTATCCACAGGTGTAAGGAACATTGGAGTTTTTCTCATGTCTTCATGAGTATTAACTTTTCAAGAGAGGAGTTGAGTGTTTGATATCCCATATCAAGTGTTCAATTATAGTGGTACAAAACTGACATCAACAACATTGTAGTATAAGCCAGAGAAAATTCTTAACTGACACTCATTCAATGGAGACTAAGAGAGGATTATAGGAAATCAGAACACATGGGGTTATCGAGATGGATATCAATTATAAGTTCCAAGTGTAATCAGTTCCTAGTTTGTATGAGTTAGACAATGAAACAAGATATGTATCATAGCACACTTGCAACAATTAAACACTTCACTCCATACTAGAGTTTGTATAAGAGCTAGTATCTGTTTAGAGATGGAAGCTATATCTAACAGAGAAACACATAAATGGAGGTGACAAGCCAAGTCAGTGGTTAAGATAACACTTCAGTAGATTGAATATGGTGATTGATAAAAATTCAAGATAATGACTTGTATATTGAAATACCAGTTTGAAGAAGTCAATAACAAAACTATGTTATCTTTTCCCAGAAATCAAAGGTCAAATAGAAAAACGCATCAACACAGTTGGACATGTGGTGTTATGATCCTGGTGGGCGGCCTCCACTAGCACCTCGGAGTTTTGGTGCAATGGTTCGTACCATGTGGTATTAGAGCCTCCACCCAGGTTTGAGTCTCAGAGTGGGTGGCAACATCGGCATTGCAGTGTTTGTTCGGGGCTCATACAACCAAGGGAGGGCCCACCGTATGGGCACACATCCAGCCCAAAGTCTGGAGTGCGGAGCGTGGTGAGATGTTATGATCCTGGTGGGCGGCCTTCACTAGCACCTTGATGTTTTGGTGCAATGGTTCGTACCATGTGGAATCGTTGTGCCCTAATAATAATAGTGTATAGTCAACAAAGATTGGGATTTATTTATTTAAACTCATAACTGACCTGTATTAATAGTTGAAAATATATCTCCTTATATATATTGGAATTAGTATAGTTTGCAAGGACAAAATAAACGGCTGCCAATAAGAACCAAGGCAGAAATAGGAGCCAAGGGAGCACACAAATGTGAATAAAAACACCACTAGCATAATAAGGAATCCGATCTAGAGTGAGTAAAGGAATCAAATCCTTAGAAGCATGACCATAGGGGAGCATACCAGTGTTCGATTAAGTGTGAGGGATACAAAATAATACCACAAGGGCATCTATGTAAAGGCATAGGAAGACAAGATTCGATTTACAAAACTCTATTGACATATATAACACTGATGACACAATTAGTGGACAAATTAATAAAGGATGGGCATTAATAGGATTTGGAGATTGATTTGGTGATCGGGCAAAGGTGGAGTTTGTAGGAATACCAAAGGATAATATTGGCATTTCTCTGGTTTGAGGCATAATGAGATAGTTTATGATTTGATGCGAAGGAGAGATAAGTATTTTTGATATGCCCAACATTATTTCAATTTATTTTTGGGATGATTTTAGGTGAAATTAGTAAGGAAATAATATGTTGAAAATATAGAGTAAAATATATATATAGAAGATTGAATATATGTATATATGTTCAAAATATATATTTATCTATATTTTATTATAATAATATTTATTGTTATGTAGAATTATTCTTATTTCTAATTTCAGTATATATTATAAGAACTATGTGCCTTGATCTTTTCCTTTGAGAATTTTAGTGCGGGAAGAAGGAGATTGAGATTCAGAGGGAGCATAATATTTTCATTAGAGGCAATCTTGAAAGAGAGGGAGCAGATAGTGAAAACATGTATTTTGAAGAGTAAAACACATACGATCTCCTTAAAACCACGGCAAACCCTACTACATATCAAAGTGAAAGGTGAGAAATATTCTACAAGGAAACTACAAGGTACAAATTGCAATTTGATGGAATGAGGAATTTTACATTGTGGGGGGGAGTAATAACCAATGTTTCATTCCCATTGGTTGACAAATGTTTATATAGAGACATCATCTTATTTGATACATATGGACCTTCATTGGAGCAGCTTATATCAAGAACATTAACGTGCAGATAAGTATTTATTATTCTTGAGTATTATATTTACTTGCTTATTGTATTCTCTCTCTTATTTGTAATTCTACACATACTATAAGAATTATTTGCCTTGACCTTTTCCTTTGTATCTGAAGTTGATCTTGCAGGAAAAGAAGAATGACGCATTAGGCAGCTTATGACAGTAGCTTAAAAGAAGCTGTGATTAGGCTGAATAAAGTGAGGATATTGAAGCAAATATCTTTGATGATTGAGATTATGAGTATCTTTCTACATTAAGAGGGAGTATGACACTTCTTCAAAGGCAACACAGGAGCTTAGAAGATTAATACTCAGAGGGAGTCTAGAAAGACATTGTGTGATTGCATGATTTTGATAGGCCTACTCTTGAATGCATCATGAGGAAGTATTGACTTATCACTAGAAAATTATAAGATTGATATCAGATTCATAGTGAGTTTGACAAGAATCCTTGGGGGAAATAAGCCTGTAAGGGAGTAACTATTGGACCTGACTTCTCAGGATCATTGTTTAGAGGGAGAATTTTGAGGTGCAATCCTTTGTGAATGATATCTTCTCTATGAGGAGAAGTTCTAATTGAAATTCCTTGTAATGCATTCTTCTCTGTGAGAGAGAATTGAGGTGAAAGCCTTTGCACCACCCTTTGACTTGGTTCATAGTGGTTACTATTTCACATATTATATGTAATGAAAGGTGACGATTTTTCATTGACATATATAAACAGAAGGTAACCATTGTAAGGTGACGATCTTATAAATGGTAGAGTTATTATCTTGTGAAATTTTATTAAGTTGTCCCAAAGTGCTGGAAGTCATGATAACAGACATGTATAAACAAAAAGTAACCATTGTAAGGTGACGATCTTATAAATAGTAGACTTTTTATCATGACTGACTTCATTAAGTTGTTGTCCCAGAGTGCTGGAAGCCATGATAACAAACTTATATAAACAAAAGGTAACCATTGTAAGGTGACGATCGTATAAGTGGTGGATTTGTTATCATGACATACTTCATTAAGTTGTTGTCCTAGAGTGCTGGAAGGTATGATAATGTAATTATCATACAGAAGGTAATCATTGTAAGGTGGCAATCTTATAAATGGTAGACTTGTTATCATGACAAACTTCATTAAGTTGTTGCCCCAAAGTGTTGGAAGTCATGATAACGAACATGTCATGACCAGACTTCATTAAGTTGTTGTCCCAGAGTGTCAGAGATCATGATATTTGTCATGATAGAGACCATGACATTGTGATTTCTTGTTATTTGATATACTATTTTAAATTGTTGTCTTGGAGTGTCGGAAATCAGACAACTCATATCCATCTACGATATAACATATTCTTTTGGTAGGCATAAAGGATTTGATGCCAGTGCACATACCAAAAGTTTATACGTATGATGGACATTATATGATTGATATTTCTTGTTGAGTCATACTTTAGATTATATTAAAAGATAACATCTATGTTGATGGATTTATGTTGATATCCCTAAATATGCTATTTTAGGAATGTCATACTGAGATGATATTTCTTCATATACTTATGAGTATAATGCGTTATATATCAATCCTCCCTAACTAAGAGGGAGTGTTAAGGTTGTAGCTTCAGTCAGATTGATTTTACCATGAGATACATTGTTGATGGTAAATTATCATTTAGAGAAATATCTTATATATATAATATATATTTTATATATAAGATATTATATATTGTATATATTATATTATATATATATGGTTATCTATATTACTAATATATTAATGGGTGAACCCACAATAGTGGGTTACACTTTTTTGGAGGAAGAAATTCCTCCAAAATCGCGAAAGGCAAATTTTTTAGCCAAAAACTTTCGATAGAAAGTAATCATCTAGTTTCGATAGAAACTATAAAAGTTTTGATCGAAACTACTTTTGATGGTAGTTTCGATCGAAACTAACTAAATATTATATATTAATTAGTGATGATTAATTGTGGAGGCATGTCTCTTCACGAGACATGTTTCCTCTCATATTTAGTAAGCCTTCAATTTGCATTTGGAAAACAATCAATACAATGGCAATTGTTAGTACATTTGTAGCGATTGTTGAAAAACAACATTTATATCTTCCCATGGGAGGTAGAGGTAACACCTCTTAATCATGTTTTCTTTTTGGCAAGGGTCACGACCCTTCATAATCATCCCTCCTTTGAAGACTCACAACCCTTCATAATTGACCTTTCATGATCATCCCTCTTTTGAAGACTCAACCCTTCATAATTAAAATCCCTTCAAAGAGTCACAACCCTTTTGAAGAGTCACAACCTTCATAACTATAAACCTTTCGAGAAACCACAACCCTTCATAGGTACAAATCTTTCAAAGAGCCACAACCCTTTAATTAAAACCTTTTCAAAGAGTCACGACCCTGGACCTTTTGAAAGTTATTTTCTTCCCTTTCCTTTCCCTTAGTACCTTCTTAATTCTTATGCTCCACTCTTTCTTCCTCACCCTTTTTTTCAAAATGAATTTTCTGTGCCTCCCTTTTGTACCTCTTATTTGAAGAAGATACAACCTTTTAATTCATGCCTTTTGACTGTTTAACTAATATCTGATTATTTTAAATATTATTATTTTATTTTTAAAATTTAATTATTATTGTTTATTATTTAATCCTATTTGACATGAGACTATGGCCAATTGCTCATGTGAACAATCTTTTAGTTTGTATCCTAGTGTGCTAGGTTCTTCCTTTATATGGTTGATGTATTGTGCTGGTTGATATTAGAGGTTGTCACTTATCAGATCTTGTGATTTGATTCAACTTACAAGAGATATTGTGTTCCATGTTTTGACTTGACAAAGATTGTGTAGCATTTTGAAGAAATTCTTTGCATTCCTCCCCCATCAGGGGATTCAATGTTGCGGCTCGTTGATAAAGATATAATTGTGTGAAGTGATGTTATGTTGTGCGTCCATAGAGATCTTTGAGACCTTTTGTGTTTGTTTCATCAAATTGTATTTGTTGCTTCATCCTCTGTATTGACTCAAGAGTTCTTGGTCCTTGCAGTGATCATGGCGAAGATTTTGGATTTGGGGGAAGGAGAGTTGACACAGTCTGATGCTTCACATGCTTTATTTTCCTTCTTTGTGCTTTGTAGATTATAGATGGAGTCGACCATTTGTGTTTTACATGCTACATCCTATTAGGACAATCTAATAGATACTATTTTATATTGTTGTGTATATGTAAAGGAGGTTATCCTTACAAGATGAAGTGTGAGTTATGGATGAGTTTGCATGAGACATTGTCAAGTAGAGATGAAATCAATTTAAGATGCATAAACAGTTTAAGATGCATCAACATTTCAGAGAATGTGTTTCAAGTCAGCTCATTCCTTGTAATCGTTGTATCTTGATCTAAGGTTGGTGCCTTAGTTTGAAAAGCTCTTTTATGTTGCTTTAAGGTAGGTGCATAGCTTGGTTTGTTGAATTTGGCTTAGAAAGAAAGATGAATAGCAATAAGGAAGAGCAAAAATAGATACAAGAGATACACAAGATTATCTTAGGAAAACTGTTCCACTTGAAGGGAAAGCCCAACCACACTACAAAATATCACTTTTATTAATCAAGAAAATTTGAAAGTACAATGCTTTTGCTTGATGTGTTGTTCATACACAAAGTAATCATACAAATATATAGAGTTTGAGAGACTCTTTACATGGCAACGAAAGGTCTCTTCAAATTCTCAAAACAAGTCTTCATATTTCCAAATGCATGCCTCTTCCAATGATGTATGACACATGTCACTATATTTAATATTTTTATCTCAATTATTACCACAAATATCTTCTTCAGCTGAAGGTGACTATAGCAGTTATAACGATCATATTTATAAAAAAATTAGAGATAAAGATCTCAGTCGTAGCTACAATCTTTGACACTCCCTCTTAGTAAGAGAGAGATCTTTAGCTATAGCAATCACACATAGCTGCAACAAAAATTGTTAATGAAAAAGTGTAATTCCAATAATTAAACAAGTTATCTCAGCATAACATAATTCATGGAATCACTCAACATGAAAAACCTGCAAAAATCAAAACCAACTGCAAAAATTAAAACCAACTTACATCACATACTTTCTATATGTGATGCTATCATGGAATCTCTCAACATGACAAGCCTGCAAGGTGCTTACATTAGGGACTATCTCAACGTGGCGCTATCATGGAATCTCTCAACATGACAAGCTTGCAAGGATCACAGCTAGCTTACATAACAAACTCTCTCAATGTGAAGTTGTCATGGACTCTCTCAACATGACATTCAATTCCCATCATGAAATCTCTCAACGTGATGACATCATGAACTCTCTATACATGTTCACAATGATTTCCCTTATAAGTGAAAGAGTTTTCATAGCTGTCCTTACAACTTAATCAATTTCATATGAATAAGAATTCATAATCAACAAGAAGGAAAATCACAGCTGAGACTTGTTCCAGCAGGAGTCTCAATTTCTACAATACCTAACTTGTCACAAAGAAAAAAAACTTATTAGCAACATGTATGAGAAAGACTCCCTCTCGACAGGAATGACTTTGATCATCACAAGAAGACAATAGATGAACCCTTCCTCTGAATCTAAAACATCTCCTTCTGAGACAACATCCTTATCCAGATTGCATAATCTCTCATCATCCCATAGCGCCCTGTAACCAATAGAGATTGAGATCAATCAATCACAGAGACCAATACAATTGTATATACTTTCCAATTATTTTAACAAAATTAATGATTTATATAATAAAGATATAAGAATGTAATACTTATCTTTATGCTGGTGCAGGACCAAAGTCCATTCAATAACTGTTGTCATCAAACATTGATGTGAAATACCACAGTTTATTCTGTAACAACCTAAAAATTTAAAGGGTTAATAGCCTTAAGATATTCTTTCTTTTACTGAATATAAGGAAAAATAGTTATGTACCCTTCACATAAAAACAAAATAATAAAATAAACTGATTAACAACAGTCTCATGAAAGGATCTTAACTACCAATTGAAAGATTTAAACTACCTTTTTAATGAACTAAAAAGAATGTTAAAAAGATTAACTAACTATATTACACATGATGAGTAAAATAATATCTAACTGCAAAATTGTAACTACCATCTCATATGAACATGAAATTAACTGCATAAGATATATAGCTGGAACTGAAATAAAGATGCAACTGAAAGAAAATAACGGAATACTAACAAGGTTTAGATTACATCATATCATGAGAAGTAGGAATTGCTTTGTTTTGTGCAAGTCTAGGCATTTGGACAGAGGAAAAGCATTAACAAAGGCTTAACCTCTCAACCACGAAACTAATGTAATCCACACTCATTCTCTACTGAGAATGGCCCAACCCTACACGAGACTAGGTGTGTATACATCATCTCATTCTACCACTTGAGCAACCTGGTGTTGAGTTATGAACTACATAACTGGCTAGACTTCAGGTACCTCCCAACAAACAATTCATCCGACTATGAGTTATCTTGACGTATGGTGATCATAGCAGCATTACTTTGCCCACTTAATCTACCTTGGCTAGGAATTTCCAAAGGACACTATGTGCCCGATCACCCACCACTCGACTTTACAAACCTAACTAATATCTAGTTCCCACTATGAGTTGACTAGATTTACTAATTTCAACTATTCGTAAATTCTTTATAGTTTTGATACATCTTTCTAATTTGGCTGGTTTATCAATCTGTCCAATTCATATGGACTTTGGTGTGATTTTCTAGTTTTTATTATATAATATTCAATTATGTAAAATAATATCTTTTTGTCTCCATAAATCATAAAAGAAAGAAAAAGGATTAATGATTAAGGTTGTAGCTTCAATCTACCATGCAAGTTATCATCTATCACGATCTGTTTAGACATCATAAGATGTCCACAATAAAAGGCCATGGTCCGTTTAAGGAACTTAATCCACCATGTAAGTTATAATCTATCATGATTAGCTTAGACATCATAAGATGTCCATTATAATGGAGGATTAAGTTATTGAAAGATCATCACCTTCCAATAACTTCTGTAAATACAAGTGATAATCATTTGGAAGATGTTAGTTCCTCATGATGTATAGGGGGCAGGCCCATTCAATCATGCTGTCACACATATGGATTTTTAGGTTCCCTTTGATTATTAATCTCTTGAGCTCCTCATCGAATGTTTCCTTTAATGAAGTGGTAGACTCACTCTGAATCAGAAAATACTTATGTATCTCCTTAACTTAAATTCCACTTAATATATTCAGTCCACTTTACTTTAATATATTCTTCTCAATATATTTACTCCACTTTATTTTAAATTTGTTCTTTAAATTCCTTTGTTCACTTTTATGAATCAATATTAAAAATCCTTTGTTCCTCATGGCTGGCATGTTTTTTTTTTCTATCTTAATTCTACCTTTATTACCACTCCCTACTTGTGGTGGGTCCCTCTCCACTTGGCACACACCAGAATTATTGGGGGATTCTTTTGAGTGGTTGGTACAATTCATCTACGTAGGACATTTGTGATTCGCTCTTTCATACATTTTATTTCCTTCTTTTCATCTTGTACAAATATGTGGCCAATAGTTTTTAGATTCACAAATTACATTTGCAATAGATGTATTAGTTACTTTTCATGGCTCTCCCTATGATGTTTTCTCACCTCTTATTATTATATGCTTTGATGTCTTATTTGTAAATGGCTCATCTCACTATCACTCATGTCAAAGTTGTTCTCCTTATTCATGTAGTCATGCCCTTATAAAATACCCCTTAAATGTATGTGGTGTGACTGATTCTATCTACTGTATGGATGGTAACATCCAAATAACTTCAGCTGATGGGTTAATTATTTCACGGAGTACAAAAGAAAATTTATTCTTTACCATGAATACAAACAGAGAACTATTCTTATCTTTAATAGTACACCTTCATATAGCGAAAATCTCCATCCCATTAAGTGTTTGGAATAAATTAAATCACAAGTGATTCATGCTACTTCCTTCTAAATTTTATGTTACATCATACCATGGAAGTCTGATAGATCAATATGATGTCATTCTAACCAACAAACTCTACAATGCCAGTGATGAAAAGAATCTCTAGGGGCCCCTCTTGTTGGGATTTGAAATCACATGGAATATTAGTGATGATTGTACATGGAATATTAGTGATGATTGTCATTCCTGTGAAGACGCCAGTGGGATATGTTACACTCCAGATTATTGACCATGTTCCCTTTTCAACTCATTGTTTCTACATTCCTTACTCATTATATCTAGCCGCCACTTTTTTTATGCTTTTGGTACGATGTCTTTCACACTTCAAATCTGTCAATGTCTCTCTTGCTCTTTTTTATTCCTTCTATTCATTTGTAGCCTGACTTCAATACCATGTTGAGTTATGAGGATTGTTGCAAATGTAATAGCACTGCTTATCATGTATGTGTTTTTCAAAGGCAACGATCTTACTCTTATTTATATTGTGGATGAAACATGAAGAGACATGTCCCTTTATGCGACGTGTCTATTCATTAACATATACTCTTTTAATTAATATAACTACATTTATATATATAATTAATATAGTATTTCTTTACTCTCATTATATTAATAATAATACTGAGATATATATAAATTTATATCTCATATATAGTGAATACACACACACACATGTATATATATCTACAATAGTATTATCTTATAGGTTTATACGACTGAAGCTACTAATCATCAACACCAACCATTTCTAATTCACATGAAATCTCTGTGGCCATAAGTTATATTCAGAATGTTTTTAAATTAAAATAAAATATGGGATGTAACACATTCTCTTGAAAAGCCACCGTGGGAAAAATGAAAAACTTGACGACCATCTTAGGAGAAATGACATTGGCACAAATAATATGATGAAAAATCTTAGACTCAGCCCCTTATTAGCTTGCGGTAGGATCTCAAATATTCCCGACTACTAGCGTCATAGATGACACTATACAAGACACTTGACAAAAAAGAGAAAAAAAGTAGGTAAAGTGATGCAAGTCCAACTTCAAGATATTAAAGGAGTTCCCTTTCCAATACCACTCTCATTCTCAAATATTATGATTGTGAAATGATTGGAAGAACCATAGACCACATGCAAATTGGTGCGAGAAGATTTCCAGGCTAAAATGGAAGGCACAAATGAAGACAACAATACAAGTCAAGTATCCAAAAGAAAGATTTAATAATCCAAGATACCTATTCAAATGAAAGACTTGCCGCAAGAAGATAAAGAATACTATAATGATGCCTTGAAAAAAAACTTCCAATTTTGACATAATAGATAATTGCCGAAACCAAAGAAGATGCTAGATAGAGAGAAAGGCAAGCGCTTCAGAGACCATAGTTAATTTGGCAACAACAATGTGCTATTGATTTGCATGCTATTAAGTGACACTTGATGTGACTTCAACATGGGGAACATGCATGAAGCCGTGGAGATCAAGAGAGGTTGAAAAGAAATACACTTGAGCCACCAATAAGAATCAGCAAAATTATTTAGTAAAAAAATACCTTGATAGGTTTTGTGCTTCAGAAGAGGGCAAGAAACAAATTATCCATCGACAACAACTATCAAGTAAAATGGAAGAAAATATAGCTCGATTGTGAGATAAAGCGAACCGTTACCAAAAATCACAAAGAGAACACATCATATGCTAAGGAAGAAGAAATGACAAAAGCATGTTCTTTCAAAGGTTGCAACTAAACTCCAATTTCCTTCCTTGAGCATTCAAACAATGAGACTCTGCAATGAATTGTCACTCTCAGGCAATTTGCCATTTACGAGAATTTTTCACTTTTAGAGATGTTGAGATTCATCATTCACAACTCCGTTGCAACTTCTTTCCCTTTCCTTGAGTTCAACCTATGAAACATAGAGGATGACTGCCCAACTTCCAAAATCACACTTTAGAGAAGCCTTGGGACTTGATCATCTATAACAAGCAACACCAAATCTTCAAAACTTTGATGTTAAATAATCCCAACTTGACATCAAATGCCAGGCTTAAGAAATTCCCAAAATGTTGCAAGATAAACAATATATAAATAAACCTTGTGAGGTAAATATACAGCAATGCTCAAAAGAAGATTCATGATGCACAATAAACTTTTGTTGTGGCAGCTTTCGCCATATTTATAAGAAACCCAATGAACCTTGGATATGAGAAACAAAGTTGTTCTTCTGGAGTTGGTTAAGGTCAAGACTGCCAACAACCAAAATATTTGGACATAATCTTTTGACTTCATTACCAATCACCTCCTTTGGATCTCCTATTTTGATCCATGCTTCACATGCAAGCCTGATTTCATTGAAGCATCTCTGTAATGCCCCGCCAGGGAACCCAAAAGAAGTAAACGTAAAATGTCACTAAGTTTGCCAAACATTTTTTTTATGAAAGATTAAAACAACAAGAGATAATATATTGGAAGCAACAACTCACATACATACAAACAATTCATAAACAAATTACATCTCTTAAGGGTTCCATGATGTTGAATCACATAATGCCTCGCCAGGGAACCCAAAAGAAGTAAACGTAAAATGTCACTAAGTTTGCCAAACATTTTTTTTATGAAAGATTAAAACAACAAGAGATAATATATTGGAAGCAACAACTCACATACATACAAACAATTCATAAACAAATTACATCTCTTAAGGGTTCCATGATGTTGAATCACATACATAAGCTTTATTTTTACTAAATCTAAGACATAACAAAATCCACATCATAGAATAACCACAAGTATGAATCCAATGAAATAATATACAATTACATAAGATGCCATTTGGTATAACTAGAATGCGTAATCATCCGCTGTACAAGTCACAGGGTATGAAAAGCTCAAATAATATACATCATGACTAAATGCATCTCATAAGATCTCCGATAATCAAGTACACTACAACAGAATATAACCATCTAATAGAAACACAAGATCAGGATGAAAGGAACAGCTGCACAAGTACATCCAACAATGACATCTAGCTGTCAGATCTCAATGGTATAAGAAACACTACCATCCGACCTCGTGGAACCTAAATGGCCCACTCCCACTGTGCTGAGGACATAATCTCAAGTCCCATACATATATCAAATCCAACAGTCATAACCAACATCTAGGTCAAGGAAAACTTGACAGCAATCTATCTCAAAGGTACCAAGACACAAGTAACATGTAAACCCAAAGACAACATAGACACGTAAGGAATCTACTATGTAAGTGGGCAAGTGTTATTGCATGAGTCAACTCTAAGGTTACCCTGGCAGCTTCTCTGGACTATGATCCCCTAGTGACTCTATGTGGCATCAGTATCCTCTCGTACAGACAAGGCATACTAACAAGGCAAGGTCGCAACCAAGCATCCTCTCTACTCCCATCCTAGCCTGTACTAGCACTCAAGGCATGGGCAAGGTAAAACACTGAATCTTGTTGATTCATTTTAACCTATTTAATGAAAGGTTATCACTTATTAATACTACTTACAATGGGTTACCTAAGCAACCTCTTTAGGGCTCTGGCCTCCATTGTAAGCCACTTCCCAACATACACATAGATAACCTACCTAAGCTCATAAAAAAAGATAACTCATAAAATCACAATATTCACCTTAGTCCTATACAAGCAACTGGAAAGCATCAAAAGATAACTGATCGAAACTCAAAGGTTACATGAAGAAAATCACAATATTCACCTCAGTCCTATACAAGCAATTAGAAAGCACAATAAACCATTGATCCATAACTCAAAGAGCAAAACATAAAACCACGACATTTCATACATCATAAAACAAGAACTCCTAGGCCTCTGGTAAACATCCAAAACTGGTTAACATACTAAGTCAAACCCAACCCTTGCTCAATGTAAACCATACATCACACTAAATGTAGTTTCATAATTCATTTGGTTTGAAAACATACAAGTTTGATTTTTACAAATAGGTTCAAGTTTTTTTCGTTTTCAAAAGACTCAACATTCCATTAGAATGACCCTAGTATAAAACCCATTTCATATAAATTGAAATACCTTTTTAAAACAAAATTCGAATGTTATAAGTGAATTGCTCTTAATTAAAAAAATCAAAATTACAATTTTAAATTTAATATATAAATATACATATATATAATATTTTTGTATAAAAACTAAATAACAAAGATCTTTAATTTAAACATTATTGAAATCTATTAATAAATATTACATTATTAATAATAATTAATTTATTAACAAATTATTTATATTATTTTATTAATAACTAACAATTACTATTTTAATAATAATAGCATTTAATAATAAATATATTTAAAAAACAATATAAAAAAAACTACTTAAAGAAAAAGTTGAAAAACACCCTTACCATTTTATTTTTAAAGCCCATGGGCTAAACATGCTGTTGCGATAGCCTTGTTGTCGCAACAGTAGGGTGCTACGTCAACAGTACTTGTTGCTATGGCAACAGTTTCGCCATGCATAGACTCTATATAGAGCCGTTGGAAAAGAAAATGGGGGGGTGGTGGGGGATGCTGGCCCGCCTCTCGATTTTTATATATTAATTTTTTTTTATAAAATACAAAATCAAAGCCCTCTCCCTCAAATGCATACAAAAACCACATTTTTATAATGTAATTACCACAACAATTTTTTAATTACTGAGGTAAGTATATTATATTCAAAAAAAATAAAAATTTGAATATAGATTTGATAGGGCAACCAAATTTAAATAATTAAAATTAATAAATTAAATCTGGTTTTCTTTTCCAAACCCTATCCTAATTCATAATTTTCTAAATCAATCCAATTTTTCAAATAAGAGTATTCAATAACAAATAATAAAATTTCTCAAACAAGGGTTTTTAAATTTGATTTTTGTTCATAGACATTTCAACAATGAAGAACAGTAAATTTATCAACAAGGGTTTCAACTAGAACTATTTTTGAAAACAGAGCCATAACAAACACGAAGAAGACAAAGGAAATTAGAAGGGAATTTACAGTGATAATCTCAACAACGATCCTACCTCAATCTGATGCATAACCAGACGAATACTCAGAAGTTGTAAGAATTCCCATCTTCTCGAAAGCCCTCTTTCTTGAAATTTGCTCTTCTAAACCTGTGTGTGGAGAAATAGCTCTAATTTCTTAATAAAGAGCTTTCTCCTTTAGGGTTTCGGTTTTGCAAACACCCAAACCCTTTTCTTTATTAATTTAATTTATTTTTAGTTTCATGTGCAAAATTTTTGCATTTTAATTAAAATAAACTTTATTAAATTTATTCTCTCTTTTATTAAATCATGAGACGTCTTTAATAGTATATTTATTAATTTAAATAATAATAATATTTAGAGTTCATTGATAAAATGAAACTCCTAAAATAATAATTATTAAATTAAGTAAATGTTATTATGCCAAATTTGGAACTTTAATTAAATCTTTTAAATTTAATTCTTCTATTTAATTAATTTCTCAATTAATTAAATGTAATTAAAAATTGATTTTTCTTTATAATTTTTTTGTTAAATTAAATCATGTAATATTCTCTTAATTTGATTTAATTATAACTAAAAATCACAACAGACCCACAAAAAAAAAAAATCCATCTGAAAGACAAAGCACGGATTCAAACACAAGGGTCAAAATCTCGAATTCAAGTCACTTTGACGAATTCAGAAGGTTAAATAACTCAGATACGTGTCCTATTTTCTAGGACAATTGGCTTAGGGTTAGGATTTGGACTATAATTATCTCCCCTCTTTACCATTGAGATACTGTGATAGGGCACGCTCATCCTGACAATTTAGGGAAGTTGATGCCTGGTATCTGCAATCTACATAAAAGCTGAGCATGTACATATACATATAAATCTAAACTAAATAGGCAATGGCAAGGAGTGGTGCATCGTGTAGATCTTGACTAGTAGGTGACTGCGACTCCCTTAACCACATCAGAAATGTCAAACATAAAGTAAAACATGCATGTACACCATACACATGCAAGTATGGGGTAAGTAACCATAGAAAACCTGCATATAACTCGTCCATCTAACTATCATTATGAAATAACTGAAATCACTATATGAATCATATGAAGCATTATCATCGAAAGAATAATCATGAACACATGAAATAACCGAGTATCAAGTAGCTCATCAAATAAATTAGCTGAGTATGAAATAACATCCAATCAAATCACATAACCAAGTATCACTGATCATAAAACATAACCATAAAGGTGGCCTAAAAGAATTCAGCAATAACATGAAAAATACTCTAAGAAATGAATACCCTTTGTTTTACTTTGTGCTTCAATTCGTTGAAATCATCTAGACAAACAAAGATACTATGCACATCATTGAATGCATCTTGTTGATTTATTTGGATTGCTGCAAATGTATTAACACTGCCTCTTCGGTATGTGTTTTTAACGGCAGTGATCTTTTTCTTATATTGTGGATGAGACATGGAGAGACATGCCCCTTCATCAGGCATGTCTATTTCTATTCATTACTATTTGATTAATATGACAATTGATTATTTAACTATATATATATATATATATATATATATATATCACACACACACACACATATATCTTCATTTTAGTTTCATAGGTTTATCCAACTAAAGCTACCGAACATCAACACTCCCTCATAGCTAGGGAGGATAGACACAAGATATTACCTCAATGTAAAATCAGGGATGGCAAGTTTCAAGAATATCTTTGATCAGAATATATCCACTGTTTAGATATCATTTCACGATATCAAGAGTAATGACCTCTTGAATGTCAAATTACATGACATTCACCAAGTATTCTTTGATTAATGGCCTCTTGAATGTTGAGTTTCAAGATATTCACCAAGTACTCTTGAGTAATGGCCTCTTGAACATCAAGTCGCATGATATTCGCCATGTACTCTTGAGCATTGGCCTCCTAAACATCAAGTTGCATGACATTGACCAAGTACTCTAGAAATGTTCATAAGGTATGTGCATATGTATCCTCAATGATACTTACCATAGGAACATTCATGGTTTGTTTATGGAACTTGATCTATCATGCAAGAAATAATCTATCACGATTTTTTTCAGCCATCATAAGATGTCTATCACAATAGAAAGCCATGGTCTATTTAAGGAACTTAATTCACCGTGCAAGATATAATCTATCATGATCTGTTTCAGCCATCATAAGATGTCTATCAAAATAGAAGATTAAGTTATTGAAAGATCGTCACTTTCCAATAACTTTTACAAGTGATAATCATTTGGAAGTCGTCAATTTCTTGTGATGTACATAGGGGGTAGACCCATCAAAATGCAGTCACTCACATGGATTTTTAGACTCCCTCTAAATATCAATCTTCTCATCCAATTTTGCCTCTGATGAAATGTCAGGCTCCCCATGAATTTGAAATCAATCTTCCTTTTCCTTGTTGGTGGGTCCATTTTATGTGTCATGCAATCTCCAACTTTATAAGTGGCTAGCGTGGACAACACTTTGTGAGTACAATCTGTTCGTACTAATCTCAGTAACTTTATGTAGGATATAGTTCATTTTCCTTGTAAATCACTTAAATCGCTCTTATCCCTTATGATTATTATCTCTTTTCCATGCTTCTTGGTGGGTCCACCATATTTGAATTATTTTATATATAATATTCACTATAACTCACGTGCTTGCATAGACCGAATGCACCCTTAGTAATTTCAAGCTCCAGTGCTTTACTATTATATGACTTATGTTTTTGCTCCTTTTCTTTATTGCTTTCAATTTTTCCTATAGCAGTGGCACGTAGGATCGGGTCCTTTATATCATGACTCTCAAACCTTACAACACGTGTGATTGATGTGTCACCCTTTGTAATACGTCTCCTTTCCTTTCTTTTGTTTACCGTGGCACTTTGTTGTACGCGCACACCCAATATAGTATCCATACAGGTATCATAACCCTTCCTTATGTTGTTGTGAGGAAATGTCATAGGCTATGTATGTGTGCATAATCCTATGATGCCTCTGTGGAATCATCGCCCAAAGGATGGATCTACGTAGAAGAAGAGTCTTGGATTCACAAAAAAAATACAATGATTAATGCTTTTGTTACTCCAAAATTGGCACCCACTTAGATCGCTCTCGCATGAGGTAGTGACATAATGGTTGGAAGTATATTGCAGTCGCAATGTTTATAATCTTCAACCAAATCCTCCTGCATATGCATATTTGATAAAATAGTAGAGCTTATTTCCCTGATTTTTTTTCCTGTATCATTAGTACACAATGGCATATGTGATGATTCCAAGGCCTTTTCTTGTATGATGATAAGCGATATATACAACTTAAAATCTTGGTGATGTGTGGTTTTGATGAGTTTATTGAAAACCCATTCAAATGCATTCCCGCTGCTAATATTGATGGTAATGAAAATAACCAAAAATTATATAGAAAAAAAGTAGTAGAGCTAATGACATTGGTTCAAGAAAAGACCATTTGAAACCATCATGGACATCAAATCTCTATTGTAGTTAGGGATAACTTTAGTGGCGAATTTCACTCATCGAGGACCTTGAAATTGGCGAAAAAATTGCACTTTTAGGGTGGCCATGTCGCCCACACTATGAAAATTGGGTCCCATGCTTAGGCCAATCGCCAATAACGATACATAATAATTTTTATTGTTGTAATGACTTTGCCAATGTAATCTAATCTTTTGACATGATAAATTAAATATTTTCGCCTACAATTTCCGAGGCATGTCTTATTCGATGGTCACATTCGCCAATCTATTGAAAACATTTAAGTCAGTTTATTTGTGAAGTACATAGACTTGACAAGTGTCTCTATTCTAGAGACTTTCCAAGGAACTTTTTATCCTCCTAATCTTTGGCCCGAAATAGATTTTATTGTGGACAAGTGTTATTATTTTGGAAATTTTCTCTGAAACTTGTTCTTTAACATTTTAGCTCAAAATAGGATTTATACCCTTGTTTTAGGATCATCTAACGGTTATTAGAAAGGGTTATATTTTGGATGATATAAAATTATGGTTTCTAGGTATTTGTACTTTTGGTCCTAAATTTATGAAATAATTAAAGATGCGCTGGGGTTTTACAAAATGTTCATACGACAATTTATTTTTTTGCAAATAAAGTTAAATTTTTTCCTATTTTGAAAAAAAATTTGCCAATACAAATTGATTTTTTGCCCCTAAAATAATGTTGGATATGCCACAATTTTATTCATTTTTCCAAAGGGGGGTTTCTCAAAGTTATCCTTGATTGCAGCTATATACACAATGCTCTTAAATTGTCAATGAAATAGAAATTTGAGATACAAACATAGACTAATGGACAAAAGAAGACTTCTTTAATGCTGTTATCTAACCACGCATTGATACCATGTTGAATTTTGCTTAGAAATATTGATTAACAACAATAAGGAAGAGCAAAAATAGATACAAGAGACACAAGATTATCCTGGGAAAAGCTTTCCACTTGAAGGGAAAACCTAGCCACACATCAAAATATCATTTCTATTGATCAAGAAAATGTTTGAGTACAATGCTTTTGCTTGATGTGATGCTCATACACAAAGTAATTACAAAGTAATTATACAAATATATAGAGTTTGAAAGACTTCAAACATCACAATGAAAGGTCTTCAAATTCCCAAAGCAATTCTCTTCATATTTCCAAATGCATGCCTCTTCACACGACATATGACAGATGTCACTATATTTCATATTATCTCAATAATTATCGCAAATGTTTTCTTTGGTCGAAGATGACCATAACAATAATGATCATATTTCTAAAAAAACCAGAGATAAAGATCTCTGTTGTAGCTACAATCTTCAACAGGGTTGGTACCTTATTTTGCAAGTTTTTTTAGGGGAACCATGCTCCTTGGCCTGTGGCCTAAACTCTTCTAATCAAATAGTCATATAGTGTGAGTTTGATTATCGTTGTGGTTTTTGCCTCATTGGGTTTGCCATGTAAAACCTGGTGTTCACTGATGCAGGAGCGTGCCGAGTGTAAGGGCAATCTTGTGTCACCCAAAATATTTTCATTTCTATCTTTTCAATAAGGGCTATTTTAGTGCAGAGTTGCTATTTGTGTAAGTTGGTCTTATGAGCTCAGAATGTCCTAATTTCATAGGTGGAGGTTCATCTTATATATAATAGCCTACCAGATGAGTTTCATTGCTATATCATATGTTTTGGTGAAGTTATTGCAGATTTTCGGTATAAAAACTTTAGGCTCAGTTTTGAAGGCCTAAATGGCTCCGAAACAAGGTCAAACCTCGGTTGATGGACGCTTGTGCAATTAATTGTTGTAGAATAGGAGCTGCCATTTCCTAAAAGGGGTTATAATAAACAATCGGGTCAACAATTTGTTTTGAGGTTGGTCAACCTCAAGAGTTCGGGCTAAGTGTCTAGAACCTTTCCGATTCGTGGAAAATGCCTATATGAGTAAGGAAGGCTTGTAGGTTGTCTATGCCAGTGTTGGCTGGGGATTTGCAGCTTTGTCTTGTAGATTATTATACGAAAGGCGCTCATGTGGGTTTGCATATTGTATTTTTGAATTTTGTAATTCCATACTTGTGGAGATAATAAGAAGCCCATATTTTGTTCTCACAAATTGCTATTGTTTTTTAATTTTCTATTGTGTGTTTGCGGTATTAAGGGGACATCCTTCATCATTCACATGTTTGTGTCATTATTGCAATATTTGGTATTTGGTTTTTGAAGACCGCTTTTGAATTTGAGAATGATTTGGATGAAATGGTGACAAATGGATGGGATATCGATGATGTTGTGGATCTTGAAGTAGAACTGAAATATACACTGGAAAGATGAAGAGACTATTATCCGTCTAAAGAAACAAATTGTGGAGGGATAGATATCTGCTAACATTCTGGAAACAAAGTTGAAGATCGAATCAAATGAGTGTAATATACTTGAAGAAGAGTTTCTTTTTTAAGGAAGGAGTCGGCTAAAGAGCTAAGGAAGGATTGCTTCATACCTGAAGAACTAGTAGTAGTCAGAAGCGAGTTGGAAGGTATGGAGGTACAAATTGATAAAAGCCTGAAGCTTAAAGGCTGGAGTGAGCTATTGAATGAAATGGTTGACTTTCAAAAGCCTTTGAAGGATAAAGGTGAACTCAATTTTGGCAAATGAGACTGCTCTACTTTCTCAAATAGAGATGACAAAAGTAAAGAAAAAATCAGGGGCAAACTCAAGATGGATGGTGAAGACCTAAGGGGTTTTACTCTTGTTAGAAGCGAGAAGAACTTCATAACTTGTCTGTACACCTGCTCAAACCATTTACCCTGTATCTTTAAACGGTGAATATTTTTCATGTGATAAATTTGGACATAGAGCTAGTGAGTTTAAAAGTCAGATCAGATCACAACTATTTATTGATGAATGTAATGGTTGCAAGAAGCAGATTTGTGAATGTGACCAACACTAGAAATGTGCAGTCTTTCAATGGTTATTGTTATGCTTGCAACATGTTTGGGCATAAGGCTATTGAATGCAGATTTAATTTCAGAAGGAATCAAAGAAGCCCATAGCAAGGTTCTACTTGCTTCAATTGTTATAAATCAGCATATTGCTAGATTTTCCCAAGCGAAGGTTGAGAAGACCATTGTCCTAGTGAAGAAGAAAATTGAGATAAATGAAGCAAGAGAAAAGATGTAGAGGACATGGGTAAAGAAGACGAATGAACTTGTGGAAGAGAAATCTTAGGATACATTTGTACCTTTTGGTGGTGCAAACATTTCCTGTAGAAACTAGATTGTTAGTTCAGTTGGAGGAGAAGGTTTTGATTGCATATCTTATGTTCCCCCTAGCGGTGTGATGTTGATAACTTTTTGACATGGTAGATTGTGTGAAGATTTCATTTTGAGATTCTACTGAGACCAACCAAAATTTATTAAAGTTAAATAATGTTGTGGATTTGTGATGTTCTCAAATTCGTTTAACTCCAAAACAGATGTGCATTGGATCTCGATAGGCGTACAGGGTGAGATGTACAGTTGGACTAAGGTGATGTATGGACTGCTTGGGCTGTACGATGGGTGCTTGGATGTTGTACGATGTTTTCCTTGGAGGCCATACAGTAGTGTATGAGGGCCTTACGATTGAGGGAACAATTGATGGCCGTACGGGGAAGGCAATATGAGCCGTACAGGTTGTTGGTGTTATGGCTGTGCGGTGAAGGGTGGGTTGGCTGTATGATATGCTTGAGGCTGGCCATACGATACTCAGAGGCTGGTTGTACGGTTTGCTAGGAGAGGTAGTAAAAATGGTGTGGGAGTTCATACGGTATGTAGGGTAGACTTGTCATGAGCAAGATGCTATGAAGGCCATACGGTATTTGCACTGAGTGTTGCAAGTAGCGGATGGGGTACGAAAGGAAAATGGTTTCAGATCGACACACAACTATCAATCCCGAATACATCAGACAATGCCAAACAAGATTGGAGAGTTGAGCACAAATAACCTTCAATTAATATTTGCCAAAAGATGGTGCTCTGATTTGCCAGATCTGAGCGAAATATTGCATGCAACAACGGAATAGGGTGAGGGTTGAATCCCATCGAAACTGCATGAGCCAAATAGGGAAGATCTTTCACTTTCGAAATGGTGAAGTAATCTAGAACTTGAATAGGAATTCGTAGTACAAAGAAATAATCCAAAATGCATATGTAATGTCCCATTTTAGGACATTTTGGATTTTCCTTCTATTTTGTATCCATTTCGTAATGTTGTTCTTATCTGATCCATTTCATTATTTAGTAACCTATATTTATAGGCATATTTCTAAGAGTCATGCCCTTTCATTAATTATATTAATAAAAGAATTATATTATAAATATATATGATTATATATTTTTATATTAATAATATATATTAATATTAATTATATATGATTATATATTATAATAGTATATAATTATATATTATATTATTTTAATATATAACAAAGATATAATATCATATACTATTGTCATACGGATATATATTAGTTATCTATGACATTAATATCTTATTATATATAAATATATAATAATATATATATATATATATATATATATATATATATATATATATATATATATATATATATATATGTACATTTATATAATATTTAGAATTATATTATTAAGATATATAATAATTTATATTTTCATCTTAGTATAATTATAATATTTTATATACATTATTGATTATTTTAATATTATAAACTTTGTATATAATATTTAATATAAAATTATATGTCAAAAATGGGGACATCACAGTCCTCCCTCTCGAATTTGCTTGTCCTCAAGCAAAAATATTCATAGACAACTCCTTCATAGATACGAACATATTTGCATACAAAAGCCCTAAAAAATTTATGAAATATACATCTTAATGAATGAAAACACGAAGCAAACATGGTGCAGATAGATGAAGACACGAATCAAACACGATGTAGACACATCATACATTCTTTGTGATTTTTCGCAATGAAGTAGAGTAAAGGGAATGATTTATAGCATATAGTTCCCTAGTACACCTTTTGATTGTGGATCCTGCATACACAAATAGTTATTAGCATGCACATGTGTATAATAGCTTCAAAGAAAAGATTAGTCATGATAAATTAGTACTGAACCAATATCCTACCAAGCCCAAGAGCGGAACTTTGGCCCTCTTGGCCTTGATGGTAGCCATTGACATCCATCAAGGTGGTCTACTTAGCAAATTCTTACTGAATTAAGTTGACATGATGTCAATCTTAACCAAATCTAAGCCCAGGAGCAGAACTTTGGCTCTCCTGGCCTTGATGGCAGCCATTGACATCCATCAAGGTGTTCTACTCAGATGGTAATCTTATTCTTCCTACCTAAGCCCAAGAGCGGAACTTTGGCCCTCTTGGCCTTGATGGTAGCCATTGACATCCATCAAGGTGGTCTACTTAGGAGGTAGTCTTATTCTTCTTAAATATCCTACCTAAGCCCAAGAGCGGAACTTTGGCCCTCTTGGCGTTGATGGCAGCCATTGACATCCATCAAGGTGGTCTACTTAGGAGGTAATCTGATTCACTCACATAATGGACTCCCTATAATTTCGAGATTTAAAGTTGCTTTATATTTGGTGGGCTTCATTATAGTCACGTTCCTAATGAGCTATAATTATTCTTTATTCAAATGGAATGTCTTTTGTTTTTGACTTGCTATTTAATTCCTCCATTTACAATTAACTTTGGTCCATGATTCATTCGTCGGAAAAGAATGTAATGATTTATATAATATTTTTCTTACTTTCTTCCTTGATTTCTTTAGTCCTTCACACTTGCTTGCAATTCTTTTCAATTTGATAGTCTTGAGCAATTGAATCGATTTATGCAATCTGATTGTAGTCACTTCAAGAGAATTTGAAGTCCTTCGATCTTGGGCATTTCATCATAGTCCTCTATAAATTAATTCATAAATTAATACTATTAACACTATGTATAGAGTGTTGACATAGTGCTACATCACCATATTACTTTAACGTGGAACCCGATCTTGTGCACGATCTGATGCTACTTTGTACACCCCGTACTAACCAGATTGGCTGTTTTTATAGTGATTCTTCCTTGTATGTAACTAATCAACTCTTGATATGCAGAACTGTCATCTTTGTTAGCAGAGATGATTTTGAACTTGTTTCAGTTTGGGATGACGTATGAAGGGTGCAGAGGATCGGGACGGGTGGACAGAAATAGGGGTCATAGTAAAAGATAATCCTCTCCGTCCGTTTCAGCTTCATTAATTATTATTATTAGTTATATTTGTCTTTCCAT
This sequence comes from Cupressus sempervirens, assembly GCA_028749045.1. Taxonomy (NCBI): domain Eukaryota; kingdom Viridiplantae; phylum Streptophyta; class Pinopsida; order Cupressales; family Cupressaceae; genus Cupressus; species Cupressus sempervirens. The sequence continues at coordinate 772,626,567 of CM053785.1, read as the reverse complement.
ATTTCAAAGTGGTGAGAGATCCCTTGACAATGATAATGACAATAATGTTAATAAAAAGTCTCGTGTAAGAAGTTGGCCCAGTGATGTAGATGCCAAGCTGCTTCAATAGCTTTGCTGAACATGTTTTGTTTGGAAGCATATACAATAACGTTGATATATATTTCTTATTTGTGCTGACTATATTGCCTCTGTAATTTGTTTATATATATATTTCTCTGCTTTTTATAGCCGACAATATTCTATTAAGACTGACTTGCGCTAATTTCCCAAGACGTCCAACTTAAAAGAATGCAAGGTTCTTAGCTGCACCCAGTTTGGCGACTCCCCACTACCACTAATCACACATTTCTGTTGGAAAATGGTCATGAGAACCCATCTTCAAACTACCTCAATTCCTCTTCCACTTCAATCCCCACAATCATAAATCCTTTGCACAAGAGTCTTGTTGTTATGTGACCGGTGGATCGACGAATGCCCACAATTAACCCACATCTGCTTTGAAATAAGTTGGTCCATTGCCCTGCATTTTTTGATCCATCCCTCTGCTATTCCTACCCTTCCCATTTTCCTATTTGTGCTTTCAAGCTATTTGAAGGACTGTTTATGGTGTTTGTAAATTCCTTCTGTTTATTTAGTGTGTAAAGCCGATAGTCTTCGATAGATTTATACGTCGGCTGGCAAACATTACCTTGAATTTTTCAGTTTGGGCATCGTTGTTACCGTCTCCTTGTCCCTTTCCGGGTAAAGATAGTCTGAGGGAGATATTGTCCATCTTTTCGCTTACATTGATGATGAGTGTTTTCAACTTTGCAATTGTCTCATTATTGAAAAGATCAATTCAAGAGTTCCTTATTAAGAGAAACATAAAATTGTTCCTCACACATAAATCCATTGTAGGAGAGACAACCTGGGCAATGTCTAAACAACAAACTAAAATGCAATCATGTCTAGGGGTTCTCTTTTTTTTTTTTTTTTTCCATTTCGATTTTTATTGCTTTACGTTTTATTGCTTACACAAAGTGACATGAATACTGTTAATGAAGACCTGATAACTAGCCTCTGCTATCTTGACTAGTCCTCGCTAAAACCAAACTTTGGCAGAATCACCTTGAATTCTATTGCAATTTTGAGATTATAGTCTTCTAATAAGCGTTTCACAAGCTGGCAGGATGCTGGCTCCGATACCACTTGTAATGTCTCGTTTTAGGACATTTTGGATTTTCTTTCTATTTTGTATCCATTTCGTAATGTTGTTCTTATCTAATCCATTTCATTATTTAATAACCTATATTTATAGGCATATTTCTAAGAGTCATGCCCTTTCATTAATTATATTAATAAAAGAATTATATTATAAATATATATGATTATATATTTTTATATTAATAATATATATTAATATTAATTATATATGATTATATATTATAATAGTATATAATTATATATTATATTATTTTAATATTTAACAAAGATATAATATCATATACTGTTGTCATACGGATATATATTAATTATCTATGACAATATCTTATTATATGACAATATATAATAATATTTATATATATATATATGTACATTTATATAATATTTAGAATTATATTATTAAGATATATAATAATTTATATTTTCATCTTAGTATAATTATAATATTTTATATACATTATTGATTTTTTAATATTACAAACTTTGTATATAATACTTATTTAATATAAAATTATATGTCAAAAATGGGGACATCACAACATACCTAAAAACTACCTACATGTCGTGCTTAAATACTCGTTGGGTAAACTATCCAAGGGTGTACAAAAATAGCCGACGACTACACCTACCTATTAAAACAATTAAATTAAAAATGGGTCCGAGATATATTAAATCAATCGGCCCATTAACAAGGTTTAATTAAATATATTTATTTTATGACGGGGACATTATAGTCCTCCCGTCCCAAAATTTGCTTGTCCTCAAGAAAATGCAAATCCGATTCTAGGAAACTTTCCGTAATCAGCTTCTTTAGTTCTGAGTCAGGGACAAAGTAGGTCTTATTGCCGAAGTAAATAATATCATTAATAACTTTGTATCTTTCATTGTGTATACAGCCATCCATCAACTGACATACAAAAGTGTTCTTGGAGTACTCGACCAATAGATGGGCCAGCCAATTATCCAAGGAATGGGGTAAAGTGTTGACTGTCATGTTTTTACTTGCAACGCCTGGGATCATATCATGTTAAAAAATGGCCTCCATCTTCTTCATTGTGACTTCCCATGATCCTTTAGTTGACATTCCTCTTACCAACACCTTCTTGCCATCTGTCTTGAATGAAAAGTCCATCATTTTGAAACTTTGGGTGTACTGGTCAAGAGTTTCCAACCACTAGATGCCCAATATGATATCAATATCAACCAAATCTATGACAAAGAAATCATTTGTCATGGTATAGTTTCTTATGGAAATTTGTAGCCATGGGATCACATGAGTGCAAGGTAACAAGGTTCCTCCAGCAACCTTAACCTCAAATCCTCAATGTTCTATTGCATGCAAACCCTTGCTAGCGGCCAAAGATGAATTCATGAAGTTCCCCTGAAGTGTGCCACGAACCTTGAAGATACTACTTCTAGCCGTTGTAGTGGGGGAGCAATGGAACCCCCTTTTTGTATTAGGGCATTTATTCTCTCCCATTGGGTAATTTCTTCATTAGTTGCAACAGGTATTTGTCCTTTGTCGTCATTAGGAATCACCTCAATGTAATGAATCTTTCCCTTCCCATGGCAATGATGTCTAGGTCCCCATGGTTCTTTGCATGTGAAACAAAGCTTTTTCCTTTGGAGCTCTTGCCGAGAGTCTTCATCAAATTGAGATTTGTTTTGAATTGGCTCCTTGTCTTTGTCTTTTGGTGGGGACAATGTTGGCATAGCTTTGTGAGTTTTGGAGGACGATGCGGCCATGTCACATGCCTTCTTAATAGCCTCGTTGAGTGTGCACGGGTTGAACCCTTTGATCCAACCTCTCAAAGGCTCTTTCAGCCCATCCATGAATAACACGATTTGACATCTTTCAGAGATATCTATGACTAATAATGAGAACCTTTGGAACTCAATTATGTAATTGTCTACCGTACTTGTTTGTTTTAGCTGAGCTAGATCTTTGAAGTTTAGTTCAAGATCCTTCCCATCGAAACAGTCAACGAGTCTCTCAGTGAACTCAACATAAGATGTTACTTGGTCGTAGCCAAGAATAACCAATCCATGGTACCGCCATTCTTACGCCACTCCTTCTAGATGGAGTGTTGCGAACTTGATTGCTTCCTCCTTGGGCATCGGGTTGAGTTGGAAATAGGTTTCTGCCTTCAGAACCCATGCCTGTGCAGTGATGGCTCTAGATCCATCAAATGGTAATAAATTTACCTTTCCGATCTTTCTCCTAAGATCATCATTAAAATAACCATGATTTTCCGCACCTGAATATCTCATTCTTAGATCAACATGGTCTCTGTAAGATCTATCATCTTCCACATTCACGTTCCTCCAATCTTCCCAAAGTTTTTCTTGCATTTCTTGAAAAGTGGGCATTCTTTCTTTGCATGGTGCTTTTGTCCTTGGAAGGAAGATGAGTATCGAGAGTCGAGAGCGAGAGGGTTGAAAGTTTGTCCTTCTCGAAACAGAGTTGTCGCTATGTCCATTTTGTTCTCCTGTTGTCTTTCCCTCAACCAATTTTCGTAGAGTTTCCTACATTAGCCTTTGGGTTTTGTTGATTTGCATTTGGTTTCTGCTCAGCTCTCTTAAAAAATTCATGAGTTCTGTCGTAGGATCTTGATGATCTGCCATTCTACCAATAAGGTTATTTTTCTTTCTCCTTCGAGTATAAACTTGCATTCACTTCCATAGGCTGGCAGAATCAAAAGCTCTGATACTACTGTGATGTTCACAAATTCGTTTAACTCCAAAACATATGTGCATTGGATCCTGATAGGCGTACAAAGTGAGATGTATGGTTGGACCAAGGTGATGTACGAATTGCTTGGGCCATACGGTGGGTGCCTCGATGTTGTACAGTGTTTTCCTTGGAGGCCTTATGGGGAAGGCAATATGAGCTGTATGGGTTGATGGTGATATGACCGTACGGTGATGGGTGGGCTGGCCGTACAATATGTTTGAGGTTGGTCGTACGGTACTAAGAGGTTGGCCATACGATTTGCTAGGAGAGGCAGTACAAATGGTTTGGGAGGCCGTACGGTATGCAGAGCAGACTTGTTGTGAGGAAGGTGCTATGAAGGCCGTACAGTATTTGTACTGTGTTGCGAGAAGTGGATGGCGTACAGAAGGAAAATGGTTTCAGATTGACACACTAAACTATTAATCCCGAATACATCAGACAATGCCAAACAAGAATGGAGAGTTGAATGCAAATAACCTTCAATTAGTATTTGCCAAAAGATGGTGCTTCAATTTGTCAGATCCGAGCGAAGTATTACATGCAACAACAAAATAGGGGGAGGGTTGAATGCCACCGAAACCGCTTGAGCCAAATAGAGAAGATCTTTCACTTCCGAAATGGCAAAGTAATCCAGAACTCCAACAGGAATTCGCAGTACAAAGAAATAATCCAAAATGCATACCTAAAAACTACCTACATACCATGCTTGAATACCCGTTGGGTAAACCAACCTAGGGTGTGCAAAGATAGATGACGACCACAACTACCTACAGAAATAGTTAAATTAGAAAGGGGTCCGAGATATATTAAATCAATTGGCCCATTAACAAGTTTAATTAAATATATTTATTTTATGACGGGCATTACATAATTCTTGTCACTATCGCCCATTTCATGAGACCCCTGTTCCGGTGAGCATAGTGAAAATAGCAGGTTTGATGTAGAAACCAATGTTTTCCATTGAAATAATATGCAAAGTCCCCTTATGTGCACGTCAATATAGCTAGAATGAAGAGAAGATGCGATAGAGCTGAAATAAACACATTCCATGACCCACCTTGGATTCCTACTTTCTTGGAGCGTATGTCAGCACATCCCAGGGATTGGTCAAACAAAATATAATTCATAATAACATAAAAACTGCACTCTTTGCTAAATGTGGAGCGCATTTTTCAAAGCATCAGGGAATTCCTCCAAAGAAAATTGAATCCTTAGCACCCTCAAACATGCACTCACCGTGGAATTTGTCCAAGGGAAACAAAATACAAAAATACATGACACCTTCTAAATCGCACTCTCCACACACTTTGGAGCGCAGTTTTGGCACTATTAGGGATTCGTCCGGTATGAACAAAATCTGTGACCCTTTTATTGTGGACTTTCCTACCTTCTTAGAGTGTAATATCAAGCTCATTGTGGATTTTAGTTGCATGGAAATAATCCATGATCCACTCAAAAAATCCTACCTTGGAGAAAAATGGTTGCTGTAGAATTCTTCCATCATGGACAAAATACATGACCACTCAAAAAATCCTGCCTCGGAGAAAAATTGTTTTTGTAGAATTCTTCCATCATGAAAAAAATCCATGATCACTCAAAAATCCCGTCTTGGAGAAAAATGGTTGTTGCGGGATTCTTCCATCATGGATAAAATCCATGACCACTCAAAAAATCCCTTCTTGGAGAAAAATGGTTGTCACAGAATTCTTCCATCATGGACAAAATCCATGATCACTCAAAAAATCCCCTTGGAGAAAAATGGTTGTTGCGGAATTCTTCCATCATGGACAAAATCCATGGCCACTCAAAATTTCCGCCAACAAGAAAACTAGCCATCTTGGGAAAAATGGCCAAGGGTTGGAAATTTGTCCTTCATGAAAGAAAAAATGACTTTAAGTGTTGAAAAATTCCTCCTTCATGGAAGAAAAAAGTGTTGGAAATTCCTCCTTCATGGAAAATAAAATGGCTGAGTGTTGGAAATATATCCTTCATGAAAAAAAAAGGTGTTGGAAATTCCTCCTTCATGGAAGAAAAAATGATTGAGTGTCGGAAATTCCTCTTTCATGGAAGAAAAATGGCTAAATGTGGGAAATTTCTCCTTCATGGAAGAAAAAATGGCTAAGTGTTGGAAATATCTCCTTCATGGAAGAAAAAAATGGCTAAGTGTTGAAAATTCCTCCATGGAAGAAAAAATGGTTGTCTGAAATTCCTCCATGGAAGAAAAAATGGTGTGTGTCGAAAATTCCTCCTTGATGGAAGAAAAATGGCTTTAGTGTCGGAAATTCCTCCTTCATGGAAGAAAAAATGGCCAAGTGTTGGAAATTCCTCCTTCATGGAAGCAAAAATGGCTAAGTGTTGGAAATATCTCCTTCATGGAAAAAAATGGCTGTGTTGTTGGAAATTCCTCTTTCATGGAAGAAAAATTGGCTGAGTGTCGGAAATTCCTCCATGGAATTAAAAATGGTTGTGTTGTTGGAAATTCCTCTTTCATGGAAGAAAAATTGGCTAAGTGTTGGAAACTCCTCCATGGAATTAAAAATGGCTAAGTGTTGGAATAACTCCTTCATGGAAGAAAAAATGTCTAAGTGTTGGAAGTTTCTCTTTCATGGAAAAATGAAAATGGCTAAGTTTTGGAAAATTTCTCATTCATGGAGTAAATTGCAAGTAGTAGATAAAATTTGGCTTAATATCTTTCTAGAGATAGAGAATATGTAAGTGGTATATATGTTTCATTTTGATTTTTTTTGCATGATTCTTATATTGCTTATTTATATTTTGTAGGAGGAGAAACCTCTAGTTCTATAAATTCAAGAAAGATGCTCAAGTCCCAAATTCTAGTTCCAGCATCAAAGACATGGTAAACTTTAAGAAAGTCGCCTCCAAAAAAGGATATAAATTATTGGTGAATCTTTCATTATTTAAAAAACAAAATTATTTCTATTAGCAAATTTCTCAAATTTTCATTCTAAATATGATTAATATTGGCGATTATTTTTTAATCATATTTTTTTTGTTTAAAATATTGATGAATCTCAATAATAATAAGAAGTTCATTAATTATCGTGGAATATTAAAAATCAAAATTGAACATTTTTTTACCTAGGAATATTATGAGGATCGTTACATATACTTTAAATCAATAGTGAAAACTAAATATCAGTGATATATCCCTAAAGTAACTAATAATTATTATAATTATTGGTCAGTTCAATTCAATTTCTCCAATAATATATTATATTTAGGTGACTCAAATCTAATCATGTAACGAATATTGTGGCAAATATTTGAATTTAATTTTTTTAATAAAATAAATTATTGAGTGATTTAAAATATTCTAGAACTAAATTTTATAAAACTATGGCAATTTAGGCTGTGTCAAATCATAAGTTATTAGCCAAATTACTAGCCAAAAAATTCTAAAATTAACCAATTTGCGAATATTAGCTACTAAAATATACCTTGATCAAAGACATCCAAATACTAAGTGATCCGGTCCCAGACATTCAAAATTCAATAATCAAAGTTCAAATTCAAAAATACAAGAACATGGCGATGGAAGTTCAATATGAAGAAATTCTGAAGTAACATAATCATCAGTAAGGGATTCCAATCCATTTCTCGGAGATAAATTTCCAAGTAAGTACATGGAAGATGAGAATGTTTGAAGAGAGATTTTTCAGAAAAAGTCAGTCAATGTTGGATCTTAGTTATAAAATGACGCAGTTGGAAAGGATTTGATCTTACATGGCCTCCATCATCATTTCATGGCATCCAATTATCTTTGATGAAGAATTAAGGTCTCCAAGTCAAACTTCTATGCATTCAGAGAATGGAATCAAGAATAGTTCATTCAAGGAAGACTGAGCATTTATCCAGTAATGGACATGCATAGTGGATACTTATTGCACTCCACTATTAGTATAGATTCCTTTTCTTTTCCTTAACCCTTATTAGGGCTGATGTGGAATGATCCAAGCAATCTATTGTAATTGAGGACCAATATAAGGGCCTTAATCCTCATTTGTAAAGAGAGGATTTTCTGAGATTGTTGCTATGAGCTGCTAAGATAATAGAGTTTTCATTGAAGCTTGGTGAGTATTTGATGTGTCTTGGTGCTTGCTCATCCTCTCAAATTCCCTCAATTAGATCCAAGTTTAGCCTAGTTAAAGTGTTGTGATTGCAATGGAGAATATGATGGTGTATTGATGAGTTCCTTTGGTTCATACTTTTGACGTTTTAATGATTCTAAATCATTGTGCAAAGTTAGCCTGAAGCCATTTCATGCATATGTTTAACTTCAATCATTCATATACATTGTTCTTTATGATGGTGTATGTGGTGGTATGAAAATCTTTGGCGTAACCCTTGAAGACTGCACCAGTTCACGTGTAGTTGTAATCATTCATATAAATTGAGGAATTCTGTCCACTAGAGTACCATTTATTGTCATCACTACTCTTAGGATTAGAATATAATTCCTGAACTCTATCCTACTTCATTTTTGCATATTTTGTGAAAACCATCAAATTACTTCATTGCAAAACATTTAGATAACTCCCACATCCCGTATGGCTTGAAATGAATCTGAGTAAACACACGTAAGGCCCCTTGTGATCATCAGCAAATCACATCAACCACCGAGCTTATCCACAATCAAGACCCGACATTAAAGGAACCTTGAAGTCATAGTACGATATTTTGACAATCTTAGCATACACGAGACTTTATTCAAGAGGATAAGATATTTCAGTATTTTTTCTACTGTTTGGTGGGTCATAAAACACACATCAACAGATAACTTGTTGGGGCTGCCTAGGACAAGCCATTGGTGGTAAAATCTGGTCAAGCAATGATGAAATCTTTTGAAAGCATAGTGAATGAGTCAAAGGCGATACTAAAGGAACCTTTAAGTCATAGTATGATCTTTTGACAATCTTAGCATACACGAGACTTTATTTAAGAGGATAAGATATTTCAGTATTTTGTTCTACTGTTTGGTGGGTCATAAAACACGCATCAACAAATAACTTGTTGGGGCTGCCTAGGACTAGCCATTGGTGGTAAAATCTGGTCAAACAATGATGAAATCTTTTGAAAGCATAGTGAATAAGTCAAAGGCGATAAAGTTGCCAGACAGGAAAATGAAAAATGGTTTATCCAATATTAACAATTCTGAAAGCTATGGTTACTAATATGTCATAAGGAAGCTTTATTACCCCATAATGTGTGGGACAACAAAATGTAGAATGAAAGGAAATTATATGTTTGCTGAAAGAACCCTACCACATCTTACAAAGGCATAATGATGATCCATAAATGTGTGGGGCCCTAAAAAGTTTCCACTTGCACAAGAATGTATAAATGTCCGACAGATATTGCAAAAGAAATAGGCAACATAAGGTAGGGGTTTTTTGAAATTTACTTGGTGGTGTTTTTCTAGCTCTGATTTGTTAAGGTTGCTGCTGTTTGAATTTGATTGTTTGAAAATGAAAAGGAAGAACACCTAAAATATCTACTGCACAAAATATTGTCAGTGGAAAATTGGTTGAATAGTTTACAATAAAGATTATTAGCGAATTAGCCACTCAAATACTATCCAAAATTTCTTTTTTGTTGGTCTTAGCATTAGAATGTTTCTTAGTTGGAAGAAATAATAAATGTGGCAAAGAAAACACAGATAAGGTTAAAGAGGCATTTGAAGTATGGTATAATTTGGAGGCAGATGTTGACTTTGTTAAATTCTACTATGAAATGTCAAATGAGGATATTGCGACAAAACTGAAAAAAAGGAAAATAAGGAGATGATGGTTGATAAAAAGCTCAGCATGGCAAACATGCATTTTTAATGATAATTTTGTAGACAACCTTTATGTAGTGATCCACAAAATCAAAATTCTGAAGATAATTTCTTTCTAAAGAAGGTTGAGAATAACATGCTCGCAAAATTTGGCTGTAAAGTTCTTTGTACTCTAAAAAATTATTAAGGATGATAAATCATAAATATGAAGATTTCTAACACGAGAAAGGATGTATGTTGGTTATAGAAGGGGTCATCATTCTATGTTACAAATTGATGCAACAAATTTTAAAATTGATGAAGTTTGTTCTAGTGGACTATACCTAGAGAGTGATGGAGATTGTATTGGGTGTTCATAACACCAAATGAAATAAATGTCAATGAGGATGGTCCTATGGAGATGGCATGTGAACAAAGGATGTTTTGGTTAGTGCCAAGGCATAATGACTTATTTCACGTTTGCTACCTAAATGTTTGGTAAGAAGACAATTCTAGTCTTGAATATACACTGGAAATTATGATGATATTTGTTTTTGTTGGATTCCTTAAGGGGAATATAAGATAATATAAGATAATAATATTAATGTCCAACGAAAAACCACGAGGGTTTATGGGACTGAGCATACAAACACAGGAGCCGGCCAAAGCAAGAGCACCAAACAACGACTAAGAAGAAACAAAACAAGACATAAAACCAGAGAAAAACCAAGGTAAGGACTAAGGATCCTTCCTTGGTACAAAGAAATCAGTCACAGAGGGAATCAAAAAAAGTGGTAGAAGAAATGTCTAAATAATGGTGTAATGAAGTTTGTGATTCTTGTTTTCTATGATAGGGAGAGTTTTGCAACTGTCAGAATGGGGGAGACCTAATGTCTTTCTTTTCTCTCTTAAATTGAGGTGGTTGTTGCTTTTAGGGGGAGTAGTGAAGGGTGTGATTTCTTGATTGTAAGGAGGTGTTTTAGAGATGAATTTCGCTAACAAGGGGGTTGGTGATGCTGATAGAGTCATAAGAGGGGGGAGATTTAGTAAAGCAATGGCAACTTAGAAAGAAGTGCAATACAAAGATATCCTAGTAAGGGGGAGAGAATTATTAGAGGTATAGTTAGTAGTTATTTCAGTGTTGCGCCTTGTCCTTGATGTCAAAGGGGGAGAGAAGTATAATAGGTCATTAGAATTTTTGTCATTGATGTTTCCATCAATGAGAAACAAGGAGATTGTTTGCATTATGTATTCGGTGATGTCATTGATGTCAACCTAATGAGAAAGTGTATGAGTTTAGTGTTGGTTCTAATGAAAAAACTTGCCTTATGTAGATGAGTTGTGAATCAAAGAACCAAAACTCAAAATCGGAACGGAATCGGCAAGGCTGACTTGACTTGTGAATTGGCAATGACTCAGCTACGAATCCACAAAGTTAAAAAACCCTTGAAATTTAGAAATTTTCAACGATTTAAAACTTATCTCATGCACCCTTTACTGGATATAACTTAAACACACTATATCATCATCAAGTAGAAGCTAACATACATAAACAAAGAACGTAAATGATAAATACATCACATGCATGAAATGTAAATTGTAGCTGAAGTAAATAGAAATCATAGAATCATAATGACATAGATATATAGAATTATAAATGTTGTCAAATCATAAATGACATCAAGAAGCGCTGCTTGGTTGACTCAAAATACGGATGGCAATTTTATGAAGGTTTGGGGTTGAGGGCACAAAAATTTGTCACCATCTATTTGAATCTAGGGAAGAAAAATAGTGAAGCTAGGGATTCATCTATTTATTCCTTCCCCCTGCCCGGAAAATGACTAGTATGTGTTAAGAGGGGATGAGACCTAGCTGATGAATCCGTGACAAATACATAAGGACTTGGCAAGATTCGACAATAAGTAAGCTCGGGAGGGCATAAAAAAGATTGGTTTATCAGCTTTCAATTAACACAAATAAGCATCTAGGTAAGGTGAGCTGTTGGATCCATAACTGGAGAGTTCGTATTCGATTGATTGCTAGCTCCATTTCTCTCACTCTGCATGCAGACGAAGCACCAGAATCTAGCAATACCTCTCTTAGCTGGGTTTCCTCAGCTTCTTGGGATCGACACAGGTATAGATCTATTCCAAACCTACCAGCATAGGAACGAGTGGAGGACCGATTAACTTAATCCTACTTGCTAGGTCATCCGATTCGACAGTTGAACCTACAATTCTAGTTGGGATGGCAAGGCTGGATTAGAGAATGGCTTGTATTCCGGAAGAGGGTTAGATGGATTGATCATTGAATCTACTATTGCAGGATGGTTACAAAATCAACAATTAAAATGCATAACTTATAAGCCATAAACATAACAATTAACTTAAAGAATATATTATTTTTACCTCGCTGTAATTATGTCCAAGCATCTTTCGCTATCCTGCTAGAGAAAATTGCTTCTTGATTATTGAATTTGTCTATCTCAATGGTTGCAGTTGAGGCATTGTCATCACTACTCAACCTCTGCATCACTGCATATAGGCCGGTTAGAACCTCCTCATCCGCCTTGAAGTTAGGACGGAAATGAAATGCTAGATTTAGGTAATAAGCTGCTGCATGGATGGGCCTGTGGAGCTGATTCTGCCATCTCCTATCAATGATTACCCAAATGGGGGCGCACTTCTCTTGGACTCCTGCGTACTTATTTTGCACTCCAGCGTACTGGGATCTAATGGCTTCCGTGGCCCTATCCATACCCTCATATATGTAGCCCATAGAGGGCTTCTCCTCATCAATAGTTCATAAGAGAGATACGAGGGGCCTGCATATAATGTACAGAAATCATTTGAGTCAAAACTTAAATATAAAACTAAAAGTAAAACTGTAAGTATAACTAAATGATTAAACAATTAAATAATAATTAAATTGTAAGACATTTACCTTCAATATTTCTTTAGTAGGTCTCCAAAAACCATCCTCATCAAAGATGCAATTCGCCAGATTTATCCTTGCAGTGGTCGTAGCAAAGAAAGAGAAAGTCCACTCCTCCCCAACAAACATGGGCCTCAATTCTTCTCTTGATGTGGACTGCATTGTGATGAAATTTGAGGCAAACTTCGTGATGCAAGGATGAACTAACTCCCCTCTTGTATTTCTTTATTGTGTTGAGGACGAATGCATGATTGTAGATAAACTTGCATATATTTTTGGCCCTTTCTATGCATGATTTTGACCCACTCAAGCTTACCAATGTCTTCCAACATGAGGTCAAGGCAATGTGCCGCACAAGGAGACCAAAATAGTGTGGGGTGCCTCACCATCAAAAGTTTACTTGCAATAATTTTAAATCAATTAGAAATTTACTTATGTTAAGAAACTTAGAATTAGAAAAGTTCCAATAAATTTAATTTCAAATCTTGAAGGTAAAAGTTAAAACTTAAAAGTTTACCTATAGCAACAGAACTTGCTGCATTATCTGTCACCACCTACGCCACATTTTCTTCCCCACCTCTGCTATGACTTCCTCAATAACCTCACATAAGTATGTGGGTTTTTTGACATGAGAGGAAGCATCAATAGATTTGAGGAACATGGTGGATCCTACAAAATTTAAACAGAGCAAAATAATTAATTATCATGGATCATTAACAAATAAGCAATTAACAAATTTAAATTTAAATTATTTAATCACAATTCACAATGCATGTAGAAAAGTAGCGTGATCAATCACCTCCACAGAAAACAAGAAAATTAAGGAGTGTTCTATTCCTCCTATCCCTCCAACCATTAGTCATTATGGTGCACCCCTTTTGGGTCTATGCCTTTCGGAGGTCCTCTAGCTCAAGCTTCAAATCTTTTACCATTTCTTCTAAGAGGTAGCCACAAACTCAGCCTCAGTAGGGGCTTTAACCCCAGACCAAAAACAATTATGGCATCTATCATGCCTTGCCAAAAAGGAGACCTATCACAAATAGATTATGACTAGATGAGAAATCATTATGTAATATGAATCTATGATTACACAAGTAGAAATAAGTAAAATTAACTTTAAACTAAAAGAAAACAAATTAAAAAGAAATAATTACCTGGCTGGAATAAATGGAATGTTGCAAAAGTGCCAAAATTTGCAAATTTGTTTTCTGATAGCATCATGAATCTTCTTCTTCCAACCCATGGTCTCAAGCGAGGGTTGTGTGCTAGGAGTAGTGTGCGACACAAAATAACTATCCAATTTGGACTTCCGCACTCTAGGTCCAAATGTAATAGGGTCGGTCTCAGTAGCAGAAAGACCAGCACTGGCACTAAAACGGAAAGGAGGCTTGGAAGAACTCTCTCCAACACAACTTGCGGATGCGAGAGCCAATAGCGTTTAATTATTCATGTTTTTTCTTATTTAACTTGTTTGTATGTCTCGTATTGCACATAACAAAATGTTTTGGCTCAACAGTTTGTTGAGTGCACAAGGTAACATCATGTCCAGGTATGCCAACAATATGGTATTTGAATCTATAGATGCCAGCAGAATTTATTTCTTTACAAAACATACATTTTGTTTGATGTTTTGTTTTTAGGAAATTCTTCGGTAAATTTCCAAGCCTTATCCTTTTTGGGCATTCTGAAAAATGAAAGTAAAAGCTGCTGCAATAAGAAAATTCAATTAAAAACTTGAACTAATAAAAAACAGCAAACCCTACTTTCTTTTGAGAAAATTGTAAATACATGTTTGCAAATTTGTTTTAATAACATCTAAAAACATTGCAGGGTTTGCAAGATTGCACGTAGCAATTTAATAAAAAAATTCAAGATTTACAAATTAAAACCAAAACATTTTAACAAAAAATGAAGAATACATGAGCATACAAAAAGTAAATCAACAATTGCCTCTTGCAAATGAGTTGAGTAGTGATGCTATTGACTCCTTAATGTTCCCAATGCAAACTTATGGCCTAGTCAAATTGATTTGTGATCTCCTTGATGCTCTTCTTTCTTGCTGGTTGTAAACCTATGGTTTCTCTTTTCTCTCCCTCTCATTTTTCCTCTCTTCTTGTCATACTAAACAATTAGAAGGTCTTTTAGGGTTAAGGAAAATAAATGTTAAAATTTTTTAGAAAAATCCATGTGATTCTTTTGTTATTTAAGTTGTCCAAGAATGTTGCCACACGACAGATTTCTGGGGCTGATATTGACAATATTAGTCAGGACATGTTTCTAATGTCTTTTTAGTGTTTCAGTTCAAATATCTTATACTGGGTTGCTTTGCAAGTGAAGATATGGTGTCCTGTGTACGACATTATTGTTTGTGTTGGTCTTTGGCTGACTTATTTGATTCTGGTGATTTGCTTTGTGTTCTTCTGGTCTGGATATGCTTTGGATGTTAAGAGTTTGATATGGATCTTGTACTGGCATATTAAAATCGACATTGAATTATAAGTGAGCCTAATGAGTTGATCTTATTGATTTTTGCCAATAAGGCAACCAAACAACATTAAAATGCCAATCCATTAGCTTAGACAAATTTGAATTTTCCTTGATCTTACAGGTTGCTCTATGGTCTGGAGATAATTCCCCTGTTTTGTTTTCTGCAGTGATTCTCATCTGATGATTATTATATACTAGTTTATTCCCCTGTTTTGTTTTCAGCAGAGATTCTCATCTGATAATTATTATATACTAGTTTCTTCTTGAGCTTTATGTCTGAGTGTGTATCGAGTACAACTTAGATTTTCCTTAATTCATTCTAACTTGGGTGCCTGCTCATATGTCTTTTGGAGAGCAGTGTTCTTGTGTGATTGCTTAATCAGGAGGTCTGATTGTGTACTCGTTATATGTAGCATATGTAGTATTCTTGATTATTGAGACATCAAAAGAGAGCAAAGCTTTGTAATTACTTTGAGCATTCAATAAAAGGATCTACTTTTTGGGTGTGGCTGGATTTTTCCCTTGAGGAGGGTTGTTTTCCCAGGGTAAATAATGGTGTCATCTGTTCGTATGCTTATCTGATTTTCCATATATTGCATTCATATTATTCTGGTTCAAAAACATTAACACTCTCAGTATTCTTCAATCCTAACATTAGCAACCCTAGAACTGTTCTTAGCACAACTCTTCATAGCAGAAGAATCAACATCTATAGACTTAGACAAATACCCCTGTCCAACCAATGTAGATGAAGATTTTGGCAGGCCTGTAGAAGTGATACTTGTTTCGGATGCCCCATCACCCAAAGAAGGTGGGAGAAACCCTTTTCTCAGACTCAAAAAATCTCATCATTAGAAACCACCTCTTTAGCTTTCTTAGACTTAAACGGGCTTCTAATAAAATATCTAAAACAAGCTCATCTTAATCATCAAGTACATCATCAATGCCTTCATCCCCATCTAACAAGGAAAAACCAGTTGTAGAAAAAGTAGAAGAATAATCTTCATCCCCATTCAAAAGAAAACCATTCTTCCCTTTAACACAAACCTGAGAACTGACAGCCATACCCAGGTTAGCTGGAAGATACAAATTAAAGATTTGTTGTCGTCTACATTCCAAAAACCATTCTTCCCTTTAACACAAACCTGAGAACTGACAGCCATACCCAGGTTAGCTGGAAGATACAAATTAAAGATTTGTTGTCATCTACATTCCAAAAATTGGACCAAGGTTTAATAGGCTCTTCATGGGTTCCACAAAAAACTGCAGTAGATGTCCCCCACCCCCAACAGAGAACTTTTTATTACAGGCAGAGGCAAATATGCGTCTCCCGTAACATATCCTATGGACATCCCCACATAGGTGTCCAAACCTTTAGCATAACTGTTGGACATGCTCATATAGTCACCCTTGACTGTCAGGTCAAGACAATAGCATCATCATCCCTTCTGACTTTCCACACATTAGAAGAGTGGCAGGGGCCCATAGAATCTTGTAAAAACATGGAGGGGCCAGGCTGATATTTGCGGCTAGAAACAAAGGACTCTTGCACTGTGGTAGCTTAAACAGAGAAATGGTCACTAGAAACTTGATCTCCATCATTGTTCAGGTTGTCTTTGTCCGAGCCATCTTCTTCGTTATGAGATCTTAGGGTTACAACATGTATATGAAGTTATGAACCATCTGTGCCTGTGTTACCCTAAGCTAACACTAAAAAAATTAAACTCTAAACCTAACAATAATTAGAGTTACGATAAGGACATTTAGATGAAAATTTTCTTGATGAACTTCTCATTTGAGTTTGAAGTTGGCTTTCTTTGTTTTGACTTTTACTCTGGATATCTCATAAAATTTGTGGCCATTGTTTTCCGCTACAAGGGTTCTAGTCTTGCATGCAGATCTCTATTTTGTATATTTGGAGTCCATTATAAAATCATGGATTTTTCAATCTATTCTTCTGTAGTCACCCTAAATAAAGGAAACTATATCTCAGGTGGTTTTATCTCCTATCCCATCTCTTTCGACTTTTCTCAAACTAGGTACACCTAAATAGCATGGGGAAACAAGAAAGGTCATGTTCTAGGATTGATTAGTAGCACTGTTGACTTTGACACTATGTTTCATCTCACATATTGAGTTCTCACAGAATCTTTGGTTCAATGTTTGGGAGACCTTTGGAGACATGCTTCACTCCATTCCTATATGAACTTGTTATTGATAGTCTTGTGCCTCTTGATGATTATGATTACCTATCATACGATGATATAGAAGAGCATCTTGATTATTTGCATGTCTTGGTAGTTGTGATGCTCCTTTTTCTCCTACAGATATATCCAATGATGCTTTGGCTTTTATGACTCCTAATCCAGATCCAGAGGCTTCAACTTTATCTATGAGTTGTTATTGTAAGGTTGAGAATTCTTGCATTCTAACATTAGCAAATTTACCCCCGAGTGTTCATATTCAGACATCTTGTCTGACTGGCATAATTGAATAACATATATTCAGATCACATCATCTCCATGACCTGTTGGCTTGAGAGATTCTTTTTAGTTGGTACACTGTATTCTTCTAGATTTGGTACATTGGGATCAATACTTGACAGATTTTGTAGGTTTGTTTTGTGAATGTTGTCATATACACTTGGAGGATACACATGAGGACATCTATCTCGTCTTTAATGATAATCTTATTGTAGGTTTTGACACACCAATGGTGCATATGGATCTAGTTCTTCATTTATCCCCACATGGTTTTGTTCCATTATCTTCATTTGCTGGACATGATTTAGTTTGGTCCATTAGAAGAGTTTAGAGACAATAACATCATCCCTCATTGTAATCTTTCTTCCTTAATGGGAAGACATCTTGCATCTCTCCTTGGTTTTGTTTCTTTTTAATGGGTTTAACATGGTCTGACATTCTTGAATCTTTATCTTCATCCTTTGTCAAGCATCTATAATTACAAGAGATTATACACTTTCAAGGGGCTACATACCCTCCACCTCTCTCCCTCACCCACCCCCTGTCTCCCCTGCTCCCTCCCTTCCTCTCTATGGGGTGAAATATATTTTACATTCGGGTTCGGGTTGTGTCCTCCCTCCTTCCAACACCTTTACATGTTTGCATCTTTTGTGTCTTTTGGAGGGTGTTTTTTGTTATCTTATTCCATTTGTGAGAGAGATCCGTTTGTACATGAGTATCTAACATGTCCTTATAATCAGGACAAATCTTTGGATATCTGATGATTTTTCATACTAATTTGCACTTAAGTGGGGCGATGGTGTGAGCTTGGTATACAACTAGTTTCATATTAGGTCTTATTCACCCTTACATGAGCAACTTCGTTATTTTTTTGTGCGTCTTATCCTAGGATTAAGGCATTGGATATGATCTTGATATACCCTAGGGTTCATCCTTGTCTTTACAACACATATGCATTGGATATGATCTTAATATACCCTAGGGTTCATCCTTGTCTTTATAACAAGTGTTTCATCATTGTGTATTATGCCAGTTTTATTTATGCATCTAATATATATTTTTGGTTTTATAGCATTTCCATTAAGATTGCAGGTAATCTTTGGCTAGGTGTAATGTTTTTGTAAATTTTGGTTGTGCATTCTTTCAAGCTAAAATAATTCATGTGAATCAGCATCATCGAAATATAAGATATATGCTTGCAGAGATGTGACCTTTTGCAAAGTATGTTGCCTTTTCAAGAGGAGCTAAATTATGTGATTCACGATCAGCAGAAAATGCAAAAATTATAATATTACAACTGCAATCATTGCTTCTTGTTGGCAGCTAATCAATCATGTCTTACACCAAGCAATCCATGCGGCATTTTCTTCTTATTCATTTCTCCTATTCATGCTTTATTTGCTAGTTTCTAGAGGTCTTTCATGAGTTCTTTACTGGGCTCAGGTAAGTTCTGCATTTATATTTGTAATTCGTATATTTATTTATAGTTTGGTTGCTTGTGTGCTACATAACTTTTATTGCCAGAAGGCTTTTATATTTGCTGCACTTTAAGGTTAACACATTATTTGCCTTATTTGCACAGATATTCTCTATGACTCCTGGTCACCAGCCATGACTGTAGGTTCCATCTGCATGAGCATCCTCTCAATGTTATCGAGTGCTACCACCAAGGTTTGTAAATTGGACCTAATCTTATGTTTGTTTATGGGGCATTGTCATTTACAGTTTTCCAGCCTTGAGCAAACTTTTTAAATCCTTGATTTGTGAACTTTAATTTGCTCCTGCCTTTGAAATGCAGCAAAGGCCACCAGATAATGACCGTTACGTAAACAATTGCAGAAATGGTAGATCACCTAAAGATACTCAGTGGTGGTTCCATGATGATAAGGTGTAATAGGTGTACTGTGGATGCTTGCTAATAAATGTATGGGTGTTCTCCTCAAGTCTTCTAGATTAGAACACCTTTTTAGCATTATTTGTACATGCATTGAGTCAGAAAAATTCAGTCTGTAAGTGGTTATACTTATGGTCACTGAATACTGGTGCATTGATAGAGGAGTTATCTACTGTCAAGTAAAGAATTCATTTCTTACTTGCTGATATTCTACCTGTGGTCAAATATGCAAATGCATATTATCTGTCTTTCTGCAACCAGATTGTTGAATGCATTTTTAGTTTTTATGACGAAATGGGATATTAAGCTTTTTTCCTCCCCCAAGTGTTGTATATTTTTCCAGGGTTTGCAAATTCTATGTACTTTGAGATCACTGTAAATAACAGAGAGACTAATGACGAGATCAACTTTTACTGGGCTTTCTTAATTTAAGCATCTATGTTCTATTTGGTGAGGAATTAATCAATTTATTCAGCACGAGACATCTAGGTTTTTGGATAAATAAGAAAGTTTCCATGAATGGTTTTTTCAATTCCATTGGCATGTTTTGTGAAGGTGAATTTTAAGCATTCTAGATCCTGACTACATTGACAGAAATAGAATCAAATTGCCATTGAACAAATTAGAGTAAAAGGTCAGTTTTCATACAGCATGTTTATATTTGGTTTACGTGCATAGTGGCTTCTGCACAAGATGCTTGTTTGATTGATGCAGTAACAATCACAAATCCAAAGTCTCTCTTCTGTCACCTATTTTTGTATTATACTAATATGCATTGCACATAATAGTTTTTAATTTCTTAAGTTGTGTTTTTTTCTCTTTTTCATCCAATTTCAATCTTTTTCTTTTCTTTTCTTAATCAGGTGAACTCAAGATTTTAGCTTGGTCAGAGCCCAAAGAAACTAATTAGGGGATCTCTTTCTGGAGGCTTTATGCTTAAGACCAATGGGGGTCTTGGTCCCTCAAGTATCACTTTGTTCAAATATCTGAGCTTAACGATCCAGGCGTAGAATAAGCAAGATTGCCCAATAAAGAGGTACACAGCCCGTGAACGTATCAGCTCAGCAAAAGCACATATCTGTAACTCAACAGCCCAACAGGGATTTGAATGCTGGACCTTGTTAAATCCAGAACCACTAGACTATATCTTAATCTGACTTTTTGATCTTTAATTTTCTTAATATTTGTTTTTTTCATTTTATCCTATTTATTATAGTTTATCTACTTTCCTTGAGCAGTTCTCCCTTGTTGCTTCCTGTCTGATGTTGTTCAATTTTGAGATGCATCTTTCAACATACATATTCTTTTTTTATCATCCGTCTTTTCATTTTTAACCTTTTTTGCTATATATTATTGATAGCATCTTCCAATATTTTTGGAAGTTAACAATGATCTTATTTTCATCCTTTTCTTTGAATAAATTTTTAGTTATATATAATTTTCATTAATTTATAATATATATTATTATTTATTTATTTATTTATTTTGGACTTCTTTTTTATTAACTTATTAGTAATTTCTTACTGCATTCACTTTTGTCAAATTAATCAACTACTTTGCATATTTTTGTTGAAAATAAAGTAGATTTTTGTAAAGTTAAGATTTATTTTGTTTTAAAAATAAAGTAGATTTTTGAAAAGTTAACATATATGTTTGTTAATATAATTTATTGTAAAAATTATTTTCTATTTTTTTGATTGGTTTCGATTTTTGGTGTTATAGAGAAATTTGTGAGGCTGGTAGAATTTTTAAAATTGTTTTGGATTTATTAGCTGATAGGCTTATTCATGGGGATAGGTGAATGGAGGTTGGTGCAATTACCCCACGTACATTTCAATCTTTCCATGCCCATTTTTCTCAAGTTCGCAGAGTACAGGACCGACGACGTCCTTGTTATACACAGAAGGTAACTAAATAAAATACACCCAATACCAGGTTGAACATCACATCGAAATCAAGCCAAAATTCCCCAAAACCTTCTATTTTCATTGATCCTCTCCAAAAAAAATAAATTACAAACACTTTTCCTTTGTGCATTTAACAAATCAATTTCAATTAAAAAACTGTTCACAACGAATTTGAAAAATTCGGCTTCTTCAAACAAAAATTCGAAGAATTCAAATGAAAACGGACTTTAATCGCAAAAAAAAACCTGCTGCAAAGAGGAGCAATCTAGATAAAGAGGCACCCATTTATGCAGAAAATACATTTATTAATGATCTCCACTTCCAAATAGACCCGTTCACGCCTTTTCTATTATCATTAATAATTAAACATAACTTCAAAGAAAGATCAACAATTAGAACAAAAAAGATCAACAATCAGAGCAAATTGAAATGTTTCTTGGTGTCCAGGCTTGAGATGACTTGTGCTCCATGTGATTTAATTTTCTAACAAAATTAGATTATTATCGCGAGGAAATTGGGCATTTCCAATCTTCATCCAGCTCAAATTTATTGAATTTAGAAACTTGGGTATCACGCCTTCACCTTGAACTTTGTGCTTCAATTCAAATCTTTAAATCTCCATCAGATCTTCTTTGGTTTTCTTCAGCCCTAGCTCTTATAACTAACTTCATCCTTATCTTTGAAACTTCTCGACCAATCTTTATTTTCATCAAATGTTGACTTTCAATAATTTTTTTAGAAATTGTTCTTTTGCTTGCTCAGTCAACACTACGCTTGGTCAACACAATGCTCGGTTAACACTACTCTTGCTCGGTTAATTCTACTCATATTTTACTTCTTTAACATGTGCTTAGTAACAACTATAGTAGCTTGGTTCATTAGGTTCTTCATTCACCAACCTAACTGTCCTCTCACTTCATCACTTCATAACTTGCTTATACATGATTTCAAGACTTAATAAAATCATGTAAAACAATTAAATCAACATTATATTGTCAAAGTCTAACTCACCAAGTGCCCATTGAAATCCATACACTTATCAACACTTTCTTCATCATTATACTTTTCTTCAAATCCTCTTCATTAATCAAATCCTCTTCATCAATCAAATGATATGACACTTTATTGAATTAGGATAATGTCTTACCAATTTAGGCTTGACATCTATGACAACATAACAAGTGATATGAATCTTTCACATACATTACCAACATTATTAGTTGAGACTAACAATCTCCCCCTTTGACACAATGACAACACATTATTACATATTATGACATTATGAAACAACAAGCCATCAAATACCAACATAAACATCTTCAGCTCTAACTTCATTTAGATTTTCTACAACTTCATGATTTGTGCTCTTTACCAGAAAATACAACACATTTTCTTGGTTTTCGCCTACTAGGGCATTACATTTATTCCACATGTCCAATCATTTCAAATTGAAACCAAGTGCAATCGAAAGGGCATTGGCTTTGTTACATAAGGCTTGAAACAATGTTTGCAAAATCAGCTGGATCTTTTATTGTAGATCACGACTGGCCACACAAATGGGTTCAAAATATTCTTAATTCATTCACCAATTTAGAAGTATCAAGCAAATACCTATTAGCTTCATACATTTTAGAAAATTATTTATTGGTTAATTACAAAGTTAGTGAACCAATTTCCCATGATTGAGGATCACTAGGAGTTGGGTTCATAAAATAAAGTAGAAGGAAGAATTGTAGACATTTTTTGGAAAATTAAAAAAGACTGAACTCTAATTTTATCAGAAACTGTATAGAATTTATCGAAAGAATTAATCAAATATTAGATGAAAATATCTAGTATAAATAATATTGAACATTACAAAACAATAGAAAAATATTTTAAAAATTAATAGATTTTGTAGATTTTCATATGATTAGTTCATTGTTTCAAGTCATTCATCAATAGGGTAAATACATTCACCTCCTAATTGAAGATACAACCAAATCTAAATAAACCTAGAAGCACATGTGGCTTTACTTTTTCACCTAAATGTAAAGCCTCACTTCATAAGAAAAGAAATTATAGTGAATTGATAAATATTCTTTTAAAATGAATGAATGGACATTGCTTTGGAAAGAATGTCATCATGTAATTTTCACCACATAGAGAAATATTGAATCATTCTTATAAGAAAGTATGAGACAACTACAAAAGGAACATAACACTTCAATTAGGTTGGCACCCTCATGCAAGCCGTTAACCTCATCTCCAAGCCCTCTTGCAAATGGTGCAACCTATGGATCAAGGCATTTCCAAGACTGAGTAACTAGTCCCTATTTCCAAAATGTAGATATAATTAATAAAATTCATTACTAATCTAAGCATGCACTAAAAAAATTGGACAAAAAAAACATCTAATATATTTTAGATTTTAGGAAATAACCACTAGTATGGGTCATTTAGTTGCTAGGTTGCAAGCTATTAACATCATAATCTCCAAGCCCTTTTGCAAATGGTGCAACCTTTGGATTAGGGCATTTATGAGCTTGAGTAACAAGTCCTTATTTCCAAAATTTAGATACAGTTAAACAAAAGTCATTACTAATCTAAGCATGCACTACAAAAATTGGAAAAAATTAAAACATAAACTATATAATATATTTTATTAATACATGATATACTAAATGGCCAAAGGTAAAGGAGAATATCATAATGTTGAAATAAAACAAATCAAGAAAAGAAAAGAAAATCCCATATGGGTGTAGGCATAGGGTTGATTACTAGGATGGTGAACTAATAATCAACAAATTAAACAATTTCAACAACTTTCAATGCTGCTATTGACAAGATTCAATTATGCCTATATCACTGTTATGGGTTAAGTGCATTAAATATTCAAACATCAAAGTAAAAGAAATCACTCAACAAAGACAACAATGTTTATCTTGTGGAAACCTAATTTGGATGAAAACCATGTATGAGATCAGTGCTCATATATATTTGTACTCTTCTAGGATACACTTTGTGAAGAGATTGCCCAATTAAGGGTTACGAACACTATTAGGTCTATCTTGTAAAAGGATTTTACTCTAGATCTGTTAGGATCTTCACTTTGTTAGGAGTAACCTTTCTAAAGGATTTCAACACTCTAATCTAGAATGCTACCCTATAAAAGGATTTACAATAGACCATTTAGGGTCACCATGTTAAGAGATTTCAACTAACACAATGATGAGAACGTGACAAAATCAGAATGATATGTAGTTTTGGCTATCTTTCTATATTAGATCCTTTAGATTTCTTTGACACAATTACATACCATTATCTATCCTCTATTTTAAACTTTGACCATAACCCACTTACTACTGCTACACTCCAATAACTCTATCTACAACTTATACTATTCTTCCTTTTTACAACCACACTTTTTTCAATCATGATGCTAGGCTTGTTTTATTTCTTTCCTTAACTAGATCATCAAATCATGAAAACCCTAAACCTAGATTCAACTGTCACAGTTCCATTATTTTATCCTTTTTGTTGACTACACAATATTTCTTTATATTGTCTCATGTAGAAACTTCTTGAACAATCTTATTTGCCTTAACCTAATACTAACTTTGACTTTCCCATTACTCTGATAGGATATGGACATTATTTTGATATGCCTTAAAGTGTTCAATAGGTTTATAGGCAATACCATCACTAACACTGCTTCCCATTGTTTATTCCAACTGTTACCCCAATAAGTCTCCTCTTACTATTATTTCTCTTTGCCCTTCTTAACTTCCTTGTATAGTATACTTTCTAAAGATATGGTAACAAGTTAAAATAATATGCCAAATATTTTGACATCAATGACACACAATATAACTAATGAACATGTAATACATAGGTTCCTTTTTTCAGTATCAACTTGTAGATTAGTTATGCCAACAATGGGCTGTCGATATTTATGAATTCATACATCCATTATATGCTAGAATTAAATGTCTGGGAATTCTATATGAAAGAGGATAAGATCAGTATACAATGCACTTCCCAGAAAGCATGGTTACAAAGTTCTCAAAAATAAATTCAAGGTTGCATTTAATTGCTAAATTATTTCACAGTGTGCCTTGTCTATTATTTCGTATTTTGTATATGTATCTACCAATGCACTTACAACTATGCAAATTATTTGACAATAATAGTCTTTTCATTATGCTTTGATGTATTTCCATGACCTACTTTAAAGCTACCATTTTGGCCTAGGCAGGGTGGGGAACATACTATATGTTGTATGGGAACATATGAAGAACATAAGTTTAATTTAAGAAATCAGTTCAAGAATGTTATTTCAAAAGACAAGATGGATTTAATAGTGAGCTAACACTCTTATTTTAGTGGAATTATGAAATGAGATTAGAAATGTTGATATCAATGAGTGATTTGAGTTTAGAAATTTTCAGTTTTTGTAGGCGGATGAACAAGAATTTCAGGGTACAATTATATTCCTATGGATAAATCACACACTTTATCATTAGAACTCTTTAATGCATCTCATCCAATAACCCAACACTCAATCAAATCCTTGGTTAGACAACCCCTTGTCCCTTGGCCTTGGCCTACTCCATTCATTATTGAAATTCACTTCATGTTTTCAAATGAATTTGGTTAACTCTCCCTATATTATCTTTTTCTGTAACAACACCCTGAGTTAATGAGGAAAGACTGATAAAGGTTCAAACCCTTATGGTAACTACAATAAATACATGAGTTAACCATCAAATAGGAATATTATTGTACAACAAAAATACAACAAAGATAATTAATAATGAGAAAGAAAAAATTAGAACCTTGACCAATGGACTGTGGAGATTTAAAGACAATGTTTATATACAACTTCAAATTGGTAGCCCCAACTGATAACGTATCTAAGAATGTTATGAATGTATGTGAAAGAGTCATATCATTTGTTATATTGTCTTTTATGTCAAAGTCTTAGTTGGCTAGACATTGTGCTAATTTAGTAGAGTGCCATATCATTTGATTAATGAAGAGGATTTGAAGAAAGTATGTTGATGACATAGTTGATAAGTATGGTATTCAATTGGCACTTGAATGAGTTGGATAGTGATGATGTAATATTGGTTTGATTGTTTACAATTATACAACTCTAGAATGTAATGATTAAGTTTATGTATTCACTGAGCTATACAAGCTAAATTGAGCAATAAGGTGAAACAAGAAGTGTAATATTGCCCAAGATACTATAGTAGCATAAGTGCACCAAGATGGTGTACAAAATTGGGGGTATAAGTAAACCTAAACTTGGAAGAGATGTTTGAGGGTCATCCACTCAAAATGAGAAAATGTGTACAATATATAAATTGTAGTACTTTGATTCAACTTTATAAACTACTAGAGTATTTACACATGAAAAAATAGTTCATACTTTTTTAGAAAACATAACTTAGCTATTTTCGTGTACAACACAAAAGACATAGCTATATTTGGTATTTTGCAAACCACTTTGATAGGATGATAGTTAAGAGTGATATCTAGAAGTTACATAATTTTTTTTGTAATTTTTTGATGAATAATTTTTTTACGAATTATTGAACTAAATACATCCTAAAATTTTGACACCTATTCGTATGTTGAGCATAACTTGCATCAAAATGTAAATTTGAAAAAAAAAGTGTATAGAATCAAGTGTAGAACAATAATATGTAATTTATTTTGAATTTGGTTAATTATATCAAAAGTTATTAAACAAAGGTAGACTTATGTCTAAGAGGGCTATTAGACATTGGTAAAATAATTAAAATCTACAATGTTAATGTTGTCTAGAAATAGAAAAAATTATATGGTTAGAAAGCTACGAAGACATGTGAAATTATGGTGGTGATTTTAGAGATACCCACTTCATAATTAGCAAACTTAATGAAGGAAAAGATGAGAATTCATCAGAGAAGATAAAAAAATGTCTAAAGAAAAAAATGGAAGGAAAATAGTCTCCCAAGCCTTTGGGTCGTTTCCCTAGGCTTTTACCAAGCCATAACCCGATTGGGTTTCTAGGATTCAAATAACCTGATTGGGTTATGAAAATAAAAAAAATGCATTCAAAACCTAATCGGTTCATGAAACCATACTGAGTTTGGAAGAAGTAAAAATTTACTTGTTCAAAACCTGATCGGGTTTTCAAGAAGTAACATTAGGCTTTACTCTGGAGGCCATAAATTTCACATATGGAGTAACCCTTAAGCCATCTCTCTCTCTCTCTCTCTCTCTCTCTCTCTCTCTCTCTCTCTCTCTCTCTAACTTGTTACCCTTAATCCATGTCTCTCTCTAAGTAACCCCTAAACCCCCCCTCTATCACTAACCCCTAATATCTCTCTCCCTCCCCCCTTCTCTTTCTCTCACACACACAAATACACACACTCACTCACTCATTTCAAAAATATCTCTCTTATTAACTCCTAACCTCTCACATTCTCTTACTAACTCCTAATCTCTCTCTCTAACATTTTTCCCATAACATTTTTATCTCTTTGAGTAACCCCTAAATGCATCTCTCTCTCTCTCTCTCTCTCTCTCTCAGTCTCTCTCTCTCACTCTTTCTCTCTCTTATCACCTTCTCTCTCTCACTCTCTCTATCTCTTTCCCACTCTCTCTATCCTATTCCTCCCTCTCTCTCTCCATCACTCCCCCTACTCTCTCTCCATCCTATCCCCTTCTCTCTCTCTCTCTCTCTCTCTCTCTCTCTCTCTCTCTCTCTCCCTCTTCCTATCCCCTACTCTCCCTCTCTCCATCTTATCCCCTTCTCTCCTTCGCCATCACTCACTATCTCTCTTTATCCTATCCCATTATCTCCATCTCTCTCAATCTCTCTATCCATGTCTAATCCCCCCCCTCTCCCCCCCATCTCGCTCTCTACATCGTCTCACTCTCTCCATCCTATCTCCTTTCCCTCTTACTATCTCCTACTATCTCTCCCCATCTTATTCTCCCCCCCCCTCTCTCTACATCTTTATCTCACTCTCTCCATCCTATCTCCTTTACTTCTTAGTATCTCCTACTCTCTCTCTCTCTCTCTCTCTCTCTCTCTCTCTCTCCAACATGTGTTAGGAGTTGGTAAGAGAGAGATATTAGGAGTTATTGAGTGAATGAGTGAGTAACTGAGTGATTGACTGTGTGTGTGTGAGAGAGGTAAGGATTATAAGTTTGATAGAGAGAGGTTAGGAGTTAGTATGAGAATGAGAGAGGTTAAGAGTTAGTAAGTGAGTGAAAGAGATAGAGATTAGGAGTTAGTGAGTGAATGAGTGAGTGAGTTTGAGTGAGTTTGTGTGTGTGTGTGTGTGTGTGTGTGTGTGTGTGTGTGTGTGTGTGTGTGTGTGTGTGTGTGTGTGTGTGTGTGTGTGTGTGTGAGGGAGTGAGGGAGAGAGATACATGAGAGAAAGAGAAAAACTATGATAACACTCTTACCTACCTATTTGTCCATGTTTGGAAAATAATGACTACCTATTTTAGATCATGATTGATTCAAATGGATAGGAAATAAAATATTGATTTCCTAGTATTATTTGAGTTACATTATGTTGTAGATCTCTTCAATATCTTTCTAATATATTTTGAATAAGGTCAATTAGACTCTAGATGTGAAAGTTATGGCTTCCAAAGTAGGGCTTATTTTTATTTCTTCAAAACCTAATCGTGTTTTGAAGATTTTTTCATCTTCATAACCGATTGTGTTTCAAAACCCTATCGAGTTTTTCTTTTAATGTATTTTGTGTAGGCTTGGTAACCAAGCCTAGATGCTTTTTGAAATTTCAAATAACTCAATTAGGTTATTGATGTTTTTTTTTTGTGGTGTCTACTAAATTGTACACCATCTTGATGCACTTACCTAGTATTAACAAAGTAATTCATATATTAACCAAGTACTATATTTCCTCAGTGTAATGCAATGTTCATCGAGTGTGACCTAGAAGAACAAGTTTAGAAAGAAGGAATTTGTGGCCAACTTATGGCTAAAATAAAGAATGTTTGAGAAGGTCAAAGATGAAAGTCAAAGTTTGTTACAAGATCTATGACTGGAAAAATACAATAAAGATTTGATGGTGGAGATTGAGACAAGATAAGGATGAGCACAAAGTTTAATGAATGTTCTATTTTCTAAGTGACTAAGTACAATGAATCTAAGACTGACATATGTGGTTAAGCACCAAAACTTGGAAGAATCTAGAAGCAAAGTGTGTACTATTTAAGGAGAAGTTGGAGCAACTTTTTGGTTGTTGATTGTTGCTGATCAAAATTGTTAAGTTGAAGATTTGTGCAAATTAAAGAGAAGAAAAGGAGCAAGGAGAACTGAGAAAAGTAGAAGGGACATCAAGTAGAGTTAGAGAAAAGTAAAAGCGTGAAGAAGTGAATCATCCAAACAAAGATCAAGAAAGGATCATAGAAGAAGAATAAAGAGCAAAACATATTTTACCATTTTAGGTTCCTTCATGCTCAACAAACATGTATTATTTTTCAATTTTTTTCTTGTCATTGGTCTAGTGTCTTTATCTCCAATAATTTGTGTCGTAGGATGATGTCTTTTGACATATTTAGACAATCTTGGTTGAGCTCTTGTTTCTTCATTTGATCTTTCAATTTCAGAATCATTTTGTACATCTTTGATCTTTCAACATCTCTACTAATCTTAGAATCTAAATGTGCTTCAACTTTATTCTATAACTTGGCTTTTGAATGTAGCTTGGTTCCTAAATGTAACTCGACATTCATAGTATGTGACTTGGTAGTCACTAAAACTTGTTGTTAGTTTGTAGCTTGATTTGTAGCATCTTCTTCAATAGGCACACCTTCATAAGAGTATACAAATGATTTGTATTCTTCTAATTTTTTCATAGCTTCAACCTCATATACTTCTATATATTCATCAAATTTCACATTTACACTTTCCACAACTTTGTTAGTGTTAGTATTTAAACACTTGTAAGCTTTACTTCTTGTGGAATATCTTAGGAATATACCTTCTTCACTTTTTGCATCAAGTTAACCATTCCTAAAATCTTTAAGAATGTAACATTTGCTTCCAAATACCTTAAAGTATTTTACATTGGTGAGTATCCATACCACAGTTCAAAACTTGTTGAATGAGTACCTTTCTTGACTTGTACATGGTTCAAGGTATAGATAGCTACACTTACAACTTCTCTCCAGTATTTCAAAGCAACATTCTTCTCCATCATGAGTGTTCTAGCATAGTCCATTACAAATCTATTCCTCCTTTTAGAAATTCCATTTTGTGGAGGGGTTCTAGGGGTAGATGTCTATTTTTTGATTCTTCTCCCATTACAGAACATCTCAAATTCATTTGATGTGAATTCTCCTCCTCTGTCAGATCTCAAACACTTTAGACTTTTACCTGTTTTCTTTTCAACTATTGCTAGATACCACTTAAACATTTGTAACACATCAGATTTCTTTTTCAGAAACATAACAGTCATCATTCTAGAATAATCATCAACAATCAACACATAATATACTTATCTCCTTTGTATCTTTGTACTTCAATTAGTCCACACAAGTCAGTATGAACAATCTCTAGTATTCCTTTAGAAGTGTAAGTTTTACGCTTAAAACTTGACTTTGTAATCTTGCCCAATTGACATTGTTTGCACATTACATTATCAAGCTTCTTTAACTTAGGCAATCCTCTAACCTTTCTCATGTTACTGATACTAACCAAGTTGTCAAAATTGACATGACATAACCTTTTGTGCCATAGCCATACATCATCAAATTTTACAATTAGACAAGTAGTTTGGTACTGTCAAGACCTTTGATATCATCAAATTCAGTATAACTTAGGGCAGAGGCAATCTCCAACATTGCCAAGTTATGTTCTTTCTTCTTTCTCATATCCTTAGTAGTTGGTGCTCCAATAGGGTCAACATGCTCAGTGGTAATGGTAGATTATACATGACCTCCAAGTCCTCGAAGGTGTAGCTTCATCAAACTTTTTCATCTAGGAAAGTTATCTCTTTTGAGTTTTGGTACTTCTCTTTTTGACATCTTGATCTTTGTGCTTCTAGTACCTTCAAACAAGTCCTCTTAAGCAGATGGCTTTGATACCAATTGTTCGAGTAATTTTAGAATAACTGAGGGGGAGGGGGGGTGGTGAATCAATTATTCAAGGTCTGAATGTATAAACAAAACTTTTCATAGCTTATTGAACCAATAAAACATTCTTCATCATGCATGCATCATAAGATTATGCAATCACTTAAAACTTATAGGTTACTATCAAATCAACTTGCAGAAATGTAAACATGAAACATAACAAATTCATCAACACACTTGACACAATGATTTACATGGAAACCCAATTGGGAAAAACCACTAGCAACATAATATTCTTTTTCACTCTTCTGAAGTGATGCCCTATGAAAGGCCAACCCTATTAAAGGTTACAATACACACTATTAAATGTGACCCTATTAAAGGATTTCAATCATTGTATTAGGAGTGAGCCTTGTTAGAGGACTTTAGACCATTCACTTGGAATGTCACCTGGTTAAAGGATTTACAAATGACTGTTAGGTCAACCTTAATCCAAAGGATTTACCCTAGACTAATATAATTTTTAGAGAGTAACAATAAGTCTTGATCTGATAAAAACTTACAACTTCATTTGTAGATTACAGATCACTATTTTAGTTCTCCATGTTGCTTGGACTTCTTACTTTTCAACTTTGATAGCTTGTTCACCCTTCAAGTATTCATATCCTTAAGCCTTCTTGCTTAATATTCCAATGTAGTCTCTCCTCTTAGGTCATTTGATGAAGCAAAACCATTTCCCACACTTAACCACATTTGCTTCTAACCAACCATCCCTATAAATAGGAAATCAAGATCTTTTGTTGCTCATTCTTCATTGTCTAATTTAGGGTTAGGATGGATTAGGTAGGATACAATGAATCTATTGCACATTCCATATCTCTTCTAGAAACTTCTACTTGAATCCTCTTTGAATTTTCCTAAAAATGGTTTACCTTGAATTCAATGCCACTAGCTCATCAATCTTATCTTTCATCTGGTTCACAAATTCCAAGAAAACAAACTTGTCAGCTTGGATCCATCGAATTCATGATCTTTTAAATAATGCAATTGCTTGACATTATCTAGCTTCTAATACTAAACACATACTACGTTGCTCAACATCCTCTGTGAAATCACTTGGAATGAACTAAAGCTTATTGGTGCTCAACATCAACTAAACTTTACTCAACATCCACTATTTTTCTTGGCATACACTAGAAAGAACTTTTACTTGACTCCAACTAATTTTTTGCTCAGCTTGTATTGACTTTTCTCGACACCTACTATCCACTTGATCAAGCTTGACAGACAACCTTTGCGTAACTTATTCTTATAAACTTTCTTAGTGTAACCAACCTTTGTAACCTTAAGAAGATTATCAATGCATCATGTTATCACTATCTTAACTGATTGTTGTACTTCATTACATAATCATAACTCAACCTTTCCTCTAGGTGCTTTTGTTACATCTTTTGATCAAATCCTCTTCATCAATCAACTAAGTGATAGTACTTAAATGATATAAGTAGTTGTCTTACCAGCAAATAGCAGGTTTGACATCAGTGACAAAACAATGATTGAAACATATTGATCATACTTGTATGTTCTCAACTATTGGCATAAAGTTATTTGCCATTAGTGACAACACTCATCTCACAGTTCTAACCGAGCACTAAGTCATACAGTTCAGACCGAGTGATGACAACTCAGTTCAAACCGAGCACTGAAGACACAGTTCAAACCGAGCGTCGAAGATACAGTCCAAACCGAGTGAAGAAGCACTTAGTGTTAACCGAGTGAAGATGCACTTAGTGTTAACCGAGTAAAGATGCACTCAGTATTAACCGAGTGAGGAAGCACTCAGTGATGACCGAGTGAGGAAGGACTCAGTGATAACTGAGGTCAGGAGGTTAACGAAGAAGTTATTTTCTACTGAGTGACACTATATCTACCGAGTCACCAATGGTTACTGAGTTCCAGGCAATGTTGTATGACTAGTATCAACTGAGCCCCTACCTCTACCGAGTGCATGACGATGCTGAGTAACGTAGTGGATGCCGCGTATCAGAAGGTCATCAAGTCTGTCTGAAGAACTCGAGTTTATTTTACTATTTGGCCGACTCAGTTATATTTTGCTTACTTGTGTTTGGTTGACCTTGCATGAATAATTATTGGAATGGTATATATATGTAATGTATTATATCATTCAAAGAAGATATAGAAGATATAGAATATTGCACAAAAAGAGGGACATAAGATATGATATACGAATTCATCAGCAGTAAAGAATACTCAGCAAGGTCTACAAGGAGCAGAAATGATTTCATCAATCACAGAAGGTGATCTACAATAAAGAATCCAGTCAAGTTGTAAGTTGATATGTTGGTTCATCCTAACAGGTGAATCATTCTTGTAAATCCTTTAACAGGGTAGACTTAACCGTCTTTATTTAAATCTCCTAACAGAGTGCATACTTGTAAAGTATGTTTGTAAATCCTCTAACAAGGTGGATCTAGCAATCCTTTGTGCTCCTAACAGGGCAGATCACCAGAAGTGATCATTGTAAGCCTTAATCGGCCAACTTCATACTGTAGTAACGAAGCTTTGTGGGTATCATCCCCACCCCAGTTTTACTTTCTATTTTGGAAAGTTTCTAGGTCACCAAATCTCTGTGCATATATGGTTTAAATGTTTAATAGTTCTTTTATGCAACAGGCTAGATGAGTGAATGTTGTATATGGTTATTCTGAATTGACTTAAAAGTTTTATTGTTACTGATTCACCCCTCCCCTCACAGTAACCTATTATATCTTGAATATTTCCAACAATTGGTATCAGAGCTTTTTGGTTCTCAGGACAAAGTTTGACAGCTTGAGCAAAGATCTAAGTTATGGAGATATTCAGACTGGAGAAAGTTATTGAAAATGAAAAGTTAGATCTAGAAATGGCCATGGTTCAACTCAAAGAAGCAAAGGAGCATCTTTCTCAATCCCTAAAAACAAGAAAGGAACTTGCAAGACAAATGAATGACCATCACTATGTTGAAGAAAAGATTGAAGATTTGTTAACATCAAGTAGTTCAGAAGAAGTTGACAAGGCAATCAAAGAACTTTTAGAAAAGAATGGATCTCTGCAAGAAGAGGTAAGAAAGCTTAAAAGAGAGCTAGAAATACAGTCAATTAGGCTATGTGAAGTTTTGGAACAAAGAAACAAAGCACAAGAAGAATTGGAAGATAAAAGTCATAAAATTCGTAATCAATCCCATCAACATGAAGACCTTATAGACCAACTCTCTAATACAAATGAAGAAATCAGGATTCTCAGAGTACAAAATGAAAGAATAAGGAATGATTTAAACACTGAAAAGAAAATCAATGAAAGTCTACAGAATGATTTAAGAACTAAGAGACAAATCAATGAAAGCTTGGAAAATGATCTAATCTCTGAAAGGAAAGTCAATGAAAGAATGATGAAATCCCAAGCAGATATGAATCAATTAAATCAACAAAATGAGGAAAATCTTTATAGACATAAAGGTAAAGCCGGTCTTGCTTAGAAGGAAGAAGGTGAATCCTCTAAACAAGGTGAACAAAGGAATCAAAAACCCACTTGTAATCACTGTGGCAAGTTAGGTCATACATCAAAAAAATGCTGGAGCAATGGAAAAGCAAAATTCAATGGTAAATGCTTCAATTGCAATCAGCATGGTCACAAAGCAAATGAGTGCAAAGAAAAACGAAAATTTGAAGGCAACTGTCACAAATGCAAAAAACATGGTCACAAGGCATTCCAATGCAGATCCAAATCATTCAATCTAGTTGAACGACTTGTCAAAGCCATATTTGGATGGGACTACAACACTTGGTGCAGATGTCACTATTGTGGAGAATATGGACATACTGGCATAAATTGTGCAAGACATCACCTAAGGAAGAAGGACACTACTATAAGGTGCTATATATGTACAGAACTTGGTCATATAGCTAGAAATTGCATGAATATAGAAAGAATTGAAGATGAGAAGAAAATCAAAGCAGACAAAATTCGGAAGCAAATGAAGCAACAGTGGATTCCAAAATCTACCGAACAAGATAAGTCAAGCAATGGCAATATCACTCAAGAAATGAGTGACTCCACCATTTTCGATTAATATTCATAAAAGAAAGTATGGAACTACATCCTGCAAGAATTATCCTAAATAGTTCCACAAGAAGAAAGATGATCAGAACAATATTCAGATACACTTTGATCCTAGACTTAATCGAGTTCGGTCGGGTGCAATAAAGTTTTATTTATCGAGTTATATCAATCGAGAAAGGTCGGTTCGTGACCTTACCGAGTTAGGTCGGTACATCAATGTTTTCTTTTGATCATCGAGTTGATAGTATCTACTGAGCAAGTGGATGACAACCTGTCATTTCATCTACCGTCATACTAAGCATTTATGACCATTTTTGTCAAAAAGGGCAAAATTTGATCTCATTCTTCACTACGAACTTTGAGCTAAGTTATCTTCTATGATTCCAAATCAAGCTTAAAGCAATTTCGAGCAAATTTTAAAGGGCAAAGAATTTGTTTAGAATTTATCTTCACTTATCGAGCAGCAATGGCATCCGAAAGTAGTAGCTCCAAGGCAAAGAGAGGCTCAGAAATGCTGGTTAAAGGTGTGGAATGGAAGGCGCCGAACTTCAAATTGGTACTAGCAATTGCAGAATCACTTGATCCTAACGATGCCCAATCTCAAATTCCTCCAAAGGTACTCCTTATAAATAACATTCGCTCTCATTTCAAATGTTACATTCAAGAACTTGGAAACCTAGAAATTGATAATGCCCTAGGAGAAATGAGCGTAGATGGAAATTTGAAACTCGAGCATAAGCATCTTGAAACAAAAGGGTTAACACACATTTCACATTTGCCAAAGAATTTTCAAGTTAAATGGGTTAGGTATGTACTCAGTCGGGTTCACAACGGGCAATTGTGGTTAGAGCAACCAATGCTTATCATAAAGAAAATGATTAACAAGATTACTGGCCTTCCCATGTTGAGCAAAGCTAAGTCTACCAAAACTCTAGGTCGGGAAGAATTGCAAAGGCTAACCCAAGCAGAATGGGATGGTAGAGGACTTAAGCTCAGTACAGTAGCTGACATTGAATTAAGATTTGGTATTCATGTCATTGCTCATAAAATTTACAGTTTGAGCCATCCAAATAGTGTACCTTGTGAAGCAGTAGATTTAGCATATAAGGTAGTAAAGAAGAATG
Organism: Cupressus sempervirens; assembly: GCA_028749045.1. Classification (NCBI taxonomy): domain Eukaryota; kingdom Viridiplantae; phylum Streptophyta; class Pinopsida; order Cupressales; family Cupressaceae; genus Cupressus; species Cupressus sempervirens. Next base: position 772,589,814 of record CM053785.1, on the reverse strand, counting down.
TTGAGTTTGATCTGTCTGAATTGCTTTTGTCTCAATTTAATAAAAATATGGAAAGCATAAGGACTTCAAAGAACAACTCCTGCAAATTCGGTTCACTTTTGATCTATTTATTTTTCTATGTTCAAAAATCTTTTCCATCAAAAGGATCAATAGTATGGAGAAAAGATATTCTCGTTCTTTATCAAATAAATGAGTTCATTGCAGAGTTAGGTGAAAATTTTGATAGTGTTTTGAATAATTACTTTGAAAATTTTAAGGAAAGAATGAACAATAGGTCCCGGATTCCACCTAAACTAGTTGAGGAATACAAAGAAGATGTATGCTTTATGGTAGATTGTGACAAAGTATACATATAGGCAGTCAGGCCCCGAGTTGCATGGGTGAAACCTCTTCCTTATGAGGTCAATATTGATGAAACCAGAGATATCATAGAAGCATTGGTGAATGAACCAGTAGACCCAAAGCAACCAGTCTTTGGAACTTATGATGAAGCTAAGGCCAGAATTGAGCTTCAAATCAAAATCCCTCAGGTCATTAGCAAAGGAAAAAGGAAGATTGCAAAGCTAAAAATAGAAGTTGGTCCTCTGATGATTACTGAAGGGAAAGGAGAAGATGATGAAGAAGAAGAGGAAACTGAGTCAGAAAAAGTAGAGGAGCCTCAACGGAAGAAATGTAAGGTGATTATCACCAAACCTAAAAAGCAAGCTATTATAGTCTTCTCCAGGAGAACAAGACAGGGGAAGAAGGAACCTGTACTTGTCAAGCCTCCACTCACATTTGAGGCAAGGTTGAAGCAATTAGAAAAAGGTGCTAGCTTCACAAACTTCAAAGCATTGAAGTTTGAAACAAGAACAGAATAGGAGAAAATGCAGATTGAGGAACTGGTATTGAGTAAAATAGGAAAATGGAAATACTCTCTGGACGAGATTGCCTCTCAGATCCCTAAAGAGCTATTGGAGAGGTTGTAACCACGATGGGAAATTGCAATCAAGACTGTCAAGGATATCTTTGAGCAAACCCTGAAAAATCTCCTGCCGAGTCTCACTGATGCAGAGGTGAAGAAATCACTGAAAGATCACGAAGGTAATATGATGATTAGATTCCACACTTTTTTGATACTAATCAAAGACATTGATCATGTTGTAAATGATGCAACAAACATGTGGAAACATATCTATCATCTACATAAATCCAGTGAGGATATTGTTGAAATCAAGGACAATGACAACAGTGATGATGATGATATTGAAGATATTCCAGGGGATCTGCATTCAATGATGATAAATGTTGAGGAAGAAGACAAGGAAGATGAAATGGAGGAAGAAGACAAGGAATGTGAAATGGAGGAAGAAGAAGCTGAACAAGCTAAGGAGGAAGATGATCTTGTAAAAATTGCAGCCAAAGTCATTGCATCTCTTCCTCACTCTCCACCTAAAGCAACTACATCAACTGTGGAGATAGCTTCTACTGGTGAGATTGTGTGCACAATAGCCTCATCAATTGCTCAATCTTCACCTGTCTCCTCTCAGCTCTGGGTACCATCTATGCAAGTGTCTACCACTTCATTAACCGAGCTGTAGCCATCTTCATTGATCGAGTCATCATCAGCTACAACAGTAAGTTCATCAAGCATATCAACTTCTACTGCAGAGTGTACAGTAAATGTACCCACTAGTACTTCAATTTTGACAATTTCATCTGCTCCAATTTTTGCATCTGTTAGTTCTCCCATTCCAACCTGTACATCAATCTTGGGAGGAACATCAATTTTTGATACTGTTAGCACTTCTCTCAGTCTTCCTCTAGTTAGTCCTATTCCAGTTTTGTCAGCTAGTCCAGCCTCATCAACTATTGTTTCATTTTCAAAGGGAAAAGGTGAAGTCACTACAGGAAAAGAAAAGAGATACATGTTTTCCAGCAAGGCAGTGGATGAGGAAATAGACTTGGATAAGGACATTGTGATTCCTAAGATAGATCTGGATAATGCATCAGTCGATGAAATGAGAATGATCAGTCAGCTATTAGATCAGAAGGCAAGGCAAAAACAACTGAGGCATGAGAGAGACCAGGAATATAGTATTATTGAAAGTGCTAAGAATATTCTAACAGAGGCTATAGGTGTTGAAGTAGATTCTACTCAACACATTTTGATTTAGTTAGAAGAGGCTGTATATAAATTTAATGAGGATACCTCCGGCCAAGAAAAATTGATTGAAAAGGCAGAGAAGAAATTTGACAATAAGATGCTTGAGCACATTTCTTAGCATATTGCATTAAAATAGGTAGAATTGTCTACAATTTTGAGTAATTTTGAACATTCTTTTAATAGTGTAACTTCACTTTTTGGCAAACTTTGTGATGCTACCAAGTATACTAAGGAAATCAAAGAAAAGTTGAATAAAATTGATGAGGATATGAAGGTCAGTGCCCAAATGTTGTAGCTTGACCACAGTTCAAGTTCATCCCATCATCTCAAAATAAGATTTTTGTCAGAGAAACAGGCAGAATTATTGAGAGAGGAAGCAAGGATCAGGTGTACTCTGATTGAAATCCAAAATATGATCCTTTCTGTCATGGACACAATGCAGAAGCATATTGCCCATTCCAAACCATTGATTCATGACAAAAACTTCTCAATTGCAGATCATATGATTGAACTCTCTACAGAAGTTCAAATAGCACTCTCCACCAGCAAACTTTTGCAAAAAAATTGGGATAAGACATTGGCTCTTATTCTCAAGGTAAATTTTGAGTTTATCTCTCATTTTGGAATCTCTGTGTAAATATATATTGTTTATTTTGGCATTATTGTCAAAAAGGGGGAGATAACACACTCCAAGAGATAATTGTGAAAGAGATATGTGTAAATTGTGCATATTGTATGGGGGAGATACATGTAAGAAAGATATGTGTAATAAGACTTGCAAAGATCAATTTTGAAAATTTAGAACTGTATGTCAATTTTTGCACATAAACTTTGAATCATAATTGTTTTTGTCACTAATGCCAAAGGGGGAGATTGTTGGCATAAAGTTATTTTCTATTAGTGACAACACTCATCTCACAGTTCTAATCGAGCACTGAGTAATACAATTCAGACCAAGTGATGGCAACTCAGTTCAAACCGAGCACTAAAGACACAGTTCAAACTGAGCGTGAAAGATACAGTCCAAACCGAGTGAAGAAGCACTTAGTGTTAACAGAGTGAAGATGCACTGAGTGTTAACCAAGTAAAGATGTACTCAGTATTAACCGAGTGAGGAAGCACTCAGTGATGACCAAGTGAGGAAGGACTCAGTGATAACCAAGCTCAGGAGGTTAATGAAGAAGTTAGTTTCTACCGAGTGACACTATATCTACCGAGTCACCAATGGTTATCGAGTTCCAAGCAACGTTGTATGACTAGTATGAACCGAGCCCCTACCTCTACCGAGTGCATGATGATGCTAAGTAATGTAGTGGATGTCGCGTATTAGAGGGTCATCAAGTCTATCTGAAGAACCCGAGTTTATTTTACTATTTGGCTGACTCAGTTATATTTTGCTTACTTGTGTTTGGTCGACCTTGCATGAATAATTATTGGAATGGTATACATATGTAATGTATTATATCATTTAAAGAAGATATAGAAGATATAGAATATTGCACAAAAAGAGGGACATAAGATATGATATACGAATTCATCAGCAGTAAAGAATACTCAGCAAGGTCTACAAGGAGCAGAAATGATTTCATCAATCACAGAAGGTGATCTACAATAAAGAATCCAGTCAAGTTGTAAGTTGATATGTTGGTTCATCCTAACAGGTGAATCATTCTTGTAAATCCTTTAACATGGTAGACTTAATCGTCTTTATTCAAATCTCCTAACAGAGTGCATACTTGTAAAGTATGTTTGTAAATCCTCTAATAAGGTGGATCTAGCAATCCTCTGTGCTCCTAACAGGGCAGATCACTAGAAGTGATCATTGTAAGCCTTAACCGGTCAACTTCATACTGTAGTAACGAAGCTTTGTGGGTATCATCCCCACCCCAGTTTTACTTTCTATTTTGGAAGGTTTTTGGGTCACCAAATCTCTGTGCATATATGGTTTAAATGTTTAATAGTTCTTTTATGCAGCAGGCTAGATGAGTGAATGTTGTATATGGTTATTCTGAATTGACTTAAAAGTTTTATTGTTACTGATTCACCCCTCCCCTCTCAGTAACCTATTATATCTTGAATATTTCCAACACTCAACAATCTCCCTCTTTGATGGTCTTCTTCAATCTGATCTCAACAATTTCCCTCTTTTATTGTTTTCAATCTATTTTCAACACTAGATTTAATCTTTGTTACATGATACAATTTCATTTTTTTAAATACAAGATTAATTTCGAAATGGGGGCTTGACTAAGTTAAGCCCATTCCCTAAATAATTTCCCCTTCTCTCTTGTGCACAAGTATAATTTTGATAGCTAGATACAACTCTAGATCTCAGTGCCCATGTATAAGTGCTTCCCAAATCCATATTCCATTATAAGTTTTGACACTATTAGGTATTGGTTGAGGTAAAACTATACCCCAATCTCAATAAATGTAGAATTTAGTGGTAGATTTGGGAATCCTAACAATAGATTTATAGAACTTAGTTCAAATTTATAAGTTTGGAATCCCTAAGTATAGGTGAAATTTAACTTCTACCCTATAATGCCCTACCCAAGGATCCTTGGAACAAGGATTCAATACAAGCCAAGATAATTATTATTTTTAAACAAGTATGAATGTACATGACACTCAACATACAAGGATCACAAAGATTACAACAGAAGACTTAACCACAACCCTGACAATCAATGAATCTCCAAATGCCACTACCAAATTGACACACATAAACTAAGGAATAAAAAACAAAGACAACAATAGAACAAAGAATCTAAGATCTATCAAAGCATGGAAAATTAAGCAAACCCAAAGGGTACTTAAAACACCAAAAAGTGATTTGTGAAAACCAGTGGAGATGCCCCTTATTTTTCATGTGAGGACAATAGCAGACATAAATCTCATGTGAGGAAGTACAACATGCCACATGATAAACTACATTTCGCATGAGGAAATGCACCGAACAATAGAAGGAAATACTTGGCTCAACAACCAAAATACCCAAAACTAGTGTAGGTTTTCACATGAGAAAGTACCAAGAGCTGCACGAGAAAACCCAACACACCACACAAACTTTTGCACTCTCATGCAAGAAAGTACAATTTCACATGAGATTCCAAAATAGTAAGTTAGGAAACAAGAAGTTAAAAATAAAGGAAATGAATTTCCTCCACATTAGGAAGTATTGGATTGACAAATCGAGGCATAGAAATTGGAATACTATAATTGTGAGATGGAACTACAACAACCATCTAAGACATAAGAGTAAAAGAACGTACTAAATGCAACATCACAATGAACTAAAACAACCAAACTAAGTGTGCAGTTCCTCCCAACCATAATGGCATCATGAGACCTCGAAGGACCTAGCCATCCCTTGTACATAACATCCCAAACTGCCAACTAGATAGTCAAAGTTGTCTTATAAGGATTTCACTACTAAAGCATAATAACATCATAAGAATAGGAAATCTAACATGCTAATTAAAGCAATAGATAATCCAACCAAGCAGATAACATCATCTAATCATATGCTAAACATCATAGAAAGGAAATGCGTCAATACTAACATCATCTAAACATGATATAAAAGCATTCCAATGAAATCATAAATCACAAGAAAACATACTTTGTAACTTAAAGTACTAAGTGAAAACATCCAACAATGGTCACACTAGGACAATAGACCGACTCTGTACGCCATCCCCAATAGTGGAATAGATAGATATGCCTTTCAACCATGTGATACCCATAGGTCCACTCTCATCGTGTTGATGGAGATAATGATCCAACTAAAAACACACATAAAGAAAACCTTTATCAATAACACTCACACTAGACAATAATGATGATTGAAACAAAGAACATGAGACAATGCAAGTACTATAGGTCCTGTCAAACACTCTATGGCTAACTATGTAGGGGCTATAATGGAGAGTAATGCACTTGGTACTCCCAAGATAAATCAAATGTGGAAAAAATCTCAAGGAACTCCCTTGGAGGCCATCAGACTTATGTGGACACTCACTCAAGGGTCTCCCTTGAAGGCTAACACACAATATCCTCAGAGTTAAACCAAAGGACAAAACCTTTTTATTATCTTAGTTTTATTACCTAGTAATTTAATTAGTTATCAATTATTTAGAAACTCCTTCACACTGACTCTCTAGGAAATGGTCGTCAAGGTTGCGAGAGAAGCCCTCCACTACCTACCCTACATATCCATGCTCATCAGATGATGAGTGCCCATAGGCATGCATATTCCCAACCCAAACCCAATGAATATAACTCCAACAGAACACAACTAGGAGATCGAGCCTTGCAAGTCACCTGACAAATGCATGTGCATATGTGCTTGTGTGGCGCACTAGCATCATGAAGGTCATAAAATAAGGGTTGGATGACAACACAAGGAAAATATCACTCAACAAAAAATAGTTTGGGAGGATAGACACAACATGCATCCCAATGCAACAATAAAAGTGCAAAAATGGTTTGACTGACATCCAAATGGATAATCAGGTCCATGACCAACATCATGCCAAGAAAACTTGAGAAAATATAGCAACACACAAAATGATGTAAAAACCCAAAAATTGGAAAACTTTGAAATAAAAAATCCATTTGGTCTTTGGGCAAAAAAACCTTGAAAATCCAATAAAATTTGGGTTCGAACACCACATACAAAAATGGTCAGCATAATGGTATAAAACCCCAAACCCTCATCCTAAAAAATAGAAAAATGTTCATACCTGACCAACTGGACAAAACGAAAAAACAAAAATGGAGGGAAACACTAGTTCTCAACCTCCAAACAAACAACTACTAGAAACATATATAGAAACTAAGCTGAAATAAGAAAATGGGAGAGCCCTACTGGATAGCCAAAAGGGCTAAGAAAAAAAAAACTAGGTCAAATAAATAACCCACAGATACAACCAAAAATAATGACAAAGCAAGGTCTCCCTGAACTAGATCCAATGAGTCCATCCTTGTGAAGATCCCACACCGTAGTTCCCACAATTAACAGAAAACCAATCCTTTAGAAAAAGCTCTCAATTTTCCAAATTACAAAAGTGAGAAGTGAGGAATTACATTCCTCTTTCAATACTTATTCACTTTTCAAGTGAATAATCAATTAGGGTAAATAACCAATTAGACTAGCTAGACTCTGAATCAACCCAAATGAAAACACACTATTCCTAGTAATAGGAATTCATCTATGTCAAAGCTACCATAAATTAAAATTCAATTAAATAAAGCCTGAAAAGTCTAAAACCAAAATCACTAAAGGCCTTAACAACTTTGTGACAATGCAAAACTCTCAATGCAGACACACTCACTAGTCTAATCACATAATGCAAATGAGTCTAGATTTAACAAATCACCAAAAGGTTTTAATTTAACAATTAAGAGAAACATTGACCATATAGGGACAACATTGGTAAAATATGAATAGCTGAATTACTAACTCCATGTGCCACTGCCAGGGATATAAATCCTACACAATAAAACACATGATCAAGTGCAAATGCATATTATAACATAGCTGAAGCAATAAATTCATTAAATAAATAATTTAACCATTTATTCCATTATACCAAAATAATCCATTTACATCACTCACATTTGCATAAAGCTTAATGAAACAAGAATGAAGTAAATCGTAATAGCATAAAGCCACATATAACCAAATCAAAGATATGTCAAAAATACTAAATAACCAGATACCATCATAGACCTACTATCATCTAAAAATGGCATCAACATGAAAATATGATAAACTGAACAACATAATAGTATAGCATCTATGATACTAAAATCAAAGTATAACATCTGACCCTTTGGTCATCACAAAAGTAACATAACAAGAGTATCAAGTATCTCTCAAATCAAAATATAACAAGGTATAGACTGCAAACACGAGATACACTACATACCCACAAAGTTAAAGTGTACCTATCTTAGAAACAAGAGTTTCTCAGGTCAAATTTGAAGGTCTTAGGTGGTCCAATCAAGAAAATAGGTAATTCTGAGGCTATGATAGGAAGAACATTAGTCTTTGAGTATCTCACATCCTCTCATTGTTTACGTGCACACATTCCTATCACAATTATTTGCTATAATTTCACAGATTATATTCCTCTCTTTCATTTTATTTATGACTCCTTTTAGGGAAATGAAGGTCCATCCAAGACTCTATATTGTGAAAATAAAAAATTGGAATCTTACCATGGGCTAATGAAGTTTCCTTTTTTCCAAGGTCATATATATTGCTAAATATAAATAGACTTTACTAAATAATATATCCTATATTTTTTCACCATTTTGTTTGTTATAGTTGTAAAACTATCCTCTAATGTAAAGTACCTCATCACATAAAGACATACCATAAAGAGGGGGAAGGGAAGAGTGATCATACCCATTACCATTCACCATAATTACTGGTTTCTAACCCTTCTACAAAAAATTATTCATGAAGTTGTTATAATCTCTTACACTCTTCCTCTCAATCTTATCCCAATCATACTTGATCCCTATCACCACAACATCACATAAAAATTCAATTTTCTGATGGCCACATTACCCTTAAGCTAGAAGTTAACAAATTTCATGGAGAGGAAACTATTAAAACCCATAATATTTTGAATGTAATCAATCATAACATATTTTTAAAACTTTTCCTACAGTTCAATATTTCACATTAACTCCTTATAGTCACTTAGCTCCACCTTCTTCAAAGACCCACTGATAAAATAAACTTCCTTGAAGTTGATATGGGTCTCTTTCATTGTCATGCTAGTAGGCCCTCTATGACTTAAAACATAATAAAATGGGAAATCATTTATTTTTCTCTTTATAAATAGGAGAAAAATCTTCTTGAACAAGGAAATATGACCACTTTGAGTTAATTCCTTTTTAAAATGTCTATTAATAATGGTTTAAATGTCCATATTTCTTACAAAATAATCTTCTAGATACTTTAAGTTACAATTGCCTTTAGCTAGGGGATGTAAATAACAAAAGATTAATAAAACCCAAAATGTATTATAAATTATGTATATAAAAAAAATTGATAGTAAGAAATATTAAAGATATTTAAATATACACAAACAGTGAAGAGACATCTAGTAATTGCATGACATAGAAAATATACATGTTTATGAATTTTAAAAATTAAAAATTAATGAAAATTTCAACATGACTTATGATGAAACATATGCATTATATTGTTACTCAAACGATATAGACCTCAATTTTTTTTATGTTACTTGATGAAATCCTCTATAGATTACTAATGCAAATTAATAGAAGATTGTCATTGTTGACAAATCACATAAGGAAAATAAAAAAGAAGATCTATATGTGAACAAATAAGTCTTATCAAAGAATTAAGGTCACTATCAAAAAAGGTAAGAAAGAGAGTTATTAGTGCACATGATATCAATTAAAAAAAAAAAAGGTACAAAGATAACATTATTGGAACAAATGAGAGCTATCGGTAAATGAAATAATATTTTGACAAATCAAAGGTACAATCATTAGAAAAAAAGATTCACTGGATCAATAAAAATGGCAAAAGGAAGAAAATGTATTAAATAATAATTCAAGATAGTTAATAGGTATAGGAAAAGATATATTTGTTAGAGTGAGGTTTTTGTTGCACCAAAAGACCGATCTGATAATGCCTAATACAATCACTCAACTCATAGTACATAGGAGGCAGTTGAGCCCTTGTCAAAAATCTTGAGGGGATGCTAAACATTTTCCCAATAATCTCCCTCTCAATGTTACCTAAGGGTCTAAGGATTTGAACCTGTGAACAATCTCTAATACCACTTGTTAGAGTGGGGTTTCTATTGCACCAAAAGAGTGATCTATTAATGCCTGATACAACCACTTAACTCAAAGTACACATGATTTAGTTAAGCCATTGTCACAAATCCTAAGGGAAGCGCTAAACATTTTACCAAATTTTTTTGTACAAATATTGAGGAGAAGTGAATGAATGGAAATAATTTTTTATCAAGATGAGAAAGAAAACAACCAATGATGACATCCAAAGTCAAAATGGTTTATGAAATATTCAAGAAGACATATTATAGAACCATAATTAGATTTAAGGAATTGTTAAGGATGAGAGAAGATATAAGAATGATCAGGAGAGAAATGTATGTGGTGTGTATGTGTGTGAAGATTTTGTGCAATACCAAAAATTAGAGAGTGGAGAACATAGGGATTGCATAATAGAGGAGTACAACAAGATCCAACAACCTTTAGGAGAATGCAATTAAAGGTCAAAATCCTATTGACTTATTCCTAATAGTTTAGCAACAAGATTGTGAAATCCCTTAACTAGGAAGTATTTAACAAGAATTAGAAGTTCTAAAATGAACTTATTGTAATTTCCTTAATTGGGTGAGTATTGTATAAGTGGGATAAAATATTTTAACAAAGTAGTCTTTAATATGACTCTATATACTTCTAATAGGGTGTCAATCACTCCTAATAGGGTGAAGTCATTCAAAAAATGATATTTATGTAAAGCTCTTAACTGGGCACATTATTACTAAAGTGATGAGTTATGGGTACCATACCCACTACATTTTTTTCCCTCTCTAACCAAGGGTTTGTTGTGAGACCAAAACATTGTGTTAAGTAATATGCATGTGAATGTTTATGTTTCATGTGAAAAATTTAGATTTTAGTAATAGGATGTTACCCACATTTTGAATTGGTTCACTTGATTTTTCATGGTCTTCATAAAAGAGTTCTTTCAAAGGTCTTGAACCTCAAAATTGAGCCAATCAGTTCAAAGTTCAAAGGTTCAAAGTTATCCTCATCTCATCATGGGAGGTTTTGTTACTTTTTGTCATGTTGAACCCAAACCTTGAACCTAAAATTTTGAACCAATTGGTTCAAGGTTCAAAGGTTCATCTTGTGTATTAATATGTATATGACATGAAATTTTTTCTTTGCTAGCCAACTTTGGTACTTTTGCTTGAAGTCAAACTTTGAAATCCTTAATGGGCTAGTTCAAATTTAGAGTTCTAAGTCATTTTTGTATCTATTTTTGGTGAGCATTATGTCCCAATATATTCTTGGTGGAACGAACTTGAATCTTGAACTGATCATTTTATGGTTTGAGAGTTCAAAGTTCATAAGCTAAAGATCTAGCTACCCATAAACACGTGGAAACATAGAGGTACTTGACAATTCCAAAAAAGATGAAAAGAAGTACATTAAATGACAATTGTTAAAGATGATGGGGGGAGGAAAAATTAGTATGTGGAGATGTAAGATACCCTGTCATATCGATAATTTCCCCCTATCATTTAGTGAATTTTTCCTCTAGATTTGTGCTTTTATAAAATCCCTTTTCTAGTTATCCTGCCATGATTACATGAGGTAAACACTTTGTACTTTTCTAGAGCTAAAAGGAGGTGACAAGTTAATGTTTTCATCAAAAGACTTTTGTGCATTTTAGTGTAGTGAGTCTAATTTTATTTTCCAAAATTCCTATTTTCATTTTCTTTTCTGGAAAAACAAGCTTGTTAGGTTTCTTTCCTTTCCTTTTCTTAATTGAATGTGAGTTTTAAAATCTACAATTATCCCATGGCTTCTTCTTGCCCCAAATTTCCAAAAGAAAAGAAACCCATACCCTTAACAAGCTTCCTTCTAGAATTAGGAGACATTACACTTGTAGATGTGGAAATTGAAAGGGTTGTGTCAATATTGAAAAATCCATACTTGGGTCTACTGGTGAAAGGGCATCTGTAGCAATTTGATACAAGATTGGGGTTTCTTGAGGCCATTCTTTATTTTGAAGAGGTCCTTGAATGTAGGGAAAAGTATGATGCCACACAAAAGTGTATAAGAACCCATAACTATGAAGTCCTAGTGTATGTGAATTGTGTCACAGTCATAAGTGCTTTGAGAATCCCACCCAAGGAAGTATATGAAGAATGGAAAGTTATCCTTTCCTACTCCTAGTTCAACATAAATGCCAAGGATTTCATCAATGTCACTACCAAGAATTGGTTATTAAAACTAGAAAAGGGTGGGTCACAACTACCTAGGCCTTTGACCTGAAAGCATATGATCCCAAAAATAAGAGATGTCATCATTCTATAAAAAAAAAAAAGGGAATGGACATGCTTTCCGTTGGGATTCTAGATGAGGATAAATATATTTGCTGGGCAGAAATAATAGAAGATAGATTGCATGAAGAACTTTCACAAATGTCTAGAATTGTGGGTTTTTATATGTCATCCTACTTGTTTTATATTCTAGCTTGCTATAGGGAATGAGAGGGTTTTCCTCATCAAGTTTGGATTGATAATGTGACCATTTATAACTATTATCCCCTACTTTAAAAAAAGGAACCCTAAATATTTTAGAAGGGTGGAAGATACTTTTCTAGCCAGATTGGTTTTTGAACTTTAGGAAAAAATAGACAATTATTAGATGAAGCAGCTCAATTGATCACAATCTATGGTAGTTCCTTATCTAGTTCCCTAATTCACATATTTGAGAATTGGTGGGTACTAGGGTAAACCCCCAAAACTACTTAGACTGATATGTGTTGATTAAAGTATGTTGACAAGTTGTAGATATAGATAAAAATTGCAAAGCTAGGAGAGGCTCCAGATACACTTTCCCCTTGAGCTGGGCCACTATCATTGCAAAAGCATTCAAGATTATTTCAATCTGGAGTGTGAACTAAAAACTATGACCTTGAAGGCCTATTTGGCTCGATCCTAGTTTGATAGTAAGGGTTTTTCACAGTCTCAATTTGAATGAAATCCCTCCTTTGCCCATGAACCTTAAGTCGAAGATTACTGGGCTGATTGTGAAAAAGATTTAAAAGTAAGGAAAAGATAGTGGTCTAGGTTCAATTTGAGATAAATTATGGAATCTAGGTTGTAGATGGACACCATCGGTGTTGAATAAGAGTAGAATGAGGAAGTGGTTGACTCAAAATTTATTGAACAAGTCAAAGCTTTCCATATAGCTAAACTAGATTGGAGAAGACCAAAAGAGGGTGAACTTCAAAATAAAACCCTCCTTGTCATTGATATAACTTAAAAGTGGTTCAAAGAAAAGAAAAATTCAAGTTTGGAATAAGTAGAATAGGGCCCCTAGATAGGCTTGACTAGTTCCATCCTTGCATTGCATCCTTCTCATACTGATAAAGTTGTCCCATGTCATTCTATCAGTGAACAAGAACTTGAACCCCCTATTTGAAAGCAAGTTCAAGTTCAATCTTCTCCCAGGTTACCCATTTATACTACCATAGAAAGAAGGCACAATAAATCGTGATTGACTTGTATAAAAGGGAAGACTAGAGTGACATCCTAGGAGCCATGGACTAAGGGAACAATCATGCAAGTAATGGTGCTAACACTTTGAGTTCATTAGCTATTGGAAATCCTTCAAAATTTCCAAAAGTAGTTCCTCTACACCCAATTTGTTAGATTTATCCATCAACAAAAAGAGAAGCATAGTTCAAGTGACCGTAAAATAAGATAAGAAAGAGTTTAGGTAAAATACCAAAGAGAAAAAACCCCAAATTTCAAGCTAGGTTGGAGTTGGATGAGAAAACATGGCACTGGATTGTTGATCTTTACAAACCCACTAGTGAAAAAAGACATGATGAGAGCATGCTACAGGATTACTTCATTGAGAGGACTGATTTTGGACTTGCAACCAAAGTTGCAAACATGAAGATTTATTATATAAGCAACCAAAAGATTGAGGACATGATTTGGAAGGATTGGAAGGAAAAGAGGGAATTGAAGTAGTCCATGAAGTTGATGGTTGAATACATCCATGTTCTCCAAAACCATTATTCCATAGTACTATTGGATGCTACCTCTCTGATTGATGTCACATCCCTTTCAAACTAGAAATTTTTGGACCAAATGAAAAGAGACAAGTTCGTTGCTCAAGTATTCAACAACTAGGTAAATATAGTGACAACTCATGGAGTTAATTATATATCCAACTTCGTAGAGACCAAAGGGTGGGGAAAAAGATAATGGATGAATTATAATAACATCTCAATGCATGGGAAGAAAATAGAGTGAAGTGGGAGGAATATTCCATACACATCAGCGAGGTTCAAACTTATAACATAGCCAAGTTTTTGGTAAAAAAAACTAATGCTAGAGTTGATGCTAATTTCTTGTTCATGGCTAGAGATAACCTAGAGCACAAAGGGACATAGTAATCAAGAAGAGCCTAGATAAATGCTCTAAGTTTCTAAAAGAGATGGAGGGTCTCAAAGAAATCCTAAAAAATGAAATAAAATGTATTTGATGTTAGGATCATGGAGAATGAAGATTGTCCAGATTAAGGAACCAAAGAAGTGGTGACTTCCTTTCAAGATAAAATGAAGATTATAAAGGAAATCAAGGACATTGTAGTAAAGGATTTCAGAACTATTGCATAGGCTGATTCCATGATGGTTATCTGTTGAGATCACCTGGAAGCACATGAAAGAAATATGGAGCATATCCATAGGGTGATGACTATGGAAGTTGAGGTAGGAGCATTTGGGTGTACCATAATAGAAAGAGATGATCGAGTTCATGAAAACACATAAAGAGTGGAAAGAATCTAGTGGATGACTTCTTGGAGTCTAAAATCAAAATATTGGTCCATCTCTCCTAGCTAGAAATTAGATAGGACTTAGGGGTTGTTACCAAAAATCATACTTTAGTTTTTATTTAGTCTTTTTAAAATCTATGTATAAAACATGTTGGTTTATCAACTTTGGTGTGAGTTAGTTTTAAAAACTAAATTTGGAAGCCATCTATGGCTATATTACTGTAATTTTATGACTTTGAGAGGGATGGCTCTCTATACACTCGTCTTATAGTTATCTTTGAAACTATTTTTGGTGATATCATTTTCTATGCCATTTTAAGTTTAATGATAAATGTGACAAATCAGATGGTTTCTCATTTTAGATTTGTATTCATATGTGATCTTATGGTTACTAGTGGCATTGGAATTTTGACTTCATATGAAATGAAATTGTGTACTACAACAATCTATTTTTATTTTTGAATGGAAAATGGTATATGTACATTTTTATGTTATTTAGCTTGATCTCTTTATATAAGTTTTCTTGATAGTAAGTCATGTGGCTTATTTAAAGACAATCAATTCATTTTGCACATTCGTACATGTTTATGGAAGGGTATTTTAAAAAGTCCTTAATTTCTAATTGGTTAAAAGAACACATTTAGAATTATTCTTTTAAAATAAAGACCACTTACCAAATCATTTTAGAAGGGAGCTATGTAATGCCTCACCTGGAGATCCTTGGAATAAGGATACATAAAAGCCAATATATTTTATTTTAAATAAGTATGAATGCATATGACCACCAACATACAAGGATCACAAAGATCACAATGAAAGACTTAACCATCAATCCCAACTACCAATGAATCTCCAAATGCCACTACTAACTAACATGCTCAAACTAAAAGATGAAAACCAAAGATGACAATAAAACATATAATCTTTGAACTATCGAAGCCTAGAAATACTAGCAATCCAAAAGGGTACTTGAAACACCAAATTGAATTCTTCAAAAAATAGTAGAGATGGCCCCTATTCTTTGCACGAGAAAACACAACTAAGAGTCTCATGTGAGGAAGTACACATTCGTGCAATGAAGTTCACCATGCCATGCAAGGATCTTCCCTCTCATGTGAGGGAATGCTTTGCTTAGCCAAAAAATTCCCTCCATATTGATGTCAAGGTTCACATGAGGGAATGCACACACCTACTTGAGGAAGTGCAAAGTCTGGCATAGGAGAGAGTAT
Organism: Cupressus sempervirens; assembly: GCA_028749045.1. Taxonomy (NCBI): domain Eukaryota; kingdom Viridiplantae; phylum Streptophyta; class Pinopsida; order Cupressales; family Cupressaceae; genus Cupressus; species Cupressus sempervirens. Next base: position 772,573,830 of record CM053785.1, on the reverse strand, counting down.
AATCTCATGCGAATCTCCTCTGTACTTCATGTGAGAGAATTCCTTTTGGCATGAGAGAATATATTCTCATGTGAGAAAGCACTTCTCCATCGTGAGGGAGTATAATAACAACAAGGAAAACTAAAGATGAACAACCAAGAAATAATAATTCCTCCACATTGGGGAGCACTAGATCCAAAAATTGAGTCTTGGACACTCGAACACCATAAAAACAAGATGAAAAGAGTAGTAAGATGGAACACGCAACTAAACATCTAAAACATAGCAATATAAGGAAATATATTGGAAGCAACGCCACAATGTACAAAAAAAATACACTATTGCATAGTTCCTCCCAACCATAATAGCATCATGAGACCTCGAAGGTCCTAGCCATCTCTCGTGCATAACATCCCAAATTGCCAACCAAATAGTTGTAGTTGTCTTATGAGGGTGTCACTAATAAAACATAATAACATCATAAGAACAAGGAAATCTAACTTTCTAATCCAATAAGTAATAGATACTCCAACTAAGTAAATCACATCATCTAATCATATGCTAAAAATCATAATATAGGAATGTGTAAAATAACTAACATCATCTAAACATGATATCCAAGCATTCCAATGAAAGCATAAATCACAAGGAAGCATACTTTGAAATCCAAAATATACCAAGTGAAACATCAAGCAATAGATGGACTAGAATAATAGACCATCTCTGTACACCTATCCTTAGTAGTGGTATAAGTAGCTATGCCTCCCAACCACGTGGAAACCATAGGTCCACTTACTCTGTGCTAATGGACATAATGATCCAACCATAAATACACATAAAGAAAATGTCCATGGCTAAAACCACACCAGAAAGCAAAGATGATTGAAACCGAGATCATGATACAATGCAAGTACAATAGGTCTTGGTTAGACACTCAATGGGTAACTATGTAGGGACTCACCTAGAGGGGAAATCACTTGGCATCAGAAGCCCAAGCTAGCATTGTGCAGAATTAACTTCCCAACATAAGGCTCTTGCACTGTGTCCTCAAACTTAATTGGGTGCTCACACATTTTATTATCTTAAATTTATTATCTAGTAATTTATTTAGTTATCAATTAATTAAGTCTTCTTTCTACCAACCTGGGAATAGTCACCAAGGTTGTGGTAGAAGTCCCTCCATGAAGCTACCATATCCTACCCATACGCATCCAATGATGAGCACCCGTAAGCATGCATATTCCCAACCCAACCCCAATGAACATAACTCAATCGAATTACAAATGGGAAATCAGGCCTTACAAGTCACCTGACAAATGCATGTGGATGTGTTTGTGTGTGGGCACACCACCATCATGAAGATCATAAAACAAGGCTGGATGAGAACACAACACAAATAACAATCAATCAAAACCAAGCTCAAGAGTATGGATATGGCATGCATCCCAATGCAACATAAAGATGCAATAGTGGTCTAACCAACATCCTACATATAATCCAAGTCCACGACCAACATCATGCCAAGAAAACTTGAGAAAAATGAGTAACACACAAATCAAGGTAAAAACCTCAAAACTCAAAAACTTTGAAAATAAAACCCGTTTGGTCTTAGGGCACAAAATCCACAAAAATCTAATAAAATTTAGGTTTGAACATCGTATGCAAAAATAACCAACATAAAAATGTGAAACCCCAAACCCTCATCTTGAAAATTAGGAAAACATTCATACCTGACCAACTAGGTAGAACTAACAATCAAAATCAAAGGGAAACACTAGTTCTCATCCTCCTAACATACAACTACGAGAAATGAAAGCATAAATGGAGCTGAAACATGAAAATGGAAAAGCCCTACCTGACAGCCAAAAGGGCTAAAAAAAAAATCAGCTAGATAAAATAAATATCTCAAGGAAGCTTTTGAATGTTGTGAACACCTAAGGTCTCCCCAAGCTGAATGCAATGAGATAGACCTCACGAAGATCTGATGCCCATAGCTCTCACATTGAATAGAACCAAAAGAAGATTTTGGAAAAAACTCTCAAATTCCTAATTTCCAGAGGTGAGAAGTGAGGAATTGATTTCCTCTTTGGATACTTGATGCAAAGTGTTCCCTTAATACCATATAATAGAAACAATGAACAACAACAAATGTGAGAATAAAATATGGACTTCTTATTTACATTGCAAATGCTGAATTACAGAATTCATAAGTACAATATCCTAACCCACATGGGTGCCTTCAGTACAAGAATTTGGAAGATAGGTTGTGAACTATCACCCCCAGAGTTGTCCTAGACAATATTCAGGCCTTTCTTAAATAAGCAATTATATGCGACTCAAAAAGGTTCTAGATGCTCAAACTTAATACCTAGTGCTGATAGACCGTAGCAATACACATAGAGTCGGCCAAATACATCTTTGACAAATTATTTTAGAAATTTTGGTAGCCCAACTTCTGAAGGCCATAACTCATGAACCATTTCTTCGATTGGTTATTATAACCACTTTTTAGAAATGCTAGCTCCCGATCTATAGGCTGGGAACTTCGCTAGTGCCCTTCCGTTGAGTTTACAGACCTCATCCAAGAAATCTAAGGCCTCTAACGCTGAGCCTGAAGATGTTTATGCAAATTTTTCCACCAAAAATCTGCAATAACTTCTCTAACACTTAAGTTGGAGCAATGAAATTTTTATGGTAGGATTATATCTCTAAAATGAACCTTCCTATAGAAAATGAGAACATTTCAAGTTTGTATGACAAAATTACTAAAAATAGCAAGTTCCCATAATTAGTAACCACCCTTTTATACTAGTCCTTATTAAAATAGAAAAGACTAAAAATAAAATATTTTTGGGTGATGCAAGATTGCCCTTTCATCTAGGATGCTCTTGCATCAGACACCTGGGGTAATTTGAGAAGTGACCCCATCATGTCTCAGGTGTTCAAAGGAAAACCAAGACGGTTGACCTCCTCCTTTGCTAGCCATGATGAATCCTCAACTGGTCTCCCTTTCCATTTGACTAGATATTCCTCATAAGTTTTGTTTCTGGAACTCTTTCCAATACAACTGTCTATTATCTCCTCAATCTCCTTGGTAGCCAAACTAGCTACTGGAATGCTCCACTGCGCTTCTGCAACTTCATCTCCATCACATCATTCATAATACTCTATCAAATCTAAAATATTAAATACTGGTGAAATATTCAATTCAGCAAGCAACTCCACTTCATATGCATTTCTAGAATCATGCCTCTTCACTATCTTGCATGGTCCAAACTTCTTCATCTTCAGCTTATTATATGTACCTACTGGAAAATGCTCCTTTCTCAAATGAACCATGACTTCATCTCCAATCTAAAATTCTGTATATCTCCTTTTTAACATTTTCCTTAGCCTTATACTATGTATTCATCTTTATGATGTGCTTTGTCACCTCCTCATGGATGTTCTTCAAATGTTTAGAAAAATCTTCTACTTCAATACTACTTATCTCTCCCTTATGCAACTTCCTCAATTCAGAAACATTTTTGGGACTTCTCCCATATACAATCTGGAATGATGATTTATCGGTACTCCTATTAATAGAATAATTATATGCAAATTCTGCCTGTGCTAAAATCATATCCCATTCTTTTAATTTATCTCCAACCAAGCATCTCAACAAGTTTCCCAAACTACGATTCACAACTTCTATCTGTCCATCAGTCTATGGATGATGTGATTAACTAAACTTCAAATCTATCTTCAAATTCTTCCTCAATGTACATAAGAAATACCCAACGAATTTGGTATCTCGATCTGAAACTATACTCTTGGGTACATGATGTAATCTCACCACTTCTCTGAAAAACAATTCTGCTACATGAACAACATCACTAGTCTTTCTGCAAGGAATAAAATGTGTCATCTTTGAAAACCTGTCAACCACCACAAAAATAGAATCATGCCCACACTATGTCCTTGCTCATCCAAGAACAAAATCCATGCTGACATCCTTCCATGGCTTCTCTTGTATAGGTAATGGCTGATACAACCCTATATTGTACTTCACTCCTTTCACCATCTGACATACTTGAAAACTTTGTACAAACTTTGTCACATCTTGCTATAATTGTGGCTAGTAATAGTTTTCAGCAACCAAAGCTATAGTTTTATCTTTTCCAAACTATCCAGCCAATCCTCCACTATGCTTCTCCTTAATGAGGTTCTCTCTCATTGAACTTCTTGGAATGCACAACTGGTTTCCTTTGAACAACATATTATCCTAGATCATAAAATCCAACCACGTTGTCCTATCAAGTGTAATAGGTTCTGTACAAGCCTTCCATGCTTCACCAAAATTAGAATCATCTAGATATAATGTACTAAGTTTTTTGAACTTGACCACCTTTATCTACATTTCTATTAGCAAAAGTTGTCTTCTACTAAGAGCATCTACAACCTTGTTAGACTTCCCACTTTTGTGTTTCAAAAAAAATGTATAACTCTACAAAAACTCAACCCACTTTAAATTTCTTTGGTTCAATTTTCCTTGACTATTCAAATATTGCAAAGCTTGATGATTAATATACAAAACAAACTCCTTGGGAAGAAGATAGTGTCACCACTTCTTCAATGCTTGAACTATAGCATAAAATTCTTGATCATAAACAAAATATTTTCTTTTTTCATCATTCAACTTCTCATTGAAATAAGCAATAGGTCTACCTTCTTGACTCAAAATAAATCCTATTGTAGTACCACTAGCATCACAATCTACTTGAAACACCTTGTTAAAATCAAGAAGTGCTAAAATAGGGTACTCAGTAACTTTCTATTTCAATAGATTAAAACACTTATATGCTCCTACAGTCCATTTAAACTTATCTACTCCTACAGTCCATTTAAACTCCTATCCCCTCTTATTGTTTCAGTCAAAGGTCCACAAATACTGCTAAAACTTCTTATGAACTTTTTGTAAAATGTAGCCAGTCCATGAAATGATCTTACCTCTATCACACTCCTTGGAGTAGGCCATTCAAGGATAGCCTTCACTTTCTCTGGGTCTATTTTCAGACCCTCTCCTGAGACTACAAATCTCAGCTACACCAACTCATTCTTTACAAAACTGCACTTATTTAGGTTTATCAACAACTTTTCTTTCCTCATCTTTTCAAACATCTTTCAAATATGAATCAAATGCTCCTCCAATTTCTTACTAAAGATCACTATGTCATCTAGATAAACAATGAAAAAATTACCTAGAAACTCCTTCAGTACCTCATTCATAACCTCATGAAAGTGCTCGATGTGTTGGTTAGCCCAAAAGGCATGACTAACCATTCATACAATCCTTCCCTCATCTTGAGAACAGTCTTCCACTCATCACCTTCTCTAATACAAATCTAATGGTACCCACTCTTCAGATCTATCTTTGTGAAATATCAAGCTTTACTCAAATAGTCCATAATATCATCCATACTCAGCAAAGGAAATCTATATTTGATGGTGATTTTGTCAAGAGCATGAGAATCTGTGCACATCCTCCATTCTCCATTCTTCTTTGGTGCTAACACTACTAGTACAACACATAGACTTAGACTCTCTTGAATCAATCCCTTTTGCAACAACTAATGAACTTGCCTGTTCAAGTCTTCACTATATGCTAGTGTCATTCTATGCATTGCCTTGTTTGGAAAACTAGCTCCTGGAATCAAATCCATCTAGTGATTGATCTTCCTCATTGGGGGAAATCCATCAGGTACATTATCTGATACAATATCAAAAAAGTCTTCCAACATATCTGCAACTTCTGCAAGTACCTTCTCTACTTCTTCTTTACTATCTTTAGGAATTATAGCAAAACACATATGCTTATGTTTCATACCTTTAAGAAACTCTTTTCCATCAACAGAACATATTTAGGCAGCACTACATACCTTTTCTTCTTTATCCTTCAATGACTTTGACTTATGTTTCACTCCATCCTTAGAGTTTAAGTATTTGCTCATCGATAATATACAACATGCCTGTCAAACTACCATGACCTACTCAAAAACATATGACAAATGTCCATAGGTATGATATCACATAGTACCTCATCATAGTAGCTTCTAATCTTGAACTTCACTAACCACTGCTCATTGACCATAACCTTGTGGTCATCTTGCACCCAAGCAATATGGTATGGACATGGCTATTTCTATCTCTTCAACTTCAACTTGGTGACCATCATTTCTAACACCAAATTTTCATTACTTCCACCATCAACGATCACATCACAACACTTATCTTCACATCTACACCTTGTGTGAAACAAACTCCTTTGATAAGGTTTATTCTCACCACTCAGTAGGACTCTTTTGTTAACTAGGACTTCTCCTCTTTCAACATCTTCAGAATGTGAGGATCTAGCATCTTCATCAACATGTGCAACTCTCACCTAACCTTCTATTGTTTGATTTTTTCTTCCTTGGTGCTAGTTACATTCAAATGCTATATACCCTTCTTCTCTACAGTGAAAACATTTTCCATGGAAGCCTCCTCTTCTAGATCCTTGTCCTCTACCTCTTCCTCTCTAATCTCTATTGTTCTGATCATGGAAATGATTGGAATTGTTTCCCCTTTAGTTTTGGTTTCTACTTCTAGCCTCATCCATGTTCTTCTAATCATTATTATGACCTCCATAAGATCACTCGCTAGATCTTCCACCATGACCTCTTCTACTATTCTTATCGTCAAACTTCTTCCTCATTTTATCATCAACTCTTAAGGAAAACTGGTATGCCTCCTCAATACTACTCATTCAAACCAAACTTAGCTCATCTTGAATGCTTGGCTTTAACCCATTAAGATAGCAGGTGACTTTCTCCTTATCAACTTCTGCATGGCCAGTTCTAATGAGAACTTGGTAGAACTCTTCGATATACTCTTGAACAGATTTTCCCACTTGCTTCATTCCTTGCATCTTCTTTAATAGATCAAGCTCATAATCCATAGGAATAAATTGTCTCTTTATTTTAGCTATCATCTAATCCTATCTAGTGATTTTGTCCTTTCCCTTTTTATTTCTCTGCAACTAAACCTCTTGCCACTATATCTTTGCATGACCCTTCAATTTTGCCTTCGTGAACTTGACCTTATCTGGATCCTCAATATCTTCATACTTAAAGTACTCCTCTAGTTCATTGGTCCAATTGATCAACTCTTCTAGGCTCAAATTTCTAGAAAATGTGGGAACCTCAAACTTAGGTCTTTTTTCAATCATGGAGATGGCCCTAAAAAGCCTCTCTTCCTCTAGATTTAGATCTACCTCTGCTTCTACATTTTCTTCTACTTCATCCTCATCCTCACCTTAATCTCTTATAGGAAGATTTATTCCTCTTTGCATTTGTTCTTCCAATGTTTGCATTTTCCTTTGGAAGGCTAAAAAACCCTCAAGTGTAACAGCTACAACTCTTCCACCATGTTGTCTTCGTGGAGGCATTTTCACACTTGTACTGAAACCCTAGTGTAAATTGTGTCACAATTGGTGATCTATCTACACACTTAGCTCAAACCACAATCTTGGTGTGAATTGCCTCATAGTCGGTGATTTGTCCACACACTCAAGAACTCTAGCTCTGATACCACTTGATGCAGAGTATTCCCTTAATATGATATAATCAAAACAATGAGAAACAAAAAATGCAAGAACAAAATATAGACTTATTATTTGCATCACAAATGTGGAATTACAAAATTCATAAGTACAATATGCTAACCCACATGGGCACCTTTAGTACAATAATTTGCAAGATAGGTTGCAAACTATCACCCCTAGAGCTATCCTAGACAATGTTTGGGCCTTTCTTAAATAGGCAGTTAAATGCCACCTAAGAAGGTTCTAGATGCTCAAACTTAATACCTAGGGTTGATAGACCATAACAATACACATAGAGTTGGCCAAATACATCTTTGACAAATTATTTTAGATATATTGGTAGCCCAACTTCTGAAGGCCATAACTCATGAACTATTGCTTCGATTGGCTATTATAACCACTTTTCAAAGATGCTAGCTCTTGATCTATAGGGTCAGAATTGTGCTACTGCCCTTTCATTGAGTTTACAAATCTCATCCGAGCACTCTAAAGCCTCCAACAGTGAGCCTGACAAATTTTCTACAAAATTTTCCACCAAAAATCTACATTAACTTCTTTGATACTTAAGCTAGAGAAATGAGATTTTTATGGTAGGTTTATATCTCTAAAATGAACCTTCCTGTGGAAAATGAGAACATTATGTGCCTGTATGAAAAACTTACTAAAAATAGAAAGTTACCATAAATAGTAACCACCCCTTCTACTAGTCCTTATTAAAATAGAAAAGATTGAAAATAAAATATTTTTGGGTGATATAAGATTGCCCTTACACCCAGGATTCTCCTGCATCAATACTTATTCACTTTTTGAGTAAATAATCGATTAGGGTAAATAACTAGGTAACCTAGTTAAACTCTGAATCAACCCAAAAAAAAAAAGGCTATTCCAAGTAATTAGAATCTAGCTATGGAAAAGCTGTTAGAAATTAAAAATCAATTAAAATAAAGTCCAAAAACCCGTAAACCAAAATCACACATAACCTTACAAACTTTCACGACAATTGTGAACCTCTAGTCACATAATGCAAATGAGTTTAGATTTAATAATCACTAGAAGGTTTAGTTTAAACACTTAAATAAGGTAAGTCAATTATATAGCGATTACATTGGTAAAATATGAATAGATGAATCATTAACTCTATGTGCCACTGTCAGGGATATAAATCCTACACACTTAAAACACATGATCAAGTGCAATTGCATACAATAACATAGCTGAAACAATAAATGCATTAAATACCCTAATTTAACCATTTATTTAATTATACTAAAATAATCCATTTACATCACTCATGCTCACATAAAGCATAGCAAAGAAAGAATGTTCAATAAATAACCATAGCATCAAATCCAACATATAACCAAATCATAGGTATGTCCAAATACCAAATAACCAGATATCATAATAAAGCATACTATCATCTCAAAATGGCATCATCATGCAAATATGATCAATTGCACATCATATTAATCTAACATCTATGATACTAGAAATCAAAGTATAACATCTGACCCTTAGGTCAACTCACATGTAAAAAATAACATGAGTAACAAGTATCACTCGGATCAAGGGATTCAATTGTTTGTGATTCATTTTTCCTATTGAAAAACACAAAGTCAAATTAGATATTTCATATCTAACTAAAATTGAAAATTTGTTCACCAACATAGGATTTAAGTTATTGTATATTAGTGAAGTAATTGGTAACTCAACAACCATCAGTCAAAGTAATTTATAATTTATCATTTTATAGTTAAGAAGTGAAATATTTGTGGTACCAATTCACTCCCTCCCCCCCTCTTAGCATCTAACTTGAATCTTTCAAACAATTATTTTTAGAGCATTGGTTCTCTAGAGGGAAGTTCATTGCCTTGAAGGAAAATCTAGGATAATAAAAAGCTATAGGTATTAGAATAAACTAGAAGATATAGGTGATTGAAACCTACATATGCAAGCAAAACATTAAAAAATAAAGCAAGAGAATGAACAACTCAGTAACAATCTAAAAGTAGAAAAGGAAATCAATGTAATACTCACAAATTTTTATCAAAGCATGCAAAAGATTGATGAATAACTAAAAAGTTATAGGAATCCTAGTGTTACTGCTCGATTGGGATATGCTAATAGTAGTAAACTATAATTTGGAGATGTTATCCCCAATTGATCATACAATATTGTTGGTCCTAATTGATAATGCTATGAATGTATTTATGAGAGTCATATCAGTCATTAAATTGTCATTGACGTCAAAATCTTAGCAGGCTAGAAATTATGCTAATTCAATAGAGTACCATATCATTAGAATGATGTAGATGATTTGAAGAAAGCATGATAAAGACAATATTAATATGTAAGATATTCAATAGGTACTTGAGTGAGTTGGATAGTAATAATGTAACATTGGTTTGATTGTTTTACAATCATGTATTATTGCAATATGTTGAAGAACACAAGCATAACCAAGTGATAAGGTAAATGAAGGGAGACTCTATTCACTACATTGCTATAGTATATCTTGAGAAAGTCTAGTAATAATTGAGAACTATATTACCCAAGTAAATGTTATGTTTATTGAGTAACAACTAGATGAACGAGTTAGGATAATCAAAATCTAGCACCAATTTTTGATGAAAATTTGGAAAGTTCAAGATAGTCTAAGGTATGAGTCAAAATTTGTTACAAGATCTATGACTAAGAAAATTTAAGAAGGATATGATGATGGAAATTGAATAAGGATAATGATGGACACAAAGTTCTATGGAAGTTATATTTTCTATGTGTCTAGATTCATTGTATGAAGTTTTAATCTAGAAGTATTTGGTATGAATCCAAGATCAATGATTGTGATTAAGTGGGAAAAGATGGAATAATTTGGAAGAAAGGAGAAATATATTTAAGGCATAGTCAGAGAAAATTTCAGATTTATGGTTTGGAGTTGATTATACTGAAGTTGCTGATTGAATACAAGATAAGAGATCAAACTGTGAAGTTGTTGAAGGTAAAATAATATAGTTGAGCCAAGTGAACCAAGAAGAGGAAGGAGAAAGAGAAGGAGTTAACCATGCAGTCGAAAGTACAAAGTGAAAGGAGATCAGAGTGAGAGATAAGACATAGACAAGATAAAGAGGATAGATTTGAATAAGAAAAGGTAGTTTCTATTCTTAATAAATCATTTCTACTGTTACCTTTTAATCATTGTAGTAGAAAATCTCATAAGAACTTAGTGGACCTATGTGAAATCTTATATGGTAGGGTATGTGCAAGATTATGGTGTGCCAAAAAGTGGTGATGTGAAAAACATGTAGTTTTGAAACACCTAAAAGCATTTCAAAATGTGCTTTGAATTCTTTCCCACCCATCCTAGTACCATATAAAAGATTTAATACCTTGCCTGATAGGATATCTGATTTGAGAATAGGTATTTGATTTGGGAATGGGTATCTGATTTGAGAATGGGTACTCAATCTATGTTCCCAAATTATGGCACCAAATTCAAATGTAAAGGGAGTGGGGACACATTTTTAAGATAAATATTGATTTTTATTTACCAAACTCAAAGGGGGGACCAATTTTAGAGTTATATCAAGTCCTAGTATAATATAGTTATAGGATAATTGCGGGGGGGGGGACCAATTATTATATATAGTTACTAAAATTTATTATATAGTATTAAATAATAATAATAATTTATTATATAATTATTTTATATATAGTTATTACTTATTATATATAATTATATAATTATATATCATATATATTATTATTATATATTATTATATATTATATATATTACTAACCTAACTCAATAAAACTATATGATGATGTATGTTCCTAGGGGTCCCCCTAGGGACATATATATGTTCCAATGAGTCCAAATGGGTCATGGGATACCCTAATTATATATCATATATATTATTATTATTATATATTATATATATTAATAACCTAAGTTAATAAAAAATATGATGATATATGTTCCTACGAGTCTCACTAGGGATATACATGTGTTCCAATGAGTCCAAATGGGTAATGGGATATCCTATGACCCATTTTGACCCAGTATATGACAACATATCTTCCTAAGGGTCAAAGGATTCCTATGGACATATATCTTGTGTTTCAATGGGTAGAAAAGGGTTATGGAGTATCCTATGACCCCTTTCAACCTAATACATAATAACATATGTTCCTAGGGGTCCTGAGACCCTTATAGACATATATGTTGTGTTCCAATGGGTCAAAAGGGTTCATAGAGTATCTTATGATAGTTTCAACCCATTACATGACAACATACATTCTTAGGCCTCAAGACCTCTTGGAACATATGTTGTCATGTAATGGGCTGAAAGGGGTCATAGGGTATCTGATGACCCCTTTTGATCCAATAGAACACAACATGTATGGCCCTAGGGTATTAGGACCCCTATGAACATATGTTATCATGTAATGGGTCAAAATTTGACCCATTGGAGCACAACACACATGATGATAAGGGTCCTTGGACCCCTAGCAACATATGTTCTTGTGTAATGTGTCAAAAGGGGTCATAGAATACCCTATGACTACTTTCTACCCATTGGAATATAAGAGGTATGTCCTTAGGGGTCATAAATTATCCTATGACCCCTTTCAACCCATTTCAACACAACATGCTTGTCCCTAGAGTCTTAGGATCTAGAAGAACATATTTTGTCATGTAAAAGGTCAAAAGGGGTCACATGATAATTATTTAACCCAACCAATTCAACCCATTGGAGCACATGTATGTTCCTAGGGGTCCTACAAATCTTATAAACATGTTTTGTCATATAATAAGTCGAAATATGTCATGGCATGCCCTATGACCCCTTTTACCCATTATAACACATCATGTATGTCCCTAGGGGTCCTAGGTCCACTAGGAACATATATCATGTGTTTGAATGAGCCAAAAGAGGTCATAGGGTTCCCTATGACCCTTTTTGACCCACTAAATGATAACATATGTTGATAAGGGTCCTAAAACCCCTAGAAAAATATATCATGTGTTCAAATGAGTCGAAAGGGGTTATAGAGTACCCCATGACCCCTTTCAATACATTATATGACAATATATGTTCATAGGGGTCCTAGGACCCCTAGGGACATAAATCATGTGTTTAAATGAGTTGAAAGGGGTCATAGGGTAACCTATGACCTATTTTGACCCATTAAATGATATAATATGTTCCTAAGGGTCTTAGGACTACTAAAAAAATATATCATGTATTCAAATGAGTTGAAAGGGATCATAGAGTACCCTATGACCCCTTTCAACATATTTCATGACAATATATGTCTTTCAGGGTCCTAGGACCCCTAGGAACATATTATAATCATTTATATGGGTCAAAAGAGGTCATAGTATAACCTATGACCCCTTTCAACACATTTCATTACAACATATGTCTCTAGGGGTCCTAAGACACTTCGATGCATATTATAATTGTTTATATGGGTCATAAGGGGTAATAGGATAACCTATGACCCCTTTTAACACATCTCATTATAACATATGTCTCTAAGGGTCCCAAAACCCCTAGGGACATATTATAATCATTTATATGAGTTGAAAGGTGTCATAGGATAACCTATGACCCCTTTTGACATCTTTCATGACAACACGTCTCTAGAGGTCCCAAGACCCCTAGGAAAATATTATAATAAGTTATATGGGTCGAAAGTAGTCATAACATAACCTTATGACCCCTTTCGACATGTTTTCATGATAAAATATGTCCCTAGGGGTCCTTGGACTTCTAGGGACATATTATAATCATTTATATGGGTCTAAAGGTGTCATAGGATAACTTATGACCCCTTTCAACACATTGCATTACAACATATGTTTCAAGGGGTCCCAAGACCCCTAGGGACATATTATAATGATTTATATGGATCAAAAGGGGTTATAGAAAAACCTATGACCCCTTTCAACATATTTAATTACAACATATGTCTCTAGGGGTCCTAGGACCATTGGGGACATATTATAATTTTTTATATAGTCAAAAGGGGTCATAGGATAACTTATGACACCTTTTGACACATTTCATGATATCATATGTCTTTGACCCATATAAATGATTATAATATGTCCCTAGGGGTCATAGGACCCATAGAGACATATGTTATCATGAAATGTGTCAAAAGGGGTCATAGGTTATACTATGACCACTTTTGACCCATATAAACAATTATAATATGTCCCTAGGGGTCCTAGGACCCCTAGGGACATTTTATAATTGTTTATATGGGTCAAAAGTGGTCATAGTAGGACCGGTCCTAGGACCCCTAGGGACATTTTATAATTGTTTATATGGGTCAAAAGTGGTCATAGTAGGACCCCTAGGGACATATTATAATTGTTTATATGGGTCAAAAGTGATCATAGTATAACCTATGACCCCTTTTGACACATTTCATGATAACATATGTCTCTATGGGTCCTATGACCCCTAGGGACATATTATAATCATTTATATGGGTCAAAAGGGGTTCTAGTATAACCTACGACCCCTTTTGACACATTTCATTAGAACATATGGCTCTAGGGGTCTTAGGACACTTAGGGACATATTATAATCATTTATATGAGTCGAAAGGGGTAATAGGATAACCTATGACCCCTTTCAACAAATTTTATTACAACATATGTCTTTAGGGGTCCCAGGACCCCTAGGGACACATTATAATCATTCATATGGGTCAAACAGGGTCATAGGATAACTTGTGACCCCCTTCGACACATTTCATTACAACATATGTCTCTAGGATTCCTACGACCTCTAGGGACATATTATAATTATTTATATGGGTCAAAAAGAGTCATAGGATAACCTATGATCCTTTTTGACATATTTCATTACAACATGTCACTAGGGGTCCTAGGACCCCTAGGGACATATTATAATCATTTATATGGGTTCAAAGGGGTCATAAAATAACCTATGACCTCTTTCGACACATTTCATTACAACATATGTCTCTAGGGGTTCTAGAACCTCTAGGGACATATTATAATCATTTATATGGGTCAAAAGGGGCCAATGACCCCTTTCGACACATTTCATTACAACATATGTCTCTAGGGTCCTAGGACCCTTAGGGACATATTATAATTGTTTATATGGGATGAAAGGGGTCATAGGATAACTTACAACCCCTTTCAACTTATTTCATTAGGTTATGACCCCTTTCAACACATTTCATTACAACATATGTCTCTAGGGGTCACAAGACCCCTAAAGATATATTATAATTGTTTATATGGGTTGAAAAGGGTTATAGGATAACCTATGACCCCTTTTGACACATTTCATGACAACATATGTCTTTAGGGGTCTGAGTACCCCTAGGGACATATTAAAATTATTTATATAGGTTAAAAGAGGTTATAGGATAACCTATGACTCCTTTCAACACATTTCATTACAACATATGCCTCTAAGGGTCTTAAGACTCCTAGGGACATATTATAATCATTTATATGGGTCGAAAGGGGTCATAGGTCTTCGACACATCTCATTACAACATGTGTCTCTAGGAGTCCCAAGACCCCTAAGGACATATTATAATTGTTTATATGGGTTGAAAGGGGTCATAGGATAACCTATGACCCCTTTCAACACATTTCATTACAACATATGTCTCTAGGGGTCCTAGGACCCCTAAGGACATATTATAATCATTTATATGAGTCAAAACGGGCCATAGGACGACCTATGACCCCTTTTGACATATTTCATTACAACATATGTCTCTAGGGGTACTAAGACCCCTAGGGACATATTATGATTGTTTAAATGTGTTGAAAGGGGTCATAGGATAACCTTTGACCACTTCCAACACATTTCATTACAACATATGTCTCTATGGGTCCTAAGACCCCTAAGGACATATTATAATTGTTTATATGGGTTAAAAGGAGTCATAGGATAACCTTATGACCCCTTTCAACATGTTTCATGATAACATATGTTCCTAAGGGTTGTAAGACTCCTAGGAGCATATTATAATCATTTATATGGGTCAAAAGGGGTCATGGGATAACCTATGTTGCCTTTCGACACATTTCATTACAATGTATGTTTCTAAAGATCCTAGAACCCCTAGAGACATATTATAATCATTTATATGGGTTGAAAGGGGTCATAGGTTATGACCCCTTTCAACACATTTCATTATAACATATGTCTCTAGGGGTCCTAGGACCCTTAGGGACATATTATAATCGTTTATATGGTTCAAAAGGGGTCATATATTATGAGACATTTCATGACAACATATGTTGCTAGGGGTCCAAGGACCCGTAGGGACATATTATAATTGCTTATATGGGTTGAAAGGGGTCATATGATAACTTATGAACCCTTTCAGCACATTTGATTACAACATATGTCTCTAAAGATCCCAAAATCCCTAGGGACATATTATAATAATTTATATGGGTTGAAAGATAAGCTATGACCCGTTTTGATACATTTCATTACAACATATGTCGCTAGGGGTCTTAGGACCCCTAGGGACATATTATAATCGTTTATATGGGTCGAAAGGGGTCACATGATAACCTATGACCCCTTTTGACATATTTCATTATAACATATGTCTCTAGGGGTCCTAGGAGCCCTGGGGACATATTATAATCATTTATATGGATCAAAAGGGGCCATAGGTGTCATAGGATAACCTATGACCCCATTTGACACAATTTCATGACAACATATTTCTATAGGTGTCCTATGACCCCTACGAACATATTATAATCATTTATATGATTTCAAAGGGGTCATAGGTTCCTAGGGGTCATAGGACCACATATGTTCCTAGGGGTCTTAGGATCCTTAGGGACATACATTATGTATTTGAATGGGTCGAATGGGATCATAAAGTTTCCTATGACCCCTTCTGACTCATTAAATAAGAAAATGCATTACTAGGGGTCCTAGGAATATATATTATGTGTATGAATAAGTTGAAAGGGGTAATAGAGTATCTTATGACCCCCAAGCAAACTTAATGTCATCAAATGGGTCATAAAGGGTCATAGGGTATTCTATGTCCATTTTGAATCATTAGATCACATCATTTATGTGGTTAGGGGTCCTAGGAAGCATAAGCACACATATTGTGATTGAACGGGTTAAAGAGTGTCAAAGGGTACCCTATGACCCCTTTTGATCCTTTGGAACCATTATATGTATGGTTGAGGGTCCCTAAAGCCTTTAAAAAGAATATTAAGTATCCTAGAAAGGGGACATACTATTATAAAAGAATTTGAATTTTTTTTTGAAAAAATAAAATAAAAATGGGTATATGATTTTGAATGGGTATCCAATTTGGGAATGAATATCTAATTTGGGAATGGGTACCTGATACTATCAAGTGCCTAATTAGGCTTGGTTTTTCTTTGGATGCCAACCCTCCATGGTCAATACCAAAAACATCCCCAAAATGTGTTTTTGGCCTATTGTTGTGCGTTTCTGACTTCAACGATATAGCTAATGACTTTTTTCATCCAAATTTGATGAAATGAAAAGGGTTTCTTGAGAATGTTCTAAGCTTTTCATCGATATAATGTCTATCAAATTTTGAGTTTAGTAAGTAATTATTATTATTTTCTAATGGAGTTAGCTACAAAGAGCTGATTAACATACTGATTGAAAAATAGCTATAACTTTCAAACCTTTGTGAAATCCAAAGATGCGTCACATTCTATGCTTTGACTAGTATAATAAAAAGAAAGAAAAAATTAATTTTGAATTTTTTTGAACTAGTTAAGGTGGCCAGACACATGAGTTTTTTAATTCTGAAAAAAATATAGTAGAAAATTCATAATTAATTATTTTTGGTGTAAATACATATTTACTATTTACACTTTACTTAAGTTTACTTAGGTTAATGCATTATTTTATTATATTATATTATTATATTATTTTATTTTGTGAGACACTTAGGAGTTTGTGTACTTTTATGAGTTGTCATGTTGAAAATGCATAAGTATGCAACTCTAATTCAACACATGGTGTCTACAACACTGGAGTTTGCATCATTCACTGAGTTGTCATGTAGACAACACAATTATTCGCACTCATAATTTAGCACATGTTGTCTACAACACTGATTTGTGTGCTACACCATCGCACTTACTTCTGTGCTTAATGGAAGATAACCCATATCTGGTGGACATGTGCCTAGATGTATGACTTATCATGTAACTAATTTTTAGGCATTCTAGATTCATCTCAAAGGCCTTTATATACATGCACTCCTAGTGTACTTTCATGCATATTGAATCAAATACATTGTTATTCTGATCATACTCCTTTCTGGTCTATAATTGTGCTTATGTTTGAGTTCTTAGTTCTTGGGTGAATTATTCCCTAAGGAAAATTCTTACATGGTACCAGAGCTTGGAGAATCTCTCTTCACATAGTCATTTGAGACCATTCTTGCTTCAACACCTCGGCTCGAATCTGGAGTACCATAGAAATTGGGAGTATCTAGAGCTAGAACAGACCTTGCCATTGCATTCATAATGTCAATTTGGTGCAAATCGACTGTAAATTTTCCTACCCTAGAGGCCAAAGTCGATTGTGAGGCAATTTTTTTTTGCAAATCAGCACCTGGAGACCTCAATTTACAAGTTTGGGTATGGTCATTTTTAGATCAAAAATTTAATTTTTTAGATCTAACTTTAATTTCTCTGTATTTTTGTCACAATTTTATTGCAAATTTTTGGAATTTTTTTTGCCCACTTAGGCTAGCAGAGATTTTTTTTTTTGTAAAATCGGGTAATCACATTTTGGCCCTACACATTCTAAGAATATTCCTTTTGGTAGTAATTTCCCACAAATTTGGGCACTTTTATATAGAATTGGTGGCCTGCTCTACCATTTTCGGCAATAAATTCTAGTAACGACACAAAATTACTGTCACTTGGACAAGTCCCTTTCTCAGTGGTTTTATTTTAATCTACAAGCTGAGTGTCTTATATACACTTTGTTAACAACTTCACCCATAAATGTGGGATTAATCAATGGGTTCTGACACTATTTTGTAACCTTTCTAGCATTTCTAAACACTAGCTTCGGTGAACAAAATGAAACTCTAGCACCATAAATAGCTGCTATGCAACACGTGATCCAATAGCTATGTCACCGCATAGACCCCCTATGCCCTGACATGTGTCCGCAGCACATGGGCAGTTCCCGACCATGTTTGCCTGCCATGAAGCACCGTGTTATTGCACCACACAAACATAGGTCCCATCTCGACTACCATGTACTGCAATATTTCCACGTGTCACATCTGTACTATCTGTACGATCCAATTAGCATGCCACGTTAGCCCAATAGATTTTTTTGGCTGACATCAGTCAGACACAAGGTTAAATCTGATGGCTATTTGACCATTATTTTCGAGAATTTTATAACTGCTGGAACAACCATTTGACCATCAAATTTAAGCACATAGTTTTCCTCCCAGATCGCTCTTTAGATGCATTTTTGATTTGGCAACATGACTTTGCGAGCCCATAACTCGATCATCTAGACTCCAATTCAGGTGTAATTTTTTTGATTTTGGGTAGAATTTCTTGAACTTTTTAGTGGTTGTGTTCTTTTTTGGTTTTGGTGCAAGGATTTTTCAAAAAAATCATTTTTTGGTAACTATACCTATTCAATCCTACATTTTGCAACTTCAAATACTCCCTACGAGCTCATTTGGACATAAAAATAAGTTCTATTTTTTTGAAAGTGCATTATTTTTTGTCTACTTTCTAGATCTTCAGTCAGATTCTAGTGTTGTGTGGATAGAAATCTCACTTTTAGAATTAGGGCTTTTTTGCATTGCATTGCTTTGATTACTTTTTAGAATTGTTGTACATTTCAGCTATAGTGCTTAGTGTTAGATTTGGGCCTCAAAAGAAAGTTATAAAAAGAAAAATTAGAAGTCCATTTTGTTCATTTTGACAAGTGGTTTATTGTACACACTCTACATATAAAGTGCCAAAAGCATTCTTTTTGGGGGGGTCTTTTGATTGAGTAAAAAGGGGTGGGTGTGTACTATGTTTTTTGTGTCTCTCTTGTGTACTCTTTTCATTTTTGCATCATGGGTACACCTAAATGTCCACTTCTAACTTGATGTAATTATTCTACATGTAAAGATATTACATGGAGTAGATTAATGGAAAAAGGTTATAATATTTATGTTGATGGTACAATTACCAAGCCTACTAATGCTAAAGAAATCATTAATTGGCAACAATAAGACCAACATCCTTTAGGAATTATTAGGAATTGTGTACATAGAGATCTCTTCTTCCAAATTTCTACTTTCAAGGAATCCAAACCTACATGGGACAAACTTGAATCATTGTATGGTAAGGTGGATGAGGAAAAGAGATTTCAGATTGAGGATGATCTACTTCTCTTGGATCAAAAGAACTTTGACATAATTCAGGATTACATCAACAAAGCCAATGAGTATAGGGCACTACTTAAAGATTTTGGAAATCCCATGAAGGTTGACAAGTTGATTCATCACATCCTAAAGAGGCTACCTTCAAAATATGCTTCATTTTTTTTGGAGTTATAATACTCATAGGTTGACCATGGGAAGTGCTTACTAGAAGCCTACATTTGATGCATTTGTAGAGATGTTAATTGTTTAACAATCTCACCTAATAGATTTGGGACTTCTCATGACATCAAAGACCAAAGCATTGGTGGCTAGTGATAAAAACCAATCAACTCAAGGAGGGAAAAGTTATAGCAACAAGAAGAAGCAGTGGAAGCATAAATCATAGTCTGAGACAAAACAATCCTCCTCATAGCAAGACAATTCTTCTTCCAACAATAAGGGAAGTAATGAAAAGAAGGATAAATTTTTTGGTGCATATTGCAAAAAGCCAAATCATGATGAGCATCATTGCAAGACTAAGAGAATTGATGAGTTGAATAATTTACTCAAGAAGAACAAAATTCAAGTGTTAGGTACTTCCAAGGATTCAACTCCAACCTCTTCAAAGGGAAAAGGGCAAGCATTTATGACAAACACAATTTCTTCTTTAGAATAGATACTTGACTCAAGTGCCTCCTATTAGATGGGTTCTTCAAAGGGAGACTTTTCTTCATTGAAGCAATCACAAGTACTACACATCTTCATGGGAGATGATACTAAAATGGAAGTTGAAGGGAAAGGACATGTGGAAATGGAAAATGGGGAATTCAAAGATGTTCTCTACATTCCAAACCTTAGCTCTAATCTCCTCTCAATTTACCAAATCACTCACCTTAGAGATGGTCACAAAGTTGAGTTCCTTCTAGATTCAATGATGGTGCGTAGTCTAAAAGATGATTCATTGGTTGTAGTGGGGAAAGTCAATCATGACAAGAGGCTTTATTCCTTCTCCCACTTTGTGCCTAAGTCTCCTTCTCAATCCTTATTGACTCACTCACATTCACAAATCAAACTATGGCATGAGCAGTTTGGTAATCTTGCCTTCTGCCATCTTCAACAACTTTGCTTAAAACACATGGTCAAAGGTCTACCTAATGTCAAATTTTCTAAGGGCGAGTGTTCATCATGTTTAGTGGATATGCATCTCAAGGAGAAGTATGATAAAAGGAAGTCTTCAAGAGCACTAGTTTTTCTCCAGTTGGTTTACATGGTTTTAGCAGGTTCTTTTGTAGTGACTTTAGTCAGCCAAGGCCACTACATCCTTATTTTTTGATGAATTTTCATGCTTCACATGGATCTACTTCCTTCATTATAAGAGTGAAGTGGTTCATAAGCTTCAAGCCTTTAAGAATCATGTTGAACAAAAATCAAGGAAAGCCACCAAATTTCTATGGATGGACAATGAAAGAAGATATGTGGATAGAAGACTTAAATACTTGCAAAATTGAGGGAATTGACCTTTATAATTCACCAACATTCAGTCCACACAAGACAGATGTTGCAGCACTTAGGATTAGAACTCTTAAGACCATGGCAAGTTGCATGGTTAATGCCAAGTCTCTTGATCCTAAATTTGAAGTTGAAGCCATTAGCAATGTCACTCACATACTTAACAGGTCTCCTCATAATGTCCTAGATGGAAAAACACCTTTTGAGGCATGGTGCAGTAGAAAACTAGCTGTGAGTCACCTTAAAGTCTTCGGTTATCCAACATGGGAAAACCTATCTTCTAGGGGATGCAAGGCACCAAAACTTAGGCCTTTTACTTTCTTCAATTATGAAGATAATGTAAAGGCTTACAAACTTATGGATCTAGAGACTCATGCAATCTTTATGGAGAAGGATGTTCAGTTTGAGGAAAGTTCACCTAGCTTATCCTTTAATCCTCTTTATACTTCATACAATGTGGAAATTGATAGTGACATCAACGATAGTGCTTCAACAGATTCAGACACATGGGGTTCTATCGACAGTTATAGTGAGAGGTTACAACATCAGCATAGTCCACATGCTTATACTGCTACCATGAAAGGTCCAACATAGTAGGGTAAATCATGTCTTCTAGCTCCAACTTCAGTTGATGACTTCTTGGTAGACATTTCAGGTTTGTTTGTAGAGTCACACACTATAGATTTGGGAGATAACCTTGATGATTTAAATCTTTTCTTTGATGAAGATGATCCTTCTACAGTTGTTGCAAGGGCTCACTCTGACCCTCATGTCCATTCTCTACATGATCAAACTTTATAGGTTGGCATGATTGTGGATCCTTATGTACAACAGTTGTCAGAGGTCTCTTTATCAGTTGATGGGACAAATGGTTCATTGGAACAAGTTCAACAAACATCCTTGCCAGATGTGTATTCATTCTTTTTAGCATAGTTGGAAGGGGTGACCACTAGCATCAACACAGGGACACTTGAGTAGGTTTCAGGGCCACCATACATCTTCAGGATTGTACCTTTGCCATTGTTTCTTCTAAAGGGGAGGAACATCATCCAAAACTCATGGACTAGCTTCTTCGTTGGAGCAACACTCACTAGTTGTAATTCTTCATTAGGGGGGGAGGGACTACCTTGTCTCTCTTCCTCTTCTTTCTTATGGGGGGGACTTTTTCCTCTTATGAGGTCTTGTTTTTCTCATTCTTCACTATTGTATATAATTGATGTATGTCATAATGGAGGGGGGGGGGGGGGGGGGGGGGGGGGTGGGTGGGGGCTCTTGATTGCTCCATCCATCCATGCATCTAGTTTTTCATCTCTCTTTTTGGGTGAGGGTTTTTCCCATGAGCTTTTCCCTCTTTCTCTGCTTTATGAGAGATTGCATTTCATTATGTACATGGGTACCTAACATGGCCTAGTAGCCAGGACTCATCTTGCATTTTCATTCTAGTTTTTGTAAGCTTAAGGGAATTCCCCTAAGTTGCACTTAAGGGGGGGTGTTGGTGTAAATATGTATTTACTATTTACACTTTACTTAAGTTTACTTAGGTAATGCATTATTTTATTATTTTATTTTGTGAGACACTTAGGAGTTTGTGTACCTTTATGAGTTTTCATGTTGACAACACAGAAGTATGCAACTCTAATTTTAGCACATGGTGTCTACATCTACAACACTAGAGTTTGCATTATTCACTGTGTTATCATATAGATAAGATACTTATTCACACTTCTAATTTAGTACATGTTGTCTACAACACTGGTTTGCATGCTACACCATTGTAGGCTTATCCTCTCATCATCACACTTACTTCCGTGCTTAATGGAGGATAACCCATCTTTGGTGGACATGTGTCTAGTTGTATGAATTATCATGTAACTGATTCTTAGGCATTCTAGATGCATCTCAGAGGCCTTTATATATAGGCACTCCTAGTATACTTTCGTACTTATTGAATCAAATACATTTTTATTTTGATCATACTCCTTTTTGGTCTATAGTTGTGCTTGTGTTTGAGTTCTTAGTTCTTGGGTGAATTTTGCCCTAAGGAAAATTCTTAAAATTATTTATTTGGAATACAAATTCCCAAAAATATGCATCACATCTGAGCATGAGTCTACCTTTTATATCTATAATTATATTAAAAAATATTATCATTTGATTTTGATTAAGGTGGTTAGACATACACCTACTTTTTATTTTCGCCCTAAAATTTTTGTAGTACTGTATTAAAATTCAAACTTTTGACCAATAAAATAATTTTTTCTCTAGATAAGGCCTAGTAGTTTAGAAACTAGATTCAATTTTCTATAGATTATTTTCTTACAACTTTTTGATATAAAGTCGAAAACCACTTTAAAATTATGTGTCAAGTTGACATAACCCCGATTTACTGGTTTTTCACTACCACTTAAGGCCATAGTTTGGTTGACCATGAGCTTGCACATACCTAGTAACATCAATTAGTAATATTTTTAAGTCCTTTAAATCAGGCCACTCTTTAGTGAAGAACAAGGAGAGATAAGGTCTACATGATCTTTTTGTAAAATCCTCTAACAAGGTCACATTAACAATATGTATGTAACCTATAACAAGGTTGGATCCTAGTAGAGATCACTTTAGAAGAGTGACAATTTATGGGTTGTTGGTCCTATGTGGTTTTTCACTTTACAAGGTTTCCAAGTTAAAATCATGGTATCAAAATTTGTGAATGTTATTTGTGTTGCAAGTTGTTGAACATATTTATAGTTTAGTGTAACTTGGAAATAACTAAGTAATCACTAGGTAATAACTAGAAAGTTTACTGATACTCGACAATGCAAAGAACAATGAGTTAATAGTTTAGAATAAATTGATTGACAAAGTTAATTAATGATATCATCGAGTGTTTATTACTGATGTTTATAAAGTTTTGTTGGTACTAAAATAGTTTGAAGAGATTATTTGATAATTGGATATAACTGTTTCACCCCCCTTCTTAGTTATCTAACAATTAGTATCAGTGCACAATGCTTTGAGAAAGACATTTAAAGGAACTTGAGCTAAATATCAAAAATGTATAAGAGAGAGGTACCAAACATGAATAAGGAAAACTTTTCATCATGGTAAGAATTTAATGAAGCTGCATGTTTTTGGCATTGGAGATAATGTCACACATTGGTTGGAGAATGAATATACTACACCTATTGGTCCCCTAATTGTGGAACAAATGAATGAGAAGAGGAATCACAATAGTTTGATGATAGAGACTGGATCTTCTCTCAATGATGTCGAGTTTGATGATATCAAAAACTATGCCAATGCTAAACAAATGTGGGATAGAATAAAACTTGTACATGGAGGGGATGATAATATTAGACGATCCAAAGATGAAAGTTTCATAGGTAAGTGCAATGATATGAGAATAAAAGAAGGTGATAATGTTGCACAATATGTGAATCAAATAAAGGATATTGTAAGTGCAATCAGATCTACTAGAGGAACTATAATTGATTCTCAAATTTTATGTAAAGTTATTAGAACTCTTATACCTATTTATGCTATTAAAGTTTTTGCAATCCAAGAAGTAAGAGCTATGCTTAGAAATGATCTAACATTTGATGGTTTGGTTGGTTAGTTGAATACATTTGAGTTGAGAAATTATGACAATAGTATGTTTACAATGGGAAATGAATTTAAGTCTTCAATGAAGCTACATGTTTTTGGAATTGGAGATAATGTCACACATTGGCTGGAGAATGAATATACTACACCTATTGGTCCCCTAATTGTGGAATAAATGAATGAGAAGAGGAATCAAAATAGTTTGATGATTGAGATTGGATATTCTCTCAATGATATCAAGTTTTGATATCAAGAACTATGCCAATGCTAAACAAATGTGGGATAGAATAAAACTTGTACATGGAGGGGATGATAATGTTAGAAGATCCAAAGATGAAAGTTTCATAGGTAAGTACAATGATATGAGAATGGAAGAAGGTGATAATGTTGCACAACATGTAAATCAAATAAAGGATGTTGTAAGTGCAATTAGATCTGCTGGAGGAACTATCATTGATTCTAAAATTTCATGTAAAGTTATTAGAACTCTTCTACCTATTTATGCTATTAAAGTTTTTGCAATCTAGGAAGTAAGAGCTATGCATGGAAATGATCTGACGCTTGATGGTCTAGTTGGTTGGTTGAATACATTTAAGTTGAGAAATTATAACAATAGTATGTTTGCAATGGGAAATAAAATTTAAGTCTTCACTAACCATCAAAAACTCAAAGAAATATAAGAAAAATAAAGATGATTTGAATTAATTTTCAAATTTAGAGGACAATACCAAAACAACAAATAATGGTATTATAAATCCATAATAAATAATATGAAGACTTCTACTCATTAAAAAAAAGTTTCATATAATTATGGACAATCTCATAAGTGAGATGTATTCCTACAAATAAATCAAATTTGGACAAACTCATGGAGGAGTTGTATGTTCAAGTTCATAAAAGTTGGACAATCTCATGACTAAGATGTATGCCCATGAACTCCATAGTAGGTGAGAAATCCTATAGATTAGATATATGCCTATAAACTCCATATACAAGATCTGATACAAATTGGAAGTCTCAAAAAATGAGATCTATGTCCATATCATTCTCATCTTAGATTAAAATTGAACCCCTTTATACATCTTCAAGGAAGGTGAAAAATTATTGCATTTACATTCCAATTAGAAGCTGAATGGACAACCCAAAATTGAAAGGTCATTGAAGTTGATTAAGTATTAATTAAAATCTCATTAAATTAAATGTCCACTTATTTTTGATCTTTCCTCCTTCCTTAGGAGGCAATGGGCCCCATTAGCCCATCATCTTCTAAATGAAGTAACAATGTGCCCAACTCATTATAATTCTTCTATTTAGGTTGGAATTGCTCCTGAGTATGTCGAATCAAAATATTGAGAGACCATGAAAACTTGTCACAAAATACTCTTGTTAAATCAATAGTATATTGCATCTATGGCATTTATTTTCTTTACCATCCCTAGATTATAAATCCTCTAAATATGAGGTTGAAAACTTGTATAGTCATTGTATAAAATGCATAGGTTCTCTTATCTTCCTTTACCCATCCACCTTGCTGCCAACAATTTTGAGTAGAGTATTTATAAGCATATAAATCACTTTTTCTTGTGTGGGTTATGGATTGAAAAAAAAACTCCATGATAATAAGACCCTTCGATAGAGTTTTAGAAGGTCCTCTGATTAAATTTTTCTAGACTTACTCGTGTCTACAAAGGAGTAGAGTTGTCGTAAGCTCAAAACCATGCCATCAAAAACCATGTGTGGGGATGGTGTTAATAGTTGGTTGAAATCAGTGATTCATAACATAACACTGCCTCTTTAGGGATATAATCAACACAAGAAGCATAAATTGGAAAATGTAAACTTAGTCATAGAAAAGATAAGAAACTATGTTGATAAAACTTGTCATTTTATGCACGAATATGTGCCCACACATAATTTTTTTTATCACTTTATCTCCCATCATAAATATAAATTGTGATCATGAGGAAGAGAATAGATTGCATATGTGAGTGAAACTTTGCATTTATCAGCAAGTTCAAAATGATGGTAGATCCCATGATAATAAATGATTTGTTATTAAATAAATTATTGTGTATGTGTTGATGAATACCATGAACTAGCATGAGAATCTGATGATAAATCTTCCACCATATGTGAACTGCCATCTTTTAAACTAAAAAATGCAAGGATATAAAATTATGAAGCTGATTGGGTCCCCTGACCATCTTGCTAGATCATGTAATCCAAGAGAAGTTGAGGAGAAGAACATATTAGGAAAATCTTACATAAACTCTTCTACCATAACTTTGAACTTCTCAAACTGAAACAAAAAAAAAGAGCTTATCAATATAAAGATACAAAATATGTCACTTTCTTGTTGATGAAATTAAAATGATCAAACTTTGATTTGATACCACTGAATTGAATTATTTTGGAAATTCAGAGGACAATACCAAAATAATAAATAATGGTATTGTAAATACATAATAAACACTATGAGGACTTCTATTCATCAATTTTTTTAATTCAATTATGGACAATCTAATAAGTGATACATATGCCTGCAAATGAATTAAATTTGGATAAATGCATGGAGGGGTTGTATGTTTGAGTTCATAAAAGTTGGACAATATTGTGAAAGAGATTTATGCCTATGAACTCCATAGGAGGCGGGCAATCCTGTGGATGGGATGTATTCCCATAAACTCCATATACAAGATCTGATACAAATTGGCAATCTTAGCAAATGAGATGTATGTGTATATCATTATCATCTTACATTTCATTGAACCCCTTTATATATCTTCAAGGAAGTTGAAAAATTATTGCATTTACGTTCCCATTAGAACTTGAATGGACAACCCAAAATTGAAAGGTCATTGAAGTTGATTAAGTATTAATTAAAAGCTCATTTAATTAAATGCCTACTCATTTTTGATCAAAAGAAAAAAGTGAGTCTGAAATTGAAGATGATCTAGATGAGCTTAAAGATTTTTTGCAAGAAAGTTGCCAAGAGCTAAAGGTAAAATGCCCTTTCTCTTTTTCAAATGTAATAAGGTTGGTCACTTTGCTGCTAAATTTCCTAACATAAATAAGAGTGACAAAAATGAAAAGAAAGATTTCAAGTATAGAAAGGAAAAGAATTAAAAAGACAAAGGAAATAAGTCATGCTACATAGGTGAGGAAGAGCATATAGAGTCTAGTTCTGATGATGACAAGGAAGTAGTTGAAATGGTTTACATTACAATCAAGGAAGATCTAAATGGTGAAAGGAAATAAAGTGAAAGTGCCCCTATTTTACATGTTAGTAAGAATGACTCATGGATTATATAGATAGTGGATGCTCACATCACATGACTGGTGATCAAAGTTAGTTTGATAAATTTGAAGAAAGTGATGATGGTGGAACTGTTAATCTTGATAACGGTGTTCCATGTTCGATGAAAGGTAAAGGATCACTAATGTTGAATGATAAAATAATATGTGATGATGCATATTGGGTTGAAGGACTTAAATATAATCTTTAGAGTATTGCACAATTTAATAACTTATATCACAAGATGGAATTTGAGAAAAGGAAGGGCAAGATCTTTGATGATGAACACAATTTGATTGGAATAGGAATGAAACCAAAAGGTAACTTATTCTACCTTTATCCTATAGTTGAAACATTTTATTTGTTGGATTTTAAGATGCGTGGTTATAGAATAAAAGGTTGTGTTGTTGGAATTCTTTAAAATAATTAGGGGAGGGGGGGTAGGGGGGTTGAATCAGTTATCCAAGGTCTAGATGTACAAATATTTTTTTTTAGTGCTTATCAGATCCATATCCATAAAACCATAACATGCATACATCCATTAGATCATAAAATAGCTTAACTAAGTAGGTTGTTATCCTATGTCAAAATAACTTTACAAAAATGTAAACATGAAATAGCATAAGCACACTCACATAATTTGACACAAGGATTTTATGTGGAAACCCAATTTGGGAAAAACTACCAGTAACGTGCTACCCAATTTCACTCTTCTAAAGTGACGCCCTTTGAAAGGCCAACCTTGTTAAAGGTTACAATACACAGTATTAAATGTGACCTAGTTAAAGGATTTCAATCACCCTATTAGGAGTGAGCCTTGTTAGAGGACTTTAGAAAATTCCATTAGAATGTCACCTAGTTAAAGGATTTACAAATGAATATTAGGTCAACCTTAATCCAAAGGATTTTATCCACACTGATATAGTTGTTAGAAAGAAACAATAGGACTTGATTTGATAAAAGCTTATAACTCACTTGTAGATTATAGATCTCTAGTTCAATCCTCCATTCTACTTGAAATTCATACTCTTTAGCTCTTCTAGCTTGTTCACCCTTCAAGAATTCATCCCCTTAAGCTTTCTTGTTTTGTATGCCAATTGCAGTCTCTTTTGTTCAGCCACTAGATGAAGCAACACCGTAGACTTCTTGTATTCCTTAAGTTTTCACACATGACAAACTTTTCTTATGACCAACTCTATAAATAGAGAATTTAGAGCTTTTTCGAGTTAACCACAATCATCCATTTTAGGGTTAGGTAAGATTCAATTAATATACCCACTTTTCCATCTTAGTTCCTCTAGAAACTTCCTCTACAATATTCCTTGAATTTGCCTCAAAATGGTTTACCTTGAATTTTGTGCCATAAGATCATCATAGTCATCTTTCAAATGCTTTACATAAGTCAAGGAATCAAATTAGTTGGCTCAAATTTATCAAATCTTTGATTTAACACTATTTGCTATCACTCAACATCTACACTATTCTATCACTTGGCCAACACTTGTTCACTTAGAAAACACTAAAGTTTATTGATGCTCAAAATTAACTAAACTTTACTCAGCATATACTAACCTTCACTCTACTTCCACTATTTGTCTTCTCTACTTGGAACCTATTGATTTTCACTCGACTTCTACTATTTTTTGCTTGACTTGCACTATTTTGTCGATAAGGCTTGGTAGACACTTTTATTTACTTGGTCTTCTTCCATTCTTTGCTTGATTAATCTTTCATTACAAACTTTAAGTAGATAAACAATACACTATACTATCAATGTCTTACTTGGTCTTAGTACTCCTTTTATACACTAAATAACTCAACCTTTCTCTAGGTTCTCTTGTTATCTCCTTTTTTCAAATCCTCTTCATCAATCAACTAGATGATAACATTCAAACCAAAAAGAAATTGTCTCACCAATAAGTAGCAAGTTTGATATCATTGACAAAATAATGATTGTTCCATTATAGATTCTACACTTCAAACAATCTCTTTTCAACATGTGTCATGTGAACTTTGAGAACATGGTAAAAATCAGTAGAAAGGAAAAAGTAAGAGGCTTACTAAATCTACAAAAACTAGAGAATGCTACATGTAAAGAATGTTAGCTCGATAAGATGTCAAGGTCTATATTTTCAAGAAAATTATTCACTTCAAATGATATCTTAGAACTAGTCCATACTGGTTTGTGTGGTCCAATTGGAGTTGATAGTTACTATGGTGATATATATTTCATATTGTTTGTAGATGATTATTTAAAGATGATGAAAACAATGTTCATGAAGGTGAAATCAAATACTTTTGATATGTTCAAGTGGTATAAAGATAGAGTTGAAAATGAAACTGGCAAGTCTTTGAAATCTTTAAGATTTGATAGAGGTGGTGATTTTATGTTTTTTGAAGTCACTAAATTTTGTGCTGAGAAGGTATTTAAACATAATTATTTGCACCAAGGACACCACAACATAATGACATTGCTAAAAGGAGGAATAAGTTAGTTATGGATTATGCAAGGAAATTGATCAATGATTGAGAAAGAGGTTTCTCAAATATTCTAGAGAGAAGAAATTTGTACTACTATTTACATTCTCATTGAGTTCAATTGAAGAAAGGAACAAAAAATACACCCTATAAACTATGATGAGGTCATACACCAAATGTAAGTTATTTCAAAATTTTTGGAAGTAGATTTTATATTCACAAGGATACATGGAATGGTACAATTGATGTTAAAGGAGATGAAGGTATATTCATTGGTTATTCATTTGAGTGAACCTTATAAATGTTTGAATAAAGCTACTAACAAGATAATTGAAAGTGAAAATGTGAGATTTGATGAGTTAGTAGAGAGGAACAATAGGGAAAGTAAGAAGGAACCTTGAGATTACAAAAAGTTTGTATATGTCTATGAAGAGGCACTTGATACTCCACCTGAGTTACAATACAAAGCTTTTGAGAACCAGATAGAATAACCCAAATAGGAAACTAAACCCCTACCGAGCGAAGGAAATGTTGAAAGTCAAAGGACTAAACTTGTATTATCCAAATATGTGAGGAAGAATCATTCACCTGAACAAATAATTGGAGACATAAGTGCTGGAGTGAAAAAAAGAAGAAAGTTAAGAGAAGGTACATGTTTGATAGTTGATTTTGAGCCAAGAACAATAAAAACTATATTGGATGATGAATGTTGGGTTAATGCTATGAATCAAGAAATTGATCTGATTGAAAATAATAATACTTGGACACTAGTACTGATACATGCTGAAAAAAATGTGATTGAAACCAAATGGATATTTTGAAATAAGTTGGATGAGAATGGAGAAATTGTAAGGAACAAGGAAATATTGCTTTGTAAAGGATATGCACACGAAGAATGAATTGATTGTGGTGAAAATTTTGCACCTGTGGTAAGATTGGAAGGAGTAAGAACATTGTTGGCCTATACTACATATAAGAAGTTCAAAGTATATCAAATGAATATAAATTCTACATTTTTGAATGTAATACTTGAAGAAGTTTATTGAAAAGAAGAATATGGTCTACAAGTTGAACAAAGCATTTTATGGGCTAAAAAATCCCCAAAAGCATGGTATAAAAGATTACACTCTTATTTGATTAAGATTGGATTTGCTAGAAAAAGTGAAAGCAATAATCTATATTTTAAAAATGAATACCAAGATATGGTGTTAATTGTTGAAATATTTGTTGATCACATAATATTTGGTGGAAATAACATGTTGAGTAAGACATTTGATGAAAAAATGAGTACTAAACCCAAAATGTCAATATTTGGAGAGATAAGCTTTTTCATTGTACTACAAGTCTACCAAACAAAGAAATGCATCTATGTAACTCAGTCTAAGTATGTGAAAGAGATATTGAAGATATTTGGGATGGATTAGTCTAAGCTAGTTGGTACACCTATGGTGACTGGAGTGGACTTATCAAAGGAAGACACTACTGGTGAGGTAAATGAGACACAATATAGATTTGTGATTGGAAAGTTATAGTATGTTTTACATAGTAGATCAAATATTTCAGTTGTTGTTGGAATTGTTGTGAGGTTTTCATCTAATCCAAAAGGGATTCATATGATTGCTATGAAAAGGATATTAAGATATCTCGATGGAACTAAAGATTATGACCTATGGTATAAAAAAGAGGATGAATTTAATATAAAGTATACACAAATGATGAATGGGTTGGTGATGTTGATGAAAACAAACACAAGTGATGGTGCTTTCTTTTTAGGAGAAAGGTTGATAACATGGATAGCGAGAAATAAACTTGTATTTCACAATCTACTATTGAAGTTGAATATGTTGTTGTTACAATCAATTATTTAGATTTTGTATGGATTAAGAAATTATTGGAAAGAATGCAAGAAGAGATAACTAAGCATGTTACTATTTATTGTGATAATACTAGTGCCATAAATATTTCAAGAAATTTATTGATGCATGCAAAAAAAGAACATATCAATCAAATATCATTATTTGAGAGAGAAAGTACAAGAGAAAAAAGTGAGACTTGAATATGTGAAGCATAAGGAATAAATTTCTAACATATTTATGAAACCATTGCCTAAGGATGCTCTTGACTTGAGTATCTATGTGGTGAATTGGGGGTCATGACCCTATCCAAAATTCACTAGGTGAAGATGCATGTTGCATAAAATCATCATTTCATCTAATTGTAATATATTTTATGGAGTTGATGCATAAGTGTTCACACTTAAGGAGCATTTTTGAAGTTGTGAAAATGACTATGATGAAAATAATATATACAATATAGGCAAGGTACAAGAACATTTACAAGGGTTTATAAGTTTCATGATAAAATTTATAGTGACCTTTAGAATTTTTGTCAAAGAGGGAGATGATTACTAAAAAGGGGAAAAGGGTATTTAAATAGTCAGATGATATGGGAGAAAGATCATATCCTAAGAAGGAGAAATATTGAACATGTTAAAGCTGTTGCTACTAAAAATACAGATCAAGTACATCTAATGAATCTGATTGAAGATAAAGAGTTAAAAATTTGTATTGTTGATAATGAATAAATTTGATTATCTTATATAATGTTTTCTAATGAAAAATATTATATTATGTGTTTCCATCAATGTCAAAGGAAAATATTGTTAGCTCCAATTGATATTTTAACAAATAATAGGAGATTGCTAGTCCTAACTAATAATGCTATGAATGTATGTAAGAGTGTCATACCAGTTGTTATATTGTTATTGATGTCAAAGTCTTAGATGACTAGGCACTATGCTAATTTAATATAGTACCATATTATTAGATTGATAAAGAGGATTTGAAGAAAGTATGATGAAGACATTATTGATATGTAAGGTATTCAATGGGTACTTGAATGAGTTGGATAGTGATAATGTAATATTGGTTTGATTTTTTTACAATCATGTATTGTCACAATATTTTGAAGAACACACGATTGACAAAGTGAAAAGGTTAATGAAGGGAGAGTGCAGTCACCAAGTGACTATAGTATTTTTTGAATTAGTTTAGAAATAATTGAGTACTAGATTACCCAAGTAAATGCTATGTTTACCAAGTAATAGTTGGATCAACAAGTTTGGAGAATTGGAATCTAAGGCCAACTTTTGATGAAAATTTGGAAAGTTAGAGATGGTCTTGTATACTAAAAGAAGTGGCCTGCTGGGAGTATGAATCAACAAACAAACATTAGTTTAAATCACATATGCATCAAGTACTTATCAAAATAAATGAACTAAATAATGCTTGTTTGAGTTTTGCAACTCATAGCAACCAACAAACCAAATCTTCAAGCAACCTCAAACATCTCAACAAAGGCTCCCATAAAAGGCCTTCTTGGTGTGTTAAGATTGGAGGTATGTTTGGTGTGCTCTCCCAAATACAACTATGTGATTAAATCTCTTGAATGGTGAATGTGCAAATGTGAATGTGAAACTATGAACCTATGCTATATGAAATGAAGAACACCTCAAACAATGGCTATGGAAGAAGCCATGTTTGAAGGCATTCAAGGATGGAGATGTGAAATGTAACAAAAGAAACTAAATTAATATACAAGCTACACTAACATGCAAGTGAAATGGAGATGCAAATGCATAAACAAACTAGACTAATAATGCAAATACAATCTAAAAACCACCTACCAAGAGCTAGTATGCAACCTAGAAATCACTATGAAAGCTCTATTATGAAAACTCAAAACTCAAACTAGCATGATAACAATGCAATTATGGCAGATGAAGATGCTTGAGACAAGAGCTCTATTTATAGGCTTGAGGGAGACCTTGGGTGAGGTGGCACCTATGTGGCATCCACATAGTGCCACAAGGAGATACATAAGCAAGCCATGCAAGTAGTCAACATTCAAAGTTTTCTCACACATGTGTGAGAAAACATGGAGAGAAGAGTGGGGGACAAAACTTGCAAGAGGGAGTGGTCTCACACATATGTGAGCACACACTTAGGCTTAAGGTGGGTTTAGCAAGATGATTAGGGTAATTAAGCTAGATTAAAAAGTGGGTAGGCTTAAGAGGATGAAAGTGATGGTTGTAGGCTAGGCTTAAGATTAAATTAAACAAGATTTAATTTAATCATAAGTTTAGAGGAATTAATGAGATGGAGGGATTTAAATAAATAGAATTTATTTAAAAGGGGGATTAATGGAGGATCATATATTAAATAAATTTAACACATTAAGGCTAAAGATATTTAAACTATATTTAAATAGCTTAGAAAAATGAATCTATTTAATTAAATAGGTAGAAGAATATGACAAATATAATTAATTAATAAATGATTAATTATAATGTCAAGGGCAATATTAAATAAATTAATATAGTCTTTTGAGACAATTTTAAGAATCTACTTTTTGCCTCTCTTTGATGTGATGTCGAAACATCATATCAAAGAAAAGAAAATATAGGTTGCCCTAGAGAAGGTAGGAGTCCTAAGGGTGATGATAGAGGAGGAGGGTGCTCCCTAGCAAAAATTGCGCAAAAAAAAAATTTGGGCAATTTTTGCAAATTTTTTTTGGAAAATGAAGAAGAGAAAGGAAATAAATGGAGACATTACATGGCTTGCAGGAAAAAAATAGATGAACATGGCTCATGGAAGGTATGGGCTCAAAAGGGGTCCTTGAAGGGCCTATATAAACCTCCAAGGGGC
Organism: Cupressus sempervirens; assembly: GCA_028749045.1. NCBI lineage: Eukaryota > Viridiplantae > Streptophyta > Pinopsida > Cupressales > Cupressaceae > Cupressus > Cupressus sempervirens. The sequence continues at coordinate 772,538,222 of CM053785.1, read as the reverse complement.
TCAAAGAAGGTCATTTTCACACTTAGAGATCAGAGCATCCAGAGCAGAGATGGATCTTATTGATCATTTGCAACTTGGTGAGCATGTTTGAGAGTACCAACGATTAGTCGAGATGGGCCCACCGGTAAGTCATCTGATCCTCTTCATCATTTTGGTAGATTAGGCTAAGGTAGGGGCATTTATTATGCCCTAAATGAGGCAAAAATAGGGTCAGGGCAGAGACAACAATCTTTGCCTTATCGTCTATGCAGACGACAAACTAGTGACTCCGTTGTTTGTACAGACAATAGAAAAGGGAAATGGGGTTTGTGAAGATGATAGGTTTTAACCCGTCATCTACGCGGATGACAAAAAGGGCTAAGGGGAGCAAAAATGACAATCCATTATTTGTCATCTCCAAAAAAGAAAAATTGCCCGATGATGACATCGTCTATGTTGATTGACATCTGCATAGATCAGCGTCTGCACAGATCAACATCTGCATTGATTAGTGTCTATGCTGACTAGGAAAAATTGATAGAAGAAAAGGTATGATTCCCCATTCCAGGGATAACTTAGGCTAAGGAAATTGACCCTCTGTATGTTTATGCTTTAGAAGGAGATGGTGGTGTTTAGGTCGAGGAAGCACTATCCACTGACCATGGTGCTAAAGTAGAGACTAATGGATGCAGACTGGGGATACATCTAACTATGTGAGTTGAAGCACATCCATGAGTGGCCAGACCTAAGGGCACACTAAGCATAGCTATCGACTCTCATCGAGTGATGGAACACACCAAGAGGGAGCTTCTATCTAGCTACAGGGGAGGCGACGATCACATTACTGGACGTGTGGAAGATTTTGTGAGTGCCCATCCAAGGGACATATATGGAGTATGTGCTAGAGGGTTTAGACCCATATCTATGGGAGTGCTTTGGGTAGAGACAGTAAAGACTGTTGGTGCACTGATCATGGCTAACATGGAGAGGAGCCTTGGAGTAGAGACTGCCTCATTTGGCGGTATATCTAGCATCTCTGATCTGGTGTATGCTACCAGACCATGTTGGGCATGATTTTCTTATTGGCTAGGCATGGGTGCTAAGCACCCTTCTACAGGAGGACAAAGAGGTCTACTACTAGGGCTAGACCATCCTGGTAGAGTTATATCATGATCTGCACATGTGTGCTTATCAGACACAGAGGACCATGGGTCCAAGGCTGACTTTATTGATAATATGGTCCTAGGAGCATATCAGAGTCACACAGTCGATTACTAGGTAGGAGACTAGACATCTTGATGAGCCATTTGCTTACAGATACCAGCCTCTGATCCAATACACCTCCACAAAGTCTGTGGGATTTTGGTGGTGATGTTTTGACGAGATTATCATGTTTGATTGGACTTCATATGATGGGGTAGAGTGGTGGGCTAGAACTTTGGCTTCAGGCAAAAAGGATGACTCAAAGGATCAGATGTATCTTTGTTTTACATAGGCTAACTGCTAGATTATTGGATGCTTTGCTCATGTGATTATGTGCTATATGTCTTCGAGGGTGCAGCGGTAGTTTGGTAGGGTGTAGGATGTAGTGCTAGATAGATTTTTGTACCTTTTCATGTCTCGAGAGTATGATAGACTCTGGCATCATGGGGCCACCCTATGGTTAGCACAGAGCTCATGATATCGATGCATCCAGTGCCTTGGGTACATGGGTAGGATCGTGAAGATACAAGCATGATAGTAGCATATGCACAATGGTGGGAAACTCATCAAACTGTGAGATTGATAGTGCCTAGGGCACCTCCTCCAATAGAGTAGGCACAGGGAGAGGGAGAGGGAGTAGGGGATGGTGGGTAGGAAGTGATGATGCCACCACTAGCATAGGGAGCATAGGTAGGGCCACAAGGGTGTAGAGCCCATGCGGGGAGAGGTCTAGGGCTAGTACTAGCAGATGCACTAGTACAAGGGCCACAAGTATAGTGATAGGGACAGAGATAGGGGCTAGCAAAGGATCTAGACATGGTGCAAGTTGAATGGGATAGCCTTCGTGCAGAGGAAGCCTAGTTATAGGGAGTAGCACAGGTGCAACAAGCATGAGTGAACAGCCTAGATCAAGCCACAAAAGCCATATAGGCAAAGTTATAGGCTTAGAGGGCTAGAGGAGATAGTGCACAGGAGGCCCTAGTGGCCCTACAGGCATAGATGGATACTAGGGAGTTTTTTGACATGGAGGTCCATGTAGATGCTGAGGAGCTAGTAGAGCTAGAGAGACTTCGAGGGGAGGTGGCCGCATTACGAACATAGCAAGCTACCCATCAGGCACAACTAGATAGATACTACAGGTAGAGGGACATAGCGAGATAGATGCTATAGCCTGGGGCAACCATCATAGTCATGCAAGAGGCCATCTCAACTAGCTGAGTAGATGCACAAGCCATATGAGAAGTGGCCTATTATAGGTCACTATATCATGAGGCCATGATCAGTGACAACTAAATTTTAAGAGGGGTGCCAACTCATAGACCATAGGGGGAAGAGCTAGATCAAAGCAGTCAGTAGGACAACAAAGACCTCCCCGATGGGGGACATGGGGGGGCTAGGCCTTCACAGCTAGTGGCTTGATTTTTTTACAGTGACCAGTTTTGATAGATATGTGCAGATGCAGTGACTTTTTGATGATGCATTTGTATTACATGATACTACATGATTTTATATACAGACTGTACAAACATTATTTTTGGATATATATGACATGATTCAATGGGCCTATGTGTATATGGATTATGTGATGCATATGATGTCTATGATGTGGATACTGATGCTTGTGATGTTGGATGTGTGTGATGTGATGTATATATATGTATATGATGCCTAACATGTGGATGATGCAGGTTTGCTGGCAATTATTAGATGTATGCATTCTTTATTTTACATGCATGGATGCATTTATGAGATGTTTTATGATGTATATGCCTCTAGATGTGATGACTAAAATGGATGCATGTAACTAATGAACCAATGATGCAACCTAATAAAATGAATAAAATGTGTAATGAACACTAATGAATGCAACCTAAAATGAAAATGTAGAATGAATGAACCTAATGAATAATTATTTGTCAAAGCTTTTTACTCATAGAAACCAAGTAACATAGCATAGGAGGGGGGGAAATTAAAAAAACCATTGTCTCAAGCATGGTTCAGTGACACCCCATACTACATGAACCCTAACTACATGATATCAAGAGATTCAGTTGTGTTTATATGAAAGAGCACAACTTAGTTTGATTTTGCAAATGAGTTTATGCATTATATGCTATAGAAGCATAAATGACATGACTCTTTTGCGTAGACTTAGAGACTTTAGAACAATAGGTTTAGTTTACATAGTCATGATGGAACAAATTTCATGTATGCCCTGGAGAGGTCTAGGTACACTCAAAGTATTTTTAGGGATCTTTGGTGGAACATGTAATAACCCATTGCCCCTAGTGTGCAATGCATTACCATAACTTGAAACTAACACATATTTAGTAAAGCCTCAAAAAAAGATCATACCACAAACAACACATGTAGTCAATGAGAGCCATTTAGGTACGACCAAAATATGGAAGATCAAGGTGCACCATAAACAACTTCCACTAACACACAAAATAAAATCAAGCAAAAAGAGACCTCATGACCAAGTAGTCATTCAGTCTACAGTTCCTGCCAAGAACCTTAGGTCTAGAAGTGAATTTCGTAATGCCATCTATAGGAAGGATTCATCCTATGAAAGTTTGTTTTGTGTGACATCAAGTATCAAAAATCATTTATTTGTTTTTGGCAAATGCTGTGAAAAGAACAAGTTTCTTAAATCATTAAGTCTCAAATGGTGATTTTGTTCAAATCTTGTATGGTCACTGTTGTGGAAAGGCTCAACATGCTAGGATTGGAACAAGCACTCAATAGAAAATTGCCTTGTAGACTAGAGGTCTTTCAAAAGATGGTGGTGAAACAAAGCCTCGCAGACAAGAGGTCTTTTACTAGATGCATGAAAAGCAAAAAGCTAGATAAGACTTTACATAATGGAAATGGAATGGTGGAATGGGGGGAAGGGAAATGAGCCTTATAGATAATGGATCAAAATGATTTTTTCAGGAACTTTTTCTTCTTTTTAGGCTTTTTTCAGGAACATTTTATGATTTTTTTGGTTTTTCTAATTTTTTTTGGATTTTTGCAGGACTATAAGAACATTGTACAAGAATTGCAAAACTCAAGTATAGAACCACTTGAGGTGTTGGATATTTACAGGCTCAGGGAGTGGATCTCCCTCTGGAGTGGCAATCTCATATGCCCTAGAACCATATTTGGCTGTAATGATAAATGAACCAAGCCAATTAGCCTCAAACTTTCCTTTCTTTTCATAGTTCTAGAGATTCTTCATATTATGTTGCAAAACTAAGTCACCCACCTCAAACTCTCATGGCTTTAATTTCTTATGATATTGAAGCTAAAGGTGATTTTGATACACATGGAGGTGGTTTAGGGCACTAAGGTGTCTCTCATCAAGGAGTTGCAACTCTTTCAAGCGAGCAACTCTATATTCTTCTTCAGACATTAGATTCTTGAGAGAGATTTTGAGGGGAGGGAGCTCAATTTTGATTGGTAAGACAACCTCAGAACCAAAAACAAGGGAAAATGGAGTGGCTCCTTTGGGGGTACAGATGGAGGTACAGTAGGCCTAAAGGGTGGGAGCAAGGAGGTGTCAATCACAGCCAACTACATCATCAATTTTTTTTAGGATTTTCAAAATGGTTTTATTAGTAGCTTTAGCTTGGCCATTGCCTTGGGGGTAGTATTTGGTTGAAAAATGCTGGGTGATTTCGATTTCTTACACAATGTGGCAAATTCCTAATTTTTAAAAGGCATTCCATTATCAGTCATGATGTCTTGAGGTATGCCAAAATGACAGATAATGTAGTTCAAGATGAACTTTGAAATTTATTTTCCAATGATGTAGGTTAATGGAATAGCCTTGACCCACTTTGTGAAGTACTTAGTGGCAGCAATAATGTACCTGCAGCGATTTGAGGAATTTGGGTACACATGACTGACAAGATCAAATTGCCAGCAAGAAAAGGGCCATGAAGTGATGGTGGGTTAGAGGTCTTGGGCAAGAGCGTGTATCAAATCACCATGCTGCTGACAAGGACCACATCTCTTCACAAAATGATATGCATCTACTTCCATAATGGGCCAATAGTAACCTATCCTAAGAAGCTTTTTTGCTAATGTAAGGCCACTAGAGTGGGCACCACAAATCTCTTGTTGGACCTCTTCTAATGCCATTCTAGATTCATTTAAATTGAGACATCAGAGGAGGGTTCCATCAAAATGTTTTCAGAAATTGTCACCTAGGATGGTATATCGAGCAATGCAACGAACAAAGGTCTTTCTTTGATTTGGGGTGAGGGTTATGGGAATGGTTTTGTGACATAAATAGAAAAAGATGTTGGTGTACCATGGAGACTCAAGACCAACAATCTCACACACTAGCTTTGAATCAGTTTACTCATAAGCAGGAGTAAAAAGATTCTCAACAAGAAACTCACATTTAGGACTATATTCTAGCATGGAAATCATGGAGGCAATAGTAGCCATAGCATCTGCTGCTTTGTTATTGGCCCTTGGGATTTGCTAAAAAACTAGCTCTGTGAAATGTTGTTTAAGTTTGTCAACTATCCTATGGTATGGTAACAACTTCTCATCTTTTGTATAGTATTCATCTATAACTTGTTTAATGAACAATTGTGAGTCTCCAAAGACAAGAAGGGTTTTGATATTCCATCTGACAGTTTGACACAACCCTATGACTAATCCTTCATACTCAACTATATTTTTTGTGCAAGGTAATTCTATCTTATAAGACTTAGGAATGAGATCTTCTTGTGGTGTAACAAACAAAACTCCTGTCCCCGATCCCTTTTGTGTGAATGAACCATCAAAAAATAGTTTCCATGGTGTAGTGGGGGTAACAGTCATAATGGTTTCATCTATAAAATTTGCTACTATGGGATGATCTCCTAGAAGAGGAGCTTTAGCAAGTTGATATGAAATTACTTGTCCCTTAATGGCTTTGTGTTCTTTATAAACAATGTTGAACTCACTCAAAATCAAGACCCATTTTGCAGCTCGACTAGTGAGGTAGTCTTTTGATAGAAAATATTTGAGTGGATCTATCTTGGCAATGAGATGTGTAGTATGATTAAGAATGTAATGGCATAGCTTTTGTGTGAAAAAGACTACTACCAAAAAAGCTCTCTCAATAGTAGTGTAGTTCAACTCATAACCAACTAATGTTTGACAGAGATAGTATATAGCTTGCTCATTACCATTGTCATCTATTTGTGCCAAAAGAGCACCTAAGGCAACTAAGGTGGTTGAAATGTATAGGATCAATGGTCGTCCTACAATTGGAGGGACTAGAATTGGAGGATTAGCCAAGTATGCCTTAATTTGTTCAAATGCTTTCTAACATAGACAATCCCATTGAAACTTAGTGTCCTTGTGAAGAAAATGTTAAAGTGGATGAACCTTATCTACTAATTGGGCCATGAATTTTCTAATGGACTATAACTTTCCTTAAAAACTATGGAGTTGTTTCAATGTGGTAGGTGGAGGCATTTCCATGATGGATTTTACTTTAGTAGGATCTACCTCAATACCTCATCTTGACACAATGTAGCCTAACAACTTGCTGAATTTGACCCCAAACACACATTTCTTCGGATTTAGGCACACTTTATATTTCTCCAATCTCTCAAAAATGTTGGTGAGTACATCAATGTGGGACTCACGTGTCTTTGATTTTCCTAGGATGTCATCAACATAGTCCTCCTTTATGACATGTAGAAGATCATGGAATATGGTAGTCATTGTGAATTGATAAGTGGCACCGGCATTTTTCAAGCCAAAAGGCATGACTTGATAACAAAAGGTTCTCCATGGGGTGGTAAATGTTGTTTTATGTTAATCTTCTTCTGCAATTTTGATTTGATTATAACCAGAAAAACCATCCATCAAAGACCATCTCATGTCCAGTAGTCAAATCCACTATGATGTCTATGTTAGGAAGTGGAAAATCATCCTTAAGACATGCAAGGTTTAAATCTTGAAAATCTAAACAAACACGGATGCCCCCAGATGCTTTCCCTATAGGAACAATGTTGGAGACCCACTCAAGATAATCAATAGGGTAGATGAACTTTGCCTCTAACATTTTTTGCAGCTCTGCTTTGACTAAAAGTTCTACCTTAGGATGGATTTCGCATAACTTTTGCTTCACTAGTTTAATCTTGGGATCTACTGTCAAGTGATGCACAACCAAATCTGTGTCTAAACCAGGAATATCTCTATAGGTCCATGCAAAATTGATTTTACCCTTTCTCAAGAATTCAGTCATTGCCTTTTGCTCTTCAGGACTTAGGGTGGTTGCAATGTAGGTGATTTGTGGATTATCCTCTGTACCCAAGTTGACTGGAATTGTGTCCTCATTCAAAATAGATGACTTTTTTGGTGGTAAAGATTTGAATGGCAAGTCAATCTCTCCCTCTTCTGGCACTTCTAAGAGGTTTTCACTAGAAGATGCATCCTTTATTTTATCTTTTTCTTCATCCAAAAGTGCCCTAAAAGTGTTTTAACTAGAGGATGTTTCTTTTATTTTTCACTTTTGTGATTAAGAGAGTTGAATTGGCTACCAAAGTAGGCTTCCTCATTGTATTAGATCTCATGTTCATAATCTCAGATATTCTTAAGGCCAAAGAGTGCTATCACTGCCTCATCAGACTTACAGATATTGAGAGCTGGTGGTGTGTCTTGATGGTCCCAGTCTATCATGTTAGGGTTGGTGAGAGGTAGGCCAATGGATGAAAGGTTAGCTATGGTAATGGCATGGACATAGGTGTCTAGGTCATCCTTAATGTATTGGAAGGGTATTTCGAAGAATTCCTCCTTGTCAGTCTCAGAAACAAATTCAATCATACAATAGTTGTCAACAAAGAATACCTTAGGTTTAATGGAGCCCAAACAATGTCCTTTAGGATAGCTATTAGCTTCTAGGGGTTGTCTCATTCTATATTCTTTAGGTCCAAGGCCGGTACCATGATATCCCATGTTTTTTTTGATAATGGGAGGGGCCTTAACATACTTATCCTTGGGGAACTCCATAGGTTCATCTTTTCCATCATAGTATAGCCAATCTAGAATATTAGACTCCATATGCTCATCACGAAGTGAACCCCAATGTTCAAATGTTGTATTGTTAATATGCATAGTCTCTTTGTTGGTAGGAGGTGGCAATTGTGAAGGTTTTCCAAAGGAACGAGGGGAGAGTGGTAGTTGTCCAACACACAAGGTATTTTCAAAATTATACTCTCCCATTCCTAAATCAGTAAAAGTAACCTTCTTCCCTATAGTATTGACCTTAGTATCTTCCACCTTTTCTTTTCCTTTGCAAGAATTGGAATTGTTATTGGCTAACTTTGGCACTGTTGTGGAATGTGACTCTGTTATTGTGAGAGGCTTGGGTATAACTTTAGCAAACTCACTGATTGGAAAATTTTTTTTTGGTGCACCTTCCAATCTTTTACAAAAATAAAAATGTGTGAGATCTCTTGGAATTGTGACCTCTCTTCCTTGGTGAGGAAATTTCAAGCATTGATGATGGGTATATGGAACAACCTTTAGTGTATGTATTCAAGGATGGCCAAGCAAAATGTTATATGGAAAATCCAAGTGTAGGACATGGCATTCAGTATTTATGACAATTGGTCCAACCTTTAGTGGTAACATGATAACTCCTTTTGGTTCTCTTTCCCTTTCATCATAGGCTTTGATTGCTATCCTTTTATTGATATCTAGGAGGTCTTCTGGAAGTCCCAAGAAATGAATCATCTTCAATGTACATAGGTTCAAACTGGATCCATTATCTATAAGGACTCTTTTAATCTTATGTTGCTATATAAGGACTTCAATATGGATCAAAAAATTATGATGGGGATCAAGACCTTGGAAATATTTATCTATGAAGACAAGGTATTGTTGTGTAGCAAGGTTTCCAATCATGGCAGTGCATTGGGAGGCATTAATTTTTTCAAGAACATGAGAATCTAAAAGAGCCTTCTCCAAGATTTTTTTGTGGATGGCTGATATGGTTAGGAAATCAAGAATGGATATTTGTGTAGGAGTCTTACCTAACTGGGATAACACATCATAGCGATAAGTGGGCCTTTGTGAAGTGGATGGCACAATAGGTGCATATGGAACTGATGGATTAGTGTGATTGGGAGTGGCAGCTCGTAAAGTAACTCTTCCTTGTTAAGTGGTTGCATCACAATCAACTACTTGTAAGACAAGGGTATTCACATGAGTGTCTACTTCTTCAATGCAACCACACATGGAGTCAAATCCACATATATCTTTGGATTCTATTTTACCACACAAGGAGTCAAACCCTGATATGTGGTTAATAGAATAGTCATAAGGTAATGCATTTGATGTGGAAGCTCGATTTACATTGCTCATATTGTTGTTTCCATTTTTTTTATTGTCATTGTTGTGATCAGGAAATGGTTTTTGAAATGTCTTTAGGTTAGTATTTTTAGAGGATGGTCCTCCTTGTACATCAATTTCTCCATCATCGACAAGATTTTGGATGAAGACTTTGAGTTTTATACACTTGTTTGTGTCATGTCCTTTGATGTGATGGTATTTGCAATATTCATTTTCCCTATACCATTTTGATTTGGGTTGGTTCTCATCAAAGGGTCGTGTGTTAGGAAATACCATCAAATTGTGATCCACTAGTTTTTGAAGTATGGCTTCCAAAGGTTCACGAAAGTTAGTGAACTTTCTATTGTGATCATAGTCATGGTTGTAATTATTGTTGTTGTGAGGGAAAAATTGTGTTTGATTGCGAGATTGCTGATTGCCATTGTTTGAATTGTTGTTGTCTCGGTTACGATAGTTGTTGTTGCTTCCTCCTTGAAGATTTTGCACATTTTTAACATCAGTGACACCATTGTGTGTGACATCTTTATTTTTGGACCAAAATTTAGGTTCGCTATTGTTTTTTGTGTCATTTTTTCAGGATGATGAACTATAATGTTTGATGGTACCTTTTTCTAAAAGCCCATTTTCAATGCTCTTGCCCCTCTTGACTAATGTAGCGAAATCTTTAGGTTAGCCATCTTCATGTGAAAAGACATTTTTGGTATCAAGTTTTTGATAAATATATCCACAAAGTGGGAATCCTCAATCTTGTAGGGCATGTGGTTAGCAAGATGCCTCCACCATTGTAGAAAGTTGGCAAATGTTTCACCGTTTTGTTGTTTTGTGTTGCACAAATCACTTAATGAGGCATGGTGTTCAATGTTGTAAGAGTATTGTGCTACAAAATTTTCTATTAGGTCATTGAAAAAAGTAATAGAACCCTTAGGTAAGTTCATTAGCCATTCTAGTGCAGGGCCTCTAAGACTTTGTGTGAAGAGACTCTTAAGATAATCTTCATTATCGGCTACTTCTTGACACAACACTGAGAATTCCTTGAGATGTGTGATAGGACATGTTTCTCCCATATATTTGTCAAATTTAGGAATCTCAAAGTTTGGTGGGAATGGTACCATGCTAATAGATCTATCAAATGGAAAGGGACAAACTTCCTCAAAAGAGAAATCTTTCACCCCTTTGTTAGTCATGCTATGTACCAAATTTCAAAGTTCATGCAATTGTTGGACTAAATCTTGGTTGGGTTGCACTTGTGATTGTTGAATATTTGTAAATCTAGCTCCCAATCTATAAGGAGTTCCAAAGGTATTATGAGGTGGTGGAAGTGCTCCACTTTGGTCAATGTATTAATATGTAGTCATTGGAATTGGCACATATGTTTTTACCATCCTTGTTGGAATTTGCAAATAAGCAAAATACATCAGTTGTGTTGGAATTGCCATCTATTGAGTAGATATTTTCCCATGTTTAAGCATCCCACAGTTGGACCTGTTAAGGTGGATTGTAGAATACTAGTAGGCATAGTGGTGTTGGGTATGACACTAATTATTTGTTGGATATGTTTTGCACTTAATTGGAATGTTGGTTGCGTGGTGCCACTTGATGTAGATGTAGCACTAGTTGTCATTGTTGGTCCTTGGCTAGATGCTTGGGTTGTATTTGGCAACATGGGAGCACTAACCTTCGTAATCTGTCTAAACAAGGTGGTCTCATCAAAGCTTGTAGGGACATTAACACCATCTTTAACCAAGTTTAGGAAGATCTCAGTTTTGTTTTCACTAATAGAATTTTCCATCATTTCAACATTAAATGGATCCACAAGGAATGTTCAGACATCATTAGAGATATTTTTTTTGTTAATAGGGCTTTCCTCTTGGTATACTTCCTCATCATCATTTCCCAAAGTTGTGTTGTGAAAAGGATCTTCTGGCTCTTGTGTGGATGTTAAGCTAGGCATGCCAAAGTTTGAACTAGAGGGAAATCCTCTCCCTAATGATGTTATGTATGGAGGAAAAGGATTCTCCATCTCTTTTTGCCTTAATGAGTCCAATAAGTGTGACATGGGATTAAATGTGAATTTTTCAGATCGTGTATGTACCATACAATAGTGACCAAACCAATGGGTGGAAGACTATGGAAGAAAAAGAGAAATGTGGGAGAGAACTATTGAACCTTATACAATGAAAGAGGCCAATAACCTAGATGTAAACAAGAGACCTTGGTTTAGCAAACAAAGTGTGATTACTCACTATTAGGTGATGAAATTGTGATCCCAAATAAGTGATAGGTGTTTTCTTGTGGATAAAAGGTCTAGTGTTGTAATCTAGGAAGGTGTTCTTATGCCAAAATCTTTAGGTTCAAATGATCAAATTCTCTAGAGGAAATTCACAAATGGGAGACTAGAAGTGTGGAAAAAGAAAATGATATGTGGAAAATGTAGGTGTGGTGGTCACTTATACGATTAACTCAATCCTCACTCACTAGGAAGAAAAACTTGGGGTTTACTCCTGGGAAGGTAGACCAATTTTGAAGTTTTACATTGTACTCAATTCTGTCGTAGCAGTCTTCTTTAGCTTTTTCTTTTTGAATGTCTTTGATAGCATATCAGAATTTCTTGTCACTGTGTGCTAGGTTCTTCCTTTCCTTGTAGAAAAAATGTTTGGACAATTTTTCCTTCTTATGTTTGACTTTGTCGCTCATGGCAGGAAAAAAATAAGACTCAGTTTCAAGCACAAACTAGACTCAACCAATTTCCAATACTAGACCAATATAAGACTTTTGAAAATTAACCACTGTTTCTCTTATTGAAATTTAGCTCACAATTTCACTCGTTTTATACATGTTTGATGTTTTGGTATTTGTTTTGAATGTTTAAACAAACATGCACACAGAACATGCCAACAATCCTAATAAGGCTGCAACTAGGATATACAAGGCTTATCTAAAGGGCATCCTCGATATACACAAGGTATGTGAGGCCCAAATCTGTAGATGAAAGAAAATAATGCCACACAGTTAGGGGGAGATGGTAACCAAATCTCCTCCTTCACTTACCAAAGGTATAAAGTTCTTTGGGGCTTAGCCAAGAGTGACAAGATTTTGCTTCCAAGAGAGGTGTCTTTCGATTCACCTCCCGATTCTTATACTCTGCTAGAGCACAAGAGTTGAGGTCATACCAAGGGGTGATGAAATCCCCAAGTAGGCCTCCTAAAAAAAAAAAAAAAGACCACTTATTTCTTGTGCACCCAAGATCACCTGAAGGTGTGATGGGAGAGAATACATAAGTGGCCTCGAGGTTTAAAAGACACACATTCTTTCCCAATGAAGGTTTAGGTTTTGTAATCTACTTGAAGACACAAGTGTTTAAAGCATAAAATGTTCTTTCCAACTTGAAATCATCATCAACATAAATAAAAGCACATATTTGTCAACAAGAAAGTAAATTGAGTGTGTGCATAAACAAAATGCTAAAAATGAAATCAATTTCCTTTAAGGCATTCAAGAGTATGTGAATTTATTTTAAGCACCAATTCCAAATGTTCGCTAGCCTAAGTATTTATGTCAATATTCTTAAGGCATTCAAGAGTCTATGAATTCGTTTTAAGTACCAAGTCCAAATGTTTGCTATTCTAAACATGCATGTCCATTCCCTTAAGGAATTCAAGAGTGTATGAGTTCATTTTAAGCACTAATTCCAAATGTTTTCTACCCTAAACATAAATTCCAATGAAAAAATGGTTCATTCCTTAAGGGCATTCAAGATTAAGTTTTTTACCTAAACATAATTTCCAATGAAATATGAGTAAATTCCTTTAAGACATTCAAAATTGGATGAATTTTTTTTCTTTAGGCACTCAAGAGTGTGTTTGGAGATTACTCATTAATTTGCAACATTCATTCAAGGGACAAATGATTATAACATGCAAGTTAATTAACCTTTAATCCTAAAGTGATAAAAATCACTATTGGTTTGTTTTAAGTGTTTCAAGGTTTGTTTCCTATGTGAAAATTCATTAGCAATCCCTATAAACCACAAGTTAGCAAATAATAATGTTTCAAACTTTCACAATTTTGTCGAAAAGTAAAAACGATAGAACACAGGTGCAGACGATAGATTACGCAGATGCCAAAACTCCTAGATGCTAAACTATGAAGACGACATAAGGCACAAAGGTATAGCTGGAAAATTAGTGCTCATGTTAGGCACAAATGATAGATTAAATATCAAAGATGCTAAAATGAAGATGACAAAGGAATACCCAACATACAACGCAGATGACAATATGAAGATCACAAACGATAGAATAATATGCGTAGATGATAGATTATTTTTTGAAATTTTAAAACCCACCCCCAATGTAGATGATAGAGTATCCTACACAGATACTAAAACTATTTGCCCAAATGCAGTGTGAACAAATGATTTAGAGATGCTAAAATGCAGAGACACTAGTTCGCACAGATGCTGGTCTGCAAAGACAAAAGAATGTAGATGGCACTGTGTTCGATGCAGAAGACAATGAGAGGTTTTTTGCGAAGGACTACAAATTCTTGATAATTTTTTGAGATGAAAATAGGGACATGAGTCCCACTGGGCATGCCAAAATGTATGCTAAAAGAAGTGACTTGCTAGGAGTATGAATCAACAAACAAACATTATTTTAAATCACATATACATCAAGTACTTATCAAAATAAAAAATCTAACTAATGCTTGCTTGAGTTTTGCAACTCATAGCAACCAATAAACCAAATCCTCAAGCAACCTCAAACAGCTCAACAACGGCTCCCATAAAAAGCCTTGTTGGTGTGTTAAGATTAGAGGTATGTTTGGTGTGCTCTCCCAAACACAACTATGTGAATGATGAAACTATGAACAAATGTGAGTGATGAAACTATGAACCTATGCTATATGAAATGAAGAACACCTCAAAGAATGGCTATGGAAGAAGCTATGTTTGAAGGCATTTAAGGATGGAGATGTGAAATGCAATAAAATAAACTAAATTAATATGCAAGCTACACTAACATGCAAGTGAAATGAAGATGCAAATGCATAAATAAACTAGACTAATAATGCAAATATAATCTACAAACCAGCTACCAAGAGCTACTATGCAACCTAGAAATCACTATGAACACTCTATTATGAAAACTCAAAACTCAAACTAGCATGATAACAATGCAATTATGGGAGATGAAAATGCTTGAGACAAGGGCTCTATTTATAAGCTTAAGGGAGACCTTGGGTGAGGTGACACCTATGTGGCATCCACATAGTGCCACAAGTAGATACATAAGCAAGCCATGCAAGTAGTCAACATTCAAAGTTCACTCACACATATGTGAGAAAACATGGAGAGAAGAGTGGGGGACAAAGCTTGCAAGAGGGAGTAGTCTCACACATGTGTGAGCAAACACTTAGGCTTAAGGTAGGTTTAGCAAGATGATTAGGGTAATTAAGTGAGATTGGGAAGTGGGTAGGCTTAGGAGGATGAAAGTGAGGGGTGTAGGCTAGGCTTAAGATTAAATTAAACAAGATTTAATTTAATCATAGGTTAAGAGGAATTAATGAGATGGAGGGATTTAAATAAATAGAATTTATTTAAAGGGGGGATTAATGTAGGATCATGTATTAAATAAATTTAATACATTAAGGCTAAATGTATTTAAATTAAATTTAAATACCTTAGGAAAATGAGCCTATTTAATTAAATAAATTTAATTAAATAAGTAGAAGAACATGACAAATATAATTAATTAATAAATAAATAATTATAATGTCAAGGGCAATATTAAATAAATTAATATAGTCTTTTGGGATGATTTTAAGCGTCTATAGGTCTAAGGAATGAGTCAAAGTTTGTTACAAGATCTGCTATTGGAAAAATTTAAGAAGGATTTGATGATGGAAATTGAAGAAGGATAAGGATGGACACAAAGTTCTATGAAAGTTATATTTTTTGAGTGTCTAGATTCATTGTATGAATCTTTAATTTGGAATTATTTGGAATGAACCTAAGATCAATGATTGTGATTAAGTAGAAAAATATAGAAGAATTTGGAAGAAAGAAGACGTCTATTTAAGGAGTTATTTGAGATAGTTTTAGGTTGCTAGTTTGGAGTTGATTATGCTAAAGTTGTTGATTGAATGCAAGAGAAGAGATTAAACTAAATTTTTTTTGAAGGTGAAAGAAGATAGTTAAGCCAAGTGAACCGAGTAGAGGAAGGAGAAAGAGGAGTAAATCATCCAATCAAAAGTACAAAGTGAAAGAGATCAAAGTGAGAGATCAGGTAGAGACAAGAGCAAGAACAAAGATCTGAACAAGAAAAGGTAGTTTCTATTCTTAAAATATCATTTGTACTACTAATTTTTAACCATTTTAACAAAAAATATCATAAGAAATGAGTGAACCTATATGAAATCCTAAATGATAACATCGATTAGTGGTGTTTGCAAGTACTTAAAATCACACCACTCTTTAGTCAAGAAAATGAGTGAAAGGTCTAGATGGTCTTTTAGTGAAATCTTCTAACAAGGTCACATTAACAATATGTTTATAGCTTTTAACAAGGTTGGGTCCTAGAAGAACTCAATTTAGAAGAGTGATTTTTTTGGGGTTATCGATCCCTAATGGTTTTTATTAGAAATTTGTCTAGTGCTCCGCTTGTGATACACAATAATGCCTTCACCACCTCCTGTGTATTGTAAGTTGAGTGGTTGTATCAGGCATTGATAGATCAATCTTTTGGTTCTACAAAAACTCCACTCTAACAAGTGGTATCAAAGCTTGGTCATGTAGGTTGAATCCTTATATCTTTGGGGAATGTTGAGGGGGAGATTTTTGAAGATGTGTTCAATGCTCTCCTCAAGATTCATGATAAGGGCTTAACCACCTCATGTGTACTATAAGTTAAGTGGTTGTAATAGGCATCAATAGATTAGTCTTTTGGTGCAACAAAAACCCCAATCTATCATTTTTCCCTTCACAAGGTTTCCACATTAAAATCATGGTGTCAAAATTTGTGAATGTTATTTTAATTGTAAATTGTCTTACATGTTTTACAATTTAGTGCAACTTGGTAATAACTAAGTCATCACTAGGTAATAATTGGAAAGTTTAATAATACTTAGTACTACAAAGAATAATGAGTTAACAATTTGAAATAAATTGATTGACAAAGTTAATTAATGATATCACCGAGTGTATATTATTGATGTTTATGAAGTTTTATTTAAATTAAAATAGTTTGAAGGGATTGCATGATAATTGGACATAACTAATTCACCCCCCTCTTAGTTCTGTTACAGGATAATCATTAGAATAAAAAATTAAGCCACAAGAGAAGACCCCTGAAGAATCCAAGAAAGATAAGAAGTCCTAGAAGCCTACTTGTTATAATTGTGGAAAGTTTCATCATACTACAAATGTTTGTAGAAGAAAACAAGTGAATATCTCAAGGGTAATATCTTTTAATGGCTATTGCTATAAATGAAATAAGTTTGGTCATTAAGCTCATGAGTGTATATCTAGAATGTTTAGTAAGATATTTGTGGAAAGCTTTACTGTATATTGTTACAAATGTAATTATTATGAATGTAAAATTGGGGAATGTAGAACCAAAATGCCACCTACAAGGAAGTTTAATAAACCAATGAACTACATGAGAATAGAAGGTAACAATCCTATTACATATTTTAAATGTGTAAAAATATGACATCTTACATCATAATATAGAATGAGAAACAATGGAATAAACTTTGAACCTTGGAGAGCAATGGGATTACCATGTTACATTTGTCAGAAATTTGGTCATGCTTTATACAATTGCAGATATTAGTTCTCTACAAAAAAAGACACCAAAGGAAGGGAACTATAAATAAAGAACAAGTCATAGAAGAAATAATGAAGGTATGGATAAAGAAGGATGAAGATTGAACTTCAATGGAAGACCCTTTTTTGTTAGGCACAATTAAATCATTCACCAACTTAACAAATAAGTAAATGCTTAGGGTCTTAGAACTTCATTGAAATCATTAATTGATCCCTTATATAATTTAGAATTGTAACATCTATTAACATAATTAGATGAATTGATGAGTAAAATAATGTGAAACAAGAAGTAGGACAAATTTTTCTGTTACAAAATCATAGAAGGAATATATTTTATGCTATTGAGTAAATTATCGACCTATCAGAATAAAGGGTATGATCCATGATTTAGACAATATAGGTTAAGAAGAATCTTGTTAGATATAGAATTTAATCACTAGCACAAAGAGTCTTTAAAAACTTTACTACTACATATAGGAATGTCTAGTTCATCATTATTGCATTATTCATAAAATCTAATATGTGAAAATAGATCTAGTGTTGATTTATAGTAAGTGATTTACAAAAAGAGCTTCACTATATTGGATTGATCGAGTTTAATAACCCTAGTTGAATAGAACATGGAATAAAATTGAAGCTTGTGAACAAAAATCAAGAATTACCATGGCTTTAAATTTGAACACACCTGTATTTATTAGTAAGTCATAGGAAAGTGAACTTGAACACCAATTACAATCATTGAGAGCTACAAAAGTAAATGAAGTCATAACACTATCCTGGATACAATCTCGAGTTTTACTAATTGAAGATGTTAGGATGTATATTTGGTTGGAAATGCAAGGAGTATCTAAGAGGGGAGGGGTGGATCAATTACCCCAAAAGAATTCCAAGTCCCTTAGATGTCAATACAAAACTCTCACTTAATAAAAAAAATCCTTGCTTTGTTCAATTAGAACGAGATATCCTCTGTAACTCGGTTAACAAAGTAGTCTAAAGATATTAATGTGTATTAATCTTCAATAACTTAGTTGAAGAAACATAAAGTATTAAGAAAATAACTTTTCACTCTTTTGAAGTGAGCCTTCTTAAGAGCCAACCTTGTTAAAGGTTACAAAACACATAGTTAAGTGGAACCCTATTAAAGTATTTGAATCACCCTTCAAACACTTCAATCTAGTAATGCAACCTTGTTAGAGGATCTACAAAATTACTTTTAAGGCAACTCTATTAAGAGATTTCTTCATAGCTACAATTGTTAGAGAGTAACAATGATTGACTTGATTGTTGTAGCAATTGACATAGAAGATTTAGATAGCTATTTTAGTTTAACCTCTTCATATTTCTTGATTAAAATATTCTTTGCAACTCAATCTTCTAACTCAGATGCTCTTTCCTTAATCAATTATCCTTCTCATTTAGCTTCTTTTACATTGCTTTGAATTGCTTGACTCAATCCACAAATTTAACTTTCATACATATGATATTCAATGTCAAGTCGGCTTGAATTCCCTTCCATACAAACATTTAACATCTATTTAGTTGGCTTGCATTAACCAATTAGTTAACAAAAGCAATTTGCTGACAATTGGCTAACACTGGACTGATCACCTGATTAATACAGATTTTCCTTCGATGACCGACCAAACTCGGTTAACACTAACTATTCTTTATTGACCCACCAAACTTGGTTGACATTGACTATTCTTCATTGACTAACCAAACTTTGTTAACACTAACTTCTACTTGGTTGACATTGGAATCTCCTTTAATGCCCGCCTGAGTTCGGTTAACACTATGCTTGGTTAGAGCTTGACATTCGTGTAACATCAATGACAATATACAATTGAATAATTTTTTTCAACATATTCATTGTAAAAAAACTAAGATTATAGATGTAGATGTTGATGAAGCTTTCAAAGAATTATACAATCATAATGAAATGTTCAAAGAAGATTTTAAACATTTTTAACAAAAGGTCTGACACACATCATGTATCTACCATTTTTTTTGAAGAGGAATGGATGAAGTGTATATTAAGCCAAATAAATGGAGGCTACATTTGGATGGAAGGACAAAATTCAATTGAAATTACAAAAGAAATCAGTCATGTAGTTACTAGTCTATCAGCTACAGGAAGAAAATGCACAAGGAAGTTGTATACCAAAACTAAAACCAAAGGATTGGTGAGATACAAGAAGAACTAGGAAACATTTTCTATAAGAATTATTTGAATAAAGAAGTGAGATTCACCTCAACAATTACTGGTTATAATATGCATTAGACAAACCAATTAGACAATATATTTGGAGGAGTACTATAGGTTGCACATGAAATTATCACAAAGGGAAACATGTACAATCTATCATAAATGAAAAGAAATCAACTAATGACAAACCTAAGGAAAATAAAGAAGAAAAGAATGAAATTTAGAGCACTATTGCTATGTATATTTTTCTATGTACATAACTATTTTCCAAGTATAGTAAATTAAATTGGAAGTTAGATTTGCTGATAATTTATCAGATTAATGAGTACACTAAGCAAGTGGGAGGAAGTTACAATAAAGTAATGTGGTCCTATTTCAAAGAATTTCAAGGAATAATGTATGAAAGATATAGGATACCACCTTATGTTGTAGAAAAATATAAGGATGACATATGTTTTTTGGTAAGCACACACTCACGTTTAGTTAAATCAGTAGACCCATAAACATCATGGTTACCCCTAGGCTATGAAGTAAAGGAAAATGAATTAATCACAAGGTTGTGAAAGCTAATAGGTTTGGAACATATGAATAAGTGTATATGGAAATTACATTCAAACAAAATAAGTCAATAGATGAAAAAGGTGGAGGAAGTAGTAACACAAGAAGTCAAAAATCCACAAAAGCACTTGCGACATATTCCATAACGAAGAAGAAAGTAGATTAGAAAAATGTTGTAAATGATAAATGTGGAGAGAGTACATCTATGAGAAGAGAAAAATCTTAAACTACAAGAGATACTACATCTCAACCACGGAGTAGAGGGAGAAGTCAAGTGTTAAAAATAACAAGAACAAGGAGAAAGAGGAACAAACCAACAAAAGAGAAGATAAGGATTAGAATTCCAAGAATAGATACTAATATAGATGAAGGAATAAAATAATATAGAACTATCAGACATATACATAAAATCTGGTATAGATTATGGTTAGAAGAGGATATGATGATTACAGAAGATGCAATACTATCACATTTCTATGGGTTTAGAAGATTTCCAAATGAGCTTAGACATAATGATCCCAAGGAATGAAAAAATCATTATTAGATGGGATGAAGTTGTTGAACAAGAAAATGAAACTATAAAAAGAACACTTATAACCAATAAGCCAAAAATAAGTATTAAAGAAATCATCTCAATAATGAAAAAATAGAAAAATAGATTCTCTAGAAAATATAGAACAACAAAGATATTGGTAGGACTAAATCAAGAAATAGAAGATAAAGCACTACACCTATGGAAAATATTTTTTGATACAAGAATACCACAAGAATTTGGATTAGAGGAATCATTAGAAATTACAAAAAATTATGAAATGAGTAATATAATTGGAGATGATGGAGGATACATTGATTTTATAAAGGAAAATGATGATAAAGAAACAAAAAGTGTCACATACCAATAAGAGAAGACATAATTTTTGAAATTGAACAGGAAGAAAATAAAACTATTAAAATTTAGGATGATATTGATGAATTAGAAGAAGAAAAAATTGAGGAATAACATGGATAAAAAATTAGAACCTAGCATATCATGAAATAGTTACATACAATGGAACTAAGGATGAAGTACAAGTAACCAATATATTGTATTCTATTGGAGCAACATCATTAATATTAACAACCAAGAAGCATATAATAAACAATGAAAAAGACAAAGAACAAATAGTAGAGAAATAGGAAGTACAAGTCACAATAACATTGCAGAGTATGATTGAAGTCACGAATGAATAAGAGCAAAGAAAGAGGGAATTAAATTAATAATAAGAAGAAGGTAACAATATCAACAAGAAAATAGAATATGCTATTCTAAAGGAGGATCCGAACAAAGTTTAAACTACAAAGTTAGACACACACACACACACACACACACACACACACACACACACACACACACACACACACACACACACACACACACACACACACACACACACACACACACACACACACACACACACATGCGTGCGTGCACACACACACACACACACACACACACACACACACACAGAGAGAGAGAGAGAGAGAGAGAGAGAGAGAGAGAGAGAGAGAGAGAGAGAGAGATGCACACTCACACATACACACACACACACATGCACACACACACACACACACACACACACACACACACACACACACACACACACACACACACACACACACACACACACACACACACACATGCACATGTGCGCATACACACATACACACAAAAGTATAAAGAAATGTTAGAGAAAGAGAAATAGATAAGGAAAGAGAACAAGAAGAAAAATTCAAAAGAACCATTGGTACATTTTCAAGATTACTACTGAAAATTGTAATTGATAGGGGTGAACATTTTTTTGATTAATTCAAATAAGTTTTTGATGTTGTTAGCACTAATCATAATAATAAAAAAGAATTTAGAGAGAAGGTTAAGGAGAAATTATTTAATTGAAAAAGATAGAAAGATAGTAACCAAAGATAGTAACCAAAGTGACAAAACTTACAAAAGAGTTATAAGAGAAACAAAAGGAAATATAGGAAATTTCACAAGAGCCTAATGAGATCTACAAGAAACATGTACAGATGGAGATATAAATAAGAAGGTTGAAATAAAGTATATTATCACACCTATTATGGACATGCTATAGAGATAGGTGAAGACTGTTACTAAAATGTCAAATACATTAGCGCTGAGCAATATTGAGAAGATCACAAAAAAAACAATACGAGTCAAAAGAAGTATCATTGCCATGAATCAAATCAAGGATCTATGAAACAAAACCATGAAAAGTATCAAAATTAGGTATAAAGACTTTTTGTAAATACTCCAGCTAATTATTTATGCTATAATCATTAGCATTGTTGCCAAAAAGGGGAGAATGAGTTCAAGATTCATAACAAAAGAAAGGGGAGATTGCAACAAATTTTGGAGAAATATATGTAAACAATAATGAAGAAAAAAGGGAGAATTAGAAATATGATAAATCATTTTCTAAGAAGAATATATAGATAGGGGGAGCCTTATAACAACGCGGTGTAAGTATAATACCCCAAAATTGGCTCATTGCCATCTCAACCAATTCTGGTCTATTTTTGATCAATCCCAAAGTCCTATTCTAATAGGAAATTCTTATTCTGCTATTCACTACTTGACTTAATTGTCAGATGCAAAAAACCCTAATCTGCATTCATCATGCTTATTATTTAATTCCTATAGTATGTACTCATATTAGTTGCATTAAACCTACTTGATTTAATTATAATTTAATTTAAAGTATTTATACTTTATTAAATTAAATTATCTCCTAAGGCTAATGTACTATGGAATTAAATTTATTTAATTTAATAAATACGCCTATCTTGATTAATTAAATGTAATTATTTAATTAAATGGGAAAGGTATTTCTAATTAATTAAATGAAATTATTTAATTAAATGGAGAACTTACTTCTAATTAATTAAACAAAATTATTTAATTAAATGGGAAGCCATTCCTAATTAATTAAATGAAGTTATTTAATTAAATAAGAAAAGTGCCTCTAAATTAATTAAAAGATTATTTAATTAAATAGAAAAGGTAATTATGAGAGCATATCTCATTTTATTAAATTAAATATTTCACCAAAATCTCTCTTCAGTTCAAAAAGGGAAATTTCCAGTTCACTATTGATTAAAAATGAGTTAAATCAGTTAACTCCTTTTTCTACTCAAATTGAATCAGTTAACTCCTTATTTTACTCAAATTAAATCTGTTAACTCCCTTTAATTTGGGAATCTTCGTTTATGACTAAACTTCACCTTTAATCCTGACCGTTGATTGAAATCGATCTCAACCGTTGATAGATTCCAGGAAAGTCTATTTAAGAGACCCTCATCTCTTCATTTTGAGAGGAGGTTGAATGAGAATTTGCATCGAATTGCTGCTGGATTGTGCATTCATTTGAGCTCCCTACTTTCATATTCATTTTCTAGATTTAATATGCATACATTTAGTATAATTTCTTTTACATGTTCTTAGATTAAATGTGCATACTCCATTCTAGATTAATCTGCATAATCATATAGATTAATTTCATTTCTTAAATCCTTTGTTCTTATAGGGTCTAGTTGCTTAAACACCTCGAATATGAGGATATCTGACAAGCAATTCCCTTTAGATAGAAGGTAACAGGTCGCTTTGTCGGCTGATTTTTGGATGAACACCCCAATGTTCATTTGGGGATGAATCCACATACAATGACCATGTTGAAGTGTGTGTGTTAGCAGAGGCCGCATATTCATGCATACAGTAAGTAGAAAGAAAGTAAAATTTTTGAAAAACCTATTTTGCCATCAATGTTAAAGGGGGAGGTTGTTACTTGGAAAAATCCTCTATAGATTATTAATGAAGATTTTGATATGGTTGTCATTATTGGAAAATATCATAAGAAGGAAAATGACAATGAAAAGCTATAGGTTCAAATAAATAAGTCTTATTGGAGAACTAAGGTCACTATTTGAAAAGACAAGAAAGAGAGTTATCCATGCACAAGATATGAAAAAAGCTAATAGGTACAAAGGAAACATTATAAAAACAAAGAAGAGATATTGAAGATTGATTAGGTTTGGACAAATGAAGAAGGGAAGGTAACATGTCAAAGAATCATTGAAGATAGTTTATAGATAAAGGTGAAGATGTTTGTGTATAAAGATTGAGGAAAAGTGAATGAATGAAGTAAAAGTTTATCAGGATGATAGAGAAAATAACTAAGGATGACATGCAAAGTCAAAATGGTTCATGGAAAATTCAAGAAGAAGTATTATTGAACTCTTATCAGGTTTAGGAAAGTGTTAAGGATAAGAGACTATATAATATTGATCAAGAGTGAAAAGTATGTGGTCTGAAGATTTTGTGCATTACCAAAAAATGGAGAGAGGAGAACATATGGATCATGAAATAGAGGAGTAGAACATGATCTTAAAAGATTTAGGAGAAATTAATTATAGGTCAAACTCTTATTGACTTATTCCTAACAGTTTAGAAGCAAGATTGTGAAACCCCTTAAGCAGGTAGTCTTTAACAAGACTTAGAAGTTTTGAAATGAATTTATTATTAATCCC
This sequence comes from Cupressus sempervirens, assembly GCA_028749045.1. Lineage (NCBI taxonomy): Eukaryota > Viridiplantae > Streptophyta > Pinopsida > Cupressales > Cupressaceae > Cupressus > Cupressus sempervirens. The sequence goes on along the minus strand of CM053785.1, from coordinate 772,513,518 downwards.
TGTAGGATATAATCTCTTAACAAAGTAGTCTTTATGATGCAAGAGCATCCTGGGTGTAAGGGCAATCTTGCATCACCCAAAAATATTTTATTCTCAACCTTTTCTATTTTAATAAGGACTAGTAGACAGGGTGGTTAGTATTTATGGGAACTTGCTTTTTTTAGTAACTTTGTCATACAAGCTTAGAATGTTCTCATTTTCTATAGGAAGGTTCATTTTAGAGATATAAGCCCACCATATCCAACTTAAGTATTAGAGATGTTATTGCGGATTTTTAGTGGAAAAATTTGCTGAAAAATCTTCTTGCTCACCATTGGAGGCGTTAAAGTTCCTAGATGAGGTCTGAAAACTCAATGGAAGGGTGCTAGCACAATTTCGAGCCCATATATCAAGAACTGACATTTCCAAAAAGTGGTTATAATATCCAATTGGAGCAACGGTTCATGAGTTATGGCCTTCGAAAGTTGGGCTACCAAAATTTCTAAAATAATTTGTCAAAGATGTATTTGGCCAACTCTATGTGTATTGTTAAGGTTTTTTGGCCCTAGATATTAAGCTTGAGCATTTAGAACCTTCCCAGGTGGCATAAAACTACCTATTTAAGAAAGGCCCAAACATCGTCTAGGATAGCTTTGGGTGATAGTTCACAATACTATCGTACATATTACTATAATGAAGGCACCCATTATTAGAAATGCTTTATAGTAATTAAGAGGGGGGGGGGGGGGGGGTGAATCAGTTATTCAAGGTCCAAATATCCAATTCAAACTTTTCATCAAGTAAAGTGTGCCCATTTAACTATTTGTTCATCCAAGCTTAAACTTTCCTATTCAACAAGTTATTGTAAATCAACATGCAAACATAACACATGAAAATATCAACACATAGCATAGTGATTTATGTGGAAACCCAATTTGGGAAAAACCACCAGTAACATGCTACTCAATTCTCACTCTTTTGAAGTGATGCCCTGTGAAAGACCTACCTTGTTAAAGGCTACAAAACACTGTTAATTGTGACCTGGTTTAAGGATTTAACCACCCTGTTAGAAGTGGGCCTGGTTAGAGGACTTTAGAACATTCACTTGGAATGCCACTCTATTAAAGGATTTACAAATGGCTGTTAGACCAACCTAAGTCCATAGGATTTTCTTCTACCCTAATTGATACAATTGCTAGAGAGTAACAATAAGGGGTTTTGACCTGATTACAACATACAACCTAACTTGCAAATTTTAGATCACTTTTCAGCTCATAACATTGCCTAGCTTTCAATCTCTGCAACTCTGATAGCTTGCTCTCCTTTCAAGCTTAGTCTCCTTGAATCTCCATGCTCAATGTACTAGTGCAAACCTCTCTTTCTGACCACTTGTCAAAGCAGAGTCTCTATACTTTGTTCTTCCTTCTCCTAGATGCTTTTTTTTTGACACCCTTCAACTACTTCACAATTTGGCACTGTAGAAACTCTTGCTTCTTGGTCAGTGACTCCTTAAATAGAAATCTAGAATTTCTTTTCCTGCTCAATTCTTCCCTTCTTTAATTTCAATTTGTATGTATTAGGTAGGATTAATTGAATCTAACACATATTTTGTTTCTTCTAGAATCATCATGAAGAATCCTCTTGAATTTGCTCAAAAATGGTTTACATAAAATTGTGTGCCACTAGCTCATCATCCTTATCCTCCAACTGGTTCACAAAATTCAAGGTAACAAACTTGTCAGCTTGGATTTGGAAAATCTTTGACATTTCCAATAATGTAGTAGCTTGACATTATTGAAATTCTGGTGCTCAACACATACTGAGTTACTCAAAATCCACTATATTTTATTGATGCTCGGCACCTATTGTGAATTCACTTGACATCTACTAAGATTTTCTGATGCTCGACACCTGATACTTTGCTCGACACTTGAACTTCACTCAGCACCTGAAGTTCACTTGGCACACACTAGATTTTGCATTTGCTTGGCTCCAACTAAGATTTTTCTTGGCTTAAACTAACTTGCTCGACACCCACTGATTAACTTAGTTTAAGCTTTGTAATCAACCTTGTTCCATCTTATACTTCTAGTGTTTCTTAGTGTGGCCAACCTTTGTATCTTTGAGATTGTTATTAATACAATATTTAATCAATGTCTTAACTTATCCTTGTCCTTCATTACAAAACCATAACTCAACCTTTCCCTTAGGTGCTCTTGTTACATCTTGTTGATCAAATCCTCTTCATCAATCAACAAAGTGATAGTACTTGGATCTTATAAGCAATTATCATTCCTACAAATAGTGGGTTTGACATCAATGACAAAACAATGATTGAAAACATTCTTTTAAAAACAATCTCCCTCTTTAATTCAATCAATCTTCTTCATCAATGATCTTTTCAATCATATTTCCAAAAATTTCCCTCTTTGGCATTGATGGCAAACCAAACTAATCAACTGTCAAATCAAACTATTCAACCATGCAACTAGGTTAGAATAGTAAGTCAAATGCCAAAAAGAAAATTGGATTGGATTACACAATTTCTCTCTCTTTATCTACTATCTTGATTGGTTTACTTCTACTTCTCTCTCTTAGCTACCAAATCCTTTGTTTCCTTTCTTACATTCTCTCCCTCTGTATGCATTACTCATCTTCTGCTATTTCTTTCTCTATCTATATTTTCTGATTAGTTTCTTCTATTTCTCCCTCAATCTTATTGAATGTTGTTGATCTATTGATTAGTTTCTTATTTCTCCCTCTTTGACAACAATGCCAAAGACATATTAACATCTCAACATCTTATCATGCAAGTGTAGTATTTGCAAGTTCTTTCAATTTCTCCCTTTGTCATCTTGCTTGTGATTTATTTGGAACTTCATCACTTCAATTACTTTAGGCATGAATCCTAAAGTAAATATCCTTTGCATTAGCGTGTAACATTTCAATAATCAATTCATTTGATGTAGGGCAGTCTTTCTTTTACTTCAAGTAGCCTTGGCTAGGGGTAACACCCCTAACTTATCTCTAAGATACTCAAAAGCATCTTTAGGTAGTGCTTTTGTGAAGATGTCAGCAATCTGTTCCTTTGAGCTAACATATTCCATCTTCACTTGTTTGTCTTCCACCTATTCTCTTACATAGTGATACTTGATTGCAATGTACTTGTTTTTGGCATGCATTACAGGTTCTTTGATATGTTGATAGCACTTGTATTATCACAATAAAGTATCACAAGCTCATTTACATCTTCTTTCATACCTTGCAATAGGTGTTTGATCCATACAATATTAGTGCAATTGATAGCAACTGCAACATATTCAGCTTCTGTTGTGGACTGTGAGGTACAAATTTTCTTTTTGCTAGTCCACCTAATCAATCTTCTTCGCAAGAAAAGTGCTCCTCCACTGGTGCTTTTTCTATCATCAATATTACCTCCCTAGTCTGCATCAGTGTGGGCTCTTAGTTCAAACTTTTCACTCCTCTTGTAGTACAAACCAAAGTTATCAGTTCCTTTTATATACCTCAATATTCTTTTTACTGCTATTAGATGATTTTCTCTTGGATTTGTAAAAAATCTTTCCACTATTCCAATAGATAATGCAATGTCTGGTCTACTATGTACAACATATTGCAACTTTTCAATCATTGATCTATACATTGTCTGATTCACTTCAGCTGACTCATCATTCTTTGATAACTTATGTCCTATCACCATTGGTGTGCTAACTAGGTTTGAGTCTTCTAATCCAAATTTCTTGAGTATCTCCTTGATGTATTTTGATTGGTTCATAAATATGCCATGCTTCAATTGATGTACCTGTAATCCAACAGAGAACTTGATTTCTCTAAACATTGACATTTCAAACTCATGTTTCATTTGATCAACACAATCTTTGCATAGAATATCTTTTCCTCCAAATATTATATCATCAACAAAGATTTGAGATATCAAAATGTCTTTACCTTTTTCAGCCTTGATATACAAGTTGATGTTGTCATCTGTTCTCTCAAATCCTATCTTCACAAGATATTTGTGCAGTCTCTCATATCATGCTCTAGGTGCTTGCTTCAAACCATAAAGTGCCTTATGTAGTTTGAAAACCATATCTTTGTTGTTTTCATCAACAAATTCCTCTGGTTGTTCTATGTAGACTTCCTCTTTCAGTATACCATTCAGTATAGTAGACTTTACATCCATTTGGTAGACCTTGAAACCTTTGTAAGTAGCATATGCAAGTAGTGTTCTTACTTTTTCCATTCTTGCAATAGGGGAAAATGTTTCCCCATAATATAGTCCTTCTTCTTGTGCATAGCCTTTGCAAACTAGTCTAGCTTTGTTTCTTGTTATCTCACCATTCTCATCAAGTTTATTCCTAAACACCCTATTACATTCTTATCAGTTGGTTGAGGAACTAGGGTCCAGGTTTTATTCGTCTTAATTTGTTCTATCTCTTCTTCCATAGCTTTATATCAGTCATCATCTTGTAGTGCATCTTTCACTATTTTGGGCTCAACCTTGCTCAGCATGCATGATTCATTTCTTAATCTATTCCTTGTCATTGGTCTAGTATCCTTATCACCAATGATTTGATCTACAGGGTGATGTCTTCTTACATACTTGGCTAATCTTGGTTCTGTCCTTCTTTTTATGTTTGATTCTTCTGCTTTAGAGTCATTTTGTTCTTCCCTATCTGGTACTTCATCATTTCTTTCATGTATACCATTTTCAGAATCAGAATGTGCATTTTCTTCATTCTACAACTTAGCTTCTGAATGCAGCTCGACATTCACTAGTTGTAACTTGGCTGATACTAAAATTTGTTGCTAATTCCTAGCTTGATTAGCAACATTATCTTCAACACTCATTCCTTCATAGAAATATACAAAAGATCTATAATCTTCTGGTTGCTTAGTTTCGTCAACTTGGACTTCTGCATGTTCATCAAAATTTACATTCGCACTCTCCACAATCTTGTTAGTGCTAGTATTTAAACACTTAAATGCTTTGCTTCTAGTGGAATATCCAAGGAATATGCCTTCATCACTTTTTGCATCAAACTTTCCATTTCTATTTTCTTTAGTAATATAGCATTTACAACCAAATACTTTGAAATGTAAATTACATTAGATGAGTGACCATATCATAGCTCTAAAGATGTTGCAGTTGTTCCTTTCTTGACTTGGACTCTATTCAAAGTGTAAACATCAGTACTTATAGCTTCTCTCTAGTACTTTAGAGAAACATTTTTCTTCATCATCAAGGTTCTAACATAGTCTATTAGTAATCTATTTCTTGTTTTGGCAATGCCATTCTGAGGTGGAGTTCTTGGTGCTGATGTTTGTCTTTTGATACATTTGTCATTGCAAAATATTTCAAATTCTTTTGATGTAAACTCTCCTCCTCTATCTGATCTTAGAAATTTTAGACTCTTACCTATTTCCTTCTCAACTCTGGCCAAATACCACTTGAACATTTGAAATGCATCAAATTTTTGCTTTAAGAACATGATAGTCATCATCCTGGAATAGTCATCTACGAATAACATTATGTATCTGTCTCCTAGGTAGGTTTGCACTTCTATTGGACCACATAAGTTTGTATGGACTAACTCTAGTACTTCTTTGGAAGTGTATGTTTTGCTTTTGAAACTAGACTTAGTCATCTTCCCTAATTGGCATTGTTCGCACATTGTATTTTTAGGCTTCTTCAGCTTAGGCAAACCTCTGACTTTCTTATTTTTGCTGATGCTAATCAAATTGTCAAAGTTGACATGACATAATCTTTTATGCCATAACCATACATCATCAAGTCTAACAACAAGACAAGTTGCATCTTTCATATCTAGTTAAAACAAATTACTTCAAGTTTGTTCACTTTTTCCTATCTAATTTCCATCAGTGTCATAGATCTTGGAAATTTTGTTTCCAAATTCTATTTTGCAACCTACATTGCCTAACTATGATACACTCAACAAATTATAATTCAATCCTTCAACATAGTATGCATTATCACATGAATTTTTTTTTGTAAGTTTAATTGAACCTTTTCTTTTAATTTGACATGGAGCATCATTTCCAAATCTAACACTATTTCCATCATATTGAGTAAAGGTAATAAACTTACTTTTATCTCCTGTCATGTGATGTGAGCATCCACTATCTATGATCCATTTGTCATTCTTGTTCACATAGGTTACCAGTGCTTTTGCTTCATCTTCATCTGATTCATCCTTCATGGCCACATAAACTACTTCATCATAATTCTCATCTGAATCCTCTTCAACAATGTAGCATCTTTTGCCTCTGTCCTTGTAATCTCTACTATCATCTTCTCTTTTGTTCTTTTACTTATTTCCTTCTTTGTAGTTCTTCTTCTCTATACACCTTGCAACAATATGACCTATTTCATTACAATTAAAAAAAATGATAGGCAACTTACCTTTGAATTTACCTTTACCTTTATGGAATCTCCTAGCCAGTAGTGCTTCCAACTATTCCACATCTTCCTCATCTGTGCTACTATCACTGGATGCATGTTTTCCTTTTTTACTACTCCTCTTTGATTTCACCTCCCCGGTGTCCTTCAATGTCAGCTTGACCTTCAAAATAGATTCAAGATTCTCAGGTCTATAGTTATCGAAGTTGGACAATTTAAATGCAGTAAGTCTTCCCACTATTCCTTCAAAGGTTAGTGTGTTTCCTTGTACACACCCTAGCTCTTGGATGGCTAAAAATCTAATAGCATAGATAGGAAGCAGGGTCCTTAAGTATTTTTTGTTGACAACCTCTTCTTCCTATTGACCACCTAGACTTCTTATAATTACACTTACCACTTGTTTCATTCTAGTAGCATATTGAGTAGCATTTTCACCTTCCTCCATTTTCATGTCATCAAACTTTCCTCTGAGGCTCTCTCTTTGCTCTCTAAACATTCTGATCTCCTCCATAGATAGTTGATAGGGATTTCCACATCTTGAATGCAGTGTCACATCCTTTGATGTCATCAAATTCAACATAGCTGAGTGCAAAGGAAATCTCCAACATTGCTTGATTGTGCTCCTTCCTTTTGTTCAAATCATCTGTATAGAGGGGTCTAGTTGCGTCTACATGTTCTATTCCAATTGAAGTTTTTGCATAATCACCTATTGATCCAAGGTTCAATGTCATCAGACTTTTCCATGCAATGAAGTTGTCTTTGTTGAGCTTGGGGACTTCTCTCTTGGACATCTTGATCTTCCCACTTCTAGTACCTTGAAACTAAATTAGAAAATGGCTCTAATACCAATTGTTAGAGATGCTTTAGAATAACTGAGAACGGGGGGGGGGGGGGTGAATCAATTATTCAAGGCCCAAATGTCCAATTCAAACTTTTCATCAAGTAAAGACTACCCATTTAATTATTTGTTCATCCAAGCTTAAACTTTCCTATTCAACAAGTTACTGTAAATCAACATGCAAACACAACACATGAAAAGATCAACACATAACATAGTAATTTACATGGAGACCCAATCTGGGAAAAACTACTAGTAACATGCTACTCAATTCTCACTCTTCTAAAGTGATGCCCTGTGAAAGGGCTACCCTATTAAACGCTACAACACATTGTTAATTGTGACATGGTTAAAGGATTTAACCACCCCGTTAGAAGTGGGCTAGGTTAGAGGACTTTGGAACATTCACTTGGAATGCCACCCTATTAAAATATTTACAAATAGATGTTAGACCAACCTAAGTCCATAGGATTTTCTTCTACCTTAACTGATACAATTGCTAGAGTGTAACAATAAGGGGTTTTGACTTGATTACAACATACAACCTAACTTGCAGATTTTAGATCACTTTTTAGCTCATAACATTGCCTGGCTTTCAATCTGTACAACTCTAAAAACTTGCCCTCCTTTCAAGCTTAGTCTCCTTGAGTCTCCATGCTCAATCTACCAGTGCAAACCTCTCTTTCTGACCACTTGTCGAAGTAGAGTCTTTGTACTCTATTCTTCCTTCTCCTAGATGCCTTCTCTTTGACACCCTTCAACCACTTTGCAATTTGGCACTCCAATAGCTCTTGCTTCTTAGTCTATGAATCCTTAAATATAAATTTGGAATTTCTTTTCTTACTTGATTCTTCCCTTTTTAAATTTCAATTTGAATGGATTAGGTAGGATTCATTGAATCTAACCCATATTTTGTTTCTTCTAGAAACATCATGAAGAATCCTCTTGAATTCACTCAAAAATGGTTTACATAGAATTCTGTGCCACCAACTCATTATCCTTATCCTCAACTAGTTCACAAAATTCAAGGTAACAAACTTGTCATCTCAGATTTGGTGGATCTTTGACATTTCTAATAATGTAACAACTCGACACTATTGAAATTTTGGTGCTCGACACATACTGAGTTACTCGGCATTCACTATGTTTTATTGATGCTCGACACCTATTGTGAATTCACTTAGCATCTACTGAGATTTTTTGATGCTCGACACCTGATACTTTTCTTGACAGTTGAACTTCACTTGACACCTAAACTTCACTTGGCACACATACTAGATTTTGCATTTGCTTGGCTCCAACTAAGAATTTGCTTGGCTTAAACTAGCTTTCTTGGCACCCACTGATGAACTTAGTTTAAGCTTTGCAATCAACCTTGTTCCATCTTATACTTCTAGTGTTTCTTAGTGCGGCCAACCTCTATATCTTTGAGTATGTTATCAATACATTATTTAATCAATGTCTTAACTAATCCTTGCACTTCATTACAAAAGCATAACTCAACCTTTCCCTTAGGTGCTCTTGTCACATCTTATTGATCAAATCCTCTTCATCAATCAACAAAGTGATAGTACTTGGATCTTATAAGCAATTGTTATTTGTACAAATAGCAGGTTTGACATCAATGACAAAAATAATTATTGAAAAAATTCTTTTAACAACAATATCCCTCTTTCAATCAATCTTCTTCATCAATGATCTTTTCAATCAGATTTCCAACACCCATTTGGGTTAGCATATTGTAATTGAGAATTCTATAATCTTGCATTTGTGGTAACAATAAGTTCATATTTTGTTTTCACATTTGCTGTCATTTCTTTATTTTTGTTATGAGTTTATGGTATTAAGGGGAGTCCCTTGCATCAAGTGGTATCAGAGCTAGAGTTCTTGAGCATGTGGATAGATCACCAACTGTGAGGTAGTTCACTCTAAGACCGTGGTTTGGGCTAAGCATGTAGATAGATCGCTGATTGTGAGGTAGTTTGCACTAGCGTTTCAACAAAAGTGCAAAAATGCCTCCATAAAGAGAGTGTGGCAGAAGAGCAGTAGGTGTTACACCTGAGGGTTTTTGAGCCCTCCAAAGACAAATGTAAGCATTGGAAGAAAAAAATGCATAGATGAATGAATCTTCCCATAAGACATGAAAGCGAGGATGAGGATGAAGTAGAACAGAATGCCAAAGCAGAGGCAATTCTAAACCTAGAGGAAGAGAGGCTTTTTAGGGCCATCTCCAAGATTGGAAAAAGACCTAAGTTTGAGGTTCACACATTTTTAGGAAATCTTAACTTAGAAGAGCTGATTGATTGGATCAATGAACTAGAGGAGTACTTTGAGTACAGAGATATTGAGGATTTAGATAGAGTCAAATTTGCGAAGGCAAAAATGAAGGGACATGTAAAGATTTGGTGGCAAGAGGTTAGTTGGAATGAAATAGAAAGGGAAAGAAAAAAATCACCAGATGGGATCAGATGATAGCTAAAATGAAGTGACAATTTATTCCTATGGATTATGAGCTTGATCTATTGAAGAAGATGCAAGGAATGAAGCAAGCGGGAAAATCTATTCAAGAGTATACTAAGGAGTTCTGCTGAGTTCTCATTAGAACTGACCATGCAGAAGCTGACGAGGAGAAAGTTTCCCATTATCTTAATGGTTTAAGGCCCAACATTTAGGACAAGATGAGTTTAGTTTGGATGAACAATATTGAGGAGGCATACTAGTTTTTCGTAAGAGTTGAGGAGAAAATGAGCAAGAAGTTTGACAATAAGAATAGTGGAAGAGGTCATGATGGAAGATCTAGTGGATGATCTTATGGAAGCCGTAATGATGATCAGAAGAGCAAGGATGAGGCTAGAAGTAGCAACCAAAACCAAAGGGGAAATAATTCCAATCATTTCCATGATTAGAACAATAGAGATCAGAGAGGAAGAGGCAAAGGACAAGGATCTAGAAGAGGAGGCTTTGGTGGAAAATGTTTTCACTATGGGGAAGAAGGGCATAGAGCATTTGAATGCACCCAATGCCAAGGAAGGATAGATCAAAGAACAAAAGGTCAAGCGAGAGTTGCACATGTTGATGAAGATACCAAATCCTCACATTGAAGATACCAAATCCTCACATTTTGAAGATGCTAAAAGAGGAGAAGTCCTAGTTAATAGAAGAGTCCTACTGAGTGGTGAAAATGAACCTAATAAAAAAAGGAGTTTGTTTCAAACAAGGTGTAGATGTGAAGATAGGTGTTGTGATGCGATAATTGATGGTTAAAGTATTGACAATCTAGTGTCATAAATGATGGTCACCAAGTTGAAGCTGAAGAGACAAAAACACCCGCATCCATACCATATTGCTTGGATGCAAGATGACCACAAGGTCATGGTCAATGAGCAGTGCTTAGTGAAGTTCAAGATTGGAAACTACCAGGATGAGGTACTATGTAATGTCATACCTATGGACATATGTCATATGTTGTTGGGTAGGCTGTGGTAGTTTGACAGGCATGCTATACATGATGGGTGAGAAAATACCTACACTCCAAGGATGGAGTGAAACATAAGTTGAAGCCGTTGAAGGGTAAAGAAGAAAAGGTATGTAGTGCTGCCAGAATATGTTTTCTTGATGGAAAAGAGTTTCTTAAAGGTATGAAACATGAGCATATGTGTTTTTCTATAATTCCTAAAGATAATAAAGAAGAAGTAGAGGAGGTACCTGAAGAAGTTGCAGATATGTTGGAAGAGTTTTTTGATATTGTATCAGATAATGTGCTTGATGGATTGCCCCAATGAGGAAGATCAGTCACCAGATGGATTTGGTTCCAGGAGCTAGTTTGCCAAACAAGGAAGCACATAGAATGACACTAGTAGAAAGTGAAGAGTTGAACAGGCAAGTTCATGAGTTGTTGCAAAGGGGTTGATTCAAGGGAGTTCGAGTCCATGTGTTGTACCAGCAGTGTTAGCACCAAAGAAAAATGGAGAATGGAGGATGTGCACAGATTCTTGTGCTATCAACAAGAACACCATCAAGTATTTCCTTTGCCAAGATGGATGATATTATGGATTGTTTGAGTGGAGCTTAGTATTTCAAAAAGATAGATATGAAGAGTGGGTACCATCAAATTCATAGCAGAGAAGGTGACAAGTGGAAGACTGCTTTGAAGACAAGAGAAGGACTGTATGAGTGGTTAGTCATGCCTTTTGGGCTAACCAATGCACTGAGTACTTTCACGAGGCTCATGAATGAGGTACTAAAGGAATTTCTATGTAAGTTTGTCACTGTTTACCTAGATGATATATTGATCTTTAGTAAGACATTGGAGGAGCATTTGATTCATATTCTTAAGGTGTTTGAAAAGTTGAGGGAAGAAAAGTTGTTGATAAACCTAATGAAGTGCAATTTTGTAAAGAAAGAGTTTGTGTATCTAGGATTTGTAGTCTCGAGAGAAGGTCTAAAAATGGACCCAAAGAAAGTGAAGGCTATCATCGAATGGCCTACTCCAAGGAGTGCGACAAAGGTAAGATCTTTTCATGGACTTGCTACATTTTGCAGAAAGTTCATAAGAAGTTTTAGTAGTATTTGTGGACCCTTGACTGAAACAATGAGAGGAGATAGGAGAGAGTTTAAGTGGACTGTAGGAGTAGATAAGAGTTTCAATCTGTTGAAATAGAAAGTTACTGAGCAACCTATTTTAGCAATTCCTAATTTTAACGAGGTGTTTCAAGTAGACTGTGATGCTAGTGGTACTACAATAGGAGCTATTTTAAGCCAAGAAGGTAGCCCTATTGTTTATTTTAGTGAGAAGTTGAATGATGCAAAAAGAAAATATTCTATTTATGATCAGGAATTTTATGCCATAGTTCAAGCATTAAAGAAATGGAGACACTATCCTCTTCCCAAGGAGTTTGTTTTGTATACTGATCATCAAGCTTTGTAATATTTGAATAGTTAAGGAAAATTGAACTAAAGACATTTAAAGCGGGTTGAGTTTTTGTAGAGTTATACATTTGTTTTGAAACATAGAAGTGGGAAGTGTAACAAAGTTGCAGATGCTCTTAGTAGAAGAAAACTTTTGCTGGTAGAAATGCAGATAGAGGTGGTTGGGTTCAAGGAACTTGGTACATTGTATCCAAATGATCCTAATTTTGGTGAAGCATGGAAGGCTTGTACAAAACCTGTTAGACTTGACAGGATAGAGTGGTTGGATTTTATGATCCAAGATAATATGTTGTTGAAAGGAAGCCAGTTGTCCATTCCAAGAAGTTCAATGAGAGAGAACCTCATCAAGGAGAAGCATAGTGGAGGATTGGCTGGACATTTTGGTAGAGATAAAACTATAGCTTTGGTTGCTAAAAATTATTACTAACAATGATTACAATAAGATGTGAAGAAGTTTGTACAAAGTTATTGAGTATATCAGATGGCGAAAGGAGTGAAGTAGAATACAAGGTTGTATCAGCCATTACCTATACCAGAGAAGCCATGGGAGGATGTCAACATGGATTTTGTTCTTGGATCACCAAGGACACAACGTGGGCATGATTCTATTTTTGTGGTGGTTGACAAGTTTTCAAAGATGACACATTTTATTCCTTGCAAGAAGACTAGTGATGTTGTTCATGTAGCAGAGTTATTTATCAGAGAAGAGGTGAGATTACATGGTTTTCCAAAGAGTATAGTTTTGGATCAAGATACCAAATTTGTTGGGTATTTCTAGCGTACATTGTAGAAGAAGTTGAAGAAAAATTTGAAGTTTAGTTCATCACACCATCCATCTAGACTGAAGGGAAGATAGAAGCTATTAATCATAGTTTGGGAAACTTGCTGAGATACTTGTTTGGAGATAAACCAAAAGGATGGGATATGATTTTACCATAGGCAAAATTTGCATATAATAATTCTGTCAATAGGAGTATTGGTAAATCACCATTCTAGATTTTATATGGGAGTAGTTCTAGAAGTGTTTCTAAATTGAGGAAGTTGGACAAGAGAGAGATAAGTAGTGTTGAAGCAAAAATTTTTGCTGAACATTTGAAGAACATCCATGAGGAGGTGAGGAAGCACATCATAAAGATGAATACATAGTATAAGGCTAAGGTAGATGTGAAAAGGCGATATAAGGAATTTTAGATTAGAGATGATTTCATGATTCATTTGAGAAAGGAGCATTTTCTAGTAAGTACATTTTATAAGCTGAAGATGAAGAAGTTTAGACCATGCAAGATAATGAAGATGCATGATTTTGCAAATGCGTATGAAGTGGAGTTGCCTGCTGAATTGAATATTTCACTAGTATTTAATGTTTCAGATTTGATAGAGTATTATGAAGGAGATGATGGAGATGAAGTTGCAAAAGCTCAGTGGATCATTCTAGTAGCTAGTTCGGTTATGAAGGAGATTGAGGAGATACTAGACAGTCATATTAGAAAAAGCACCAAGAACAAAACTTATGAGGAATATCTAGTCAAATGGAAAGGGAGACCAATTGAGGGTTCATCATGGCTAGCAAAGGAGGATGTCAAACATCTTGGTTTTCCTTTGAACACCTGAGATGTGACGAGGTCACTTCTCAAATTACCCTAGGTGTCTGATATAGGAGCACCCTGGGTGTAAGGACAATCTTGCATCACCCAAAAATATTTTATTTTCAACCTTTTCTATTTTAATAAGGACTAGTAGATAGAGTGGTTACTAATTATGGGAACTTGCTATTTTTAGTAAGTTTTTCATAAAAGCTCAAAATGTTCTCATTTTCTATAGGAAGGTTCATTTTAGAGATATAAGCCTATCATAAAAATCTCATTGCTCTAGCTTAAGTATTAGAGAAGTTATTGTGGATTTTTGGTGGAAAAATTTGCAAAAAAATCTTCAGGCTCATCATTGGAGGCCTTAGAGTGCCCAGATGAGGTTCAAAAACTCAACAGAAGGGTGCTAGCATAGTTTTGAGCTTGTAGATTAGGAGATGACATTTCCAAAAAAGTGGTTATAATAGCTAATCAAAGCAACGGTTCGTGAATTATGGCCTTCAAAAGTTGGGCTACCGAAATTTCTAAAATAATTTGTCAAAGATGTATTTGGCCGACTCTATGTGTATTGTTAGGGTCTGTTGGTCCTAGGTATTAAGTTTAAGCATCTAGAACCTTTTCAGGTGGCATAAAATTACCTATTTAAGAAAGGCTCAAACATTGTCTAGGACAACTCTGGGTGATAGTTCGTTGTAGCACTATCTTGCAGATTCCTATAATGAAGGCACCCATTTTAGTTAGCATATTGTAATTGAGAATTCTGTAATTCCGTATTTGCGTCAATAATAAAAAGTTCATATTTTGTTCTTGCATTTGTTGTTGTTTCTTTATTTCTTTTATGAGTTTATGGTATTAAGGGGAGTCCCTTGCATCACTTTAAAATGACTATAGATACTTCTAACAGGGTATCAATCACTCCTTATAGGGTGAAGTCATTTAGAAGATGACATTTATGTAAAGTTCTTAATCGTGAACCTTATTACTGCATTGATTAGTTGTGGGTACCATCCCCACCATAGTTTTTCCCTCTAACCAAGGGTTTTCTATAGTCGACCAAAATACCGTTTTAAGTTTTGTGCATGTGGACATTTATGTTTCATGTGTAAACTTTACATTTCAGTAATAGGCAATAAGTTATTGGATATCAGTGAACTAATCAGTAACACAACAAATATTGGGAAAAGTAATTTATAGTCTATGGTTAAAAAGAGAAATTGAATGAAAGTTGTGAGGTACTATTTCACCCCACTCTCCCCCAGTACCTAACCTAAATCTTTCTAATATTTTAATAATATTGTTCCTTCTATTATATCAACTCTATAAATTCTAAATATTTAATTATTATATTAATTTGATATAATAATTGTAATATCAACCCTTAATACCTTTAGAAATGAAGTTATTTAAAATTAGTAATACTGTCTGAACAATATTTTTGAATAGTGGATGAGCGCAAATACTTCTCAAGCATTATATTACTTAATTTTTGGATGATATTTATAAATTTCATATAAATAAGTACTATATCTAGTTGATATGATGCTTATTATATCAACTCATAATACATTTGGAAATAAAATTTTCAAAAATTAGTAATAATGCCAAAAAATAATTTTGAATGGTGGACGAGAACAAATATTTATAACATTGTTGACTAAATACTAAATTAAAGGACTTTGAAAATTACAAAATTACACCAATTTAAAATAAAAATATAAAAATAATGTACAAGAATTTTTACACTTTTAAATATATCTAGGAAAACAAAGAAGGATGAATTTTCATCATAATATTCATTATACTTGAAAATTGTTATGTTTATCAAAATACTCATACAATAGAATCTTTTGTGAAGCATTTACATACATTTGATAAAAATAAAGATAGAAGTCTCATAAGCCTTTTCCTTTGCATATAATCAAAGAAGAAATACAATTATGATTAAATTATAATCTTTCTTATAGGTCAATACTTAAAACATCATCCTTATTTTCATAGAATTTCTCCTAACTAGTAATAAATTAAAATATATTTAAAATTCACTCATTATTATTAAAAATATTAAAAATAACGTAGCTAATTTAAAATAGGAATATCTTAGTGAGTCGACAATCAATATACACCAAAACTATTTTTTATTTTAATATCTAGATTTCAATTTTTCTCTATCCTTGTTTGTTTAGCATCTCTTTGATCAACTTGTAGAATCTCAGTTGTAACCGTGATTACTGAAAGGGAAAGCTTGACATACAAATTTTCCTCCTTCAAGAACATGAAAAAAAGACATGAAAAAAAGACGAATTGCACAATCTGTGCTAGCCTCTTCTTAGCAGGAGCCAAAATGGGAGCCTTAGTGCACAAGAACTATAAGAAGTGAAGATTGGCAATTTTCTTTATAAAAAATTCTTTTGTGCAAAAGCAATCATGTGTTAGTTTTCTAACTCACCCATCTTTCATTTAGTTTGTGGCATTACAACTATGGAAAATAGATTCATATCTAACATCCTATGATGAGTTTCTAATGTGTCCTAAAAACATGTGGGAATCTTCCAAATTTTGTTAGCTTTCACATCAACAATGGGCGTCAGAAAGAAGGAGAAGTTAGTTATGCAAGAGAATGTCAAGAGAGAAAAATCAAGCATGGCTTTAAGACATTAAACTTCCAATCCTTCTAAATAAATAAAGCCAATGTGCAGATGAAAAGATGACATGTAAATCAAATCAAACTTGGAATGACATGATTCCTTGATATAGATTTTAAGGAGGGAAATATGCATTTTTTCTTTAAGGAAGATGGAATGCAAATCACATAGTGGGGTATGAATGAGTTACAAAATTATGATTGGGGAGGGGGGCACACAAGAGGAAAGTGATGCCATTAATTGAGAAGCCTTGGTGTGGGGTGGGTTGGACGCACCTAGAAAGAGTGTGGCTAGAAAGAAAATACGAGTGACTCAAGGTCTTTATTATAGAAATGAAAAGGATGTGTTAAATGATTTCCATGTGAATGATAAGAAAGAGCTATGTGAAAGCCTTGAATTGTAATTTCTTTGCACTTTGTCTTGATGAATTAAATTTTGGGTTGTACTCAATGTGTGGATATTCAAAATAGAGTATTGTCATTTAAAGTCAAGAATTGTGTTTAATTTCTGTGAGTTTTAGCATTCAAGAGTTATTTCTTGTATCATAATGACTCAAACTTCCTTTAAAAAAATCAACAAAAATTGAAAAAGCAATCAAATAATCAATAAGCATAAAGATTTATAATCTTTTAATCAAATTACAACTTGACCATAACATACATACTTACATTAAGACACACATATATATGTATAATACATAAACATACATATATGTATATACATATACATATATACATATATACATTTACACATGTATACAAAATATATCATTAAATCAAACAGTCTTGTCTAATCATGTAAAATCACTTTTAAAACTCTTTTACTCGTGATTGATACAACCCAATTATAATAGATTTCAAGTAGCTCTTCGGATAAGCCAAATGACTCTTCGTATTCCCTTTCACCCATATCTCGAAGAAAAACAAATAAAAATCAACCAGCCGACTATATAAAAAAGGGACATTTCTAACAATAATTGAAGCCCAAACATAATGATGATTTGTTCGCCTTTCTCATTTTCCCAAAAATATAAAGCGGAAATACGTGTTGACCCTGATTTCGACAACGAGGTCTCTTTTTGTCTATTCACTTTTCACACTTGTTGAAAATTAGTAAGAAATTGCATTAAAATCAGTGAGGATTTTGTTAAATATGGTTAGATTTTATCGCACCGCCCTCGAACTCGTGCGCCATCACTTTTTAATTATACACTCGTCCTCTTTTTTCTCATCATTTTCCAATCCTTTGGAATTTATTGATCTTTTGAAGGCTTCATTTGAATCCTCGTAAAGGAAACGTCTATTTCAGGATTGCATGCAATGATGATTTTTGTCAATCAACAGCAGTGCATGCAAAAACATCCAAAGTTGAAAGCGTAAGCTCTGAAGAGATGCAAAAGGAATCCGAGATTGTAACAGTGAAATGTTAAATATCTGTATCCATTGCTCTGAGATTTATGATTGACAAAAAGAGAATATTTAATTGGAAAAGATAAGCTTTTGTCCCCCGTGCATGTCACCCACCAATTGGATTCTTACCAAACATTCATCACGAAAGTTCTTTGACACAAAAATTTGGCTATAAAGGAAGCAGTTGGCTAATGAGAAAATACAAAAGAAAAGGAGAAGAATGGCAGAGAGGAAACGCACCGTGGATGGGGCGCCTAACAAAGGGCCATGGCAACCTGAAGAAGATCTGCTTTTGAAGACATGCGTTGAAGCCAATGGTGCAGGCCGTTGGAATTCTCTCGCCTCCAAAGCAGGTACAAACATTGTAAAACTTCTCTATAGTTTTTTTCCCTCCCCCTCTTTATGGGTAGATTCTCAAACAATTTCTTATCACTGTGCTCTTCATATATCAAAGATCTTATTCTAAACAAAATATAGCATTAATTGTTGTGGCCTTCGTTAGTTGGTAGCTCACAGAACTTTCGATAAAAAAAATATAGCATTAATTGTTCTGAGTGATTAACAGTTGTTCCAAGTGTTTTTTTTTTTTAAAGTGTAATCTCATTCGGTGATCTATTAGTAAGAAGAAGAAGAGGAGAGTGATCATTTAGCACGGTCTGAAGTTAGTTCAACATGATGTTTTGAATCATATTCAATATTCAATGATCCATCAATATGAAGGAGAATGTGATCATTGAAATATATATGACGGTATTGATCATACTGATGTTCAAACTTTTGAATACTTTTCACTTCTCTTTAGTTCTTTAGTTATTTCTTTTGTTTTCTTCTAATGCATGCATTGTAAACAGTTTGTTATCATGGGTTGTTCATTTAAAATTGCTCTTCATATGTCAAAGATAATATAGGTATATTAGTTGGTCTAAGATATTAAAGATTGCGATGGAGTGTGTAATAGTCTCTTTTTTTTTCCAATCACTTAAGTTAGATGTTTTAGACAACATCAAGTGATCCAACAGTAAGAAGAGGAGAGTGATCTTTGAGTGCAGTCGCAAGCATCGAGCTTACTTGAACATGGTATTTTGGATCACAAAAAGAGAAGAATTGAATTTAATTCAAACTGTCATTGTACTAAATCTGATATTTGATCCCGCTCAGTGATTAATCAGTATGATCTGAAACATCAAGTAATCCATCATTATAAAAAAAGTCATTGACTTTGATTAGAATCACCATAATTAATTGATTCGAAAATATGCACAATTAAAACCAAAAACTGCAATACATCCCTTAAATCTCTCCTTTCATATATTTTAATACAATTTTCAGTATAATATTTGCATGTATAACAATACAGAGTTTTATTTTAACATTAATTCTGTATAATATCTATTTCTGTTGGTACTACATGAATATTTATAATATTAGTCGGCAGGAGTGAGGTTTCCAATTCTTAAACTGTTTATAAGATTCCTCGTAAAATGAATTGTACCTACATGTTTGTATCATACTAAACTTTTTATCTGCAATTTTTGGTATTAACGGCCATTGAACATGTTTATTAGGATTGAAGAGATACGGGAAGAGTTGCAGGCTACGATGGATGAATTACCTTCGCCCAAATGTGAAACGAGGTCATATCACTCCAGACGAAGCAGACCTCATTATCAGACTTCACAAATTGCTTGGAAACAGGTTGGAATTGAGCTTTCCTAACAACTTATTTAATTTAGCCCTTTATATTTTTGATGAATGCAATGATGACTAAAAAAGGAAGGAAACAAAATAATTGCATGCAGGTGGTCGCTGATCGCAGCACGTGTACCAGGAAGAACTGACAACGACGTGAAGAACTTCTGGAATATTCATCTGAGCAAGAAATCGGGCCGCAAAGGTGTACACCTCAAGAGTATCAATTCAAAGCTCAAAGATACCACTTTTCCCAATACAAATAGTATTGGAGATTCGACCAAGGATGAAATGGAATCAAAATGCTCTACCAAATTGAATTTTGTGCCTCGTAGGCTAAGCTTGGAAAGAGATTCGATCCTTGGTCAATCAGAACTCAGATTGTTACAAGATCCATGCATCGGTCAAAATCCTTGCCCAGATGAGTCCACCAAGCCCAGTAATGGTCTACTTCTACAACAGCCCATTGCACCTTCAAAGTGCAATATCAACAATGATGAATTACATAGCGTTGTATACAAATTTCCATCCCCATTGACAACTCTGGTTCAGCAGAACTCTCATGGACTTCAAAGTGAGATTTCTGACACCATGCAGCGATTACCAAGCTCTAACCAATATCATCCACAATCAGACTCATTTGGGTTAATTAGTTTTGTCTCTGGGTTTGACTCCAATTACATATCTAACATTTCAAGCTGCTTTACAAATCAGCAGCCTAACAACCTCAATTCTCAGTTTGAATATCCTAATTGCAAAGCTGAATCAGATGGGTCTAACCCCTTTGCAGATGAGGTCACCAAGCTGAGAAATGGTCTTTTTTCACAAAATGTAATTGCAGCAGCAGCAGAAAACCCCAACCTCAGCACAGCGCCTTACACTCTTTCTTCAGCTCAGAAGGATGAATTCTACAGAATTCCATCCCCATTAACAACTCTGGTTCAACAGAATTCTCACGGACTCCAAAATGATATCAAACAGGGCTTAACAATCTCTAACCAATATCATTCGCACTCGGATGCATTTGGGTCTGGTTTTGTCCCTGGATTTGACTCCAACTATGTATTTGACAGTGGAAGAAGCTTCGCCAGTCTGCACCCAAAATAATAATATAGTTTATAATTTATTTAGCACCTCATATAAAGGTGATAAATAGCTGTAAATAGCTGTAAGCATTTTTATTTTAAATCTCGTGAATTTTAGAAGCACGTTCAGTGATTCTTGTCTTATATCTAAATGTGATAAATTATTGTAAGCACGAGTATTTTAAGTCCCATGAAACCTATTGCGCATGTTTTCTGATTCAATTCCATGTATTATTTATCAATATTTTGAAGTATAATCAGCGATTCATTATCAAGGTGAAGAAGAAAATGAATTTGGTCTCTCAGTATAACGAGACCACAGAGAAGAAGATAATGATGAACTCAATAGTTGTCAATTGCTGTGATCAACGGTCATGAATTGACTTCAATCCTTGTGAATTACAGCACTGCAGAATCAAGAAGTTGGGATACGAAGGTCTCGACTTCATGTTTTAATAACGTGGAATCATCTTGGATCAAATCTTATGACAGAAGACTGTTTGAATATTGCTTAGATCTTTTCGTGCTTTTCATTTAGGCCCGTTTGGTTGAAGGCATAGGAATAGAAAATTAGAATAGAAAAATGGAATGGGCCTAGGAATTGGCTTTTTCAAAATCAGGATTTGAAATTTTTTGCATTTGTTTCAAAATTGGCAAAATGGAATTAACATACCGGACTTCCAATTTTGCCTCAAAACCAGGTTTTTCAACTTCCTACTAGCAAGTAGGAATTGAAAATCAAAACCTGGTTATGTTTTTTAAGGAGTGTAAAAATAATAGATTGGACTACTATTTTGAAATTTTCCTTCAACTCCTAGCTTACGCATAAAAATTGTGTCTTCACACACATCTTCCAAGTGAAACAAACAGTTTTAGTAAACTCCCAAAAATCGGAACGAAGATTTGCAAAACCTTGATTTGGCTAAACCAAGGTTTGTAGAAATCTCGATTTTTTTAAATTCCATGAACCAAATGGACTTAATAAACTATAAAATTCTGAAATTAATTGTTAGAATATATCAGATGATATTATGTTAAATGAAAAGGCAAGTAAAATCTACTGCAATTTGAAATCTCCACTTTGTCTTTTATGCTACTATATTGACGACTTAAAATAAATAATTTGCATTGCAAGAACCTAATGAAATTGTCAACCATATTTAAGTTTGGTGTTGTTTCTCCATTTAGAATGTCATTATTTTTCCTTTCTATTGTTCTTCTACCATAATATTTGGAAATTTAAATAAAGTTAATGTTTTAATACATTTTTTCACACTATTGGGATAAGTACACACAATGTGTTTATTTTACAACAAAAAATATCAATAGATTTTCCTTTAGTTGTTATAATTTTATTAGTTCTTTCAGAGCTTTGATTTCTAGCAACCATTTCATATCTTGTGGTTAGTGTCTAGGTTGGAGTTCTTCTTAGTGGCATACCAACACTTCTTGCTAGATCAACCTCCTCAATTCCATTCACCTTAGCATTGATTGATAGTGCATAGCTCTATTATTTTTCTATACTTATGTGATGTAGAAGCATCTTGAGGAAGAAGGAAATCTTGTATGTTGGAGTGGTTTTGACCTTGGAGTTAGAGGATTCAATTGAAGAAGGTGACGCTTGGTCACTTTTGGTGTAGTTCATGGTTGTAGTTTTCCCTAAGGAGTTCGGTAACTAAAGGGACTCAGTGATGCTTGGGGTTCTTAGTTCATATTCTACTTGGTGGAACTTGTGCTCAGTAATGCTTGTGGGAGTTTGTTGGATGTGCTTTCTTAGGGATTGTAATAACCCCTTTTTAATTCTTTGACCTGTTATTCAAAGTTTAGTAAATTTTTAGGAAGTCATTCTAGTCAACACGCCTTAGATCAGTATTAATATTCAAAATGGAGGGATTGAGCAATATAATTTGATTAGTTTAATTGATTTATATAAAGTTTCACTCTATAGCACCAAGCAACCTTCTCTCTCTGGGTAGGACTATCTGGAGACGGTAGATTGACGGTGCAAAGGGCGCATGAAACAAGCTACAAACGGCTCCTTGGAGGATACCATCAGGTGCTCGAATTTACTCCGCCTCTCCCTCCACCCACTCCCTATCTGAAGATGTCATAGTTCAGACGAGAGCAAGCTTCCAGGACTATAATTAAGAATATATTTTAAGGGTAAAACTTAAGATTGTGTAATGTAATGATAGTTCCATTTTATTGTACACAATATTACAATTTAAAATATTTAACATTGTGTATATATATATATATAATTTACTTCTATATTTAAATGCTTTATACCCATATATCAATTTTGGGTATATTCAATATACATTCATGAATTATGCTACCAATTCTAAAACGTGAATGACATAGCATTGTATTAATTAAGAGTTACGAAGTGCATAATATACCAAACTCAGGTAATGCATTGTACGAATATGCTTAAATGCGGATTCTATAACCAAATACATTTGCGATGCTTGTATCCTGAATATTATAGCAGTTTTGACATATATAATTCTCTAGTTGAGGATTGACAATCGTACCTGCGTATCTCAATCCATGATAATGGAAGAGACTATGGTGAATGTTCGGTGATCATAGGGTTTACTCCGATACTATGCTGAGAATGTACGCAATTTAGTATTAATGTTTCTTTTTTTCTAATGCTTGATTGGTATCCGAAATCCACTGCTATATCTTTTAGTATTCCTAAATGTATCTTTATCTTTCAGGATTTGCATCTGCGGTTCTGTAATACCCTCCCCAATTCTAAAGATTCCTCCTTACACCTTAGTCAACTAATTCTTGGCTATACTGATGGTAGAAATATGGGATGATGTTTTATTTATTCCTTTTATTACTTTATGTTCTACCGTTGACATGTAAGAGGGAGTTAATTTGGGTGTGCTTTATATAATATGCTAAGACTCGTAATAGATCATCTCCACTCCTCTATTTCAAATTAGTGGTAATATCTGTGCTTGTATTTGTCCATGCTGAAGATGATGGCAGCGGACATGCGTTTCGAGATCTATAGCTATATGTACTTCCTTTCATTGAATATTGTTTGATAACAATCGTTTCTTTGTTAGTGGAAACATGCCCATTATCTACGTCCATAATATTATCAACCCGTCTATCATTGTCCAATCTTCTCTATCCTAGTTCTCGCGGGATTGACTTAAATAACTGTAATACTGATGACGATGTTGCTTGTTTGGCATAAGATGAGAGGTTTCTAACGTTTAATAATTCCTTTTTTATCTCCTTCAACTTACTTTCTTCCTTTCTTATCCCCTAGAATAATCGGCCTTTCTCCTTATAAATAGGATCGAAAGGGTGAAGACTTAAAAGGACACGTCTCCTTATTGACATATGATAAAGACTAAACTAATCCATTCCTTAAGACATAAAGAAACCCGATGGAGATTAAGATAGTAGCTCGAATGCATAACAAAGGAATGTGCCGAAGACCATGAAGGAGAAGAGTAAACTAAAATGCCTGATGCAAAACATAATAAGAAGGAACTCGGTAGGATAAAGGGAATATCCCTAAAGATGCCCGAATACATAATGAATAATTATGTATATATTAATAAGGATTAATATATAATACTTGAAAATGAATAAGTGTATATATATATATATATATTCAAAAGCATGTACAATTATATATAATTATATATTTCAATATATAATATCATATTCTCATTTTAATCAATTAAATGTTTTGTTTTAAGGTTTATGTTACGTTTATCTAATCGATGCTATAATTATTAACACTCCCTCTTAGCTAGGGAAGATAAACATGAATCATAAACAGTAGAACAAAGATTTTTAGCTCATATGACCTTGAATATCAACTCATTTTGATATTAGAATGTCAACTCTTATAATATTCGTGTATGTCAACTTATTTGAGATTCATTATGTGCTTAAATGATCATAAGGTTTTGATAATATGTTTGACATCAAGAGTATTGGTTTCCCAGAATATCAGAGATATTCACCAAGTAATCTAAAATTTAGATATCACATTTGCATTGACAATTATGGCTCATGACAGGGATGCTTGGCTTGCTTGGTGGTTGCTACTGATGCTTTGTCATTTGGCTCATTGAATGATGTTCTTGGGAGTTTGATTCATTGATGTGGTGCATTTAATTCATGTTGTACATGATTGTGACATGGATCGATCTTGGGATGTGTGAGGGCCTATTTGGGTCTTGGTTATTTATCCTATGTGCATTTAATAAATTTTTTAAGCCAACTAAGGAATATTATATTTCTTTGGGTTCTGGATGATTCTATTTGCAACAGGCTGACTTCTAACCGTGTAAGTATATCAAGAGAGATTGGGGTAGTGTTTAGTATTGAAATGAGGATCCTAATCAGATTTGGAGGTTTACTTGACCTAGTTTTCTCCCCATATTATTTCTACGGGGGTTTGGGGGTAGCAACCCCAAGATGGGGTCAAGGGGTAGCTTGATGCATGTTATGGTATGTACAAGGCTAGATATTGCACATGCAGTGGGAGTTGTTAGTAGGTATATGAGTCATCCAGGAATTGAGCATTGGAATGTAGTTAAATAGATTCTTAGATATTTGAGAGGTACATCCAGTAACTATTTACATTTTGGGGCCTCTACTATTGATTTATAGAGATATGTTGACTTAGATTTGGTAGAGGATATTTATACTAGACAAAGTACTAAAAGTTATGTATTTACTGTTGGTGGGGTAGTAGTGAGCTGGGTTTCTCAATGGTAGAAGGTTAATGCTTTACCCACTACAGAGGTAGAGTATGTTGCTACTACAAAGGTAGTCAAGGAGATGATATGGCTTCAGTTCTTTGTGGAAGAGTTGGGACATCCATAGAGGGATAACTATTTATTTATAGATAACTAGATTTCCATTCACCTTGCAAAGAATTCAGCTCTACATTCAAAGACAAAACACATACAGTTGCGGTATCATTTCATTTAGTTAGTTCTGGATGATGGACAGTTAAAGCTTGAGAAGATACATCCAGCTGATAATCCAACAGATATGTTTACCAAGGTAGCAATAAAGGAGAAGTTGAATTCCTCTTCAGCTTCGGTTGGTCTTCTAGACTGAACAAAATAAAAGAACAATAGAGTCTAGGGTGGTTTGATATTCTAGTGCGAGCTACAAGTTTAGCGGTGCTATGATTAGTCTCCAAGTGGGAGATTGTTGTGATGTGGAGCCTAATTAGACTTGGAGGTTTACTCAATGCAATTTTCTCCACATATTATTTCTACAGGGGTTTGGGGATAGTGCCCCCAAGACGGGGTCAAGGGGCAGTGCCCCAAGTGTGCTCCCTGTCATAGTATAGGGTGCGGTCAAGGGGCAATGCCCTGGTGGGGGTTTTTGGAGGTAGTGCCCTTGAAGCCAAAAATGACCTTATGCTGTAAAAAATGTTAGCCACTATTTTTCTACTATTCTAGCCCTAATTTTGTAAGCAGCAAAAAGCTTGTATAAAAAGGCTTAGGGTTAGGAATTTTCATAAGGTGTGATGCAAAAACTGGTTCTTACGATAGGATTGACCTGTAACGGATTATAGATTGTAATCGGGTTGTAATCACTAGATCATAATAATATTGGACTTGCTATTGGTGGATGTAGCCCAGGAATTGGGTGAACTATGTTAAATCTTGGTCTCTTGTGTTCTCTTATGTGCGATCTATTATTTTTTGATATTGGTTGTATTTGCATGTAACTATTATTTCTATCTAAGGTTAATCCTAACATTCAGGAGTTCAGTCAAAGAGTAGCAAATATTTAAAGAAGAAAAATTGAGTTGCAAATTTGTGAGTAAAGATAGTAGTTAAGTATGGGCTTGGGAAAAAAGGATATTGCTTGGTGGCTTGCAAGCATAAGTTTAGATCTTCTTAAGGTTTTTATTAAGTTGCTATTATAGATCTAGACTACTTAGGGTTGGAGGTATTTTTATCTTCTGAGGTATTGCAGAAATGTTACTGTAATTTCTTTTTATTTGGTCATAACCAACAAGACCTTACAAGTTGACACATTGAAGTTATTAGTTGTTTTATGAATAAAAAATTTGAGTTTGATATCATATCTTGTGATGTTGTTGTGTTTCAACTATGTGGTTGTTAGTTGGATACTTCAACATCTCCTTTGGGGATTCTCTCGACCTTGCACAACATTAGTTGGCATTAGAGTGAAGGTTAATCTGGTAGGTGATTGTTGGAGTGTGGTTCTAGATATTTTGTGTGATTTGGTTTTCAGATCCATGCTCCTAAACTTGTGGTTTGTGCCTAGTTGTTCATGTGAGGTGACATGTTGTGATCTAACTTGCAAATGACTCATGTTTGTAACAAGCTACTTGAGTAGGATTTGTTATAGAGGGTTTATGAAGATCTTTGGAAGATGCCTCCTACAAGATTAGACCCTAGAGTGATTACAAGTCTGTGTAATGCTATGGAGACTAAGATTTTGGAAGGTTAGATCAGATTTGCAATTTGAGATAGAGTTGATGAAGAATGGTATATTATAGTCATTGAGATCATGAGATCTATAGCTAGTGTGCCTATGAGGAAGCTACTAAATACTTTGAGGTTGTTTGATCTACTGGTAAGGATATAATTGATCATGTGGAGAGATCTATGAAACACATAACTTCTTGGTTGGATACATTTGAAGATTAGTTGAAGTTGAAGCATAAGATAAATGTTTCTAATTTCTCAAGTACTTTTAATTTTGAAGACCTGATTGATTGGATCAGTGAGTTCAAACACTACTTAAGTTTGGAGGATATTGGAGATTTGATCAAAGTGAGGTTGGCACAAAGTAAGTTGAAAGGACATGTTATTTTGTGGTGGAAAAGAATCACAATAAGATAGAGAAGAAGAAGGTGAAATGCAAATCACTAAATGGAGGTTGATGGTGACTAAATTGAAGGCAAAGTTCATTCCTTCTGATTATGAACTTGAGTTGTTTATGATGATGAAAAATTTGGAATAGAAGGATATGTCTATGAAATATTATACTGAGGAGTTTTACAAGTTGACTATTTAGTCTAGATATAGAGAACTTTCTAAGGAAAAGGTGCCTAAGATTCAATAGTTAGGATGAGATTGGTATGCTGAAGATTGATTCACTTAAAGATCCTTATCAGTATGCCTTGAAGGAAGAAGATAAGTTGAAGAGAAGACGTCAACGTAGTTCAGAGGGAAGGAGAAGTAGGACTACTTAGTGAAGGATGACTATTGAAGATGAACCAACAACTATTGAGCAGAGGAAAAGAACAAGAAGAGGGGCATTTAAGGGCACTTGTTCCCATTGTGGTGAAGAAGAATACAAATATTTTGAATGTTACCAGAAGGTTAGTGATCGAAGAATTTCTGTGGTGAATGAGACTGACCACTTGATGAATGATCTCGAGTAGGAGGAGGAGAGCTTGTTGGCTTGACAAGTATTGTTTGGTAAGAAGGTACTAGAACCTTGTCAAAGAAGATTTTTCTTTTCAAGACTTGTTGTAAGTCTAAAGGAAAATGCCGAGAATGTGATTGTGGATGGCAGTAGTACCAATAACCTAGTTTCTAAGGAGATGGTTCAAAGACTTCGTTTGAAGAGAGTGAGATATCCTTGTCTTTATATGATCAGTTGGTTGCAAGATGAACATGTTTTGGAAGTGAGGGAGCAACGTTTGGCTAATTTTCAAATTGGGTAATATAAGGATAAAGTGTTGTGTGATATTGTGGACACAAGTAGTTGTCACGCATTACTTGGCATGATTGTGTTAGGAATGTATTTACTCTTGAGAAGGGTGGAAAGAACTTTTCATTGATTCCTTTATAGAATGCAAAACTTAGTAGGAGGAACCTAAGTTTTGGTAGGCCAATTGAGTTGAAGGGTTTTGGAAGAGTTAGATATTAGCATGGAAAATAAACCCATGGTATATCAAGGAAGGATGTGAAGAAGTAGAGTAATAAAACTCCTTCTACAGGGAAGGATTTTTAGAAGTGGAACAAGGGAAGTAGTGTTAAAGTTGAAGACTTATATGACATGTATGTGTAGAACTGGTTCAAGGTTTATGTGTTGAATCTTGGAATATGTAATTCTAACTATTAAGAACACCTATTTTATACATGGGGTGTCTAATGTAGGAGCATTCAGGGTTAGTTGGAAATCATGTATGTTGGAGTGGTTTTGACCTTGGAGTTAAAGGACTCAGTTGAAGAAGGTGATGCTCAATCACTATCGGGGTAGTTCTTGATTGTAGTTTTTCTTGAGGAGTTCAAATAATGAAGGAGCTTGGTGATGCTTGGATAAAAGCTAAAACCTGTGTCACCCTTTTGTAAGGGAAAAGGCTAACAAAAGTATAACTGTTCACCTTCAATGATATAAAATTGGCACTATTATTTAGAATTTAAAAATGAAGTAAACTAATGAAATGTATAGAAATTGATCAAGTTTAGGATTTTAAACAATTATTTGGAATAGGAATTCATATATTTTCATATTTTTTATACATGATTTTTTAGTTGCTAAAAAATGCTGAAAGTTAGGGGTCTAGTTCCCACCACAAAACTATATGGAAATAAACATATTTCTCTTTGATCTTAGACTATGTTATACATAACATATATATCTAGAACATTAAAAAATAAAAATTGGCTTTAGACCTATATTTTCCCTTTTATAATGATTCAAATTTCAACACACCAAAAATTGATAGTTTTCATCTCCCACCACATTTTTCAAAACAAATCTATTCTAACATGAATAAAAACTATACATTCTAGAAGAGGGCTATCTCCTCTAGAATGACATATAATTTTTATATTTTTTTGATATGATTAAATTTTTTTTCTTTCTCAAAGCTTACATTTTTTTGAGTGTTAAAATATGCGCTTGTAGAATTTTTTAATTACAATATACTGTATCTAAATAAAACACTATAAAATCTATATGAGAATATTCTTGACTTTGAGCTCTATAAAATGATGTTTATAAGTTATTAAAATAATATCATTAAAAATAGTAAGAGTTATTGAAACACCAATTTTATGAATTAATTATATTTCTATGGTAATTGGATACAAACTAGTATAGAACATACATTTAATAGACATTTCCAATTGGAAAAGTGTGAGACCATATATGACTTAGCTATAATGAATTTATCTAGATCTTATGTTTGAACAAAATTGATTTTTAGATAAAAATACTCAAATTTAGTTGTTTTGATAAGTCAACCTAAAAGGTGACATAGCATTGTACTTTTACTAGCTTGTCGTGCTCGATTAATATTCTTCTTGGTGGAACCTGTGCTCTATGATTCTTGTGGGAGCTTAGTGGATGCTCTTACTTGGATTGCTCAATGGTTGATGTTGACACTCAGTGGTTTGTCTTACCAAATGGTGTTCTTGGGAGTTTGATTGGCCAACTTGGTCCATTTAATTTGCATTTTGCATGCTTATAACATGGATCAATTTTGGGATGTGTGACGACCTATTTGGGTCTTTTTTATTTATCATATGTGCATTTAATGATTCTTGTAAGTCGACTAAGGCATATTATGCTTGTTTGGGTTCTAGATGATTCTATTTGTAATAGGCCGACTTGTGGCTATGAAAGTATACAAGGAGAGTGCGGTAATGTTTAGGCATTCAGTTAGATAGTAGAAAATATCCAAGGAAGGAAAATGGAGTTGTGGATTTGTGTGTAGAGCTAGTAGCTGAGTGAGGACTTGGGAAATAAGGAGTTTTCTTGGTGTCTCACAAACACAAGTTTAGATAGGTTCTACCAAACTGATGTTATAAATCTTGGCTAGCTAGAGTAAGAGTTATTTGGATGTTGTGAGGCCTTAAAGAACTATTATTGTATCTTCTTCATATTTAGCCATAACTAGGAAGGCCTTACAGCCTAACCCATTGCATGTAATTAGTTGTTTTATGAATAAGGAAATTGAGTTTGGCATCATATCTTGTAATGTTGTTGTATTTCTACGATGTGGCTATTAGCTAGGGGCTTGGACATCTCCTTTGAGGATTCTCATGACTTTGCATGATGTCATTATGGGGATCTCTCTTGGCTTAACCTTTAAAAACTAAACCTAGTTGAGCTTAGCCAAAAAGTGTTGGTTGGACAATTGAGGTGGGTGATTTGGGTTGGTCTTCATCTTCCCAAGGTTGAATTTGGTTATTTTTCTATGACATGAAGAAAAGGAGGTCCAAGAAGAAAATGCATATGACTAGACATTTCCATACCTAGAGCTAGAGATCATGTGTTAGGCTAGGGAAGGGATGAACTAGACCCTCGTTTTCCTTCAACAATGAATTTGGATTCTTGATGGTGTTACTCTTTTGGTCTAGGACCATTTGGTTTTATGTTAATTTTATAGGTTGCACTTCACAAATTCGTGCTTGATTTTATCATGTTTATACTTCTAGGCTAGACCCAACTTGCTCCCCAAGAGTGATCTCTTCATCCCACTATTTTTTGATTAAATTGTAATTTGACTATTTCTAAGTTTCAATATAATTGGTATGCTCATTTCATCACAAAACAATAGTTAATGTGTTTATATCTTTTTTAATATTTTATTTATTTCTTTAATTATCATACTCAATTTACTTTTATCTATATAATTTTAAAATACTAATTAATTAAAATTATAATAATTATATATTTTAATTTTGTAAAGAAACATATTAACTTTACAAGCTTTTATGTTTACAGCTAGTTTTATTTACCTATAATAATTAAAACTATTGTAATGTACTACTATTTTCAAGTACAATAATAAATACCATGCACTTTAGCAAATAAAGTAGTTGATATATTATAAATAATATTATTAATATATTTATGTAATTCAATATACAAGTGTCAATGGATCCTTGGTCTATTAGAAAAGTTCAATGGCTCAAAAGAAACCTACAAGGAATCAAGTATATGAAAGCATAAGATTTGGATATCATAAGGGATGAGACTAGGACAATGGCCCTAATGAATTTGGTGGAATGTACACCCCTTGGTCCTTAGAACTTATCTGAAGAGGTTTCAGTCTTATTTAGGGAGGTGTCAGTGCATAGGCCTAAGTCCTAAATTGAAAGGTACAATTCCTATCTCTTAGGCACCCACTCTAGGAGTTTAAAGCTCCATAAGAATAAACCAAGTTTTTTTGTTCTAAATTTAATATTTTAGATTAAATACACAAATTAATTAGTTTACAATTTTTTTGAAAGACTAAGTAGATATGATAGTTTTCCTACTTTCTATATTTCTTTTAACAATTTTTTTAATGAAGGTTATATAGTGTCTATAGCACTTTTTAAAAAAAACTAAACATTTTAAAGATATAAATAGAAATTAAATAAAATTTAAGAATTTAAATAGTTTCTAGATATATTTTTATGTATTTAAAGTAATTTTTTATATTCAATATAATTAAATAATTCTAAAATAGTTCTTATATATTTTTTCTTCGAATGTTTTATCTACTACATAATAATAAAATAAGAACATAACTTAGACCAACTTGCACTTCTTGCTCTACAAGTTTATTTAAATTTGTACATTTTTATTGTGGATGATAGCAATAACCAAAAAATAGATGCTAGCACGAGCCTCTACCATTGGTTATAAAACCCATTCTTTAGGGAATTGGTGATCCCATTAAATAGGAATAAATTATTATTTGAGAGATGAGATGGGATGAAGACAATGATATTGTCCCAAAGGATGTCTAAGTCGACTCTAAAATAGTTCCTGACAAGAAAGACTAGTAGAAGATCTAGAGTTGTGTTCTATTTGAGAGGTGGAAAAATGTCCTAGCGAGTGATAATTAGAAGGAAAAGGATGTTGATCTGGTAGAAGAGTGCATACAAATGAAGCACAAAATAATAATCAAGGATCCTAATGGAGTTGTTGATTATTTTTTCTCATTCATGAGTATGTTGTAGTAGGATTTTTTTTCTCCTTTTGACCAATTATTCATTGATCAAGATTTGCATTTCTTAGAGATGGAAGTTTCAAGAAAGTGTTGCAACTAATGTAATTCCCTGATCTTTATTTGTATATTAATTCATGGTAGTAGAGTGTTGTGATGTGGAGCCTAATCAAACTCAGAGGATTATTCAACATGGTTTCCCTCCAGATTATTTCTACATGGGTTTGGGGGCAGTGCCTGCAAGATAGAGTCAAGGGGCAAGCCCCTGTGGGGTCCTAGGGTAGTGCCCCAAGTGTATTCCTTGTCATAGTATAGGGTGGGGTCAAGGGGCAATGCCCCCGTGGGAGTAGTAAAAAATGACCTTATATTGTAAAAGGTGTCTTCTACTATTTTTATATTATTCTAGCCCTAATTTTGTAAGTGGCAAAAAGCTTGTATAAAAAGGCTTAAGGTTAGGGATTTTCATAATGTGTGATGCAAAAATTGGTTCTTGCGGTAGTATTTAGTTGTGAGGGATTACAGATTTGTAATTAGGTTATAATCACTAGATCATAATAATATTGGATTTGCTGTTGGTGGATGTAGCCCAAGGATTGGGTGAACCACGTTAAATCTTGGTGTCTCGTGTTCTCTTTTATGTGATCTACTATTATCTGGTATTGGTTATATTTGCATATAATTGTTATTTCTATTTGAGATTAATCCTAGCAAGTGGTATTAGAGCCAGACAACCATCTTTTTTTTCTTTAGCTAGATGGTCATCATTTTTTTTAATGATCCTCTACAGGAAGGTGTCACGGTTGAGTGGGAGTCTCATAGTTGAGTGGGAGTTATGGTAGACAAGGGTAAGCTAAAGGTGGAGAAGTTTAATGGGTAGAACTTTCAGTAATGGAAGATGAAAATGGAGGACTATCTTTATCATAAGGATTTATGGAAGCTGTTGGAAGGAAAATCCAAGAAACAAAGAACTATGTTAGATGAGGACTAGGAGATTTTAGACAGAAAGGCACTTGGAAGGATTTGATTGCTTGGCACCATCAGTTGCATTTAATATTACAAAAGCAAAGACAATGAAAGAGTTGATTGAAACCCTAGCAAAATGGTATGAAAAGCCCTCTGTTTCAAATAAGGTATTTCTCATGAAGCATTTATTTAATATAAAAATGGTAGAAGGTGGATCTATTATAGATCATTTAAATGAGTTTAATATTGTTACTAGTTAGTTATCATCTGTAGGTATTAATTTTGATAAAGAAATTAGGGCTCTCTTGGTTTTGTGTTCTTTTCCTGAAAGATGGAATGGCTTGATAATGGCTATGAGTAATTATGTTTCTAAATCTAATACCCTAAAATTTGATGATGTGATTGGTGTTATTTTGAATGAGGAAACTCGTAGGAAATCCTTAGGTGGATCTACATTAGGAAGTGCTTTGAATGCACAAAGTAGAGGCAGAATGATTAAGAGACAAAATAATTTTGAAAATTGTGAAAAATTAGGAGGAAAGTCAAAGGGGAAGAGGTCTCAATCTAGAGGACTGAGATATTGTTGGTACTGTGGTAAAATAAGGCATAAGAAGAAAGATTGCTAGAGTTGAAAGAACAATGAAGGAGATAAATTAGAAGGGAGTAAGGAGGAAAATGTGGTAAGTAATAAATCCAAAGAGGATTCTTTGCTTCTATCTTTAGAAAGTGTTGATGATTCATGGGTTTTAGATTCTGGTGGTTCATTTCATGCTACACCTCATAGAGGTTTTTTTATTGATTATGTCCAAGGGGATTTTGGGCTTGTTTATTTTGGGGGATAACAAATCCTGTTAGATTGTTGGAAAAGGAAAAGTTATGATTAAGTTGTAGAATAGGAATTATTGGTTGCTACATGAGATAAGACATGTTCCAAGGTTGAGTAGGAATTTAATTTCAGCAGGAAAACTTGGTGATGAGGGTTGTGTAGATACATTTAATGATAAAAATTGAAAGGTTTCAAAAGGTTCCCTTTTAGTAGAAAAAGGTGTGAAAGTAGGCACCTTATATCTTCGTACAAGTTATATTGTTTCTTTTACTTTGATTGTGTTAAAAAAAAATGAATATTTAGGAACAATTGTTGTAGTTGACCAGGGAGAATAAATAAGTACTATAGATTCTAATACAACACTGTGGCACAACATACTTGGACACATGAGTGAGAAAGCTATGAAAGTAATTCATTAAAAGAAAGTTTTACCAGGTCTAAAATGTGTCAATATAGATTTCTATGAAAGTTGTGTGTATAGAAAATAAAAGAGAGTGATTTTTGTGAGGACTGGGAAGGAAAATAAAAGTGAGCAATTAGAGCTTGTGCATATAGTATGGGTATTAGCTTAGGTATATTCCCTTGGTGGCTCTCATTATTATGTTACATTTATTGATGATGTAACTAGAAAAGTATGGATTTATTTCCTTAGATAGAAGTTTGATGTATTTCAAACTTTTAAGAAATGAAAATGATTGGTTAAAAATGAGACTGGAAAGAAATTAAAATGTCTCACATCTAATAATGGTGGTGAGTATTGCAGTCATGAATTTGAACATTATTGCTCCACTAATGGTATTCATAGACAAAAAAATGTTCCAAGGACTCTACAGGAAAATGGAGTGGTTGAACGCATGAATACGACTGTAATGGAGCATGCAAGAAGCATAAGGTTGCATGCAGGGTTGCTCTTAAACATGTGGGTGGAGGATATAATACTACTATATATTTGATTGATAAAGGTCCCTCTACTCCTTTGGGTTGTGGTATTCTAGAGGAAGCATAGACTGGTAAGAAGGTGAGTTATTATTTTCTCAAAACCTTTGGTTGTGAAGCATTTGATCATATAGATTTTGAAAATAGAATCAAGCTAGAAGCTAAGTCAAAGAAATGTGTATTTTTTGGATATGACATTGATGAATTTGGTTATAGGCTTTGGAATTTTGAAAATCATAAAATTGTAAGAAGCAGGGATGTCATATTCAATAAGAAAGTGTTGTACAAAGATCTATTGCAACAACATGAGAAGAAAGAAAATGATTATGTAGTGCTAGATGATATTCCAAAAGTTGATATTCCAACAGTTCCTTATGATTTGCAATAATCATAACAACAAATATCGCATACCCTAGTGACTATTAGATAGTCAACAAGGATGAGTAGACCTCTAGAAAGATTTTCTCCTTCCTTGTATTCTATTTTAC
This sequence comes from Cupressus sempervirens, assembly GCA_028749045.1. Taxonomy (NCBI): domain Eukaryota; kingdom Viridiplantae; phylum Streptophyta; class Pinopsida; order Cupressales; family Cupressaceae; genus Cupressus; species Cupressus sempervirens. The sequence goes on along the minus strand of CM053785.1, from coordinate 772,477,771 downwards.
TTACTAATACTGGTGAACCTAAATTTTATGATGAAGTTGTGTAGGTGGATACAAAGATTTAGTGGGAGTCTGTAATAAAAGAAGAAATAGACTCTTTATTGAAAAATAAGACATGGGATTTATACAAGTTGCCTATGGGTAAAAAGGCTTTACAAAATAAGTGGGTTTATAGGTTGAAAGAAGAGGATGGATGTAAGAAAATATTTAAAGCCAGGTTAGTTGTAAAAGGATTTTCACAGAAAAAGACATCAATTTTGATGAGATATTCTCTCCTATTATTAAAATGACTTCTATTCGCACTGTTTTAAGTATTGTGGCTACTGAAAATTTATATTTAGAGTAGCTTGATGTTAAAACAACCTTCCTTCACGGTGATTTGGATGAAGAGATATATATGGTATATTCATAGGGATTTAAGGTCAAAGGTAAGGAGAGCTTAGTATGCAAATTCAAGAAAAGTTTATATGTTTGAAACAAACACCTCGGCAATGGTATCTGAAATTTGAAAAGTTTATGCATGAGCATGGATATAGTAGGAGTCATTTAGATTATTGTGTTTATTTTAAGAGGTTGGATGATGACAACTACATTATTTTATGTTTATATGTTGATGATATGCTTGTAGTTGAGTCTAACATGGATCACATGAAGGGGCTGAAATGCTAGTTAGCACATGCATTTGCTATGAAGGATTTGGGGGCATAAAATCAAATCCTTGGTATGAAGATTTTCATAGATAGGAAGGATAGAGAATTGGCATTATCTCAAGCTGATTATATTGAGAAGGTGTTGCAACGTTTCTCTAAGGAGAATGCTAAAGCTGTCAGCACAACTTTACTTAGTCATTTGATGTTGACTAAGGAGATATGTCCCAAGACACAAGAATAGGAGGAAAAGATGTCTAAGATACCCTATGCTTCAATTATAAGAAGCTGAATGTATGCTATGGTATGTACTAGGCCAGATATTGCACATGCAATGGGAGTTGCTAGCAAGTATATATGAGTCATCTAGGAACTGAGCATTGGAATGTAGTTAAATGGATTCTCAGATATTGGAGAGAAACATCTAGTAAGTGTTTATACTTTGGGGCCTCTACTACTAATTTTCAAGGATATGTTGACTAAGATTTGGCAAGGGATATTGATACTAGGAAGAGTACTACAGGTTATGTATTTACTATTTGTGGGGCATCAATGAGCTGGGTTTTTAGGTTACAACAGGTTAATGCTTTATCCACTATAGAGATATTCATGGATATGATATGGCTTTAGTTCTTCATGGAAGAATTGGGACACCCACAAAGGGATAATTATTTGTTCACAGATAGCCAAAGTGCCATTCATCTTGCCAAGAATTTAGCTCTGCATTAAAAGACAAAAAACATACAGTTGCAATACCATTTTATTCGATTAGTTTTGGATGATCGATAGTTAATGTTGGAGAAGATACATACAAATGACAATCCAACATATATGTTTACAAAGGTAGTGACAGAGGAGAACCTGAACTCTTCAATTTTGGTTGGTCTTCTAGACTGAGTAGACTAAAAGAATAATAGAGTCCATGGTTGTTTCATATTCTAGTGGGAGTTATAGGTTTAGTAGTGCTATGATCAGTATCCAAGTGGGAGGTTATTATTGTGGAGTTTGATCAATCTCCAAGTGGGAGATTATTGTGATGTGGTGCTGAGACTCAGAGGTTTACTCAGCGTGGTTTCTGTCCAGATTATTTCTATGGGGGTTTGGGGGTAGTGCCCCCAAGACAGGGTCAAGGGGCAGCACCCATGCGAGGTCATTGGGTAGCACCCCAGGTGTGCTCCCTGTCCCATTATAGGGTGGGGTCGAGGGACAATTCCCTCACAGAGGTTTTCAGAGGTAGTGCCCCTAAAGCCAAAGATGACCTTATATTTTAAAAGGTGTCAACTACTATTTTTCTATTATTCTAGCCCTAATTTTGTAAGTGGCAAAAAGCTTGTATAAAAAGGCTTAGGGTTAGGGATTTTCATAATGCGCGATGTAAAAATTGGTTGTTGTGGTGGTATTAAGCTGTAAGGGATTACAAATTGTAATCAAGTTGTAATCATTAGATTATAATAATATTGGATTTATTGTAGGTGGACATAGCCCAGGGATTGGTTGAACCATATTAAATCTTGGTGTCTGTTCTCTTTTATGTGATCTACTATTTTCTAGTATTTGTTATATTTGCATGTAACTATTATTTTTTTCCGAGGTTAATCCTAACAAATGGTATTAGAGCCAGATGGTCATCAATTTTTTTATTTTTTTAAAGCTAGATTGACATCATTTTCTTTTTTAGCGATCCTTTGCAGGAAGGTCTTATAGTTGAGTGGGAGCCTCATGGTTGAGTGGGAGCTATGGCAGACAAGGGTAAGCTAAAGGTGGAGAATTTTAATGGGTAGAAATTTCAATTATGAAAGATGCAAATGGAGGACTATCTTTATCAAAAAGATTTATGGAAGTCATTGGAAGGAAAATCCAAGAAACAAGGAACTATGTTAGATGAGGACTCAAAGATTTTAGACAGAAAGACACTTGGAAGCATTCGATTATGCTTGACACCATCAGTGACATTTAACATTACAAAAGTGAGGACAACAGAAGAGTTGATGGAAACCCTAGCAAAATTGTATGAAAATCCCTCCACTTCAAATAAGATATTTCTTATGAAGTATTTATTTAATATGAAAATGGTAGAAGGTGGATCTATTGCAAATCATTTAAATGAGTTTAATACTATTACTAGTCATTTATCTTTTGTGGGTATTAATTTTGATGAAGAAATTAGGGCTCTCTTGATTTTGTGTTCTTTGCATGAAAGCTAGAATGACTTGGTAACAACTGTGAGTTTTTCTATTTTTGGATCTTATACCCTAAAATTTGATGATGTGATCAATGTTATTTTGAGTGAGGAAACTTGTAGGAAATCCTCAGGTGGATCTACATCAGGAAGTTCTTTGAATGTACAAAGCAGAGGTAGAATGACTGAGAGAGGAAATAATTATGGAAATTGTGGGAAATCAAGAGGAAAGTTAAAGGGGAAGAGGTCTCAATCTAGAGGACTGAGAGATTGCTAGTACTGTGGTAAAACATGACATAAGAAGAAAGATTGCTGGACTCGAAAGAAAAATGAAGGAGTTAAACCAGAAGGGAAAAAGGAGGAAAATATGGTAAGTAACAAATCTAAAGAGGATTCTTTGCTTCTATCTTTAGAAAGTGTTGATGATTCATGGGTTTTAGATTCTGGTGCTTCATTTTATGCTACACCTCATAGAGGCTATTTTATTAATTATGTCTAAGGGGATTTTGGGCTTGTTTATTTGGGGGATAATGAACCTTATCAGATTGTTGAAAAAAGAAAAGTTATGATTAAGTTGCAGAATTGGAATCATTGGCTACTACACGAGGTAAGAGATGCTCTAAGATTGAGTAGAAATTTAGTTTTAGTAGGGAAACATGGTGATGAAGGTTGTGTAGTTACTTTTAATGATAAAAATTGGAAGATTTCAAAAGGTTCCCTTGTAGTAGTAAAAGTTGTGAAAGTAGGCACCTTATATCTTTGTACAGGTTATATTGTTCCTTCTACTTTGATTGTGTTAGAGAAAAAAGAATCTTCAGGAATAGTTATTGTAGTTGAGCAGGGAAAACAAATAGCTGCTGTAGATTCTGATACAACGCTGTGGCACAACAGACATGGGCACATGATTGAGAAAGGTATGAAAGTAATTCATTCAAAGCAAGTTTTACTAGGTCTGAAATGCGTCAATATGAATTTTTGTGAAAGTTGTGTGTATGGAAAACAAAAGAGAGTGAGTTTTGTGGAGACTAGGAAGGAAAATAAAAGTGAGCAATTAGAGCTTGTGCATATAGATGGATGGGGACCACCTCAAGTATCTTGCCTTGGTGGCTTTCATTATTATGTTACATTTATTGATGATGAAACTAGAAAAGTATGGGTTTATTTCCTTAGACAAAAGTCTAATGTATTTCAAACTTTTAAGAAATGAAAATGCTTTGTTGAAAATGAGACTAGAAAGAAATTAAAATGTCTCACATCTAATAATGGCGGTGAATATTGCAGTCATGAATATGAAGATTATTGCTCCACTAATGGTATTCATAGAAAAAAAACTATTCCAAGGACTCCATAGGAAAATGATTGGTTGGATGCATGAATAGGACGATAATGGAACATGCAAGAAGCATGAGGTTGCATGCAAATTTTCCCTTAAACATGTGGGTGGAGGATATCAATACTATTGCATATCTGATTAATAGAGGCCCCTCTACTCCTTTGGATTGTGGTATTCTAGAGGAAGCATGGACTGGTAAGAAGGTGAGTTATTCTTTTCTCAAAACCTTTGGTTGTGAAGCATTTGCACATATGGATTCTAAAAATAGAACCAAACTTGAAGCTAAGTCAAAGAAATGTGTATATTTTGGATATGGCATTAATGAATTTGGTTATAGGCTTTGGTATTTTGAAAATCATAAAATTGTAAGAAGCAGGGATTTCATATTCAATAAAAAAGTGTTGTACAAAGATCTATTGCAATAACATGAGAAGAGAGAAAATGATTATGTAGTGTTGGATGATACTCCAAAAATTGATGTTCCAATAGTTCCTCATGATCTACAACAATTACAAAAAAAAATACCACACACCCTAGTGAATGTTAGATGATCAATGAGGATGAGTAGACCTCTAGAAAGATTTTCTCCTTCCTCGTATTCTATTTTACGTACTGATGCTAGTGAACTTGAATGTTATGATGAATCTATGTAGGTGGATACAAAAATTTAGGGAGAGTCTGCAATGAAAGAGAAAATGGACTCTTTACTGAAAAATAAGACATGGGATTTATGCAAGTTGCCTATGGGTAAAATGGATTTACAAAATAAGTGGGTTTATAGGTTGAAAGAAGAGGATGGAGGTAAGAAAAGATTGAAAGCTAGGTTAGTTGTAAAATGATTTGCACAGAAAAATGGCATCAATTTTGATGAGGTATTCTCTCTTGTTGTTAAAATGACTTCTATTTGCACCATTTTAAGTATTATGACTACTGAAGATTTGTATTTAGAGTAGCTTGATGTTAAAACAACCTTCCTTCATGATGATTTGGATGAAGAGATATATATGAAACAACCATAGGGATTTGAGGTCAAAGGTAAGGAGAACTTAGTGTAGAAATTGAAGCAAAGTTTATATAGCTTGAAACAAGCACCTCAACAATGGTATCCAAAATTTGATAGGTTTATGAATGAGCATGTATATAGCAAGTGTCATTCAGATCATTGTGTTTAGGAGGTTGGATGATGATGAGTACATTATTTTATGTTTATATGTTGATGATATGCTTGTAGCTGGGTCTAACATGGATCACATTAAGGGGCTGAAATGCTAGTTAGCACATGCATTTGTTATGAAGGATTTGGGGGCAGCAAAGAAAATTTTTGGTATGAAGACTTGCAGAGATAGAAAGAACATAAAATTGACATTATCTCAAGTTGATTATATTGCGAAGATGTTGTACATTTTTCTATGGAGAATGCTAAAGTTGTCAGCACACCTTTACCTGGTCATTTGATGTTGACTAAGGAGATGTGTCCCAAGACACAAGAAGAGGAGGATAAGATGTCTAAGTTATCATATGCTTTAGCTATAGGAAGCTTAATGTGTGCTATGGTATGTGCTAGGACAATATTGCACATGCAGTGGGAGTTGTTAGTAGTTATATTAGTCATCCAAGAAATGGGCATTGAAATGTAGTTAAATGGATTCTCAGATATTTGAGAGGAACATCCAATAAGTGTTTACACTTTGGAGGCTCTACTACTAATTTACAAGAATATGTTGACTTAGATTTGGGAGGGGATATTGATACTTGGTAGAGTACTACAGGTTATGTATTTACTATTGGTGGGGCAGCAATGAGCTGGGTTTCTAGGTTACAATAGCTTAATGCTTTATCCTTCATAGAGGCAGAGTATGTTGCTGTGATAGAGGCAGCCAAGGAGATGATATGGCTTTAGTTCTTCATGGAAGAATTGGGACACCCACATAGGGATAATTATTTGTTCACAGATAGCTGGAGTGCCATTAATCTTGCAAAGAATTTAGCTCTGCATTCAAAGACAAAACACATATAGTAGTACCATTTTATTTAGTCAATTTTCTACGATGGACAATTAAAGCTAGAGAAGATACATACACATGACAATCCAATAGATATTTTTACAAAGGTAGTAACAAGGGAGAAGTTGAACTCTTCAATTTTGGTTGGTCTTCTAGATTGAACAGACTAAAAGAACAATAGAGTCTAGGGTGGTTTCATATTCCAGTGGGAGCTACAAATTTAGTAGTGCTATGATTAGTCTCCAAGTGGGAGTTTATTATTGTGAAGTTTGATCAGTATCCAAGTGGGAGATTATTGTGATGTGAAGCCTAATCAGACTTAGAGGTTTATTCGGCATGGTTTCCCTCTAGATTATTTCTACAAGAATTTGGGGGCAGTGCCCCCAATACAAGGTCAAGGGGTCTTGGGGCAGTGCCCCAGGTGTGCTCCCTATTGTAGTATAGGGTGGGAGGAAGAGGAAACACCCCTATGGGGGTTTTTAGGGGCAGTGCCCCCTAAGCCAAAAATGACCTTATATTGTAAAAGGCGTTGGCTACTATTTTTCTATTATTCTAGTCCTAATTTTGTAAGTGGCAAAAAGCTTGTATAAAAAGGCTTAGGGTTAGGGATTTTCATAATATGTGATGCAAAAATTGGTTCTTGTGGTGGTATTGAGTTGTAAGGGATTATAGATTGTAATCAAGTTCTAATCACTGGATCATAATAATATTGGATTTGCTGTTGGTGGATGTAGCCTAGGGATTGGGTGAACCACATTAAATCTTGGTGTCTTTTGTTCTCTTTTATGCGATCTATTTCCTAGTATTGGTTATATTTGCATGTAACTATTATTTCTATCTAAGGTTAATCCTAAATGACAGTTAACTTCTCTATCCTAATGACTTATCATAAATATCAGCTTCCCCCCAACTGGTAGAAGTTGGGGTTTGATACTATAATTTACATGATCCAAAAAACTTAGGTGTGGGCTAAACTATTGATTCTCCCACTTGAATTACTGGATGAGAAAATATTTCATTATATTGGTAAAATTATTGTTGTGACATGGAGTCTAATAAAACTTAGAGGTTAATTTTTCCCACTTTATTTAGTGTGGTGTCCCCTATATTATTTCTATGAGGGTTTAGGGACACTAGCCCCAAGATAAGATCAAGGGGTAGCACCCCTTGCGAGGTTCTGGGGAAAAGCCTCTGGTGCACTCCTTGTCATAATACAATGTGGGGTTGAGAGGAAACACCTTGACAAGAGTTTTGGAGAGGAACACTCATGAAAGCTCGATTGACTTTATTATTGTAAAAGGTACCGGTTGATATTTTTCTCTTGGATTACTTATTCTAGCTCCAATTTTCTAAGAGACAAAAATCTTGTATAAAATAGCTTAGGATTAGGGATCTCATAATGTATGATGAGATTGTATATTCTTGGGGTGGTATTGAGTTACAAGAAATTGCAAATTGTAATCACTAGCTAATAAGAATATTGGACTTGGTGTTTGGTGGGCGTAGCCTAGGCATTGAGTGAATCACGTTAACTCTTCAACTCTTGTGTTCTCTTCTATGTGATTTATTATTTTATGATATTGGTTATATTTACATGCAATTTTTATTTATGTGTCATTAACCCCACCCATTATGGTGAATATGGTTCAATGAACAAGGTCTCCAAGGAAAAGTCCATGTTAGTATTTTCTTATTTTTACATTAATGTGGATATTTGTGTCAATGTGGATGTTAGTAATACTTTGCCCAATTTTATTACATTTAAAGGATTAAAAATGGACACATAAATTAGTTTATGAGAATACCAAAATATTCTATAAAAAGTGTAACAAATGAAGCCAAGTGATTATTGAGTACAAGTTCTAAGAAAATAATCAACAAAGGAGAAAAGGTCTATCAAGATCTTCTTTTTTATTTAATGGTATGTTGGGAGATAAATCATTAGAGAAATGATTCACATCATAATTATTTAAATAACTATATTAAAAAGATAAATTTTTAAAATCAGTTAAAATATTACATAAACTTGTTTCATTGAGTTTATCCAGTAAGGTGAGATTAGGAAGAGAGGACTTAGATGTAACTAATGCAAGATTGGAAAGATTTTTATATCTATCCTTATTACTAAGAGACACCATAGGAGAAGGATTAAGGTTAATTAGCCAATATCATCTTTAGCTTCATTACTTCTAAATACCCATACATAATTGCTAGGATTAAAGAATACTTAGAGGTGGGCAAATCAATATTCTAGCAGTTTTATTATCTTCAAAAAGATTCCAAAAGTACCATAAAAAAATGAAAATTAAACTAAAGTAAATATATGGTTAGAGAACTTATAACACCATAATTTTTTTTGATGAATTCTTGGTTAAGGGAAAAACTTCAATGGGGATGGTACTCACAATAATCTCACTACTACAATAATAAGTTCCCTATTAAAGAGATACATATAAAATAATAATTTTTAAATGTACTTGCATTTAGGAATTCACATTCAAATCTGAATACTCTATATATAATATAGATCTACCGCATGTTGGGTTCACTTATCAAATTAAAATACAAAATTAGACTTACTTTTCTTTACCGAATTGAGTAGTATCATTCACAATACTTGAATATTTTGGACAAAGCCATGAAAAAATATCCGCATCAAACACAATATTTAACTACACAATTTTGATCCATGCATCACAATAGTGAACCATAAATAAAATTTTCCCTAAACAGTCAATAACCAATCATATATATGATCTTCTAACGGAAAACAACCCTATGAACTTCTAGAATGAAACATATGAAATCCCAATGAAAAAAATAATGTAATGCTAGATGATCAAGAGTAAAATAATGTAAATTTCTCTCAACCAAAATATACCACTTACCCAAACGTATTCTCCATACTAGTAAATTACTAAACATTCACTATTTTTATTGAAATTGATAACCCAATACTCTCCATAACACAATCACCTTAGACCTTGTAATAATCAAGTTAAATGTAATCATATGTCAACTTCCATGCCCTAAAATAGTATTCCTTAACTCTTGTAACCATTCTCACCCCAAACCAATTTATATACCTTCCCAAATACAACTTTTGATAAACTAGAAACTTTTGGTAGACAATCTGCATAAAAAGAAATGTCCATGAAAAAGAATAGTAGTTTCCATGAATGAAAGAATACCATTATATTCTAGTCACTCTTTCCAAAAATCCCTTCTTTGGCATTGATGGAAACACTTAGGGAAAATTGACAAGTGTCCATCCAAAATGTGCCAAGTTCTCAAAAATTTTCTCTGGCCTTAGAATGATTTTTTATTTTTCACATACTTTCTCCCCCTTTAACATCATTTAAAAAGGTAAGGCTAAATTCAATACTATCTACCAAAATCCTATAAATTCCACATGTACACGTATACAAATATGCTCAAAATACTAACAACATCTTGAACACATCCAAATAGATGCTCCTTAATGAGTTGACATCTTTTATCCATGTCTCCATATGTTATTCAAAACTTGAATCTTACCACATAATGCATATGATTCCTCTCTACATTTATATAATCTAGTGGTGGTGAAGACCCGATCAATATAGTTTCTTTCTCTAAGCTCCTTTGAAGAACATGTACCTTAAGAACAATAAGATTCCTCAGGTTAGAAAATATTCAAAACTATCTCCCCTTCTTAGCCTCAAAATATTCAATCTTGTGATGCAATGTTACAACCTCATTAATGAAAACATAAGAAATCCCCTTTGATAAATCAAAGGCCTTTTCTTTACTTTTTAGTTCATCCTTACTCTCCTTAATCATTCTATTAAGCTCAGGTACTTTGGAAAAATAGATTAATACTAAGTACCATCATCTATGAACTTCCTATTTTGATCTCTTGGTACATCTAATTAGGGTTTTTATATTTTTTGATTATAGTACATGGACGAATATATCTTTTTTCTCCAAATTCCTTTTTCACTTTATCCTCTACACATTTCTCTAAATTTTAAAATTGATTATCAAATTTATTTGATAGTAACTCTAAGTAATTTTATGGGGAACTTTTTGCATTGGTTTGTACACTTGATAACATCTTTCAATGTATGAATCAAAAGGAATTATCATGAGATTTGTCTTGTGACAATACAATAAATTGAATTATCTCATCATTGTCCATTCTCTCTAAATCAATATGCTTATTGGGCTCCAATAATAATTTTGATTTCAAAGAATCTCTTTCCAACAATGTTTTTTCAATAGGTATACTTGATCCAATAGGTGTCTTATTTGTGGTATAGTCATTAGGTACTTTTTCTACTACATCCCCCATTAAAGCCTCAATGTTATCAATAGGACTACTACTACTATGTTTTAATAACTCAACATTATGTACAATGGTTTCTGGTTCTAACTCTGACATTACTATTTCATTAGATGTTACATCTTTGATTTCTTGCTTACTAAAAAGGTTTGTTGGATGCTCAAATGTATCTCTCTCCTTCTCATCCTACTAAAAATATATGTCATCAAAATCATCAATAATAATCAAGATGCCTTCAATGAATTCATCCAGTTACCTAACATTAGAAATAAATTGGTCATCATTTTTTTAATCCTCCCTTTTCTTTATTATAGGTTCCTTCCTTCCATGTTTATTCTCTAGTTTGAATGATCAATATGGTCAATATTGGTAGTTACATAATCAATCTTCCTATCCATCAACATGTTTATCATCTTCTTAGTGATAATATTTTTCCTTTCTTTATCCAACATACAATCCATATCCTCTTTACTCATCACTGGTAATATCTTAGTAATACATGCCTCTCTTTTTTTGGTCTGCAATTAAAATTTTCTCTTCTAAGATATTATACAATTATCTTGGTAAGTAATCCTTAATATCAACTATTTTTATGCCAAGGTTCAATAAATGTTGTATAACTCATTTCCCTAACCCTCACTTTTCAATTTCATCAAATAAATAAAAGCATTTCTTCAATTGAACTAATATCCCATGTTTCACTACCTTTCTAATAATTTTATCAACAATATAAATAATTTTTATACTAATGATTCTAACTAATGTGACTCCCTCTGTCCTTATATTATTCTTGGATTATCAACTTCAATAGAAGAATCTTCATCTTTTCCCTTCTTCCTCTTGGGTCCAACACTATATTTCTTAGTTCTCACCCTTTTAGGTTCTAGTTTGGACTTTTTTCTTTTAGACATGGTGGCCTTTGATGGTGCTTGATATTTCTTCACTGATGAGTGTTTCACCTTTTCAAAAATCCTTGTAATAGGCACTAAGATAGGTGGTGAAGTTTGTAAATCCTCATCCACATCAAGTGATGCATGTCCTATCTTCTCAATTCCTTCTAAATATTTTCCATCATGTCCTTACTAATCCCTACTATTCTTTCAAACTACTCTCAATTTTTTTTTTTTGATTTTCTTAAATTTCTAGCCTTCTCAATCAACTGTATCTTTACATTAACATATTTCTCCACATAAGTTCTAAATCTTTTTTCCTTTGGATTTGTCATAATTTTGAGCATCTGTTCAATATATTAGATTTCAATATTAGGAATATTGTCATAACGCATAGGTTCTATCCACATTTCAATAGGATCTATAGCCTCTATAAAATACTAAGTAGTTTTAATCATTAAAGACATAACATTTGCCTATATTTCCAAAATCTCCTTACAAATTCTTTCTCTCAATTACATCTTTAAGAAAATTGTAAATTATCTTAATAGAATAATATTTATTTAATCCTTGTCCTTGTACCTAATAATCATTGAAGAAAGTTTGACATCTGATTGAATAACATCATTGATAGTGACAACTTTTTGATAATGTCAAGACTTTGTACAGCCTTCCACAATCTTGTCTTTTGATGATTTCAAATTTTGGGTTTCACTAGTAGCACAAAATCAAACAACCTACAAAATTAACTCTTTTGTAATCTTTACTAGCCAACCATTTATCCAAAAGAATCGGTTATGAATCTATCTCTTGAAAATTTGTATCCACTCTTCCTCCTTCAATTCCAAAAAGATCATATAATAAACTAAACTAATTTCATTTATTTGAACTCGTCCTTTTGTTTGATATTCTTACACATAGATGTGTACTGCTTATAAATATCAGTAGTACCAAATTCTTCCAAAATAAAATGTATATATCTACAAATATCTTCAATATGTATAACATCATGGGGTACATTAGAAAATGAACCTTTTGGATCCTCTTCCATTGATTTGAAAGGGTTTGACCTAAATTAACACGTGGGTCTCTATAACATTGGCAATATGTGACATGTCAATTTTTATGTCAAAGGATACAAGTGATTAGAAATGAAAAAGACCATATGAAGTATTCTAGAGTTTTCTCCTTAATCTGTTAGTGACCTTATGAGGGTCACTAAGAAAGTAGAAAATATTAGAAAATAATTGAGGGAGTGGAGAAAAGTTTCTTTTGGGTATATCTCCAAAAGAAATCAGACATTAAAGACATATTAGAAATAGTTCACCAAAGCATGGCTAAAGGAGAACTGTCCAAATTGTTTTTTATTAGGAGGAATATGAATGGTGGAACAAATGGATAGTAAATTAAAAAAATGAGGAAAATTTCTAGAAACAAAGTTCAAGAATCCTTTGGTTAATTAAGGAAGACATAAATACTTCTCTCTTCCATAAATCAACCTCCGAACATAAGATAAGGAGTATTATTGATTCTCTTACAAACATAAAAAATGAGTCAATTACTAACAAAGATAAAAAGAGGGAATGGGTGGGTATCTATTTCACTCAGGGTTATATGGAAAAAGACATACGTGATAACAATAAAGCTAGAGAGAACCTTTTCCTCACATGTTTCTGTTGTTATTAAGGAGGTTTAAAATATGTAGTTGATGGAAAAGTGACAAAAGTGGATGTCAAGGAGGCAATTTTCACAATGAGTTCACTTATAAGGTTCTGAGACCTAACAATTTCCTCTTTCTCCCTTCTAAGAATTTTGGGAGGTGATCAAATATGATGTGGTTATGGTGGCAGATGAATTTGTGAGAGCTAGAAAATTGTCTAGGATTTTGAACAAATAAGATTTATCTCCCTTCTACCTAAGACTTTAGAGCCCAGAACTCTATAGTATAATTTTAGGTTGATAAGCTTATGTAACACTATATATAAAATTACCACTAAGATAGTGGTTAATGGATTTAGGCCACTTCTAGATAAATTCATTAGTCAGTCTCAAAAAAGGTTTGTCCTAGGCCACCACATTCTATATTTTTCTATTGCACTCATGATATTTTACAATCTATGGATAGGAATAAGGCTCTTGGAATGACATTTAAATTAGATATTCCTAAAGCATGTGATAAAGTGAGTTGGAACTTCATCTTTGAAATCCTTACTAATATGGAATTTTATCATAATTTCATAAGAATAATACAAGAAGTGGTGGATACCATACATTTCTCTATACTAGTCAATGGAACCCCTTAGTTTTTTTTAAAAAAATTGGAAAATGGCCTTGAAGGAGACCTTCTTTCTCCTTATCTATTCTAGATAGTGGCAGAGGTTCTTAGTAAAACCATTCAAATTCCAACCATTCAAATAAATAAGGCCAACTTGTAGATCAAAAGAGGGTATGTGAATCAAAGAAAACTTTTGAAGGCATGATTCCTAGATACATATTGAAGGAGAAAAATATGCATTTGTTCTCTAAGGAAGATGGAATGCAAACCACAAAGGGGTATATATATATAAGAGGGTAGTGGCCTATAATGCGAAATTGATAAGTGTGGGGAATGATTGATAAGGCTTGGATTGGGGTGTAAATGCCCACATAGCAAGAGTGTGACTAGAAAGAAAATAAGAGTGACTCAAGAAGGCATATTCTATGGAAATGCAAATGATGCATTAATATTTTTGTATGTGAACGGTAAGAAAGGGCTATGTGAAAGCCTTGAATTGCAATTTTTTAAAATAAGACTTTGCCTTGATGAATTAAGTTTTGGGTTGTAATTATTGTGTGGATATTGTGAAGAGAGTATTGCCATTTGAAGTTGAGAATTGTGTTTGAGTTTTGTGAGTTTTATGGGCAAGAATTTATTCTTGCATCATAATGACTCAATTTTCTTTAACAAGATTGACACCATTTTAAAAAACAATCATATAATCAATAAACACAAACACATAAATCTTCCTAATCAAATGACAATTTGACCATAACATACATACATACAAACATTGATAAATGCAAATATATACATATGTGTATGTATTTGTATGTAAACATATATCACATTTGAATTCAGTATCATTTAAATATATCAAATTTAAACTTTGTCGTCAAATGAAATATTCTTTGCCAATGAAACTTAATTATAAGAAGTAGACATAATTATACCCATCGATCATTAAATCATACTTTAAAACTCCTTCTACTCGTGATTGATACAACCCAACTATAATAGATTTCAAGTAAGTCTTGGGAAAAGCTAAAGAACTCTTGGTATTCCCTTACCCCCATATCTCAAAGATAAACAAATAAAGATCAACCAGTCGACTTTATAAAAAGGGGCATTCATAATAATTGAAGCACAAACATAATGATGATTTTTTCGCCTTTTTCATTTTCCCAAAGATATAAAGCAGAACTCCGTGTTGACCCGCATACGACAACGAGGCCTCTTTTTGTCCATTCACTTTTCATGCTCGTTGAGAATTGGTAAGAAATTGCATTAAAATCAGTGAGGATTTCTTTAAATATGATCAGATTTTATCGCGCCAGCCTGGAACTCGTGCGCCATCACTTTTTAATTATAGACTCGTCCTCTTTTTTCTCGTCTTTTTCCAATCCTCTGGAATTTATTAATCTTTTTAAGGCTTCATTTGAATCCTCGTAAAGGAAACGTCTATTTCAGGATTGCATGCAATGATGATTTTTGTCAATCAACAGCAGTGCATGCAAAAACATCCAAAGTGTAAACGTAAGCTCTGAAGAGATGCAAAAAGAATCCGAGATTGTAACAGTCAAATGTTTAATGTCTATATCCATTGTTCTGAGATTTATGATTGACAAAAGGGGAATATTTAAATCAGAAAGATAAGCTTTTGTCCCCCGTGCAAGTCATCCGCCAATCGGATTCTTACCAAACATTCATCACGGAAGTTCCTTCACACAAAAATTTGGCTATAAATTGGGTTGTTGGTTCATGAGATAATGCACAACAAAAGGAGAAGAATGGCAGAGAAGAAGTGCGGCGTGGATGGGCTTAACAAAGGGCCATGGCAACCTGAAGAAGATCTGCTGTTGAAAAAATATGTTGAAGCCAATGGTGCAGGCCGTTGGACTACTCTCGCCTCCAAAGCCGGTATAAACTTTGTAAAATTTCTCAATAGTTTTTCTCTTCGCCCTCTTCCACCAATTTGTTATCTTTGTTATTCATTCGAAATCGTAGTTGATATATCAAACAAAATATAGCATGATTAGTAGTTATGAGTGATTAACAGTGTTCATTGAGTGTATAATAGCTTCCATCTATATTTTTCCATCCGTGAAGCTTGATTGTTTTTATCACGTTCAGTGATCTATTAGTAAGAAGAGGAAAGTGATCATCGACTAGTGTAGCCTATGTTTAGTTGAATATGATGTTTTAGATCGTATTAGTGATCCATTAACATGAAAAAGAGTGTGGTTCCTGAATGCCATTCTCAATTAAATTTGCTTTTTTTCCCCCTGTTTGTTGTTATGATTGTTCATTCAAAATCATTCTTACAAAGTTCAAATATCTCATTTTTAAATAATATATATCATTAGTTGGACTGAGTTCTTCTTTCTTAATCACTTAAGTTTGATGTTTTTAGCTGATCGCATCTAGTGATGCATCAAGCTTACTTGAAAATGATATTTTGGATCGTATTCAGTAATTTATCAATATAAAGACAGAAGTATGATCCTAAACTTCATGTATTATTGGACGCATTATAAAATATATGATAATTGTATATAATTTAAATAACTATGCATTATTGATTGAAGAATATACATAATTAAAACCAAAAACCAAACAGTACAGTCCACCAATGAAATCTTTCCTTCCAGTGTAATGTTTTTGAAGTATTAGATACAGTTTTCAGTGTAATGTTTGCATGTATACCAATACAGAGTTTTCTCTTAACATTTATTCTGTATAGTATCTATTTTTGTTGATACTACATGAATATTTATAGTATTCGTCTGCAGGAGTGAGGTTTCCAGTTCTCGTGGTATTTATAAGATTCCTCATAAAATGAATTGTACATACATGTTTGTATCATACTGAACTTTTTATTTGTAATATTTGGTATTCTCACAAGAGTCTTAACCGCCATTGAACACGTTTATTAGGTTTGAAGAGATGCGGGAAGAGTTGCAGGCTACGATGGATGAATTACCTTCGCCCAGATGTGAAGCGCGGCCATATTACTCCAGACGAAGCAGATCTCATTATCAGACTTCATAAATTGCTTGGAAACAGGTCCGAATTGAGTTTTTCAAAGCACTTGTTTTAGCCTTTTATATCTCTGATGAATGCAATGATGACTAAAAAAAGGAAGGAAACAAAATAATTGCATGCAGGTGGTCGCTGATTGCAGCACGTGTACCAGGAAGAACAGACAACGACGTGAAGAACTTCTGGAATATTCATCTGAGCAAGAAATCGTCCCGCAAAGGTGTACACCTCAAGAGCATCAATTCAAAGCTCAAAGATACCACTTTTCCCAATACAAATAGTATTGGAGATTCGACCAAGGATGAAATGGATTCAAAACGCTCTACCGAGTTGAATTTTGTGCCTCGTAGGCTAAGCTTGGAAGGAGATTCGATCCTTGGTCAATCAGAACTCAGAATGTTACAAAATCCATGCATTTGTGCACCAGATTGTCAATATCCTTTCTCGGATGAGTCCACCAAGCCCAGCAATGGTCTACTTCTACAACATCTCATTGCACCATCAAGGTGCAATATCAACACGCCTTCTTGCAATGTATCTTATGCTGACAGTGATGAATTACATAGCGTTGTATACAAATTTCCATCCCCATTGACAGCTCTAGTTCAGCAGAACTCTCATGGACTCCAAAGTGAGATTTCTGACACCATGCAGGGATTACCAAGCTCTAACCAATATCATCAACACTCAGACTCATTTGGGTTAATTGGTTTTGTGTCTGCGTTTGACTCCAATTACATATCTAACATTTCAAGCTGCTTTACAAATGAGCAGCCTAACAACCTCAATTCTCAGTTTGAATATCCTAATTGCAAAGCTGAATCAGATGGGTTCAACCCATTTTTAGATGAGGTCACCAAGCTGAGAAATGGCCTTTTTTCACAAAATGTAATTGCAGCAGCAGCAGAAAACCCCAACCTCAGCACAGCGCCTTACGCTCTTTCTTCAGCTCAGAAGGATGAATTCTATAGAATTCCATCCCCATTAACAACTCTGGTTAAACAGAACTCTCACGGATTCCTAAGTGATATCAAACAGGACTTAACAATCTCTAACCAACATCATTCACACTCAGATGCATTTGGTTCTGCTTTTGTCCCTGGATTTGATTCCAACTATATATTTGACAGTGCAAGAAGCTTTACCAATCTGCACCCAAATGATCTTAATTCTTAGCTGGATATAGAAGACATGTATTGAATATGTATCAGGTGTACATTTTCATAAGTTTGGCTTCTTATGTTACCGTGGATTAAACAGCTAGAATCTGTATGGTTTTAGCTGTGTGTGCATTTTCGGTCAAGAATTCTCATATAGTTCTTGTTATTTTGTTACCATGGAGTAAACGCCTAGCTTCCCCATGGTTTTTGTGTGTGCTTTTTTCCTTGAAAAGTTCTCTACGCAAGACTCAGATATTTATGAACACAGTACAGGGTTGAGGTCTTTTCAAGAACAGTGTTCTTTGTGTCTATTTGATATTATCTTATGTAAATAGAAAAGTAATAAATAAACGTCTTCTTTGTGACCATTTGATACAACATTGCCTGTAGAATTGGACAACTCTAGTAGTGTGGAAAGTAACATTGGTTATGAATCCATGAGGATCTGGTGTAGTCACTAGCAAAGAGCTCATAATTTATTTAGCACCTCATATAATGGTGATAAATAGTTGTAAGCATTGTATTTTAAGGAAGCACCTTCAGTGATTCTTATCTTATATACAAATGTCATAAATAATTCTATTCATACGCACTTCGAGTCCCATGAAATATATAGTGAATGTTTTCTGATTCAATTCTATATAATATTTATCAATGTTTTGAAATACAACATGCCATTCATGACCAAGATGAAGAAGAAAATTAACTTGGGCTCTCAGCATAACGAGACCAAAGAGGGGGAGATAATGATGATCTCAATAGTTGTGGATTGCTATGATCAACGGTCGTGAATTGACTTCAATCCTTGTGAATTACAGCGGTACAGAATCTAGAATTTGGGATACGAAGGTCTTGATTTCACGTTTTAACAACGTGGATTCATTCTTGTTCAAATCTTTTGATAGAAGACTATGCCGTTCAACCTATAAAACACATATTTGAGAATTGCTTGGATCTTTTCATACTTTTCATTTAACAAACTGTAAAGATCTTAAATTAATTGTCATAATATTTTGTGAAAATGACGCAGTTGTACTCTTGTGGGAAAAATAAAGCTGAACAATCATGACAATATTTATTAATAATGTCTTTTCAAAAGTTTAATCTATATTTGGTCTTTAGTGAAGTTGAATGGCTCACAAAGAGTCCATCAGAAATCAAGTCTTGTTAAAGTGCAAGGCCTGACACCATAAGGGATGAGGCCAAGATCACATCATGCAAATGGTACAATTTTAGAACTAATGTGATCTCTTTCAATCTATTAAATGGGATGAAATTGAAAAGTAATCAGCATAGGATTTTCTATGAGTTGGAGTTGGTATGATTCTATAAATCTATCAAGGCACAAAATTTTGTAAAAATTGGAAATGATAACATTATGTATTAGTTGTCAAAGACTTGGCAATTCTGTGTCTCATCTAATATACACATTAACAAGACATAAGATTTATATGACATTTTGTTAAGGATATATAATCATTCTTTGTATTTAATTCATATATTGCTATGTATTTCTTTGAGAATAGAATAGACTGAAAGGAAGCTAGGGTGTAAAAAGACTTCTTAAAATTATCTAAGAGAAAATATGAACATAAAATATGTAATTTAAAATATTTGGTAGGAAATAAAAAACAATAAAGTCATTTGTTATAAAATAATGATGTATGTTAGGAAAATCAATAATAAAATGCTCAACCACCAAATTTAGTTTGAATAAATTATATGGAAGAAGATTTTGTTTTTAACAAAAGCTAATACATATATCTAGAGTAATCTTGAAAATATACAATATACAAAATGTTTTTTCTTTTTCAAAGTCTATCTCAAATAGTCAATAAATGGAGAAGGAGATGTAGAAAACCACAAAAGGGGAATTACAAACTTATACCATCCAAAAGTGGCTCCCATGTTCTTACCCAATTCCAAATAAACTTGCTATAATAATTTATTGGTCATATAGCATATTTGTCCTCCCCTTTATAAAAAACTCCAAAGATGCTTTGTGGTAGTCACAGTGGCATGCTATAGGCATGTGACTATTCTTTCTCTTGACATGTTTTACTCCATTTTATTAATATACTAGTTTTCATTAATGTTATTTTATTCATAAAGTGAAATTCTACAAAGGCCATAACTTTTAGTCTAGGAACCAAATTTGTAGTGTACCAAAAGATGCCCCTCAATAGTATGAACCCTCCAACTTACACAATACCACACTGTCATTGTAAAATTAGAACTCCCACCACACTATTCATTACACTACCACCATACCAATTGGAACATCACCACCCAACACCCCCACCTAACACTTCCACTAGGAACTATAATCCAACTATGCCACTTGGCACTACCACCCAACATGACCACCAGAAATTGCCCACCACTACAACCACCCACCAATAATGCCAATGAATATTGAAAGTCACCAATCAACACCATCACCCAATACTACTAACCAACACCAGTGCCACTAGAAGCTACCCACCACTATAACCACTCACTAATACTACCAACGGATACTAATACT
Source organism: Cupressus sempervirens (assembly GCA_028749045.1). Lineage (NCBI taxonomy): Eukaryota > Viridiplantae > Streptophyta > Pinopsida > Cupressales > Cupressaceae > Cupressus > Cupressus sempervirens. The sequence continues at coordinate 772,457,412 of CM053785.1, read as the reverse complement.
CACCAATCAACACTGTCACCCAACACTACTAACCAACACCACCAATAACATGCTAATTGGTACCACTCCAAATACTATACAGACTCTATACACAATCTCTACATGCCTTACACCACATTTTGAGAACACATTTCACACACTCCTTACACCATACAAACTATGTGCACACTCTTCATGTTGTATTTCATCCACATTAACTTTGTACATTGCATGTAATCTATATGCCAACTCACATGCACTTTGCACTCTGCACACTACACACCACCTACAAATTCTACCTCCACCATACAAACTAGTCACCTTACTATCAAGTGAACACACAAACCAACTCATCGAGTACATAGTGATGACAAGAATAAATCTTTATCTTGTTCTAGAAAAACAAATAGATAAAATTGATATATAACCAAATAATATTATTAATGCACAAGAATTAATGGCGAGAAATCAAATATTGTACTTCTAAATATGACATATATTTCTAATAAGTTCAATAGTATAAATTTGTCTCTAAAGGGGAATTCACAAATTTTGAATTTAAGTGCAGAGTGAAATATCTAATTATATATTTCCAATGATAGACTAGGTTGGTTGTAAACCATCAAAACTGCAATCATAGCATATGAAATATTTTTCACCTTTGAAACTGTGTAGAAGTTTCCTTCAATGTACATCTTTTGAAAATACAAGAAGAGTTCAAATACAATCCATGATGGTGTATAATGCCCATCCATCTCTTCATAATGACACCCAAAAAGTAGCTAGAGATTTACAATAGGCCAACATTATTAATTTATTTTATTATTTTATTATTATTTGGACCCTTTTATCTAATAAAATTATATAAATTAATTAAATAAGTCCATAGGACATTATTTTATTTTTTTGTCCACTTAATTAATTAATAGGTAATTTAGATGCTTATGACAATTGGGTCTCGCTGCCCAAGGATTACTTTTCCTCAAACAATCCATTATCAAATAGTTTGTCGATGAAGCTCCAGGATTTGGAACCAAGCATAGACATTGCTAGTAGTTTATGTTGAAATCTCTACACTTCTTTAGGATCACATGCACAAATAAACTACTACCAACTTTTTGGTGCATTGCTCTATTATAAATATTACTATGTCTAGAGTCACTAGAATCACTAAGAAGGCAATATTAAAAGACATGGATGCTTTGATCTAAATCCATTATGCCATCATGCTCATACCTCTCTTGTGGAATCTCAGTAGTTAGGTAGATATTAATATTTTCATGACGAAACCCTTTGCATAAAGAGTTTTGAGTCATGTATGCCTTGTAACAAACCAAAGGGTAAACTCCATAATTATCCAAATGTAGATATTTCTCCTACAAATAATTAGGAGTTGAGTCTACATCAAGAAGAGGATAAATAATGACTAGTAGAGCCCGCTTCTTCAAAGGGTCACTAAAAGAACCTATGTCTTCATCAAGTTAATCAATGACTATTGCATCAAAGAGGTTTGTGAAATTATCTTCTTTACCTTTGTGGCTTCATTGAAGGTTTTTGTGCAAGCCACTTGAAGGGACAATTTTTTTCTAGTTTCTTTTCCATATCTATTTATCACACTCTTATACTCTTTAGAATTTAAGGTATCATGTAGCCAATTGTAAATCTCCCACTTCATATTATTGTGGTACAGTATTTTAGCCTTGGAAGATGAAAACTTTATTTTCACTTGTATATAGCCTTTAAGAGATATATTCATTTAGCATCCAACATAAATATGATCTTTCTTATTTTCTTCATTGACTCAACCACAATAGGCTTATCGAATTCCTATTTCTCGATCCTCAAAATGAAGGTCAATATGGTCGACCTTGTATTGATGCACTCTAAATCTCCTTTTATCCTTGTTTATATCAATTATTTGAGTGACTCCTCCATCCACTGGGACCTTCTTGGGAGGGTCTACTACATTTTCTCCTAACTTCTTTAGCTTCCCAAATACATATTCTAATCCATCACTTGGTTTTATGTCATTCCCAAAGCCTAGTGGAATCATTAACTCTGATACCACTATCATGTACCAAATGAAATCCCTTAATGATACAAACCATCCATCCTACTTAGTAGCATACTATCATCATACTAATCAAAATTGCCACCATTCTAGTTGACACACTACCAATATAATAGTTTTCTTATCACCACCAGAATCTGCCACTCAACACTTCCACAAGGTAAAATATATGTGAGATATATTTTCAATGATAGACAAGGGTGGTTGTGAACCACCAAAACTACCATCATACAGTGGTGAGGATCTTCCACCTTTGAAGCTATGCATAAAACACCTTCAACTTTTACATTTTAGAAATACAAGATTTCATATACTATTCATGATGATGTACAATGCACAACCATATCCTTATAAAGGCCTCCAAAAAGCTCCTAGAGATTTATAGTAGGCAAACATTATTAAGTTTTTTATTATTTTATTATTATTTAGACCCCATTATTTAATAATTAAATTAATTTTTTGACCACTTAATTAATGTATTAAGATGAATATGAAAATTGGGGGCATTACAAATCCCCACTGCCTAAAGATTGGTTTCAAGGAATCCATCATTGAACAATTTTTTGATGAAGCTCTAGGACATTGCAAAATTGATTAATTTTACAAGATACTCAAGATCTTGAAGAGAGCTAAGGCTAAATTTAAGGAAAACCCCTCTAAAATAACATATAACATATTTGTGAATCTTTCATTTTAAATGAAAAATAATAGTCTCTATTTGCAATTCTCTCAATTTTTTTTGACTATTTCTCTTTGAATTCCAATTTTTATGTATAAAATATCATTGAATTACAAGCAATAATAAGAAATTCACTAATTACCACGGTGAATATTTCTATTTTTAAAAATTAGAATTCTTGTAGAAGTTTATTGGGCTAAATGTGGAAATATTTGTCGAATTTATTGGATAAATTCTATAATATTTATTTATTTCTATTTATTAAAAATATAATATATTAACCTCATTTTGTTTAGTGAGATAAATATATAGGTTATTTAAAATTCTAATGGGAGTCCAAATTTCTTCAAGACTATTAATTTTTATTGACATCAACAATCATAAGGAATTTATAGCTACTCCAAGCATTAAAAATCAAATAGGAACATTTTTAGGATAACTTGATTATATTTTAAATGAACAGTGGTAGCTAAATATTGGTGTTATAGCCCTAAATTAAGCAATATTTATGATATATTATTTGTAAATTAATTTATATTTTGACATTAGCTTATAAAGTTAAGACAAAATGATTCTAACCATGTATCAAATATTATGGAAATTTTTTTAGTTCAATGATTTATAAAATAAGAAATTTTGTGATTTAAACATGCCTTAAACAATTTTTTTATACAATGTCATGATTTGGATTGTCTTAAAGCTTTACTTACTAGCCAATTTTAGATTTTTAAATTTAAAATATTAGCAAATTGGTAAATATTACTAACTAAAAATTCCACTAAAGAGCTCCATTTCTACCATAGCCCATTTAGGTACTTGAACCCTTTTGTATATAAGTTTTACATTAAAAAATACCCTTTATAACCCAAAAAAACATATTTGAACACTTGAATACCATAATGAAATTCTTACCCTAAAAGCCTTTGATGTTTTTAATGCATCATAAGACAAAAGATAATACTAACAATGGAAACTATTTGTTAGGACATGAAAAATTCAATGGATTTACTCAAAGCTTTACCTATTCTAATTAATTTTGTCAATTCATCTATTTCCTCACCTTGAATATCAAATTATCTGAAAATAACTTCTCCCCTTCCACCACATCATGAAATATTTATAACTATGTGGCTGAGTCTTCCCTAAAATGATAGTGTAGTTGAGTCTTCCCTTATATTTTATTATCAAATCTAAACCTCTATTTAAAACAAAAGCTTGTAGCTAACTGGGTTTCATCACTTTGTAAAAGAACCAAGTCTCGCATGTCATTATTATAAAGTACACCATCTCCAAATCAAAGGATTATTTTCATGAATCAAAGTAATCCTCTTCTATTTCACCCTTTATTGTTCTAAAAATTCATCTTAAACAAGAAAGAAAATAAACAATTTAATTAAGAAAATCTTTAAATTTTAGGCTATGTTTTCTACATAGTCCTCTTCAACAACATGTACGTGAGTCCATGATATATGGATATACTTTGGTAAGATCTATATGGCCTTGGTAGCCTAATCACACTAGTATTGCAATACTAGATTTTACCTATATTATGAAGAAAGAATATGATTTTCTCAAACCTTGTTTTCTCTAGATTCAAAATCAAATTATAAATTATGTCTTTAAATTTATATAAATTTCCAATTTTATTGAGGTGAACAAATTTCAAATGATAAGAAAGGTTATTCTTCAACCTATTCTTCATTTTGTAGCCTAAAATTGCTACTTCTCTTGGTGATTCTTATACCTGGTTCTAAATATTAGTACTAACCTGAATGCATCTTGGAGTTCTTTAATAGCTCATCCTGACATTTTATGGTGCTACACTTATATCCAAAATTATTGGAATAAATACTTCTCCCCCCTCCAACATTTAAGGTCTTAACTTCTAGTTGTCCATCATGGTATTTCAAGAGAGGAGGAATTTTTTTATTGATCTCTTTGACTGTTGTGAAAAAATTATATTTGATATTCTTCCTTGCATTAAAAAATACATGAAATCTTTTATGTTTGCTAATGCTTCTATAGCTACCATTTTTTTTAGTTCACTCCAACTTGTCACTTATTTTTAATTCATTAATGAAAATTCAAGATTGAAATACTAGTGTTGTGCTAGACTTGCCAACAAAACTAAAACTTGATAAACTAGTAGAACATGTCCCTTTCACAATGGTTACAATGTTTCCTTTGTCATCCTATATGTGACCATATCACTTAAAGAAGAGACATAACCACTTGAAGTCAATTAACATTATCAGATTTCACTTGAAGTCAACTCACTGCTAATTGGAAAGTCATACAATTGCTTCCACTCCACCTCCATCTTTTCACATTGGACAACATTTTTGTCTCTTTATCATGGATTATTTGGCTCCCTCGAAAAGAGTTTTATGCTAGAAAGAAAAGAACTACTAATGAGGGGTTGGAGGATGTGGATAATAATATAGTTTCACTAGATGATGGGTGAAAAACTCCTTATAATTAAGATGTTCTATTACTTTTTAAGTTCATCTTATTGCTTAATGTATTTATTGATGGTTATTTGACAACTTGATAACTATTTCTTACATTCTTTGAACCAATCACCTATTTCTAATAGCTTCTTATTATAAATAATTTGATGATTACTTCTATATTAAAATTGTATCCTTTTTTCTTTTGATGGAGATTCAGCCTTTTTTGCCTAGCCTCTTTAGTTAAGAACCAAGGACTGAGGGGTATCCATTCCGTCAAATTCGCCTGGGGCACGATCCCGACCCCATCCATGTTAGATGTCGGGGCCCTTACACTCAGCAAGACTTGATCCCTGGTGGACTCTTTGTGAGCCTTTCAACTTAATCAGTTGACCAAGGATTCTCTGACTCTTTTTCTTTTTTCAAACTATGTATCATTTCATTTTACTTCTAATCTAATTTACTAATTTTTGAAATAAATCTTATTTACTAATTTTTAAGTCATATCTCAAACTTAATAATTTTTTTACATTTATAAAATTTCAACTATTTAAAACCAAACGTCTATATATTTTCATCCCATCCTTTTTAAAATTTATATATGTTAACCAAGACATTTTAACCATTTCAAACAAGTCGTCCACCAAACTTAAAAATTCTCATTTATACCAAAATTTTGGCCCGACAAATTACGTGACCAGTGCAAAAGGTAGTGTTGACGAGCTTTACTGATTCTGGTCGGTTTCATTCTTTTCCTTTCGCATGACACTGACACATCCATCACAAGAAAGTAAATCTGCCCTTTTGAAAAGGAATCCGATTTATTGCTGCGTCTGAAATTTTAGAAATTCCATTAACACAACTTTAAATTCTGTTGAAAGCAACTTTGAGCAGTCCCCACAGTTCATCGATGTCTCATGTTAAGAATATTCTTAACAAACACTCGTGTCCATGCACACAAGTTAAATCAGTTTTTCCTTTCTCATCATTACTCTTTGAAATCTTAATAGAATATATATATATATATATATATATATTAACGATTATTACTTTTTGAAATATATTTGGAGTAGGAGTGGGGGAAATTTATTTTTGTGTTATTATAAAAAATTTCATATGTTTTAAATATATTTTTGATGATCATTTGTTTATTTAATAAATTTAATTATAATTAATTGATCTTATACTTATAATCTAATGATATCTTTGATTTAAGAATATTTAATATATTTTTATTTCTACATATATTTTGTTTTCTTTTTATGTATCATACTAAATTTACTTTCGTCAATACTTTAAAATATCTATTAATTAAAATCATCATAGTTACTATTTTTATTGTGCAAAGCAAGAAGTGCAACAAATTGTTATGTGCATGTTTATAAATTAGACATATTAACACTACAAATGTTAATGTCCACAATTATTCTCATTTATAACTATAATATTTTAAACTATTGTAATGACTAATATTTTAAAACAAAACAATAAATAGCCATGCACTTTAGTAAATAAAATAGTGCATATACCATAAATAATTTTGTTTGTATATTTATATAGCTTAATATGTAAGTTTCAATGGGTTCTTGGTATATTAGTAAAGTTGGGTGGCTCCAAATGAACCCATTAGGGATAAAGTCTTTCCAATTGCAAGACTTTGACATTATAAAGGATAAGATCAAGATCATGCCCCTAATTATTTTTGCAGAATGGGTATGCATAAGTCCTTGACTCTTAACCATAGATATTTTAACCTTAGTTGAAGAGGAATCATCCCACAGGCTTGTGTCCCTATTTGGAAGTCATAGTACTTGGCTCTTAGGCATCTTCTCTAGTTATTTGAAACTCCATATGATGTAATAAGTATATTAATTTTAATTTAATATTTTGTATAGAATACATGTATTAAATAAGTTGCAAGATGTTGTAAAATTTGGAGTAGATAGGATACTTTTCTTAAATTCTACATTTTTCTTTTTTTATTACTCGAAGATTTTTAGTGAGATTTGGAAATATTAAGATATATATATTTAAAGTATTTAAACTAATTTTTATATGACATAATAAAATAATTTTTAAATGGTGTTTATACATGGTAAATGTTTAATCTACTCCACAATAATATAATAAGAACATCACTTGGTCTACTTTGCACTTCCTACTCTCCAAATTTATTCAAATTCCTACAATTTCATAGTTGATTGTCTAGTTATGGGGCATATATCCCTTCTAGTGATATTTCACCATCAGTTGTAAAACCTATGCTTGAAGGGTTTGATAGTCTCATAAAATAGGAACTAGTTATAGTTGAAGATATGAAATGGGTTGGACATAGTTGTGATGCAACAAAGGATGATTGTGTCAACTTGAAAATAGTTTCCAACAATAAATATTAAGAAAAGATGTAATGCCCCGCCAAGGGATCCAAAGAATTAATCTAAAATTTCACTAAGTTTGTCAAACAATTTTTTTTTAAAAATGTGAAAGTAAAACCATTCATAACATTCGCAAGAGCAATAGTAATAATTCAAATGAAAGTAAACATAACATACATAATAGTTACATTATTTAAAGATCCCTTAACGTTGTATCACATCTAAATTAACTATTCATCTAACATCACATCCTTAGCAATGTTACATCCAATGTTCTTAAACAATATTACAAGTGTCATTTTTTGTAATTACATTTCAGATTGCTCAATCATCCACTGTACATGTCACAAGGTATGAAAGGCTTGAAAGAATAAACATCCATCATAAAAGATAACCATATATCACAAAACATAACTAACTAAGTGCACGATTTCTCCCAACCATTAATATCATCATTAGACCATCGTGGGTCCTAGCCATCCCTCCGTGCGTAACATTCCAAATCATCGATATTAACATAATAGGAATGTCACACCTAAATCATACTACATCATATGCAAAAAGTAATCTAACATGCAAGTAAAGCATAAGATAACATCATCTAACATATGCTAATCATCAATGAAAGGAACATACCAGTAAATAAATCCATCATAAGGTATACCATCTATCATAATGATCCAAGAACATAATGAAGATAAATATCAACCAAGAATGCTCCAACCAGGGTGTCTCAAACAGATGTCAAATAATAAGAGTGGAAAACCACTACCACCCGACCATGTGGAACCTAAGTGGTCCACTCCCACCGTGCTGAGGAGATAATCTCAAGTCCCAAATAGGATATCAAAACCACATAGCATGAAAATAGTCTCTAAGTCTAGGAATCCTAAAAGTATACTAACTCAAAGGTTCCAAACACAAAACCGACATCTAATTCCTAGAGGCACACAAAGACATATAGGAAACCTACTCTGCAAGCAAGAAAGTGCCATCGCATATATCATGTACAAGTTACCCTGGCAGTTAGCTAAATTCCACGAGTCCATACTGATCCTCATGCCGCCAATAGTATCCTCTCATACTGACGAGGCATACTATGTAATGCAAAGTCGCAATCAAGCGTTCTCTCTACTCCCATCCTAGTCTGTACAAGCACTCGAGGCATGGGCAAGAACATAAACAATTATCTTTTTAAGTTCATTTAATCTCCATTTAGTGTGTAAATGTTATCACTTATTAATCAAACTTACAATGAGTTACCCTGGCAGCCACTTAGGGCCCCGGCCCCCATTACAAGCCACTTCCCAACACTACAAGTAGATAATCTACCCTAAGCTCATAGAATCATAAAATCACCCCAGTCCTATACAAGCGACTGGAAAGAAAATCCAAAAGATAATTCATAAAAGAATCATCAAATATCCACAATAAAAGCATCAAATCTCCATGAGCATCTGAAAAGCATCCATAGAAAATCATGACAACAACAGTTCTCTATTGGCAACTGAAGGCATCACTGATAATCATAATAATCATTGGTTCTCAATAACCAAAATATATCTCAAAATAAATCACAATATCCATTGGTTCTCAACAAGCAACCAAGAATATCTCAAAATCATATTGATCGAAGACTCTAAAATGGTTGAGTCAAAACATGTCACAATATGACATTATCAAGAAATAAATCAACATTTTAGTCCCATCATGGTGACTAGAAAGTAACCCAAGGATAATTGATCGATGACTCAAAAATGATTAGCTCAAGTATCCCATACACATACATCTCAGCTTCACACATGAAGATTGATGAACAATAACAATCAGTAAATACAAACATCTCATAGAGCATTCCATCACATAACCATGGTTGGGTTTATAAAGATCGAGATCAAATAAGATCAACATGCCATCACATTCGCATAACCCTCGAGCCTTTGGTAACAACCTAAGACTGGTCAACAATCTAGTCAACCCAAAACCAAAACAAGAAGCATAGAGAATACACAATGCAAACACATGTTTTGGTTTACTAAAATCACATAGTTGAATTAAGTGTAGAGCTTCAGTTTTAGTTTCAAGTATACTTCAAGTGTCTAAGTTTAATCATTTGACCCACAAGTAAACCTGTTTGTTCCCCAATAGCATTAGTCTTTCCATCATTAAAATAATATTCTAAGAATAGCTGAAGGATAAATATTAAATCATTTGACACTTAATAAAATCATTCACTTTATTTTGTTAAGATTAATGTTACAAATTGAATGACTCTTCTTAATGTTACTTCAACTTTTAACATAAATCAAAGATCATTATTCGTCTAAATTATAAGAGAGCCAATTACTAGTCTTCGAATAAGAAGATTATAACTTTATTAAAATGATCAATTTAATCAATCAATTAACATAGGTACACCATCCATGACCTATTAACATTCTAATAGTTCTCAATTAAATATTACTAAGTCTCACTATTAAAATATCTAAGGTCATTATTCAAGTCATGAGAGTACGACCTGTCAACTTCGATATATATACTTCACAATTTTGCTAGAGGAATCGATATTAGCATATCAATTAAAACTTTATTACATAAATTAATTATTAATTAAATCTAATTAACTCTAATTAATTTAATTAATAATTACATATCTATGGTAACATTCCAATTAATATCAGTTGAGTAATAACTAACTATAATTTTGTAAGTTAAAAGTCAACTATAATCTAGTACACAAATATTCATATTCATAGTTCAATAATAATAACTTGTTAATATTTAATAACAAGATATATTGGGAATCTTATTAATAAATCTATAATGACCACATTCGTCATTCTTTCAATGAATACTAATATTCCCTTGATAAAATAATTAAAACTCTATTATCAATTAAATTTAATTAATTCTACGATTAAATTAACTAATAGCTATGTCAATAACTATATGATTATCAGCTGATAATAGTTTCGTTCATTAAGAGTCAACTATGTATCATTCCATCAATGTTCAAATTATTACTTTACTAATAAAAAATTATAATAAATTCCCAATATTAATATCTCAACTAAATACCTCATATGTTGGTTGATAAATAGATTAATTATACTTCTTCTACTATTAACTAATCTTAATTAAATTAGATTAGTTAATAAATCATATAAAACTAATGCATAAAAATAAGATTCTACTAAGGGAAGATTGCAATAATATCTTTAATTCATTCCATACTTTGATATATTATTTTTGTGAAGTTTAAGCATAAAGAACTCTTGGTTATGGAAAATGGAGAAATATCTGCCCTTGAATAAAACAGTCCCACTACGAGGGCCATATCTCCCTAATGAACCGTTGGATCGGGCTAAAATTGAAATATGTTGTAGAAGACCAAGTTTCATTAATTCTGACCGGAGCGATTGAATAAATTCAATCATGATAAAAAATTATGAATGACTGAGTTCGGGTCTATCCAAGGGGCAGCGACAGGGCAATTTGTGATGAATTAAGAATTTCTCCTAAAAGGTAATTGTTCTCTAAATTTACCCATTCATCCATCTAATAGGTTTGTTCGTACGCATCTGAAAATATAATTTGATAGAAAGATTACATCTAACCATTCAAATTTTCAACTTAGAATTTCTATTTTAATTTCAAATCTTGTCTATCTAATTTCACAATATAAATTCGAACCCAAATCCGATTCAGATCTAATTTCTTTCTTAAATTGAAGCTAGGATTTTCTAATGAATTCTCTATTGATTTCTTTTGCAACTAAATAAATACATATCTAGATTCCAATTTCAAATTACAGATTCAATAATAGAGAAGTTTCAGACACATATAACAGACACGATGAAGACAAGAAGAGAAAGAGTGCAAATAGAATATGTGATTATCACGAGTGCACCTGGACATTGATGCTAATTTGCCATGCCTTAGAAGTCTATAGAAAGTCCCTTTCTTCTTCTCATACGCAATTCCTCCAAGATCCAAGCCAACCGAAATTCTCATGTGACTAGAAGTGCTTGAAGAAGCATATAAGCATGTAGAAACATATGAGCATGTAGAAGCATATAAACTTCTCAAATGCATATAAGCTTTGAAGCTTGTCCAAACACACTAGGAGAGCCTCTATTTAAAAGCCTCTAAGATGCATCTAGAATGTGTCTAGAAACAACTAGAAGATAAGCATGACAATCAAGCATGAATCTTCTTCAACCTTCTAGATGAGCCATAAGATTGTAAACACCATGTGCTCAAATAAAATGCTAACTCCTAAGTGTAGACAACTAGTGCATACTTAGAGTGCAAACTCCTGTGTTGTTTACATGACAACTCTCGAGAATTTGCAAACTCCTATGTGAGCAAACATTAAAACAATGCACAATCATTAATATAATATTTACTTTACTCTTTTCAATTTAATTAATTTATTATTAAATCTTATGCACTAACTTTAATAATTCCACTTATTCTTATCTTAATATATTTATATTTTAGTCATGTGCACACATCATGCAACCTTTAATCATTTAATAATTTTAATATATTTTCCACTTTTAAATTTTATTTTCAAAACTTAATTGCTAAAATATTTATTAGCGTTAATAATAATATTATTTAGTCATTTACTTAAAAATGAACTCCAAATATATTATTATTAAAATAAATATTGTCACATTCCAAATTTAAACTTATAACTTTTATTTTCAAATTTAATTATTTTATTTAATTAATTAAATAAAATAAATATTAAAATATCATATTAATTTTTTATTAAATTAAACCATTAGTTAAATCTTTTAATTAGGCTTAACTAATAGAAAATACATCAAAGACTCATAAAATAAAATATGAAAAATCCATCATAGCCAAAATACATACAAAATCAAATTAAGGGTTAATATCATGACTTACGTCATCCGATGTATTCGAAAGGTACTCAACTTAGATACTTGTCCTAATTTCCAATTAGGACAAATGGCTTAAAGGGTTGGGATTTGGACTTGAGAATTAATCTCCCCTCTCTTACCATTGAGATAATGCGATAGGGTACGCTCATCTTGACAATTCAGGGAAGTCAATACCCAATACCTGCAACCTGCATAAAAATCACGCATGTACAAGCACAATATATACTAAACTAAATAGGCAATGGCAGGAGGTGGTGCATCGTGTAGATCCCGACTAGTAGGTGACTACGACTCCCTTAACCATATCAAAAATGCCAAATGTAAGAACAATCACGCACACCATACACATGCAAGTATGGGGTATGTATCCATAAGAAAACACATGATAATAAACCATCTAGCTAATAACCATCAATAACTGAAATCACTTGAATAATCATCATGCATACATGAACTATAAAGTACCAAGTAATCTCATCACATATCAACTAAATCCATAGCACATATCTGATAGTCTCAAAACAATGCTGCTAACCATCAACATAGAACTAGCCCTAAAAGAGTTCAACAATGATAACAAAAATGCGACCTAGGAGCAGGCACTACAAAAGATCTAGAGTAGTGCTTTGTTTGAGTGATGGAAGAGAGTTCTAGTGGATGACTACTAGAAGAAGGTGGGTGCTAAGGTGGTACCAAAATTCATACAAATGGAGGAAAAACAAAAATCAATGATCTTGAGCAATGGTTGACTATATTTTCTCTTTCATGAACAAAATCCTGTTAGGGTATTTATGCTACTTTTAACCAACTATTGATTAACTAGGTAGTGTTGTGACTAGTTCCATTTCTAAAGCCTTGTTTCTATTTAAATTAATGGTAGTGGAGGATATAATCTTTGTCTTCCCTAGCTTGTGGATGTATGGGAAGATCACCTTCCCTCTAGCCAATGCAAGTCAGGGTCTTATCCTATAGTTTGCCTAATCCTAAAAACCTTGTTTGGATTTGAATGTCAACTGTCCCAATTGAATTCTTAGTTGAGAAGATCTTCCATTATATTGGTAGCACTTTTGGAAACTATGGTTCAATAAACATGATCACCAAGACAAAGTCTATGTTATTATTTTCTCATTTTTCTATCAATGTGGATGTTAGTAATACTTTGCCTGATTTTATTACATTACAATTAAAGAAAATAAACTAGACAAAAGCATTGGTTTATGGAAATACCATAATCTTGTCTGAAAAGTGTAACAAATAAAGCCATTGAATTATGATTGTGAGGATCCCAATGGCTTAGTAATTGAATTATGATTGTAAGGCTCCCAAGAAGTATCAAGACAACATATGTTTCTAGGGGTCTATTGGTGTTTGAAAACTACCAAACAACAAAACACTTGATACTAGGATTCTGAAGACAAAAATTAGTCTAAGGGTTAGCAATCTCCTATAATCAACTAAGAATACTTTAGATCTAGAGCCAACTTCAACAGATTCATAGGGATTCTCTATTCTTTAGGTTCTGCAAAACCAAGGTGGGTGCACCTGAGGGATAAAAGGGTTCAATACTAGATATTATCTTTACACTTCATTCACTTACTAATATTATTTCACAATACTTATCCCCTATAGTAGATATTTGGCCACAATTCTTCTCAAATTTACAAGTAAGTCTGGGTTACAACAACTAACCACAACACATAGAGATTAAATGCAAACAAGTGCTGACCAACTGCTAAATTCTTCATACATGAAACTAAATTTGATTTGAATTTTGAAATTCTGCTTCATGCAATTTTATGATTTCTTCATGTGCAAATTGAATAAATGATTAGTGCCTTATTAATTGGCATTCAGAGTCTACCCAACAATTTTGACTTAATTAATTGCATTACAATCAATTTTATCAGCAATTTACCCTAAACCTCATTTTTATGTATATCCTTTTTATTGACTAGAAATCCTATCACCTTACTAAATAATTTACTTAGTTATTTGAATTAAAAGCAATAGCAAAATGATATACAACCTATCCTAGTTGCATTAAATTGAATAAGCCTTGCTTATACAATCTCAAGATAGCCAACTAATAATAATGGAGACAAGATTAAGAGAAAAAAATATGGATGTAACTTTCCTTGTATTAATTTTCATTGAAAATCGCACAACATTGATGTAAAATTCAAAACAATTCAAGACAGGACAACACAATCCTTCAATGTTAATGTATTCTTAGATTTGCAAAGAAAAATGCATCACAAAAATAACATCAAGAATACTAGATAGAATGCAAGCCTAGCATAATACTAAAAGTTACATAAAATTTAGACCCTTTCTCTAGCCTTGAGATCTCATTTATATAGCATGAGATGCAACAAGCTTCAGGCTTAGAGAATAATGACAACTATCCTTAAGATAGAAAGATATTACATACAAAAGGTTGCTGTCATAATAAGACAAAAATTTGTGCAACAAAATGTCTACATCATGAATCTTTTTATTATGGGGCCAATTTTGTTGTAGCTTCTTGTTGTCATTTCTCTTCCAATTGTAGGATAGCTTGATCTGCATATGAGGTGTCAGGTTCTAATATCTGGAGATTTAATATAAATCGTTGATCTCCCTCCAAATCACGCTGAATTGACAAGCCAACAGTTACAATTGGTTTTTCTGCTGCCAAATCATTAGTTTGACTAACTGCCTCAGTTTATGCAACTGGTTGATCTTCTTTTCTTTCCTCTGGTGCATCTATTATTTGTAACTCATCTAGGTCCACACCACTTTCATTGGTTTCCTTAGAAATTAGCTGATTGGCTTGAGCAAGATTTGCCATCCACTTGTTGAAAAGTGAATCATCTGGCGAGTTAAAGTTCAAAATTTCTTGTTGCTTCCTCATGATTTCTTCTCCCAACTTCTCAATTTCAAAAAAATCCTTTTTAAAAGAATTAAAAAATATCTAAACTTGAACAACTTCTTTAGTTATTTTAGCAAACCATATGTGACCCTTTTCATTGAAGAATTTATTCAATTTGAAACAGATCAATTCATCTAGCTCTTTAGCCCACTCTTCTTTATCTTTAATTTATCCACATCCTTGAGTGCATGAGGGAAAAGTTCAAAACTTTCACTATGATACTTTGAAAAATAATTAATGATCCTCCTTTGCAATTTAACTTTCTTATTTTCAAAATCAAAGAGGTCATTAGTCATGCCAAAAGTCTTCTCTATTTGCTCACAAGGAAGACCAATGACTAAACAACATAAAATTGTGACATCATTGTCCCTATTGTTCCATTTTTTGACAATTGGCTTCAAGATGTTTTCATTATCTTTTAACTCATTCCACACATCCATTAGTTTCGATAACTTATCATAAAACATAGGCCATTCTACCTTGTATACTAGATATATAATGGAGTCTCTTAATTTATTTTCATACTGGACATCCAATTCCACATGCATTGCCCACAATTTGTTCTTTTCTTCCTCAAACTCTTTAGTTGTATACAACTAGGGTCTTTGTGGGGTAGTTGGTATTTCTACAAGAGGAGTTGACTTGAAAGGTTCAATCAAAGGACAAGGAGGATAAGCAATCATGGGATGGCTACTTTCTCTTACTTTTCTTTTTCCCAATTGCTTGTCCATTTGAGTAATTTGAGCCTCCAATTGATGTATTCTATTTCCTCTTTCCTCATAGGCCTCTAGTACCTTTTCAAATCTAGCATTTATTTCTAAGAATTTTTTCTGTCCTTTGAAACAACCACAACTCCAAAATTCACCATTTCTTTGGTCATCTGGGACACCTTTTCACCGTCCACTTCCTCTGCCCTGTAGACAATAAGGCTACTTGTGTGTTCAAAATCTGAAATTTCTTGCATTTTTCCTCTATCTCTTTTTTGGATGGACTACATCACTAAGGCCTAATGGTCATCACTATATTTTAACCCCTTATGGGCTTGTAGGACTTCCTCCTTAGTTCTAAACTAGGTGTCTTTTGATTTCCTTTCTGTATCAAAAATCATGGCATTAGTAATTTATCCCATTTTGGTAACAATAAAACTCCAAAATCCTTTACCAGCTACCTACCTCCTTCAGGGGTTATCTATGAAAATTCCTCAATAAGACTAGCCTTGACCTCATACTCAATTTAAAAGTCCTCCTTGCTAGGTTGCACTGTTTTAAACCTTTTGCATTTATTCTCAAAATTGTTTATACTTCTCCACAAAAATTGAGTGAATTCTCTTGACTTCACAAAGCTTTCATCATCTATGAACTTCTAAGATGCCTCCTCCACTATAGGGTCAATTTCTTTTCTTCTAAAATCTCCCGTAGTGAGGGCTAGTGTAGGCATAAGGGGCTCTTCTAGGGATCCTTCCTCTATATCTGCTATGGTGATTACAATGTCACTTTCCCCTCCCATTTGTTTTTATCTGTTCCCTTAAGGACACTTCATCTTCTATGTGAAGAGGGGTTTGTGTAGGGGAGTATTCCTCAGTTCTAGAAGAAGAACCTTGTTCTAACTTCTAATTTTTTGGCAGTAGGTGTGGTAGGGGGCTCTTAGAAAGTTGTCTCTTGTAAGGAGTTACTGGTTGTACACTTTTTGCCACCACATAACTAGGCCTCTTTTGTAATGTATACTACCCTAGGTTTAAAATTATCCTACTTGCCAATCTTTTCTTCACCTCAATGGCCTTATTTAGATGAGTTTGGGTGAGAATTGCTTTCTTTTCATTCAATGTTTACATGAACCCAACCAAATTGCTTATGAGCATGTCTATCATAGCTTCACAATATTTCTTATCAGCAAGTGGGCTATATTTAGGTTCAAAAGCATTGATAAATTCAAAAATCCTACTATTCACTTTCCATTTTTTCCTTTTTAACCTCTTGTTCTTGCAAAACAAATTCATCCCTAATTATATCTTCTGAAAAGTATACAAAATGCTAATGAGATCTAGCTTTGGTCCTTTCTTTAAACACATCATAAAAATGCTTAGGGTCTATAAACTAAGAATAGGATTGTGCCATCAGATATCTATCTAAAAATTTTCCCAAATGCTTCTATCCACCCTTAGTGATTACAAAATTATGAATAATAGTGAAACTTGGGGAAATTGTACCTACTGATCGATGACTGAGTTCTACCTCCTCAAGTCCTCTGGTTTGCCATAGAATTTCTACAATCCCCACCTTTAATGACACTTAATATGGTAGTACATGTGGTTTTCCTAAGAAACCATATAATCTGAACATAGTAGAAATTGAATATGGAATGATGTCTCCCCAATTATGACTAATCTTCAACCCTTTTTCATAATTCTTTGGCCTTATTAATTTTAGTAAGCGCTAGGTATTCTAGGAATAAGTCCAGCTAGTATAAACCTCAAATTGGCAGCAAAATATCTATCAAACTTGACAAAATTGGCATTAGTGACCTCTCATGATATGTAGCCTTAGTTGCCTATGCTAGCCGACCTCAATTGCCTATGTTGTGTGGCCTCAATTTCCTATTCTGTGTGACCATAGTTGTTTGTGCTGCATAGCCATAATTACCTATTCTATGTGGCCTTAGTTTCTCATGCTACATGGCCACAGTTGCTTGTGCTATGTAGCCTCAACCATTGTAATCTTCCTAAGTATGGAGGTCTAGATGATTGATAGAGATGATCTCAAAAAACTCATATGGTGTGAAAAGGAGGGGAAGTACGGTGGAGAAAAGGAGGGGAAGTATGATTGATGGCATCCAAGAAGTCTATAGGTGCTAGGGTAATGCACAGGAGAGGTCGTATGGTATCACCAAGAAGGTCGTATAGTGGAAGGTGATGGTACAGTAGGTCATACAAAAATGTGTATTTGTAGGCCGTATGAGGGAGGTAGTAGGTCATATGACACAAGGAAGTGTAGTAAGGTGAGGGATGTATGATGGCCATACCTAATATTAGTTGTATGATATTAGAGGGAGATAACAGAATGTGGAATATAGACCAAGTGAGTAATGAGAAGTGTATGAATGGAGGGAAAAATCCAATGATGCCATTGTAAACTTAAAGATTACAATTCCTCAGATTGAATTAAACAATAATGTAGATTAGAACACAAATAACCTTCAAATAGTATTTGCCAAAATATGGTGCTCTAGTTCGCCATATCCGAGTGAAGCGTTACATGTAACAATGGAATAGGGTGAGGTTTGAATCCCACCAAAACCACACAAGCCAAATAGGGAAGATCTTTCACTTCCAAAAGGGAAAACAATAGAGAACTCCAATAGGAATTCATAGTACAAAGAAATAATAAAAAATGCATACTTGTAACTACATACAAGCCATGCTTAAATAACTATTAGGGAAAACCTTTTCAAGGGTGTACAAAGATAGGCAACGACAAAACTTACCAACAAAAACTAAAATAAAAATAGGTCTGAGATATATTAAATCAATTAGAACCACAAATACAAATAATAACTTGGGCCCAAATTAATTAATTAAAGTAACTAATTAAAGGTCCTTTTGTTATATTATTTAAATTCTAGGACTAGTTAATTAATTATTTAAATTAAATTATTACATTAAAATTTGGGGACATGACGGTTTCTACTACTATCTCTGATAAATTCAACAATCATTGGAGTACTCGGTCACCTATGGATTTCTTGGTAGTAACTATTGTTCGACACATAACTTGAAATACAAGTCTTCAATACATGACTTGGCCTATATAGGATGCCTTAGTCACAGTGATGATCAAATAACCCTACCTTGTAAATGACTAACTATTTGACACTAATAGACAACATGACTTAGGGATAAAAAAATCCCCCTTTAAAATTAGTAGGAAAAACACTTTGTCATGAGAAAAAAGTATGTATTACAAAATTGAGACATAAGTACTCTCCCTTAGAATATAATCCATACCTCAACTCAGTAAACTCTATACATATTCTTGCTCTACACTTAGTATATACATATTCAAAACTTCAAAATGCCAAAACTCCCCTTGATCATCATCATTATCTATCCCCCTTGTTTTTTGCATTCATGGCTACTGGGGTGTAGGGGTCAAATAAAACTTATCAAAAACTAGTTTTTGAATTTGCAAAATGTTAACTAATGTGCCATCCCAGTTAGTCCATATGGATTCAATGGAAAGAATCTCAATCTCCAGCTTCACTTCTAGATCCACCATGATATCAACAAATAACATATTTGAATCTACTTGTTGACAATATGGCTAAGTAGGGCAAGTTGGAATAGTATTAGAGTTGTCATTTATGGAAACATATACCTTGTGTAAACAAGATACTATGTATAGATATAAATCTCATAGTTAGACATGGAAAATTATCTAAGTATCAGATAGTTATCCAACAAAACAAAGACAATTTGATGTGTATGGATGATGTAGACATTATTGGCACATGCACAGTTGGGTATAGTTAGTACATAATGCCAAGATGACGTATGTAAGTGCACAAGTTAGTACATAATGAGTTATAGACTAAACACTAGTAAAGGCTGTATATAGGACATAACATGGTATAACTATAAAAGTGTGAATTATAGGTTAAGGAATTATTTTGGTTATGAAATAATTACTTAACTAATTAGGGACAAAATCCTAGATGTTAACCCTAAGAGAGCAATAATTAATTTTGTATTTTTGCAAACATGTGAATGCTTGAAGGTTGACTAGATAGTTTTATGAATTGAGAATGTACAAATGAAAGATTGTAATGTGTGAAGTAATGTGTAAGATAAAGTGAAATGTAAACTCATATGCAAACTATATGATGCAAATTCAAATGTATGATCAGAGGTATGAAAAGAGTAGCAAAGGAAAGATTAGATATTGAAGATATTATCATTGTAAAGAGGTTTTTGTATCTATCTCTTTTGTATAAAGAATTTTATTGTATAATTGCAAGTTTGGACAATGGGCTCATCTTGCATACATTATTTAATTGTATATATCAACTCCTAATAGGGTTGGAACAAATCTTAATAGATTTGAGGCTTTTAACAAGCCCTAGTCCTCTAACAAGGACCAAGATACTATATGTATGTAATAGAATCCTAACAGGGTCAACATCCTTAACAAGATACTTTTGTTTGGTTGATCATTTTGTGGGTACCATCCCCACCAAGGTTTTCTCTTGGCTAGGTTTACCCTACTTAAAAAAATATGGTGTTATGAGTTCTGTTTGTGTGTGGTTATTCTCATTGTTCAACATTATTAGTTTACTTTCATATGCATGTTATATAGTAATTAATAATATTCAATTTTGGGAAAAATGTTGTAGAACACTGATTCACCCCCACCTCTCAGTATTCCCTATTTCTAACAATTGGCATCAAAGTCTAGTTACTCTAAAGATGCTTAACAGCTAAGTAAGATCCCTATGAATATGGAGTAGTTGGTGAAGAATCTTGAAGAAGCTCTTGAGTCAATTGATCTTCTTACTAAAGAAAAACATAACCTAAAAGAAATATATGAAGATGCAAAAGACTACATTGGGAAATTGAAAGACGAGTGATCATATCAAATCTAGAAAGGAACCTAAAGATCAAACTAAATGTAATGATGAAGTATCTAAGTTGAAAAAAGAAAATGAGATTCTAAAATATGAGTTGAAGATCATTGAAGTAAAGCTAAGCTTGAAGATAGATGATAGCAGGATTGAGTTAGATTTAAAATATGAAAAATGTAGATCTAAGGTCCCATCTTACTAAAGTAACATATGAACTTGACTCTAGCAAGATAGAGCATGCAGAATATGAGAAGTACAATATTATTATGAAAGGAGAATTAACCTAGGATGAGAAACAATTAGAATATTTGTATTCCAGTAGGGAGAAAATTGATGAGAAACTATATTTTCAGAGACCTTCCTATGAGAAGATTAGTCTTGGATATTTCATTGGAGAAAAGTTAGCAAAGAAATTCAAAGCATGAAAGGAACTAGATCAAGTTATTGAAACCCCTGAACATAAGAAGGATGATCAAAATGAGATTGAATCTAGTCAATCTAAAGATGTACCAAAAGAAGTTGAGCAAGCAAGTCAACTTGAGAAAAGTGATGAAATCAAGTAGATAGAGTAAGTTGAACCACCTAAAGAAGTAAGGTATGAATTTAAACATAGATACTTCATATGTAATGAAGTTGTTCATATGAAGAGAGGCTATCTAGGTAAGCCATTCAAACCTATTATGAATTTTTATTGTTATAATTGTCATGGTTTTTGTCATAAAGAAGTTGATTGTAAGAAACCTAGATTTGATAGTAATAATAGCAATAGTAGAATGTTTAGAGATACTAACCCTTTAGGTAATGAGATAAGGAGATCCAGTGAAAGGAAATAGAATGGAGGAGAAAGACCTAATGGAGCAAGGAATCATATTGTGTGTTATAAGTGTAACAACTTTTGACACATTGCTAGAAATTACAGAGAACTAGTTAACCAGTCTAGACCTAATTAGGAAAGAAATGAACTAGTATGTTATCTATGCAAATTTTTTGGTTATATAGAAAGATTTTGTAGAATTTACATGAGGAACATCAATTAGAATCCAAATTTTAGAAGGAACAATAATAGAAACACTAGATAGAATGATAGCAACACCAATAGTTAAAAAGATGAATTGAGAGAATATGTGGAAGAATTCAAAGAGGTATTTGTCAAAGGAAAAGATCCATCAAGTTAACATATAGCATTAGAAGAATAATATTTTGATGCACCTGATGAAAGGTTGAAGTTATCTATTGTATGTGATTCATCCTATTTGAATTAAGTGCCTTTTATTGAAGATCAATTATTAGAAAAAGAAAATTGAGGTTAGAGATTGTGTCAAGAGTTGTGAAGTTAATATGAGGTAGAACAAGACAATATGGAGCTTTGGTTAAGAGCGCATGTCATTTGGGAATCACACGTGCATGCACAAAAGAAAAAAAGTTGATTGGTAATAAGAAATAACTTTTTTTTTGAATTGCGTACTTGCACAATTAATGTAGAGATTAACTTAGTAAGATATAAGCCATGCGAGAAAGATTGTATGTATCATATGACTATGTGAAGAGTTAAGAAGTAGTTAAGAGTGATTTGACAACAAAATTGAATGAGAATTGATGTGTTTCAAGTGTGAAGATCAGAAAGCCCTAAGTCACACATTGAAGCGATGTATTTTATGCTTGAGAAAAGATTTGATTAGTTAATTGTGTTAATGATTGAAGTGTTAAAATAGATAAGTCATTGATTCAAAATGTTGATGAGGTTGCAAGACCTAAGATGAAGATAAATCCTTTGAAACAAGTTGTTGATGACCCCAACACCACGTTATCAAAAATGCCTTCAAACATTATTCACCTGGAAGATGTGGGTAGTCACCTAAGAAGAAAATTTGAAACTACAGGAGAAGAACACATTTCTAAGGAATTTAGCCAAATTTATAATTAGGACATGATTTATCAACAAGGATTTGAATACCTAAAATATAATGACCTAATCAAGTTTCTATTTTACTATGAGTTTGATATTGAGGAATAGACTAAACTAATATTGAGTATAATCCATGATGGAAAGTTCTGGTTATGAGATAGTGTGATTGAACTCTCAGCTAACCTTATACATGAAGTTACTGGATTATGCAATGAAGGAAATAATCTAATAAATGAAAAGAATGTTAAGAAGTTAGTGCTTAATAACACTAAATCTATTTATAATGGTAGACAAATAGCCATCAGTAAGATTAAGTAAGATGATGTCAGGTTCTTAAGAAAAATTATTGCAAAAAGGATATGCTATAGCTCTAGAGAGGATGATATGACTGCTAGATTTATTCAAGCAACAGATAGAAAACCTAGAAAGAATCAAGAAAGTCAAGAACAACTAGTTTATATTTCGGTCCTTGATCACTCATATGTTCTTCCATTTCATCAAGAGACTTCCACTTTTTTAAGCTTTCAACTTTAATGAGCAGTGACATATGTACTATGGAAAAGATCTTAGAGGTATATAATAGAAACGTTATTGAGAAAGTCAATAAAAATGTAGATTTGATTGTGAATACATAACATAATGAGATGAGGGGGAAAGATTTATGATCCCACCCTCCATGACATAAAAGTATAAAGATGATATTTCCTTTATGGTGGACACATACTTCTCATACACTAAGGAAACAGTACCTAGAATGTTGTGTATTGAGTAATTGGGCTATGAAATCATTGAAGAGGAAACATTTAAGGATATGCAAAGATAATCCTTGAATCTAATAAGGATGAAGAATTTGATAGAATGGGAACCTATGAAGAGCTAATTCAATCAAGTAGCCAAACACAACTAGAAAAGACAACCAAGAAAAAGGTTGAGTTTGTCATGAAAAAAATTATGTAACAAGATGGAATGACATCAAAAGAAGTAAGTGTAACTATGAGGAAAACAATCCTTGGAATGAGATAGGTGGGTGAACAAGGGATGATGTATATTCCACCCTTGGTATCTGCAAGACCATCTGAAGGAGTGACAGTGGCCGCATGAACTGCTGCAACACCAAGTGCACCATATGCAATAGTATCCCAATAAAAGACACCTATTAAAGATGAAATACCTCAAATAAAGAAAGAAAAATAACTACAAGTAGTTGAGGTGAAGAGAAAGTTAGATAGATTAGTTGAGGTCAAGCAAGAATCACTTGACACTCCTAGAAAGAAGAGAATGAAAGAAATGGAAACTGGCCTAGGCAAGAGGCAAAAGGAAATAATGTGAAGCATTCCAATGAAGAAGATGCAAGGTCATGTAGAGCCTTAGAAGAAAGTAGAAAAACAACCAAAAGTTGCACCCTCATGAAGAAAGGCATGGAAGCTCAAAATTGTAAAGTTGAATATTACAAATATTAATGAAGGTAATTTTGTTTAGTTGAATAAGTATCATCACTTATATATAGGAATTGATAGATTAGAGTTAGGAAACATTATTATTATCCACTTGATACTGTCAAATAAGAAGTTTAGAGACTTAAATGATGAGATCCTAAAAGATCTCTATGAGAGATTAATAAAAAAAATGAAGAGGGTAGATGATGATGATAAGAGAATTAGACTAAATCAAATAAGGAAACTATGCAAAGTAGATAGTATAAGCATATGGCTAACTTGATGAAAAACCTTGAACCTTATCATTGTAATGAGACAAGAGACATATTGATAATGGGAGGAAATTATTAGGAAGTCAATGAAGAGACATAAAAATACATTGTACAAATGATGGGAGATCTAAATAAGGCAACAATAGAAGCACCTCAGATTACCATTAGATCAGACACAATGCAGATTGATGACACAAAGGTCATAGTTGACACAGTTGAAAATCCTTTTAAGGATTATGGTACAAGCATTGTTGGAAATGTCACAAGCTACTCAAGTTTAAAGGAGGAAGTAAATGAAGAAAAGGAATAAAAGAGTGAGGAAGAAGAGAAAAAGAAAGAAGAAGAGAAAATGAAGAAAGAAGAGGAGAAAAGGAAGGATGAAGAAGAGAAAAGGAAAGTAGAAGAAGAAAAGAAGAGAAAAGAAAATGACAAAAATTAAAAGAAAGAAGATGTGGAGAAGAAGAGAAAAGAAGAGGAAGAGAAAAATAAGAAAGAGGATGAGAAAAAGAATAAAGAAGAAGTAGAATAGAAAAGAAAAGAAGAAGAAGAGAAAAAAAGAAAAGAGGAGGAAGAAAAGAAGAAAAAGACGAAAGAAGAAAAGAAGATAAGTGTACCTAGATCATTTGGGACACTCCTTGCCCTTGCAGCCTTGCCATGATCAAATGATGATGATAAGATGGAGGTAATATCATCTTTGAGAAAGATAATTAATAATAATAGGCAAGTGAATAATTTGCAAAAATATCTCATGGATGTAATAGAGAAGCTCGAGAGCACTCTAGTAAGATTGATAGTTCTAGATCTAGCGGGCAGAGGAAAGACTTTGATTCAAGAATTTGATGCTGAATTTAGTAGCTTGTCAGATATAGCAACAATTCAAGACCAAATTAAACACAATGCTCAAATGTTTGACAACGTGCATCAAAATATCAAGAATGATTTAGGAGCTCTTGATGCGTGCATCAAGGAGATAATGAGACATGAACAAGAAGGGAAGACATTGTATGCCAAATGTTCTATGTCATTCAATTTCACAAAGGAGAGTGATAATGAGCTATAGAAGAAGCATGATGAAGTAAAGGAACTGAGAGATCAACTTCTACAGTCAGGCATGAACATTGAAGATATTGAAGAAAAAATAAGGAAGGAAAACAAAGAAAGGACAACAAAGAGGTTCTCACTTCTGAGAGAACATTTATCCATAAAGATTAGTACACTTTCCCAAAAAGTATAGGATTTTTTGAAAACGAAGATATCGTTTGATAAATTTGTTTAGTTTGACTTGAATGTAGTGGAAATTGCATCCTATGGATTGTGTGCTCTCCTTAGTATGTCACAAGGAGTTAAGAAAACATGGGAGAAGAATTTGAAGAGTTTGAAGAAAAGTTTTGATGACTTCATTACACACCTATCTACTTGAATGTAGAGATATATATCTATAATTTTTATTGTACATAGATTTTGACACCTTTGTCATTGATTCCAAAGGGGTAGTAATATAGGAAAATTGTATAAAGTATAATGTAAGAAAGAAATACTAAGAGATTAATAGTATGATGCATGTAGAGATGGAGATTAGTCAATATGTGGAGTACTATAATAGGAGAAATAAGGAAAGATGGTTATAATGGTAATGATCCCCAAAATTTTGAGGAATATTTTTGAACAATATTTTGGGACTTACCTAGTTTTCCCATATGTTGCCATCAATGCCAAATGGGGAGATTGTTGGAAATATTGATAAGTAGGGTAAGTTGGAATAGTATTAGAGTTTACATTTATGGTAACATATACCTTATGTAAAGAAGGTACTATGTATAGATACATATCTCACAATTAGACAAGGAAAATTGTCTAAGTATCAGATAGTTATCTAGCATAACAAAGATAATTTTGATTTGTACAGATGAAAGAGACATTATTGGCACATGTGCAGCTACGTATAGATAATACACAATGTCAGGATGATATATGTAAGTACACAAGTTAGTACATATAGTACATAATGAGTTACAGACTAAACAATAGTAAAGGCTGTATATAGGACAAAACATGGTATAACTAGAAACATGTGAATTATTTTGGTTACAAAATAATTTCTTGTCCTTAAACAATTAGGGACAAAATCCTAGATGCTAACCCTAAGAGAGATAATTAATTAATTTTTATTTTTCCAAGCATGTGAATTCTTGAAGGCCTACTAGACAATTTTGTGAATTGAGAAGGTATAAAGGAAAGATTGTAATGTGCAAAGTAATGTGTAAGATTCAAGTGATATGCAAAATCATATGAGAACTATATAATAAAAATTGTGATGTATGATCAAAGGTATGTGAAAATAAGAAAAGGAAAAATCAAATATTAAGATATCCACATTGTAAAGAGGTTTTTGTATCTATCTCTTTTGTATAAAGAACTGTACTATACAATTGCGTGTTTGTGAAGTAGACTCATCTTGCATAGATTTTGTAATTGTATATATCAAATCCTAATAGGGTAGAGGATTTTAATAGGGCCTAGTCCTCTAACAAGGAACATGACATTATATATATGTAATAGACTCCTAATAGAGTCAACATTCTAAACATGATAGTTTTCTTTAGTGGATCATTTTGTGCCTATACCATCCCCACTAGGGTTTTCCCTTGGCCAAGGTCTCCCTGTTAGAGTAAAATATTTATTACTCTAGGTGCTTTAGTTCTCTTAGGTGCATATAATTAATATTTTATATTAATTATATTGTGCAAACCTAGCTTTCTTTCCTTTAGGGTTTCGTTCACCTTAAAAGGTTGAACTGTTGTATTTTGTTTTCATAACTTAGAATTTTTTTGCTCTCACATTTCTGAGAACTTCTAAGCTCTACTTTTTTTGTTTTCTGGCTTCTCTTTATTGTAGGATATTTTCATGCAGGTGTTCTAGAGGGTCTGTGAAGTTGGATTTCTCAACTTCTACATGGTATCAGAGCCTCCCTGCTGCTTCCTCATTTGAAGATTCTCGAAGCCACAATTCACAGTTAGAAACCCCAGCTTTTTTGGATTTTATTCTTCAAAAGGGTGAAGGAAAAATTTTTGAGGCACTTTGAGCTCAAACGGATGCTGCCATTGGATCTAGAAGGCCGTTTGCAGTCAAAATACATAAAAAACTTGTTGTTTTTGGCCTTAGGGTGTTTGGGAAATTTTTTTACCCCCCCAGGAGGTCGTACGGATGATATTTTGCATTACTTGCAAACAAAATTTCAAAAAAAAGGTGCCACCATAGTAATGCCACCACGCCACCATAGCACCACTAGCGCTCCCCTCGCGCTCATCTCCAGAGGGCAGTGCCACCCGCCGCCCGCCAACCACCACACCACCACTACAGCCCACGCTCCGCCCAGTCTCCGCCTTCGCCGAAGAGCGCTGTCGGGTTCTCCTCCTGAGCACCACCTCTGCCAGTGGTGCCACCACCACAACCTTCCTCGACACTAACATCATTTCATAGTCAGCAGACATCATCATTCGGTATGATGTCATCATTTTTAGGCGTGACATCATCTGTTTCCCAGCTCATGCTGACATCATTTCCCATATGATGACATAATATTTTCGGTCACTGGATTTTTTCCTAGCAATAGCCTGGTGATGTCCATACAGGCATCAATTTTAAGCCTGTGTCTGTAATTTTCCAGAGAGCCAACTTTTGGAGCAACAGTCAATTTTTTGCTCATAACTTGAACATACAGACGTATTTTTGCGATCTGAAAAAAGTGTCAAAAAGCTGACTCAGGGACAAAGACAATGGTGCTAGTTTGGTGTGATTCTAAGTTCATTTAAGCTTCCAAATTTGGAATTGAAGTGGAGGCTTCTGTTTTCCTCTTCTCTGCATCCAAATTCTAGGTTCTTTTCTCAGTTTTTGTGTTTTTCCATAGTTGTTGCTTTGATTTTGGGAGATATTTTTATTCGTTGTGGGGGGGGAGCATTTTCTACTCTATAATTTGATTCAGAATCAGACCCTTCTACTTCTGTCTTTTCTTTCTCTCAATGTCAGATTCTTTTGTGATCCGACTCATGCCACACAACTATCACACCTGGAAGATACAGATGACCAGGCTTCTCATGTCAAGAGGCTTATGGTCCTACCTCGATGTGAACCATCTAGCTCGTACATGCCCTTATGCGGTTCTTTAGCATAGAAACAAAATGGATGAAGCCATGGGACTGATTGCACTCAACATTTCAGATAGTTTGTTATTTCACCTGGATGGTTTGACCACTTTATGGGCTTATTGGCTTAAATTTTAGACTTTGTTTGGTCAAGTGAATGAGTTCTGGGCACTTGAACTTGATGCAGAGTTGACATCTTTGACACTTGATAGCTTTCCCACCTTTGAGGACTTCTCGATGAAGTTCAAATATCTGCGCATAGTTTTGTAGGGATGTGGTAGAAACAAAATAGATGATGAGTGTATTTTTTTGATACTCTCAAAGTTGCGAGGACAATATCAGATCTTTTCATCTACTTTCTACTCTACTATGGATGCCTTGGATAACAGACATCAGATGCCCTCTTTTGAGATTTTTTGTGACAGGTTAACTCGTGAGCAATCCAAGCTCACTCAGATGGATTCACTTATAGGTTCACCATCACAAGCATTACTTGCCAAGGATACACAAGAGTAGAAGCTGAAGTAGATATCTGATTCCTCTTCTCAGCACTCTACTGGTCCATCCTCTTCTTCTAAGAAGAAGGAGAAAAAGAAGACTAAGACTCCTTCTTGTTCCTATTGTCAGAAAGGAGCTCATGATTAGGCACATTGTTTTTGAAAGAGATTTTATGGCTATGAGAAACAGATTGCAGATTTGCAAGGCTTTCTTCAAAAGAGCTCTATTTCATCCCCATCCTCTTCTACCTCATAGGGGTCTACTTTTCAGTCTTCTTCCATCTCTTCAACATCTTCACTGGATTTTGGACAGGGTCATTCATTACACGCTTCTATTGCCTTCCCTTCCCAGGTCCCTTGGATACTAGATTCAGGTGCGTCTCACCATATGGCATCTTCTCAAGGGGTCTTCTCCTCTATTAAGGCTTCTTCAATTCCTCATATTCTCATGGGGAATAACATTGCTCTAACTGTCTGCGAGAAAGGTTTCATTCGCATTCAGGATGGCACATTCAATGATGTATTGTATATTCCATCTCTCTCTACCAACCTTCTCTCGATGTATCAGATTACACATAGTGGATTAGGGAAGTCAGTTGAGTTCACTGCAGATTCAGTCTACATTAGGGATAGTGCAACAGGAGGCCTTATTGCTATAGGGATAGTTGATCATACCACCCATCTCTACACCTTCTCACACTTTGGTCCACCATCTCCATTATCGAAGCATTCTTCTTCTCTTTCACGAGAGCATCATGTGGTGTAGTCAGGACACGTGAACCTTTGTATTGTTTTTGAGTTCACCACACCTCATTCCATTGAAGTCTTTTCTTCTTCAGCTCTTCCAGACCCTTCAACTCCACTCATCAAGCCTTCAGGAACACTTGTTGCAGATTCTATAGAGGATGGTCATCTCGTCTGTCATGATAGTCTCAGCACACCTGCATTGGGGATTCCTTTTTAGGATCCTCATGCCTACTCTTTTGAGCATCAGTTAGGCCTTCCTATCATTCACTAGTTTCCTTGTTCTATTCCCTTGTTTCTTTCACATTGGAGTTCACTTGGTTCGTTCATTTCTATAGGGACTTCATCATTCTGGGGGGGCTTTTCTTTCTCATCTCTCTCTCATGGGGGGGTTGTTTATGGTTTTGAGAGAGTCTCTTGAGCCATAAAATTTTTGTTAATTTTTTCAGCATGTTTGTTCTATCTCTTTTTGGAGAGGGGTTTTTCCCACCGGGTTTTCTCCTTTGTCTCGGGTTCATAGAGATTTCCTTGTATTGGGTACTTGATCAGGCCTTGTTGCTGGGACCCATTTTTTCTGCTTTCATAGCTTTGCTAGGTTAGCTTCCTCCTAAGCTTCACTTAAGGGGGGGTGTTAGAGTAAATTATTTATTACTCTAGGTGCTTTAGCTCTCTTAGGTGCATATAATTAATATTTTATATTAATTATATTGTGCAAACCTAGCTTTCTTTCCTTTAGGGTTTTTTTCACCTTAAAAGGTTGAACTGTTGTATTTTGTTTTCATAACTTAGAATACATTTTTTGCTTTCTCATTTCTGAGAACTTCTAAGCTCTGCTTTTTCCATTTTCTGGCTTCTCTTCATTGTAGGATATTTGCATGCAGGTGTTCTTAAGGGTTTGTGAAGTTGGATTTCTCAACTTCTACACTCCCTAGTTAAGAAATATGGTGTTATTAGTTCTCTTTGTGTATGGTAATTCTTATTATTTAACATTTTTATTTTTACTTTCATATGCATGTTATAAACTAATTAACAATATCCAATTATCAAAAAAGTTTGTAGAATACTGATTCACCCCTCCTTAATATTCCCTATTTCTAACACTACTTATTCTAACTCTTTTGCATTCTTCAAATGCATCTGTAGAACCTGAAGATGATGTGTCATCATGACTTGTATAGAGATCAATTTTTCTCTTATTTTTCTATACTTTGCAGTCAACTCTATAAGACTTTCTTGTTGAAAATAAGCTTGGATAAGTGGATTGCAATCAAACTAGCATCCATAGTCAGTGCATTGGAACTATAATAGGAATCATATTCTAACTTATCCATCTTCTTTGTTATGTATTTTGTGTATGTATAGCTATCACACAACTTCCTAAACATGATATGTATATTATTAGAAACTTGTTCCAAATTAGTCACTAGTTTTGACAACTCTACCTGTCTGACATCAATTTCTACTACTACCTTTTCCATTACTCTCTTCTCAAATTTGTTTTTTGACCATTGCATTAATATTTCATTTGCATCTATATCTAGGTCATTTATTCTCTCTATAATCTTAATCAAGTGCTCAATAATGAGAGCTTTGCCATATAAATTATCAATAACAAAAGAATCAAGAAAAATATCCTTTATATCATATATCACCTATTTTTGTGCTTGCTTCTACTGATGTTCCCTTCTCATCTTGGCTTGCTTAGCCTTCCTAGAAAAAAATACACTTAGAATCTTCATGTTCTCCTCTGTCAAGATAGATTTGTCCCAATTTGGTATTACAATATCCTCATCAAGTGTAATTGGCTTATCTTGGAATGCAATTGGGGATTAGACTCTCTTTTTCTTAATCTTCTTACCAGGAGTGTTGGATCTCGACATGGATACCTTCAAGCTTTGCATTTGTAGGTCCAAGATCGATCTTTGAGTGTCAAATCTTGTTTCTTTGGCCTTTTTGGGCTCCTCACTCAATTTATTTTTTAGGATTAACCACATATATTAGAAAATAATAAATCACACAAAAAAAAAAAAGACACAAGGATTTAATGCGGTTCACCCAATTCTTTGGCTATGTCAACCAATAGGTCAATTATTATTATTATCCAGTGATTGCTATCCACAATCCCTTATAGCTCAATACCACTACAAGAAACTACAATCTCATCATACATTATGAAATATCTAAATGTAACCCATTTTATACAAGCTTTTACCACTTACAAAATTAGGGCTAGGATAAGTCATCTAGTGGAAAAATAGTAGGCAACATTTTACAATAGTGAGTCATTTTTAGCTTCAGGGATGCTATCCTTGAAAACCCTTGCAAGGGTATTTCCCCTTAACCCCACCCTATACTACAACAAGGAGCACACCTAAGGCACTACCCTAGGACTCTACAAGGGGTACTGCTCCATGGCCCCATAGAAATAATCTAGGGGGAAACTATGCCAAAGAAAGCTTCGAGTCTTATTAGGCTCCACATCACAACAATCACCCACTTAGAGATTGATCAAAATCCACAATAATAACCTCCCACTTAGAGACTAATCATAGCCCTTCTGAACATATAGCTCCCATTGTTAGATCAAACCATCTTGGACTCCACTATTCCTATATTTTGGTTAGTCTAGAAGACTAGCCAAAGTAGAAGAGGAGTTCAACTTCTACCTTATTACTAACTTGGTAAACATATATGCTAGATTATCATTTGTATGTATCTTCTCCCGATTTAATTTCCCATTATCCAAAAATGGCTGAATGAAATGGTCCAAAAATTGTATATGTTTTGTCTTTGAATGTAGAGAAGAATGCTTCACAATATGAATGAAACTCTGGCTATCTGTGAACACATAATTATCCCTCTATGGGTGTACCAATTCTTCCATGAA
Organism: Cupressus sempervirens; assembly: GCA_028749045.1. Classification (NCBI taxonomy): domain Eukaryota; kingdom Viridiplantae; phylum Streptophyta; class Pinopsida; order Cupressales; family Cupressaceae; genus Cupressus; species Cupressus sempervirens. Next base: position 772,424,534 of record CM053785.1, on the reverse strand, counting down.
GAACTAAATCCATATCATCTCATGGCTACCTTTGTAGCAGCAATGCACTCTACCTCTATAATGGACAAAGTAGTCACCTTTTGTAATCAAGAAACCTAGCTCACTATTGCCCCACCAATAGTAAATACATAACATATATTACTTTTCCTAGTATCAATATCCCCTAACAAATATAAGTCAAAATAACCTTTTAACTCAATAGTAGAGCCCCCATAATGTAAATAATGACTAGATGTTCCTCTCAAATACTGGAGAATCTGTTTAACTGCATTCCAATGCCCAATCCCTGGAAGAATCGTATACCTACTAAAAAATCCCACTACAAATGCAATATCTAGCCTAGTACATACCATGTCATACATTAAACTTCCCATAGCTGAAGCATAGGGTACCTTGGACATTTTTCCTCCTCTTCCTATGTCTTGGGACACATCTCTTTAGTCAATTTTAAATGACTAGGTAAAGGTGTACTAACATATTTAGCATTCTCCATAGAGAAATATTGCAACACCTTTACAATATAATCAGCCTGAGATAAAGTCAGTTTTCTAATTTTCCTATCTCTACAAATCTTTATACCAAGGATTTATTTTTCTTCCCCAAGACCCTACAAGGGGTGCTACCCCAAACCCCTATAGAAATAATCTAGGGGGAAACCATGCCAAATAAACCTTGGAGTCTGATTAGCCTCCACATCACAATATTATTCTCTTATATGGGTTTGAGTTCAATTACTAAACTCTATTGTCCTACCTCCTTTGTTCCCTCAGTTTGTAGTCCTAAGGCTTGCGACCTTTCCTTGTGAGTAGTATATTTCTATACCTAATCATTTTAACCTTTAACTTTCAGTTCTCCTCCTACATTTTTTTGTGACATTTCCCTCTGTGGCTTCATCTAGCTTTGTAGTCTCTTTTATAGTGACTGACTCACTCTGTTGCTCGATAACACTAGTTTGAACATCACCCTGGCTGTTAACTTGAATTGGTATAGAACATGGGTATTCACAAGTTCAACCAACTAAGTGACCATCTATGTCTCAATATTAAGATAATATTTTATCTAGACTAATACATGATTTGAGTCCAATAGCTTCACAAATACTGACAACTCTGCAATCTTATTCTAAAGTTGGCTTGGTATATGTTGTGCTAGATCAATCATTACCTTAACAATACTAGTGTTTGATTCATCATTAATTTTTATAGTCTCTATCCTACTATCACTCAACTATACTAGGTCATTGGAAGTATCATATATATTTACCTATTAATCAACATCTTTTGTAGTTTCATGTTCTACTTGACCAACCTCTTTTTCTTCATCTTCCTTATCATCTTCATCATTAGGAATCAAGCCACATCTTCTTCCACATAATGTTTCTAGCTTCCACAACTTTTTCAATCTTGTTTTTCAATACCAAATAATCTCTCCTCTTTGGTATGAATTTTTTGGTATACTCCCTCAAAGATAAGCTAATCTATCCTTTCATGAATTCATGAATTATTTGAGATAATGTGGCTTCCTGTATCTTGCTTTCAATGGTTAGATAATTCTTCAACTTATTATCTATCTTATTATATAACTCCTAGGAATTAGATTTTCTAGCTCTATATGCATGTATTTGAAACTTATCATCATATCTATCACAACCTCTTCTACTTTCACCTTGTCTTCTCTACTTAATGTTTCAAACTTGATAAAATGAAATCTTGATAAACCTATAGTATTCCAAAGGTTATCACATACCTTGTCAATGTTTTGAGGTTTGTTGTGTACTGCAGCTTTAAACTAATTCAAGTCATCAAACTCAGGCCTTTTTGCTTCTTGTTCTTCTTCGTCCTTCTTCACCATGAGCCTTCTTCTTGGTTTCTTGGTTTCTTGCTTTGTTTTCTTAGCTTTGCATCTTTAGATGTTTTGTTTCTCTTCATTGTACTTGGCAATATTTTGGGCTTGGTTATTTTCACTACTCCTTTCTTTAGTGGCTCAGAAGCTATAGGACTAGCTACCTTGGATCTTTATCTTGTGATACTTAATGGTGTGGTTGTAGACTTGGTAGCCTCCTTCTTTATACCTCTCTTTATTTTGGTTCAACCACAAAAAAATATTTACCTTTAGTTTTCTTGGTCTTGATAATGACTAATTCCTTACCTTTCCCTTCTTTTTCTTCATCATCATCACCTTCATCTTCATCTTCACTACTAAGGTCTTCACCTTTTCCTTCTATTATCTATAGTGGTTCTTCACCAAATGTACCTTCCAAACTTTCTATCACCTTCTTTATTTTCCTATCTATCTCGGGAACCTTAATCTACATCATCATCTTAATTTTGTTTGTCTCATAGGTAGCAAAAGATTCAATATTCTTTTCTATCTCCTCATCGATAATGCAGTGATGACTACTGAAACTTCATCAATGTTTACCTTGTAATAAAGAGGTCTTAACCGTGCAACTTGAGGAATAATAGCTTGAGAATATGCATAGACAATATCCACTAAGAAGCATATTTCATCATAATATTGATCAATGACAGACTTAGGGATTGTGAACATGTTCTTCAACTTTTGCTTAAAGTTTTCCAAGTATTCATCCATAACTACTTTAAAGTTATGACCTATCTGACTGATAAAATTGTTGATCTACTTAGTTTCTTCTTATCCCATACCACATCCCCTATTGTGGGGAACACATTTTGTACAAAAAATTATACACAAATAATGGGAGAATAAAACTTACACGAGTCTTTCTTTAATTCCCTTATTACTCCTAGGTTTTTTTCTAGCTTTAAATAAGTTGTAGCTTGGCTAGATCATAGTTGTGATCTTTCTTAACTAGTATGTAACACATGTCTACAATACCACATGACACATTGTTGAGTTGGCCTGAATTATAAAAATTGTGTGCAATGACCCTAACAACAAACTTGATCTATGGATCTTCAATGGTGTTGATTGAGATGCCTTTGTCATTCTATTTCACCTCAGTAGTACTCTCAATCACATCTCTAGATTGATAGTGAATGATCTTTACCCTATCTAAAAAAAGGTAACTTGTGACATGATGAATGGTGGTCTTTGTGATCTTCACTAGTCTATTCTTGAACTAGAGTTTTATGTCATGAATGTAGCTTAATAAAATCTTTATCCACTCTACCTTGAAAACCTTTGGGAAATTTAGGACAAGAGTTAACCCTTTCTCGGCTATTACTTTGTATTCATATTTTAACCTGCATTATGAAATAGTTTATCATATGCACTCCTCATTTCAAAGTCTCCAATCTCTTTAATCTTAAACATGTAACATGATTTGCCATCATGAACTATAATCACCCTTGGAGGAACTGCAAATAATGCTCCTAAAGAATCTCTAATTAATGTGATATCTGGGTACACCTTGAACTTTGGTGGAGGACATGCTTTGTTTCAAACTGTTAGAGCTTATAATTTTTGTCGCACCTTAACATGTTTCGGTCCCAAGTCTTCCTGTCTTGAAGTTGAACTTGAAGTTGTAGTTTACTTCAACTTCAAGTTCAAGGTCTCGTTAACCTTCCAATAGATAAGTGCACTTTTTTTTCTCGAGTTGACCCTAGTAAACTTGAAGTCAAAGTTGACGTTGAAGCCCGACCACCCAAACTTCAACTTCAATTTCAGTGTTGGTTTTGCCCGCTAACAATTTTTGTATGCAGATCAAAGATTGCCAAGCCAAATCAAGGTGGGTCCCAACATAATATTTCCTAAGGCATCTGAAGTCATAAACGAAGAAATTTAAGGTGGTACGAGTTTGAGTTTGGCGAGATTTGATGGAGTATTAACAATGTCATTTCATGATCACTTGTTATGGGAAAATATGTGCGGATTTGATAGGGTATTTAAAATAGAACACCCATGGTGCCTTTTCCAATGAATGTCACACGAACGAGTAATGATGGCATTTGCTTGCTAAATCTATCCTGCGATCCTCCGTGAAAATCATTCCTTAAATGCATTCATTTCCTTTTTCCCACTCTTTCCATTTTCTCCATAGAAAATTCAGCATACTGGGTAGGAAGGGCGAATAGAAGGCTTTGTCTCTATCGAACTGTAAGTACTTTTTTTCATTCCCTTATGTATTTCAAATTGTGTTTTCTTTATTTTGGGATATTTCTAGCCTTATCTTTTTAGATAATCATGATGCTTTTCCACCCAAAATTGCCCAAATTAGAGAAACCACCTTTGCTCAGCTCACTCTCTGAAATTTGTGACACATTTCTGGTAAATAGAAACCTATCTAAAGTAGTAGAGCGAGACAAGAAGACCCCATCAAGTCCTATTTACCAGAGATTAGTGGATAGTGGGTTAATAGAAGCTTCTGCTTTTCCTGCTACTATCACATACCCTGAGTGTGTCCTTGAATGTGCAAATCATTTCAATCCTGTTTCTAAGTGTGTTAAGAAAACCTCAGGGGAAGTAGTTGTCAAAATCAATAGAATCAGTGTCAATACTGCCCTCAGGATCCCTTATAAAGAACCCTATGAGCCATGGACATTTGAAGAAGCTAAGTGCCTGTATGCCGCAAACAAAACTAGCTGTGACACCAATATTTCTCAGTCCTGGCTCTTGAAGCCTTTAGAGGGAGGTTCTAGGCTGCCTAAACCATTAACTATTGAGCACTTTATCAAAGAGATTGCAGACATTGTCCTCTTGCTGAATAGAATTAAGGGAAATAAACATGCTTTCCACTGGGAGTCTTGAATGTACTTCTTCATACAAAAGATAGTTGAGGGAGTCAAATTCATTGATTGGTCAGACCTAATAGTAGAGAACTTGCATAAGGGCTTGATAAATGTTACCAAATGTGGTCCATTTTTCTTGTCCTCTTATCTAATTTACATCCTAGTAGCATCTAAAGATTGGGACTATCTTCCACATATACCTTGGGTAGATGACATGCCTATCTACCAATATTATAGAGATCTCCAAGAAGACACAGTATGCAAAGAGTTTAAGAAGGTCAATGATGTCTTTTTAGGGAAATTGGTATTTGAACTACAAGGTTGAGAAAACGATAGGATGTTAGAAGAAGCCATGCAAGTTGTGCAAATTTATGGTTGTTATTTCATTCAATTTCCCAGATTTACATATATTAGAGTGGGTGGTTTCCCTAGTGAACCTTTCAAATTACCGTGTGTGCTATTGTTCAGATTCTATAGCATTTTCAGAGATGTGTAGGCAATTTTCTTCTCTTGTTGAGTCCTTTCAAATTTCCAAAAAATCCTCTTCAGTATTCTTCCCAATTGAAATTGGACATTATAGATGCCCGAGTTTGAAAGAAGCCATATTGTCAGCCAAATCATTAACCCGCTTATGTCTTAAGTCTTTCACCTCTCAGTTAGATTTTGACTACACCGACTTTATTAGAAACAATGTTAAAAATGTAGTCTCTCTATTTCATTCCTCGTAATTAGAGGATTTATGGGTGAACTGTCATAATGAATTTGAAGTGAGGAAGAGGCTGTGGTCACGCTTGACCATTAAACAAGTCATCATGTTTAATGTGGAGTTAGATACTTATGTGCTGAAAGATGATGATTCTAAAGAGGTACTTGATCAATTTTACATGGAACAGATTGAATACATGCCTATCCCTAAGGTTGACTGGGAGAAAAGGGAAGAAAATGATGTTTATGCTCGTACCAAGGATGTAATAGCTAGAATTGGCAAATGGATAAAATCAAAGGCAACGACTACTCCAAACTTTTCTGAGAAGTCTTCAAGAAGCAGAGATAAAAGGACTACCCAAAAGAAAACTAATCTAAGTGTCCCTGATTCTGTTGCAGGTCCACTTGAAGTTGAACTTGAAGTAGGTTCGAAAAAACTTCAACTTTCGGTTCAAAAGGAGACTTCGAAAAGAAAAAGGATAACTTGCTCGAGCACAAAAAAGGCATCGATCACTAGAAGCAAGAACACCATAACTGTTGACCTCAAGGTAGTGGAAGATCCACCTATGGCAGACAATTTACCAGAATCTTAGAGCTTGTCAGTGACTACTGAGAATCAACAAAGTAATCTCATTCTAGTCAAATGTTCCTCAACTGCAAAAAAAGATCAGGCAACACTTAAGTGGCTAGAGACATCGATGGAGAAGAAAAGAAGCATAGTCCCAATATCCATGCCAATTGATGATCTGGTTAGCAAGTGTCTCGGTAAAATGCCTAAGGTAAAGAAAGAAAGAACATAAGTGAGGATCAATTTTGATAAATTGTTAGGACAATGGGCAGCAAAGATAGCTACACTGCCAAATGGAAGCTCCCATGATTCCATAGCCCCTCAAGACTATCAAATAACCAAGTTTGACTTAGGAAAGGGAAACCATGAGACAGATATGAAATTCTTTGAGGTGTCCAATAAGAAGATCGCAGAAAGAGTGTGGAAAGATGGGCATGATAAGCAAGAAATGAAAGAAACGATTAAAAACATGGCTTAGTATATTAATGCTATCCTTCATCCTGAAGCTAAGCCAATTAGTGAAATGTCTACAATCATTTATGTGTCCTCTATGACCAATCAGCAATCATTGGAAAATTTTCTCAAATGTAAAGCGATAGCAAAAATAGCGGGCAAATGGGTTCTGGATGTTCTGCACAACACCGTAAAACACATAGGTCACTTAGACCAAGCCTCAAAGGAGATATTGAACATTTCAAAAAAGGTGTAACCAAGCAATGAGGGATACAAAAAATAAAGGAACAACTGGTCCAAAATAGTCATGTGACTGGAAGAAGTGCAAGAGCTCGATTTACAAAAATTTTAGGCAAAATGCCCTGTAGTCGGTCTTGATGAAAAAGCCCTGTATGTCATCAGGGACTATATTGAATGGAGAAACAAACTACTAACATAAGGAATATCTAAGATCAAAGAAGCTCTACAAGAACTCAGAGTCATTCAACAGATTATCCATAATGATCTCAAATGGTTTGCCAAGCAGTTTAGGGAGAGGGATGATGACTCCGTTGCCCAATCAGATGAAATAATCAAAGAGGTGCAAAAGAAATTTTAGGAGTGGCAAGATAAAAAGACACCAGCTAAACAGGACTTCTCCAACATGGCGTATATCGAGGCTATGTTGATCATCAACTTAAAGCACCTGGAGATGCACGAAGAAAAGGTCATTGAGCTGAAGAAGATAAAAGAGGTCTGGAAGCAGAGATTCACCTACATCGGCTTGCCGCACCAATAAGCTATCTTGGCCTTTTCAGCTGCTTATGAGACGTGGAAAATGGTGAAAGGCATGGCTAGTGGAGACAACACTGCATGAACAAGACAAGCAGTTACGCTTGAAAGTGTTTAGTTATATTTCCTTGGCCATTTTCTTTCAGTTACCTTTTTTTTTTCAAGATTACTAGTTTCTTTGCAAAAGATGATTAACTCTTGGCAAGGTAATTTTGGCTTTGGTCCAGCCCCATGCCTATAAATGTAATAATTAGTATTGTTTAAAGGGTTAGAATTTCTCCAGTAGACCGATAGACAGAACTACTTTTGTTTATGGTTTTATTTCCAGTTTAGAAGTGGCATTTCAGGATTTCAGCAGATACATGAAACTCTATAGTTTGATTTTGGGTTGAAAGCTTTGTGAGTGGATACTATTATCTACTTATTTTAATTAGCATTTCTATAGATACCATTCAAGCTTTTAGCTGCGTCTGTTATTGATTTTGGAATTGTCAACTCTGAATTTGGAAATTCTGTGAGAAGTTAGTTTATGAAATTTGCCTGCTCGATAATTTAATTTTCAATTATGTGGATCATTTTGATAATTAAAATCGAGTGGTTCTTTTTCATTAAAGTCTGTTTCATATTGATGAGATGAAATAATTTGTTTCAACAACTTCAATAGATTATTTTCTTGGAAAGTTATTTTGTTGAGTTTATTTGGTTAAAACTTTCATTGCAATAAAGGTAGCTACACCTGTTTCCATTGAAGAAATTTTAAGCAGAGAATTCCTAAGCCTCTCAGATAGGAATTCATTTGTTAGTTTACATTCTTTTCTCTATTTTGATATATGAACATTCATGGGAAAAAACTATTCACTAACACAAAAATTCTAAGCATTGCTATCCTTCAATGCATCCTTCTTCTTGCTAGCAGATGTGGTTGATGCCATCTTTATAGACTAGGGTTTAAAATGCAAACAACTTCAAATCTTAGTCTAAATACAATTGTAGATAACTTACTTGTGAAGCCAATGACACACACTTAAATATTTAGTAACTTTGTACAAATTTTCTCTATAATCACCTAAATACTTTTCTTTGTAAGTTCTTGAAAACCTTGTGAGTTAAAATGAGCCTTGAAATCACTTTATAAGTTCAAACAATCAAATTAGGTCTCTATGAATTCTTTGTACATGCAATAGGTGTATAACATCTATCTTGATCGACTTAGTAAAACTTGACACACAAACTTCCTTCATCTTTACTCAGTCAGTATCACAATTCAATTCATACTAACATTCAATACTGGCACTCAACCCTTGTCAAATATTTAACTCAACACCAAAAGTCATTTATCTTTTCAAACCTTAGATTTATCCTTGTACATCTATTATTATGCTGATTTGGACTTTCATGCATATGGTATTATGAACTAATGTATGATTTGTCATTTTATAACACAGTTTCATACATACGTTATTATTTAGTTTGAGGAGGGGGAATCACCTAATCTATTGGATTCAATGATCACAACTTCACCATTTGCACTACTATCTCCAACTATTTTATTCTTCTAGGTTTGATTCATTTAGGTTCTTGCTTCCTCAGTATTGACCTTCTCTTTTCCATTGTTTCCCTCAACATTGGGTGTTGGTGCTTGGTTTATGCAATGCTTACTTAGATGACCGACCTAAAAATTGAAATTTATTGGTTAAAAAATTCTCCATTTCCCAAATGTTCCTTTGATATGTATCCTAGTACAATTTTCTGCAATATGTCCATATTTTCCACAATATTGACATTCACCCAAGTATTATAATCCCAATTTATGGTATTACCTTGCTTAGGTGCTTGACTTAACCTTTAGGTGTCCAATTGCTCTTTATTTTAGATCTTCAATCTTGTTCCTTATGACCATACTTCTAACATGTATAATAATAACCATAAGATCTAGTAGTAGTTGGTGTCTTATTGACCTTTGATCTACACTTATATTCTTGATGACCATGATTATTGTATGTGAAATAATAAACATTGAATTTTGGTTTAGGATTTGAATTTTACCAATATTTCTTTTGCAACAATTTATTGTACAACCCTCTTTTCCATAGTGATAGCATGTAGGCTTCTTGTTCTTAAGTTTTGCAGTCACATTCTTTTGTTCTCCTTGCTTTGATGATTCTCTTTTCTTGACACTTGATAGGAACTTGGCATAGTCTAGTCTAGAGGTGTCACGAGGTCTCCTTGGTGTATTCATCTTCTCATTAAGAAACCTCAAAGCATCTTTAGGTTTGATCAACCTCTCAACAAACTCTATTTCAAATCTCAACTCACTCACCAATCTATCATTCTCAGATTTTTCAATCTCCAACTCCTTTCTTGCTATCTCATGATTTGCACTTAGTAACTGATTGGTCATGTCAAACTAATTGTGGGTTAGCTTCTATACTTCATTGATCCTACCATCAAGTCTTGTAGCCATCTGTCTTTTATCTTCTCCCACCATTTATTTGTCTTCTTCATCTCATTTTTTTTTCTTCTTCAACCTTTTCCTTTTGTACAATCACTTCACTTAGACTTACTATTTATATCTCATGTTCTCTTTTCAATGCTCCAACTTCTTCATTCAGAATGTTGTTTCTCTCAAATAGATCTACTATTGTTGCATCAGATTCACTGGAACTACCTTCATCAAATAGTTTTTCAACAATCTCTTCTTTGTATTGGGTGTCATTTTGTTGAATTTCCATTTCTTTCCATTTCTTTCCTTCTCTTCAAGGATCGCCTCAATGTCTCCTTTGCAGCCATGAATTGTTCAAATGCAAGATGAACACCAATCTTCTAGTTCTTAATGATCTTTCCTAGTTTTTAGGCTTCCATATTCAAGATCTTTAACTCGTAAGTGGTTAGACATCTTCCAAGATTACAATTCTTTAATACCAATTGTTGGAAATCTAATAGGGAAATTGAGATACTCAAAGGGGGGAGGGGGGGCAGGGTGAATTAGGATCTATTAAACTTTTCACACTTCAAACATTAAACATATTTTATATCTTCTCATAAACCCTCATTTGAACGTTAACCTCATGTCAATATAGTTATTCACATCAACATTACATCAGATCTAAGTTCTAGCTACATAAATAAAAAACTCATAAATACATAGCACATTAATACAATGATTTGGTAATGTAGAAATGTTCTAAGGTAAAGTTCAAATTGCAATGGGGATACACCCACAAAATATTCACTAATGCAGCAATAAATTTGTGCATGTTAAGAATACAATGTTTGATCACTTTTGATGATCTACCCTATAAGGGGTCTGTCTTGTCAAAGGCTAAACTAACTGCTAGGTTCTATCTTGATTAAAGGATTTATACATCACAACTTAGTGGGTACTCTATTAAGATATTTACAAAATCTTGTTAAAGCTACTATATTAAGATATTTGAATCTTGAAAAACCTATTAGAATATTCAATACCCGATCCTTTGGTTTGCACTATAATGCTGATATGCGATCTCCTCTATGCAATGTAATATCACCTTACTATAATTGATCTTCTTTATCTCTACACAAAAGTATTCATTGCACTGCTTAGTCTCTTCTTACTTTAACACTTTGATTCACCTCCAACACATTGCATGCAACCTAGCTCTTCATCCATACACTCTCACAGACATGAACTAGGTCATATACATTCCTTAAATAGGTATTTGGGTGAACCTTCTAGATCCCAATTAGTGATATAGATTCATTTCTTGTGCTACTTATTCCTTATAATTTTTTGATTGGTGGATCACCTCTCATAGGGATTAATGATTCTTCACTTGATGCATAACCAGCTCCTTGATTACCTCCTTGATCTATAAAACACACTTCTAGCTTGATAAAAAAGGTTTGTACATAACATTTTATAGCATTCCAAAAAAAAATGTGAAACTATGTTACTCAATACTTACACCATACTGACGCTTGGCATAAACTATTTCATCATCCTATCCATCAGCCTTAACTGTGCTTGACATATACTAAATTACTTGGCCTATGTTCATTCGGCTACAACTATCATCCCTGATGAACTCAACAATCACTGGTGTATTTGGAAATCTCTAGCTTGCTTGAAAGTAACTTCTGATCAACATATAACTTGAAATATATACAAGATGGATTGGTCATAGTGATGACCAAAAAGCCCTACCTTGTGAATGATTAAGTGATTGACACTAATAGATAACATGATTTAGGGATCAACAAAAACCTTCCACCCTACTTAGTAGCACACTATCATAATACTAGTCATAATTGCCACCATTTTAGTCGAGACATTTCCAATATTACTAGTTTTCCTATCACCACTAAACATTGACACTCAACACTTCAACAAGGTAATGATAGACTAGGGTGGTTGTGAACCACCAAAACTACCATCATAGAATGGGGAGGATTTTCCACCTCTAAAGCCATCCACAAACCACCTTCAATTTCTACATTTTAGAAATACAAGAGTTCATATGCTATCCATGATGGTGTATAATGTCCAACCATATCCTTATAAAGGCCTCTTAGAAGCTTCTAGGGATTTATTATAGGTTGACATTATTAAGTATTTTATTATTATTTAGACCCCATCATTTAATAATTAGATTAATCAATTGAATAAGTCCTTATAATAATATATTAATGATTTGAACTCTTAATTAATTAACCTATTAAGATGAATATTAAAATTGGGAAGATTACAAATCCTAACTGCCTAAAGATTGCTTTCCTTCAAGGAATTTGTCAATGAATAGTTTTTTGACGAAGTACAAGGACATTAGAGAATTTATCACTTTTACAAGATACTAAATATCTTCAAGAGGTCTAGAGCTAGATTTATGGAACACCCCTCCAAAATAAGATATAAAATATCCATTGATTTTTTATTTTAAAGGAAAATAATAGTTTCTGTTTGTAAATCTCTCCCTTTTTTTTTGATGATTTCTCTATGAATTACATTTTTTTTTGTATAAAATATTATTGAGTTTCAAGAAATAATAAGATATTCACCAATTTCCATGGTGTAGATTTTAATTTAAAAAAAATAGAATCATTGTATTATCTTATTGGGCTTTGAAAATATTTGTCAAATTTATGTGATAAACTCTATAATATCTAGTTGCTTCTATTTTTTCAAAATATAATAATAACCTCATTGTGTTGTGTGAGATAAATATATAAATTATTTTTAATTCTAATGGGAACCAAAATTTCTTCAAGGCTGTTACTTTATATTGATATCAACAATTATAAAGAATTTGTAGCTCCCCTAAGCATTACAAATTAAACAGGGACATTTTATACCCATGGAATTCAATGAAGATTGATCACTTGATTATATTTTAAATCAATTGTGGCAACTAAATATTGCTGATATAGCCCTAAAGTAAGTAATAATTATTATATACAATTGGTGAATTAATTTAAGTTACATTACTTATAAAGTTAAGACAAAATGAATCTAATCATGTATTGAATATTGTGGAAAAACTTTGAGTTCAATGTTTTATAACATAAGAAATTTGATAATTTAAACATGCTTAAATCAAAATTTTTCTTAAAATGTCATGATTTAGATTGTCTTAAATCTTAACTTATTAGCCAATTTTGGACAATTAAATTTTAAAAAAATTGAAAATTGGTAAATATTACTAACTTAAAAAATCACTGAAGATTTCTATTGCTACCATAGCCCATTTAGATGGCTAAGCCTTTTTTAATACAAGTTTTAGGTTAAAAAGACCCTTTATAACCCAAAAAACATATTTGAACACTTGGAATACGATATTAAAATTCTTATCCTAACAACACCTCATTTCTTTTTCCAATGTACCATAAGGCAAAAGATAATGCAAACACTGCCAACTATTTGTTAGGACATGATAAATGCTATGGATTTACTCAAAACTTTACCTAGTCTAATTGATTTAGTTAATTCATCTAATTTACCCCCATGAATATCAAATTTATCTCAAAATAACTTCTCCACCTTCCACCATGTCATGAGATATTTGTAAAATTATATGGTTCAATCTTTCCTTATATTTAGTAACGAAATCTAAACCTATTTTAAAACAAATACTTGTTGTCAATGGGGTTTCATGAGTTTGTAAAATAACCAAATTTCATGTCATTATTACAAATTAAAACCATCTCCTAATCAAAGGATTACTTCCACGAATAAGAGCAATCCTTTTATATTTCGTCCTTAATTCTTCAAACATGTTTTATTTTAAACAAGAAAGAAAATATACAACTTAAATTTGAAATGCTTTAAATTTGAGGCTACGTTTTCTACTTAGTCATCCTCAACAACTAATGTGTGTGACTCCATAGTATATGCATGTATTTTTGTAAGATCTCTATGACCTTGGTAAACTAATCAAATTGGTATGGCAATACTAGATTATACTTATCTTATGAAGAAAGAATATGATTTTCTCTTACCACATTTTTGTATAATTAAAAATAAAATTATAAATTATGTCTATAAATTTATACAAATTACCAATTTTATTAAGGCTAACAAATTACACATAATAAAAAACATTATTCTTCAACCTAAAATTTCTAAACTTTGTAGACTAAAATTGCTACATCTCTTGGTGATTTTTATACTTGGCTCTAACTATGAGTACTAGCTTGAATGCATCCAGGTTTTTTTAAAATCTTGTAGATGTTTCCCACCTTTTATGGTGTCACACTTATATTCAAAATTATTGGAATAAATACAGTATTTTAATCTAACATTTAAGGTCTTAACTATTAACTTTCCATAATGCCATTTCAAGACGAGAGAAATTTCTTTATTGAAAACTTCGATTGTTGTGGAATATTTTATATTTCATATTATTCCTTTCATTTAAAAAAAAATTGAAATATTCTATTTTTGGTACTGCTACTATAGCTACCAATTTTTTTTCAGTTCACTCCAAGTTGCTATTCATCTTTACTTCATTAATGAAATATCAATGTCATGCTAGACTTGCCAACATCTCCAAAACTTGATAAACTAGTAGGGAATGTCCCATTAACAATGGTTAGATTTTTTCCTTCATTATCCTATATGTGATCATATCACTTAAGGAAGAGACATAACCACTTGAAATCAACTCACTACTACTTGGAAAGCCATACAATTGCCTCCACTCCACCTCCATCTTTTCACACTAGATAACATTTTTGTCTATCTCTTCCTTAATATTTTAATAATTGAGATAGTTGGTATCCACCTCCATATTGTTGATAAACATTTTCTCATTGGTATGTTTAGTAGGAATAATAACTAACTCATGTCCACTCTTTTTATCATGGATTATTTGTTCCAAGGTTCATGATCAAAAGAAAAGAACTACTAATGAGGGGCTAGAGCATGTAGACAATGACATAGATTAATTAGGTGATGGGTTAAAAGCTATTTATAATTTGGAATTTCTATTACTTTTGTAGTTCATCTTATTGCTTAATGTATTTATTTATGATTATTTGACAACTTGATGATTATTTCTACATTAAAATAATACACCTTAATATTATTTTCTTTTCAAACTATACATCATTTCATTTTACTCCAAATCTTATTTACAAATTTTTAAGACATAACTCAAACTTTATTATTTTTTTTACATTTATAAAATAACCAAGCCTCTATATATTTTTATCCCATCCTTTTAAAAAGTTATATATTTTAGTCAAGACATTTAAACCATTATTTTTATCCCATTCTTTTTAAAATTTATATATTTTAGTCAAGACATTTTAACCATTTCAAATAAGTCCAGCAAAATAAAGAATTCTCATTGTACCAAAATGTTGGGGTGATAAATTACGTGACCACTGAAAAAGGTAGTGTTGACAAGCTTTACTGACTGCGGTCGGTTTCATTCTTTTCCTTACGGACGACGTTGTCACCTCCATCACAGAAAGTAAATCTGCCCTTTTAAAAAGGAATCCGATTTATTGTTGCCTCTGAAATTTTTGAAATTCCATCGGCATCACTTTACATTCTGTTAAAGCAACTTTAGGCAGCCCCCACATTTCATCGATGTCTCATACTAAGTAGATTCTTAACAAACACTGGTGTTAAAGCAATTTTTTCTTTCTCATCATTACTCTCTGAAATCTGGATAGAACATTTCAAACACACTCATCTAACGTCTTGTAAGAGATTTACACAACTTTTCTGAAAATTCGTAGAGAATTGTGATGGCCTGACTTTTTAAGAGGCAGCTAAAATCTGAAATAAAGTATATGATATGGATTAACAAATATTGAAAGAAAAAAATCTGATTTCTGCAAAATAAACCTTAATATTTAGATATTATTTGTCAAATTTTCCATTATGGTTGACAAAAAGACATGTAGAATCTACACTAACTTGATATCTGTACTCTGTCTTTTATGCTACTTTATTGAAGATTTGCAATAAATAATCAATCATCTCATGTTTGCTGTAGTTCCTCCATCCAGAATGTTATTATTAGCACTTGCAGGTAGGCTAAGTACTATTGTGTCATTTTTTGGATTACTTACGTTAACTTGTTATTAAATTACCTCTATTCTACCACTAAAAATTCATTTCATTCCATATTTTTCTATAAATATTATGTTTACAAAGAAATTCATGTCAATTTTTTAACTTCACAATTTATATATATTAATTTTCTAGCTTTTAATTGGATGAATGGATTAGAGTCTTATATGGGGATTTGTGAGTTTGCGGGAAGTTTTTTTTTTATAGAATATTTCTCTTATTCCTAATTTTTAGCATATATGTTATCTATTTTGTTCAAAGTTCTTTATGAACACTTCAATTATTGTATATGAATTTTAGAATAGAAAACTACATATTATAATAATACAATCAATTATTTATATTTCTTATTTTTTATAACTATTATAAATAGGTTGTTTGATTATAAAGAAATATATTGAAATAATATTTTAGTATATTAAAAAAAATTATATTGTATTTATTTCATTCATCCACTACTAATATTTACTAGCTATATACATATTATATATTTATATAATATATATAGAGAAAGCTAAGAGATATCAAGACTTTAATTTATAAAAATGAGTTTTTTTTTGTGTAAATTAAAGCCTTGATATATCTCAACTTTCTCTATATATATTATATAAATATAGAATATGTATATAGCTAGTAGCATCCGTAGGGGATGTTAAAAGAATAGGATTCTAATATTTATTATATAGTATAATATTACTACATAAATTTTATAATATGAACTTGTATAATTCTATTATGTAAAAGACAAATTTTTGAACTTGACAAATAGGTTTAATTTAATGTATTCTTGGGGTTGTAGTTGTTTAGTTTAATACTAAAAAAATGTAAATGTTTCTTCGTCCCAATTCTCTCTCTCTCTCTCTCTGTCTCTCTCTCTCTCTCTCTCACACACACACACACACACGCGCGCGCGCGCACACACACACACACACACACACACACACACACACACAATATTTTTCCCATATCTACTTCATGTCTCTCACCTTGTCCCAATTCTATCTTATCTATGCCCTATAGTTACTCACTGTCTCTCCTTATCTTCCACTCACTCTTTCTCTTGCTCCCTCTTTTCACCACATCTTCCCTATCTCTATTTGTTATACATACAAATCTATACCCCCCTAATTAGTATCTTTTATAGTTCTCCTCCCCCCCCCCCTCTCTCTCTAAAACTTTGTGTTCTCAACACTCTTGCCATATTTTCTCCCTATTTACCTTATTTATCTACCACATGTCTGTCACCTTGTTCCCATTCTATCTTATCTACCACTTCTGTAATAATTAATTAGCTCCCTACTCTTGCCATATTTTCCCCTTATTTATCTCCTTTATCTACCTCATTATATGTTATCTTCCACCATGTCCCCATTATATCTTATCTACCACCTATGATTACTCACTCTATCTCTTTATTGTCCACACACTTATTTTCTCACTCCCTCTTTTCACCACATCTTCCTCATCTCTATTTGTTATACATACACATCTATATCCCCTAATTAATCTCTTTTATAGTCCTCCCCTCTCTCTCTAACACTTCTCCCTACTCTCAAGATATTTTTTTCTATTTAGCTTCTTTATCTACCTAATTTCTCTTACCTTGCCCCCATTCTATCTTATCTATCACTTCTCTAATAATTAATCAAATCCCTTCTCTTGCCATATTTTCCCCCTATTTTTCTTCTTTATCTACCTCATGTCTCTCATCTTGTCCCCATTATGTGTTATCTACCACCTATAGTCACTCAGTCTATCTCTTTACCTTCCATGCACTCTTTCTCTTTCTCCCACCTATTACCATATCTTCCCCATCTACATCTCTTATATGTACACATCTATATCCCCCTAATTCTCTCATGTACAGTCTCTCTCCACTCTCTCTCTCACCATATTTTCCCCTTACTTATCTCCTTTAACCACCTCATTATATCTTATCTACCACCTATAATTACTCACTGTATCTCTTTATCATCAACTCACTTTTTTTCTCACTCCCTCTTTTCACCACATCTTCATCATCTCTATTTATTGTACATATGCATCTATATCCCTTAATTAATCTCTTTTATAGCCCTCCCCCTCTCTCTCTAACTCTTCTCCCTACTCTCAAGATATTTTCTTCTATTTACCTTCTTTATCTACCTAATTTCTCTTACCTTGTCCCCATTCTATCTTATCTACCGCTTCTCTAATAATTAATCAGATCCTTTCTCTTGCCATATTTTTCTACTATTTTTCTTCTTTATCTACCTCATGTCTCTCATCTTGTCCCCATTATGTCTTATATACCACCTATAGTCACTCATTCTATCTCCTTACCTTCCATTCACTCCGTCTCTTTCTCGCATCTGTTACCATATCTTCTCCATCTATATCTCTTATATGTATACATCTAAGAGATATCCCTAATTATTATCCTCGAGATCCATCTCCTCTCTCTCCCACTCCCCCAAATCTTTTATTCCATTCCTAATCTCTCTCTCTCTCTCTCTCTCTCTCTCTCTCTATTTATTTTATTTAACTTTATTCTCTCCCTCATCTCATCATATATTCCTCCTTAAGCTCTATTTATTCCTCATGTCTCTACCTATCTCTCTCTTTACTCTCCCTATGACATATTCCTATAATAATAAAAGATCCACTCTCTCTATATTACACACACAAACAAAAAAAAAAATTCATATCCCTCTCCTAATAGATCACCCTCTCTAATCTTATATAATACTATTTTATCTATTGCTCAATATCGAACCTATTTTTGGATTTTTTAATTACAATAATTTAAATTTACTTCATATATGTATTTACATTTAATTATAATCTAGTTTAATGATTAAAATATTTTTTTAAAAATTGTTTATCTAAATATATGATTCAATATATCCAATTGTTTTAATGTTACTGAGTAATGTTTTTTGCAGATAATAGTGTGATCGAAAACCTTGGAGCAAAAATTAGAATACAATAAACCCAAAAAATAGAACAAAGAATAATAAATTTTTTTAACATAATGAGGTTAAATAAATAAATAAATATTTTTATTTAAAACATTGATTCTAGATCTTGTTATGTTAATGAACAATCATTTATAATAATAAAAAATGAATTATAACTTATAAAACACATATATTATAGACAAGGGCTACAATTTGCAATTTAAAGAAATAAGGGAAAACATATTTTTTGAAAAAGCATATTGTGCTTAATAATATTAAATTCTATAGTAGTTTATATAATATGAATACATTTGTTATGCATGAATAAAATCATATCTTTTTATCAATAATCACTGATGAGATAAGTATTGTGACTTTCATTTTCTTCATGATCAGCTTTGACTTCTTTGAAAACATCTGAAAAAATAGCTATTCTATTAAATGTCTCCCTTACTTTTTCTATCACATTTCTCATTCTTAAAATTTCATTATCTGAGATGAAATCAATTCCTGCTGCTGCATTTTCAAAATGTAGAAGCAATTTATAACAACTCTCCAATGTAGATTTTTCACATTTATCAATAACAGTTAGAGGGGATCCATCAGAGTTCACTGAGCCCACTAGACTTGGCATAATGATTTCAGACTCATTGTCAGAGTGGTCCACTGTATTAATATTATATCCTGAAAAAAACATAAAAGATTATAAATTAAACTTTATTACATGTAATTTATCATATATGGATGCCTTCAAAAATATAGATCATGTACACGGAAGAAATTATAATTTACAATAAATTAAAATTGTTATATTCATTTTTAATTTAAACAAAAATAAAACTTATCATATAGAAGTATAATACATTAATATTCTTAATTGTTTCTTATACATTCTAGAGTGCATGTGGTCATCTAAAAGTATAATAAAAATAAAACTTATCATACAGAAGTATAATACATTAATATTCTTAATTGTTTCTTATACATTGTAGAGTGCATGTGGTCATCTAAAAGTATAAATATATCTCATAAAAAAATCTAAAATCTTTAATTTTGAATTGTAATTATCAAAGTGTGTTAATAAAAAATTAGATGTATTAAATAATTAGAAATAAATAATTTTTTAATATATATTATAATATTAGTTACAACAAAAGTAAATGAAAATATGAATGGAAAATTTTCCCATTTGAAATTGTTTGATTTAATACTGAAATCACCGTGGAATTATTTTAATAGATAGGATATTTAAATTGATTACAATAGTATCAATAATCAATCATTTGAATCTGAATCACTAGATTCATTACAGTGAATCATGTTTCTTGGAAGTAAGTCATGTGTATCTAGATCCAACACATCAAACCAGTATAGGTGCTCGAAGGTTCTTCATCTCATATATGAAGTACCATTATTGAATGCCTTAGTATAGAAAATTCACAAATTGATTGTGTCCATGTAGGTATATTTTCTATTACAATTTTTGTGGTTCTTTCATGAAACAAAAGATTCAAAAAGACCCCCCGAGGCCCCCCTCTATCAACCAGATGCCAATTCCAAGGTGTGTCATGTAATCCAACAAATTGTATATGAAAAATTTGGCCATGATAGTGAAATTTCTCTAGACCTTGAGTACTAATTTACGGACCTTGAAGCATTGTTTTCAACCAATGAGAAGCATTTTCATGTAAATCTGTGGGGAAAGGAGCTTGTTCTAAATAGATCTCTTCAGGAACAAAGTACAATTCAGTGGGATTGCACTCCTCAAAACAAACCAATTCTTCAAAAATAAGATCTCTATAGAAATGGTTGAAATTTTGAAGATCTAGAGGATAAAATCTAAAAAAACCTACTTCTAGAAGATTTCTTTTTGAAGATAAATATTTTTCTCTTTCTTCACTATGAATTCTTCTAAGATCAACATACTCGTAGAAATCATTAGTTCTAATTATTCTTTGCCTCAACATTTTTTTTTGAAATATCTAAAAGACAGGAAATAAAAGAAAATTGAAGTGTAAAAGAGAATGAACTCTAAAGAAAATATTTATTAAAAACCTAAAAGAGTATTGTCAAGTGGAATAAGTAAACATAAATAATTCAAAATATGTTCTTTTAAAAAATATTATAATTTGCAATTTAACTAGTACCAATATCAAAGAATGATAGAATATTTTTTTTAGCCCTTCAAAGAAAAAGAACACATATAAAATCTCAGTAAATGATCCATATTATATTCATACAAAGGCTATTTACAAATGATTTTACAAATATAGAGAGTGAACCATATTATATATTCACAAGGAGATATTACAATGTGTTAATATAGTTAGATAGCCACAAATATAACATTGACGTGGAATAATTAAATAGAAATAATTGAAAATATGTTCTTTTAAAAAACATTATAATTTGTAATTTAACTGGTACCAATATCAAAGAATGATAGAATATTTTTTTCTAGTCCTTCCAAGAAAAAGAACACATATAACATCTCAGTAAATGATCCAAATTATATATTCATAAGAACTATTTACAAACAATTTTACAATCCCATTACAATAAAAAAAAAGGTACCTATTGCAGTTGAAGGTACTATAATATTAAAGAAAAATGTTTTATGACATATTTTCTATTTCTCTAAGCCTTATTTCTTCTACTTTTCTTCTTTGAAGTTGTTTTCCCTTTTTCATTTTCTCATAGCGATCATAGGAAAATGGTGGCATTATCCTCAATCCCTATAATGATTTTACATGAGAAATCACAACAAATGTCATTCCTGTTCTCTCTATTGGACCTATATCAATTGTTGCTTTTTCAAGTGTTAAACCTTGAGATTTGTGTATTGTCAATGCTCAAGCCAATCGCAAAGGTATTTGAGTTGTACAACCTCTTTGTACTAGACATATTGGAACTAATTTTTTATTTTCTTCATTGAATGGGAATCTAGAGTAAGTGTCAAATTTCACTAGTACATACAAGGGTAATTCTGGTGGCATGGTTTGTGGCTTGTACACAATATCATGAACAAAACCTAGAGCACCATTTACAATTCCTGCTTCTATCCATAAATTGGAAGTCAACATTACTCTTGCATTCTTTGAGATCAATAATTCCATATCTAACTTATCCGTAGAATTGTCATCTATATTAGTAATATTTGATACTTTAGTTGCAATAACACATGCAACAGGTTCTCTAAGAGAATGTTACATACTTCTATTATGAATGCGAACATTATCATTTGTTGAAAATAAATGAAGATTTTTATCAAAATCATCATTTATTTCTGGAATAATATTAATTCTTGTTCTCAACATCAACAAATTCCAATCCATAATTGTGGGATTTGCATATCTAAGATTGCTAAGTAATTGACAAATTTTTTGTTGTTCTAAGTCTTCTCCATCTTGCCTAAAAATCTTTTCTAATGAGACCACCTTTTTGAATTCTTCCCATAATAGCTTTGCTCTTCTAAAACTTGCATATGGTACTTTGTCTTTTACTGGAGGTAGTTGTCCGAGGTCTCCAAATAAAATGATTGAAACTCCTAGCAAAAATAACAAACATTTATCAATTCATTAGATTTTCAATATAATAGTTTTATATATCATGAATAACATTAATCAAAATTTAACATATAAAAATAGCTGAACACCTCCAAAGCTAAGATTTGATTTATGAGGAAATGCTTGATGAAGCCTTGAGTCAATATTCTCAAGTAGCTTCTCCCTAATAAAGCTCATTTCATCTATCAATATGTATTTTATATGATTCATTTCCTTCTGAAAACTGGTCAAACATGTTCCTTCTAGTTGCATGAAATCCTTAACTAGAATTTTCAACTTTGAATGTATTGTTGATCCACCAATGTTAAATGCTGCTACTCCAGTTGGTGAAAGGAGTAGTAGAGGGGACTGATTTGGCATTGCAACTTGTTTTAGATACTTACTAATTCCACCAATCAAATATGACTTTCCTATACCTACAGTTCCTTGAACAATCATGTACAATGGATCCGCACTCTCACCTACTTGATAGTGTGTCATAATGATGTCAAATGCCTTTTTTTGTCTCTCACTAAAATTTGTTATGTTGATATTGTTCTCTATGCAAAAATATGAAAGCAATCCATTTTTTTTCATTCTACAGATAAAATTTATTGCCACATTACTTTCTTCATTTGATCTATATGTATGTGACCAATTATACTGTCTATCTATATCCCTTCGTCCCAACATATCAATTTCAGAAACTTGCATTGCTTGTCCATGATGCAGCTATGAAATAATTTCCCATTCATGCTCTGTAGTATTATCATGACCAATAATATTATCTTTGCTTTCTGATTCACTTACATTCTCATTGTCTTCTGATTCTACTACTTGTTTAACATGCCACAAAACATAGTTAAATGACTCCCAATTTGGAATGATAGAGTTATTATCTTCACCAATATGAATTGCAATTTCTCTAAATGATTTGTACAAAAGAAACTTTGAGAAACAAAATTCAACAAAATTTTTAGACTGGTGTGTTGGAATAGTTACAAATCTTGGATATACCCTAACAAGTGCATTCTTTTGTCTTCTTTTCCACTTATTTTCATTTTTTCTATTCTTGTTAAATATCCACAATCTAGAGGCATCAATCAATGACAAATTTTCCATAGAGCTCAGTCTCCTTCTATATGCATCAATAAAGGATTCTTTTGGCTCCTCACTTTCACCTTCATTTTCTTTTGTTACTGGTTTAAAAATTTTGTGTGAAACATTTAGATTAACAAACTTTCTACTACATTCAACCAATGGAAGTTCTAATAGCATATGACATGTTTCTTGAGCTCCAACATCTCTTTCAACTATAGTTTTAGTTAAAAGTTTCCTATAAACCTTTGAGGCGAAGTGATCGAGATTCTCTATATTGGCTAAATGTGTTAGCATTTGATGGTAGGTTTCTGAGTTTCTCTCTATCTTTGCTGCATATTTTGCAATGTATCTAATAACTGTATGCTTTGACAAAACTGGCTACCAATCAATATTAGCTCTCCAAAACTGGAGAATGTAACGATTGTGTGAGTTAACTCTTTCATCATTTCTAGTAGGTTCAAACTTCTTTTCACCATTTTCAATATCCTCATATAACTTTGAACCATTCAAATTTAGAGGCCAAGGGGCATTGTACCTATACATTTGAAATAAATTATTTTATATTATACTAAATAGTCACTAAATTTATATTCTATATGAAATACAACAGTAAAATAATTTCTACCTGCAAGCCATTTTTCCTTTCTTTTTTCTAAGACATGCACCCTCCTTACACATTGTGTGTCTTTCAATAGTATTTAGAATTTCCTCATAATCTCGATCAAAATCTACATCCATAAGTTGTCCTGTGTCTCTTAAGCATGGATGTTTTGAAAATTTTTGAAATACCTAAATCAAATCACTTCCAATTTAGAAATTGTTCAACATAAGAATAAAAACTCAATATTAAAGGAAAACATAATTTATAAACTTATTGTAGATATACCTGCATGTTATGTTGGTAAGCATTGGCTCTTGGATTCCATGCATGAATAATCTTGTTAAAATAATTTCTAGCTTCATTTACCTACTCTTCATTATGCCAATCTATTAAATCCATATCTGGAGCACCACAAAGCCATAAAAAACCATGTACATGTAGAGACCCCCTATGTTTCCATTCATATCTAGACCAAAAGTCTTTAACATTCAATCCCTTTTCTAATATCTCCTTTTGAAACATAGTATGTCTAAGGTGCATGTAGTAAGTGACAATGTGAGGGTAGTCAATAACATTTTTCCTTCTCCAATTCTGGGCTTCTTTTGGGTTAGTTGGTGGAGTTCCTGGCATTAGTGCATTTAGATCAGGCCAATACATATCAGTTGCACTTAATG
This sequence comes from Cupressus sempervirens, assembly GCA_028749045.1. Classification (NCBI taxonomy): domain Eukaryota; kingdom Viridiplantae; phylum Streptophyta; class Pinopsida; order Cupressales; family Cupressaceae; genus Cupressus; species Cupressus sempervirens. The sequence continues at coordinate 772,399,908 of CM053785.1, read as the reverse complement.
TAAAGAAAATTGTAGGTGTCCCTAATTGCCTAAGCATGTCACATAGTTCTCCTTGACTCTTACTCCAATATGACCTTGTGCCTCGCAAAGTTGTGCCAAATCGCATCAATTTATCAACAAGATGAGAATTTGGTACATGTTCCATATGTTCTCTCAATTCATCTATGGTAATTGACAATTCTCGGATATGTCTTTTTACAAATATAGAACTAGAATTTTGTGCTCAGTGTCTCATTATCATGTTCAACATGTAATACCAAAATCTAGGATGTTTCCCAAATCTATTGTCTCTGAATTGAATAAGATGTTTCACATATTCATGTAAAATTACTTATCTCAATCATGGCTTAAGCCAATCACATTCTCCTTTAGGGAATAATGTAGGAAAAGCTATATCCAATAATCCCGGTATTACATATTCATTCACTGGAGATGCCCCAACTGATGGCCAATCAATCAACCTTAAAGGATCAATATTTGAGTTTTTAACCCATGCATGGATCAAATCCATTTCTCTTTGAAGGTTTGGTGGTCATATTGCCATAGATGTGTAATTTCTCTTGTCATCATCTTCCTCTATTTCAAGTTCTACTAACAAGATATCATTTGATTTTGAGTCAAACTCAACATGAACTATCTTTATCTTATTGAAAATACTCCAGTCTCTATCTTGTTCAACATCATCCAAAGAATGATCATCTACTTTGACATCAGAATAAAATTTATCATTATTAATCTTATACTTTAGTGCCTCATAAACCCGATCTCTGTTGACTGTAAAGTCATAATTTGTACCTCGCTGATCCTTTTTCTAGACAATTATCATTGGCAACTCTTTAATTGGATGTGGAAGAGTTTTATATATTCTTTTCATATCTTGGGGAAAGCTTATTGTGTGCCCTTTGTATTTATATTGTCCCCCTATTGCATGTGTCACTTGTAATATTGGACTGACACGTGAAATCAACATCTCTTCTACTTGAGTTAAATTTGCAAGTTCCTTTGGTTGTGAGCTTGGATCCATATTGTTTGATGCACAGAATCTATTATTTCCTTTTTCTTGTTGACATCTTGAACACATTGGACCTTCTCTTGAACATCTTACTTTTATGCCAGGATAGCATTCTTGACACATATAGCACATTTTTGGGTGTACCAAACTATCAAGTTGATGTCAAAAAAGTAATTGAAGGTTATGAAACTATGATTTTTTTCATTATTATTTTGAAGTTGAAGTGCTTGCACTATATTGTCTACCCTTCTTCTATCACTTCTTTGTCTTTCTTTTTGGTTTCCGTTCAGCCTTTGATGTTTCCTTTCTGTATCATTCATTTGCTAATGGTGCCTCTTTCTATATTCCCTTTGATAATTTCTTCTATATTCTCTTTCCTCTGTAACATATTGAGTATTTATATTTCTAGTACAATTCTGTGTATTAGTTTCTATTTCAGGCACTATGTGTTGTTGTGGAGTTATTGTATGGTCCATTTCACTCAGATTTTCATCTACTGAATTGTCATTATTCATTCCTACAATATTCATTTCTTCACTTTCTTTGACAATTCATTTGCTAAGATGCAATCTTTGAATTTCTCCTTCGGTTTCATTCCTTTGATCTTGTTCTCTTCTATTATACTCTCCTTCACTTCTTCTTTCTTGTTGGTTTTGCTTCAACCTTTGACATTCCCTTTCTGTATCATTCTTTTTTTCATTGCATCTCTTTATATATTCCCTTTGATAATTGCTTATGTATTCTCTTCCCTCTATGGCAGATTGAATATTTATATTTCTAGTACAATTATGTTGGTCATTTTCCATTAGAGGTACTATGTGTTGCTGTAGAATTTTTGTATTGTCCATTTCACTCACATTTCCATCTACTGAATTTTCATTATCCATTCCTACAATAGTTGTTTCTTCACTTTCTTTGTCAATTTTTTGGCTAGGGTACAAACTTTGCATTTTTCCTTTAGTTTCCTTCCATTTTTCTTATTCTCTTTTTTTGTAATATCCTTCGTATTCCCTTATACATTCAGTTTCGTGCCTATGAGAGTGAGAGTCGAAACTTATTTTTGCGAGATGATTCTCATTTTCTTCTTCGATGGAATCCCATTTTTGTGCACATATATTATTAGGAATAGTATCTATATTTCCTTGAACAATCTTTATATCATGTAATTCTTCATGCAGTCTTGTTATTTTTTTTCTAGCATATCTTTCCCTGTCTTGTTCATTACGAATGAGACATTGGTTTTCCCTTGCTATAGCACTCATTTGTTCTTGTTTTCTTCGTCTATACTCTCTTTGATACTCCCTTCTATGTTGTCTCTATTCTTCATCAGTTTGAGATCCACGTGTCATTACTATGAACATCAAATAATTAAATAAGAATATTTCTAATATAAGATTAAATTATGTGATATTTAATATAGATAATTTGGGAAACAATAAATATGAAATAAGAACATAAAATCAAAGTGGATATATAATACATATTTTTTCAAAATATACTTTACCAAATACCAGTGATTTTTCTAACTCTTGTGTCTCATAAATCATTTTAAAAGTTAGTATTCTATTAGTCATACAATTAATAAATAATGGTAATTTATTAACACCCAATTTATTTAATTAAAAAAAAAACCCACATATAAAATTTAACATACAAAACTTGTTTCATTTATTCACATGATATACAAAATTTTCACATAAGTATATATAATGCATAGAAAGCATTCTATTTTTCTTTAAATATAAGAAATAATTACATTGTAAAAGATGTGTGTTGAATGAAATGTATTGCATTAGAAATTCTACAAAAAGAAATAGAAATCATATAATACCACTATTTATATTTAATTTTAGCAAAAAATCTAGACAAGAATTACATTCTATGATTTTTGTGCAGTTTTAGCCTCATATGTCCTGATGACTTTCATTATTTCATCTTCCTCTAGTCCTAGCTGATACTTCATCTTCACTTGTATAAATGGCAAAACTCTTTTCATCTTTTTGATTGTTTTGTCTATTTGTATGCAATCTTTTTCAAATTTACAAATAGTAAACTTATTTTGCATCAAATTGTCAATGTCCTCTTTATAGGAGAACTTTTGAATTGAGTTTGAAAATTGTTGAAAAATGTGTTCTTCAGATTGAACATTCAATGGACATTCCCAAAAAGGACACGCGAGATCTTCTCCAAGCATCTGAATCAGTGAAAAACTATTTTTTGACATATCCTTAAATGCATCTATTTTCTTGTTACAGGTTAAAAGTATCCTTTTCCTCATGTTAAGTATTGTAAGCCACTTTGAAAAAATTTCTTTGCTATGTAAAATACCCAAATTTTGTAACTAGACATGGGAGGATCTTGTCAATGTTCTAAATATTAGAATTTTTTGTGTACAAACCAATAAATCTTTTCTAATTTTTTCATCTACATCCACCCCATCATTTGCAATCTCCATTACATTCTCATAACATTTTAGCCCCCTATTTATGAATTGGCTACCCAAACATTGGAGTTTATATAACATATTTCTTCTTTGTCTAGATTACAAGATAATAGCAAGGAATGTGAAGGAGAATAGGTAGTGCAACAAACAACTTCAATTGAGCTACAACTTGGAGACTGTTCAGGTGAAATTTTGGGATGAGAATTAGAAGTTGAATGTATAAAAGGTGACTCATGGGAAGTTGATTCTTGTAATTTTGTTATAGTAACACATTCTTCCTCTAATATTTTCCTTTTCAATATATCTACACCATTACTAAAATTTTTATGCATACCATGCACACATGTGTCCTTTGAAGAAACTAGATCAAACTTTTTCACTATCCTTGGAGTCATATGTTTATTATCATCAATCATAGTCACATCAACTGGATTAGAGCCCTCTATAATATGCGGCACAACCTAATAACTCAGCATAGGTATTGAAATTAAAGGATATGGCCTTTGTTACCATTCCATGGACATAAGAATGACACTCATAGTCCTATTTTCAATTGATGTAACCTCAAGAATGTACCAATTAACTCTTGGGATATCTTTTGCTGAAATCTTTTTTGTACGAAATAGAGGACTTAATCGATTCCCATCCTCTTTCATGTCATCATCTATATTCTTAAATTTACATGCTCTCATCACATCAATGCTTAATCTACAATTTTATCGAATCAAAATCTCCAAATCATTCTGATAGTTTTCCCAGTGGTCTTCCAAACATGGTAAATATTTGTAATTGTTCCCTAAACATAGACTGAATGTACCTATCGAGTCAAAGTTATATCTTCCATTTCCAAATTTATAGATACGAAAATGGGATAGATTTGTTTCTGCTATTTTAGAAGCAAAAATATTTGTACATGAATAACCACCAATTGTAATTGGGAAATCAAAAAAATTGGTTATCTTTGCACCATAATGTTTTACGACATCCACAATCTATCTACATAATTCAAGTAACAAGATTCTATCTGAAGGATACCTCGGTAATTTTAATGGTATACCATGATAACCAGAAACTCGTAGGTATGAATTTTTTTGAAATTGAACATACTACTTTCCAAACTTTATTATTTCATTGCATGCTTCTGTTGATATCCTTTTTCCTACATCATTTTCAAGTTTTCTTATTATGCAATATAAGAATGCATCATTGACTCTACAGAAATGTCTTTCACTTTCAATGAGTTCTAATTGTGGAAAATATTCATACACCCTTGGCTTTCTACCACTAATGTGTCCAACCCTTGTAAGACCTGGGTATTTCCCTTGCAAAGAAAACATGTACACCAAATAGGAGGTCATGTAGAATTTCTTAGTTGATAACACATTCACTAACTGTTTGTCTAGGTTATCGCTGATTATTGTAGCCCAATCTTTTTTTTTTTTGTTTTTATCATTTTCATGATAAATAGACACATCCATGGTTCAAAATTATTTGCCTCTTTATGTCCATGCACCCTATGCAAGAGAGTGATGTAATCTTTTACCTCTTCCCGAAACTCAGATTTATGTTGCCCTCTTGCCCTCTTCTTAATTTTTTTTTTCATATAGTAATCGTTACCTCTTTCCAAATCCATGATCTCATATTTAGAATGCTCTTCTATGAATTTTATTTTTCGTATCATGATAGGACTAATATCCAAAATGGTTTCTCCATTTGGAATGAAGATATTTCTTTTTTCTTTATCATAACATTGTGCACATTGTAAAACCAAATCCACTAACTGCATAGAATTAGGGAATGCTCCTGCTTCAACTAAACCAGAAGTTGCCAAGCCTTGTGACAAAATTGAAATCTACTCCACATTTTTTATTCTTTCAATGAACTCTAATATGCCAACATGACCTAAGTTAGTATCTCGTATCTCCTCAAACATAGAAGAAAATAAAGACTAGGAAATTCTTTTGTTATATTTGAACTTCGTGATTTAATTTCCTGAAGAAAAGAGAAAATATTGGATTTGTAAAACAAAAAATTACTATAATGACAAACCAACCTAAAATTAAAAAATAAAAAATAAATTTTTACTACATCAAAACTTTAAACTTTCTCATGAATTACATTGTAATATAAGTTTTAATTTAATTTAAACAATAAAGTCTAAGACTCCAAATAAAATATATGTAGTGCAAGCTCCTCTCCTCTAAAATTTAGATTCAAAATTAAATAGTTCTAAAACTTCAAATTGAAACATCAACTATTTTTAAATTATTAACTAAAATTTTTTCTTTGAATTTTGAATGCCTTAGAAACTATCCTAAACTAAAAAATCCTCCGTCTAAAGGATCTAAAATATTGTAGTGCAAATTAATCTTTCATTAATTGCTACAAAACATAATCCCAATTATTAAATTTTATTTATAACATAACCTCATTTTTTTCTATTTTCATATTGAAAGGATTCAAATACACATGTCAGTGACATACAAATTTAATAAATTCAAATTTTAAATTTTAATTATTTAACTTCTATATAAGTAATTAAGTAAATAATAGTATTTTCCTAATAAATAAAGATAGAAATGTCAAGTTTTTAATGTAAACAGGATAACCATGTTTCTCTTTAAGATTGAATACCATGATTTGGTAAATCATATAATGTACTTTAATATGTAGAAAAAATATTGTTTCAAATTCCTCATAATTATCTATTACCTTAAGTGATCACTATCAAATATAGTAATTGTTAGTAAAGATTAATTATAAAGATTAAAGATAAATATAATAACTTAAGAGAACAAATGAAATCAAAATAAAAATAAAAATTTAGGAATTAAAAAAATAGTTTTAACTAATTTAGAATTGTATCTAACACAACTTATCGAACATTATAGTCAAATATGATCAAGTTTGAACATTATTTGTAATAATGCTATTAATGATGATGTATAATATCTTATCCTAACCTTAAATTTAATATTAATACTTCCTCAAACTGTAATTATACTCCTAACCTAGACCGATCCTAACCTTAACTCTCACCTTAATCTTAATGAAAATTAGAAAAAATAATCTCAACCCTAATCCTATTGGAATCTCTAAATCTAACATGTTACTAATCTAACTTAAAACCCTATACATAGTATTAGGGTAATGTACTTTAATATGTAGAAAAACTATTGTTAAGAAATATAGTTTCAAATTCCTCGTAATTATCTATTACCTTAAGTGACCACTATCAAATATCGTAATTGTTAGTAAAGTTTAATTATAAACATATAAGATAAATATATTAACTTAAGAGAACAAATGAAATAAAAATAAAAATAAAAATTTAGGAATTAAAAAAATAGTTTTAACTAATTTAGAATTGTATCTAACACAACTTATTCAATATTATAGTCAAATATGATCAAGTTTGAACATTCTTTGTAGTAATGCTATTAATGATGATGTATAATATCTTATCCTAACTTTAAATTTATTACTAATACTTCCTCAAACCCTAATTATACTCCTAACCTAGACCGATCCTAACCTTAACTCTCACCTTAATCTTATGAAAATTAGAAACAATAATCTCAACCCTAATCCTATTGGAATCTCTAAATCTAATAGTAATTGATCTAACTTAAAACCCTATACATAGTATTAGGGTATTAATACTTTATATTTTTAAAAATCATTAATAGCATTTCCCTATTTTATCTATAACGTAACCTCATTTTTTTTCTATTTTCATATTGAAAGGGTTCAAATACAAATGTCAATGACATAAAAATTTAATAAATTCAAAGTTTTAATTTTCATTATTTAACTTCTATATAAATAATTAAGTAAATAATAGTATTTACCTAACAAATAAAGATAGAAATGTAGAGTTTTTAATGTAAATAGGATAACCATGTTTCTCTTTAAGATTGAATACCATGATTTGGTAAACTATTTAATGTACTTCAATATGTAGAAAAAACATCTTTAAGAAATATAGTTTCAAATTCCTCATAATTATCTTTTACCTTAAGTGATCACTATCAAATGTAGTAATTGCTAGTAAAGATTAATTGTAAACATTAAAGATAAATATAATAACTTAAGAGAACAAATGAAATCAAAATGTAAATGAAATTTTAGGAATTAAAAAAAATAGTTTTAACTAATTTAGAATTGTATCTAACACAACTTATCCAAAATTCTAGTGAAATATGATCGAGTTTGAACATTATTTGTAATAATGCTATTAATGATGATGTATAATATCTTATACTAACCTTAAATTTAATACTAATACTCCTAACCTAAAATAATACTCCCTCAAACCCTAATTATACTCCTAACCTAGACCAATCCTAACCTTAACTCTCACCTTAATCTTAATGAAGATTAGAAACAATAATCTCAACCCTCATCCTATTGGAATCTCTAAATCTAACATATTACTGATCTAACTTAAAACTCTATACATAGTATTAGGTTATTAATACTTTATATTTAAAAAAATCATTAATTGTATTTCCCTATTTTATCTATAATGTAAGTCATTTTTTTCTATTTTCATATTGAAAGGGTTCAAATACAAATTTGAGTGACATAAAAATTTAATAAATTCAAAATTTTAATTTTAATTATTTAACTTCTATACAAATAATTAAGTAAATAATAGTATTTACCTAATAAATAAAGATAGAAATGTAGAGTTTTTAATGTAAATAGGATAACCATGTTTCTCTTTAAGATTGAATACCATGATTTGGTAAACTATATAATGTACTTTAATATGTAGAAAAAACATTGTTAAGAAATATAGTTTCAAATTCCTCATAATTATCTACCGCCTTAAGTGATAACTATCAAATATAGTAATTGTTAATAAAGATTAATTGTAAACATTAAAGATAAATATAATAACTTAAGAAAACAAATGAAATCAAAATATAAATGAAAATTTAGAAATTAAAAAAAATAGTTTTAACTGATTTAGAGTTGTATATAACACAACTTATGCAACATTCTAATGAAATATGATCGAGTTTGAACATTATTTGTAATAATGCTATTAATGATGATGTATAATATCTTATACTAACCTTAAATTTAATACTAATACTCCTAACCTAAACTAATACTCCCTCAAACCCTAATTATACTTCTAACCAAGACCAATCCTAACCTTAACTCTCACCTTAATCTTAATGAAAATTAGAAACAATAATCTCAACCCTAATCCTAGTGGAATCTCTAAATCTAACATGTTACTAATCTAACGTAAAACCCTATACATAGTATTAGGGTATTAATACTTTATATTTATGTCAGCCATTATCTTGTATGTTTAAAATAAATGATTGTAGATATCAATTATATTAAGAGTGATTTAAGTTATAATTTTATTTTTCCTAGAAAGTCAACCAAAGAAATCATTAATGAGTAAAATATACTAAAAATTTAACCTGATGTGGATAGATTCCAATATTATATGTGAGAAATGACACTGATAAGGCCAAGAGAAACATTGGTAGCATCCAAATTGGTATTTGTCAAATTGAACTTTGGCTTTGGAAATGTATCCTTTATGAATGTTTTTATCCATGTAGACAAGAAGTTAGTTTTAATCTACATTCATATAATTTTATGCATTGTGTTGATCAATCTAGCAGATGAGAAGGAATACTTGGGCAATTGGTTTCAGTGAAATGACAAATGTTGGCCCTACAATATACACATTTAGGGATTCTTATTTTGACATTTTATTTTCCTAGTCTCTTGCTCAAATAGGGAAAAAGGTTTATTTTTGTCTAGATTCTCAATGATTTTGGGCATTTGGGCCCTAGTAGGAATGATCCTTTTTACTCTATTAATAAATATACTATATAACATATCAAGAAAAAATAGTCAAGACTAACAACTCCTCTTCTTACTCTAGTAATAGTTTTTAGCCTAATAATAGTACAACCATGGACCTTGATAATCAAATTTGAAATGCTCAACAATGCAGTCAACCTCATTGAGCCCAAAAATACCATTAAACATGGAATTTCCCTAGTTAACACGTAAAATATATTATGAGAGGAGAAGTCGGAAGGGGAAATGTGAAAGAGGAGGCCTTGCTGGATGCAGTTTCACAATAGCATTTCTAACTCCAACGACAACACTTCCAGCTGCTTTTCACCTTCCCATGGGATCGTCGGAAATACAACACGCTTTGTATCCACACGAATCATTTTGCTCTATTTAGTCTAGTTCTTCTTCTCTGGCCTGGGTTGTGAGATTTATAGATAGACACAAACTTAATATATAAATTACATTCCAACTTATTTTAATTGTAATTTCAAGTATGGTGGATGCGCATCAATTCTGATGCCGCCCTGGGGCCAATTTCAATGCTGGATATAATCTATATAACAATCACCCATAAATAATAAATAGGTCCAGGGAAATTAAATCGCTGCACTGTATTATAAGTTAGGTGATAGAGAATATATTTATTGATGTAATTAGTTTTAATGTTATATTTCATATAAAATGTTTTTAAGAAAACTCAAAACCAACATTTGTGAACAGTAAGAGAAAAATACGCCCTCTTGAAAGCTACAGACAAATTATATTGTTGAGCAGCGAGCTGTGAAACCTCGGATGAGGATGTTATAATTAGCCTACACAAAAGTTGTTGACAAAATAGACTTCTCATATAAAAAATAATGAATAAGGGAGTATATATTATTTGTCAACTTTAAAATGGTTGGTGTTAGTTATTCACGGCCAGTTTTACAGAGCATACTTGAGTCTATTATTCGTTATTATCCATTTACTAAAGTAAAATGGTCAGTTTTATAGCTTTCAATTTAAAGATGTCCATTTAGTTTTGAAAATTGATAGGGTTTTGTTAATAAAATGTCTCATCCTATTCAACTTTCAATTTCACAGCAACAAGTTTTGTGTGATGGTAAATTGATGTATCACCAAAAATAATTGATAGCTACCATATCTGTAATCTTTTCAGTTCAATTCAATATACAAAAGTAATAACAAAGGGTGGATTAGGGTACTATCAAATGCCCTTAATATCTAAAACTTATGGCTTCATGAGTACAAGGGAAGCAATTGGATTGAGAAACATCCTTCACAGAATGCACATTGTTATCGATATGGATAGCGTGTGAAAAAATGTATAAATAGGGCATGTTATACCTAAACTTCTCCAAGCCAGTGATTGTTTGTGAGTTGAGTGAAAAATGGCATCCTGAATAAAGATAATATGTTATTTTGTATTCCTCCCACCATGGTAACTAAGAGTGAGGGACTTAGGTTCATACAGACCGACAACATTTATAAAGAGGTTTAGTGGACTACAGATTACATGACTAAAAGACCTTCCCATATTATATATGAGAGGGTTATCAATGGTTACCCACTCGAAAAGGACATGTTGGGGAACAATACGAATGTTTTGGCTTCCCACATTCAATAATCTGTTCTACCCCATTAAATAATACATTGAACAGTGCATTTATTCAAAAGTATAAATTGCATTCTAAATGTTCTAGGTTTTCATTGTTCTCTTGGGTACATTTTTTTTCAAAATTTTGTTTGGAAGAATTGAACGTACAGAAGAAATTTTTATCTATATCAGATTTTGGTAAGCAATATTACAAATTTGGACAAGCACAAATAAAGTTATTGTGAAGAAAAACTAACATTGTTCACCTTTCAGGTTCTTACAGTCTTGGATGCTCTTGCCATCTATGCTAGTCTTCTAAACCAAGAAATCACATTGACAACCAAAATAGAAAACCATTAACTTTAAATTCAATAGATATGATCAAATGTTATAAGAAACATCAGAAAAATTTGCATACCTCAAATCTTCTGAACACAAATCAAATTTCCCAAAGCAAGAAGCAAATTTCCAAATTCAAGAAATTATGAGAGTGACGGTTATGAAATGAAAACTAAATAAATAATCTGATCGGTGGTTTTCAAAACAAGTTATCCATAACGGTTTGATAACGACTTAAATAAATTTTGTGGGGAGTACATTAAATAGTTTTTAATAGTTAGTATATTTTCAGATGTTACATGGATTTCCAATCCTTCATAGAGCGGAGGTCCTTTATATCATTGAAGGAGCCTCTCAGCTAATTAAATAGTTCATTCAATTATCATTATTTAAATTTTAATATCATATTAATTAAAAATTAAAAATAATATATTATAAAAAAAAATTGAATATACTTTTATCAAATTATTAAATATTAAATATGATTATTAAAAATTATGAAAGTACACATTAGTATATTTGATACATATAATAAATATATAATGAAATTACAAGTAAATTTATATCAAAATTAAAACTAATACTATTAAAGGCAAGTATTAAGCCACTATGTGGCACTTGTTTTAACTTATGTTGTTCTTCTAGTATATCTTTGTAAATTTTATTAACAATTACTTTTTAATACATTTTTCACTATATATTTCTTATGAAAATCCATATCCACATACGTCCACACAATGCATTTATTTCATCAAAAAAATAATAGATTTGTCTTTAATTTTTTTAATTTTATATTTTAACATATTCGTTATATTTTTTAAACGATTATTAATTTTGAAAATAGATGTGTATGTATATATAGTAATATTTTATTAAAATTATATTTTCATAGACTATTGAATTTTACAATTTATTGATCCTAAACTTGTAATCTAATAATATCTTTGATTTAAGAATATTTAATGTATTATTAACTCTGTATATCTTTTATTTTCTTTTTTAATTATCATACTAAATTTACTTTATCAATACTTTAAAATATCTATTAATTAAAACCACCATAGTTATATATTTTTAGTATACAAAACAAGAAGCACACCATAATGGTATGTGCTTGTTTATAAGTTAGCCATTAACTCTACAAATGTTTATGTTCATAATTATTTTTCATTTACTTATATTAATTTAAACTATTGCAATGTAGTACAATATTTTAAATTAAAATAATAAATAGACATCCACTTTAGTACATAAAATAGTACACATACCATAATAATATGCTTAGTCTATTGATAAAGTTGAGTTTCTCCAAATAAACTCAATAGGGATCAAGTCATTTCAAGTGCAAGATTTTGACTTTATAAAGGTGAGACAAGGATCATGCCCCTAATGAAATTGGTGGAATAGATACTCCTTAGCCCTCATCTCTTATCCAAAGAGGTTTTAGTATTAGTTGAAGAGGTTTCATCCCATAGTTTTGCATCCCTATTTTGATGACATAGTCCTTATCTCTTAAACATCAACTCTAGCAATTTGAAGCTCCCTACAATGTAATAAGTATATTAATTTTAATTTAAGAAAATTTTGGATTAAATGTATGCATTAAACAAGTTGAAAGATAGATTGCAAAATTTCAAGTAGATATGCTAGTTTTCTTGAATTCTACATTTTTCATTTTTAATTAATGGAGGCTATTTAGTGCCTATACAACTTTATTTAAAAATAAATTTTTTTTAAAGATTTAATTTAAAATAAAATATTTTTAAAGATTTAATTAATAACTAAATATCAATTAAGACTATTAAATATTTTGATATATATTTAATGCATTTAAAGTTTTTATTATATGACATAATAAAATAATAATTAAATGGTGTTTATTTATGATCTCTTCAAATATTTTATTTACTCCATAATAATACAATAGGATCATCACTCAGACCAATTTTCACTTCCTTCTTTAAAACATTATTCAAATTGCTAAATTTTCATGGTTGATTATCTAATTATTGGGCATAAATCAATCCTAGTGAGCCTCCATCATCAATTGTAAAACCTATACTAGAAGGACCGAATGATCTCATTAAATAGGAACTATTTATTTCTAAAGAGATGAGATGGGTTGGACATAGTGCTAATATGCCCAAGGATGGTTGTGTCAACATGTAAATAGTTCCTGACAAGAATGACTATGTAAAGATCTAGAATGGTGTTCTGTTTGAGTGATGGAAGAAAGTCCTAGTGGTGACTACTAGAAGGAGGTGGGTGCTAAGATGGTAGAAAAGGGCATACATATGGAGGAAAAACAATGATCAATGATCTTGATGCAATGGTTGACTATATTGTCTCCTTCATGAAGAACACCTTGCGATAAGACTTCTTATCCTTTCAACCAACCATTGATTGGTCAAGAAGTGGGTTTCCTATAGATGGAAGCTCAAAGGAAGTGTTGTGAGTAGAGAAATTCCTATAGCCCTATTTCTATTTAAATTTATGATAGTAGAGGAAATAAGTTTTCTCCTCTTTAGCTTATGGATATAAGGGAAACATCATCTTCCCTTGGCCAATGCAAGTTAGGGTTTTATCCTATAGTTGACCTAGTCCTAAAACCTCTTGGAAGTAAGATACTAAGAGAGGTGGGCTAGGGGGGGCTGAATAAGGACCTATAATTTGTTTGACTCCTTGAAACAAAATAATAGATTAACTATATTCACTCCTAATCCATCTCATATCTTAGATCATATACCATGTAATCATAAACTATAAAACTGAAATAGATCTAACTATGCATTACATCCATCAACATGAAAAATAAATGTAAACACATAACAAAAATATTTGGTTACCTAGAAATTATCCAAGGTGAAGGTAAAACTGGGTTGGTGATGACAACCACAAATCTTCACTACTGCAACAATAAAGTGTGCCTATTAAGGCTACAATGTTTTATCACTTCTGATGATCTATCTTGTGAGGGGTCAACCTTATTAGGAGCTTTACAAGACTATTAAGTCTACTTTGATTAAAGAATTTAAACTTACAACTAAGTAAGCACTCTATTTGGAGATTTGACTAGGTCTGTTAAAACCACTCTCTTTAGAGATTTACCATGTTTCACATGTTAGAACTTCATAGTACTTGATCCTTTGATTTGAAATTTATGCTAGATTATGAGTCTCTTCTTTCCTTATCTGAATTGATCTCCTAATATGGTAAACTCTTTTATACCCTTCAGTGTTAGGTTTCTCTTTCAGATCTCTATCTTTGATAATCAAACTTAGCCTTCCTTCACTTTGTCCTTGATCTTGTTGCACATACATGATCATCCTTATTATTTAGGGCTTGAACCCTTCTTAAATAGACTAGAGAAGGTTCTAGATCATGATCAATGATCTATAGTTCTTCCTTTTACTACTTAGTCCTTCTAATTTTTTATTTTTTTACTCCACCTTCCTAGGGATTGATTTCATACTAACAAAATGTATAATTACCTCCATAGTTTCCTCTAAATCCAAAAATATCACATAAAAGTTGGCTGAACTGATTTATATAAGTTTTTGTGCCTTAACAATCTCATATGTCAAAATTGGTTTGCTCAACAATTAAATATCCCGACCCTCAGTCATAACTAATATTCATGCTATTCCTTGGTTTCTATATGTGTGTTAGTACCTAACTCACTTTCCATATACTATCTCTGCTTTGCTCACCTTCCTTAACTTTACTTGGCATATATTGTAATAAAAATATAAACAAGTCCATGAAACTCAACCTTCTTTAGGTGGCTCAGTCATAGAGAAGATCGATCAACTCTACTTAGAAAATGACTAAGTGTTGGACACTAATAGGCAATAAGGCTTAGAGATGAAAAATATATCCCTTTGACATTAGTGGCAAAAACACTTTATCATGATTTAGAAATCCATTCATAATTACAAAATATGAAACTCCCTTGTTGGACTATGATTTAGTCTCAAAAAAAACTTCACTATGTGTTAGAGTAATTAGATATTTCCTAATTAACTCTAGTTTTCTTAAGCTAGACTTCAGACATCTCATAATTAATTCTTTTATTAATTACTATGATGCAACCTAGGTTAGACCTTTTTACGGTTTTGATCTCCTTTATAAAGATCATCTCTCTTTGTAATTATTAACACATTCAGTTTTGATAATATAAATCTATCCTTTTTCTCATCAAGACCGTCTCATCTATGGATCTAATAATTTCAGCCTCCATACTCTTTTTCTTCTCTCTTTTGTGATAGGTGTTTGCAAATAAGTGATTCCTGGGAGTTGTGGGGTTGATCTTTCATTACGTTCAACATGGTATCAGAGCTCCAAATCTTCATGTCCCTATTTTGTTTGTGAGAGATATGACATCAATTTTTTGATCTAAGATTTTATAATTTTTTATTGGATATGGGGTGGGGGGGGGGAGGGGGAGGGGGGGGTTGAGGGTGGGTCATTGATTTTGGAGGCACTTTGATAAAAAAGTAGACATCACCATTGAGCTTAGAGCATTGAAAAACCCAATTTCCATATAAATAACGAAAAACCCAATTTCCATATAAATAACATCTAGTTTGGATGCTATTGAAATCCCAAGCATTTTTTTTTGTATGTGTGGCTTTTTGCCCATCACATAAATCGAGATGACACATTTTTAGTTGTCTGCAAATCACACCCCACTTTGGTGATCAGCTTGGTGCAATTTTGTTGGTCCTTTCCTACTCCAAGTTCTATGTGCTACAATTTTTTAGATTTGAGGAATTTTTTTTTTTTTCAAAGTCTTTTAAACCCATGTTGGAGTGTTGACCTTGGTGGCTCCAACTCCATACTTCTTCCTATAGGTCTTCTCTGCTGCATCAACTTGTTTGGTTATTGTACTTGGAGATCTTTTAGTGCATGCATTATTTTGAATTGGAGGGAGAATCCATTGGTCGCGAAGTCAATGGCACTAGATGTCCCACAATCACTGACTACCTAGCTTTCTAATCTATGCACTTGTATGCATTATTTTGCTCCTATGGATGTTGCAGGATAGGCAAAAAGGATGTATGAGTCTTCTCCTCTCTCAACTTCCATGCCATTATTTAGGCGCTTTCTTGTCTAGCCTCACACTCCAAACTTCCCTCCTTGGAGTACATGTACATGCGAGTTCTTTCGCAATTTTACATGGTGTTACATCCCAAATTTTGCCCTAATTTTTTATTTTATCATAACTATTGGTTTAACAAATTATTTCTTTTCATGATCATGTAAAATGAGTTAGTTATTTATATACATTATACTAACTGTTGATGATATGGTCGGTAATGAATTATTTCTCTTCATGATCATGTGAAATGAGTTAGTTATTTATATACATTTTACTAATTGTTGATGAAATGGTCATTAATCTATAACTATTATTAGATGATTAGCAATTATTTGATTTAAAATAATAATTAATATGTTTTATTTTGAATTACTATGCAATTATTATTATTGTGAAAGTGTTTTTATGGGTGATCACAGGAAAAGATTGAGGAGAGGGGAAGCATTGCTAAATGGGATCATCAGAATCAAATGTTCATTTGGTTTAGTCATCAGGATAGGTAGGTATGACCTTAGACTTCCTTGGAAGGGATATGATAACTTGTCCATAGGTTACATAATGGAACCCACATGAGCTATTAAGGAAAAAAAAAAAACTAATTTAAAATATAATACACACCTCAAGAGATTTGTTTAATAATTTTTATCATATCATTATAATAAATACTTACATATGAACACGTAAATATAAAAATGAAATGGTGCCAATAAATTGAAGTAACATAATCTAATGATGTCACCTCATCAATATACTTATGTGAACACATATAATAATGTATTATAATAATAATAAAATGAAATTATAACTCTTCAAATCCACTTCTTTTTCTTTATTTCTTTTCCCTCTTCATTTTCTTCATTTTTTCAAATTGAATTAATGTTTGGGAATTCCAATCAACTTCTTGAAAAATGATAGAAGTTGAGGAGCCGCAACTACCTTTTAAGAGAAGTCGTGAATCAACCAAGACGACATATCTCTTCCATGTTCTACTAGATTTTGCATTCAAGTTGAGTGTATTCATTCCTAGCTGAAAATGTTCTTTCTATCTACACAAACTAGTACTACTTTGTTCTTCCCAGGTAAAAGTACAAAGTTGTGTCACCTCTCAGGTTGACTTATTAGAATGACTAAATTTATGTATTTCTATCTAAAAATCAATTTTATTTAAACATATGATCTAGGAAAATTCATTCTAGCTAAGTTATTTATGGTGTCACAATTTTCCAATTGGAAATGTCTATTAAATGAATGTTTTATACTAGTTTGTATCCAATTACTAAAGAAATAAAATTATTTTAGAAAATTGATGTTCCAAGAATTCTTACTATTTTTATGATATATTTTAAACAACATATAAACACCATTTTATATAGCTTAGAGTCAAGAATATTCTCATATAGATTTTATAGTGTTTTAATTAGATATAGTATATTATAATTAAAAAATTCTACAAGTACGCATTTTAACACTTAAGAAGATGTTAACTTTGAGAAAGGAAAAAATATTAAATCATATCAAAAAACTTTAAAATTTACATGATATTCTAGAGGAGAGGGTCCTCTTCAAGAATGTATAATTTTTCTTTTGGTTATAATAGTTTTGTTTTGAAAAATGTGGTGGGAGATGAAAATTATCAATTTCAGGTGAGTTGAAATTTGAATTGTTACAAGAGATAAAACATAGGTCTAAAGCTAATTTTTACTTTTGATTGTTCTACCTATATATGTTATCTATAACATAATCTAATATTGAAGGAAAATAGGATTATTTCCATGTATTTTTGTGGTGGGAACTAGACCCCTAATTTTTAGTGTTTTACAACATATAAAAATTTGTCTTTTAAAATTAGAAGAATATATCAATTCTTATTCGAAATAATTATTAAAAATTATAATCCTAAACTTTATCCATTTCTACACATTTCATTAGTTTACTTCATAACCAAATTCTAAAAGATACTACCAGTTTTATGTCATTGAAGATGAAAATTTATAGTTTTGTTAGCCTTTTCCTTTATAAAAGGGTAATACAACTTTTTAGTTTTGCCCGCCCTTATTCTGCCAATGTTTACAATCTACAAATTGAGTCTCAATCAAGTAGGCAAAAAAAATTTCCAAATAGGAATTCTGATTGAGGATGAGAGGAGCCACGTCCAGACAAAACCTCAAGCACAATCTAAAGTCATGAATACATGCATTCACATCTCATAATTCTTTCTTTTCTGAGTATAAGTATGACTACAGCTTGCTATACAATGTTAGGACTGAGATTGTTACAAAATACCTTGTTGTTGGTCTTTTGCATTTCATAGAATTTCATTGAATATCTTCTTAGTATTATCATTGTGATTGAAACATCAATTATGAAATTGAATGATAGTTATAGGAACTTTAAATTATTGTATGATCCATTATCAATAACCATGATATCATCCTTGAAGTAAAGATTAGAATGTTCTTAAATTCTTAGACACCTAGGATTCACTAACAATGAAGCCATGAAATGGTGAAGAGTTGGAGTTAACCTACAAGAACCAATAATGGAATCATATATGATCTAAGAAATCAAATTCTTAATAGCTCATGCTTGTCCCTATAATGGAATTTGTTGTCAAGTTGAGTGGTGGTGATCGGGTCCATGCACCCATTGAAAATCCTTGGCTAAGGTAGTTTATAGGAATATGTTCCATTCTATGATCACTTGATGTTCGTAGACATTAGTTATATAGGTATAACTGATTGGGCACTCAAACCACCCAAAAACTCAAATGGCTAGACCAAAGAGCATCTCGAGCATGATCTTGAGGTAGGGAGGGCCATTCTAATATATTAGGATGTGTGGGGATAAGTATGGTTTGAGGTTGGGAGGTTAAGCCTTTGTCAATGCTTCTCCTCTCACTAATGCCAAAGCTTGCACAACCAGATAAAGAATCCTTCATTAATACTAGATATCCTTTTTACTCTTTTACTTGATAATATTTTAGCATAAAGAATTAGATAGTCTTTTACTTCAATTAGAGTAGCTAATTACCACCTAAATTTGAATAAAAATATGTATATCTTCAGTTAAGCATGATTTAGATTAAGAAAGATAGTTGTTGCTTTATTTTTCAGCTAAACATGATTTTAGTTAGGAAAGGTTAAAATGTTTACAATGTATATATATCTCATTATATCAGCTGAACATGAAAATATAGTTGGATTAGTAATAGTCATTTTTACCGAATATTAATATAGTTATTTTTTATTAATGTTAGAAGAAGTCATTTTCATATGAAATGGAATTGGTTAGTTATAAAGTTAGAAGATATTAGATCTTTAGGCGTCTTTAAATTGGTTATGAAAACTCATTTGTTACATATGGTACTAGAGCACTGGGTTCAACACTAAACCTAGGGCACACTACCTTCTATGTAAACCTAAAATGGTAGACTGATTGTGCACCATGCAAGTATATAGAACACTTGCTAGTAAAGCATCATTTAGGAGCAAGTTGATTCAAATGGAATTTTGCTAGTAAAGCATCATTTAGGAGCAAGTTGATTCAAATGGAATTTTGCTAGTAAAGCATCATTTAGGAGCAAGTTGATTCAAAACTAGAATTCTTGATAGGGAAACTCTCTTTAACAATTCTAGAGATCATGGATAGTGCAAGATATGTAACAATCTAAGCCAAAACTAAGTGTTATAAAGAAACATAAAATATATTGATGTAAACATCCTCAATAGAAGAAATTTTTTAAAATAAGGTTACTCTAAGTGTAGCAGCAAAGTATTAAGTTAATTTAAAATTTTATTTCATGCGTTTCATGAATTCACAAGCTCTTTATTTTGTGGAAATTCTTGAACATGTATGAATTCAATAAATTAACACAATTTTGTAAAATTGATAGGTGAAACCAAAAAACAATTAAAATGAACAACAATGAGAATCTTCTAGATCAAGGCATAATTCGTGAAAACACTCAATCTTCTAATGACTTGTTACTTTAGATCTTGCAAGAAATGCAACTGAAGTTGGAAAACATGGAAAGAAGAATGAATGAAATGGAAACCCAAATGGGGTAGAATCATGAGGAAACTCAACCATCACCTCCTCCTAGAGTAGAGATAGAAGTTTTCGGGTGTAACAAGAAAACCTCCTCACCTAAACAATCAGAAAAATAAAAGAAACAAGAAATAGTGGCTGATCTATTAGTGGATATTAAGAAAATCAAGCCACCCAAGTTTTTGGATTTTGAGTCCAGGGAGGAAGCAAAAGCTTGGTTGACTGAAATGAAACAATTTCGAAATTAGAAACTTCTCTAAAACCTCAAAAGTGGTTTGGGGAATATATCATTTTACTAGAGAAGCTGCAACTTGGTGGGGAAACACCAAAGTTGAGCAGAACATTAAAACCATTGAAATCACTTGGAAAAAGTTTTTAACCATTTTTAGGAACTGCTAGTTGCCCCAAACCTTTTATGAATAGAAACTTCTAGACTCCAAAATTTGAAGCAAGGAGATATGTTAGTAGATAAGTACTGGGAGAAATTCACTTGACTATTTAAATATGTACCATTGTATCAGTAGGATACCAATTTGAAAGTGAGGAAATTCATTATGAGTTTGGATAGTAGAATAGGTGGAGCAGTTGATGTTCTCACTCCTCAAACCATGGAGGAAACTCTAGAGAAGGTTGTTTGGCAAGAGCACAAAATCAAGAAGGGTGACTCCATCTGAGACAATAAGATGAAAACAACCTAGAATTCAGAGGGTTTTGATTTTGGACCTCAGAAAAGACAATTTAAGGATATCGAGTACAACAAACTAGAGTCAAAGGGAAATGGGGTTAGGGATGTTAAAAGTAATTTCAATGCAAATAAGCATAATAAGGGTAATGAGAGGAAGGAACCACTTTTAGGATGCTTCACTTGTTGAGGAGATCATTATGCCATTAAGTGCCCCAATAAACCCAACACAAATCAGCCACAATGACCACGTCTTCCATAAAAACATGTTTTTCAGTAGAGGATTCATGCAACCCTAGATAATAGGCAAGTAGAACAACAATTAGGCCCTATTGAAACCTTGGGTAAGATCTATGGAAACCCTGTCTCTATTTTAATTGATATTGGAGCTTCTTAATGTTTTATATCAACTAGATTGTTAAGTAGGTTTCCAAAAAGATATATCTTTATAGAAAAACCATGGAAAGTCAAATATGAAAATTGGTCAAGGGCTAAGGTAGAGCAGTGCCTGTTTGAAGCTCAAGTTGACTTTCCAAAATTTTCAATGAAATTGAACTTATATGTAGCACCTCTTGGGTCTTACGACATTATCATAGACATCAGTTGGCTTAGTGAACATAAGGCCAAGGTAGATTGTATTGCCAAAATTATAAACTATGTGGATGATCAAGGTAGACCAACAAGCGTTACAGGGGTTAAATATGAAATTAATTCAAAATAGATATTTGCAATGAAAATTAAGAAATATGGAAGGAAGGGATATGAGATCTTTGTAGTTAGGGTTAAGGACATGAGAGAATATAAAAAAAGCACCTATGGAGATGACTATACCTATGAGAAAGGGGAAATTAGAGAGAAGTTAAAGGAATCTTTCGAGGAAAAATATCCATATCTAATGAATTATCAAGATGTGTTTCTTGAAGAACTCCCTAGGCCACCCCCTCCTGAGCCTTTGATTTCACCATAGATTTAATACCGAGAGTAGAACCTATATCTTAGGTACCATATAGTATGACTACCATAGAATTAGTGGAGCTACAGATCCAACTTTAGGACATGTTAGATAAGAAACTAATCCAGCCCAATGTCTTACCATGGGGAGCTCTAGTTTTGTTTGTTAGAAAGAAGGATGGAACCATGAGACTATGCATAGATTACAAAATGTTGAATAAAATTACAATAAAAAACTACTACCCACTTCCTAGAATAAATGATCTCTTTGATCAAATGAATGATGTGATAGTGTTTTCAAAAATTGATTTGAGGTTATGTTACCACCAGCTTTGTATAAAGGATGAAGATATACACAAAATTGCATTCAAAAATAGTTATGGACATTATAAATTTATAGTACCACCATTTGGGTTAACTTAATGAATAGCATATTTCAAGACTACTTGGATAAGTTTGTGTTGGTCTTTATACATGATATTCTAATCTATTCTAAGAACAAGGAAGGACATCAAAGGAATTTGGAAATAGTTTTGCAAAGATTAAGAGAACATAATTTCTATGGAAAGTGATCTAAGTGCACTTTTTATCAAAAGGAAATTCAATATTTAGGGCATATTATATCAGTTCATGGCATAGCCATAGATCCATCAAAAATAAAAGCAATTAAGGAATGACATATACCTAGAAACATGAAAAAGTTAGAAGCTTTATGGGATTAGCAAAATTTTATAGAAAATTTGTTAGAAATTTCTCAAGATAGCTTATCCGATCACATTGCTTCAAAGGAAAGGAAAGAAATTCATTTGGACAGAGAAATGTCAATCAGCCAAGTTAAGTATTTGAAAGAGAAAAACTAACTACAACACCCATATTAAAGGTACTTGATCTACAAATGCAATTCGTAGGTATAATAGATGCATTCAGAGAAGGATTAGGAGGTGTGTTAATGTAGGATGAACAAGTTATTGCTTATGAATCTAGGAAACTAAATAATTATGAACAAAATTATGCACCCCATGATCTTGAATCAGTAGCTATTGTGCATGCCTTATGAATTTGTAGACATTACTTAATCGAAAAATCTTTTGAACTTAGATCCGATCATCATGGTTTGAAATATATTTTCACCCAGCCAAATCTAAATGCTAGACAAATAAGGTGGCTAGAATTTTTAGTAGACTCAAGTTTGACATAAGTCATATTAAAGGAAAGTAAAACAAAGTTTTTAATGCCCTAAGTATGAGAAGGCACATCTCTACAATGGCTACTATAAACTTTAGATTAAAGGACCAGATTTTATAATACTTAGAACATGATGAGTTTTATTCAAAAATTAGCCTAGCTCTTATAAGGGACCCATAGGATTCTAAGTATTCTGAGTTTATCTTAGAGAAGGATAAATTACTAAGATATCATGACAGGATCTATGTACCTAACAACCCTGAACTCGGAAGACTAATTTTGGGAAAATTCCATTCAATCCCATATTCAGGACACCTAAGAGTAACAAAAATGCTATCTAATATAAAACCCCTATATTTCTAGAAAGGGATGAAAAGGGATATAATAGATTTTGTCACATGTTGTTTAGAATACTAGAGAGTAAAAATAGAACATCGATACCCAGTAGGTCTTTTGCACCCTAATGAGGTACTCAAATGGAAATGGTAGATAATTTCCATGGACTTTGTATAAGGATTACCTTTGACATGAAATCAACACAATACCATTTTGGTCATACTTGATAGATTGGCAAAGGTTGCCCATTTTATACCATGAAATTGAAAAGATGGATCACCAGAGATTGCTCATAAATTTATAAAAGAAATCTTTAGATTGCATGGAATTCCAAAGATGATTATTTTAGATAGTGATACTACGATAAATTCTAGATTTTGGCAGACATTATTTTCAGCATTGGACACTAAATTAAACATTAGTTCAATCTATCATCCTGAGACAGATGGTCAAATAGAAAGAATGAATCAAGTATTAGAAGATCTTCAGAGAGTATATTGTATGGACAGACAACACTAGTGGGAAACAAACTTACCCTTAGTAGAATTTGCATATACCAATTCCTATCAGTCCACCATTAAAATGGCTCCCTTTGAGGCCATGTATGGTTGTAAATTTAGAACTCCTATGAGTTGGAATTGGTTGGAAGACAAAATCACTGTTGGACCCAAAATGCTTAAGGAAATAGAAGAATAGATAATCTAGATTTGACAAAGATTGAAGGAAGCTAATGATAGATAGAAAAATTATGCATATGAAAGAAGAACATCTAGAGAATTCTGAATAGGAGAAAAGGTATTACTAAGAGTTAAACCTTAGAAGAGTACCATCAAGTTTGGTAAGAATGCCAAGTTAGCCCTGAGGTATGTGGGACCCTTTGAAATACTAGAAGTTGTGAACCTAGTAGCTTACATAATTGTTTTACCACTAGCCCTTGCAAGGATGCATAATGTCATCCATGTGTCATGTCTTAAAAAATACATTACCCACCATGATCATATGATCAATTGGAAATTATAGGTGCAAGAACTAGGGGTGGTAGAGGTAGGACCACTCAAAATACTCAAAGTGTGTAAGCTATGCTTACAAAATGGGAAGGTGACTCAATGCAAGGTCCAGTGGGACTAGTATGAAGAGAATAATGCCAATTGGGAAGATTACCATGAAATTTCCCAAAAATATCCTCATCTTTTCTCTAGAATTGGAAACTAAACATTTCTTTTCTTCCTGTATAAATTGATTACTTGTACTATTTAAATTTTTGTTGTTATGTTTATCGAGGACAATGAAAAATATAAGGGGGAGAGTATTTTACATCTCAAATTTTGCCCTAATTTTTAATTTGATCATAATTGTTGGTTTAACAAATTATTTCTTTTTATGATCATGTGAAATGAGTTAGTTATTTATATACATTATACTAACTATTGATGATATGGTTGGTAATAAATTATTTCTTTTCATGATCATGTGAAATGAGATGGTTATTTATATGTGTTGTACTAATTGTTGATGAATTGGTCAATAATTTATAACTGTTATTAGATGATTAATAGTTGTTTGATTTAAAATAGAAATTAATATGTTTTATTTTGAATTACTATGGAATTATTATTATGGCATAAGTGTTTTCATGGGTGATTGTAGGAGAAGATTGAAGAGAGGGGAAGCATTACTAAATGAGATCATCAAAATGGGATGTTCATTTGGTTCAGCCATCACGATAGGTAGGTATGACCTTAGACTTCCTTGTAAGAGATACAATGACTTGTCCATAGGTTACATTAGGACCTACATGAGCTATTAAGGAAACAATATAGGAAAAACCTAAAATAAACTAATTGAAAATCTAATAAATATGTCAAGAGATTTGTTTAATAATTTTTTATCATATCATTATAATAAATACTTACATATGCACACATAAATATAAAAATAAAATGAAACCAATAAATTAAAGTAATATAATCTAATGATGTCACCTCATCAATATACTTATGTGAACATATATAAGAATGTATAATAATAATAATAATAAAATTATAACTCTTCATCTCCTCTTTTTTTTTCTTTATTCTTTTTCCCTCCTCATTTTATTCATTTTTTGAAATTGAATTAATGTTTGAGAATTCGAATGAACTTCTTGAAAACTGATAGAAGCTAAGGAACCATGGCTAGCCTTTAAGAGAAGTCATGAATCAACCAAGATAACATCTCTCTTCCATAGTCTGCTACATTTTCCATTCAAGTCAATTGTATTTATTCCTAGCTGAAAAAATTCTTTCTGTCTATACAAACCAATACTATTTTGTTCTCCCCTTATCCCACCAACATTTATAATCTAAAAATCGAGCCTGAATCAAGTAGGCGAAACAAATAGCCAAACAAGAATTCTAGCTAAGGATGGGAGGAACCATGTCCAAAAAAACCTCAAGCATAATCTTAAGTCATGAATACATGCATTGGTATCTCTTAATTATTTCTTTTCTGAGCATAAGACTGATTGCAACCATCTATACAATGTTAGGATTGAGATTTTTACACAATACCTTATTTTTGGTGTTTTTCATTTCATAGAATTTCATTAAAGATCTTAGTATTATTATTGTGATTGAAACATTAATTATGAAATTGAATGGTAGCTATAAGAAATTTAAATGATTGCATGAACCATTATCAATAACCATGCTATCATCCCTGAAGTAAAGATTAGAATAATTTTAAATTCTCAAACAACTAGGATTCACTGGCAATGAAGCCATGAAATGGTGAAAGTGTATATAAAATTGAATGATCATAGCCTCTCAAGCACCTAGGTTTCACTGTTAAGGAAGCCATGAAATGGTGAAGAGGTGGAGTTAACATACAAGAACCAAGAATGGAATCAGATATGGATATCTAAGAAATGAACTTAATAGCTCATGCTTGTTCCTATAATGGAATTTATTGTCAAGTCAAGTGGTGTTGATTGGGTCCATGCACCCATCAAAAATCTTTGGCCAAGGTAGTTTATATGCATATGTGTCATTCTATGATCACTTGATGTTTGTAGATGTCAGTTATATAGGTATAACTGATTGGGCACTCAAACCACCTAGGAACTAGGTGGTTGGACTAAAGAACATCCCAAGCTTGATCTCTAGGTAGGGAGGGCCATTCTAATATATTATGATGTGTGGGGATAAGTATGGTCTAAGGTTGGGAGGTTAAGCCTATGCCAATGCTTCTCCTCTCACCAATGCCAGAGCTTGGACAACTAGATAAAGGATCCTCTATTTATACTATATATTTTTGACTCTTTTACTTTTTAATATTTCAGAATAAATAATTAGATAGTCTTTTACTTCAATTAGAGTAGTTAATTTCCACCTAAATTTGGATAAGAATATGTATACCTTCAATTAAGCATGATTTTAATTAAGAAAGATAGTTGTTGCTTTATTTTTCAGCTAAACATGATTTAAATTAGGAAAGGTTAAATTATTTACAATGTATATATTTCTCGTTATATCAGCTGAACATGAAAATACAGTTGGATTAGTAGTAGTCATTTTAGTGACTACTAATATAGTTATTTTTTGTTAAAGTTAAAAGAAGTCATTGTCATGTGAAATGGAATCAGTTAGTTATAAAGTTAGAAGATATTAGATCTTTAGGTTTCTTTAAATTGGTTATGAAAATATATTTTTATAAATGGTATCAGAGTGCTAGGTTCAACATTGAAACTTGGGCACACTACCTTCTATGTAAACCTAAAATTCTAGACTGATTGCATAGGATGAAAGTATGTAAAACACCCTACAAGAAGGCTCAACATCCCATTTTTTCTTATTTAATTAAAAACATGCTTAAATACAACTTCACTTGCTACTTCATGCCCCAAAACAATAGAAATTTGAAAAATTTGAACCAGGCATTACAACAGATGAAGAAAGAAAGAATCAAATGGACTCTTGCTAGTAAAGCAACATTTAGGAACAAGTTGATTCAAAACTAGAATGCTTGGCATGGAAACTCTCTTTTATAGTTCTAGAGATCATAGATGGTGTAGGATATGTACCAATCTGAGCCAAAACTAAGTCTTGTAAAGAGAGATTAAATATTTTGATGTAAACATCCTCAATAGAGTATTTTTTTAAAATAAGGTTGCTCTAAGTGTAGCAACAAAGTATTAAGTTAATTAAAAAATTTATTTCATGCATTTTATGCAATCACGAGCTCTTTGTTTTGTGGAAATTCTTGAACATGTATGAATTCAATAAATTAATACAAATTTTTAAAATTAATAGGTGAAACCAATAAACAAATAAAATGAACAACAATGATAATGTTGTAGATCAAGGCATAATTCGTGAAAACACTTAATCTTCTAATGAATTGTTCATTTAGATCTTGCAAGAAATGCAATTGAAGTTAGAAAACATGGAAAGAAGAATGAATGAAATGAGAACCCAAATGGGGCAAAATCATGAGGAAACTCAATCATCACCTCATCCTAGAGTAGAGACAAAAGTCTCTAGGCATAACAAGAAAACCTCCTCACTAAACTAATCAGAAAATCAAAAGAAACAAAAAATAGTGATTGATCTGTCAGCAGATATTAAGAAAATCAAACGATCCAAGTTTTCCAATTCTAAGTCTAGGGAGGAAGTAGAAGCTTGGTTAATTGAAATGGAACAATATTTTGAAATTAGAAACCTATGTAAAACCTCAAAAGTGGTTTGTGGAATATATCATTTTACTGGAGAAGCTATAACCTAGTGGGGAAACACCAAAGTTGAGCAGAACATTAAAACCACTGAGATCACTTGGAAAAAGCTTGTAACCATTTTTAGGAATCGTTGGTTGCCTCAAACCTTTTATGATTAGAAACTTCTAGACTTCCAAAACTTGAAGCAAACTGACATGTCAGTGCATAAGTACTAGGAGAAATTCACTCGATTGTTAAAATATGTACCACCATATTAACAAGATACCAATCTAAAAGAGAGGAAATTTATTATGAGTTTGAACAAAAGAATAGGTGGAGCAATTGATTTTTGCACTCCTGGAACCATGGAGGAAGAACATCAAAGGCATTTGGAAATAGTTTTACAAAGATTAAGAGAACATAAATTGTATGGAAAATTATCTAAGTGCACTTTTTATCAAAAGAAAATTTAGTATTTAGGGCACATTATATCAGCTCAAGGCATAGCCATAGGTCTAGAAAAAATAAAAGCAATTAAGGAATGGCCTATACCTAGAAACATGACATAAGTTAGAAGCTTTATGGGATTAGCAAGATTTTATAGAAAATTTGTACG
Organism: Cupressus sempervirens; assembly: GCA_028749045.1. Taxonomy (NCBI): domain Eukaryota; kingdom Viridiplantae; phylum Streptophyta; class Pinopsida; order Cupressales; family Cupressaceae; genus Cupressus; species Cupressus sempervirens. The sequence goes on along the minus strand of CM053785.1, from coordinate 772,371,071 downwards.
AAAATTCTCAAGCATAGCTTATCCGATCACATCACTTTAGAGGAAAGGAAAGAAATTCATTTGGATAGAGAAATATCAATCAACCTTTGAGTATTTGAAAGAAAAACTAACTACAACACTCTTATTAAAGGTACCTGATCCAAAAAAGTAGTTTGTAGCTATAACAGATGTATCTGGAGAAGGATTAGGAGGTGTGTTAATGTAGGATGAATAGGTTATTGCTTATGAAACTAGGAAATTGAATAATTATGAACACAATTATGCATCCCATGATCTTGAATTAGCAGCTATTTTTCATGCCTTGCAAATGTGGAGACATTACTTAATTAGAGAAGTGTCATCTAAGGACACTCATGAAGATTATTATATTCTTGGGATTCATTATATCATGTGCCTTATTTTACATGCAGTACTCATGATTAAAGTGCAATGGGGGGGTTGACATTTTGCCTATGTTTTCCATCTTCCTTTGTCTAATGAGCTTCCTTTCTAAGACATTAGCTTCATGATGTGTTTGAGATTGATCACCTTAGTAAACACATATGTATTCCTTTGTGCATCTTGATCGTGGTTCCTTGACATGAAACTTATTTGACCCATGTTTTTAGTTGCCCAAGTCACCTCACCCTTGTCTACATTAGTGGGGTTCTTTATATGATTTCTCATGCTTCCTTGGTTTGAAGAAGTGAGCTATGTATTCAATTTTTGTTCCTATGTACTAGGCAGATATAGTGGATGGGTACCTGTGCATTTCAATGAGATGGATCATTTACCATATAGACACTCTTCTTTTCATTCCTACTTTGGTTGCAGCCTTCCATATTCGATTGATCAAATCTTAGGGCTTTGGTATTTCATGCCATTTGTATGTTCGAGTTTAGTTATTTTCCTTTGTACAAACCTCCTGATTTGATGCAAATTATTTTCTTCTATACATGGCCAAGTTTTATTTCAGTGGAGGTTTTGTAGATCAATAGTTAGTTTTGACAGAACTTTGTAGTTTCTTCATGCTTCACTAATTTTCTTCATGATCATCTTTTGTTCCTATCTTCTAAGAAATTCCTTAGTTTGGAGGCTTCTTTAGTCCTTCACTAGTTTATTTCAACATGTTTTCCATCTCTTTTTGGAGTAGGGTTTTTTCCATGTGATTTTCTCTATTTCTCCTCTTTTTAGAGATTTGGTTGTGATGCAAGAGCATCTAGTGGTGTAATGGCAATCCTATATCACCAAAAAATATGCTTAGAGATAGTTTTTGTTTAATGTGTTTTTATTTTTGGATACCAATTTGGGTCAAATAAAAGTTCCAACTCTCACAGTTCCACTATTAGTTTTCTAGGTTAGAGTTTTTAAGCACCTTGGGATATGTGTAAATATAGAAAAAAGATTTATTTTATAATAGAGCCAAAGTTATGATGAGTTAGAGGGTGTAATTTGAAGGGATGATTATACTTGTAATTTAAAGCCCTCTAGAAAAAGAATTAGGTCAAAAGACTTTATGGTTAGAAAGTTATTGCAGTTTTTAGTTTCCTAAAGACCTCCTAAGAGCACTTCAAAGTTAGATTTGGGCACTAAATGACCTCATACAGGGAAAAAAAATGGTGGACAAGATAAGTTCTTCCATAAGGCTATAGAGTGCTTTGAGAGCTTTCTAGAAATGTAAACAGTTCGTCAATCAGAATCTTAGTTCAAAAGTTTATGCCTCCCAAAAGTTAGACTACCATTTCTGGATTCTTCTAATTTACACTGACTTCTAACATGACTTTTGGAACCTTCTATTTTGGTGGTAGATGTGAACTAGCATATTCTAGAATGTATTCCTAACCCTAAATGAATTAGAGTCTATTTAAGAACATTTCTGTCATTGTAAAGGCAGTTCATAGTGGAGTTAGAGAGAAGGTACTGTGTGGAGGATTTCTTTCTCCAAAATCATACTGTTGTAAGCCCATAGAGAGTTTTTCATTGATAATAATATTTCCCTTTTTCTGTGTTTTCATTTTGGTCTTTGGTTGTGTCTCCATCAAGTGGTATTAGAGCAGGTTTTCCTGAATGTGTAGACAGAGCGCTGATTGTGAGGCAGTTTGCACTAGGACTGTGTGGTTGTGGGTTTGAGACAAGAAGATGCCTCCATGAAGGGAATGTCATAGAAGGGCTAGAGTTATTACTCTTGAGGTTAGATCCCTCCAAAGAAAAGTTCGAGCATTGTAGGAGGAGATCCACAGAGGATTGAATGTTTCCACAAGAAATGAAAGCGAGGAAGAAAATGAAGATGAAGAAAATATTGGACAAGAAGGGGAAGGTGAAGAGAAAGTACTAAATTAGGCACAGGAGAGGCTTTTTAGGGACATTTCTAAGCTTGGAAAAATATCTAAAATTGATGTGGGTATGTTTTTGAGAACCCTAAACCCAGATGAGTTGATTGATTGGATCAATGAACTAGAGGAGTATTTTGAGCATGAGGATATCAGAGACCTAGAGAGGATTAATTTTGCAAAGGCCAAAATGAAAGGCCATGCCAAAATTTGGTGGCAAGAAATTTAGCTAGAAAGGAATAGAAGAGGAAAGGAGAAAATCACAAGGTGGGATCACATGGTGGATAAACTAAAGAAGTGATTCATTCTTGTTGATTACAAGCTTAATTTTTTCAAGAAAATGCAAGGGTTAAGGCAAACAAGAAAATCTGTCTAGGAATATAAAGAGGAATTTTACCGATTTCTTATTAGGATAGTGCATGTAGAAGCTATTAAGGAGAAGGTTTCTCATTACCTCAATTGGTTATGACCTAGCATTCAGGAGGAGTTAAGTCTAGTTAGAATGACTAGCATTGAAGAGGCATACCAATTTTCCCTACAAGTTGAAGAGAAGTTAAACAAAAGGTTTGACAGAAGGAAAAGAGGGCATGATCAAGGTGGAAGGGGTGATGGTAGGTCATTTGGAGGCCAAAATGAGAACCAAAAGAAAAATAAAGGTGTGGGTACTGGCAAGAACCAGAGGAATGAGGGTTTCAACTACTCCCATGATAAATAATTTAGAGATTAGAGAGGAAGAAGTAGAGGATGTGGACAAGGTTCAAAAAGAGGATGCTTCCATGGTACCTATTTTCATTGCAATGAAGAAGGTCATCATGAATTTGAATGCCCTCAACAACAAGGAAGGAAAAATAGGAGAGCTAATGGTCAAGTATGGGTTGCTCATGTGGATGAGGATGCATAGTCATCACATTCTAAGGATGTAGAAAGAGGAGAGGTTCTTGTAAATGAAAGGGTCTTACTAAGTAGTGAGATTGAACCTGGGAAAAGGAGAATTTTGTTTCATACCAAGTGCAAGTGTGAGGATAAGTGTTGTGATGTGATTGTTGATGGTGGTAACACTGACAACTTGGTTTCAGAGGAGATGGTCTCTAAGATAAAGCTCAAGAGGGAGAAACACCCCCAACCCTATTGGATTTCTTGGGTGAAGGATGATCATAAGGTCCTGGTTAGCGAACAATGTTTGGTGAAGTTCAAGATTGGGAGTTACCGTGATGAAGTTCTCTGTGACATTATTCCAATGGATGTTTGCCATTTATTGTAGGGAAGACTACAGAAATTTGATAGATATTTTGTACATGATGGTCATGCAAATACATACTTTCTAACAAAGGATGGAGTTCACCACAAACTGAAGCCCTTGATAAAGGAAGGTGAAAAGGTATGCAATAGTGCTAGGATATGTCTTGTTGATGGAAATTTTTTTTTGGATGGTATGAAACATCACCGTATGTGCTATGCTTTGATTCCTAGAGGAGATAAGGAAGGTAGTAGTGAAATTCCACCTAAAGTTTAAGGCCTATTAAGTGAGTATGGAGATGTCACCTCTAATAATGTTCTAAAAGAGTTGCCACTAGTAAGGTAGATTAGTCATCAGATAAATTTAATCCTTGGAGCTAGTTATCCTAACAAGGCTACTCATAGGATGACTCCTACTAAAACTGAGGAGCTCAATAGACAAGTTCAAGAGCTATTGAGGAAGGGTTTGATTCGAGAGAGCCTGAGTCCATGTGCAATACCTGAAGTACTAGTACCAAAGAAGGATGGAGAGTGGAGAATGTGAAAAAAATCTTGAGCTATAAATAAAATAACCACCAAGTATCAGTTTCCTTTGCCAAGAATGGATGATTTTATGGACTGCTTGAGTGGAGCTCAGTACTTCACAAAGATAGATCTCAAGAGTGGCTATCACCAGATATGGATACCAGAGAGAGATGAGTGGAAGAATACATTCAAGACCAAGGAGGGTCTATATGACTAGTTAGTCATGTCCTTTGGACTAAACAACGTGCCAAGCACCTTCATGTGGCTTATGAATGAGGTACTAAAGAAATTCTTGGGAAAATTTGTTATTGTCTATTTAGATGATATTTTAATTTTTAGTAAGACTTTGGATGAACATTTATTGCACATTCATAGTGTTCTTGAAAGGTTGAGGGAAGAGGAAATGTTGATTAATTTGAAGAAATGTAGCTTTATAAAAAAAGAGTTAGTCTACTTGGGGTTTGTTGTATCATCTGAAGGTCTCAAAATGGATCCAGAGAAGGTAAAGACCATCTTGGAATGGCCTACTCCAAGGTATACTACTAAGGTGAGATCATTTCATGGTTTGGTTAGTTTTTTACAGGAAGTTCATTAAGAATTTCAATGGCATATGTACACCCCTAATTGAAACCATAAGGGGGGATAGGAAAGAGTTCAAGTGGACTACAACAATAGCAAGGAGTTTTGAATTGTTGAAGAAGAAGGTGATAGAACAACCTATGTTAGCACTTCCTGATTTCAATAAAGTGTTCCAAGTAGATTGTGATGCTAGTGGCAGTGCTATTGGGGCTATATTGAGCCAAGAAAGTAAGCCTATTGCATATTTTAGTGAAAAATTGAATGATGCAAAGAAGAAGTATTTTGTTTATGAACAGGAGTTCTATGCAATCATTTAGGCCTTAAAGAAATGGAGGCATTATTTATTGCCAAAAGAATTTATCTTGTATACTAATCACTAGGCATTGCAGTACCTAAATAGCCAAGGTAAATTGAACCAAAGACATATGAAGTGGGTAGAGTTCATGCAGAGCTATACATTTGTGTTGAAACATAGAAGTGGAAGGTCCAATAGGGTTGCATATGCATTGAGTAGGAGATAGTTATTGCTTATAGTAATGTAGGTTGTAGTGGTTTCAATTTGATGAACTCAAGAATCTATACTCGAAGGATCCTAATTTTTTTGAAGCATGGAAGGCTTGTAAAGAACCTATTACCGTAGATAGAACCAGGTGGTTAAGGGAAATCAATTTTGTATTCCAAGGAGTTCCATGAGGGAAAACTTGATCAAAGAGAAACACAATGGGGGAATAACATGACACTTTGGTTGAAATAAGACCATTGCCATTCTTAGAGAACATTATTTTTGGCCTCAAATGTCACTAGATGTGAAGAAATTTGTGTAAAGTTGTCAAGTATGTCAAGCAGCCAAAGAATTTAGTTACAATGCTAGACTTTATCAACCATTGCCTATTTCATCAAAGCCTTGGGAGGACATAAGTATGGATTTTGTTCTTGGATTGCTAAGGACACAAAGGGGTAATGACTCAGTATTTGTGGTGGTTGATAGGTTCTCTAAGATGGCACATTTCATCCCATGCCACAGGACTCATGATGCTGTACATATTGCAAATTTTGTTTTAGAGAGGTGGTGAGACTACATGGTCTGCCAAAGAGTATTGTTTCTAATAGAGATACTAAATTTGTGGGGTATTTCTGGAGGACTTTATGGAAGAAGTTGAGGAAAGAATTGAGATTTAGTTCTACACATCATCCATAGTTTGATGGATAGACTGAAGTGGTAAATAGAAGTCTAGGCAATTTGCTAAGGTGTTTAGTGGGAGATAGGCCCAAGGGGTGGGATTTGATTCTACCACAAAGAGAATTTTCTTACTGTAATTTTGTAAATAGGAGTATAGGTAGATCACCATTCCAAATTTTGTATGGAAGTAGCCCAAGGACTACACTAGAATTAAGGAAAATGGAGCAAGGGGAGAGGATAAGTGCCGAGGCAGAATAATTTGCTGAACATATCTAGAGCCTACATAAGGAGGTCCATGCACACATCACCAAGATGAATTAACAATATAAAGCAAGGGTAGATCAAAGGAGGAGACATAAGGAGTTCCAAGTAGGGGATCTAGTTATGGTTTCTAGTGGGTACTTACAGCAAGCTGAAGATGAAGAAATTTGGCCCATATAAAATTTTGAAGAAGCATGAATCGACAAATGCATATGAGCTAGAGTTACTAGATGGGATTCACATTTCTTCCATCTTCAACATTGTAGACTTAATAGAATATCATGATGATGGTGCAGATGAGGGGTTAATGCTGGAGCCATGTCCAAATCCAACTTCTAAGAAAGAGGAGATAAAAGAGATTATGGATAGTCATGTGGCCAGGAGTACCAGAAATAGGTAGCATGAAGAGTACTTGGTGAAGTGGAAATGACAACCAATAGAGGACTCAACTTGGATATTGTTAGTGGAGGTTGCCCATTAGGTTTTCCTCTACCATAAAGTGACAATCTACCTTGGGTGTTTGATGGAGGAGCATCCAATAATGTAAGGGAAATCTTGTATCACCTAAAAATATGCTTAGAGATAGTTTATGTTAAATGTGTTTTTATACATAGATACCCATTTGGGTCAAATAAAGGTTTCAACTCTCATAGTTCCACTATTAGTTTTCTTAGTTAGAGTTTTAAAGCACCTTGGGATATGTGTAAATGTAGAAAAAGGGTTATTTTGTAATAGAGCTAAAATTATGATGAGTTAAAGGGTGTAATTTGGAGGGATGATTATAATTTTAATTTAAAGTGCTCTAGAAAAACAATCAGGTCAAAAGACTATGGTTAGAAAGTTATTGCAGTTTTAAGTTTTTTGAAGACCTCTTAAGAGTGCTTTAAAGTTAGATTTGGGCCACTAAATGGCCTCATATAGGGCCAAAAAATGGGGGGTGAGCTAAGATCATCCATAGGGTTGTAGAGCACTTCGAGATCTTTCCAAAAATGTAAACAGTTCATCAATACGAGTCTCAATTCAAAAGTTATGCCTGCTAGAAGTTGGACTACCATTTCTAGATTCTTCTAATTTTACACTGACTTCTAACATGACTTCTGGAACCTTTTGTTTTGGTAGTGGATGCCAACTAGCATATTATAGAATTTATTCCTAATCCTAAATGAATTGGGGTCTATTTAAGAACATTTCTAGCATTGTAAAGACAGTTCTTAGTAGAGTTAGAGAGAAGGTACTGTGTGGAGAATTTCATTCTCCAGAATCATACTATTGTAAGCCCATAGGACATTTTTCATTGATAATAATATTTCCCTTTTCCTATGTGTTCATTCTAGTCTTTGGTTGTGTCTCCATTAGGTTGTGCTTGGGTACCTCATTAGGCTTTATTTGTCGAGACCTAATTCTACTTTCTGTAGTAGTTTCTAGGTTTCTAGCTACTCCTTATTTTTATCTTAAGGGAGGGTGTTAGAGTAATTTGATATTTCCTAGTTAACTCTAGTTTTCTTAAGCTAAACTTTAGACACCTCATAACTAATTATTTTATTAATTATTATGATGCAACCTAGGTTAGATCTTTGTAGGGTTTCAATCTCCTTTATAAGGTTGATCTCACTTTGTAATTATTAACACATTCAATTTTGATATTAGCAATCTATCTTTTTGCTCATCAAGAATGTCTCATCTATGGATTTGGTAATTTTAGCTTCCGTTGTCTTTTTTTTGTCTCTTCTATGATAGGTGTTTGCATGTAGGTGATTCTTGGGAACCATGGGGTTGATCTTTCATCAACTTCAACAATATATACACATTTCTCCAAAATTAATATTTATACATGTGATCTTTGAATATCTAATATTCCCTTTTCAAATCTCATAGGCTTCTCTTCTAGTAGTTGTGTCATTGTTATTAGTGCCCCTTATTTTTGACACTTATGGCATGGGATTTGTAGGGGTCAATTGGTACTTATCCAAAAAAAAATTGTGATTCTATTAAATCACCTCTAATCCATGATTCCAACTAGATCTTATACATTCCATAACCTAAATCTAGATTTCTAGCTATGCTACTAGAGCTACCAAACTATCATCAATGAGATATCGATTTCTCTTGACTAAGTCTATTGTAGCTGACAATGTATTCCTCATAACCTCCAAATGGGGTAGCAACATGGTTTGTTCATAGAAATCAATTTTGTTTGAACATTGCCATCTCTAGCCATCAACTCAACTAACCTACCTTGAGAAAAAGTAAATTTATTAAATAGATGAGAGCTTGAACTTGCATCATTTCTCAAAGAATGTGCACTTTCCTTTACATCTTCTTGCAACTAATCAATGGACCGTTTATTGTCTATGGTGAAGAACTCAACATCACAAAGATTTATATACAAGGAATGAATATTTTACAAAATACATTCTCACATATTTACAAGGTTTGAAAGCTCAATATGTTTTATTACAATTTCTATTGAGACTTTCTCCAAAATTATGTGCTCAAAATTTTTCTTAGACCATATCATCAATTTCTCATTGGTCTTTATATCCACATTATTAGCCTTTTCAACAATATGAACTAATTGTTCCAAAATTATTGTCTTCTCATTACATTTTGGATCTTAAATGCATCTACAAAAATGTCTTTTATATCATGTAGTAGCTATTTTTGCTTAACTTGCCTTGTGAGTTGTTCTTGCTTGGTCTTTCTGCTCAACAATGCTTATAATATTTGTCTTTGTTTAAGTGTCATTATGTTAGGGTCATACTTAGGCAATGTAATGGCATTATCTAAGTTCATTGGAGTCTCAAGTGATTCAATATTATTCTCAACTAATTGTGACCTTGGGGTGTTGACACTTGACAATGTAATTTGCAATTGTTTCCCTTTAGCACTTGGTCTAGGTGTTTGTTTTCCTATAGGGATGTTCTCCTACTAAGTAGGTGTATCCTTTTAAATAGGTGTAACATTTGATGCATTGGTATGAATAGGAACAACACTCAAGAAAATTGTACGTGGGATTGGATATCCTCTCTCTCCTTTGGCTTCTCAGCCTCCTTAGGTTTAGGTTGACTATCCTCCTTTGTTTCCTATTATGAGGTCCTAAGGCATCTTGAGAAGATTCATCTACTTCACCTTTCTTATGTCTTTCATCATTTTAACTAACAACATTAGCCACATGATGGGGACATTTTATCACTATTAAAGATTTTCCCTACTCCTTGACACTTACATCTTGTTGTCACTTATTTTCAATTGTGACTGATGTAATTTGAAAATTATTAGTTGAGGTGTACGTAGTTGGTTCACTACCAATCCTAGGGTAATCTTGGATTTGTATTAATACTAGATTGGTGAATGGAAGAAGAGTGCCCAAGGTTTGAAGTGCAAAAATTTTCAGTTCATCCTCAACTAGAACATTTAGATTCCCCTATTTCTCTTCTAGGATATCTTCAATAGTGACAACATCTTGTTGTTCACTCTCTTCTTCCTTTGTACTAATTATCTCTACCAAATTATCTGGTGCATCATAATCTTCCCAATTATCTAACTCAATTGTATCTTTTCCTTCTTCTTTCTCTTCTACTACTAATGGAAGTAACAACCCAAATGCTTTCTTCCACAAAAAAAGACTTTCCTATAAAACCTCATTTGCTTTATTCCTCAAATTTTTGTAAGCTCTTCATGTCTTTAGTACAATTTTTAAAGAAAAATCTCTTAGGGAAATAGACATATGTGTCTTCCCTAAATTAGGCATTGTCTAGGCTAATGCAATCTCTCTTATTTTACTTTCTGTGGATAATGCCCACTTCCATTTAGCATCTAATTTAGTGTATAAATCTTGTGGAATGCCTTTTCCTAGTTCTATAGGCATACATTTAAAATTTTTCATCATATTTATCAGAACCTTTTCAATTTTCTTCTGATCTTCCTTATTCAAAGAATCAAACTTAATATGTTCAAAGCCTACTAGCCAAACTAAATTCATATGCTCTCACATACTTGGTCAATGTCCATGAGAGTTTTTGGGCATTCATTTTGCATGAGGTCAATGGCAGGAATCCATAGTGTAATTCCTCTCTTGAAAAGAAAATCTTTTTAAGGAATTACTCCAAGGTTCAGTGTTTGTCTTGCGACGTACCAAAATCCGCTGAGTAGAAGATAAATGTGAATGTTCATGAGGAGGCCTTTGCTGGTTCTAAAAAAACTCTTTTTTCTTGGAATCGAAGTAAAATCTATTTGGTGTCTCAAAATATCACACCAAAAGAACAATATTTTTGTATTTTCCATTTTTTCAATGAATGCAATTCTAATAATGCAACTACTATGAGGTCCTATTCTAACAGGGGGTTAGCAAAGCAAATAACGAAACTAAAAGCGAATAACATGAAATCAAATAACTTGAAATTGAAATTCCTAAATGGACATAAGCTACAGAACACAACACATTGCGAGTTAAACCTTTGAAGAAATCGATAGGAAACCAATGAAAACATGACCAGGGCTTCCTAGAATCTATTGATGTAATTATCAGTGAGAATCTTTAACAAATTGAATGATGTTTCACTCTTCATCAAATCGCAAGGTCATAATAAGTGTGCTCATGCAAGACAAAAAGCTATGTAGACACAATCAGATGATCTCTTCTCAAGCTCATTACGTCAACAGAATTCATATATCTATAGCAAACACCAGAACTAAAAGATCACACAACTAGAAACAACCCAATAAACCTTTGGCTTAATCACAATCTTATGAATAAAATCCACAAAACAATGACACATTCAGGCAAGAATAACTACACTTCAAATGCTAGCACCAAAAGCATAACTTTATTGCATAATAACGACAACCCTTGTTACATTTTACAATGGGGTATTTATAAGAAATTGTCTCCTCAATTTTTGTTGAGAGTGAGAGATATCTTGATGCAATAAAATGCTTTTAAACATTAAAACAAACTAAGTATATACAAACTAACAATCTAACTGGTGCTTAGAGGGACTCCATCCATATTTTATTCATTAATTGGATGCATGAGCCCTTTACATGTCAAAAACAATGAAAGCATGAGAGAAAAAATAGGAGGAAGCCATCAGTAGAAGTAGAAGTACATAGAGACACCAAAAATAGAAGTTGGCCCTTCACTTGATGCGTGTCAGAGTTAACTTGCCATCAAAATGTGTTTCCAATGCATGGAAAGTGCTATTTTTGGCACTAGCAGTTAGCTATCGGCACACCTTTGAATTGTGGACCTATGGAGCTACAGAACTATAGATTTACGAAGCTATAGAGTTGCGGACCTATGGAGCTATGGACCTGCGGAGCTGCGGACCTCGACTGGGTCAAAATCTCAAAATTTTACTTAGTGTCAAAATTGAAATTCTGGCATCTAATTTTTGCTCATCTTTATCCTAAAGATATGTTTGGATGTTCGCCCTTGAATTTCTCTATAATCTCAATAATCTTAGCAGCATTGGGAAGATCCAAAGCCTCATACTTATCTTTAACCTTCTAGCTATAGTTGTCCACCTCAATTCAAGTTTCTGCCAAATCTTTGAGTTTGGTGTCTAACTCTAACAATGCTTCTTCTATCCAGAAGGCTTGTCTGATGTCTTCATCATTGGATGCTTCCTCTAAAGTCTTTATGAAATTCTCCACAACTACCTCAACTAGTACAAGCTTCTCTTGTTCTTCATCTTCAAAAATATCCAAGCATGCATCACTGTACAACTTTTTTTGCTTCCAAAATTCACTCTCAGGTTTGGTCCTTGAGCCTATGTATCTCATCATGCAATGTTTCCATCACTTTATTTCCCTCTGCAATATTTTCTATCCAATTATCTATCATGTCTAACTCTTCTCTGATATATACATCAATTAGAATGCAGTACCATTGTCCTTTTATGGCATGCAGAGTTTGTAAATCCTTGCTCCAGACCTGTACCTCATCCATAATACTGAAGTCCTACCTCAAAATTGCCATGATCTTATCAATATCCTCTTGTGTAGCATGTAATAACTTTAGACTTCCTGTAATTATGGTGACACCCCTATCCTCAAGGTTTTCTCCCCAATCCTGATAAGCTCTCAAAAATGAACTGAGTCGTACACCTTCCCCTTCTTTAAGAATGGTAGTCAAAGTCTCCTCAGGGTGTTTAGAATCAAGAGGACCAATAAATTTAGCTAAATATCCTTTCAAGATCTCAACTTGCCTTCGAAGTGTTCTGATTTCAATCTCATCTTGTTCCATATGGTTAAGAACCTCCTTGACTCCCATAGTCATCATCTATCAAGAAGTATCCTGTATAGGCTTTCCTAACATGATATCTTTCACTTCATAGTCTTGAAGGTTGAAAACTTCTTCATTTGTACCTTTTAGAGGGTGAGCCACCTGTACAAATAAGTCCTGGTTCTAAGTAGTAGTAATGAATGCAAATGGTGTTGATCATGTAATGGAGAGTTAGGCTTGTTCAAAATCTCTATAATGTCATAAATATCATCCTTTGAAGCAAGGAATTTATGCTTAGCACTTCTCATTATTTCCTTCTAGAACCATCTCGAGATATGTCTTTCTATAACCTTAGCTCTAGATGATGAAGGGATGTGTTCAACTACCTCCTTCCCTTTGTCGCTCTTGCTCAGAGTCTCCTATTGTGAGGGTTCTTCTTTTATAGTCTTAGTTTTTGTAGATCCCATAGTTTGATCCTCAACTTCTAGGGGAGGCTGTTGTATACATTCTACTACCTATGCCTCTTTTGATGGCTCATCAATAACCCTTGGTTCTGGTTCTTCTTGTAATGACAATTCCTTTTGAACATGTTCTTCTAAACTCAGAGGTGGAGGTGTCACTGAAACCTTATCTACCATCATAACCAGAGGTGAAGATGGGGGAGTTGGATGAGGACCTTCTGTCTTAGGTGGCATCTACAACCAATCTTGCTGTTGAAATTCACTTGTAGGAGTATCTCTAATCTTATCTCCAACTAATTCTATACCTACTGGCATGAAATCAAAATCTAAAATGGAGAGAATATCATCACCTAGCTCCCTTTGCTCATTCACCCATCATTGTACTTCATCTTTCAAAGAAGAGAGTTCTACCATTTCAGCTTGGGTGGGTGGTGGGGTATTTGTGACATTCTTCTTTCTTTCCAATTCTGTGGCTTTGGCCAATTGAGTTTTCCTTTGTAGAGGCACTTGCTCTTCCTCCTCATCTGACTCTATTTCATCCTCATCTGATTCTTCCTCAGGAATGGTTTCAGGAACAGATGGTTTAGGCACTAATCTTTTACGAACTCTTTGCCTCTTGTTCATTCTAACCTTGACCCTCTTTTGCTTCTATGGAACCATAGGGGAAGAAGGCTCTTCATGCATCAAATGAATGGATGTCTCTAGAATCTCTCCTTCTCGTTGGCTTGAAAAAATAGGAGGTAATGGAAAATCAACCTAGATATGAGAAATTCCAAGGTCTCGAGGATCCTGGGGAGTAGATTCATGTTGTTGCGAAGGGGCCTTTTCTTCAACATGCTCTATTTGGATCCTCTGAGGAGAGGCTCTCTTCCTCTTTTATTTCTTCTTCTTTGAAGGATGGTAGTATCCCACTGGATGATCAAGCTGGTAGACTATTTCTGGCCTGATAGGAGACTGGAGCACAAAGATAGGAACTATGACTTTCCTCCCCTTTACCCTTTCTAGGTGAGCATGTGCATGGAATATCACTATATCCAAAATTGGATGAAGTGGAAAGGGTTTCTTGATCCAACTCTTTGTCATTCTAATGACATGTCTCACTTGATGATTAATATCATCTCCTTCCTCTCTATCAATTTCTACACTCAGGATGGGCCTTTCACCAACTTTATCTATATTGAATAAGGGATCCAGTAGCTCCTACGAATCCTGTAGCCTTATCTCATCCAGGATGGTCAAATGGAGAGCCTTCTCTGTTAAATACAAAGTCATTCTACAATAGTCCCTGATATGAACATCATAGTCATTTGTGGCATTCATCCAATGATCTTCAATGACATCCTCATGGTAGAACTCTTTTCTTGCCAGATTTTCCACTTTACCAACATTGTCAAAGAATGGCCGGGGAGAGTTATATTCTTTGAGAGGATAATTCTCCCATTCCCACTTGAAATTCAAGATATCCTGCTTTCTCTTTACCTGGTATGCTCCTATTACAAAAGGCCAATCCCAATAAGGCCTTCATTGTTTCTTGATCCTCTCATAAGCTGACTCAATCTACCGAGAAATTTCCATTAGAACCAACTGGTCACTTGAATATCTTGGGAGCTTCTTTAGATGGATGGATGCACCACCAACCCGAATGTATGTGAATGTCTAAAACTAGATGAAATATGCACCGAGAGCTATGATTTGTGCCTTGGCCTCATCAGACAATCTCTTCCCATAATCCCCTTCAATGAATCAAATGATGGCAAAGATGAAGGCATCTTTCACAATCTTGTACTCCTTGCTTTGCGGCGAGAGATTCTTCTTAACTAGCTAAGGATAGACTATATATGGCCATGCATTAGGATCCTGCATACTGCCCTTCTTGTACAACCTGAGATAGTCGGTGGCTCTCAGTGCAAGTAGATATACCACATAAGAAGTCATATAGAACTTCTTCTTGTCCTTTACTATCCACAACTAATCACACAAGTTCTCATTAAGTGTGGTGGCCCAATCCAGTGGCATCTTTGCATGTCTAATGGTCTCAATGAAGTTAACCATGAATGGAGCAAGATGACCCGCTACAGGAAATCCCATAACTCTACTCAAGAGAATGATTGAATATCCAATGTTATCTTTCATGTATCATCGAGTCATATCTACTTTACTAATTGTCTTCCCACAAGATGGCTTCTCAATGAAGTGTGAGGAATATATGATATCAATGGCCTCTTGGTAATGATCCTTATGCCACCTCTTAGCTGCTTCATATGAAAGCCTGATAAACTGATCAACTCTAGGTAGGTGAAAAACCCTCTCTATATTATCAGGTCGTAGATCTAAAACTACTTCCCCAGTGACGCTCTTTACCACCCTTTCCTCAAGAAAAAAATGTTGAGATAGGGTCATAATCAATTCAGCTGACTGAATGGTCCTAGGATGTGATGTTGCATTTACCAATCCAGAATGGATTAAGGTAGATCTCAAAGAAGATCTTTCAGTTGGGTTGTTACAAACCCTCAAAAAATCTCCCAAGTCCATGTGTCCAAGTTCGGTGTCTTTCATCTCAGAGTATTCATCGTGCAACTGTGACTTCGAGGTTATGCCTTGGAACTTGTAGACAACTGGTTTTACAATTGATTTGGATGCGGATACCATCTGATTATATTACCTGCACGTCACAAAAGAGAAAAAGAATGATTAATTATTGGATATATATAAAATGTAAAAAAAAAAGGTCCTCCTAGAACTTATTCAATTTGTTTTTTAAATTTTTTTTTAATAAATTTTTTGGGCTTTTGACTTTACTAAAAAAAAAAAAAAATTAAATTAAATTTTTAAAAATGGGGGTTTAAGGCATGGCAGCGGTGACCCAAAGGGTGTGGTGGCGCAGCAGCTGTGCGCACATGCACTCAAGAGGACACGTGCAATGCCGCACCACATGCAGCCTAGAAGGGCATGGCGGCGACGGTCGCGCATGGCCTAGAGGGGGCACACTATGCGCTTCCTCTTCTGGTCATGCACGTGTGCGAGCGCAAGGGCTAGATGGAGGTAAAGGGGGGGTGGAAGGTTTCCATACCTTTCCCTCTTAGTACTTCTTCAAAAAATGAAGTAAAAAAAAGGGGGAAGGGGGTTTTATAACCTCCCTTCCTTCTTTGTCTTTGCAAAGCGTGCGTGCCTCGATGAGTGTGTGCACATTTTTTTTCTTGGAATTTAAATTTAAAAAAAAATAAAAAATTCTTTTTTGATTTTTTGACTTTTTGACTTTAAAATTATAACTTATTCAATCGATTTTTCTTCTCTCGACTCCTGAACTATGAGTCTAGGAGTCGAAAAAAGTAGGGGGTCCCCATTCCTAGTAAGGAATGGGGCGTGTGTTGTGGAGACCACAACAAGAGTTCACATGGAAAGAATCTAAAGTTTTCTTAGATCATAAGACTTAGTTCTCTTTCCCTCATCATCCTCATCATCAAACATGATGACTAATTATCTTCTTGACTTCTTTTGTGGACTCTACTCAGTCCCTTTTGTGATCTTCTTTCTGTTAGGTGAACTTTTCTTCACTAGATTTTTCTTTGGTTTAACAACTAGTGGTGGTGCTACTTTGGATCTTTTCCTTGTGACTATTCTTCTTTTAGGATTAGGGGTAGGAGGGGTAACAGTTTTATTCACATTCTTCTTCAATTCCCTCTTCACCTTGTGATCCACTATACCAAGATCTTATTTTTCTTTGTTGCCTTGGGCTCATCAACCATTAGATCTTTTCCCCTAGAATATTCCTTTGATTCCTCTTATGAGTCCTCATCTTCTCCCTTGATTATGTTATCTGTATGGGGTTCTTTTCTAGGTTTTCCCTCAATATCAACTATAATCTTTTTCTTCTTTCTATCCATCTTGGGCACTCTAGTATGCATCATCATTTTTATCTTAGCCGAATCATATTGCTAAAGGGCTTGACATTCTTGTCAATTTCCCTAGATAATAGGGCATTAACTTCTACAATGACTTCATCCACATTCACTTCAGATTGTATTGGTCTTAATCATGCAACCCTTGGTAATGTTGCTTGTGCATATGTGAAATAAATTTCCATGATGAAACATAAATCTTCATAATAGTGGTCTAAAACTAATTATAGAATTATCATTCTATTTTTCATTTTCCATTTAAATTATTCAAAGTAACCATCCATAATGGTTTCAAAAATTTCACCCAATTTTTCAATGAAATGATTTTTTTTCTTGGTCACAGGTTTGATTTTATCCCATACAATAGTTCCAATAGTTGGAAAATAATTTTGTACATAGAAAAATATATAAACTAACAATGATCCAAAGTTACACGATGTATTTTTGGCTTTCCTTATTTCTCAAAATTTTTTAGATAATTGTTGTAGTTGTAAATCAGCAAGGTCATAGCTATGATATTTCTTCACAATCTTGTAATCTAATTCCACTGCAATACATGGAATGATATTCAGTTAATTTGACTGATAGAGCTTATGTGCTATCACAAGCACAATGAGTTCAATGACATGATCCTTGATGCCATCAATTGACAATCATCGATCATTCCACTTGGCCTTCACCTGATCTTCAATGACATTCTTTATTACACATCTTATTGTCTTCATACAATCTAGGGTTGGATAACCTGTGACTCAATGAATTATCACCTTTTTAATATTTATTGGTCCACCTTCTAATCATACTTTCACATCATGTACTATGCTTAGTAAAATATTTATCCATTCCACTTTAAAAACCTTAGGAAATGCTAGGGAATGAGTAAGTCCTTTCTCAACAAAAAATTTGTTCTCATCTCTTAGGATTCCATTTTCACAAAAAATTTCATCTAGGCATTTTGCAATTCATAGTCTCCAATATCTCCAACCCTATACACATGGACATAGAGCTAATGATTGTAGGAAACCTAGATTTGTTAATATATTTGACAATAAAATGCATGAAAGGACTAACCCTATAGCTAGTAGACCTCTTGGAGAAAATAATATTATAAGGAATGGAGTACTGTGTTGCAAACACAAAAAAAATTGGACATATTGCTAGTTAGATATCAATCAATCAAGAAATAGATATGGAAGCAATATCATAGCTTGTTATACTTGTACAACAACATTGGGAATACAACAAGAGTTTTCAAATTCAATAGTTTTGAAAAAAATACGAGGAAAAATAACATTAGATCACAAAATGAAAGGACACCTAATTATAGAAGGAATAAAATTAGCAATGAAAGTAGGAAGAATAGTGTGAAAAAATAAGAATAAAACTTTAATGAACCATTTGTCAAAGAAGGAAAACCTATAGCAAGAAGATACAAATTGAAAAGATTAAGAAAACATCTAGGAACAAATTAAAATTAGCAATTGTTGCAAAAACCCCCTCTATAGATTGAACAAATATCTCATTAACTATTACACATAGCCATTCTAGGAGTTAACAAATTATATGGAAATATTCTCATCATATCCCTTGATGTATATCATGAAAGGGAAAAAACCCCCTCATGCAAATAAGTCAAAGTTACTTCAATATTTTTTATGGAATCCTCAATCTCATTTGGCTCAATATGCACTAGATTCCCACCCACACTACACTTTCTCCTAATTTGACAGCCAATTCCATTAAGAAATCCAACATATCCCTACCTTCAACAATAAAATAACCTAGAGATTGATTAAATAATTTGTTGTCCACTATTTACAAATAAAACAAGCTCTTAAGAAATAAAATTTAATGGGAATGGTGCTAGGTAATATCACAACTTATTTTGCATGGGAAAAAATTATAATCAACAAGGATTAATTGCTTCATTTAGTATGCCACCACAAATGGAAAAAATTCCAACGTGTATCATAATCATGTGGCTCATTATTATTAAATATACATATGTCCTTCTATTACTGACATGATCCCTTCATTTTGTATCTTGAAAATTGAAAAGATTTTTGAATAGTAAACATAGTAATTACTATAATAGATGTTTATAATTATTTTAAAAAATCCATTCAAATTTAAAATATAGTTTATCCTACCCAAAAGATGGCAATCCTAAATAGGCCATTGCAACATTTCCATGTGTAGTTGAGCTATACCATTCCCAATGAAATTAAATATTTTCACTTCCTTTAAGCATTTGGATAGATGTAAGAAACCTTTCCAAGTTTCTCCATAGTTGTAAATCCAAGATGTTATGACCATACACATAAAGAGTGCCTACCACCTATATCCCTTCATGAAAAATATGTTAAATGGACACATCATGTAATTTATCAATTAAAGTTTTAATGTCACTGATAATTGTATTCACCCTCTAGCTAATTTACATACGATCCCTAGTCATCTCAATGATGAGCTATGAGTCACCTTCCATAACCAATGGTAATAAGCCCACTAAGATAACACTTTTAATCCTCAAGAAAAGGGCGATGACTTCAATAATATTGCTATACTTCACTCCACATCTCCCCACATATGCTATCATAATATTACCCTAATTATTTCTTATGATTCTCATAGTAGCAAAAACTCCTCCTTGGGCCAAACCATCAAAGTTTATTTTGAACTAGGAGGAAGGACAATTTTGTCATTTAACATTCCTTCTCTTTATAGTTTTTGAATTATTAAAAATAGAGACTAAAGAGAGAAGACCCCAATTATTGACCAGAACCTGGTCCCCACTATAGGGAGCGATGTGATGAGTTTTCCATCTTGAAATAAGACAACAATCCTTGCTGAGATTCACCACAATGTGTAGAGTAACTACAGGGTGGAGTCTTTATTTGTGTAGATGTGATTGTTCCTTTCTTTCCAAAGGTATTAGCATACATATAGAGGAATAACTCTCCACAAGTTCCTTAGGAGGGGGTGATCAAATGGACAAATCTAGTTAGAAATAAATTATTAGAGATCATAATTGAAGATGCAAGAAAGCCCAAGTTTATGTATAATTCTTGTGTAGACCATTTTGGCATAAGGATAGTCAATGAGCAGGTGGTAGATGGTTTCCTCCTTATCGTTATATAGAACACACTAATTGACAAGTTGGAAGACTCTTCACTTATGATTGTTAATAGTAAGTTAATTACCAGAAAGCATTGACTACCAAAAGAAGTTGATCTTCAAAAGAGTACAAGGGTTCTAAACATTTTTCAAAATATTTGCATTAACCCCAGGTCCAATATTAGTGTGATAGGCCAATTTAATATTTAACTCACTGGAAGCATTCAAACCCCAAATAATATTGTCCACTCTAGGGAAGATCATGATAAAAATTCCCTTAATGATACCTTGTGAATCCTCCATGAGTCTAGTAATAGTTTGATACTAGATGTTAGTGGATAACTTACACCATTCACCATTATTATCCACATAATTAATAAATCTCCAACTATATAGGGTGGTAAAATTATTTTTTATTGGGTTGAAGCATGTTTGAATTAGAAGGCAATCTCTCAACCAATTATCTTCCCAAAATATAATATTGTTCCCATGCCCTATGATCGATCTCACCCTCTTTCTTAAAAGGTTCTAGCTCTTGGCCACATTAGAACAAATCCTAGATCCCATAGGAAGTTCATCATTGTAGTTCTCTTGAGAGAAGGAATTATCCTTCAAGTATTTGGTACTCATTATTTTACACCAAAAAGTAGTGTTCTAAATCAACCTCCATCCTACCTTATCCATGATGGCCTTGTTGAGATCTTATTCTCCTAAAATTTAATCCTCCTTTAGATTTGGGTCTGCATACTTTATCCTAGGTGCTAGAATCATCATGAACATATCCTCGATACCCAGCCATAAGATGGTAGATTTTATTTTATATTTTATATTTATAATTATGTTAGATATTTTAAACAAAGATAATAAATAGACTAGTATGCCCTGGAGAGAAGAAAAGGGGAGTTTTAACTTACTCACATTAATGAAGACGTTTCCTTTCTAACCTGCAAGTTTTCTCTGCATGCACTCCACAAAAAAGTTCTAGAACTGGGGGTAAACATCCATAATGGCAAGCAGTAGACCAACATAAGTTTTAGGAAGGGAAGCCTCCTTGAAATCAAGATCCCAACTCATCTTCCTTTACAAGTTTAACTCCATTAGAAAAAGTATATAGTTTTCTCTTCTAGTAAGTTATGTGTTGACTAGAAACTTCATAATATTGGTTTAGATCTTTTCAAGCCCCTTCCTCACTAATTAAGGATAAGCCATATAATAAGGTGTCATCAAAAAATTGTAGAAGAACTTCAAGGGGAAGAGTTGAACCTAGTTTGATTCCCTTGATCATTCCCTGATCTACTAATGTAATGAAATTCTAGCCAAGAATCTCAACCACTATAATAAATTGGTAGGGGGATATGGGGTCACCCTACTAGGTCCCTTGGTAGTATTAAATAAATTCTAAGGACTCCCACTGATTAACTCACCAAATTTACCTATATTAACTACATGTTTAATTAGGAGAATAGACATTTCCCCAAACCTAAGGTTGACAAGAATTTTAGATAATAACTCCCTCCTTACCTTATCATCAGCTTTGGAAATGTCATATTTCATGGCCATACCAAGAATCCTACTTTTCTCCATGGAATGAAAACCTTCATGGGAGGTTATCACTAGATTAGGTATATGTCTTGTAAGTACAAAAACACTCTATAAAATGATGATGAATTCATCAACTAAAGGCTTAAGGAGATTCATCACCACCTTAGAGAGAATCTTATAAACCATATTGTAAAGATTAAGACTTCTAAAATCTTCCATTCAAGTGAGCTCCCTGACTCTGGGAATATAGACAATATAGTTTTGATTTAGTTCTCTTAGAATTTACCCCTCCTTATAAAATATTTAGCAATATGCATCAGTTCATGCTTAATGATCTCGAAGAACTCCTAAAAGAAATCCAGGGGGAAACCATTCAGTCCTAGGGCTTTGAAAAAGGTCCCATAGAAAAGTCAACATTTTAAAATTCTTCTTCACTAACCTTCTTAATTAGGCCCTGATTCATATCATCATTAATAACTAGTGTAATAACCCATAGTAACATGTCCTTAGTACTAGGATTTGAAACTTGAGGCTAAGCATCATAGATGTCTTGAAAGTAACTAGTAATCTAGTTACCTAAATCAACTTCCTCCACAAATCTCTATTTTTTCCTTCCTATAATTTAGTTACAATGTTTCTTTTCTAATGTTTGGAAGTAAATCTATGGAGAAAATAAGTCCTCCTATCCACTTAAGTTAGCCATTGAATATATCCCTTCCCAAAACCCAACCTCCATTTGGCACACTATTTATAACTCTTCTTGATGGGTGGTCTCTAAGGTGTCCCCATTTCTCAATGCATTTTGAAGGTTATCTAGTTTATCTTTGATATCCTTCTTTTATTAAAAAATATCTCTAAAATAAGATTTTCTCCATCCCAAAACTTCCTTATGATGTTGTCTAATTTATGTGTGATCCTAAACATATTAGTCCCTTCAACTTGTAGATTCCATCACCTAGTAATATAGTCTCTAAATTGGGGGTGAGAATGCCACATTATCTCTTATTTGAAAGGCCTCCTCTATGAAGACTACAAGAAGATTGACTAAATAGAAGCATAGAATGATTCAAGAACATTCTAGGGAAAAAATTGAGGGTGGTGGAGGGAAGGATGTCCCATCATGCTAATATGAGCACTCTATCAAGTCTCACTTGGATAATATTAGGGCCTGATCTATCATTGAACCAAGTAAAATGAGCATCCTAAAGGTCAATGTATAGGGTTCATTTCTACTCAAAAAATTAGTGATGTCATACATGTTATAAGATTAGTCCTATAATCCACCCAATTTTTTTGAGGTGTAAAGAGGGGTCCTGAGACCCCCAACATAGATAATGTTTCCTCTTTGATGTAAGCCTATATCCTAAGAAGCTTCCTCCCACACATGAAGCCTACCACCCTAGTGTTGGGAGCATAAAGGTTGAAGAGAAGCCAACTACAATCATTATCAATAAATTCTATAACCAAGAAATTGGGGTTTAAAGTTACTTCCTTGTAATTTTTCTAGGATCCCAAAATGTTTCAATTTCCCCAAAGGCACACATAGCTTCACTATAATAGAATAGATCCCCCATCTAGATATAGTTAACAACTTTCTCAAAATTTAGCTTGGTCATTTTGGCCTCTTCTGTGAGAAATCTTTTTTCCTAAATTTCAAAAATCTTTTTCTTTAAGGAAAATTGCTTCCTAGGGCTAATGAATCCCCCTAGATTCTATGGAATGAATTTCATCTCTTTTATCTTTGAGTATCTTCTAGTGCAAGTTTTTTCCCTTGAGAAATTTCATATGCTACCACTTTGATCATGGTAGTTCTCAAAAGAGGTTCCCCACTTTATCTTTTGACCCAATAGTAACCTTCATCACATCCCAAGATTTCCTCTTTTAGCAAATTTCCACCCAACTATAAAAGGGGGAGCAAGATCTGAACAACTCATCATATACAACATTGGGGGTGAAAAAAGAAGGTGTACATCCTTAATAATTAGAAGAGACATCATTAAAGATCATATGGGAGATTTACAATCACGCTAGAGTGAAAAATCACTTTCTTTCCTAATAGGATGAGACTCACCAAATATGACTCTATCCACTTTAGGTCCTTCAATTATCTCAGATGCATCCTCAACTATAGTACTAGGGAGATCTCTTTCCTTCTCCAATATCTCCAAAGGAGTCTATATCAAGTGAATCTATTTCTTTGAAGTGTCTACCATTTGGTCCTCCACTAAAGTCCCCAAGGGACTAATCTGATTTACCTTTTTTGAGGACAAGTGGAGAAATCAATTCACCCCTTATCACTTCATCATTTGAGGGGATGCCTCCTTCTTTAAAATTGAACTTTCACCCTCTATTTTCAAAGACAATGAAACAAGATCCATAATTGTATCAACAAAAGGATATCCTTCCAACCCTAGATTCTTCTCATGTGCATAGGGAGGTCCTTTGGGAGGGTCTATTTCAAAATCACTCCAAAGGAGCAACCCATATCCACAACTCCCACCATAGACACCTTATCTTTATCCTTTACTTCCTTATGAAGGGTAGGTGTGGACTTAAGAATAACATGCCTATATTGGGAATATTTCTAGAAGTATAGAGCAACATTTCCATAGTTAATATTTTGTGTCCATGATCCCCACTTAGATTCCTAGAAAACCAAATTAGGGAGGGCCTTGTTAATAGAAACATTAACACAAAATCTAGCAAAAACTAGTCTAGATTTGTTCAATGTTATATTGTTAGCTATGATATAGTGTCCAAAAGAGTCCCCTATCCACCTAAGAATATTTTCATCACATAATTCCCATAGGAGACTAGGGAGTCTTACCTATACCAAAGCCATACAATTCAAATTTGCTACATGGTCAAATCTTGACTACCACTTAGAAGGGTAAGGAGTGTTTACCATAAATCCATAAACCTACCAAGATAGAACACCTATCTTCATTCATGAAAATAGAAAAAGAGTGCCTAGTTTTGTATAGATACCAAGCAAATTGTTGAGCATCCATTTCACGGCATCCCACTTTTTGAGCATCTAAAAATTTGGTCTAAAAGGCATGAAGAAACTCATCAAGCACAAGGACAATCTCGTGGATATGTTACCTACCACAAGATCTGGCAGATGGATCTCTAGACCTTCCTTCCCACAAGATATTTCTAGCAAGTCCCTAGGAGACACAGAATTTGTAGGACTCAACAAAGGATTTTTCCAGTTAGATTTAGGGATACCCACAGTCTCCAGGTTTACTTTCTCTTGTTCCTTCTTGGCAGTAGAGATGCCAATAAACACCAATTTGTCCAACAGAACATGGCTCCCAATAGAACAAATGGAGTTTGTAGGGCCAGAGGAGACTCCAGTAAAAATAGGGCTCAAATGTATAGACAAAACACAAAGGAGATTTGAGAAGAGTTGTGCTAGTTTAGGAGGGGAAGGGCCCTCGAAAACAAAACATGAGCAAAGTTACAAAGCACCAAAACTAAATTAGAAAAAGAGCAATAATTTTTATAATGTAAGACCTTCAATTATTTATGATATTATTGTATTTCAAACAAGTGTCATATAATAGGTTAGTACTTGCCTCTAGTTTTAATATAAATCTAGTTTTAATTTAGTAAATTTATCATAGTATATAAAATATTTAATTAATACAAATTTTATATAGCTATAATTTTCTAAAATGATATTAATTTAAATTTTATTTCTAAATATAATTATTGATACATGTTCTATTGCATATATAGTATTATATTATAAATAAATTATAATATTATATATAAAAATAATAAGATCTTTTATAATAATATTTGTTAAATGATAGTATAATATAAGTAGTACTATTTTTAAAATATTTTTAATTGAATGAAAAATATTATATTATAAAAAATATAAAAATAAAATATAAAAGTTAGACTGAGTACCTACATTCAAAAAAATTATAAACATTAATACATTCAGCTTAATAAAAAATAACTCTTAAAAAGTATTCATCTTACAATCATCAAATTCTAGCCAATATAAGAGCTAAATGAATCCACCCAATCAAATCTTAGAATTTTTGATTTTTAAAAAAATTGTTAAGTTAGAAAATTTGCATCTATGCTATGGACAAGTATTAGTTTGATAGGAAAATTTAAAATTGATTAGTTCTAAATCATAGAAACTAAAAAATTTAATTACTAATTCAAGCGTATAACTAAAAAAGTATCACAATAGTACTTAGCCTACCAACAAGTACTAATAAGAAGTAAGACATGAACTAAAAGATTTTCTAAACAATTTACCCTGTTCTTGTTCTTGGAAGTAACAAAATTTAAAATTATTATATTTCATAAGTAGTGGTATATTTTTAGGATTAAATAAACCTATAAATAAAAACCATTACATTATAAATCATGGTCCATACAAAAAAAGAAAACCATTACATTATATATTATATAATTAAGATATTGGCTCATACGAAAAATGATAAAGCTTATCAATAAATCAAGTGCAACTCTTCATAGTTTTTTTTTTTTTAATTTAAAAATATTTATAATGAGTGCATTATGCCTAAACCTGGGTCTTAGGAACTAGTCATAGACACACCCTACAATCAAATATATAGTCATCTTCAGGAGCTAATTAACCAGTCTAAAACAAATAATTTTTTCAAATAAGATTATCCCCTGAAATAACCGTTTTCACTCAATCTAGAAACCATAATCTTGGTATTATCACACATGATATAAGTAGTGCTTGCACCAAGGCATGGTGCAAGTGTATAGCCAATAGAATTAGGATATAGCTAACTTAATTAGTTACTATAATCTCAAAGTCAACTTAGAAATACTAAAGATAGTTACTTTATTAGTTCTCATTATTTAAATATCTTAATTATAATCCCTTAAAGTAGAAAATCCATTTAATACATTAACATTTCAAATAACCCTATCTAAGATTAAATTAGTAATAGAGTAAGTCCAACATTAATTCTTATTTGGCTAAATATATTTAATTTATAATTTAAATAATATTTTGATAAAGAAATCTCCTTTAACTTTGAAGTTTATAAATATATAACATTATTTAAATACATTCTCCAATAAATAAACTAAAAATCTCCTTATCAAAACAAAAAAATTAAAAGTTAAAAAAAAATTATTTGTCTACTTTAAGGTTACTTTATAGATAAAAGGTTTAATTTAAGAGTTAATAAAACCAATTTAATACAAAAGTCAATCCTAACCCTAATCCTCTCCCTACCTATCAAAGAACCTTGCTACATTTTGTGTGTCGTTGGACATGATTGATAATGTTTTCATAATCTTTATAAGGATATGCAATGTATATCTCAATCATGATCAACAAGCAGGGGTCATCCAATGAATAGAAAATAATTGTGTTGCTTCTCTATTCTATAGCACCATGGGGGTTACAAGAGCACTTATACTTGTCAAAGAACTATTTTTCCTTCATGACTTCTATATCATGCTTCCAATCAAGTTTATCCATATCTAGTACATTATGGAGCCAAATAAATTCATGTATATGTATGGTTTGTCTATATTGCCACTCATATCTATACAAGTAATCCTTTGCACTAAAAAAAAATTCAATCACTTCTTCACGAAAAATTGTGAACCATTGTTGTAGGTATTATGTTGTAATTTTGTGGTTGTTAATTATATTTTCCAATTATTGTTTGCTTGATTACGTAAAAACATGTACATCTTTTCCAAATAAGCATTGTAAATTAGTCCACTTTTTATTTGTCGCACTTGATGTGAAGAATAGTGTGGGAGATCCTAGTTGATTGATCATGTTTATTAGATCTTATGGAAATTTGTTGCAATAAGGTCTTATTATAGATCCATAGTGCATGAGCTTTTCAACAAGTTGTGTGTCTGGGACATCTCTAAGGTGCAAACAAAGATTTTCAATAGTAAGTGGTATCTTATCTTCTACTTTCCTCATTATGAATATTGTGGTGAGACTTTGATTTCAATGTAACATCATAAGATTGTAGATGTAATATCATAATCGTGGATGTCTTCCAAATATTTATATTGGCCTAAAAAACTTTTTGTTACCTGTACTACTAGGTTTACTTTTGCAATGAGAATCTCTTCCACCTGACTTAGTCTCCACAACATTGAAGTATAATCTCTTGGATCCATATTATTGAACAATGAGAAATGATGTATGCCTTTTTCTCTATAACGCCTCTTGCAAGTTGTGGTAGTGTTTGATGACTAGACAAGCATATTAGAGTAACATTCTTTAAATATATCACATACTTATAAGTTGGATAATGCATCAATTTTCTATAAAAATGTATTTACTACTGCTACAAATTAATTCTTCCTATTATCTTTTTTGATGTTGTGCTTTGTTTTTTTGGTGATGTCTGTTGCCATTCATTTGTAAAGCTGCCAATGCACAAAATATTCATTGACATATTTTCCTATACCCTATATTGAGCATTACAATTTTGGGTCACCTTGCATTATTGTAATAATTGTGATTGTACTTTTGATGAGGAGAAAACAAGAATAAAGTTGGTAATAGCTTCACTATGTGATGGAAAGAAGAAATTGGAAAATACTATAGCAACGTCATGAGATGAATAATAGAAACATCAAATAGAAACAACACCTTATAGGTTGCATCCATTCATTTACAGAAAGCACATAGAGATGTTTCCCTTTCACCACACATGTGCCACCTTTATTTGTAGCCAATTCCTACACTTGACTAGAATCAAAGTATGGTACATTCTTCCTACCTATTCCTCAACATGTGTTGGTCTGCTCACATGAAGATTATACAAGTAGGAGACATGATCTCTCAAAGTATTTTCTAGGTGGTAGTTCAACAACCCATGCCCTGGCTACAAAAATCTCATTACAATATCAAATTTAAAACATTAGGATCCCACACACGAAGATTAAACAAAAAATAATAATAATAAAACCAATTGCAGGAAAACAAGAGTTTTTAAATCTCTTATTTTACTCCACAAAACATGAACACTATCATTCAACTTCTTTCTCAACTTTCTTCCCACCAGAAAAGAAAAAAATCATGCTCTCCCAAAGGTTTTAGAGAGAATATATAAACATAGGTAAATAATTAAAAACCATTTTTGGCAACCACTAGACCCGTAAAGGTTTTATTTAATCCTTTACTAAAGTGATAATGAGACATTAAAACATGCCCTACAATTTAATAATAATAAAACATTAAAATATGCCCTAAAATAACAAAACATTAAAATACCCCCTATAAACAATATTAATTCATTATTCCTATGCCAATCACATATAACTACTCCTACAACATACTTCGGGGGGTAAATTTTGTCTCAAGTCCTCTTGGAGACCAACTATTGGAGATCCCCACCTTGCCTCAAAATTTCTATTTCTAGTAACCAATTGGCTTCAGAATCTGGTTGGTCCTTCCACTTGACCAAGTGCTCTATGTGCACTTTGTCTCTTGTCCTCATGGCCTCTCTTCTATTGATGATGTACTCCATCTATAACTTCTCTTAAAAATGCAATTCTCGAATCTAGTCATTTGATTCATGTGTAGGTTTAGTGGTACCAATATCATCATTAGACGCTTTATACAATGTGAGATCTAAGACATTAAAGATAGGTGAAATAGCTACATCTAGAGGCAATGCCACTTTGTAAGCATTTTCTCTTCTTCATCATCAACTTTGTATAGCTGCCCCTAGGTAATCAATCTTTGTTCAGGTGTACCATAACCAAATTCCCAACTTGGAAATGCACATTTCTTCTCTTCAAGTCTACCTTACCCTTAACCTTCAAGCTATTTTGTTGCAAAGTTTTCCTCACATGCTCATGCATTTCCACCATTTCTTGAGCAAACTCTTCTGCATGTCCACTCCTTTTCTCCAAACCATCCACATTCTGGAGTTCAAAAACTCCCCTTGGATGTCTCCCATAAACAACTTCAAAAGGACTCATGCCTATGCTACGAGTCACCAAGCCATTGTATGCAAACTCTACCTAAGATATGATGGCATCCCAACTACCTCCATGTTCCCATGTCAACATCTCAAAAGGTTTCCCAAGGATCTATTAACCACCTCAATTTTACCATCCATTTTAGGATGATAGGCTGAACTAAAAGACAAATTCATGCCCAACTTCTTCCACAGGTTCCTCCAAAAGTAACCCACAAACTTTTTGTCCCTATTAGATACAATGCTCAATAGCTAACCATGAATACAAACTATTTCTGTAAAGAATAGTCTTGCAATATAACTAGCATCATTAGTTGTTTTACATGGAATAAAGTGAGCCATTTTACTGAATCTATCAACAACCACAAATATGTTTTCATAACCTATCTTGGTCCTTGGTAATCCCATCAAAAAATCCATACTCAAGCACTCCTAAGGTTTGTTCGGTATGGGTAAAGGATGATAAAGTCCAACATTTTTTGACACTCCCTTTGCCTTTTGACATACAAGACAACCTTCCACAAATTTCTTGATGTCTATTTTCATCTTGGGCCAATAATAAAATCTTTGTACCAATTCCAATGTCTTGTTGTGTCCAAAATGACTAATGAGACCTCCACAATGTTTTTCTTTAATGACATTGTCATGCATAGAACATTTGGGAATACATAGTTGGCTGGTCTTAAACATCAATCCATCTTGCACAATGAATTTAGAAAAATCAGAATGAAAACCATCTTCCAACTTAGTTCAAACCTCATATGCTTCACTAAAATCTCCATCTTCCACATGCATTCCCTTCTTGATGCATCTACACTCATTCTTTGGAGTTGTACTTCTTGCACTATTAGTACTATCCTACTAAGTGCATCAACCACCTTATTGGCATGTCCCTTCTTATGCTTGATTGTGAAGGTATAAGTTCACAAACTCTCAACCCATTTCATGTGCCTATATTTGAGTTTTTCGTATCCATTCAAGAAACTAAGAGCATGGTTGTTAGTATACACAATAAACTCCTTAGGAAGCAAATAGTGCCTCCATTTTTTCAATGCCTAGACCATGGCATACAATTCTAGAACATAAGAAGAATATTTCTTCTTTTCTTAATTTAGCTTCTCACTGAAAAATGAAATGGGTCTTCCTTCTTGGCTAAGAACAAACCCTATTACAAAGCCACTAGCATCACATTCTATTGAAAAAACTTTATTAAAATTTGGTAAAACAAGAATAGGATACTTGGATACCTTTTTCTTGAGTTCCTCAAAACTCTTATTTGCTGCACTATTCCATTCAAACTTCATTTTACCTCCTCCTTTGATGGTGTCTAAAATTGGTGCACAAATGTCGCTGAAGTTCCTTATGAACTTCTTGTAGAATGTGGCCAAGCCATGGAAACTTCAAACCTCTCCAAAAGCCCTTGGTGTTAGCCAATTAATTATGGCCTCTACTTTATATGGATCCATTTTTAGATCTCCCTTGGATATCACAAATCCAAGATACACCAACTCTTGTTTCAAAAAGTCACACTTCTACAAATTTATCTTCACCTTTTGTTCCTGTAGCCTTTGCAAAACTATCTTCAAATGCTGCAAATGCTCTTCCTTATTCCTTCTATACACCAACATTT
This sequence comes from Cupressus sempervirens, assembly GCA_028749045.1. Classification (NCBI taxonomy): domain Eukaryota; kingdom Viridiplantae; phylum Streptophyta; class Pinopsida; order Cupressales; family Cupressaceae; genus Cupressus; species Cupressus sempervirens. Next base: position 772,340,133 of record CM053785.1, on the reverse strand, counting down.
CATCAAGGTAACAACAAACTTCCCAATGAAGTCCTACAAAAGTTCATTCATTAGTCGCATAAATGTACTAGGAGCATTAGATAAACCAAATGACATAACCAACCATTCATATAACCCTTCATTAGTTTTAAAGGTCATCTTCAATCCATCCCCCTCTTGTATCCTTATTTGATGATACTTTCTTTTGAGATGTATTTTAGAAAAATATGAACCTCCCCCCAAACAATCCAACAAATCTTCTATTCTAGGAATAGGAAATCTATATCTTATAGTTATCCTATTAATGGTCCTAGAATTGGCACACAATTTCCACTTACCATCCTTCTTTGGAGCAAGAACTAAGGATAAGACATAGGCTAAGAATTTTCCTTATCAACCCCTTGCCAAGAAACTCTTGTATTTTCCTAGCAACCTCTTCATTCTGCTATGATGTCATCTTATATCCTACCTTGTTGGGTAGCCCTACTCTAGGAATAAGATTAATCTAGTGACTTATGTATCTTATGGGTGGTAGAGACTCAAGCATTACCTCAACACTGATGTCCTTTTATTGGTTCAACAACTCTTCAACTTCTTTTGGGCCTCCTATTCTACATTCCTTCTTCCTATCTTCCTTGGGCTTGAACACCAATACAAATTCTATTCCATCTTCTTCTTCAAGAGTGTTAATGAACTCTTTCTCACCTACTAGAAACACACTTGGTCCAACTTGATCAACCCCTTTCTCTTATCCTTCAAAATTCAATTTGTATGTTATTCCATTTTTTGGAAGCTATAATAATTCTTCTCACCATCATGGCGTGCCTTCCTATTGAATTGCCAAGGTCTTCCCAACAAGAGGTGGAAAGCATCCATGGGCAAGATATCACACAATATTTTATCCTTATATCCCCCTATACTGAACTCTACCCAATCGTTCTCATTCACAAAATCTTGTTGCTCTTTGTTCAACCAATTGACCTTGTATGGACAAGAATGTGGAAGTCTCTCTAACTTTAGTTTGTTTACATCCTCGAGTGATATGATATTATCCATGGAACTTGAATCAATTATCACCTTGCAAAACTTGCCTTTCACCTTGCATTGAACTCGAAAAAGAGCCCTCCTTTGAGTGGTATCCTCTTTCACTGGTTCTTTAAGAAGTGTCCTCCTTAACATGAGACATTCTCCCTAAGCCTCTGTAATCAATTGAACTTCTAGTGAGTTCATACTCACATTATCTTCCTGCACATAAGTGACTCTCCTTTCACCATTTTGAGAAGTAGATGCCCTTTGTGGACACTTATATTTTGGGTGTCTCATCTAACTACAATTGTAGCACTTCATTCCCAAGAACTTGGATCCTTTGCTTGATCCACCTAACCTTCCTCCATTACATCCCCTTCCAGCATAGCCTCCCCTACTACTTGAGTCACCCACTTGCTCCTTGGGGTTAGACTCAACTTGGGACCTCTAGCCTTGTCCTCTAGTTTTTAAGTTTCCCTTACCTCAGTCATTCCTTCCACTTCTCCCTCCTTGTTGCTGACCACCCTTCCTCTTTAGCTTCTCTTCAACTTTAAGAGAAAGTTGAAAATACCTCCCTAGTGTATATGGGGCCAAGAGGTTGATCTCCTCCTATATGTTCATTCTTAGACCATTTAAATACCTTGCCACTCTTTCTAGTTCCTCCTCTTGTTTCTTTGCCCTAAGAGTTAACCTATGAAACTCCTCTGTATAGGCATTCACGTCCATCTCTCACTACTTCAGGCTTTGCAAATTTTTGAACAACTAAACCTCATGATCTGCAGGCATAAATTATGCCTTGATTTTTTTCTTCATCACTTCCCATGAAGAAATCATTTTATTATTATTTTGTGTCCTTTCTCCTTGAATATAATTCTACCATGAGAGAAAATTCTTTTAATTTTCCTTTTGTAATCCTTACCTTATCATTCTTTGGAACTTTATTCAACTCGAAGTGATTGGTGATTGCTTCAATCCATTAAATTACTTCCTCACTACTGAGACTACCTCCATATGTAGGTAGCCTATAAGTAACATCTCCTCTTATTGACTTTAAAGAATTAATGAATGCCTTTTGATCAACAAGAAATTCTATTGGTGGATCTTGGTGTTGTTCTCCTTATTCATCTCCACTAGCACCTTCTTCCATCTCATTCTCCTTATCCTTGTCACTGGACCCCTTCTTGAACTCCTTCAACTTATCTTCTAGAAGTTCCTCCATCATATTTTTGATGGCATCTGGAGTCATACTTTTAGGAGGCATGGTATGAGCCTTAGCTTCAACTTGTGATTCTTCCATAGACATGCACTTCCCAGCAAGAGCTTTTCTCCCTCTGATACCAATATGATAAGGAGAAAACAAGAATAATGTCTGTAATAGCTTTACTATGAGATGGAAAGAAGAAATTGGAGAAAAGTATAGCAATGTAATAAAATGAATGACATAAAAACCAAACACAAAAATCACCTTACAGGTTGCATCCATTCGTTAATGGCAAGCGTATAGAGATGTTTCCCTTTCGCCACACATGTGCCACCTCTATTTGTGGCCAATTCCTACACTTAACCAGAAGCAAAGTATGGTACATTCCTCCTACTTGTTCTTCAACATGTGTTAGTTTGTTCACATGAAGATTAAACAAGCAAGAGACATGATGTCTCAAAATATTTTGTAGGCAGTAGTTTAACAACTCGTGCCTTGGTTGCAAAGATCTCATTACAATATAAACTTTAAAACATTGGGACTCCACACATAGAGATTAAAGAAACAACAACAATAATAAAAGAAATTGCAGGAAAAACCAAAGTTTTTAACTTATCTCTTATTTCATTCTATAGAACATGAACAATATCATTCAACTTCTTTCTCAGCCTTCTTCGCACCAAAAAAGAAAAAAATCATGCTCTCCTAGAGGTTTTGGAGAGAATATATAAACATAGTAAATAGTTAAAAACCATTTTTGGGAACCACTAGAACCATAAAGTTTTTATTTAATCCTTTACTAAAGTGATAAAAAAACATTAAAACATGCCCTAAAATTTAATAATAACAAAACATTAAAATACCCCTCATAAACAATACATAAACATTAAATTCCTATGCCCAACACTTGTAGCTACTCCTGCAACAACTTTCTTTAGGGGGATTTTTTATTGGTTTATCTTCCTTGTGCACTTATGAATTTCTATTTCATCTTTATGATGTGCATAATATTCTCGATTCTCTTGTTGTTCAATGTCTAATGTCCATTTGCCGAACCCTGCAAACTTTTGGAAATCATTTTCTTTTACTAATATTTTATATCCCAAATCATAAATAATTTTTATAATTTTTTGAATATCGCTATAATTGAACTATTTTAAGGACATGATTCAATGCATCTTTTTTCACACTAAGTTAAATCTAAAATAAATCTCATAGGATTTGAATACCTATTTAAATCTTTGGATAAATATTATCAATCTAAATATCAATAAATTTAAAACAATTTTCATTAATGTAGGCATAATTATTAAAATACTATTGAACTATAGTTTGTGCTCTTTTAATTAATTTGTGAGTGGTTCTTAACTACAAATATTCTACCAAATTTGAAGATAGAAAGTGACTTGTGTGTTGAATTGTAAAGTAGATCTTATAGATAAAAATCTATAATATATTTTATATCATAACTCTATTTTACAAACAAAAATACCTTTACACTAAAATGCATATCTAAAAATCTTTTTTGACATCATAAGAGCTTATAATCTACCTTCATTCATCATTCAAGACCTTCCGCAGGACATAAGTGTAGCAAGTATTGCATAACATTTTCTACCCCTAAAGAAACATATTGTGTAACTTTTCAAATTTTTTTTACTAATTTGAAAAATTACAAATAAATTATCCAGCAACAATTAATAATCATGGACACTTTATAGACAAAAATACTTTCCATATACAATAGATGTAACCATTATGAATAACAAGAGATCATAGTGAACACTAGCAACCATTACAGAAACACTGACTATGGAAAATTGAATCAATAAAAAAAAAAAAGATTTGCTAGATTTTGAAAAAGATCAACTAGAGAAAGGAACAACTTCCCTATAGATACAGGGAAAAGAGGGCTCTACACATGCAGATAAACCACTCAAACAAAAATTATTATTCAAAAAATGAATGCCCATTACCCAAACCAACAAGAGGGGGTCATATTTTCATATATGATGCCATCCCTTGCCAGTAGCATGATTACAAAGAGATTGGGCACCCTACCTACTATATAGATTGTATTGGCACTCCAAGAAACATATTACAAAGGTGGGTGTAGTGAACAAACCTTGGTATTAAAATTCCTTCTCAAGTGCTTCACTCACCACATTCTCATAAATGCCCTTGGGGATGATAGAAATGCTTTAGTGCTTCACTTCTAATGTAGAATTGTTACAAGCATTAACAAGCTTAAAGAGCATTCAAATCTATCTCATTCACTTAGTACAGACCCAATGATCTTGTATGACATCTGCATTTTGATAGATTGGTCATAACATTATTTCCTCCTTCTAAACCTCTCCCATGCGGAAGAGATGGAGTTTGTTCTGCCCAATATTCTCTCTGTCCACGATCTATATGTAATGCCTACCCTTACTTGACTTTTCTAATTTATTTTGACTAGACTCAATTAGGGCTATTCTATTATTATGTTTTATGATTAACAGTGCTAGATTACTAGAATTGATTAGTTGTATTTCATATTTAGTTGATATATATATGTTGAAGTACTTACTACCAGTTATTTTAGTTATTGAATGATGTTAGTTAGATGAATGATTTTTATGTGGTTTCTAGGTATAATTACCCCGTACTTGCATGTGTATGGTGTGCATGTATGTTTTCTTTATGTTTAAAGTTTTTGATGTGGTTAAGGAAGGGAGTTGTAGTCACCTTCTAGTTAGGATCTACATGATGAACCACTCCCTGTCACTACCTATTTAGTTTAGAATATTGTGTTTGTACATGTGTGGATTTTATGCGAATTGTAGGTATCGAGCATAAACTTCCCTAAATTGCTAGGATGAGCGTACCCTATCACACTATTTCGATGGTATAAGTGGGAAGATAACTTTTGACTCCAAATCCTAAACATTAAGTCAATTGTCCTAGAAAATAGGACAAGTATCTAAGTTAGATTACCCATCCGAATTCATCAAGTGACATGAATTCATGATTTTGACACTAGAGTTTGATAATGTTCTTCGCCTTTAGTTGAGTTGTCATTTTTGGTTTTGAGGGTGTGTGGTGATTTTTTGTTATAATTAAATCAAATTAAAAGATAATTTAATGATTTAATTTAATAGAAATTTTATAAAGAAATTTGATATTTAATTATATTTGATTAATTGACAAATTTAATAAATAAAAGAATTAAATTTAAAGATTTTATTAAAGTTCTATTTTTGACACATTTATATTTATTTAATTTAATGATAATTATTTAGGAATTTTATTTTAAAAATAAACTGTAATTAATGTTATTATTAAGTTAAAAAATATATTATTAAAAATATCTCGTGAATTACTTAAATAAAAGAATAAAATTTAAAGATAAAGTTATAGTTCTAATTTTGGCATATTTAAAATTGTTTAATTTAATAATAATTTATTTAGGAGTTTTATTTTAATTAATAAACTCTATATAATATTATTAATTAAATTAATAAATATGATATTAAAAATGTCTCATGATTTATTAAAGTGAGAAAGAAAATTAATTTAATAAAATTTTAATTTAAATTGCTTAAAATTATTGCATGAAAACTGTATATAGAAAATTAAATATTTAATTATATTTAATTAACTAAAAAATTAATTAAATAAAAAATTAAATTTAAAAGATGATATTAAAGTTCTAATTTTAACATTTTTATATTTATTTAATTTAATAATTATTATTTAAGATCTTTATTTTAATAATAAACTCTAAATTATTAGTTGAGCAATAAAAATTATTTAATTAAAAAGAAAATATTAAAATATTTGAATATTTGATTAATTAAAAACTATTGAAATTTATGCTTTAAATAAAAAGTATAATTTAGAAGTCTAAATTAGAGGTCTAAATTTAGAAAATTGATTAAAGAAATATTAGAATGTGATGTTATTTACTTAATTAGAAATTAATTTAATATGTATGTCAATTTAAAATATTTATTTTAAAAGTTTAATTTAAGGAGTTGGATAAAAATAGAATTAAAAGATTAAAAGATTAAAGATTTAATATTATTTTATTATGATTATTTAATAAATTAGAGATGCATTTAAATAAGGAGCTTTGATTATTCTTATTAATTTAAATAATGAATTATGCTTTAAATAGTGCTTACATGAATAAGTGGAGGAAAAGAAAATATAAAATGAATATTTTAATTAAAAAGTTCTTTAAATGTGTATGAAAGAATTAAATTTAAAAGATCCAATTAAAGTTCTAATTTAGGCATATTTATATTTATTTAATTTAATAATAATTTATTTAGAAATTTTAAATAAACTCTAAATAATATTATTAGTTAAATTAATAAATATTATATTATATAAACATCACATGATTTAGTAAGGGAGAGAAATCTTTAATTTAACAAAGTTTATTTTAATTAAATTGCATAAACTATGTACATGAAAATTAAAATATAGTAATTAAAGAAAATGGTTTTTCGCATGATTGCATGATCAAAGCCTTGATTTGGGGGAAACACTCTTTATTAAGGAAATTAAAGCTCATTTCTAGATACATAGGTTTCGAGGAGCCAATTTTTAAAATGAGGGTTTTCGAACGAAAAGGAAGATTCTTGTGTGTTTATGCATTCATTGTTTTAGCATCAAATCTAGGTAGGATCTTGTGGGGTTGTGTAGTAGTTGCTCATTCTTTGAATTCATGTCTTCTTCATGTCTGTTGTGTTTTTGTTTTCAGAATTTCTCTAGTTTGAAACCCTTGTTTGAGAAAAGTGATTTCTATTATAGAATTGTCTATGATTTAATCTATAAACTTTTGTAAATATTAAACTTTAGGGTTTTCAAAACCTAGTGAATTATGATATTCACTTTTGTATGCACTTTATGTAACATGTGATTTACTAGTGTTGGGTTTTTCAGGTTTGACTTAGCTTTGGCCACTCAAGATGTTTACCAGAGGCTTAGGAGCTTTGTTTTGTGATGTCGTGATGATGTTTTGATCTTGATCTTTTATACTCAATCATGGTAATGTGTCTAGCAAACTCTATGAGATGTTTTGATGCATTGATTATTATTTCTTTTTAGTATTCTTGTGTGAAACTGAGGTGAAGGGTGTGACCTATCTGATATAACCTTTAAGTCTTCAATCAGTTGTATTTGGATTGCTTTCTAGTCGCTTTTATAGGACTAAGGTGTTTGTATGATTTTTTCTTAGTGATGTCATGTTATGACATGGGTTGGTTTATGTATACTTGATTTTGGGATTAGTCCTATTAGGATGATCATATTTGTGGAATCCATGATTATGATCATTGTTTTTCAATACTTGTTAGTTGTTTGTTTAAGAACTTATGTATGGTATGTGGTCTTTTGTGATCTTTTGATTTTACTGAGCTTAGGGTAGGTTATCTATATGTCATGTTGGGAAGTAGCTTTCAATGGAGGCTAGGGCCCAAAGTGGCTATTAGGGTAACCCATTGTAGGTTATTTAATATGTGATAACATTTCATTAAATGGGTTTAAAATAAATTAACAAGATATTGGTACGACAAAAAGTCATTAAGGGCCCGAAGGATTAAAAGATTAGTCGAGTAACCTTAGAGCTGACTCGTTAGTATACCTTATTAGTAGGAAAGGATACTAGTGCTGCATAGAGTCACTAGGGGGGTAGAGGATTAAAGGACTAGCCAAGTAAGCCTAGAGTTGGTTTCCGCAATGACACTTGCCCACTTGCATAGTAAATTTCCTACATGTTTGTGTTGCCTCTAGGATTAGTTGATACTTGTGTCTTGGTACCTTTGAGTTAGATTTATTTTAGATGCTTCCTTGAACCCAGATGTTGAATTTGATTGTTGAGTTTGTTATCCTATTTGGGACTTGAGACTATCTCCTCAGCATGGTGGGAGTAGACCTTTTTGGGTTCCACGAGGTTGGGAGGTAGTGCTTTTTCTTATACCATTGAGATTCGACCATTAGATGCCATTGCTGGATGTGTTTGTGCATATGTTCCTTTCTATTTGTTCTTGTATTTCTATGATGGATTGTTGTACTATTGTATTGTATTTGATTTCAAGAGATCTTAAGAGATGATGTAATTTATTTGATGATGTATATTATTTCAGCCTTTTATACCTTGTGACATGTACAATGGATGATTGTGCATTCTATTTATTGCCAAGTGCCATCATATATAATTGTATATTATTTAGATGGAATCATACTTTTACATTATTATTTGATGTGGAGTTATTATTTATTGGATTTAGTGTTAATTAAACTTAAATGTGATTCAACATCATGGGACCCTTAAGAATTGTAATATGTTTTATGGCATGTGTTTATGTGAATGTTAATTGCTTTTGCTATGTTATAACTATTGTTGTTAAGTTATTATCTTTAACTTTAGAAAATAATATTTTTGACAAACTTAGTAAAATTTTTGGTTAACTTCTTTTGGGTCACATGGTGGGGCATTAAATCTGGTATCAGAGCTCGAGTTTCTACATTGGGAGCTCTGGGTATATTGGAATGCCATTAGTTGTTAACTAGTTGAATTAAAAAAAAAACCTAAACTATGATATTTATTTATTGCAAACATGAACACTTGAACTAGTAAACCAAAATCAAAACTTGAATTGTTATATGTATCTTTTATAAACTTGAACTTCACACTAAAATGAAACGTAAATAGTGTTATGTATTTTTTGCAAGTTTAACACTTGGAAACTTCAAACTTGAACACTTGAAACTTTAAACTTATGATTGTGAGATGGATCTCATACATGTTTTCTTATGATTGTGCTTTAAGGTAGCATGCCTTTGATTGATTTTTGTGAACATTATGTTGTTCTTGTTTGGGTGTTTTCAATAAAAGTTACAAACTTGAACCTAAATAGTTTGAATAAGAAGAAAAAAAGTAGTGGAACTTTTTAACATGAAACTTGAAAACTCATAACATTTATGTTCTTGAATTTTGATCTGTCTATACATTATAACCTTTATGCTTTTCGATGGAATTAGAGATGTTGATCTTTTGTTTGGAGTGTTTTAGGGGATCTATTTTAGTATTTGTTAAAAAGATGAATGTTGGATCAATATGGCTTTAGAATCATATTGCTCTAAGTGATTGGAGGTGTATATATAGTTAACTTATTTGTATTAGTTTCTTAAATGAGCTTTTTGTTTGACATGATCAATAGTACTCTTTGACTTTTAGTTGCCTTAGTCATTGTAGTAGGCTACCATAAGTAAGTCTAAGTCTAGGGGGAGTGGATGTAATGCCTACCCCTAGTTTAGTTTTATTTCTCTTGTAGGCTTCCAGGAGTAAGCCTAAGTCTAAGGGAAGTGGATGTAATGCCTATCCTACTTGACTTTTCTAATTTTTTTTGACTGGATTCTTTTAGGCCTCTTCTATTATTATGTTTTATGATTAGCAATGCTAGATTACCGAAATTGATTAATTATATTTCATATTTAGTTAATATGTGTGTGTGTGTGTGTGTGTGTGTGTGTATTGAATGATGTTAGTTAGACAAATGATTTTTATGCAATTTCTAGGGATATTTACCCCATACTTGCATGTGTATGGCATGCATGTATGTTTTCTTTTTGTTTGACATTTTTGATGTGGTTGAGGAAGGGAGTCATAGTCACCTGCTAGTTGGGAACTACATGATGAACTACTTCCATGTAATGGACACCCAGGAATGTCCAAAAGTTGAACCAAGGTTGAAATTATATTAATGTTGAGAGTGCTGCAATCAATTACAAAGAGGTGTATTCCAAAGGCCAAACCCTAAGGGAATGATGTCTAGAATGTTACAATAGAGAATGAACATCCTCTATTACCAAAAGAAGGGAGTGTGATTCACACATCCAAGCTCTTATCAAATGCAAGTTATAATCATCTGATCCAGCAATGAAACTTTCAGCCCTATTTATCCTTTTCTTCATCCTTCTAGAAGGAACTAAAGCATTAATTAATTGCAAGATCTAGAAGCTTCCTCCTTCCAATAATTAATGCATACCCTAGAAATTCCTCCCTAGCAATAATTAATTAAATCATAAGAGGCTTCCGTCCTCCCAATAATTAATACATACCCTAGAAGCTACTCCCTTGTAATTAATAATTAAATTAATTAAATACAAAGTCACCTTTTAATTTTAATTGAATGACTTTATAAGAGATTAATTTAATTTCTTCTTATCCTCCACTTAGACTTTGGAGAACATGAAGCCTAAAACATGGGAACATTACAAATCCACCCTCCTTGAAATTGCTTGTCCTCAAGCAATTAAGTAACATAATGAACTCCAACCTCCACCTAGATCCCAATTGAAGTAATATGTGATATCTGTATGGACATTAAACAAACTACAAATGAACATCATTAAGACCAACCACATGTCCTACAAGTTAGCTCCCAAAACTTGTGCTGATGAAGTATAAGTCTGGATATCACCATAAGGTGTCTCCATAGAAGATCTATGGAACCTCTTCCTCCCAACTGCTACAACAAAAAATTGAATCTTTGTACATGGTGAAAACTAAGCCCAACTCCACTCAGGTGAATGATCAACATCAACCTCAAACACTAGATTGTCATAAGACAATGTTGCATCCATGTTGAACATAGTACTATCCCAAGAGTGAACATTAACACTTTGTTGATCGATAGTATAATTTGACTTTGTCACTATATTGCTCACCTCATTAGCAATAACAAGTGTACTATTATTAGAGCACACATCTACAACCACACGCATACTGCCAAACTCCTCGTTGGATGGTTCAAATGACATAGAAGTGGCTACTGATATAATAGTATCCTTGCATTCTTCTAATCCTACATCGATGGACTCCATATCACCTATATCATAGCTAGGTGGCTCTATATGTGTCTCGATCCCACCTAAGGAAACAACTTCTTTCTGCACTGGAGCAATGTACAAACCTTCAATATTGATGCCTATATGTCTAGCCATAAGTTGCAACATCATATCCATTTGTCCATCCATTCGCCTGTTATGCTCCTCTAATAAACTCAGTAACCTAAGCATTGCATTTTCTTGATCTGGACTAGTATGCATTTTGTCAAACTCTTTTCCCTTTATCTCATTGTTCCAAATTCCCTATAAGAACTCCACAGGATGGTAGGACTAATAGCTCTACTATAATGGATTTAGTATCCCGAACATTACACTTTCTTGATCTGGATTGGTATACATTTTGTCAAACTCTTTTCCCTTTATCTCGCTGTTCCAAATTCCCTAGAAGAACTCCACAGGATGGCAAGACCAATAGCTCTGATACCATTGTAATGGACACCCAGGAATGTCCAAAAGCTGAACCAAGGCTGAAATTATATTAATGCTAAGAGTGCTACAATCAATTACAAAGAGGTGTATTCCAAAGGCCAAACCCTAAGAGAATGATGTCTAGAATGTTACAATAGAGAATGAACGTCCTCTATTTCCAAAAGAAGGTAGTGTGATTCACACATCCAAGCTCTTATCAAATGCAAGTTATAATCATCTGATCCAGCAATGAAACTTTCAGCCCTATTTATCCTTTTCTTCATCCTTCTGGAAGGAACTAAAAAATTAATTAATTGCAAGAGCTAGAAGCTTCCTCCTTCCAATAATTAATGCATACCCTAGAAATTCGTCCTTGGCAATAATTAATTAAATCATGAGAGGCTTATGTCCTCCCAATAATTAATACATACCCTAGAAGCTACTCCCTTGTAATAAATAATTAAATTAATTAAATACAAAGTCAACTTTTAATTTTAATTGAATGACTTTATAAGAAATTAATTTAATTTCTTCTTATCCTCCACTTAGACTTTGGAGAACGTGAAGGCTAAAACATGGGAACATTACATTCCAGCCATTGCCTATTTAGTTTAGAATATTGTGCTTGTACATGCATGACTTTTATGCAGATTGCAGGTATTGGGTATCAACTTTCTTGAATTGCTAGGATGAGCATACCCTATCGCAGTATTTCAATGGTATAAGTGAGGAGATAACTCTTGAGTCCAAATCCTAAACCCTAAGCCAATTGTCCTAGAAAATAGGACAAGTATCTGAGTTAGTTTACCCATCCAAATTTGGCAAGTGACATGAATTCGTGATTTTGACCCTGGAGTTTGATTATGCTCTTTTCCTTCAGTTGAGTTGTCATTTTTGGTTTTGAGGGCATGTGGTGATTTTTTGTTATAATTAAATCAAATTAAAAGATAATTTAATGGTTTAATTTAATGAAAATTTTATTAAAAAAATTAATATTTAATTATATTTAATTAATTGAGAAATTAATTAAATAAAAGAATTAAATTTAAAGATTTTATTAAAGTTTTATTTTTGATGTATTTATATTTATTTTATTTAATGATAATTATTTAGGATTTTATTTTAATAATAAACTCTAAATAATTTTATTAATTAAGTTAATAAATATATTATTAAAAATGTAATTACTTAAATAAATGAATAAAATTTAAAGATAAAGTTATAGTTCTAATTTTGGCATACTTATAATTATTTAATTTAATAATAATTAATTTAGGAGTTTTATTTTAATTAATAAACTCTAAATAATATTATTAGTTAAACTACTAAATATGATATTAAAAACATCTCATGATTAATTAAAGTGAGAAAGAAAATTAATTTAATAAAGTTATTTAAATTTAAATTTCTTAAAGTTGTTGCATGAAAATTGTATATAGAAAATTCAATATTTAATTATATTTAATTAATTAAATAAAAGAATTAAATTTAAAAGATTAAATTAAAGTCCTAATTTTAGTATTTTTTATATTTATTTTATTTAATAATTATTATTTAAGAGTTTTATTTTAATAATAAACTCTAAATAATATAATTAATTGAGTAATAAAAATTATTTGATTAAAAAGAAAATATTAAAATATGTGAATATTTTATTAATTAAAAAATAATTAAATTTATGCTTTAAATAAAAAGTCTAAATTAGAGGTCTAAATTTAGAAAATTTGTTAAAGAAAGATTAGAATATGATGTTATTTAATTAATTAGAAATTAATCAAATATATACTTTAGTTTAAAATATTTATTTTAAAAGTCTAATTTAAGAAGTTGGATAAAAAAAGAATTAAAATAGTAAAAGATTATAGATTTAATATTTTTTTATTATGATTATTTAATTAATAATTATTAAATTAGAGTTTAATTTAAATAAGGAGCTTTAATTATTCTTATTAATTTAAATAATAAATTATGCTTTAAACAATGCTTACGCTACTTAATAAGTGGAGGAAAAGAAAACATAAAAGAATATTTTAATTAAAAAGTTCTTTAAATATGCATGAAAGAATTAAATTTAAAAGATTTCATTAAAGTTCTAATTTAGGTGTATTTATATTTATTTAATTAGGAATTTTTAATAAACTCTAACTAATATTATTAGTTAAATCAATAAATATTATATTAAAAATGTCGCATGATTTAATAAGGGAGAGAAAGTTTTAATTTAACAAAGTTTATTTTAATTAAATTGCATAAAGTGTGTGCATGAAAATTAAAATATAGTAATTAAATATAAAGGTTTTTCGCATGATTGGATGATCAAAGCCTTGATTTGAGGGAAAAACTCTTTATTAAGGAAATTAGAGCTCATTTCTAGATACACAAGTTTAGAGGAGCCAATTTCCAAAAAGAGGGTTTTTGAAGGAAAAGGAAGATTCTTGCGTGTTTGTGCATTCATTCTTTTAGCATTAGATCCAGGTGGTATCTTGTGGGTTTGTGCAGTAGTTGCTTGTTTTTTGAATTCATGTCTTCTTCATGTCTATTGTGTTTCTGTTTTAGAATTTCTCTGGGTTGAAACCCTTGTTTGAGAAAATTGATTCCCAATATAGAATTGTCTATGATTTAATATGAGAACTTTAGCAAATATTGAACTTAATGGTTTTTAGAACCTAATGAATTATGAAATTCACTTTTGTATGCACTTTATGTAACATGTAATTTACTAGTGTTAAGGTTTTCGAGTTTGACTTAGCTTTGGCTAGCTAGGATGTTTACTAAAGGCTTGAGAGTTCTATTTTATGATGTCATGATGATGTTTTGATCTTGATCTTTTATACTCAACCACAGTAATGTTTCTAGTATGCTCTATGAGATGTTTTGATGCATTGATTGTTACCACTTTCTAGTGTTCATGTGTGAAGTTGAGGTGAATGGTGCGACCTATCTAGCATAACCTTTGAGCCTTTGATCAGTTGTATTTGGATTGCTTTCTAGTCAATTTTATAGGACTGCGATGTTTGTATGATTTTTTGTTGGTGATATAATTTTATGACATGGATTGGTTTATGTATACATTACTTTGGGATCAATCCTGTTAAGATGATCATATTGGTGGAATCCGTGATTAAGATCAGTGTTTTTCAATACTTGTCAGTTGCTTGTTTAAGAATTGATTTATGGTATGTAGTCTTTTGTGATCTTTTAATTCACTGAGATTAGGGTAGGTTATCTATATGTCATGTTGGGAAGTGGCTTGAATGGAGCCCGGGGCCCAAAGTGGTTGCCAGGGTAACCCATTGTAGGTTATTTAATTAGTGATAACATTTTATTAAATGGGTTTAAAATGAATTAACAAGATATTGGTACCACAAAAAGTCACTAATGGACGAGAGGATTAAAAGGCTAGCTGGGTAACCTTAGAGATGACTCATTAGTATGTCTTGTCAGTACAAAAAGATACTAGTGCTACATAGAGTCAGTAGGCAGTTGGAGGATTAAAAGACTAGCCAGGTAACCCTAGAGCTGGTTTGTGCAATGACATTTTTCCACTTGCATAGTAGATCTCCTACATGTTTGTGTTACCTCTGGGATTTGTTGATACTTGTGTCTTGGTACCTTTGAGTTAGATTGCTTTTAGTTGCTTCCTTGAACCTAGATGTTGGATTTGATTGTTGAGTTTGTTTTCCTATTTGGGAATTGAGATTATCTCTTTAGCATAGTGGGAGTGGACCTTTTTGGGTTCCATGAGATCGTGTGGTAGTGCTTTTTCTTATACCATTGAGATTCGACCGTCAAATGTCATTGCTAGATGTGTTTGTGCAAATGTTCTTTTCTATATGTTCTTGTATTTCTATGATGGATGGTTGTACCATTGTATTGTATTTGATTTCATAAGATCTTAAGAGATGATGTAATTTATTTCGTGATGTATATTATTTCAGCCTTTCATACCCTGTGACCTATATAGTTGATGATTGTGCATTCTATTTATTGCCAAGTGGCATCATATATAATTGTATATTATTTAAATGGAATCATAATTGTACATTATTCTTTGATGTGGAGTTATTATATATTGGATTTAGTGTTAATTAAACTTAAATTTGATTCAACGTCATGGGACCCTTAAGGATTGTTATAATACTATTTTATAGTATGTGTTTATGTGAATATTAATTGCTTTTGCTATGTTGCAACTGTTGTTGCTAAGTTATTATCTTTAACGTTAGAAAAAAAAAGTTTGACAAACTTAGTAAAACTTTAGGTTTTCTTCCTTTGGGTCACATGGCTAGGCCTTACACTATGGATCTAGTGCCTTCTCTCTAATAACAAGCTCGACCCACCATTAAAAAAATAGAAATGGGATATAGGGAAATTGAGCCTTGTTTTTTATCACATACCATTGCATCATAGTATCAAGGATAATTATGTGATCGGTTTTTGTCCAATCAGTGGAATAAGTACATGTATTTAATGTAATATGGATTTCTCTACAATTTTAAATATTAAGCTACAACTCTATTAGATATGGCTTCCATAATTTGGAAGATTTCATTTATTGCCAGCTTTAAAAAGTTGCATGAATTGAGTCATCTATTTACAGTTAGCTTCCACACTTTAGATGCAACAATGCGCAAAATGTTGGTGTCAAGAGCATCCCGCCTACAATAAACATAAATGGTCTACCACAAAGTCCTGGTGAAAAAATTCTATTTTAGAAGCTCGAGCATGAGGAAATTTTGGTGGACTATTGCCTAGGTGAAAGCTTATCAACTAATTACTCATACTTTTAGATGTAATGGAGATGGGAATGCCCAAGAATGGTCATTTAATACCCAATGAATTAGCCCTTAAAGCGTATGCATAGCTTGAGAAAAAGAAAGCCATGCCACACATAGACATGTATGTTTTACAAAACCTAATATGTAGCGGCAAGAATTTCTCAATTTGGATCCCCATATTTATTTGGTTTTTGACATTACCAATAATTGTAGGTGAATCGAGGGACCTCTCATCATTTGTTTCTATCATCTTTATTATTACTATTGTAAACCTTTTCAAATTTGTTCTCCAACATTATCCTATCACCCACAATGTAAAGAAGCAATTTTTTTACAACACTTGAACAGATTGGATATGTGTGTGTGTGTGTGTGGCCATGTAGACAAAATGTCTAACTGACAATTCAAGCACTATCATTGATGACTATTTGAGCATTGTATAGAGTTTAGTTTTTTTTGTTTAGAGAATCTTTTCCTCTCTTGATTATCAATATTGAAGTCTATTGATAAACTAAGTACTATTTACTACTACTTAACCGATAATTAAAATTACATGTATCAGCCAATTAAGAGCTCCCACTCTTCTCTTTTCCTATATAATTTATATATTCATCATTTGATTGGTTAGCTTATATAAGTCTTATTGTGAAGAGTTTTTTTCATATTACATGATTTTGGTAAATCAAAATTTGAATATTTTTATAAACCTATTTTCAAAGTTCATTAATTTTTTACAAACTTTTATGTTAGTATATAATATATTATCTCATGTAATTTTTTTTTTATAAATATATATTATAATATAAGACATTTTTTATTTTTATAAAATAAAATTCATGATATTTTTCATTATCTTTCCACAAGTTATATTTAAATCTTAAATTTATCAAATAAACTATATTCATAACTATACAATTTTGAATTATTCTAAATTATAAAAAATAAATATTAAAAACTATTTAAAGTAAATTAAAAAATTATATTTATATGTTAAATTCTTTATTATTATAGAATAAATATATAATTAATATACTATTATAAAATTTATATTTATACTATTACTTCTACTAGTACTTAGTCACTATGTAACGCTCTTGTTACTTAAAAATGATTAAGATGCCTTGAATTAAATCATATTTCCAACTTTAATCAAATAATTGTAAATTATTTAATGTATGTAGGAGCACAAAAAATAAATAAATTCCTACATCTTTCACATGTGAAATCTAATGGAGTTTATGAAAGAAAACCCTAATCATCACAAGCGTAAATCAATTCCTCATTCATCTTTTATCACGATTATGGAGTCTTTGGCTGCCTCAAAATTGTTTGAGGTTTTGAAATAGCTTTCAATTTTATAAAGTTGCTTATTGAATTATATAGGGTGAAATATTATTCTCCTTTTTATCAAGGTGTCATCGTTTCTTGGAAAAATAACAAAAAATTGATAATTGTGTATTAAACCATGTTCATTAGTATACTAATGATGTATTACATTTTATCAAATTTTCAAATTTTAATAATTATTTACTAGGCATCTTTTGTTTTCTAATATGGAACTAATTATTTCCAATTAGATTGTTTTCTAGGTATAGAAATGGTTTTTGATTATACATTTATGTACATTTAATATCTAAATAGAAAATTTAAATATCAATTTACTTTGATTTTAATAGATTTATTAAATACAAATAGATAATTTGTCATTTTGATATATGTATAGTTAATTATGTGCCAACAACTATCCACACTATTGGGCAACATTGGTTTTCCCCCTAAGGTATCTTATAGACCTACTCTTTGATATAAAAAATAAGTGGTTTCTATATTTGTTTATCACCATCTATTATATTTTTATAACCATTCATACATTTTAGTTGATTTAGTAGTGAAATTTTAAATAAATCTACCACACAGTTTAATGTTTAGGTGGTAATATATGCATGTTTCCTTTTAAGACTTTTAGCAAATTATCTATGAGTCCATAAAAATAATAATTGATGAGATATTTTATTTTTTTCATAGATGTTACTACATACTTAGATGTGCCCTACATGGGCTCATATTACTATAAGCCATCTAAGTCATCTAAATGCATTAAAAAGAGACCACTTCATGTTTTAGCCTATTAAAAGATGAATTTTCATTTTCATGGCAGTCTGATATACTCATAAGCCATCAAAACCATTTGTAGAGCCCAAAATATATTGTTTGATATTATGTAATAAACTATATTCCATATCTAGTTTCATAATGTTTTAGATGTAGATTATTTTAGTTGGTAGACATTAAATGAAGGATTTTGGTAATATTTACTAATTATTATAATGTGTAATGTTAGAAAGTGATTATAATATGCTTATTTATATTGCATTGTATGTATTTAACTATAAATAATATTTTATAAAAAGAAATTCATTAATAATTATGCTTTGATTGTTAGTATTTACTCAATAGAGATTCATTTAATAATCCAAAATCAAATGTAATAATAATTTACTAAATAAAAAGACATATTTATCCAATTTTCTATCAAATATATTTTATTTCTATTTTATATAACACACAATCTTTCTCATTTTTGTGGTGGGTTTGCTCGTGAAGAACTACCAAAACTTTGGGATATGGTCTAGTACATGGTTATGAGGTACATCACCATGGAAGATAGGTATAAGGTGATTTATTATTATCATTTCCCCATTCTCAAGTAGAATACGAATAGGAAAAGTATTTCTTTTCCTTACCTACTTCTACATTCTATGGATGATTATGTTTGGAATGTACACAAAAAGAAAGAAGAAGGTAAGAGTTTCACCATATACCATCAAGCCTTAATGTTTTTCTTATTTAAGTTTTACAATGGTCTTCACCCTCAAATTCCTAGCCTAACCCCTTCCCTTCTCAAGATGACTAAGGTCACCCAGCATTTGTCCCCTTCTAAAAAAGCATGGGATGATAAGGATCCCTCAACCACTACCAGGATTGATAAAATGAAGAAAGTGGAGGTGTTAGATGTAGAAAGTATTGGAGATATGACTAGCAAGGAAATTCATAGGTCTAGTAAAATATTGAGAGACAAGAAACACTATACCCCTTCTAGCAAGGAAAAGTTGGTTAGTTCTGATTCTACAAAGTACTCTAGGAAGAAAGGATGCCCTAGACCAAAAAGAAAAGTGACTAGGAGAAACCATGAGGAATAGTTGTTGGCATATCAGTCAAGTTTTTTATTAGTGACATACACTTATTTAGATTGTTAGTATCTATCGAGCTTATTGTACAATTAATAGTGTTTACCAAACATTTCAATTGTTGTCAAATTCTACAATTGCTACCAAGTTCTTTGGAAAAATTCTAGAGTTTACCAAGTACTTACAATTAGTGTGAAGATCAGAAATGTAAACTGAGCATCTTAGTGTATGCCAATTTTATAAATGCGAGCTAAGTTGTGCCGTGCTTACCAGGTTCACAGTTAATGTGATGTGAGTCTAGTGTTAACCAAGCCACTCAATGTTAACCAGGTGACTTAGTTTATACTAAGCTCTAGGTGATAGTGTTTACCAAGCTATGCAGTTGTAAATAAGTGATTCAGTTTATATGATGAGTTTCACAATATTTACTGAGTCACCAGTGTAGACCAAGTTCAAGAATACTTGGAAGTGATTAGTATGGACCAAGCTTCTACATCTACCAAGTACATGAGGATGTTGAGCATTGATAGTGGATGCCAAGTATCAGAAGCTCACCGAGCTAGTCTTTAGAACCCAAGTGTCTACATTTGAGCTAACTTTGTAATATTTTTGTAAACTTGTATTGTGGCCAATGTTCTAACTATGTAATTGGATTGGTATATATGTAATGTATCGTATCACATCCAATAAGAGTGAAAAATGATGGATATGTAATGTAATAATAAAAGAAGAGCTGAAATGCAAATTACAAAGGCTACAACTGCATAAGTAGCAACAAATATATATCTATCACAACAAAGTGATTTGTACACTTAGAGGAATCTCATTCAGAAAACCAAGTTGCAAATCAGAGATCAACTACTGTTTCATCCTAACAGGTGGATTAGTCAAATCTTTTAACAAGGTAGACCTAACAATCTTTTGTAAATCTCTTTACTGAGTGAATACTTCATTGTATGTTTGTAAATCCTTTCACAAGGTGGACCTACCAGTCCTTATTTCTCCTAAAAGGGAAAATCATCAAATGTGATTAATGTAAGCCTTAATAGGGCAACTTTATACTATAGTACTAAAGCTTGTGGGTATCATCCCCACCCTAGTTTTACTTTCTATTTGAAAGGTTTTTGGGTCACCAAAATCTTTGTGTCAAATTTTCATGAATACTTTTATGTTTTCAGTTTCTTATGCATGCAATTAGATTAGATTATATGTGAAGGATTAAAAGCTAATTAGATAGTTGGATTAAGAGTTAAAGTTGTATAAGTTTTAGAAGTTACTAATTCACCCCTCCCCTCTTAGTAACTTAGCCTTGTTAAAAATATTTCCAAAAATTGGGATTAGAGCATTGTGGTTCTCAGGAGAAAAGTTAACAACTTGAGCAAAGATCAAGGCCATGGAGATATTCAGACTTGACAAAAGCTATTGAGAATGAAAAGATAGATTTAAAAGTGACTATTGCCCAACTCAAGAAAGAAAATAAGAAACTCTCTCAATCCTTCAAAAGAAGAAAAGAACTTGCAATTCAAATGAATGATCATCTCTACACTGAAGAAAAGATTGAAGACCATCATTCAAGAAATCTAGATGAAGCCAATGAAGCAATCAAAGAAATCCTAGAAAATAATGATTCCTTGCAAGAAGAAGTAAGAAAACTAAGAAGAGAGCAAGAAATTTAGTTAGTAAGACTATGTGAAGTTATGGAAGAGAAGAACAAGATAAGAGAAAAGATAGAAGGAAAGAACAATGAAATCCAACACCAATCCCTTTAGCAAGCAGACTTCATTGATCAACTCTCCAATGCAAATGAAGAAATCATAAGCCTAAGATCTGAAAATGAAAGATTGTGGAATGACCTAAACTCTACAAGAAAAATCAATGAAAGAATGATGAAATCCCAAGTAGACATAAATCAATTGAATGAGAAAAATCTCTATAGACAAAAAGGAAAAGAATGAATTAGATATATAGAAGAAGGAGAATCATCCAAGCAAGGAGCTCAAAAGATTCAAATACCTACTTGCAATCACTGTGGTAAGATAGGTCATACTTTAAACAAATGTTGGAGCAATGGAAAAGAAAAATTTAATGGAAAGTGCTACGATTGCAATTAGGATGGTGATAAAGCTAATGAATGCAAAGAGAAACCAAAATTTGAAGGAAAATATCACAAATGTAAGAAGCATGGGCACAAATCATCAGAATGCAAAACCAAGATTATAAATTTAGCAGAATAAATTGTAAAAGCCATATTTGGTTGGGACTACAACACCTAGTGTAGTTATCATTACTGTGGAGAATTTAGAAATATTGGAATAAATTGTGTAAAGCATCACTTGAGGAAAAGAGATAGTCCTAAAAGATGTTTCATTTGTATAGAACTTGGTCATCTTTCCAAGAAATCTATGAATACTAGTAGAATTGAAGATGAAAAGAAGGAAAAGGCTGATAACATCTAAAAATAGATGAGATAGTAGTGGGTTCCAAAGTTTGCACAGAATGTAAGTACAAGCAATGATGAACAAGTCATCAAGAATTGGTTGACTCCACAATTTCCACTTGATCTCTGAAAGGAGAACTAGGACTAGGCTACCAAGGAAGACATCCAAATAAGTTCTAGTTGAAAGGACAAGATATCCACATATGTATTCATGATACAAAGGGATCACCAAGTGAAAGGGTATCGGTCACTACCGAGTTACTTTTCTTACTGAGTAAGGTTGGGTCACAGGCTCTATCGAGTAACGTCGAGAGTAACTAAAGTTTCATATGTTTGTCGAATAATGGAAGACTTTGCCAAGTAATCAATGCAAGGAAGTGGATGATAGTCTATCACTTTGATCTATCATCTATTCCAAGAATTTAAGGCAAAATTTGATAAAAGGAATGGAATCGAAGTCATTTTCATTGTAAATTTTTGAGAGCTAATATGCAGTGTGATCTTTAGAGCTTCTAAGTGATTTGAGTGAATTTTTACTGAATTTCTTTTACTTCTCTCAAATCCTACCTAGTGAAGATGGCATCCAACAATTGTAAGGAAAAGTGAGGTTTTGACATACTAGTTCATAGTGAATGGAAAGCTCCATATTTCAAGTTCACTCCTACAATCGTTGAAACCCTAGTTCCAAGTAGAGAATAGTCTCAAATCCCTCCAAAGGTACTATTCATAAATGAAATTCATTCTCACTTTAAATTTATGATTCAAGATATTGGCACTTTGGAAATGGATGTAGCCCTATAACAGTTGTGTGTTATTGGTGTCTTGGAACTTGAACATCAACATCTGGAGACACAAGGGTTGACACACATTCCTCATATGCCCCTTGAATTTCAAGTGAAATGGATTAGGTATATTCTTAGTTGGGTGCACAATGGTTAGTTATGGTTGGAGCAACTAGTTTTAATCACAAAGAAGATGATTCATAGAATCACTGGTCTCCCAATGTTGGCTAAGACTAAAATGACCAAAATTGTAGGTCTTGGGTTGAGCTAGAAAATAAGACCCTAGTAGAATGGGATGATAGAGGCATGAAAATAAGAAATGTAACTGATATGGAATTAATGTTTGGTATACATATCATTGCACACAAGATCTATAGCTCTATGCAGTCGAAGAGTGTGCCTTGTGAAGCAGTTGACCTTGCTTACAAGGTAGTCAAGAACAATCTTTCTCTTGACCTTCCCAAGCTTCTATTGAAGCAATTCAACAAGAACATGGAAAGAATCTAAATGTCAATGAACTACCTGTGTAAGCTTGGCTCTTTGTTGACTTGTTGATTCTTTTATGTTTATAAATTCTTCCCTTCAAAAGTTTTAGTTGTATGGAGAAAAGATGTGCCAATTCTTTACCAAATTAATGAATACATTGCTAAGATGGGAGAGAATTATAATAGTATCATGGATAACTATTTTGATGCATTTAGAGAGAAAATGAATAATAGATTTAGAATTCCAAGAAAATTAGTTGAAGATTAAAAGGATGATGTATGTTTCATAGTAGATAGTCATAAGGTATACATTAAGGCAATCAGACCTAGAATTGCATGGGTGAAACCTCTTGGATATGAGGTTGATATACATGAAACTAAGGATATCATTGAGGCACTTGTAAATGAACTAGTTTATCCTAAGGTTTCATATTTTGGTACTTACAATGAAGCAAAAGCCATGATAGAACTAGATATCAAGCTCCCTTAGGCTATAAACAAAGGCAAGGAAAAAATTGCCAAGTTGAAAACTAGTTCCACACTTTTTTGACTGAGGGAAAAGGTGAGGATGAAGAAATAGAGGATGAGGAAGAATCAAAGGAAGAGGAACCTTTGAAGAAGAAAGGCAAGGTAATCATTACCAAGCCTGCCAAGACATTCATTTTTGTATTTACTAGAAAATCTTCAAGGAAGAAAGATGATAAGGAAGGAGGAGATATAATATTTAGAAAACCTCCACCCACCTTCCAAGATATAATGAAAGAGCTGAAATAAGGAGCAGGTATAAAAATATTTAAGGCATTGAAGTATGAAATCAAGATTGAGGAAGAACAAAAGTAGATTGAAGACTTGGTAATGGAAAAAATGGGTAAGTGGAAATACTCACCAGACTAGCTTACTTCTAAGCTCCCTAACATTTTTTTGGATAAGATTAAGCCAAGATGGGAATTTTCCATGCAAATTATAAAAGAGATCTATGGGCAAACACTGAAGCAACTTATTCCAAGCTTAATAGACAAGGAGTGTTAGGATAAACCACGGACAAAAATAAAAAACTACATGCAAATATAACCAATAACATAAAACAATTGATCACACAGAAATGAACACAAGGCATCAAGATTTAATGTGGTTCATCCAATCCCTGGGCTACATCCACCAAACAGCAAGTCTGATCTTATTACAATCTAGTGATTACAACCTAATTACAATCTGTAATCCCTTACAGCTCAACACTGCCACAAGAAGCAATTTCGCATCACAACATAATGAAAATACCTAACCCTAAACCCTTTTACACAAGTATTAAACTACTTTAGGGTTATAAAGTGTCAGCCATATGCCGATCATAATATGTCGGCTACCATGTCAACCACTATTTATGAAGTATATACAGTACTTTCCTGATCAGTCACCATAATCTAATAATCTCCCACTAGGGGACTAATCAGGCTCCACACTAAACAACAATCTCCCACTTGGAGATTGATCCTATACCAATACCACTACCACATGGGGCTCCCACTGGATCAAACCACTCTGGACTCTGCTATTCTTTTATTCATGTTTAGTCTAAAAGACCAATTGAAGCTGAAGAGGAGTTCAGCTTCTCCCTTGTTACAATCTTTGTCAACATATCTGCTAGATTTTCATTAGTATGTATCTTCTCCAGCTTTAACTGTCCATCCTCCAAAACTGACCGAATGAAATGATACCGCAACTGTATGTGTTTGGTCTTAGAATGTAGAGCTGAATTCTTTGCAAGATGAATGGCACTCTAACTATCTATGAACAAATAATTATCCTTTTGAGGATGTCCCAATTCTTCCAAGAAGAATTAAAGCCATATCATCTCCTTGGCTACCTCGGTAGCAGCAACATACTCTGCCTCTATAATGGATAGAGCATTAATCTTTTGTAAACTAGAAACCTAGCTCACAACTGCCCCACCAATAGTAAAGACATAACCTGTAGTACTCTGCCTGGTCTCAATATCCCCTACCAAATCTGAGTCAACATAGCCTTGTAAAATAGTAGTAGAGCCCCCAAAGTGTAAACACTTATTGGATGTTCCTCTCAAATATCGGAGAATCCACTTAACAACATTCCAATACTCAAATCTTGGATGACTCATATACCTGCTAACGACTCCCACTGCATGTGCAATATCTGGCCTAGTGCATACCATAGCATACATCAAGCTTCCTACAGCTAAAACATAGGATACCTTGGACATCTTATCCTCCTCTTCCTATGTCTTGGGACACATCTCCTTAGTCAATTTCAAATGACTAGGTAAAGGTGTGCTGACAGCTTTAGCATTCTCCATAGAGAAATGTTGCAACACCTTCTCAACATAATTAGCTTGAGATAGCGTCAATGTTTTGTTCTTGCTATCTCTACAAATCTTCATACCAAGGATTTGTTTTGCTGCCCCTAAATCCTTCATAGAAAATGCATGTGCTAACTGGCCTTTTAGCCCCTTAATATGATCCATGTTAGACCCAGCTACAAGCATATCATCAACATATAAACATAAAATAATGTACCTATCATCATTCAACCTCTTAAAATAAACACAGTAATTTGAATGACACCTATTATATCCATGCTCATGCATAAAAATGTCAAATTTCAGATACCATTGCCGAGGTGCTTACTTCAAGCCATATAAACTTTCCTTCAATTTGCACACTAAGTTCTCCTTACCTTTGACCTCAAAACCCTGTGGCTGAGACATATATATTTCTTCATCCAAATCACCATGAAGAAAGGCTATTTTAACATCCAACTACTCTAAATACAAATCTTTAGTAGCCACAAGACTTAAAACAATACAGATAGAAGTCATTTTAACAATAGGAGAAAATATCTCATCAAAATCAATTCCCTTTTTTTGTGCAAATCCTTTTACAACTAACCTGGCCTTAAATCTTTTTTGACCTCCTTCCTCTTCTTTCAACCTTTAAACCCACATATTCTGTAAAGCCTTTTTACCTGTAGGCAAGTTGCACAAATTCCATGTCTTATTTTTTAGCAAAGAGTCCATTTTGTCTTTCATTGTAGACTCCCACTGAATCTTAGTATCCACCTGCATAGCTTCATCATAACTTTCAAGTTCACCAACATCAATAAGTAAAATAGAATGCAAAGAGGGAGAAAACCTTTGTGGAGGTCTAATTTGCCTCGTTGACCGTCTAACATTCACTGGTGTGTGTGGTATTTTTTGTTGCAATTGTTGCACACCATGAGGAATGGCTGGAACATCAGGTTTTGGAGTATCATCCAACACTACATAACCATCTTCTTTCTTCTCATGTTGCTACAACAGATCTTTGTACAACACTTTCTCATTGAATATGACATCCCAACTTCTAACAATTTTAAGATTTTCAAAATCCCAAAGCCTATAACCAAATTCATTAATTCCATATCCAACAAAGACACATTTCTTTGATTTAGCTTCTAGCTTGGTTCTATTTTCAGAGTCTATATGAGAAAAAGCTTCAAAACTGAAGGTCTTGAGAAAAGAATAACTCACCTTCTTACTAGTCCATGCTTCCTTTGGAATACCACAACCCAAAGGAGTAGAGGGAACTCTATTAATCAAATATACTATAGTATTGATAGCCTCTGCCCACATGTGTAAGGGAAACCTAGCATGCAACCTCATGCTCCTTGTGCGCTCCATTATAGTCCTGTTCATGTGTTCAGCCACTCCATTTTCCCGTGGAGTCCTTGGAATAGTTTTTTGTCTTCGAATACCATTAGTGGAGCAATAATCTTCAAATTCATGACTGCAATACTCATCACCATTATCAGATATGAGACATTTTGATTTCTTACCAATCTCATTTTCAACCAAGCATTTCCATTTCTTAAAAGTTTGAAATACATTAGATTTTTGTCTAAGGAAATAAACCCATACTTTTCTAGTTGCATCATCAATAAATGTAACATAATAATGAGATCCACGAAGGGAAGATACCTGAGCTGGTCCCCATACATCTGTATGCACAAGCTCTAATTTCTCCTTTTTGTTTTCCTTCCCAGTCTTTACAAAAATCACTCTTTTGTTTTCCATACACACAACTTTAACAGAAATCCATATTCACACATTTTAGACCTAGTAAAACTTTCTTTGAATGAAGTAATTTCATACCTTTCTCACTCATGTGCCCAAGTCTATTGTGCCACAGTGCTGTATCAGAATCTACAACAACTATTTGTTCTCCCTGCTCAATTGCAACAATTGTTCCTGAACATTCATTTTTCTCTGAAACAATCAAAGTAGAAGGAACAATGTGACCTATACAAAGATATAAGGTGCCTAATTTCACACCTTTTGCTACTACAAGGGAACCTTTTGAAACCTTCCAATTTTTATCATTAAAAGTAAATACACAACCCTCATCACCAAGTTGCCCTGCTGAAATTAAATTCCTACTTAGTTTTGGAACATGTCTTACCTCATGTAGTAGCCAATGATTCCCATTCTGCAACTTAATCTTAATTTTTCCTTTTCCAACAATTTGACAGGGTTCATTATCCCCCAAATAAACAAGACCAAAATCCCCTTGGACATAATCAATGAAATAACCTCTATGAAGTGTAGCATGAAATGAAGCACCAGAATCTAAAACCAATGAATCATCAACACTCTCTAAAGACAGAAGCAAAGCATCCTCTTCGGATTTGTTACTTACCACATTTGCCTCGTCTCCATCTAATTTATCTCCTTCATTTTTCTTTCGATTCCAGCAATCTTTCTTTTTATGACTTGGTTTGCCACAGTACCAACAATCATTCGGTCCTCTCAATTGAGACCTCTTCCCCTTTGACTTTCCTCTTGATTTCCCACAATTTCCAGAGTTATTTCCTCTATCAGTTGTTCTGCCCCTGCTTTGTGCATTCAAAGCACTTCTTGATGTAGATCCACTTGAGGATTTTGTACGAGTTTCCTCACTTAAAATAACACCAATCACATCATCATATTTTAGGGTACTAGATCTAGAAACAAAATTACTCACTGCCATTACCAAGCCATTCCAGCTTTCCGAAAAAGAACACAAAATCAAGAGAGCCCTATTTTCTTCATTAAAATTGATACCCACAGAAGATAACTGACTAGTAATAGTATTAAAATCATTTAAATGATCTGCAATAGATCCACCTTCTACCATTTTCATATTAAATAAACACTTCATGAGAAATACCTTGTTTGAAGTAGAGGGCTTTTCATACAGTGTTGCTAGGGTTTTCATCAAATCTTCTGTCATCTTTGCTTTTGTAATATTAAATGACACTGATGGTGCCAAGCATAACCGAATGCTTCCGAGTGCCTTTCTATCCAAAAGATCCCATTCAGCCTCTAACATAGTTCCTTGATTCTTGGCTTTTCCTTCCAATGACTTCCATAAATCCTTCGGATATAGATAGTCTTTCATTTTCATCTTCCATAACTAGAAGTTCTGCCCATTAAACATATCAACCCTTAGCTTACCCTCATCTGCTCCCACTCAACTATGAGACTCCAACTTAACCGTGAGACTTTCCTGTAGAGGATAACTGAAAGACAACCTCACTCTGATACCACTTGTTAGGATAAACCACAGACAGAAATAAAAAACTACATGCAAATATAACCAATAACATAAAATAATAGATCACATAGAAATGAACACAAGGCACCAAGATTTAATGTGGTTCACCCAATCCCTAGGCTACATCCACCAAATAGCAAGTTTGATCTTATTAGAATCCAGTGATTACAACCTGATTACAATCCGTAATCCCTTACAGCTCAATACCACCACAAGAAGCAATTTTGCATCACAACATAATGAAAATACCTAACCCTAAACCCTTTTATACAATTATTAAATTGCTTTAGGGTTATAACTTGTTGGCCTTATGTTGACCATAATATGTTGGCTACCATGTCGGCCTCTATTTATGAAGTATGTATAGTACTTTCCTGATCAGTCACCATAATCTAACAAGGAGATTAAGGAATTTCTAAAGGAAAATGAGGACAAATTAACTCTAAAATTCAGCACTTGTTTGGTTTTGACAAAAGATGTTGAGCATGTTGTAAGGAATGCAACACATACATGGAAGAATATATATCTTCTTCATAAACTGAGTGACTTTGCTATTGAAGTAAAAGATGATGATGATTATGATGATAAAGAGGAGAAAGATGAAAAAGAAAATGTTGAAGAAACAACACATTTTGATAGCATTGATGATGAAGAGGAATAGGAGCAAGAGGCTACTAAGGAAGAAAAGTAAGATGATGAGAAAATTGACCCAATTAAGATAGTTGCAGTAGTTATTACCTCACTCCCTCAATATCCAAGTAAAATAGTGAGGAAATATAGCATGGAGATAGCCTTTGTAGTATTGATTCTAACCAACACTCAAAGCACAACCAAACAATAAATCTTTGCAACAACTTAATTAAGTACATCATTGACTGAAGTGACTTCCACTTCATCTACTGAGCTACAAACCCTTCCCTCTTCTACCATGTTGGCTACATTAGTTTTGGACACATCAGTTTTGAATACATCAATTTTGGCTACTACAGGTATTACCTTAGGTATTTGTACAATAAGTTCAGTATTAGCTTTTGTGGCTAGTCTTATAATGTCTACTATTGTTTCAATTCCTAATAAGAAAGAAATAAGTGTCAGGATAGTTGAGACCAAATCTCAACTAAGCACAAAATTTTTGGGCCATGGAAAAGAAAAAGAGGAAATAGACCTTGATGAGGAAATAGTAATCCCAAATTGGGACATTCCAAACTCAATCTAGATTAGATGCAAACATTTGGTGAACTTCTCCAAAAGAAGGCTAAATAGAAAAGGCCAAGAGAGGAAAGGAACAAAGAGTTCAAATTTTTTGAAGATGCGAAGAATATTTTGGCAAAGGTAGTAGGTATAGAGGTTGATTCATCACAACCAATTTTATTTCAGCTAGTAGAGGAAATTAAAAAGTTCAATGAAGATATAGATGGACAAGATAAGTTATTACAGAAGGTAGAGAAGAAGTTTGAGAATAAAGTGTTAGAGCGCATTGCTCAACAAATTGCAATTTATCAACTAGAACTCTCTACCATTTTGGGTTCCTTGGAAATTTCATGTATAAATGTATCAATACTTCTTGGTAAGCTATGTGATGTTTCAAATTTTACCAAGGAAATAAAGGACAAATTGTCCAAGATAAATGAAGACATCAAGGCAAGTGCTCAATAGCTATAGCTTGATCCTTGTTTAAGCCCTATACATTTCAATAAGATTAAATTTTTGATAGAGTTACAGATAGAATTTCTTAAGGAAGAGGCTAGAATGAGATCTACACTAGTAGATATTTAGAACATGATTCTTCCTAACATGGATGCACCTCAGAAACATAATGCACATTCCAAAACCCTCATCCATGACAACAACTTCTCCATAGTAGACCACATGATTGAGTTGTCAATAGAAGTGTAGATTGCACTTCACACATGTAAGGTCTTGCAGGACAATTGGGACAAAACATTGGCTCTAATACTCAAGGTACATTCAGATGTTTTGTCTCATTTTGGCATTAATATGTAAATATATAGAATAAATCTTTGGCATTATTGTCAAAAAGGGGGAGAAAGTATAATAGAAAAGGGGAGAAGACATAGTAAGTAGATATAGCAAGAGAAGATATAGAGAAGATATTTAAATAATGAGTTATGGAGGAGAAAATATAAGGAATTGGTACATAATTTGTAAAGGAAATAGGCAAGATAGATGTGAGATAGATATATCGCAATTATGTATAGTATACAATATAGAAACCTTACCATGTTCAAAAATATATCATACAAAACCAATTTTGAAAAATCTCAAAAATAGTATACTCTACCAAACTAGAATCACCAGGTGATGGATAAAGATATTCAAGAACTCTTTTTGAATGTAGTTTTGGCCAATAAGGGTTTTTACCACTAATGCCAAAAGCGGAGATTGTTGACATATCAGTCAAGTTTGTTATTAGTGACATACACTTATTTAGATTGTAAGTATCTACCAAGCTCATTATACAATTAATAGTGTTTACTAAGCATTTCAATTGTTGTCAAGTTCTATAGTTGCTACTAAGTCCTTTGGATAAATTCTAGTGTTTACTGAGTAGTTACAATTAGTGTGAAAATCAGCAATGTAAACTAAGCATCTCAGTGTATCCTGAGTTTACCAATGCAAATTGAGCTATACAGTGTTTAACAAGTTTGCAATTAATGTGATGCAAGTCCAGTGTTAACCAATCCACTCAATGTTAACCAAGTGATTCAATTTATACTGAGCTCTAGGTGATAGTGTTTACCGAGCTATGTAGTGATAAAGAAGTGATTCCATTTATATGATGAGTTTCACAGTATCTACCAAGTCACTAGTGTAGACCAAGTTCAAGAATACCTGGAAGTGATCAATATGGACCAAGTTTCTATGTCTATGGAGTGCATGAAGATGCCAAACATTAATAGTGGATGACAAGTATCAAAACCTCACCGAGTTAGTCTTCAGAACCTGAATGTCTACATTTGAGTCAACTTTGTAATATTTGTGTAAACTTGTATTGTGGTTGATGTTGTAATTATGTAATTGGATTGTATCACATCCAATAAGAGTGAATAATGATGGATATGTAATGTAATCATAAAAGAAGACTAAAATGCAAATTACAAAGGCTACAATAATATAAGGAGCAACAAAGATCTATCTATCACAACAAGGTGATTTGTACACTCAGAGGAATCTCATTTAGCAAACCAAGTTGTAGATAAGAGATGAGCTACTTTTTCATCCTAATAGGTGGATCAGTCCAATCCTTTAACAAGGTAGACCTAACAGTCTTTTGTAAATCTCTTTACCAAGTGCATACTGCATTGTATGTTTGTAAATCCTTTTACAAGGTGGACCTAGTAGTCCTTATTGCTCCTAATAGGGCAGACCATCAGAAGTGATCAATGCAAACCTTAATCGGACAACTTTATACTATAGTACTAAAGCTTGTGGGTATCATTCCCACCCTAGTTTTACTTTCTATTTGAAAGGTTTTTGGGTCACCAAAATCTTAATGTCAAAGTGTTATGAATGCTTTCATGTTTTAAGTTTATTATGCATGTAATTAGATTAGATTATATGTGAAGGATTAAAAACTAACTAGATAGTTGGTTTAAGAGTTAAAGTTGTATAAGTTATTGATTCACCCCTCCCCTCTCAATATCTTAGCCTTGTTAAGAGTATTCCCAACAATAGGTTCATGACGAGATGACTAGTGAGCATAAGAATGAGGAGACTAGTGAAGCGGGTTAGTACAATTCTATGCCTTTTTGTGTGTCAAATACTTTCAAAACTGAGGCAGTCTTTCCTAATTCTAGGAAATAAGGCAATATGGGTGATCAAGGGATGGATACCTTCCTCGTTAGGGCTCTAAACTGGGAAGCTAAAACTCAAGGGACTACGAATTAAAAGAAGGTCTGGGATGAAACATCAATGGAAGGCAACAGTAAGAGTGAGGGTAAGACTATAGAAAAGTTGACTACTAACAACCACCCCTAATTAATCATGAATTTTGCAAGTTGGAGGAGTCCATTATGAACCTAATAAAAACAAATGAGCACCTCAACAAAATGTTTGATAGGGTGGCTAACTTCTCTATCCATGCGATGCATTCAACTGCGAGCACCCTCTATCTTCTGTAGGCTGGTCATGAGGAAAGAAAGGATGCTAAGGACATGAAGACCACCTACTTGCTATATGTCTTCTTGGAAAATGATTGACTGCAACTTCTACTAGAGAACCTGAACAACCAGAAGGAGAGTTAACTCATGAGCCCTTGTTTTTCTTAGATTCATTAAGAAAACATTTTATGCCTAGATTTGTTAAGAAAACATTTTGAATAGTAATGACAGAATGTTAGTTGATAGTTGTAATAAGTATAAGTATAGAAACATTCAAATATAAGGGTTTTTGGTATTAAGAAAGGGGGTTGGTTAATCATATGGTAATGACTTCCAATTGATCTTTAGCCTAATTTTTCTATATTTTGGGTAAGTCATCATTTTAGCTTATTTTTAATATAAAAACTATACAAGGTAAAAGTACAAACATGTGTCACCCTTTTACAAAGGAAAAGGCTAACATCAAAAAAAGTGTTAAACTTCAACAATGTAAAAGTCATATTTCTGTTTTGAATTTTGAGTTGGTGTAAACTGATGAAATGTGTATAAAAGGATAAAGTTTATGTATGTTATTTTAAAAAAAATTTAAATTTTTTTAAATACTATGTTTTTATAATTTTCAATGACCTTTTTTGATAGTGTTAAAAATCAAGCAAATTAAGGGTTATAGTTCCCACCACATAAATAATTGCAAATAAATGTATTTTCATCTAAATTTGAAATATGTTGTTGATGACATGTGTATCTAGAACTATAAAAAAAAAAATCAAAAATATTGTATATTTTGTCTGTTATAGCTATTTAACATTGAACTATTCATAATTTAACGACTTCTCATTCCCACCATTTTTTTCCTAGTAAATCTATGTTAACAGTTACAAATGTTATATATTATTGAAGAGGACTCTCTCCTCTAGTACAATTAACCATTTTAAAAAAAATTCATTATCACTTACTAATTTTTATATTTTTTTGAATGTGCATCATCTTCAATGTTGAAATACCTACTTGCATTATTTTTCAATTATTGTAATTGATATTGGGTCACCTAAAAATTAACTTATATTGGCATAATTCTAACTACAAGCTCTATCCACTAGTTTTTTTTTTTGAAACCCTAATTCTAATGATGAAATTGGCCTCTTAAGTGTTAAGTTCTTTAGAATTGCAAAAACCATGAAATATAGTGCCACATAGGATGACACCTAGACATTTCCAGCTAGATCCAATATGGCCATACTAGATCCAGCTGGATCCCATTCGATCAGATTACATTGGCACAAAAACCCATGTGGGCAAGGTCACCCATTTGACTTGGTTGGTAAACAATTGAAATAAAAAAACTTGATTCTTATTTTAAAAAATCTCTAAATTAATTATAGTTAAATTAATCAAATAATAATATATATTTTATTTATTTTCTATGATTTCTAATGTAAGTATTTCATTTGTTCTTTTAAATATATTTGATAAAAATAAATAGAGATTAAAAAAATACAAAACAAATAAACATTTAATTAATATAATCACTTATATTTTTTAATTAAGAGATATATTTTTATAATATGTATTAATTTTAAATATTAAATTTAATTAATGTTGATATGCATTCTATAATGGCGGAATTGGGGAGTGGGATGGTGTGAGCATGTTAATGTTAACTTTTATTCTTCCAAGTTAAATTTGACAAACATCTAGATGTCAAAAGTTTAAATCTTATTGTAAATAGAATATACTTTTAAAAATAATTTAATAAATACCACATAAAATATTCATTTAAGTTAGCATACTTGGAGATATAAATCATCCATTTTTTAAGAAATTAAAATAAAAAGATCAAGTTAGTAAAAAATTAAATAAATGAAGATAAGGGAAATATAATAATTTTAGATGTAGTAAATTAAATTATAATTATTTTGTAGTGGATATCTATCGACATTTCTTTAGATAGATTTATTTAAGATATCTATACTAGCTTTTATTATAACAAGGCCCCTTGTATTGTTTTATTTTTTTATTAATTCAATAAAATTGGGTTTCAAATGTATTGTTTTATTTTTTTATTGATTCAATAAAATAGATTCTTATATTTTAAAGGTAAAATTTTACTTTTAAATTGTTAAATTTAATTTAATAAATTTTAAACAATAAAATAGGTTTTCTATTTGAAATGTAATGTTATATTTTATTAATCATTATATTTAATTCAATAAAATATGTTTTTTATTTATTTTAAAGGTAAAGTTTTATTTTTAAATTGTTATATTTTATTTTTTGATCAATGAAAAATTGAAGCCTTGATTATATAATGTAAAATAAATATCATACAATAGAGTACCTCCATTGAAACAAGCATTGGTAGGAAAGAAGAGAGAAGAAAACCTCCAGTCTAGCCTAGGACTGAAGTTCTTTATTATTATGGCATAAAAGGGGCATGCCCCAGTGAATAATTACAAATTCGTTCCTATTACAATAAACTAGATCATAGTTCCAAAAATTTACTTGTTCTAATGTCTCTTATGCCATATGAAAACCTATTTCTTGGGGATCAGACCAACCAAAACTATTCACTCCATCAATGCTAAGAGTCCAAATCACTGAATCCTTACTAACTTGATCATCAAAATGGTTAGAAATAACATATTCATAAACTTCCTGATAAGGTAAATAAAAAGCTCACCTAAAAAGGATAAAAAATCGAAACCATCCCCCTCATTCATCATTGAAATTAACCTTACCCTACTTAATAAATTCAAAGAACATAAAGCCAAAAATCTATATAGGCCAAAATGGGAATTATATCCTTGAATAACGTAGACAATATACTAATACTATTCTTAACTTTAAGACTCGATATAGCCTTTAATAAAAAATTGAGAAATACCTAAATAATCCTCAAATTGTAGAGAGCTCTACTGCCAACCATGGATATAATTAATCTTCCAACTCTATTATTGATAAACATAATATACTCAAAGCCTCCCAAGCTACCAAAAGGACAACACTAAATCCTTAAAATGAATCAACAGACAAGTGTACCAAAATGCTAGATTGAGCATACCAAAATAAGATTTAGTAATAGGAAAATAGAGTAAAACTTACAATGATAATCCAAAACAATCTACAAACACTAAGATCATTTTGAGAATTACCCCATTCACATTATGAGGATTATTGGCCTTGATACTCTACATATATGAATATCAATTAGCTAGTATAATCGAAACAAAGACAACCCCATATCAGACTAATCTAGAATAGAGTTCCTAGCTAAAACTGACCATGATTGTTGAGAAATTTGAGCCACATAATAAAATACTCTACTATGACAGTGAATGTTTCTCTTAGGTTATCATTACAATAGCAATCAGAAATGACTAATCATCTTCCAATATTGAAATCAGAGCAAAAAGAGAACCTTTATAAAGTAACTATAAATAGATAAGAAGACCATGAAGCACATTAGTTAACTCAAGAAAGCAACAAGAACTATAAATATCCATTATATATTCATAATTGGGTTGATTACATTAAACAAAATGTGCTTTATAGAAAAAGGCCACTACTTTGACCCTCCTCTTCATACCTTATAAACATCATACTATAGACCAAACTACTACAACAAAATCCCTCAAAAGGCAGGGAGATAATTGATCTAAACTATAGGGGCTACTATCCCAACAATACTGAAAAATTAGACCAATATTACTAATAACAAGGTAGGATACCATCAAAATTTCCTACCAAAGAAGGCATCATAAGACCCATATTCAACTAGCAACATAGACTAGAACATGCAAAGGTATTCGACAAAACTGAAGTTGTCTTACTTTAGACTGAGAACACCTTATTTCTTCGAAAACACCATGATTACTTCTATGATGTCATTAGGGTTTTCCAAGTTAAAATAGGGGGGAATTCAAAGGAGGATTTCTCCTTGCTAGACTTCTCAATATTAGGTGTGCAAAAGTCCAATACCTCCAAATTACCAAATCCAACGCCCAGATGGATATATGCACTAAACAAACCAAGGTATTTGCTGAGCCAACCAATTCCATTATCCTCCTTAATTCTACACCATCTAAGGAGAAATTAGAAACAAAATTCCATATTTGGTCATACTAAGTTGAAAGCTACTTAGTCCCTTATCACCAATGCATGCCACCTTGGTATGTTTTCTATGACAAGGCTCCCTAGTGGATGGTCTGTGTACATTTCCTAAAGGGGCACTCTCACTAATACATTAGGGGTCAATTTGCGATGACAGGCAAATGTAATGTGTTTTTGACTTTTCTTTTTCAATTATAGCTCGACGACATCACAATTGCAATGCTAACAGTATATAAGAAAAAAAAATGAAAATGTTGCTCATTTGGGTAATTTTTTATACAACATTACCTCATTTGGCTTGCTACTATCTTATTCTCCGCTACCAGATGCAATGTCAGATGGATGGATGATTTAGGGCAAGTTTTAGGCGAGGCTATTTTCGAACTCCTATTCACATTCTGACTTGAGTTGGCTTTGGTTTTGCTAGTGAAGGGGAGCAATATCAGAGCTCGAGTTTCAACATTGGGAGCTCTGGGTATATTGGAATGCTACTAGTTATTAACTAGTTGAATAAAATGAAAACTTAAAACTATCATGTGTATCTTTTTCAAACTAAAAACTTGAAACTAGGTGAACTGAAACAGAACTTAAAACTGTTACTTGCATATTTTGTATATTTCAACACTTAGCTTTCAAAACTAAAAATTTTACTAAAAATCTAAATGAAGGCAAAACTAAAAATTGAAACTCATTCTAGTTGCAAAACATGTATCTTTTATCTATGTTGTAAGGCAGTATGCCTTTGAATATCTTTGCAATCATTAAGTTGCTTTTGTTTAGAATGAATTAAGGGATCTATTTTAGTAGTTGTTAAAAGAATGAATGTTGGATCGATATGGTTTTTGATTTACCATTAAACCAGAATCATATTGCTCTAAGGGTGTTGTAATATCCTCAATGGGAACATGTTTCCCTACAGAGAGAAAGGGTTCAATGGGACCCACATAGTGAGTATCTTAATTTTTCATTCCTGTAGGCTTTCGGGAGTAAGCCTAATCCTAGGGGGGGTGGATGTAGTGCCTGCCCCTGGTTCACATTTTGTTATCATTGCTGAACTCTTTTAGAACTAGTTTTATGTTGTTGGTTAGTAGCATTCTTTTGAGATTATCAGATATTGTGCTATGGATTCAATTTATTATGTGATGAGATTAC
Organism: Cupressus sempervirens; assembly: GCA_028749045.1. NCBI lineage: Eukaryota > Viridiplantae > Streptophyta > Pinopsida > Cupressales > Cupressaceae > Cupressus > Cupressus sempervirens. Next base: position 772,301,959 of record CM053785.1, on the reverse strand, counting down.
TTAGACTCTACATTTCATGTATGTATAATGATTATTTTTAGTGTTCACAATTATTGATGATGATTATTACATTGCTTTCAATTATTAATGATGATTACTAAGATGATTTATTATCATATGTTCTTTCTTATGGATACTTACCCAATACTTGCATGTGTATGGTGTGCGTGTTTTTCTTGCATGTTTGCTTTTGTATGGTGTGTCTGATGTGGTTAAGGAAGGGAGTTGTAGTCACCTGCTAGTCGAAATCTACACAATGCACCACTTCCTACCATTGTCTGTTTAGTTTAGTATATATTGTGTTTGTACATGCATGGTTTTTATGCAGGTTGCAGGTACCGAGTATCGACTTCCCTGAATTGCTAGGATGAGTGTACCCTATCACATTATCTCAATGATAAGAGAGGGGAGATAAATTCTCAAGTCCAAATCCCAACTCTTTGAGCCATTTGTCCTAATTGGAAAATTAGGACAAGTATCTGAGTTGAATACCCACCGAATGTGTCGGATGACATATTTCGTGATTTTTAACCCTTTAGATTTATTTTGTATGATTTGTTCTATGATGGGTTTTCATATTTTATCTTGGAGGTCTATGGTGAATTTTCCATTAATTAAGTCGTAATAAATAGATTTAATTAATAAATTATTTATTTGAGAAAATTAATAAAATATCATGATCTTTGATATTTTGATTGTAATTAATTAAATGTGAATTATTGGAAAAAATGAATTAAATAAAAGAAAACTAGAAATTAAAATTAATAATAATTATAAAATAATAATAAAGTAATAAATAAAATAATAATAATAAAAGCTATATAAATTAAAATGAAAGTTATAAAATTCAAATAGAGATTATTTAAAAAGTAAATTGGAGTTACAAGCTTGCATGGGAATTAACATGTGTCAACAACACGGGGGTTAGTGCATCAATTAAGCACAAGGTGTCTACAACTCTATGACTCATCAAAAAGGTTGGAAAAGACCCATGCTTAGTTGGTGACACCTTTCAGCAGTTTCAAGAAGCAATCCAAAGGTTTCTTGAGAGCTCTTTATATTCAAGCATTCATAGAAGCTTAGAGAGGGGGTGGAGAGCAATTGGAACATTGGAGGACTCAAGAACTCTGAAAAAGGGAGCTTGCTCTGCGGGTTTTTGAAGGAAGAGCGAATTAGCATCAGAATCTGGGTAGATTCTTGTGATTTTTCTTATGCTATTTTTGCATCATGCATTCCTATCTTCTTTGTGTCTTCCATATGTCTTCTAAGGAATTTCATATTTTTATTGTATGCATTTTCAATTTGGGCAATTAAATTTATTTGAGAATTTTATATGCATGGATTTTAAAAAAAAAAAGAAAATGGGTTTGGGTTTAAATTAGAATCAAATTGAAATAGATTTGAAAATGGTTTCAAGATTTATGGCCAAATCCATTAGTGAAATTATTGGATAAATTTAGAGAACAATTACCTTTTAAGAAGAAATTTTTAATTGTCCTGTCGCTGCCCCTTGGATAGACCCGAACTCAGTCATTCATAATTTTTTATTGAGATCGAATTTATTCGATCGCTCTAGTCAGAATTGGCGCAACTTGGCCCTCTCCAACATATTTCTATTTCAGCTTGATCCAACTGTTCATCAGGGAGATATGACCGTTGTACTGAGACTGTTTTATTCAAGGACATATATCTCTGCATTTTCCATAACCAAGAGTTCTTTATGCTTAAACTTCACAAAAATAATATATCAAAGCATGGAATGAATTAAGATATTATTGCAATCTTCCCTTATTAGAATCTTATTAATATGCATTAGTTTTATATGGTTTATTATCTAATCTAATTAAATCAAATTTAATTAAGATTAGTTAATAGTAGAAGAAGTGTAATTAATTATTAGTCAATCTAAGTAAATAGATTTTTAAATGAGAGAAAATTAAAAGAAAAGAGATTTAAATATAGTTTATATAGTGGAATTTTTATAATGTATATTGAATACTATTTAATATATATTAAACAATTTTAGAGTTGTTTAATGAAGATGATAATGTTAAGAATTTGGAGATTATTCATGTTAAAATCTACAATGAGTCTTATTGGTTTGTGATAGGGATCTCTTTCAAACAACGTTTATACAGAAAAAATATTATTAGAACAATTAGAAAATGGAGTCTAATGGTTGATTTTAATATTGATTAAATAATTGTAAGATGATAATTTATATTATGTTGATTTAAATTTAGAAACTCTGAATGATATTGGATTAAAACTGAATTATTATGTTATTGGTTAATACGTTTGAATACCTTAATGGAGTTAAGAGTTAGCCAAATATTAACTAATGAGTTTATGGAAGGATTCTATAGATCGAGTATGTATAGTTTGAGGAGTTTATTATTTATTAATGTTTGTAAGGATGAGCAAACTATTAATAAATAATGGTTTAAATAGATATCAACAAATTTGATTAGAGTTAATCTAGTGGAGATTATTTATTGATTGAAGTTTGATAAAAGATAATAATTTTTGGAGTTGGATTATAATTGATTTTTAATCAATTGATATTCATTGAGTTGATATTATAACTATGATATTAATAATTAAGTTAAAGCAAACATATTTCCACAATCCATGAATATTGTATTAATTTCTGGGGAAGATTGTGTGAGAGTTTTTTCATTAGACAATCTTCCCCAGAAATTAATACAATAATTAAGTTGTGCGATAGAGTCTTATTTGAAGAGATTAATGATAATACAAATTTGTTAAGGGAATGTTGGTATTCTTTGAAAGATGACGAATATAGTCATTTAAAATTTTTAATAATTATTATTGAATTATTAATATGATCTTTTGAGTATTGAATTATAGTTGACTTTTATCATACAGAATTATAGTTAGTTATTAGTCAACTGATATTAATTGGAACGTTGCTATGATTATGTAATTATTAATTAAATCAATCAATGAGAGTTAATTAGGTTTAATTAACAATTAAGTTAAGTAATGAAGATTTAATTGATATAATTCGTTTATTAAGATTGTAGAAATATTGATATCAAGTTGATAGGTCTTATTCTTATGACTTGAATGATGACCTTAGATATTTAATGGTGAAGACTTAGTAATATTTAATTGAGGACTATTAGAATATGGACCTATGTTAATTGATTGATGTAATTGATCATTTTAATAAAGTTATAATCTCTTATTCGAAGAATGATAATTGGTCCTCTTATAATATAATGAATAATGATCCTAAAAAAAAGTTGAAAGGTTAATAGATTAGAATATGGATCATGGTTAAATATAAAAGAAAATTTAATTAAAGGTTAGTGATGATCAATTTAATGAGTAAATAATTATCCTTAAATTATTCTTAGAATGTAATTCTTAATAATGGAAGGGTAATACTATCGGGGAACAATTGGGTTGACTTGTAGATCAAATGATGAAACTTAAAACACTTGAAGTATACTTGCAAATAGAAAACTGAAAACCCCTACACATTATTCAACTATGTGAATTTAGTAAACCAAAACATGTGTTTGCATCGTGTATTCTATATGCTTCTTGTTTTGGGTTTTGGGTTGACTAGTGTTGACCAGTCCTAAGATGTTACTAGAGGCTCGGGGGTTATGAGATATGATGGCATGTTGATCTTATTTGGTCTTGATCTTTATAAGCCCAACCATGGTAATGTGATCGTATGCTCTATGAAATGTTTGTATTTACTGATTGTTATTGTTCATCGGTCTTCATGTGTGAAGCTGAGAGGTATGTGTATGAGACACTTGAGCTAATAATTTTTGAGTCATCAATCAATTATCCTTGGATTATTTTCTAGTCACCATGATGGGAATGAAATATGGATTTATTTATTGATGATGTCATGTTGTGACATGTTTGACTCAACCATTTTGGAGTCTTCGATCAGTATGATTTTGAGATATGCTTGGTTTCTTGTTGAGAACCAATGGATATTGTGATTTATCTTGAGATATATTATGGTTATTGAGAACCAATGATTATTATGATTATCAGTGATGCCTTCAGTTGCCAATAGAGAACTGTTGTGGTCATGATTTTCTATGGATGCTTTTTCAGATGCTCATGGAGATTTGTTGATTCTTATCTTGGAGATTTGATGATTCTTATTATGGATATTTGATGATTTTATGCATATTTTATGATTTTATTATGAATTATCTTTTATGATTTTGAGATTTATGATTCCATGAGCTTAGGGTAGGTAATCTACTTGTAGTGTCAAGAAGTGGCTTGCAATGGGGGTCGGGGCCCTAAGTGGCTGCCAGGGTAACTCATTGTAAGTTTGGTTAATAAGTGATAACATTTACACACTAAATGGGGATTAAATGAACCTAAAAAGATAATTGTTTTGATGTTCTCACCCATGCCTTGAGTGCTTGTACAGGCTAGGATGGGAGTAGTGATAACGCATGGTTGCAACCGTGCATTTTGTAGTATGCCTTGTCAGTATGAGAGGATATTAGTGGCCGCATGAGATCAGTATGGAAACATGGAGTTTAGTTAACTTCCAGAGTAACTTGTACGTGATAAATGCGATGATACTTTCTCGCTTGCAGAGTAGGTTTCCTACATGTCATTGTGTGCCTTTGGGAATTAGATGTCAATTTTGTGTGTGTTGGAATCTTTGAGTTAGTATACTTTTAGGATTCCTCGACTTGTAGAGTTTTGTGCTTCGTGAATTGATATCCTGTTTACGACTTGAGATTATCTCCTCAACATGGTGGGAGTGGACCACTTAGGTTCTACGCAGTCGGGTGGTAGTGTATTTTCACTCTTATCATTTGAGATCCGTTTGAGACACCGTGGCTAGAGTATCCTTGGTTGTTATTTATTCTTCATTATGTTCTTGGAGCATTATGATAGATAATATACCTTATGATGGATGTATTTACTGGTATGTTTCTTATATTGATGATTTGCTTTACTTTGCATATGTTAGTTGATGATTTATTATGCTTTACTTTGCATGTTAGTAGGATGTTTTAGGAGTGACATTCCTACTATGTTAATACCGATGATCTCTTCGGTGCTTTGGAATGTTACACACATAAGGATGGCTAGGATCCACGATGGTCTAATGATGCTATTTACGGTTGGAAGGAACCGTGCACTTAGTTATTTATGCTTGTGATATGTGGTTATCTTTTGTGATGGATGTTTACATCTTTTGTGATGATGTATCATGTATGATATGTGGTTTTCATTTATGTTATTGCATCATGGATTAATATTAGATGATGATGATGTACTTTATTTACTTAGATGTTTATTCTTTTAAGCTTTTCATACCCTGTGATATGTACAGTGGATGATTGAGCTAAACTAAAATATAATTACAAAAGGACACTTTTATATTGTTTAAGTACATTGGATGTATCATTGTTATTTCATAAGGATGGGATGTTAGATGAATAGTTAATTTAGATGTGATACAACGTTAAGGGATCTTTAAAGAATGTAGCCTATTATGTATATATGTTATGTTTATTTTCATTTGAATTGTTGCTATTGCTTCCGCAAATGTTATGAATGGTTTTATCTTTCATGTTTAAAAAAAAAAAATTGTTTGGAAAACTTAGTAAAATTCTTTGGATCCCTTGGCGGGGCATTACAAGCAATGGAGCTGCTAAATAAGTAGACAGAGTGGAAAGCCTCCTAGGCCAACCCCTCGTGGATTTTTCTTAGTATGTTGGTTATGTGAGCATTAATTGAGTAATCCATGGCGCATTATTTTTGTAAGTCATTCGATAAATCTTTGTCTTTACTTTTCTTATTTTATAAAGATAAATAGTATTAGAGGAGATGTTTAATATATTATATTACTCTTTTTAAAATTAAAAAAAACTATTTTCAATACATGGTTGATTGTTTCTAATAGTGTTGTCACTGGCTTACACAATAGTATTATACGTAGCCAAAATAAACTTTATGATTGATTGTAGTACTCTAGCATGGGTGGTTGCTAATGGAGGAAATAGAGGTTTTATCAAACTTCTAAAATATCATTGAAACTCTTAATCATATTTTCATATTTTTAGATCTATATTCATTTCATTTGATCTAATATTTAGTATAAATAAAAGAAAATGAAAGCATCTAATTTTTGTGAGGGTTCGGGTTACCAAGATGTAGCTTCCACATTGAAAGCATCTTATGTATTTTTTTTCAAATCATGTAGCCATGACCTACTATGTCAAAATATGCACATAATATGAAACTCAAACCCTTTAAATGGCACCTTAATAAGACCTACAGCAGTAAGATGCAAGAGGTGCTAGTAGCGGTAGAAATTGTTTTGCATCTAAAATTTTTCCTACCTTTATATTTAGTTTCAGGTATAAAAATTTAGATCTTTGTAAGGACTTCATTGTTGTTGTTGAACTTGAAGGTTATGAATGGTTTATCCAACATAACAATGTCATGTAAAGGTATGTCATATATGTATTTATACTTAACAAAGGGTGAATAATGTACCACTAATATTGTTTATATTAAAAACTTATATTTTTTGTTGTAGATTGATAGGAGAGTTTCTATTACCGCCATCGAATATTCGACCTTGCTCATATCGAGAATTATCTATTGTTATGAAAGATATTGGAATGGAGTATGAAGCAATACACGCTTGTACCAATGATGATATTATATAATATAAATAACATGAATTTGCAACACAATGCCCTGTATGTCATACGAGTAGATATTGAACAGATTGACTAACAAAAAAGGTGCCTCAAAAGGTTCTTCATTACATACCCATTATTCCACAGATGCGACAATTATTCAAGTGTAGTAGCTTGGCTCAATTTATGGATTATCATGCATGCAATAGAAGTTGAGATGACATTATTTGAGTCCCTATGGATGGTTCAACATTTATGCACATAGAGGAAAAGTGGCAACACTTCAAAGAAGAACCTCATAATCTCAGGCTTTTATTGGTAGTGGATGGTGTCAATCCATTTGGAGAGATGAGATCTGTTTACTCGGTGTGGCCTTTTTTTGTTATCAACAATAAAATTCCTCCATGGATGTCAATAAAGAGGGAGCACATTATGTTGGCAATGATTGTTCCAAGTATCTTATCATTTGATAGTTATTAATTTACATGTACTTACAAATCTTGCAGTAAAACGGTCACAATAATTATGTGATGTTACTATTCATTCAATTAGGTAAATATCAAGTAAAAGATATGAATGTATATATTGAGCCTCTTATCGACGAGTTGGTGGAGTTATGAAATGGTGTCACCATGTATGACGTGTCTAGACCAATAGGACAAAGACAATTTCAATTCCATGCAATACTTGCATGAACGATACATGATGCCCCAAGGCTAACACATTTTTGTGGCATGTTATGGTGAATTCAAGTTGTGTACAATAATTCTAATTATAAAAATCAACATATTTAATAATCCAATTATATCATTATCTTGTAGGTCTTCAAACAAAGGGAAAATTGCATGTCCAGTTTGTGGTCCAAAGATGAAATCTTGTCATTCAAAAAGTTTAGGAAAGCAGGTGTTTGATAAGTATAGACACTTCCTCCATAGGAATCATAAGTATCAAAGTATGGAGAAATATATTTTCAATGGGAAAGAAGAGACTACATCAAAGCCACAAAGAATGACACCTCACCTATGAAAGTTGGTATATAATAGAATTAATCATCGAGGTAATGTTATTCCATCTAATGGTTTATGTTTGTAATTTATATATTTCTATTGTGATTTTTGTTTACTTATTATGTAATTGATGATCATGAAGGTCGTCAAGGCAGTATTGAAAACCTTCCAAAGGGACTAAAAAGCTATCCTAGACAATTTAGTAGGTTTCCCTACTACAAGCACTTACAAATTGTGCATTTGTTTGATACTATGCATATTGGAAAGAATATAATAGAGACATTGTGAAAAATATTGGATGGAAGGCGTTACAAAGAAAAAATTATCAAAATTTGTAATGACATTCATGAATCCAATCATCCATCGAAGAATTTCATTCAATCAAATAGCAACAGAGGTCAGATTAATATAAGTGCCCTTCCTTGGTTATTAATGGAGCAGCAAAGTGATGCCATAAAAGAAGTCATATGAAAAATTTGATTTCTCACAGGATTTTCTACAAACATAAACCATCTCATATAAAAAAAAAGTGAATTTGGGCCAAGGCTCAAAATGCATGATTGGCATACTTTTCTCAAGGTAAGTTATGTTCTTCTGTATTTACAATATATTCATAAACTATGTGTACTATTTTTTATGTTATGTTAGAAAACAATGAAATGATTGGTTTATAATTACTTCAGTATGTGCTTCCCCTATCTCTCCCAGAGCACTTCAACAATAACATCAAACAAGTGATATATGATCTTGGAAAATACATGAGGTAAGCAGTAATATCTATTCAATTTGTTGTATATATTTATTATATTCACAATTTGTTTTTCTTGCTACGTAATCTATTGTATATTATTTTGTAAAGTCTCGTATCTATATATTTTTTGTGACTTGAATCTCTTAATGTTGGTGGTTGTCATCTAAATAAATCCATAAAGAAGATATAAACTATTGGAAGAGAAGAATTCCTCATTTATTATGTGAAATGCAAAAGTGTTAACCTCCAACTTTTTTCAATACACAGGAACACTACCTCATACACCTAGTTGAGGAGATTGAATTGTGTGGACCTGTACACACTAGGTCAATGTGGATGGTTGAGAGGCACTTGAAATCTTTGAAGGATTTGGTTCGACAAAGAGCACATCCTGAGGGTTCTATGGTAGAGGGATATATGGTATACCAGACTATGGTGTATAGTACTAAATATCTTCCTAAGTTTGCATCAAATATCCATGTAGATCGCATTTGGGATTTTGAGCCTTTTAAAAAATTAGAAGGGGAGTACTTGATGGGGAAAGGTACATTGAGGAAAGTGAGATAATAAATTATAAGATGTTATTGTAATAAATTATTTCTTAATCTTCAAAATAAATTGGTTGTAAGTTGTCTAGTTTTTTTTTGTACAGGTGCTCAAGAGTGGGATGCACTACATTTGTATATTGCAAAAAATTTTGATTGGATGATAGTATGGATTGAATGATGTCAACATTCTAGTTGCACATACATGGGAAGGTGTATCTTCATTAGTTAAAGAAGCTCATCATAATGGAGATTCCAATGTTACACAAAGTGAAATAGATTTAGCACGTGGTTCAAGATATTTTTAGGTATGTACAAATTTATTAATCACCCATATGTTTATCAACTCATGATACAATAATTTTGACATGTTTCACATATTATTGCAGGTTAAACACCACAAGGCTATGTTCTGTAATGGTCAAATTTTTTGCATCAAAGTGTTGGATGACACGAAGAAAACTTGTGATTTAGGAATAACTTCAGTCTTTCAAGTGACTAATATTTCATCTAGAAACGACTTACATCCTCAAGAGTTTGAAAATTGATACTATGGAATTTTGGATGATATACTTGAGTGTGAATTTAGTTCCTTCAAATTAGTACTCTTCGTTGTCAAATGGTATAGGCTACAACTTAATCCAAATGATCCTGATAGAACTATTATTGAACATGATAATTGATTTACAATGGTTAATACAAGGTTGTTTGTTCCAATTGGGGATGAGCCCTATGTTCTTCCAAGGCAATGTGAGTAGGTATTTTACTCAGAGGTTCCACATAAAATGGGTTTGTCATTTGTTGTTAGACACGAACTGAGAGGAAGGCCAATAAAGTATAATACAATGGAAGAAGAAGTAGAAGATGATGTAGATGGTGATCACGATCGACAGTTATTGGATGATGTTCCTGACACAAATTTTCATGAAGAAGAAGAAGAAGAAGAAGATGATGATGCTACTAATGATGATGAAGAAGATTCTGTTGATGTTGATGATGATGATGTTGATGGTGATGACGATGATGATGACAATGAAGAAGATGATGACGACAATGCTGACGATGACGACGACGATGACAATGATGATGGCAAGGATGATGATGATGACGACGACGACGACGATGATGAATATGATGATGATGATGATGATGATGATGATGATGATGATGATGATGATGAAACTTAGAGGTATGCCATCAATCCTTAATCTATTTAATATTCATTTCTTGATAGAAAAATATTTGTATTTTATGGTTACATAGTTTATACATTATCTATTTAAAAGCTACAAGTTTCAACTACAAATAGAATACTACTATTCTAAATTAATTAAATAAAAATATTTAAAACACATATTGATGCGTGAATGTATTGAGCCTTATTTTCTTTTAGGTCAAAAACATTTGTAAGTGTTTAGTTTAGAAAAGAGAATTCGTTAAATATCTATAAAAGGGAGTTGTACCTAGAATAAAATTCATAGGGAAAACATAATATATGTGCTTACCTAATTTTTTGGTTAATAATTCTACCTCTATAGGTGATGCAGAGACCCTAGGTGGACTTGCAATCATTCATAACTAGAGGGACTTCCATAGTGTTCTCACAACACCAACCAAGCATCTTCATAAGATCCCTCTTCTTGATCCAAGCCAACTCCATAACCTATCAGAGTGCACACCAAATCCTTATGCCACCTTAGGTTCTACATCTTTGGAATAATCCTATGAATGTCCCTTAATCCATCCAATGGATTCATCCAAGCAATCTAATCAACAAAATATCAAATGCTCACAATGCCTCAATAGGCACCAAACTTGACTTCACCTTATCTAGGTGTTTCCTCCACCTCCAAACACATCAAACAACTTCAAATAGCATGTCCCCAAGGTGACTAAGCCCTCAACTCAATAGTTGATACAAAAACCTAGTTTTAGCCCTTTATTAGGCCTACTTCCCTAGTAGGCTTATAATGTGACCCTGATTTAAGTGTTATATTGTGTACCTTTTAATGTTTTTAATTTTTATGTGATGCTTATAATGGATGTGATTATGATTATGATGTGATTATACTCACAATAATTGAATTACATTTGCAAGAAACTAAACCCCTTTAAGGAGCATCCTGCATAGTCTCATGGATCGATAGGTATAAGTCAATACTCCTTATAGATAATTTATTTAATACACTTATCAATAGTAAGATTGATGTCTTCTAAGATCTCTCCCATTTGTAGGTACCAGTGAATAGGTATTTGTTAGAAGTGTCTTCCTCGAGTGAGGGAAATATAGGAATAGAAGAGGAAAGTGACACATACAATTTATCTAGAATAGGGAGATTAACTAGAGGTCAAAGGACTAGAAGGAAATTCAATAAACACATGAAATTTTTACTTGCTCAAGGGGGGTCATGTTCTTATGATGATGAGATGGAAGGTGACATCAAGGTGCCCTTGAGGTACCAACATCTATAGAAACATTGGGTACTCAAGAAACTTCCTCCAATAAACACTGATTTTTGTGTTAACAAGAGGATATATCGCATAACACCATCATCATTACATGGTTTGGGCCTATTTTCTATGGACGACATAAAGGTGTCTTACAAAAAAGTTTCTGAATTGATGGAGTATGTTGGACCATGTTATGATTATAAAAGTTGGATGCATATTGTTCAATATAAAAAAAGTATGCGTAGGTATGCCCTCTCAACAAATTATATACAACAACAAGACAATAATCAAAGTAAAAGTGTGGCTATATACATTGATGGAAAGCCAAAAGAAACAGGGAATATTGTAGGTTTTTATAAATAGTACATGACTTGGGTCAACTATAAAGCAACCCAATTGCATATTTGAGGCCCACGAGGGAAATCATGTATTCATCTGTGCGATAAAATCAATACATGTAGGGGAATAGCTTCTTATTGATTACAATTTGAACCACATAGACACAAATGAGGCTACTATCATGGGGGTGGTACATACTATTAAACAAACTTCTAATCAATGACTCCAACATACCATTTAGTCAATAAATTTTTGGCTAACATTTTTATACTTGATCTTTGACATAGGGGCACAATATGGAGCAACCACCTGGAGGGGATGCTGGCAATGTTCTCGACTCATCTATACATTAGTAGGTAAAACTCATTGTAATTGAGCAAAATAGATAGAAGCAAAATGTTATATTTTTAAGGTTATTTTCTTCATTGTTTTGGAGTAATTTTGATAATACTAATACTATTATTGTCACAGAGGGCCAGTGGTCAAAGGGAGGGAAAGGAACTTGCTGTCCCTCAACAGCCCCCCCCCTGAGGAGGACCCTTTCTATATTGATTTAGCAGAGACCGATGACTCGATTAGTTTGATTAAAAAGGTTCTATAGAAAATTGGTAGAGAAATTATACATTTGGCAACCATAAAGCTTACTACTCAGGAAATAAAAGATAGGGGATCTAAATTGTTGCACACCTCTGAAACCTTAAAAGTAAGTATTAATGAATTTTTTAATTATAACAAGAGTTCAATAATGGTTTTTATGTTATGCTCTTTTATGGCATTAATTAAAATATGGATGTGTTGTCTTTACAGAGTTTTTTGCATGATTTTAAGCCCCATTCCCATGATGAGGGTGCTACAGGTGGTTCAGGTAGATCGCATGTTCTATTCCCCACTTATGTTTTCCACTGAATATATATAGGAATGATCATAATAATTGACAATACATGCTCGAACAATCCTTTTTTTGAATGCTCTAACAATCTTGTCCATGCTAGTCCACATGTTCTATATTTATGCATGCTCTAACAATTTTATTCTTCAGCTTCAAATCAATTGTATCCTATGATGACACCACCTCCATCCAGGATAACCACAAATCTCTTTTTGACTACTGAGTTGACAACATGCAGTTTACAAGCATCAATTGTTGCACCATCTACTGGTACACAAATCCCTCTTTTTCTCTCTTTTGTTATGTGTTTACAATGTAGATTATAATGACCCCCCTTTGGTAGTCACTCAATGTTTAAAATTTATCACAATTTTATGATTCCAAACCATAAGAACTCGACTCCATTCATAGCTTGGATATACAAGGTTATGTTATAGGTCAAACTTCAATTAGCTTTCTTTAGTTATGAAAGATTATAACATTGAAGATCATCTTCTCTTGTAGTATATTATTGCAATTATATTCTGATGCAGAGTCTAGCAGCCACTTCTTCTACTATCCTTTAGAAGGCTTTCACAATCCAATTTTTGGATCTAGGACTTGGTATAAGTCACTTTACCCACACCGAGTATACACAACTGCTAAGCCCAAATGGGGTAATCCACTTCAAAAACTTCACTCACTAACACAAGAAATGATGACAGCAACCAAGACCTTCAGTCCAACCACAATCCTCAATTTTTTTGGAATTTACCAAATCCACAACAATCCTTTGCACTTCTAGGCCTACAATCCTTGTAGCCTTTCCAATCCATTTTCTTGTATTTTCACCAACTATCGCTCTATGGAATAGGCACTTCTCCACTATTTTAAGCACCTCTTAAGACACTTGCTAGAATTCCAAAAGCTTCTAGGATGATCTTGCTCTAGCACCCTCCAAACTGCTGCTTGGTACCTAGGCCTAGTTGATCAAGTTAGGCTAGGGCTTCAAGGAAGGATGGAATAGGTGGGTTCCCAAGAACCCAATCACTTATGTAAATCCTAAAAACATTCAATGCATCTAACTTCAACACTCACATAGATCAAAAGTGCAGCCAAACATGACTGTCACCACAATAATAACAAAAACCAGTCAACCACATGGTCTTTCTTGACCTAGGGCCAACTTGGAAAAATACTTGCCCTACTCACCATGCCTCCAACTCCTAGAATCATTTAGATAGTTCCCTTAACTTGCATATACCTTAGTTTTAGAGATTTCCACTAGTGGATTTGCAAGTTAGGGCTACATTTGTACAAGGCCCTTGAAAACAGGGCTATTCAAACCTCTCAGGACAAAAATGCTAATAACTCACAAACCACAATTGAAAATTGAATCAAATCAAAGCCAAAACCTTTTTAACACACATCCACCACTAATCCACTTACAGAGTAATCATGAAAGTACTATACAGAACCGTACAACCCACTGTAATAGCAATTTTACCAATAAATTAGAGGTTTTTATTCATTTTCTCCAAACATCTGCTACAACCTGATCTCTCCCTCCAACTGATACCTCAAATGACATATTTGTTGGCCTATATGACTGTTGGAACAAGAAAGTAACTATTTCCAACCATGAAACAAATAAACAAACAACTTTTTGTAATTACCGATCAACATTTTAAAAGTTGTCAGCAACTTTTAGGCAATTTTTGCATTTTTTGCAAATTGGTAAGTCTAATGAACTTAACAAGTGCATGGTCATTTCTCTAGGCCTACATTGACTCAAACACCCTATTCTAAGGCCTTTTGGTCCCATTTGAGTCACTAAGTTTATAACCACACCAAAGTGCTAATGGGCCTTACATGTGCCTTTATTACAAAATATTACCAAACATGGACCAACTTACTAAAGTATGGACCAAACCTTGTTAAAACTTCCTAAATTTCTTGAATCCACCCTTCAAAGGAGAGGGTAGGTGTATTTCCTCCTAAGTACTTGTTCCCTACTTGTTCCCCTACCTCCTAGGTTAGGTTCCCTGCACCATATTCGTGTGCTTGATCATGCAATGAGATGTGAATAAATATTGCTTTTATTGATGAAATAATTGTCTAATATAATGTCCTTGATTTCATAGAATGGTTAATGGGATAATAAATCTATAGTGATGTGGTTGATATTTACAAGCCTTAATACCTCTCCCACAAGTTACATTTTAATCACAGAAAGTGGGAGAGGCACATTTTCCCAAATTACTTCAAAATAGTGACAGATTGTCACGTTTCCTATGACAAAAAAATCTAAAAGGTACTTTTTCTTGAGAATAACTTACAAAACCTTTGCACAAAGTTAACCAAACATGATAATCTCTTCAAGAAGAAAAATAGTAACTTTTGAATGACAAGAACCTTATTGAGTTACCAGTCTGAATCTTGCAAATTAGAAAATTGTCCCTGTGACAGTGAAGTGCAGAATTCTTCTATTTATATCTTTTCTTCGTACACACACACCCATTTTCTTTACCACAACACTTGTGTCTTATAAAGATGTTACTTTTCAAGCCTTTTTCCCATCTAACATACTTATCAAACTAAACAAAGACTCCTTGGATGCCAAATGCCCTTCATAACTATCTTATGATAGCAACAAATAGTTTTTTTTTTACAACTTTTTAACATCAATTATCATTTGTTCTTTTATACTTCATGACAAAGACTTATGAGACTTATGAAACTTTTTGCAATAGGAGCTGCAACATCATTTCCTAGATGTTCCTATGTTCCTAGTACAAGAACGGTGAAGGATGTCATATTGGTCGTTAGCGACGATGAAGGCATTCCATTAAAAGTAGCCAAAGTTCTAGTTACTTTAAAGTTATTATTATTCTATAGTGATATAATAGTAATTTAGTTTTTGATCACTCTTCATCGACTAATGATCCCATGATTTTTTTGTAGGGAATGATTTTTTTTGGAAAAAACTTGGTGATGAGTGTTTGTGAATATTCGGGCCCACCCTACGTACCTGGTGGAACATCATATCCTAACTAAAACCCCAAACCAGTATTTTGATTTCATATCATTGCTAGAATAGTTTTCCTTTTCATCCATTTCTTGAACTATATTAAAGACCTAGCTTCACTTCATTTATGAGTCTAACATGTTTTTTTTTTACTTAAAAGGTGGAATAACCAAGTCAAAAAGTTGAAGGATGATCTTATAGTGAGCATGACCCAAATCTTTGGACCTTGTGCATTTGAGAGAAACAAGATCCTTGAAAAAGTTGGTTTACATTTGAAGTATATTAGGGACCAATACAAAAAAATTTTACAGGATAACCCCAAGTACAAGTGTCTGCCCTATGTTCCTGAGGCTGAGTGGCAGGCTCTGATTTTGGATGGAAAGTATAAAGTTGAAAAGAAAAATAATATTACACTAGTAGAGAGTACAACAAGGTATGTGATACTATTGAGAGTGTAATTATGTACTAATTAACCTCTATATTTATACTATCTAACATATTTCAAACTTTCCATAGATTGCCTGACACATCAAAGGCAACAAAGGCAAGACTAGAAAAGCATGGGACACACAAGCTCAGCTCTGGTGGTTTTTTGAAACTTCAAGAATGAGTTGTAAGTATTAGTAAATGAAAAATTCTATCAAATTTTTTATATATTGTGATGGGAAATGCTAGGATAGACTAGCTTGTCTATGCTCCTGATCCTCAACTTGGATCTCAGTGTTCCTCCACAACAATATATGATGCAGAGTAACATGCTTTGGAAGCACCAACAAAATCCTAACACCTTGGAACAACTAAGAAATTCAAGTTATCAACCCAATCCTTTGTTCTCCACATGAAAATTCAAGGCTTGATTCACCTTCAAACAAGGAACTAATCTACTGTTACAACTGCTCCTTTAATTCATGGACCCAACTCATCACATAAGGTTGCATACTAGTTACTTCTCCCTTGTACCATTCAAGGCCTCATACACCCAACCTTGACACCAAGTGTTTTGGCAACTTTTGTATTTCCTTTTGATATTTTAACTACCCTCCATTGGTTGATGAAACAATGCAAGTAAAATTCATCATACCATGCAAAAATGTAGGGCTCAGAGTTCAAGAGATGCCTCACAGAAGAGGATAAGAGAATTGGCTTCCAACAAGGCTATACAGTTGTTGTTGAATGGCTATGAGCTAAAATCAGTGTGGAAGGTTCTAATAATGATGCATCTAAGCCATAGGTAAATAAGCTAAATGAAATTTATTTCAAATTGAATAGTTTACCAACTAGTCTATTTGATGTTAAGTTCCAATATAAAGTGAGTATATTTGTTTTAAGCAAGCAATGATAACAATGCATAGGATGTTGGAATGCAGCCTGACAATCCTTCTACACAATCTATGGATGCTAAAGGTTCATATGATGTGCATCCCAGTGGTGGAGGTATACATTTGCTATTAAATTTTTTATATGTAATTGCAATTGGTGTTTAGATTAATGTAACATTTTTTATACTAGTTGTAAAGGATTGAGGGGTCGATGTTCATGAGCATGTTGATGTTGAGTCTAGACAAAATGATGTGGTCAGATCAAGTAAAGAGTGCCACAGTTATGTTATTTAAAATAATTAAATACTTGTAACAATTATAATAAATTATTTTTAATTTAACTCTTTTATTTGTTATTGCAGAGGACCTCCCCTTTGCAACAACATTGGAATTTGAGATCATCAAGAACAGAGAACAAAACAACTAATGAGGGGGGGAATTGATGATGACATTGATGCTCCTCTTAGAGCTTACATAGAAAAAAGAAATAGAAAGAAAAAAAAGAAATGATTATCATCTACATACCTTAATTGATAATGACTGAATTTTATGTCTCAATGAATTTAATTATGTTCTAATGAATGTTCATGAATTGTGTTAATGCAGAATATTGATGAATGTTGCATGTTAATGAATCTAATGTGTTAATGAATGTTATCATGTGATATTGATTGAATGTTATCATGTGATGTTGATTGAATGTTACATTTTATTAATGGTTGAAAGAATGAATGAATGTTAGATGTTAATGGGGAATGTAGAGTGATGTTAGGGGGAGGGGGCTAGGGCCAAATGAGCTTCCACCTTCATGTGGTTGGCCCTATTTAGTAGAGAATATTAAACTATTCTCAAAACAAAGTGAAGCTCAATAAGATACTAAATATTTCTCTATTTTGTCCTATGTTTAGACTGTTGTCCTATGCATCTAAGGTTCAATGCTTTGAACTATCATGAAGTTTTAAACTTGTAGCTTTTTTATTGCATCCTTGGATCTCAACATTATCTTGGGACTGTGTTATCACCAATGATACTGTTATCACCAATGATACAATTATCATAATTAACTAGGGAAACCCTTGATTAGCACTGTCTTGAAATTGTGTTATCTGAATATGCCACTGCTTGGAAGAGGTTATTTTAAGCAAAGGGAATTAGGATTTGATCATATTAGATATCTTTCCTAACAAATATATCTAACTCTTGGGCTTCAAATCAATTGTATCCATGAGTTCATGGTCAGATACAAAGCTTACCTCCAAGTTCCAAATCTTCCCACCCATATTCTTTGAATTTTATATCGAATGGGCCCTTTGTCAGTTCACTAAGAATAGTTGCTTCTTGTGCCAAGAGAGTTTGAGATATTGCAATATGGATTCAATGTTTAATCTTTTTGATCCAACTATCTTCTCGTTCAAGCCTGTCCTAATTGGATTTGTATCCTTAGCATTCAACAAAGTTATGAATTGTATCCTCATTTTTTTTTCTAAATTTCACCAGAGCTTCTTAGTAGGGTGTTTTATATAAGTTATTTCTTGCAACTTTTACTTAAAAGAGCTATTACTATTCATGGTTTTCCTAAACATTGTTTCTTTTTTATTTACTAAAGTTAGCTTGGGTTGTATCTCAATATGTTTTGTGTATTTATTTTAGTGAAAGTTGCAAAGGGCTAATATGAAATTACATTTAAAAAAAAGCACATGTAAGCCAACTTTCATGTAGCTCCCTAATCATTTTTTGTTATGAAATTTTTCTATTTCAAACTGTGATAATAAATTATAATATCTAAATTTTGTGTTATTTTGTCATTCTATCTATTTATGGTCTCAATGTTTCTTTTAAACACAAACTAGTTTCTTATTTCAGTTCTTATTCTATCTATTTATTACTTCCCAAGCATGCCCCTCTAGATTCAGGTGTGTTCATGAAATTCACAAAATGGATTTTTGTTTTATTGTTGTTGTGATTTAACTTCTGAAATGTGAAGTCAAAAGCTAAATAGTAAATTTTTAAAGTATGATCATGATACTTTGATGGTTGGGCTTTGTTTTTGATAGGAAGAATGTAGAAAGGTCTCAATAGAAGGGTAGTAGAAATGGTTGGAACTTTCAAATAAATTTCATAATGCAATTAAGGTTTGTTCTATATCTGAATTTGATTTTCTGATATATAGATAAGACATCTATGCATTCTGATTCTCAACACGATATTTATGTTTTATTTGCCCCAGGTTGATTACGAAGTATAGGCCTACTATGCCAGTATTTTCTATTGTCATCTCAAGATTGACAATAAATCAACTGAGATGGGGCTTTACGGGTGCATTTCAGGTATCCTATACATATTAAAAAAGAAAGTTGTTCTATTTTTCTTCTACCTGAGTGACATGGATTAAAAATCAAAGTAGCTTTATTATTCTATGTAAGCTTTTGTTCAAATAATTCAAGTAATGTTAATTAAATAAAGAATGATGAGATCAATATGCACATCTTAGAAAATTATGATGCTACTTTATTAGCATTAATATCTAGAGATATTTTTGATCCAATTAAATATATCGATGTATTCAATCTAATCTCACATCATTGCAATCTTTCCTCATAATATTTATTTTCATTGAACCTTCCCAATTTTACTGGCTTTTGCTTCCATGGTTTCACTACTATATTTGTATAATCGATTTCACTACATGATATTGTAGTGCAAAAAATATATATTTCACATTCCTAGTCCACCATAGCTAGAAAAGTGTGTGCATGTTCAAGAGATTGTTTCTATCATAGTTTATCTTTATAAGAAAGCTTCTGAAAAGAGAAATGTAAGGAATCAATTTTAGCAAAATTGTCAATACTCAATGATTTAAGCAACATAAGTATGAAATATTAAGGTCTGAGAAGGAGTGCGGTAAAGGGAGGAGACAAGGGAGGTGAACCTTCTAGCTACATCATTCTCAACTACCTCCAACATCAAACCAAATCAAGACTCTTAAACCCTACGTAACTTCATTTGGTCACATCTTATATTTAAGCAGGATGGTGTCTTATTGGTGCTCCTTCCATTATTTCATGATATATTATTATCAAGCCATTCAATTGGCTATAGGAAAAAGATGATTCTTGAATAATCGAATTAGCAATACGGTCAATCTGCATTGTATTTGGATACTTGGTTTGAGGTTCATCTCATCGATTCCCATTCATCATAGGATCTTTATCTGATTAGAACTCGATAGAAAACATTGAGATTTCTCGAGCCCCAAGCCCAAATTGTGCAATCTTCAATCTCCACATATCATAAAGCCTTTATATAGAGTTGAGCATTCTCACACCATCTGAGAGCTGATGCAGGTGAAGCTTCCAGTTACAGGATGCTCAACTCTATATACAGGCTTTATGATATGTGGAGATTGAAGCCTGCATGATTTAGGCTTAGGGCTCAGGAAATCTCAATGTTTTCTATTGAGGTCTAATCAAATAAAGATCTTGTAATGAATGGGAATCAATGAGATGAACCTCAAACCAAGTGTCCAAATACAATGTAGATTGATTGTATTGCTAATTCAATTATTTAGGAATCATCTTTGTCCTATAGCCGATTGGATGGCTTGATAATAATATATCATGAAATAATGGAAGGAGCACCAATAAGACACCATTTTTCTCAAATATAAGATGTGACCAAATGAAGTTACATAGGGTTTAGGAGGTTTGATTTGGTTTGACGTAGCTGGAAGCCAACAATTTTTTCTTGTTTTACTTTGTCTCCATCGCAATTGCAACATCAGCCACAAGCATTACAACAGGGTTGCTATAGTGACAACACCCAACTGTCATCATGGGTGTCCATTGCAATTGCAATGTCAGCCACAAGCATTGTGATGGGGTTGTTGTAGCAGTGATGCCCAACTCCTATCACAATTACCAAGGTGTCTGTCACAATTTTGACGTCAGCCGCTAGAATTGTGATGGGGTCTCTGTAGTGGTGACGCCCCAAATGCTATTAAAATTACTTGATGTCTGTTACTATTGTGATGTTAGCCCCAATAATTGTGATAGGGTTGATGTCACAATAAAGTGGTTGCATAATGATTGATAGGCATCACAATTGTGACAATAAAGGATAGACGTCATAATTTGTGACTAAAAAATAGCGACGTCTATGACTGTCACAGTGGCAACACATTTCTATTGTAATTGTGACAAATACTCATCACAAAATGATGCCAAATGTATTAGTGTCTTAAATTCTCATCCAAGCTCATGATCACTTCTACCAAGCCATGACACCAAGTGGAATCAAACATTTTCAAACACAGTCTTATCATGTCCCATTTGTTTATCTTGGATCTCATGAAGCACCCAATGAAGATATTTATTATGTCATTATTTTTCCTCTAGGTGAAGTCATATTTGAAAACACCCCCTCCTATTCCCCTACTGATAGCAATGTGTGTCATTCTATCAACCAGGCTCAGCACCCTGTTCCACCTTTTTTGTTTAGTATTGTCTTGGAAGGCCATAGTGTAGGTCTCTAAAGTGTGAAAGACACAAATGAAAGTATCCATTTCAATGACTTCAAGCATAGAGACAAAATCATGGTAAGACTTCTAGAAAAGGGACAAAACAGATAGTCTTGAAGACTCTAGAAACACATCAAAACTCCCTCCACTTTCTTAGAGGCTTGATGTCACTTAATAAGAAATCATGCTATGGATAGTCCTTGAAGAACCCTACCAGTAAGGAATAATGAGGTGAAAAAACCATGACTACTATTGATATGGCGGATTAGACTAAAATCCTAGCATAAAAAGCACTATGAAGCTGGTATCTAATTAAAATATCCCATAGGATATGTTAAGAAGATATATATATGGAGTAAAATAACCTAAACCTATGTTCGCTAGCCTAACTTATATACCATCAATTAGATATTTATTATATACAATATAATATGCTACTATTCCTTTTATTCTTGGATAGAGACTTTACCCCATACTATCTTTAATAAGAACTACATCGTGTTTTAAAAGAGCCAAACCTTCTAAGAGAAACTAAGAGTTAAAATAATAACTATGGTTGGAAATATTTATGACAGATCTCTGATAACCAAGAATTTTACACCATCAGCTCCTTTATTTGCTAAATAATCTACTTTTTGATTACCTTTTCAAAAAATGTGACATATCCATATTTCTGCAAATCGATCTAGGAGCCCAAGAACTTCTAGCTTAGAGTTAGGGACCCAATTAGGAGTTGTTCATTTCCTTATTGCATTAAATAATCTGTGGATCACCCTCAATGATGATTCTTGATAATCCTAACTTATGAAAAAGTTTTAGACCTTTATCTAGTGCTTCTAGCTCTACCAAGTTGTTGGAAGTAGGGTGAATAAACATGGCATTTTTAGTGATCCATTTACCTGTACCATCATTAATGATACAACCAATACCTACCATTCCTAGGTTTCCTCTAGCTACTCCATCAAAATTAAGTTTAGCCCATCCTTTCAAAGTGGGAGACCATTTTCACCTTTTCCTTGCCTCCTTGCTTTTCTTGAAATAGATGAGTGGAGGGTTAATCATGTTTAGCTAGTTCTTTTTCATATGACCATGCTAAATAGAGAAGGAGCCTTCTTCTTTTTTGGAGTTTCTGATATGGGAGTTGTCTATTTCAACTATGCTAGCTTTAATTTTTAATATTAACTCTTCTGGCTTCAATTGTGAGTGACAAAAAATTTGTCCATTCCTTTCTTTCCAAACTTCCCACACCAGGATAGAAGGAAAAATGTTCCAAAGTTTATTATAAATTCCCTGAACTAGATTGGTAGGCCATCCTTCAAGGAGATCAGTAAGTGATTTTAGAAAAGGCATAGACCAACCTAACATATGTCTAAGCCACTCCCAACATGCTTGGGAAAATGGATAGTTGTATAATAGATTATCTAAATCCTCGTTGTTATGCTTACATAACACACACCTAGAGGGGCCTTCAAAGCCTAATTTACAAAATCTATCTACCATAAGAATCCTATTTTGAAATGCTAGCCATAAGAAAAATCTTGCCTTTGGCAAACAAGTAGAGTCCCAGTAGACTTTAAGTGGAATTTCCACTTCATCCCATTTTTGTGAATGTATTAGTGCTTTGTATCCATTTTTTACACTATACTTACCATCATTCGAAGCTACTCACATGAGTTCATAATTTCTCTTGAGTTGCTTAACTTTCCTATCTTGTGTTATCTCTTCATATGACTTTATAGTAGATCGATCCAATTCTATACCCTCTAGAGGTTTCCATATCCATCTAGAAATTCCTTTTGAAGTGATCTTTGTCTTGTAGTTATTGACTTTACTACCCTAAAGATTGAATAATTTTTCTTTGAGATCCATGGGATGTGACTATTGTCTATTGGAGGATGCCCATCCCAAGAATCCTCCCAAAATAGGGTATCATCACCCTTACTATCATCCCAAGTTAGGTACTTTATGATGAGATGATGACACTTAATCATAAAGTTCTAACTCTCTGACCCTTTAGAAAGGGTCTTCATTCTAAAAATTGATAGAGGATCATTAGTATTAAGATACTTATTATACATAATCTTAACCCACTTATGTTATCTTTCCTTAAAAAGATGCCAAATTAATTTAGCCCCTACAGCTTCATTTTTCCATTGTACATTCTTATTTCCTAACCCTCCCATTTCCTTAGGTTTGCAAATGTTCTCCCATTTTATGAGAGCCAATCTTTTATTTTCCTTGTAATCATTCCAAAGAAACTTTATGATTTTTGCCTCAAATTTGAGGAGAAGGTGCTTGGATAGAGGAAGATAGGAAAGAGGGTAGGTTGGAATGGAAGACAAAACATATCTTATCTTGATACTCTTTTTAGCTTTTGAGAGCCATTTATCTTTCTAGCTACCTATCCTAGCATCTAGTTTCTCTAGAGTGTTGTTCCAAACCTTTTGGACTTCACACCTTTGTCTAAATCAATTCCCAAATACTTACATGGAAACAAATCTTTTTTGTATCCCATGATATGACATATCTGATTTTCCACCTTTGGTTTCATATTCATAATATAAATCTCAGATTTTTGATCATTTACTTTCTATTTGAAAGCTTTCATATATAATTCTATGATGGACTTTAGACCAAGCACCTCTTTTACTGAGCTTTTGCTTGGTAGAATTGTATCATCTATGTATTTTTGATGCATAATGTTAGGAATAATCCTAGTGATAGTAATGCCTTTAATCTTTTGATTATTATAAGCCTCAATAATAGCTCTCCCAAAGGCTTCAGCCATAATTATGTAAAGGGAAGGAGAGAGATGATCTCCTTGTCTAATACCTCTAGAAGTTTCAAAAATACATTCCAGAGTCCCATTAATAAGCACTAAAATTTTGGTAAATGATATGAATTTAAAAATAAGGTTAGTCCATTGATGAGAAAAAAATGAAAGCTTCTAGGATCTTGCAAAGGAATCACTAATCAACCATATCATAGGCTTTTTGTATGTCTAGTTTCATGAACATGCATGCCTCTTTTTTCTTGTAGGCACAATGAATTATTTATTGGATGGTGAGAATGCCATCAAGAATGGATCTACCTAGAACAAAGCTTGTCTATTCCTTAGATATGATTTTTGGGAGGATACCCTTTAATCTATTTGCTAGTATCTTAGAATTTTTTTTGTAAATAGTGCTACATAATGTGATAGGTTTGAAATCTCTTGGAGTCTTAGGCTCTACCTTTTTTGTGATCATAGTGAGAAAGGAATAGTTGATTTTAGATTGTAGAACTCCACCATTCCTTGAAGCTTCCATGGCTTTCTAGAGATTTAGACCAATAATACCCCAACATTTTTGGAAAAA
The DNA here is from genome assembly GCA_028749045.1 of Cupressus sempervirens. NCBI lineage: Eukaryota > Viridiplantae > Streptophyta > Pinopsida > Cupressales > Cupressaceae > Cupressus > Cupressus sempervirens. The sequence goes on along the minus strand of CM053785.1, from coordinate 772,277,105 downwards.
GAAGGCCTAGAAACCATATGGACCTAGAGATTTATCAGGGTTCATATTAAAGACTATTGATCTGACCTCTTCCAAAGTAATAGGTTTATTTAAAACCTTATTATCTTTGGTTGTGACAATTTTGGGGATTACTTTGAGAAAATTAGCTTGAGCTTCTCTGTTTGACCCTTCAAAATTAATTAATATTTTCTAGAAATGATCCACAAAAGTTTTTGCAATTCCACTTGGTTTATTAGTTGATATTTCCAGATGGTTTTTAATACTGGATATTTTACTCTTAGATCTATTATATAGGGTAGAGTTGTGGAAGAATTTCATGTTCCAATCCCCCTCATCTAGCCATCTCTCTCTCGATTTTTGCCTCTAGAAAATTTCCTCTTTGGATAATATATCCTCTTGTTTAGCGAGTGATTCCTTTTCTAACAAATAGCTATCATTATTCATACCTTTCTTAATTACTTGTAAATTTTATTCCTTTATACTCTCTTCAATATTGATTTTTTCTTTAAAAATGTTATTGTTCTTTTTTCCATCTAAGAATATTCTCCTTAAGCATCTTCATTTGAGAAATAGAAATAAACATCTTAGAACCTTCACAATCACCTTGCATCCACCATTCTTTGATATTTACTAGAAAGTTGGGATCTCGAAACCATATTTTTTCACATTTAAATAGGTTCCTAGTAGGTTTATGGGGCTCCAAAAATTCTAATCTAACTAGGTAATGATTAGACCCAGTAATCGACAAAATGGAAGATTGGATATTCAAATTGTTTACATCTAGATCTCCTTTAATGAGAAACCTATCTAATTTTTCAACATTATAAGAAAAATCCTTTTGTCTATTACTCCATGTAAAATGTCCATTAATGAGTGAAATGTCAATCACATTATGAACATCAAACCATTCTTTAAAATCATTAGACAATTGAGAGATCTATTGAATTCCACCTACTTTTTCATTTAAATTTAGAATAGTATTAAAATATCCACCTACAGAGATCAGACTATCCTCATAATCATTCATCAATATGTTGATTTCTTCCCAAACTAATTTTTTCTCCAAATTACTTATTGGACCATAAACATTAATTAGAATAAACTTTAGGTTGGATTTCAAACTTTGGATACTGCCACTAATCCAATTATTATTTATGTTTAAAATATCTAAAGTTACTTTCCTAGGATTCCAAATGAATTCTATACCCCCTAATGCACCTAATGACTCTTGGAGGCTAGTACTCCAAATGCCTAACTTTTTGCGTAATTTAATTCCTTCTAGCTTATTTAATTTTGTTTCCTATGATTAAATGATTTCAGATTTGAATAATTTTAGGTTTTTTTTTAATAGTCTTTTCCTACTGGGGGCATTAAAATTCCTAACATTCCATGTTGTAATCTTCATGAATCCTTAGGAAGGCACTTCCCTTTCTCGTTGTTAAATAACTGATCTATCTTTTTATGTTATTTGTTATGACCATCTGCTTCCCTCAGTTTCTTAAAAGATTTTCTTCCTCTTTTAACTTTCACTTTGCTATACTTGGGTGAGTTTAAAGCTTCCTTTTCATCTAAATCCTAGGATGCTCCACATTTTTTTGTGCATTTTGAGCAGTAGTTAGCTTGTTGCTATCTTTTCCTTCTATATCCTCATTTTCCAATTCTCTTAAAATTTGATTTATTAGGCTTGATTGATTTTCCATCTCTAGATCTGAACCTTTTTTGTTTTCCTTACTCATAACCTTATCCCTTTTCTCTGTATATGTTCCATTTCATTTCATCTAAGATTTACTCTTATCTTTATCCTAATTCTCAATGTTCAACATATCTCTTTTTAAATCTTCACACGTATAATTGTCTCCTCCTAATTTGAGTACTTTCTAAATTAAATCTTCTCTCTAAGCCTCGGTGCTTTTATCAATATTCTCAAAAATAAACACTTGAACTAATTCCTTAGTTAATAGATCAAGGTTGTCTTCTTCTAATTTTGATATGCTCATGCTCTCTAATTCTTCTTCCCATATATTATCCATATTTAAGAAATCATGCAATTATTTTGAAAGAGGTTTTTCTACTCTCTTTAAATCACTATTCTTCTCGTTCTCATTACTGACTGGGGTAAAAGGTGAACTCATTGAAGCTAATGGAGTTTTCCAAAATTTGAATAACCTATTAGATACCTCTTTGATGGGTGTTACTATTTCTTCCTCTATTGCATTCAAATGGAGTTGTTCAGATTTAATCTCCTCTACTAGGATTTTTGATTCCACTCCACCTCCTGCATTTAATTTGAATAAAAATGAGTTCTCTACATCCTCTAAACTACCCTTTTCAATGTTGAGTAATGCCTTTGTTTGTTGTATTGCCGAGATATCTCTATCTTTGACTTCTTCACATGTTAGACTTAAATTTTTGGCCAAATTATCTTTGTTGGAGTTTATATTTAGTCCCTTGTACTTAGTATCAATGGGCTAGAATTTTCCTTTCCCATATCATTAGATATTAGATGTCCATCAAAGTGCTATGAATTTGTGGCCCCCTCCTCCCCTTTGATCTCTATACCCTTAAATTCTTTTGCAATCTTACTTTGTCCTTTATTGCTATTTGAAGCTCTTTGTTTCTCTTTAGTGGACCTCTACTTTCCTATTGACTTGTTAGCTTGTTTAAATCCTGGGCTATTCTTATGATTAGCTACTATAACTAAGTTAAGATTTAATCTTACTGCCGATACCAAATCCATCTTCCCTCTATTATCTATCCTTTCTATGCATGTAGGTTCTATTTGAATCTCAATCTTCTCATAAGAATGTGTAGGAGTCTTATGTTCAGGAATCATTCGACACATCCTATTTTTCCTGATTCAAATCATTATGAACTTACTATTGAAATCTAAATTAAGCAGAAATGTCTTGAATTTGATCTTTCTATTGTCATCTAATCTTATAATTTTTGATATTCTACCATCAAAGATATGCAGATTTAGATCATATGTTGCTTTGTTTGTAATTACTTTCCTTTACATACAAGTAGATTGATTAATCTTAGTTTTGATGAGCACTTTCACATTTTTATAGTATTGAAAAGAAGAGTCTATACCTATTAGATCTCCTATAGCAGATCCTAATTTCCTAAGTATCTCTATTTGAAGCAGCTCTAGGGGTAGAGACTATATGTTAAACCATGTTGGTATCATGATATCTAAAGCTTCTTCCCTATAGTCCATGAACCATTCTAAAAATTTAATAGCATAATATTTGAAAAAATCCTTAGAAGCAAAAATAAAGTCTTTTTTAACATATTCATCCATACAGTGCAAATAAAGAATTCTATCTGAAAAGTGAGAGATACTTACCTGCTCTTTGCAATTTTCCTCTAGCCAATTAGACTGATTGAGTAAATCATTCTTGGGACCATTCCAAAATGTGAAAACTCTAATAATTTGACATTCATGCCATTTGTCTCTACTTTCCTAATTGTTGATAATGATGATATTTTCTTTAGGAATTGATGAAGTTGGAATACTGGGATGCCTACTAGGTTTTGATGAATAATGAGAGTTCTCTACCATAGGTCTTCGATGGATGTGATATATGATTGAGGAGAAGTGTCTAAAGATGGTGTGTAAGAAATCTCTAACATATTGGAGTGGTATAGAGGGTAATAGAACTGATCCATAGGCTCATATATACAAAACCCTATTTGTTTATGGGATAAATCAAAGCTTTTTGAAGGGGCATACTTAGTGAGATTAAAAACCCTAATCTAGTTGTCCAAATTATCAGTAGTAAAAATGATCGGTTGAGATCTTAGTGACCCCATCAAACCTGAAGATCTATAAGGAGATTCGAACTTGGAGTAGCTAAACTTAGGCAGATTGTCCACCTACCTTCTTGTTTCCTCCTATTGTGAGATAACGGCTTCATGGAGACTAGGATGTCCCTAATTTTCCTTTGCCTCAAATTTCTCCATAATGGAGAATTTATTCATAGTATTGACCGTATATTATGATCTCACTATGTCTTTTGTGGTAGGGAGACACTATGGTCTAACCTGGGGCTTCACATTCACTCTGGGATTGCTGCCTATCCAATGTAGCAAATTGGAGTTTTTTGTCTTGTTTCTAAGATCGATCAACTGACCTGCATTTTTTGCATTTTTAGGTAAGTTTACCATTTTTTATTTAATCCTAAGTTTTTAAATTCTTATATTTAATTGAATAAAGTTTGAACAATAAAATAGGTTTTCTATTTGAAAAGTAATATTTTAATTTTTAAAATTGTTATATTTAATTCAATAAAATATGTTTTTATATATATTTTAAAGGTAAAGTTTAATTTTAAAATCATTATATTTAATTCAATAAAGTTTAAATAATAAATTAGGTTTTCTATTTGAAATGTAATGTTTTATTTTTTAAAATTATTATATTTAACTCAATAAAATATATAATTCTGTTTTAAAGGTAAAGTTGTATTTTTAAATTGTTATATTAAATTCAATAAAATAGGTTTTTTATTTTAAAAGTAAAGTTTAATTTTTTAAATTATTATATTTAATTCATAATTACATTTGTAATAGTAAAAAAGTAAAGTTTTAAATGAAACTTTATTGAAGAAATATTTAGAAATTAGATTTTTAAAGTTATTTTTGTGTTCAAATCGATTAAGTAAATTTATTATTTATTTAAAATTTATTAGTTAATTTGATATAAATAAATTATTAGAATAAATTTAGGTGTTTTAAAATATTATGAAAACTATATTAAATTTATTAAATACTTAAATTATTTAATTATTTAAATATATTTAATAAATTATTTAATCTAAATTTAGCAACATGCTTTAATGCAACTACTTGACTTAAGATTTTGTAGTGTTACAGATAGTCAAATATAATAACGTTCTAATGTTGAATTTTTTTTTCTAAATTGTCTATGATCTACCAGTATTTATGTAATTGAATTTGGAAGTCTTTTGTATGCAGGTGATATCAAGCTCTTTGTTCATTTTTTTGTGCAATGGGGAATTAAGCAAAAAGAGGAAAAGGATATGATCAAGTTAGAGATGACCAAAAGAAAGGATGGAAAAAACATAATATATAGCCAACAATTGAAGATCCATTGATTGAAGTTGAACAAGATCTTGTTGAAGTTCCAGAAAGTAGTAAGACATTTGGAAAATATGGTTTTGGGTTTGAAAATTTGATGGAGATGGACAAAGATTCTCTTTTAAGAGAAATTGAACCATCAGAACACATGATGCCTGAAAGTAAAATTAAGCTACATCTGAAAAATATGTGGGATTAATTTTTTGAAAATAAATCTTTGATTGGGAAAGCACAATTATTTTTCAGATTATTTAGGAAAAGAGAAATGAGTCCTATCCTAGAGTTTTTAGGTGTGAACAATAAGAAATGCTCTGGAGATAATGTGAAGGCAACAATAGTTTAGAATTTGAGAGATGCATTAACTGCTATCAATAATAGAAGTCGAGTAGTTGATTTAAGTGCTACATAGAGTGCATTGATGACTATGATTATGAAAAAGGACTTGTCTAAAAAAACCAAGTTCGAGCAATTTCTAAAATGCTCAATATATCTAGAAGTATTGTTCAAAGATACATAAAAAGGAGAAATTTTCTTGATGAGAATATTGAAAAGAACTGGGTTAATATTTGTTGACTTCCTCAAAAGGATAGATTTTTTAAGATGTTAGAAGACAAATTGTTGAATATTGGACAAGCTAGTCACATGTTTCTTCCAATAGAAGAGACACTATAGAAATCAAAGATGAAGAGACAAGTATGAAAATAGCACATCCAAAACACTTTGTAGACACAACACAAAGTGAATTATTTGAAGCCTTCAAAATAGAACTTTCACATGTGAAAATTTACCAAAGAATATCTAATAGGTTGCACCCATGTTTTGTATGCATAAATAATGTACATGAAGCTTCTTGTCAAAATCATGTTGAGTTTCATCTTCATTTGCAATCTTTTAGAAAAGCTATGGAAACACTTAAGTCATATGTGATAATTCCTAGAAGCACAACACAATTTTTGAAGTCTTTTTTATGTGATAATGCTAAAGAGTCAGATGAATTTCATGTAGAATGCATAAAAAATGCATGCACAACTTGTGGAAAGCTACAAAAAATTCCATATGAAATGGATGATATTGATTTTTCAACACCAGTTGTGTTGAATAGATTTGAGTATGAGATCTATTGAACAAGGAATGGAGAAGAATTAAAAAAAATAGCTTTGAAGGAGAGCCATTTTCCATATGGTGAGTTTATGGATAAATTCAGAACTATGATTTATCCACACATCTAGCATTGTCATGGTGCATGATGGCAAGCCAAATAGCTTCAAGATTCAAAAAAAAAATTCCACAAGGATGTATTTTGTCAATTGTAAACTTCTCTAAAAACTATACTTTTCCCCTCAACTTGGTTTTAGCCACAAGGATTTAGTTTGACATTATGCCAAAAAAGGACATAGCAAACCAAAGAACGGGTTAGATATTGACCATAAGAAGTTGTTGGAAATTATTAAAGATAAAGAGGATCTCGACCATATGTATTAGCAACTTCCTTGATGATCTAGAAAGGTATAATGATTCATACAAATATTTCAAATTTATATATACATTAATTGTTTCTCAATACTTATACATGTTTTTCTTTTTTGTATATTTATACACTTTTATAAAACACCTAGAAAATGATGTAAGATGTATTTTTGTTAATTTATAGAAATGTAAATTTATTGTACACATTAACAATTATCTTTAAAAAAAAAGTATTTATTTATAAATTTACATGTACATTTGCTATGTACACTTTTACACCTCGTAGCACAGAAATTATGCAACACATATTTTCATTAATTTATACAACACATAAATTTATTACACATTAACAATTATCTAAAAAATAATGTATTTATTTCTAAATTTACATGTATAATTGCTATGTACACTTTTACACCTCGTAGCATGGAAATTATGCAACACATATTTTCATTAATTTATACAACACATAAATTTATTATGCATTAACAAGTATCTAAAAAATAATGTATTTATTTCTAAATTTACATGTACATTAATTATTTTTCAATACTTATACATGTTTAAAGACCTATGCATAGATTATTGATGTGTTTATGGTTAACATATTGATGACTTATGTGTTAAATTTATGATCTCACATTATATCTAAGTTTTATGATTGGTATCTAGAGATTATTTATGCATGATGTTCATGATTTGACATAGATTTATGTATTTTCCAACATATCCATGATGTATGTGTTTATGTTTGATATTTGGATTGTTTATGCTTTTATGTTTGACATGTACATAAATGGTTATATGATTTGATCTAATGATTATTCATCTAGATGAATTTATATAATTTATGCATCCTAATAGATGGTTATGATTTGATTTTAAATGGTTATAGACATTTTTATGATTTGATTTGATTATTATACATAGGATGAAATTATATGATTTTGATTTCCTAATAGATGGTTATGATTTGATTAAAAAATTTAATTATATGATTTGAATTTTTATACATGTAAGGTAAAAGATCAAATAATGTAACTAATTCCATACATGTTCAAAAATGTAATTGAAAAGAAATTAATCTAACTAGTCACATATATCTATTTGAAATCATACACATGGGTTTAGAATCATTAAAATAATACGTGATCTAGTTCTTATATCTAATTAATGGACCATAAGTTATTGAATTGATAGATCATCATAAGTAACCTAACTAATGTCATAGAAAATCTAGTTAACATGTAACTAATTATTTATAAGTAATCTAACTGATTTGGATCTAATTCCATAAGCAAGATAGATAATAAGTAATTTCTAACTAATATTTAACTAAGTAGTCATTAACTACTGTCTTATGGGGATATAAAGTTAACATGTCTTAAAATAAACATGGTAACATAACTCATGAAAAAATCATATATGTCAACTATAAATGTAAATGTTCACATAACTCATGAAAATATAAAATATGTCAACTATAAATGTAAATGGTCACATAGCTATAAATGTAAAATGGTCAACTATCAAATATGCATCTTGTAAATATAATATGTCCCATAGCTATAAATCTAGAAATGATATGATCATAAATCAAATCAAACATCATTTATATGACATATATGAATATCAAACATGATTATGTCATGCTCCACGATGTGATTGACTGAGATGAGATCCCAAACCTTGTATCCAATATAAGAACAAATGTATCATGAGCATGTGTACAAAGTCAATTTAAATAATAACATAAGTATAATTAAATTCACCTACAACTTAGGATGACTAGGGTTGACAGGTGTCCATCCATCTCCACCCTCACAAGTTGTAGATGCAATCTATATATAATAGAAGAAATAAATATGTCAGAAGTTATACTTTACTAATTTTTTTAATGATAGATCTATAGGTCCAATTAAATAGACATGTTTGTAAAGTTTTACATGTCTTGATCTTGTTACATAGGATGTGTAGGTGTCTGCAAGTCTCCATATGCCATAGTCATCACAAATAAGTGCCTGCCTATCTCACTCAAGTTTATATCACTAAAGGTCACATCTCCAATGTCAAGTGTAGGATTCGTGAGCATATCTATTAGAAATTAATGTCATGGTTGGTGAAAACCTACCTCAATATGGGGGGCTGCATCCTTCTTAACTATGGTCTATGGTGGAGTTGTAGCTGCAACATATATGTCCTCCTACCCTTGACCACCTAGTGCCTCTGAGACACCTCTAATGACACCAACCGCATATGATGGAACTAAACTAAGTGGTTGTCTAATCAATAGTTGTATAGCTCAATAGGCTGAAAGAGGATCACTGGAAAAACATGTACCCATGGCCCTCAAGTGGTGCATTGAAGACTCCATAGAGACATCTACTAGAGATGGGATGTCAACCTCATGATACATATCATCACCTAAAGATAATTTAGTAGTGTGGTCACCTATAGAAGTAGATCATGACGATGTCATGTATTGGTGCACTTAGTTAGAAGACATCTTGTGCACCTAGTTGGCACTAGTGGAAATACTCTTGTATACATTTCCACACGAATCATCTACCACTCTATCTCTTGCGATAGCTAACTCCAAACATTTTGACATCACCAAAAGGTTTGGACCAATCAATGCCCATTTATTAACTAGCATAGGAGCATCTAGGTGTTTGAATTTATTTGATAAATTTTCTTGACCCTGCCCAACATGCCCAAGGATATTAGTGTAATCAACCTCTTAATGAAGATGAAATTCTACAAACAATTATTTGCAAAAATATAATGGGAACTCATCCTTTTGGGGCTAGATGTGATGTGCGAACAACCAACAAGGATACATGAAAGGTACCACCAATGGATCATTACACCTCATATAATGGTACCCTATGGCCTTTTTCAAAGGTTGATAATGTTGGGACATACTCTTGACACTCTCCACTAAGACCATCTCATCTATCTCCCTCCATCGCAAGCCACCACTAGTAGAATAGGATAAAGAACTATTAAAAGTGTCCAAACTAACACTATCATAAGGGTTAAAACCCTCAAAAGTGTGCATCATACTAATAAGATCATCTCTAATCACAATCACCTTATCCCTATGCTACAGGGTAGGTGCAACCTGTAGACTGTGATCTATCATATCAAGTGCACTCTATAAGTGTTGAATAGTATCACTGAATAATGTCTCCCTATCATGGATACTAGTAGTTGATCTATGGCATGAACCACTATAGTGATGACCATGTACACTGGCCTCTCCAGTATTAGTACCCCCCAATGCCATAATGATGAAAGATATAAATAAACAAAACTAGATAGATGATAATAGAGATTTGCACATGCATACATATACATATATACACATATTATTATATAAACTAATTGAATCAGAACACACTAAATGAATCTTTCTAAAAAAACCTATTGTAAAACATATAAAGAAATCTTAACTATATTACATTTCTTTTTAGGAGTTAGAGAGTGATTTAGGGTTGGGATAGATGAGGTTATGATAGAGAGAGAGAGAGAGAGAGAGAGAGAGAGAGAGAGAGAGAGAGAGAGAGAGAGAGAGAGAGAGAGAGAGAGAGAGAGAGAGAGAGAGAGAGAGAGAGAGAGATGAAGTTAGGGTTTAAAAAGATGGGGTTTAGGAGTTAGTGAGAGGTTTAGGGTTTAGAGCAATGGAGTTTAGGAGTTAGAGAGTGGTTTAAGGTTTAGAGAAATCGAGTTTAGGAATTAGAGAGAGATAGAGGGGAGAGATGAAGTTACGTTAGGGATTATGGGTTAGGGTTTGGATAGATGAGGTTATGAGAGAGTTAGAGAGTGAGATATGAATTTAGGGTTTGAAAAGATGGGTTTTAGGAGTTAGTGAGTGGTTTAGGGTTTAGAGAGAAGTTTAGGGTTTAGAGCGATGGGGTTTAGGAGTTAGAGTGACATAGAGGGGGGAGAAGAAGTTATGTTAGGGATTATGGGTTAGGATTGGGATAAATGAGGTTATGAGGGAGTGATATGAAGTTAGGGTTTACAAAGATGGGGTTTAGGAGTTAGTGAGTGGTTTAGGGTTTAGAGAAATGGAGTTTAGGATTTAGAGAGTGGTTTCAGGTTTAGAGCAATGGGGTTTAGGAGTTAGAGAGAGATAGAGGGGAGATATGAAGTTATGTTAGGGATTATAGGTTAGGGTTGTGAGAGATGAGGTGATGAGAGAATGAGAGAGTGAAAAAATGAAGTTAGAGTTTACAAAGATGGGGCTTAGGATTTAGTGAGTGGTTTAGCGTTTTGAGTGATGAGATTTAGGAATTAGAGAGAGATAGAGGGGAGAGATAAAGTTGTGTTAGGGATTATGGGTTAGGGTTGGGATAGATGAGGCTTTGAGAGAGTGAGAGAGTGAGATATGAAGTTAGGGTTTACAAACATGGGGTTTAGGAGTTAGTGAGTGGTTTAGGCTTTAGAGAAATGGAGTTTAGGAGTTTGAGAGTGGTTTAGGGTTTAGAGCGATGGGGTTTAGGAGTTAAAGAGATAAAGGGGAGAGATGAAGTTATTTTAGGGACTTTGGGTTAGGGTTGGGATAGATGAGGTTATGAGAGAGTGAGTGGTTTAGAGTTTAGAGTGATGTAGTTTAGGAGTTAGAGAGTAGTTTAGGGTTTAGAGAAATAGGGTTTAGGAGTTAGAGATAGATAGATAGGAGAGATGAAGTTATGTTAGGGATTATGGGTTAGAGTTGGGAGAGATGAGGTTATCAGAGAGTGAGATATGAAGTTAGGGTTTACAAAGATGGGGTTTAGGAGTTAGTGAGTGTTTTAGGGTTTAGAGAGTATGTTAAGGTTTAGAGTGATGGGATTTAAGAGTTAGAGAGAGATAGAGGGGTGAGATAAAGTTATGTTAGGGATTATGGGTTAGGGTTGGGATAGATGAGGTTATGAGAGAATGAGATATGAAGTTAGGGCTTAAAAAGATGGGGTTTAGGAGTTAGTGAGTGGTTTAAGGTTTAGAGCAATGGAGTTTAGGATTAGAGAGCAGTTTAGGGCTTAGAGCGATGGGGTTTAGGAATTAGAGAGAGATAGAGGGGAGAGATGAAGTTATGTTAAGGATTATGGGTTAGGGTTCGGATGGATGAGATTATGAGAGAGTGAGAGAGTGAGATATGAAGTTAGGGTTTACAAAGATGGGGTTTAGGAGTTAGTGAGTGGTTTAGGGTTTAGAGAGAAATTTAGGGTTTAGAGCGATGGGGTTTAGGAGTTAGAGAGAGATAGAAGGGAGAGATGAAGTTATGTTAGGGATTATGGGTTTAGGAGTGGGAGAGATGAAGCTATGTTATGAATTATGGGGTTTAGAGAGTAGTTTAAAGAGAGAGAGAGAGGGGGGGGGGGGGGGCGGGCGGGTGTTTAGATTATATGGTTAGAGAGTGGTTTAGTGTTTAGAGAGCAATTTAGGTCAACATATTTGGATTTAAAGTTCAATATAGGAGTTAGAGTCTAATCTAATTCAATGTAAGAGTTTTAGTTTGAATTTGATTAGGTTTAATGTTACAATTTAATTAGTATTAATGTTAAGTTTTTCTCTTGCTTAAGGTTCAATGTTAAGGTTTCAATTACCATTTATTTGTGTTCACAATAAGAGGCAAAGTCTGATTTAGTTCAATCTGATGGTTTTAGTTACAAATTTAAAGTTGTTTCTAAATATTTACCTTTATAACAATTTCTAATGATTTTTAATAAAAACAAAATAAAAACATTTAAATTCTCTAATTTACATCTAACTAGTTTTCTATATATTTAATAAATTTTTTTCTATTGTTTTCTAAAGTTTCAAAACTTTCTAATAGTTTTAGTATTTTCTAAATTTTCTAATATTTTCAAAAAGTTCTAATATTTTCTAAATTTTCTAATATTTTATAATGTTTTAAATTTTTCTAACTGTTATAAACTAATTTAATCTAAATTTTCTATATAATTTTCTACTATTTTCTATAAATAATATTTTACAATTTCTCTAATAATTTCTAAGTTTCACTAGATTTCAATACATTTTCTAAACTTCATCTAATATTAGAGTACTTAAAAATATAAATGTATAATAATATAAATTTTTTTGAATTATTTAAAATAATATACGTTAAAAATACACATTGAAAACTATATTTCTACCTAAGATAACATAAAATAAAACATATTTAACATATTATACACATTTAAAACCATATTTCTACCTAAGAAAACATAAAATAAAACATAAAAAATATTTTAAAATGAGGGGGAATTGCTAACATGTTTGATCTGACCGAATGTCTCCTATAGCTCTTCTCGCTCCATAGTTCTCGGAAGTTTATTTGATGAAAATCACAAGCAAGTTTGTCCTTATGTGGGTTATATAATTTATGAGCTTCTAGCTAGATCTGTTCTAGCCAAACCAGGTCTAGCCAAATCCCTTTCAATTGGACCCCTACCGATTTGTACACACCACTTGATGCATAGTCAATGCTACATGTTTTTGGTCAAATTTGGTCCCCCTGAAACCCATTTGACTGGATCCAATCCTGCTAGAACATCAAAGTTAGTCTCAAAGGTGAAACAGATCCATACTTTCACCCTACAATCTTTTTCAATAAACCCCATAAAAAAATATTGATATGACATAAATGTCATAACATTGATTCATAAGATTATCCCACGAAGAAAAAAAGGTCTCAAAGATTTTTGATTAGTGAACCAGATGTTTTGAATTCTTAAGTGGCCTGCCACCTTTTTACCACCTTTCAACTCTTAAAGGAGTACATTATGGTCTAATCTATCATTGGGTTTAGCTTCCAAAAGAAAAACATCCATATTAGTCCAATTAGAAGAGAGAGAACCCCTATCAAGCCTAAATGGGATAAGGCAAGAACCTTGCCTCTTAGTAGACAATGTGAAATCCCCCCCTCCCCAGATCAAGGTCAATAAGAACATAGTAAAGGAAAATATCCTAGATCCTCCATGCCCTTAGAGAAGTCTTCCACACCCTTAAGCTTTTCTGAAGGACAAAGGGGGAGTTGAAGTCACAAATAATTGTCAATTCAGAACTACCACTATTTATAAGATTCAAAAGGGAGTCCCAAAGAAGTTTCCTTTGACCTCTATTATTTGAGGCATATACATTGGCTATATTCCATGACAGACCAAAGGACATACCATAGAAACTAGTAATAATAGAGTTGCTAGAGAAGTTCAGAAGAGTACCTGACAAAAAACTCACATTCTAGATGACAACTAAACTTCCCAAAGTGCCTTTAGAATCCTGAGAAATCTAGGAAGCACTAGGCCAAAAAAACTTCATAGCCATCTCCAAAATTTCTCTACTAATTTTTAAATAGTTTCCTATATAAGAAGAATATACTCTTTGAGATATTGGAGAGTTCACTTCAACATATGTTTCTTTAGTTGATTTTTTAAACACTTAAGATTCCAAGATAGTATTCTAAGCATAATAAGAAAACAATAAAACCTCTCAATTCAACAAACCAATAGACAAGGAAACAACACAAACAACTTAAGCTTTAATCACCACTTGTTGACCTCCCTTGTCTATAGAGAATCCTTGGTTCCCTATAGGTGATCTCCCTTGCTAAAGGAGCCAACTACCTTACTTGTTTTCATACCTTCATTTTTACCCTTTCCAACATCTATATTATACTACTTTTTTTCCTTTTTGTCAACTTTCATCCACTGAAAATCCTTGATAATATCATCATTTGTGACAAAGTTGGCATCCCAAAGGGAATTAGGTAGACTCTGTCTCATGGGGACATGATGTAGCAACTTACATCCTTCAAAAGAAAGATACTTAGGACATGGTAACACCACAAAGATATACTAGTTGTTACCCAAGGGGGGTAAGGTGTCCTCTAACATAAAAGAAGATGAGGAGGAAGGGAGGAGATACTTTACTCTTCCATCCATAATAATTTTTTGAGTAGGGGTGAGAAGAGGGATACTTAAGGAAAGAGGAGGTTAAAAATATTTAGGAACTTCCTCAACTAGAGGAGGGACTGGGTTTGCACTCACAGTGAGAAGCTCTGAAGGAAAACAGGGATTATTAGAATCAACCTTTAATGTCAAATCTTCCTTGCCCCCCCCCCCCCCCCCCCCCCCCCAAGATCTAGAGGGAGATGAAGGACTAGAAAGGTTAATGTGGCCAAAACATATACAATTAAAATAAAACAAGTGTTCAATTTTCAAAAACCAATGGTTGAAAATAGGAGCCCAACTTTGAGTGTAATATTATAGATGAAGGAAGAATCTTGTTATGATGCAGCACAAAAACTAGATGGACGCTTAATAAAGGTGATATGGTTCTGAGAAGTTAACCATGTAGTGGAAATATAACACAAGATGCAAGACCTAATACCAAACTCAATTCTTTATTCATAAAAAAATTGATTACATGCAATGTACTAGGTTGTAAGGCCTTCCCAATTACATCCAAATACAAAGAAAGTAATAATTCTACAAGATCCCTCAAAATCCAAACCAAACCCTAGCTAGCCCAAATTTGTAAAAGAAAAATGCTCTAGTAGAAATCCAGATAATAGCTAGACTTGTTCTTGTAAGCCACCAAGCAATCATCAACTAGAATATCTCCACCACCAACTCTCTAACTAAGTTCTCCCTTCTACAACTCTACCCAATCCATCCTTAAATATGTACACAGACACAAGTTGGACTTTTGCAAATAGAATCATTTAGAACACAATAAGTATAAACTACCTTAGTCATCTTACAATGATTAATAAATACACATAGGATAAATCACCAAGACCTAAATAGGTCCACACAGATCTCTAAAATTTCTCCATGTCATGATCACTCTCCACATGTATTAAATGTACCAAGTCATCAAAACCAATCACAAGAACTGCATTCGATACACCACATTGCTGAGAATTAGCAAAACTAGAAAACATTGTTGGGAAATGGTACATGTTGAGCAATATAGCATAAGTTGATAAATATAGTATAAGTCAAGAAACATAGTGTATAATGAGTAATAGTATATGTTTAGCTCCTTTATTGACTAAGCTCCTTGGCCAATACAACAGCTCAATGACAATTGAGCATCAACTGCTTCTTCAATCGAGCTATCCAACCTCAAGGTCAAACCACTCCAAGATGTATAATTTCTAGCTACTCCAGGATGCTCCTGCATTAGACACCCTAGGTGCAAACAAAAATGTCCTCAATAGAGAGAAGAACATATTTTGGGATTCAACACATAATTTACAAACTAGTTCTTCACATACATATCCTCGAAGTCTTCAAATTTCACACTCTTTCCTTTGTTCCACGGGTAAGCATAGGATCATGGTGTGCCAAAAAGTGGCAATTTAAAAAATCTGTAGTTCTAAAATATCTCAAACCATTTCAAAATCTATTCCAAATTCTTTCCCACCCACCTTGATCCTAAATGAAAAAAATTAATATCTTTATAAGGTCTACTAAATCTTTTGATACCAATCCTATTGGTCAACTTTAAAAACATCTTAAAAATGTGCTTTTGGCTTGTTTTCATGTGATTTTTACCTCAAACATGTAGCTAACGACTTTTTTTTCACCAAAATTTGATGAAATGAAAAAGGGTTTCTTAAGAATTTTTTTGTCTTTCCATGAATGTAAGGTTTGTCAAATTATGAGTTTAATAAGTAATTATTACTTATTTTCTAATGGAGTTACATATAACATGCTAATTGAGATACTACTTGAAAAACAACTATAACTTTCAAATGATACAACATTTTTTAAATTCAAAAGATGCATCATATTCTATGTTTCTTCTACTATAAGGGGGTTAGTGCAAGAAGTTGGGTCTCACTTTTGGCCAAAAAGTGGAAGTGTTTTTCTTGTTTTTGAAATATTTTGTCAATTGATGCCAAAATTTGAGCCATTTAGAGATTAAATATAAAAAAAACTTTAAAAATAAAAATTGTAGTGCCTAGAATCTTTTTTTGAATATTTAATTTATTTTTATACCCATATGATAGATTATTTTTTTGGTATGGATCTTTAAAAACCACTTTTTCAAAATGTCTATTTTAGGACCATACCACGCTTGTGTATGGACACCATAATTTGACACAAATGAATGAATTTTTGTGAATCCTTTTAAATGGAGTTACCTAACACACCAAAGATTGATGAGAATATTTTTCTTGAATTTTTTAATGAATATTTTTTTTAAAATTAATTTTTAATTGGCTATAAAAGAAAATTTTTAAATCTCTTGTGTATGGACACCATAATTTGATCAAAATTTTACTTTTTTTCAATTTTTTTTTTAACTTCAAAAGAATTGAATGTAGATTGATGACATATAAATTAATTTAAGAAAAAATATAAAATAAAAAAGTTATTAAAGTTTTAGTGAACGTTGCTATTTTACATTTAGGTACCACCTTTGATTAAAAAATAATTTAAAAAAAGTAAATAAAAACATAACTCTCTAAAATTTATATTTTTGAAATCAGGACAGTGAGAGCTCTAATGGGTTTTTGTTTCGTAAAAAAATTTGATTGGGAAGACGCTCTAAAAATTATGGCAAAGCATGAATTTGTCAGTTCAATGCCTTAGCCAAATCTGAAGAGGCCAAGGCATAGGCTTGGTCTCACCAAGCCTGTCCCAAACCAAAATCCGAGGTAGGAAAAAAAATCCCACCTCATGGTGTAAGAAACGGGCACCCGTTATTTGAATTTCAAAAAATGGGTGCTTGTTTTGAAAAGCTAAAAGCCGCATGTAAAATCTACCAAAAACTTAAAAAATTGAATTTTTAAGAAATGGGTATCCATTTTTTACTTTTAAAAAATGGCTGCCCGTTTTTTAAAAATTTAAATTTAAATTTTTTTGAGAAATGGGTACTCATTTTTTGAAAATAAAAAATGGGTAGCTGATTTAAAAAATAACGGGTGCCCATTTTTTAAATTTAGGGTCGGGCACCCGAACCAAAAATGGGTGCCCGTTTTTTAAAATCGGGTACCCGTTCCTAAGAAGTTTCATTTTGCGGATTTGACTTCTACAGAATTGTGACCCAACTTTGTACATTCACCCAAGAAAAAAAAATGAAAAATTGAATTTTGAAAAGTTTTGAATTAGTTAAGGTGGTCAGACACAAGAGTTTTTTTTTTTTCCAAAAATACTAAAGTTAAAAATTAAATAATTATTATTTATTTAGAATAAAAATACCCAAAAAATGTGTCACATCTAGGCATGAGTCTACTACATATATCTAGAATATTATTGAAAAATATTATCATATGATTTTGATTAAGGTGGTCAGACATATGCCTACTTCTTATTTTTGTTTTGAATTTTTTGTAATATTGCATTAAATTTCAAAATTTTGACCAATCAATTTTTATTTTTTTGAGAAAAGTCCTAATAGTTTAGAAACTAGATTCAATTTTCTAGAGATTCTTTTCTCTCAACTTTTTGATATAAAGTTAATAACAAGTAGAAAATTGCATGTCAAGTTGACATAACCTTGATTTTCTGATTTTTTATTGCCACTTAAGGGCATAGTTTGGTTGACCATGATCTTGCACATACCCCCCCTTCTCCCAAGCACTTCCAAAAATAGTCAAATATTTTATCTACTTCATCACATCCTTCCTCTGTATAATCCTTTAATAGTCATATCCTTCTATTTTAGGTTTTCCAATCTCTTAAACAACTCAAGTTCATAATTGATCAAGGGTGCTCCCCTTAATACCACAAACACATAACATAAACAAAAAAACAACAACAAATGCAAGAATAAAATATGGACTTCTTATTTTCACCGTAAATGTAAAACTACAAAATTCAGAAGTACAATATGCTAACCCACATGAGTTCCTTCATTACAATAATCTACAAGACAAGATGTGAACTATCACTCAGAGTTGTCCTAGACAATGTTCAGGCCTTTCTTAAATAGACAATTTTATGCCACCCAAGAAGGTTCTAGACATTGCAACTTAAATACCTAGGGCTGAAAAATCCTAACAATACATATAGAGTTGGCCAAATACATCTTTGACATATATTTTAGATATTTTGGGTAGCCCAACTTTGAAAGATCATAATTCACGAACTGTTTCCTTGATTGACTATTATAACCACTTTTCAAAAACACCAGCTCCTGATCTATAGGCTTATAGCTATGAAATCACTCTTTCATCGATTTTTTAGACCTCATCTAGGCACTCTAAGGCCTCCAAAGGTGAGCTTGAAGATTTTTCTACAAATTCTTCCACTGAAAATCCATAATAACTTCTTTGATACTTAAGTTGGAGCAATGAGATTTTTATGGTAGACTTATAGCTCTAAAATAAACCTTCATGTATAAAATGAGAACATTCCAAGCTCATATGACAAACTTACTAAAAATAGCAAGCTCCCATCAATAGTAATCACCCAATCTACTAGTCCTTATTAAAATATAAAAGACTAAAAAGAAAATATTTTTTGGTGATGCAAGATTCTCTTACACCTAGGATGCTCCTATATCAGACACCCAAGGTAATTTGAGAAGTGACCCTATCACTTCTTAGGTATTCAAATAAAATCAAAATGGTTAACCTCCTCTTGTGCTAGACATGATGAATCCTCTACTAGTTTATTTTTTCATTTGACCAAATATTCCTCATAAGTTTTGTTCCTGGTACTTTTCCCAACATGACTATCTAGTATCTCCTCAATTTCCTTTGTTGCTAAACTAGCTGCTGCAATTCTCCACTACACTTCTACAACTTCATCTCCATCACCTCCTTCATAATATTCTATTAGATCTAAAATAATAAATACTGGTAAAATATTTAATTCAAAAGAAAGCTCCACTTCATAATCATTTCCAGAATTGTGTATTTTCACTATCTTGCATGGTCCAAACTTCTTCATCTTTTGCTTATTATATGTGCCCACTAAAAAATGCTCCTTTCTCAAATGAGCCATGACTTCATCTCCAATTTGAAATTCCTTATCCTTTCCACATCTACCTTAGCCTTGTACTATGGATTCATCTTTATAATGTTCTTCCTCACCTCCTCATGGATGTTCTTCAAATGTTCAACAAGTTCTTCTACTTCATCATTACCTATCTCTCCTTTATCCAACTTTTTTAATTTAGAGGCATTTCTAGGACTACTCCCATATACATCTAGAATTGTGATTTACTAGTAATCTTATTGATATAATTATTATATAAAAATTCTACCTATGGTAAATTCATATCCCATCCTTTTGGTTTGTCTCCAACCAAACATCTTAAAAAGTTTCTAAAACTATGATTCACAACTTTTGTTTGTCCATCCATCTATGGATGATGTGATAAATGAACTTCAACTCTATCAATTTCTTCCATAATGTATGCTAGAAATATCCAAAAAATTGGTATCTTAATTTGAAACTATACTCTTGGGTAGACCATGTAGTCTCACCACTTCCCTAAAAAACAATTCTACCACATAAACAACATCACTTATCTTCTTGTAAGGAATAAAATGTGCCATCTTTAAAAACCTATCAACCATGAAATAAATACAATCATGCTCACATTGCATCCTTGGTAATCCAAGAACAAAATCCATGCTGACATCCTCCCACAACTTCTCTAGTATAGGTAATGCTTGATACAACCCTATATTCTACTTTAGTCCTCTCACCATCTAACATACTCTACAACTCTATACAAACTTCTTCACATCTTGCTACAACTATGGCTAATAATAATTATCAACAACCAAAGCTACAATTTTATCTCTGCCAAAATATCTAGCCAATCCTCCACTAGGTTTCTCATTGATGAGATTCTTCTCATTGAACTTCTAGGAATGCACAACTAGCTTCCTTTAAACAACATACTACCCTGGATCATAAAATCTAACCACTTTGTCCTATCAAGTGTAATAGGTTCTATACAAGCCTTTCATACTTCACCAAAATTAGGATCATCTAGATATAAATTATTGAGTTCCTTGAACAACCTTTATCTACATTTGTGTCACAAAAGTTGTCTTCTACTAAGAGCATTTGCAACTCTATTAAACTTCCCACTCTTGTGTTTGAAAACAAATGTATAATTTTGCAAAAACTTAACACATTGCAAATTCCTTTGGTTTAATTTTCTTTGAATATTCAAATATTGAAAAGATTGATGATTAGTATACAAAAAAAACTCCTTAAGATGAAGATAGTGTCTCCACTTTTTCAATTCTTGAACTATACCATAAAATTCCTGATCGTAAACATAATATTTTCTTTTTTCATCATTCAACTTCTCACTAAAATAATCAACAAGTCTACCTTCTTGGCTCATAACAACTCCTATTACAATACCACTAGCATCATAGTCTACTTGAAACACCTTGTTTAAATTAGGAATTGCTAAAATAGGTTGCTTAATAACTTTCTATTTCAACATATTAAAACTCTTATGTTCTCCTATAGTCCACTTAAATTCTTTCATATCGTCTCTCATTGTTTGATTCAAGGGTCCACAAATACTACTAAAACCTCTTATAAAATTTCTTTAAAAACTAGCCAGTCCATGAAATGATCTTACCTCTGTCATCCTCCTTAGAGTAGGCCATTCAAGGATAGGCTTTACTTTCTTTGGGTCTATTTTTAGACCTTCTACTAAGACTACAAATCCTAAGTACAATAACTCCTTTACAAAACTACACTTCTTTAGGTTTATCAACAAGTTTTCCTCTCTCAAATTATCAACACCTTATGAATATGGATCAAATGCTCCTCCAATTTCTTACTAAAGATCAAAATATCATCTAGGTAAACAATGACAAACTTACCTAGAAAAACCTTTAGTACCTCATTCATGAGCGTCATGAAAGTGCTTGGTGCATTGGTTAGCCCAAAAGGCATGACTAATCACTCATACAATCCTTCTTTTGTCTTAAAAGAAGTCTTCCACTCATCACCTTCTTTGATATGAATATGATGGTATCCACTCTTCAGATTTATCTTTGTGAAATACTCATCTCCACTCAAACAATCCATAATATCATCCATCCTTGGCAACAAAAAATTGTGCTTGATTGTGATCTTGTTGATAGTATGAGAATATATGCACATCCTTCATTATCCATTCTTCTTTAGTGCTAATATGATAGGTACAACACATGTACTTAGACTCTCTTGAATCAATCCATTTTCCAAAAGCTTGTAAACTTGTCTATTCAAATCTTCACTTTTAGCTGGTGTCATTTTGTGCACTACCTAGCTTGGAAAACTAGCTCCTAGAACCAAATCCATCTGCTAATTGATCTTCCTTATTGGGGGAATTCCATCAGGTACATTATCTAATACATTATCAAAAACTCTCCCAACATATTTGCAACTTTTATAGGTATATCCTCTACTTCTTATTTACTATCTTTAGGAATTATAGAGAAACACATATGCTCACACTTCATACCTTTGAGAAACTCCTTTCTATCAACAAAACATATTTTGGCAGGACTAGATACCTTTTCTTCTTTCTCCTTCAATGGCTTCAACTTATGTTTCACTCCATCCTTGGTCAAAGTGTAGGTATTTTCTCACCCATTGTGTCCAACATTCCTATCAAACTACCATGGCCTACACAACAACGTATGACATATGTCCATAGGTATGACATCACATAATACCTCATCTTGGTAGCTTCCAATCTTGAACTTCACTGAGCACTGCTTATTGACCATGAGGTTCATCTTGCACCCAATCAATGTGGTATGGATGTGGGTGTTGTGACCATCATTTCTGAGACTAGATTTTTAGTACTTCCACGATCAATGATCACATCACAACACTTATCTTCACATATGCACCTTGTGTGAAACAAGCTCCTTCTTTGATTAGTTTCATTCTCACCACTCAATAGGACTCTTTTCTTAACTAGGAGTTCTCCTCTTTCAAAATATTTAGAATGTGAGGATCTAGCATCTTCATGAACATGTACAACTCTAGCCTAGCCTTTTATTCTTCCATCTTTCCTTCCTTGGAGCTGGGTACATTTAAATGCTCTATTCCCTTCTTCTTTGTAGTGAAAACATTTCCCACTGAAGCCTCCTCTTCTAGATTTTTGTCCTTTACCTCTTCCTCTTTGATCTCTACTATTTTGATAATGGAAATGATTGGAATTATTTCCCCTCTGGTTCTAATTACTAATTTTAGCCTCATCCTTGTTCTTCTAATCATCATTACGACCTCCATAAGATCATTCACCAGACCTTACACTGTGACCTCTTCCATTATTCTTGTTATCAAACTTCTTTCTTAGTTTCTCCTCAACCCTTAGGAAAAATTGGTATGCCTTCTCAATACTACTCACTCAAACAAGACTCATCTCATCCTGAATGCCTGGTCATAACCCATTAAAATAATGGGCAACTTTCTCCTTATTAGCTTCTGCATGGTTAGTTCTAATGAGAACTTAGTAGAACTCTTTAGTATACTCTTGAATAGATTTTCTTACTTGCTTCAACCCTTGCATTTTCTTCTATGTATCAATCTCATAATCTATGGGAATGAACTGTCAGTTCACTTTAGCTACCCATTTGATCCCATCTAGTGATTTTTTCCTTTCCTCTTTTATTTTGATCCAACTGGATCTCCTACCACTAGATCTTTGCATGATCGTTTAGTTTAGCCTTCGCCAACTTGACCCTATCCAAATCTCCAATATCTTCATATTCAAATTACTCTTGTATCATTGATCCAGTCAATCAATTCCTTTGGGTTGATATTTCCTAAAAATATGGGAACATAAAACTTAGGTCTTTTTCCAATATTGGAATTAACCCTAAAAAGCTTTGCCTCCTATAGGTTAAGAACTTGCTCTTCCACATTTGGGTCCACATTTCCTTCCTCTTCTCTTTCATCCTCCCATTCATCATCTCTAATGAAATGATTCTTTCCTCTATTAATCTATTCTTGCATTGCTTGCATTTGCCTCTAGAGAGTTCTAAAATGCTCAAGTGTAACACCTCTGACTCATCCACCATTCTCTCTTCATGGAGGCATTTTCAAACTTTCGCTGAAACCCTAGTGCAAACTGCCTCACAATTGGTGATCTATCTACATGCTCAGCCAAAACCACAATCTTGGTGCAAACTACCTCACAATTGGTGATATGTCCACACACTCAAGAACTCTATCTTTGATAGCACTTGACGAACGGTGCTCCCCTTAATACCATAAGCACATAACAAAAGAAAAGAAACAATAGAAAATGAGAGAACAAAATATGAACTTCTTATTTGCACCGTAAATGCAAAATTATAGAATTCACAAGTATAGTATGCTAACCCACATGGGCGCCTTCATTACAATAATCTACAAGACAAGTTGTGAACTATCACTCAGGCTTGTCCTAGAAAATATTCAAGCCTTTCTTAAATAGGAAATTTTATGCCACCTAGGAAGGTTCTAGACATTGAAACCTAATACCTAGGGTCAAAAAAACCTAACAATACATATAGAGTTAGCCAAATCAATCTTTGACAATTATTTTAGATATTTTAGGTAGCCCAAATTTGAAAGACCATAACTCACAAACCGTTGCTCCAATTGGCTATTATAACAAATTTTCAAAAATGATAGCTCTTGATCTAAAGGCTTGGAATTGCACAAGTTCCCTTCTAATGAGTTCTCAGACCTCATCTAGGCATTCTAAGGCCTCCAATGACGAGCTTGATGATTTTTTGCAAATTTTTCCACCAAAAATCTGCAATAGCTTATTTGATACTTAAGCTGAAGCAATGATATTTTTATGGTAGACTTATAACTCTAAAATGAACCTTCATGTAGAAAATGAGAACATTTCAAGCTTGTATTACAAACTTACTAAAAATAGCAAGCTTCCATAAAGAGTAAGCACCTTGTCTACTAGTCCTTATTAAAATAGAAAAGACTAAAAAGAAATTATTTTTTGGTGATGCAAGATTTCTCTTACACCCAGGATGCTCCTCCATTAATAATCAATAGGAATGAACTTGGATTTCAACATGTTCACTATCAATATCCAACAAGTGATCTTTATTTTACCTTCCTCTTTTCTATCTCTTTGTAATTATTTCCACCAAAAAGAGACATGTCATTTCAACTTAGCTTGTGCCAACCTCACTCTGAGAAGATCACCAATATTTCCTAACTCAAAGTAGTCTTTGTAGGACTAGAAAATGGGTTAAATTCATAACATAATATGGGAAAATCACAAGCTCAATCAACATATGCTAGCACCCACTGGTCTACCACGAAAGCCAAACTAATAAAGAAAGCAACAGAAGCTTAGAAACCCTGTCTTTCACTTGTAGCTCCCATGTCCTATTTTTTTTTCTCCAAATGATGTTGTTCCAAAATTGCCTATAATGCACACAATATTGAAGAAAAATTCTATGATAATGGTGATAATGCTATGAGAATACTTGAAGTTGTGATTTTACGTGAGAGATGGAGTGAAAATACCCAAAAGCTAAGGACTAAAAATAAGAGAAAGAGTGCCCATTTTATAATCAGCATAGAGGATGAGAGCATTGGATTTTTCACCCTTAGATATGTGATGTGGCAAGAGATTTCTTTGAGAATCCATGACACATATGACACAATATGCCAATTGTAAGATTCTATGATGCATGGAAGTCAAACTTGGCTAAATGTGGAAGAGAATCTATGATGCATCATAAGACACCTCAAGCCCACTTAAAGCCAAGAATCTATGATGAGTGAAGCCAAATATGGACGTGCGTAAGCGAATAAGAATATTGGATTATGAAATATCTTAGACAGGTGTCAAAGGAGAATCCACAAGGTGTCACACCCATGTGTCATGATGATGTCAATTTTTTTTGGAATATTTGAATTAAAAATCCTTTATTCCACAAAATAGGAATTAGTAAAAATGGAATTAATGGAGGAAAATGTGACTTAGGAAATTAAGAATTTCCATGGTTTGTGAATGATGAACCAATTAATTAATAAAATATCAATTAATTGAGGATGATAATTAGGAAGAATAATTAGTAAGAGTGATAGGATTAAATTATGGGTTATTTAATCCTATAGAGAAAATTAGTAAATGATTTGCCAAAATTGGTTAAATAAGTGCGACAGTATCCTTTGATGAAGATGTGATAATGATATGGATTGAATATAATGATGATAAATAGGCCAAAGCCATGGTCAAATTGATTGATTGATCAAAATTGATAACATGCCAAGGACACATGACATGAATTGATTGATATGTAACATTTAAATGACATTGCAAATGCTATCAGATTGAAATTAATTGAAAAGGTTTGATCATAATAACATCAATGGACACTATCAATATTATTAAAATGTTTGATAATGCCATGATCTGACATTGAAAGCTTCAACAATGTCAAAGTTAGGATGACATGAATGAAAGTTTTACCTAGCACTGAGAGTCGTGATAGTACTAAGGTCAGATTGATAAGATTGATAGGCTAATAGGTTTCCAAGGTGCTGAAAGCCACAACAATGCCTAGGATTGGATAGATGATAATCAATTTTTGATATTTGATATGTTTTGTGATGATTATGACCAATTTTGGGTGATTCAAGGTTGATTTGAAATGGTTTTGAGTTGATTTGAAATGATTTTGAGTTGATATGAAATGATTGCAAAACGATATGAAATTGAAGTGAAAAAGGATACAAATGATGAAATATGATCAATTTTGGCCAAAAGATCAAAGTTAGTACAATGAGAAAATGGGATGAATTAGTATGAAAAAGTGATGAAACTGTAGATGCAAACCATTTTTTAGTGTCTACATTTTGCCCCTCTACGATACAATGTGATTTAGAGCATTGTGTCAAAGAATGCTAACAAAAAAGCCATAAAAGCATGCCCTAGCAATGTGGTATATATTTATGCCCCCTTGATAAATTGACCAACATAAGAATATGATAGGTTAATTTCATCAAAAATGAGAAAAAAAAGCCATAGAAACTAACAGATCAAAAATTGGAGTTAAAATGTGAAAGTTATGGGCTCCAGAGTGAAAAAGGGCATCACAACAACCACATAAAGGACTTCATTCACATCCATCTATGTAGTAGCAAGTTATAAAAGGGATTTGAGGGGGTTTAGAATTAATTTTCACTATAGGGATTTGAGACGGTTTGGAATTCATTTTCACTATCTCATTTGGAAGAATAGAGCTCTAGAACAAGGAGAATGAATCGACTACCCACAGAGCAACACCATGGTGAATGGGTGCGAACCTTCTAATGGTGAGTAGATAGTGGACCTCCAATGAATAAATTGAGGCCATCCTTGTAATTTTATGCTTTTCAATATGTTTTCCTACTTTTTCACTCTTTCTAGGCACTTAGGAATCTGTCGAGGGGAAACATGGGTCAAATGGGGTCAAACAAGGATCCTAGGGCTAGGTAGGGCATCCAAATGCCCCAGCTACACCCAAAACATAGACAAGTGCATCTTGGACATAGTTGGAATTCCCAAGTGTGCACTATGCACACTTGAGTTGACCAAGTGTGTCCATGACATAGTTTGAAACCCCTACTACGCCCTAGGATGCTCTGGGGCTCTGAACGGGGTTCGTATGGTCCCAGATCAAGCTGAAACTTGGCAAAGGCTAGCATAACCCTAGGTGGATGTTATATAAATGATAAAATTCACTCAAAGGTGGTCAAAAATATTAGAGTTTTGTCAAACTTAGGCTAGATGTAGGGCAAGCCTAGGTAAATGCTAACATCAAACAGTGCAAAGGGCCAGAAAGGGTGCAAACAGACTCAAAATTACTCAAAATTTGGAGGATATTTTCAAAACCCTAGGAAGAGCTGAAAAAATAGGTTAACTAAGGCTAGGATAGTCAAGAAAAAAGTCAAACTTTCTCAAACTTAGCTCTGTTGGAGGAAAAAGGCTAACAGATGGGTAGGGATAAGGTCAAAATGATGCAAATGAGCTCGAAATGACTTGAAACTTGTGAAACATGTTCAAAAACCTAGAAATATTTCAAAAATAAGTCAAATAAGTCAAACATGTTTAAGAAAAGTCAAACTTAGTCAAACTATAGTCAAACTTGGGGCAAGAGTAGGGTAAACTGGATGCAAAACCATAGGAGGTTGACATAGGCTATATGTTTATGTAGGAGGAGCTGCCCCTATTATAGATAAGGGGACATAGGCCATAGAGCCTTGCACTAAATCATCAAATGAAATCTGATGAATGAGTTATACTAGCTAGGTTGGGATTATATCATGTTACTTTTATGCCAGAGGTGAGGGGAAACAATGCTTTGGTAAAAGCTTTGACAGAGAGGTACTACTCAAAGAATAGTTCATTCCACCTCTCAACTGGGGAGGTGACTGTGACACTAGAGGATGTATGGTGAATCCTTAGGATCCTTATCCATGGAGAGTTAGTAGCATACAACCCAACTAGAGGATGAGTGGTACTACTCTACTTATTTGGATGTAGAGATGCAGAGTTAGGGATTCGTGACTATGAGATTGGGTGGGACCTATTAGTATCACACCATGAGTGATTGACAACTATGATCTGCTGGGTGATCTATAGATTGTTGATACCTAATAGATGGGGACATGGATTCTTAGTTGGATGGGGTTGAGTACTTGAGCAGATGATCATGGAGGGTACCATATTTTCCTAGGGCCCATGAATGTTGGGGATGTTATATTATTATCTGCATCAGGTAGCGTACATAGGGGGACTATCCTTCAACATTGGTGGGACATTGCTACAAATCTAGGCCTATGAGAACATTTTCATATTTAGGCCTCTAGTAGAGTGAGAGTTGGTGGATGATATGCCATATGATTATAGCTACAAAGGTGTACTAGCCTGAGGACCATTGGGATATGCGAGATACTTCCACCATCAGGTAGACACGATGACATAGTTCATTTGGAGACCATAAAGAGATTTCCCTAGATGGGATGATGATGACATTCACTTACCATACTATAGGTAGGAGTGTTACCTCATAGGGTGCACATTGATTGGGCACCAGATCATAGAGATGTACCTATTAGAGTTGGTATGAAGATAGTTTGGGGAGACATAGGATGTACCGACTAGCCTAGCATTGTTTGCCAGATCTAGAGTAGAGGTTTGAGAGTGGGGACCACCCATTAGGACAAAGGTAGCATACTCACAACTAGTAGAGTTATAGATAAGGCTATGGGGGGCAACAATAGATATAGTGGATGTAGGCATGATAATAGTGTATGATAGGTGGTTTGCACAACATTGTCCTAGGCCTTTGATAGATTCAATAGTACTAGTACCATGAGGGAGGCCATAGGCAGAGCAAAATGAGGAGGATGATGAGGAGGAGGGGGATGGGGAAAAGGATGTGGGGGGAGGAGATGAGGGTGATGGGGGAGAGGATGATGCTGAGGAGGAGGATGAGGGAGAGGATGAGGAGGGAGGAGAGGAGGAGGAGGAGAAGGGAGATGAGGATGCTATGAGGATGTTGAGAGTGATGACAAAGATGCCAAGGGGGAGGAGGAGGGAGATGATGAGGAGGATATTGAGGGAGAGGATGAGGGAGATGATAAGGAGGGAGGAGATGAGGGTGATGGAGATAGTATTGGAGGTGGTGACAAGGGAGAGTATGAGGATGACTACTAGGAGGCTAAGGCTGTAGCTACAATGGACATGGAGGGAGATCCCATGGACTATGTTGATAGGGCACTAGTACTAGTATAGGCAGGGCCTAGTTAGTTAGATTTGATGGAGGTGATTAGAGGGCTATGGATTCAATTGGATCAAGTTGTGGCAGAGAGGGACACCATGGTGGGAGAGAGGGATGTAATTATAGCAAAGAGAGATCAAGCAATGGCTGAGAGAGATCAAATGAGGGCTAAGAGAGAGATACAATGGTGCATAGGGTAGAGATGGTAGCGCAAAAGTCTCAAGGGTTCATTAGTAGCATCAGAGATGTGAACTACTGAGATCTAGTGATGATGATGAGCAGGGCACACATGGAGGCACAATACTGGTGAGATTAGTATGAGAGAGTGGTGCCATCAGGGTAGAGAGTAAAGTTTTAATGCATTGAGATCTCATTCCCATAGGACACAGAGGACATTGGGCCTATGAGGCCACCAGAGAGAGAGCAGAGGGATCATCCTCAAGGTTGAAAAGGGACCACAAGGCTAGAGGTAGATTTGGATGACATTGATAGACTCATGTACAGAGGAACTTCCCTATTTTGGTTTTCAGTTTCTATTATACTCTTTCATGGTTCATGCCTATGGGCAGTTAGTATTGATGTAAACCATGATCACATACTCTAATACTTTTGTGAGACATTTATGCAATGTACTGGTGTTATGATGACTATATGAGATGGATTATGCATATGCTTTTGATGTTTTATATGGATATATTTATGCTTTTTTTGTGGACATTAATATGATGACATCGTGCATTGAATTATCACATGTTATGTGTAGGAAATGCCATGTTTTATTTTTTCCACATGTTTTTCTCATGAATGAATGCCTAATGCAATGCGAATGATATGGAATGAATGTAAATGAAATGAAATTTAACATGATAGGGAATGAATGCAAATGAAATATAAAATGGATGCAAATGAAATGTGAATATAATATAAATGCCATGTTTATTGCTTTGGATCATTTTGGACTTTGGACATATGTAGGAATGCAAGATGACAATGCTTTTTGTGTATCAGAGTACGAGACCAAGGCAGCAGATGAAGGAGACAAAAGATAGAGGAGATGAGATGAAGAATTATTAGTATGATGAGAAGACTTTTTCTTTTGTAAAGTGTACTATATGTCAAATGGAGCTTTATTTTTTTATGGAAAATGGAATGCAATGCATCATGGAATAAAGGGCTAGATCGAAAATGCAAGCCTTTTGTGTAAACAAGCACAGTGCAGACAAAAAATGACCTTGTCCTTCCTGAGGCATATGTACATGCCCCAAACTCTCAAAGGTACATTGTAATAGATAAAAATAGAAAAGGATGACCATGAACCATCATGGACACTCTCATAGAATAGTTTATATCATCGAGTAGCATAGGAACATCATCGAAGAAAGACAAAGAAAAAATAAATTACTCACTAAACAACGTGAGCCAATAGCTATTCTTGTCCCTTATCACTTTCCTTTTAATATTTTAAGTGTTCAAATTGTGTTTGATAGGTTGATGATGTGATACTTATGGTTGTTGATTTAGTTGATACGTTCATAGTGACATGTTGGATTGACTATTGGTTCATATTGCTCAGATAGTGCGACTATCATGAAAGTTTAGAGCTATGAGTTTTAGTCTGCAAAGTGCAAGTGTTTATGCAAAAAGGGATGGTTATACACATTGAATATGTACAAGGTTTATTGTAAATTTTTTATGGGTTTTGTGATTTTTAGGGTTTTTGGGGATATGTGATGTTTTTGTGTGACTAGTTTCTTCAAGACATTTTATGACTTTTAGGGTTTTTTAAGGAAATTTTAAGATTTTTAGTGATTTTTTAAGGATCATTTTATGATTTTTAGTGATTTCTTCACGACATTTTATGCTTTTTAGTGACTTTTTTAGGATCACAAAAGCATATACAAGTCTTAGCTCCAATCTGTTATGCAATGTGTCCAATGGATAAAAATTTCTTAGGGATATGCCCCAAGTTCAAGTTCAATCTCATGCACCATGTAGGTGATATGCCCCTAGACAAGATGCAAACTATGTACAAAGGCCAATGATAGAGTGTGTGCAAATTGGTGATGCTTAGGTAAGATAAAAAAGGACATTAACCAATTTGTGAGCCATGGTAAGGGACCAAGGATGTCTTGCAATATGAAGGATATGATCAAGGAATAATAGAGGGGTAAAACTAGATGGAATCTCAATAGATGGAGGAGTAACAACTGATTACACATGGCACTTGTTTGCCAAGTTTTCACCATGGTACTTGCCTAAATTGCCTATTTTCCAGGTTTTCACTTTTGGACTAAATTTTTCTCTTGACTCAAATTTTTGTGCCAAGATGCATGTTTGCTAGGTTTTCATGAAGGCATCCATTTTTTCATGACTTTTTTTTATTTCTTTTTTTTAGGACTTTTTTACAAAATCTAGTGTAGTGCTTGCGAAGATGCATGTTGTTGATGGACATGGGAAATGGTTCACCCTCTAGAATCACAAGCTGATATACTCTGATCACAAATGATGTAGTAACTACATAAGGTCCTTCCCAATTCGGTTCAAATTTGTCTTGTTTTTCTCTATTCTATTGAGTCTTGTAGTTCATCTCTAGGACTAGATCACCGACCTCAAAATTTATGACCTCAGACATTCTTGTTATAGCTCCATTTGAATAAGTTTTGGTAAGCTTGCAAATGTGTCAAGGTAGCTTGTCTCCATTCATCCAGCATTTCTAGCTAATGGATTCTAGATATTGGATAGTTTTCATCATCATCAACATCTTGTAGGGATACTCTCAATAATGGAAGTACAAATTCAATGGGAAGTATGGCCTTAGTGCCATATAAATTAGTGTATGGTGTTGCGCTAGTAGGAGCACAGACACTTGTTTGTAATGCCCAAAGAGCTAGATTTAGTTGGAGGTGCTAGTCTTGACCTAAATCATTGATAGTCTTTTGGAGAATCTTAAAAATGGTCTTGTTAGATGCTTCTTCTTGGCCATTGCTCTGTGGATGGTAAATACTAGAATATCCATTGTATATGTTTCACTTCTTGCAAAGCTTGTCTAAATCTTTGTTTTGAAATCGACTACCATGGTCAGTAATAATAGCCTTGAGGGGACTCCATACCAACATATGAAGTAGTTTAGAATAAACCTTGAGATCCGCTTGCTAGTGGTGAAGGTCAAAGGGATAGCTTCAACCCACTTGGTAAAATATTCTATTGCTATAATAATGAACTTATGATTGTCAAAGGACGGTGAAGAAATAGCTCCAATAACATCAAATGCCCATTGTGAAAAGGGCCATGGTGATATGACTAGCTACAATTCTTGTGTTGGTGCATGGATCAAAGTGCTCTATATTTGACATTTACAACATGTTTTGGTAAAATCATGGGCATCTTGTTCCATGGTTTGCCAATAATATCCAGCTCTAAGAACTTTCTTGGCTAGACTCAAACCATTGAAATGGCCTCCACATATACCTTCATGAACCTTATATGCAAGGCAGTTTTAGCTTCTTTTGAGTCAAGAAATCTAAGAAGGGTTTGGTCAAAGGATCTCTTTTAAATGGTGTCATTGATGATGATATATCGAATAGCTTGATGGTCATTTTTGGATAAGTTGGGTGGTAGGATTTGGGCCTATAGGTAATTGTAAATGTCTTGATACTAAGGAGAATTGGGACAACCAAGCTCACATGAAAACTCAGATTGAGGGAGCTCGAATGTTGGAATCAAAAGTTGCCCAAAAAGGAATTCACAACATTCCATATTTTGAGGCATATCAACCATAGAAGCAATGGTGGCCATAGCATCAGCTTGCTTTTTGTGCATTCTTGGTAGCTGACGAAAAGAGATAGTGACAAATTTAGACTTAAGGAAGTCTGCCATCTACATGTAGGGCATTAGTTTATCATCTTTGGTTTCATAGTCATCATTGACTTGGTGGATGACTAATTAGGAATCCCCAAAGACTTATAAATGTTAAATGTTCAATTGGATAGCTATCTTAGGTCCTATGATTAGTGCCTCATATTATGTTATGTTGTTTGTACAATCGAATGCTATCCTATACGACTTGGGGATTATGTCTCCTTGAGGAGTGATAAACATAATGCCAGCTCCTAAATCATTTCATGTAGGTGATCCATAAAAATAAAGATTCCATTCATTAGCTACATCCATGTGAAATATGGCTTCATCTGGAAAGTCTATCAGTATGGGATGATCATCTGACATAGGTGCTTCTTCTAACTGATTTTCTATCACTTGCCCTTTGATAGCCTTTCTGTCTACATATTCTATGTCAAACTCACTATGGATCATGATCAATTTGGCTAGTCATCCTATGAGAGGAGCCCTGCTTAGGAGATACTTCAGTGGATCAATCTTAGAGATGAGCATCATTTTATGATGGAGCATGTAATATTTGAGCTTTTGGGTTGCAAAGACAATAGCAAGGCATGCTCACTCAATTAATGAATAATCTAAATGATAGCCCACAAGTGTTATACTAATGTAATAAATGGCTCTCTCTCTCTTCTTTGTTCATCCTTTTGTGGTAAGAGAGCTCCTAATGTTGTATCTGTAGTAGATATGTATAGGATGAATGGCTTGCCTAGAATGATAGCCATTAAAACTTGTGGATGTAGAAGATAATCTTGGAGCTATTAGAAAGATTCTTGGAATTTCTTATTCCATTGAATAAGATGTGTTGAAAGGAGTGACACTTATCTTCTAGTTACTCAATGAATATGTGGATAGACTATAATTTTCCTTGTAGTCCTCTTAAGGTTTTTAGATTTGTTGGAGGATGCATGTCAAGTATTTCTTTTACTTTCTTAGGATCCACTTCAATGCCTCATTGAGAAATAGTGTAGCCTAGGAGCTTTCAAGAGACAACTCCAAATACACACTTTTTTGGATTTACATGAAGCTTATAGCTTTCCATTCTGGTGAATATCTAATCTAGGATGCCCAAATGATCTTTCCTTTTATAGTATTTGCAAAGTAAATCATCAACGTAGTCTTCCATAAGGATGTGCATTAAATCATGGAAGATGGTGGTCATTGCTCTTTGATATGTTGCCCCAGCATTTTTAAGACCAAATGGCATAAAATTTCAGTAGTATGTTCCTCAACGGCATGTAAAAGCTATCTTGTGTTTATTTTTAGGGGTTACTCTTATCTGATTATAGCTAGAAAAGCCATCCATAAGTGATAACATCTCATACCTAGTTATCATGCCTACAATGATATCTATGTTTGGTAAAGGAAAATCATCCTTGGGACATGCTTTGTTAAGATCATGGAAGTTAGTGCATATCCAGATCCCCCAAAGTGTTTGCTTACTAGTACTAGATTAGATATCCACTCTCAATAATCAATGGGTCTTATGAAGTGGCAAGTGATGAAGGACTAGTTCAGGATCTAATTCGAGCATGTCTACATAAGACCAAACAAAGTTGATTTACCTCTCTAGAAAGAATCTGACAAATTCATCTTTTTCTTCTAGTGATAATGAGGCTGCAAATTGTATGACTTTGGGGTTGTTAGGAGTTCCTAGATTAATCGCTTCTGTCATCTCCACAAGTATTTTTTTAATGGTTGTGTTGGTTTGATTTTTGGACTTAGGTTCTTCCACATTTGGGTTGAATTTGACAATTTCTTGGGCTGCGTAAAGTTTGAAGTTTTTACAAAAGTTTTTGTCTTGACATGCCCGAGCCATTTCTTTGTCAGTGATGCCACAATTAGTATCATAGTAATCACTAAGGTGTACGGTAATTTTTGGTATGTTTGGTGGGTTAGGGTGGAAGGTACTTGTGGTAGGTTGGCTAAATTTGAAGTAATGTGATTGTTCATCTTTAGGAGTGGTTGGTACACTTCCTCCTCCTGGCAGTATCGTCACTAATATAGGTTCAAAGTTTAGACTCCATTGAACCATCCAATGTGTAGGGGATGTTTTTGAAAGGAAACCTCATAGTAGGTGCATTGTTTAAGGTTTGTTGTGTCATAGCTTGATTATGATGATCTTGCGGATACATGTTTAAGAGGTCTGCAATTAAAGGTTGTGATGCCTCAATTTGGTCTTCATCAAATGGTTTTTGGGTCATCTTGCTCTTCTTCTTTCATGGATGAGGTTTTGGTTTTCCTTGTACCTTAGGAAGAAAAGGTTGGTAAAGCTCCTCAGGTCTCTAAGTTGATTTTTTCCTAGTAAGTGTTGGTATGATACCTAAGAATGCAGATACAATGGAGGAAAACCTAAATGGACATTTTTGGCTCCCAAGTGTGCACTTAAACTACCAACTATGCTCAGATAGTACCAAGTGCATGCATGACATAGTTGGGTGCCTAAAAATGAGTGATTGATAAGTAAAAGGCATGCAATGGGTAAAAAGAGGTGCTAGGGTGCCTAAAATGCAAATTTTGAGTGTTTTGAGTGATTTAGAGTGTTTCCTAAGGTCTTGGAATGCAATGGAAGGTGTGGAAGTGTAGATTAGGGTTCTAGAACCTAGAATGAAACACATAATTACCAAGTTCACTCTTAAACTACCAAGTGTGTCCTAAAAATGCCAACTGTGCACTTTGAGTGTGCAGTTGGTAAAATAGGGTTGCAGTTGGTAAAAGAGGTCAAAACTTGATAACTAAGATGTGGGTATGCAAGATATGAGTGTTTTTGGGATTTTTAAGAGGTTAGGGAGTTTATGAAATGTGATGAAATGCTAAATGAGCTAGGGTTTTAATGTGAAAAGTGTAAATGTCCTAAGGATGTTATGCAAATGCAAATGCAAGGTGACATTTTGAAGGTATGCAAAATGAAGATTATGGTATGCAAAAAGAAGGTTAGGGTTGTGTTTTGAACTTGGTAATGACACTAAAGGTAGATGTATGCAAGGTGTATTATGCAAAGGATGGTGTTCTAGGGTTGATAATGATGTTTGGAATATGTAAAAATGAGGATAAGTGATCAAAAGGACAATTTGGTTAATGGACACTTTGATAGGGTTTGGTA
This sequence comes from Cupressus sempervirens, assembly GCA_028749045.1. Lineage (NCBI taxonomy): Eukaryota > Viridiplantae > Streptophyta > Pinopsida > Cupressales > Cupressaceae > Cupressus > Cupressus sempervirens. Next base: position 772,240,821 of record CM053785.1, on the reverse strand, counting down.
GTGAAAATGATGCTAGGATTTTGATCAATGTGAGATGAAGGGGATATACCAATAGGGTAAGTCAAAATGATGTTTAGGAATATGATTATGCTAATGATAGAGGTGTATATAAGGTTTTGAACTTAGGTGAAATTTTTACAAGGTATTAACTTAAGAGTTTAACATTATGACAATAGACTTCGGATCTTGACCAAAAAAAAAGGACAAAAAATGATAAGATCAAAATTAAAAAGCCAAATCTACCTTGAAATTCATAGAATTTGAAAAAAAAAATGATAAAATGACCATGGTCAAGATCCATCATTCATTGACACAATGTAATACTCTGAGTTCATACTTTTGTTTAGATTTTTGACTAAGTTCAATGGTTTTGGGGTTCAAAATGACATTTAGGGGACTAAAAAAGGTGATGATGCTGATTGGATATGCAACATGGAAAATTCCTATGATGCAAAATGGGATTTTGGGTGCAATATGCAATTTTGGGTCAAGTGCAAAATAGGGAGGTAGAGAGGCTCCTAAATGTAGTTTTAGGGTTCTAAAATGCAGTTTGAAGGTCCAAAATGTTCATCCAAGTGTCCAAGTGCACCTTGATAGTGCCAAGTGCACTCCAACAATACCAGATACACCTAGGATGTAGTTGGGGCTAGTTTGGGTGCAGTTGGTAGTTTTTGGGAATAGTTGATAAGCTAGGTTGAATGTATGTTGATTCTTAAAGGTATGGTTACCAAATTGATATGAAGGGAAGATAAGAATTAAGGGTTGATGTTAGGATGGGTTGGGAAATGTAGAATAGGGGTTATGACCTAAGGAATGATGTGCTAAATTATAGAAATGAAGACTAGGAGATGCAAAATGCAAATCTGGGCATGGTAATGCAATGGGAGCTAACTAGGAACCCGAAGACATGGTTGAAGCCTCAAAATGTTATCTAGAATCCCAAATTGAGTCCTTACACCACGAAGTGCACTCAAAAAGTACCAACTACAACTATGATGTAGTTGGGGCCATTTTGGCTGTAGTTGGTAGTTTCAGGGCACAATTGGTAAACTGGGTTGAAACTAAGGCAATATTGAGAGCTATGTTTTCTAGATTGATGCCATAGTGAGGTAAACAGTAGAGGAAAATGTTAAGAGTTCAATGAATTTTCAAAATGATACTTATGACACCTAGAATAATGGTTAAAATGGTCAAGATGAAGGTTGGGTATGGAAAGATGCAAGATGGACAATGCAACATGCAAGTTTTGAGATTGGAATGCAAAAACTAAGGGAGGTAAACTAAACCCAAATGGATGTAGTATGAAAGGTAATGGATACTAAATGAGGACTAAAAGGTCCAATATGAAGTCTATATGATGCAAGAATGAGGCCTAGACTAGGGTAAATGCAAGATGAGTTTATGCAAGAATGAAATCTACATTTTTCCAAGCATATTTAGGGTCACAAGTTGCCATCTTTTCTAAGGATTGAATGTGTTGAACCAAAGTTTGCAAAGACGTGACAAAGGTTGAAATGTTTTGACAAGTGTTTACAAGCTTCCAAGGTGTAAATTTGAATGTTTTCTTTTATCTTGATTGTGTTTTACACACATACAAGAAACATTAAGACAAGAATAGTTGTTGTTAAAAGTGAGTAGTCACACCACAACCTAGGCTTTAGGACTATATCCACTAAATTCCTACTTAAATTGAATTTCAATTGAACTTATCCAAAGTAAAAATCCTAGGATCTTTGCACCATAGGCTCCCCCTTACAATGCACTCACTTCTCAGGGCTTCCAAGATCTGTTTTCCAAGGGACATGACTTCCTAAGGGACTATTGCCTCTACTAAGGACCAGGAGAATGTAGGATGTCTTCACGATCATGGGTGACTCCTTGAGCTAGTGGGTAGAAATTATTTTGGCCACTAAAACATAATTTTTAGTGACAGCATTTCGTTTGGCAAGTGAATGATAAACTTCCACAGAAGGTCTCCTAGCCTTGACAATCAAGGTTTGACACACCACAAGGTTACTAGAGGAGAGCTATCACACAACAGTACCACTGACATGACTTTCACCATAATTGAATTTTATATAGTAGCTGGAACATTGAGCTAGATTTTACCTCGTTATCACTCTAAGGTCATCACCTAGCATACCAAATATCAAGTATCTTGGTCCAAGGTAGGCATCCTATAGAAGTTACATGGATTTCTCTTACACCCAAGATCCACAAATGGTGAGGGGAAAAGATACGTTGAATGTAACTCCTAGGGATTTAAACACTATAGAAATGCCAAGCAGAAAAGAAAATTTTCATTTTTTAAGCACCAAATGAAGTGTTATCTAATCTAGGAGATCCACACACATGGTTTTGAAAAACACATAATCTTCTTCAAAAACATCCTACAAACAAACACTAGTAGTTTTTTAGGATCATGTCTTCATCCAATGATTGCTACATGCTGAAAGTAGAAAATTAGTAACACAAAATCATCTAATCTATGTTCTAGAAGGAAATGGAAACCTTACATACAGATTCTAATTGATGTGTGTGTTTTTTGTGAACCATGTGCACTCTAAGAGAGAAAACTGCACACCAGAAGGCCAAAATGGCTCAGAATGCCCCCAAGTGCACCCAGATAGTGCTAAATATTTCCATGACATAGTTGGGACCTAGTTGGGCATAGTTGGTAGTTTCTAGGTGTAGTTGGGAGCACAGGTGCAAGATGTGGGGAATTGTGCCCTAAATGAGACCTAGAAACAAAATTTTTTGACACCTATACTACCAAGTGCCCCTAAATAGTGTAGATTGCATCAATGATGTACTTGGTAAGTTAAGGGCATAGTTGGAAAGTTAGAAATAGTAGAAAGGGGTTTTGGTGGCTTCTAGACTCCTAAAACTACTCCTAGGGGTCCCAAGTGCGCCTTGACAGAGCAGAGTGCACCCTAGGATAGCAAGCTAACCAAATGCATGAAATAAGAGCATACAAGCATGTTACTGGACCACCTAATTAATCTAGGTGTGATATGGAAGTTTAGATAGCCTTTATACCCTTCCAAGTGAGCTCCGTCCTTGTACCTACAAGCACAAAACAAGAAAACCCAAGTTAGATAATCATGTTGACGTCATGTTCACTAATTGTAGGACGAGAAAATGGGTTAAATACATAACATATTATGATAAAATCACAAACCCAATCAACATATGCTAGAACCCACTAGTCTACCATGAAATCCAAACTAATAAAGAAAGCAACACAAGGTTAGAAACTCCCTATTTCATTTGTATCTCCCATGTCCTTCTTTCTTCTCCAAATGATGTAGCTCCAAAATTGCCTATAATCCACACAATATTCAAGCAAAATTCTATGATAATGGTGATATTTATATGAGAATACTTGAAGTTGTGATTTTACATGAGAGATGGAGTGAAAATACTCAAAAGCTAAAGACTAGAAATGAGAGAAAGAGTGCTCATTTTATAATTAGCATAGAGGATGAGAGCATTGGATTTGTCACCATTAGATATGTGATGTGGCAAGAGATTCCTTTGAGAATCCATGACACATATGAAACAATATGCCAATTGTAAGATTCTATGATGCATGGAAGTCAAACTTGGCTAAATGTGGAAGAGAATCTATGACGCGTCATAAGACACCTCAAGCCCACTTAAAGCCAAGAATCTCTGACCAATGAAGCCAAATATGGATGTGCATAAGAAAATAAGAATATTGGATTATGACATATCTTATCCAAGTGTCAAAGGAGAATCCACGAGGTGTCACATCCATGTTTCATGATGATGTCAATATTTTTTTTGGAATATTTCAATTAAAAATCCTTTATTCCACAAAATAGGAATTAGTAAAAATGGAATTAATGGAGGAAAATGTGACTTAGAAAATTAAGGATTTCCATGCTTTGTGAATGATGAACCAATTAATTAATAAAATATCAATTAATTGAGGATGAAAATTAGAAAGAATAATTAGTAAGAGTGATACGATTAAATTATGGGTTATTTAATCCTATAGAGAAAACTAGTAAATGATTGGCCAAAACTGATTAAATAAGTGCGATAGTATCCTTTGATGAAGATGTGATAATGATATGGGTTGAATATGATGATGGATAGATAGACCAAAGCCATAGTCAAATAGATTGATTGATCAAAATTGATAACATTCCAAGGACACATGACATGAATTGATTGATATGTAACATTTAACTAACATTGTAAATGCTACAGGATCAAAATTGATTGAAAATGTTTGATCATAATAACATCGACAAACAATGTCAATATTATTAAAATGGTTGATAATGCCATGATTTGACATTAAAAGCCTCAAAATGTCAAATATTTGATGAAATGAATCATAGTTTGACCTAGGACCGAGAGCCACAATAGTACTAAGTTCAAATTGATAAGATTGATATGTTGATAGGTTTCTAAGGTGTTGAAAGCCATAACAATGCCTAGGATTGGATAGATGATAATTTCTTTTTGATATTTGATATGTTTTGTGATGGTTATGACTTATTCTGGGTGATTCTATCTTCATTTGAAATGGTTTTGAGTTGATTTGAAATGATTTTGAGTTTATATGAAATGATTGTGAAATGATATGAAATTGATGTGAAAAAGGATACAAATGATGAACTATGATCGATTTTGGCCAAACGATCAAAGTTAGTAGAATGAGAAAATGGGATGAATTACTATGAAGAAGTGATGAAACCATAGATGTGAACCATTTTTGAGCACGTACATTTTTCCCCTCTTTGATACAATGTGATTTAGAGTGTTGTGTCAAATAATGCTAACCAAAAAGCCATAAAAGCATGCCCCAACAATGTGTTATATATTTATTCCCCATTAATAAATTGACCAACATAAGCATATGATAGGTCTATTTCATTGAAAATGAGAAAACAAAGCCATAGCAACTGACGAATCAAAAATCAAAGTTAAAACATGAAAGTTATGGGCTCTGGAGTGAAAAATGGCATCACGACCAACATAGAAAGGACTTCATGCACATCCATCTATGTAGCAGAAAGTTATAAAAGGGATTTGAGATGGTTTTGGAAGTTGTTTTCACTCTCTCCTTTGGAAGAAAAGAGCTTTGGAACAAGGAGAATGGATCAGCTACCCAAGGAGCAACACTATGGTAAATGGGTGTAGACTTTCTGACAACGGGCAAAAATTAGACCTTCAATGAGTACATAGAGGAAATCCTTGTACTTTTACTTATTTTATAGATATTTTCCTACTTTTTCCCACTTTCTAGGCACTTAGGAATCTATCGAGGGGAAACAGGGGTCAAATGGGGTCAAACAGGGGTCCTAGGGTTTGGTAGGGCATCCAAATGCCCTGACTATGCCCAAAACTCATCCAAGTGCATCCTAGACATAGTTGGAATTCCCAAGTGTGCATTTTGTGCACTTGGTATGACCAAGTGTGTCCATGACACAGTTGGGAACTCCTACTGCACCCTAGGATGCTCTGGGGCTCCGATTGGGGTCTGGATGGTTCTGGATCAAGCTGAAACTTGGCAGAGGCTAGCATAACCCTAGGTGGATGTTAGAAACATGATAAAATGAAGGAAAATGTGGTCAAAATTCTTAGAATTTTGTCAAACTTTGGTAGATGTAGGGGAAGCCTGGGTAAATGTTGACATCGAACAATGCAAAGGGTCAGGAAGGGTGCAAACGGTCTCAGAATTACTCAAAATTTGGAGGACATGTTCAAAACCCTAGGAAGAGTTGAAAAAATAGGTTAACTAAGGCTAGGATAGTCAAGAAAAAAGTCAAACTTTCTTAAACTTAGCTCTGATGGAGGAAAAAGGCTAACAGATGGGTAGGGATAGGGTCAAAATGATGCAAATGAGCTTGAAATGACTTAAAACTTGGTAAACATGTTCAAAAACCTAGGAAGAGTTCAAAACATAAGTCAACTTAGTCAAAATAGAATTAAACTATGTCAAACTTGAGTCAAAAGTAGGGCAAGCTGGATGCAAAACCATAGGAGGTTGACATAGGCTATATGATTATGCAAGAGGAGCTACCCCTATTATAGATAAGGGAACATAGGCCATAGACCCTTCCACTAAATCATCAAATGACACCTAATGAATGAGTGATATTGGCTAGATTGGGATTATATCATGTTATTTTTAGGCCAAAGGTGAGGGGGAACAAGGCTTTGTTGATAGCTTTGACGAAGAGGTGGCACTTAGAGACTAGTTCATTCCACCTACCAATAGGGGAGGTGACTGTGACACTAGAGGATGTATGGTGCATCCTTAGGATCTCTATCCATGGAGAGTTAGTAGCATATGACCCAGCTAGAGGACAAGTGACACTACACTGCTTATTTGGATGCAGAGATGTAGAGTTAGTAATTTGTGACTATGAGATCATGTGGGATTTATTAGTGTCATGCCATGAGTGGTTGACAATTGTGATATGTTGGGTGATTGGTAGATTATTGATATCTAATAGACAGGGATATGGATTCTCGATTGGATGGGGTTGAGTACTTGAGTAGATGATCATGGTGGGTACCAAGTTTTCTTGGGGCCCATGCATGTTGGGGATGTTATATTATTATCTACATCAGGTAGCGTACAAAGGGGCACTATCATTCAACATTTGTAGGATATTGCTATAGATCTAGGCCTATGAGGACATTGTCATCTTTAGGTCTCTGGTAGAGTGAGAGTCAGTGGATGATATTCCATATGCTTATAGCTATAGAGGTGTACTAGCCTAAGGACCATTGGGATATGCAAGATACTTCCACCATCAGGTAAACTAGATGCAAAACCATAGGAGGTTGACATAGGCTATATGATTATGTAGGAGAATCTACCCCTATTATAGATAAGGGGCCATGGGCTATAGAGCCTTGCACTAAGTCATTAAATGACACTTGGTGAACTAGAGATACTGGGTGGGTTGGGATTATATCATGTTACTTTTATGCTAGAGGTGATGGGGAACAAGGCTTTGTTGATAGCTTTGACAGAGAGGTGGCACTCAAAGACTAGTTCGTTCAACCTACCAATTGGGGAGGGGACTATGACACTAGAGGATGTATGGTGCATCCTTAGGATCCCTATCCATGGAGAGTTAGCAGCAGATGACCTAGCTAGAGGATGAGCAACACTACACCACTTATTTAGATGTGGAGATGTAGAGTTAGGGATTCACAACTATGAGATTGGGTGGGACCTATTAGTGTCATGCCATGAGTGGCTGATAGTTGTGATCTACTAGGTGATTAGTGAATTATTGATACCTTATAGACAGGGACATGGATTCCCAGTTTGATGTGGCTAAGTACTTGAGTAGATGATCAAAGAGGGTACCATGTTTTCTTAGGGCCCATGCATGTTGGGAATGTTATTTTATTATCTACATCAGGTAGTGTATAGAGGAGGACTATCCTTTAGCACTAGTAGGAAATTACTATAGATCTAGGCCTATGAGCACATTTCCATATTTAGGCCTTTGGTAGAGCAAGAGTTGGTGGATGATATGCCATATTCTTATAGCTACAGAGTTGTACTAGCCTGAGGACCATTGGGATATGCAAGATACTTCTGCCATCAAGTAGACACAATGACATAGTTCATCTAGAGACCATAAAGAGATTACCCTAAATGAGATAATCATGGCATTCTCTTACCATAATACAAGTATGAGCGTTACCTCATAGGGTGCACAGTGATTGGGCACTTGGTCATAGATATGTACCTACTAGATTGGGTACAGAGACAATATGCGGAGACACGGGATGTACCAACTAGCCTAGCATTGTTTTCCTAATGTACAGTAGAGGTTCGAGAGTGGGTACCACTCATTAGCACATAGGTAGTATATGCATAGCTAGTAGAGTTTGAACCAAGGCTATGGGGGGTAGCAGAAAATATAGTGGATGTAGGCATGAAAACAATGTATGACAGGTGGTTTGGTCAACATCATCCTAGGCCTTTGACAGATCCAGCAGTACTAGTACCATGAGGGAGGCCACATATAGAGTAGGATGAGGAGGATGATGAGGAGGAGGGGGATGGAGGAGAGGATGAGGGGGGAGGAGATAAGGGTGATGGGGGAGAAGATGATGTTGAGGAGGAGGATGAGGGAGAGGATGAGGAGGGAGGAAAGGAGGAGGAGGAGGAAGGATATGAGGAGGAGGGAGATGATGAGGAGGATACTAAGGGAGAGGATGAGGGAGATGATGAGGAGGGAGGAGATGAGGGTGATGGAGATAGTGTTGGAGTTGATGACAAGGGAGAGGATGAGGATGACTAGTGGGAGGCTAGGGATGTAGCTGTGATGGATGTGGAGGGGGATCCTATAGACTATGGTGATAGGACACTAGTACTAGTACAGGTAGGGCCTAGTTAGTTAGATCTGATGGAGGTGATTAGAGGGCTACATATTCAATTTGATCAAGTTGTGGTAGAGAGGGATGCAGTTACAATAGAGAGAGATTAGGCAATGGCTAAGAGAGATCAAGAAAGGGCTAAGAGAGATGCAGCAGTGCATAGTGAAAAGATGGCAGCACATGAGTCTTAGGGGTTCATCAGTAGCATCAAAGATACAAACTTCCAAGATCTAGCGATGATGATGAGCAAGGCACACATGGTGACACAGTACTGGTGAGTTTAGTATGAGAAAGTGGTTCCACTAGGGAAAATAGTAGATATTTTTCATGCATCAAGATCTCATTCCCATTGGACATAGAGGATATAGAGCATTGTGGGGGTGATGGGGCCTATCAGGCCACCAAAGAGAGTAAAGGGATCATCCTCAAGGCCAAACAGAGATTGTGAGGCTAGAGATAGCTTAGGATGACATTGACAGACTCATGTATAGAAGGGCTTCTCTATTTTTCTTTTTGATTTCTATTATGCTCTTTCATGGTTCACACCTATGGGTAGTTAGTATTGATGTAAACCATGATCACCTACTCTGATAATTTTGTGAGACATTTATGTGATGTACTGGTGTTATGATGACTATATGAGATGGATTATGCATATGCTTTTGATGTTTTATATGGATATATTTATGCTTTTTTCATGGACCTTAATATGATGAAATCATGCATTGATTTATCACATGTTATGTGTAGGAAATGCCATGTTTTATTTTTGCCACATGTTTTTCTCATGAATGAATGCCTAATGCAATGTGAATGATATGGAATGAATGTAAATGAAATGAAATGAATGCAAATGAAATGTAAAATGATAGGGAATGAATGCAAATGAAATGTAAAATGGATGCAAATGAAATGTGAATATAATATAAATGCCATATTTATTTCTTTGGATCATTTTGGACTTTGGACATATGCAAGAATGCAGGATGGAAATCCTTTTTGTGTATCAGAGTATGCAACCAAGGCAGCAGACGAAGGAGATGAAAAAGATGGAGGAGATAAGATGAAGAATTGTTAGTATGATGAGAAGACTTTTTCTTTTGTAAAGTGCTCTATATGTCAAATGGAGCTTTATTTTGATATGGAAAATGGAATGCAACGCATCATGGCATAAAGGGCTAGAGCACAAATGCAAGCCTTTTGCATAAACAAGCACGATGTAGACAAAAAATGACCTTGTCCTTCCTGAGGCATATGTACTATGCTAGGCTCTCAAAGGTACATTGTAATAGATAGAAATAGAAAAGGATGACCATGAACCATCCCAACCACTCTGATAGATCAGTTTATATCATTGAGCAACATAGGAACATGATCGAAGAAAAACAAAGCAAAAATAAATCACTCACTAAACAGTGTAAGCCAACAACTATTCTTGTCCCTTATCACTAGCATTCTAATGTTTAAAGTGTTCAGATTCTGTTTGATAGGTTGATCATGTGATAGTTCTAGTTGTTGATTCAGTTGATAAGTTCATAGTGACATGTTGGATTGACTGTCAGTTCACATTGCTCAAAGAGTGTGATTGTCATGAAAGTGTAGTGCTCTGAGTTTCAGTCTATAAAGTGCAAGTATTTATGCAAAAGGGATGGTTATCCACAGTGAATATGTACAAGGGTTATTGTAAATTTTTGATGGGTTTTGTCATTTTTAAGGTTTTTGGGGAGATGTGATGTTTTTGTGCGACTAGTTTCTTTAGAACATTTTATAATTTTTAGGTTTTTTTAGGGCATTTTATGATTTTTAGTATTTTTTGAGGATCGTTTTATGATTTTTAGTGATTTCTTTAGGACATTTTATGATTTTTAGTGTTTTTTTCAAGATGATAAAAGCATATACAATTGTTAGCTCCTATCTATTATGCAATGGGTCCAATGGATAAAAAGTTCTTAGTGATATGCCCCCATTTCAAGTTCAATATCATGCACCATGTAGGTGATATGCCCCCAAACAAGACACAAACTATGTACAAAGTCCAATGATAGAGTGTGTGCAGATTGGTGATGCTTAGGTAAGATAATAAAGGACATTAACTAGTTTGTGAGCCATGATAAGGGACCAAGGATGTCTTGCAATATGAAGGATATGATCAAGGAATGATAGAGGGGGAAAAACTAGATGGAATCCTTATAGATGGAGGAGCAACAACTTATTACACATGGCATCTATTTGCCAAGTTTTCACCATGGTACTTGCACAAAGGGCCTGTTTGCTAGGTTTTCACTTTTGGATAAAATTTTTCTCTTCACTCAAATTTTCATGCCAAGATGCCTTTTTGCCAGCTTTTCATCAAGGCGTCCATTTTTTCATGATTTGTTTTTCCCCTTTTCTTCAAGACTTTTTGATAGAATCAAGTGTAGTACTTGTGATGATGCATGTTGTTGATAGACATGGATAATGGTTCACCCTCTGGAGTCACAAGCTAATATACTTAGAACCTAAATGATGTAGTAACTATATAAGGTCCTTCCCAATTCGGCTCAAATCTACCTTGTTTTTCTCTATGCTATTAAGTCTTGTATTTCATCTTCAAGACTAGATCACCAACCTCAAAATGATAACCTCAAACTTTCTTGTTATAGCTCTATTTGAGTTAGTTTTGGTAAACTTGCAAATGTGTCAAAGCAGCTCATCTCTGTTCATCAAGCATTTCCAGCTCATGTAGTCTAGATATTCGATAGTTTTCATCATCAACAACATCTTGTAGGTATACTCTCAATGATGGTATTTCAACTTCAATAAGAAGTATGGCCTCAATGCCATAGACAAGAGAGTATGGTGTTGCACTAGTAGGAGCACACACACTTGTTTAGTATGGCCAAAGAGCTAGATTTAGTTGGAAGTGCTTGTCTCGACTTGAATCATTGATAGTCTTTTGGAGAATCTTAACAATGGTCTTATTAGATGCTTCTGCTTGTCCATTTCCCTGTGGATGGTAAATACAAGAATATCCATGGTATATGTTGTACTTCTCGCATAACTTGTCTGCATCTTTATTTTGAAATTGACTACCATGGTCAGTAGTAATAATAGCTAAGGGGATTCCATACCGACATATGATGTAGTTTAGAATAAACCTTGAGATCTGCTTGCTAGTGGTGAAGGTCAAAGGGATAGCTTCAGCCCACTTGGTAAAATATTTTTTTGTTGTGATAATGAACTTATGACCATCAGAGGATGGAGAAAAATAGCTCCAATATGATCAAATTCCCATTGTGAAAAGGGCCATGCTAATATGACTGACTGCAATACTTTTGTTGGTGCATGGATCAGATTGCTATGTATCTGACATTTATGACATGTTTTGGCAAAATCATGGGCATCTTGTTCCATGGTTGGCCAATAATATCCATCTCTAAGAAGTTTCTTGGCTAGACTCAAACCATTGAAAGGGCCTCCATATATACCTTTGTGAACCTCATGCAAGATAGTTTTAGCTTCTTGTGAGTCAAGGCATCTAAGAAGGGTTTGGTCAAAGGATCTCTTATAAGGGTGTCATTGATGATGACATATCTAGTTGCTTAATGGATAAAGGCTCAATGGTCATTTTTGGATAAGTTGGGTGGTAGAATTTGGGCCTGTAGGTAATTGTAAATGTCTTGATACTAGGGAGAATTGCAACCAACAAAGTCACAAAAAAAATCAAATTGAGAGAGCTTGAATGCTGGAATCAAAAGTTGCTCAACAAGGAATTCACAACATTCTACATTTTGAGGCATATCAATCATAGAAGCAATGGTGGCCACAACATCAGCTTGATTTTTGTGCATTCTTGGTAGCTGATGAAAAGGGATAGTAACAAATTTAGACTTAAGGAAGTCTTCCATCCACTTGTAGGGCATTAGTTTATCATCTTTGGTTTCATAGTCATCATTGACTTGGTAGATGACCAACTGGGAATCCCCAAAGACTTGTAAATGTTGAATTTTTCTTTGGATAGCTATCTTGAGTCATGTTATCAGTGCGTCATATTGTACTATGTTGTTTGTACAATGGAATGCTATCCTATATGACTTGTGGATTATGTCTCCTTGAGGAGTGATAAATATAATGCCAGCTCTTGAACCATTTCATGTATGTGATCCATCAAAATAAAGCTTCCCTTCATTAGCTACATCCATGTGAAATATGGCTTCATCTAGAAAGTCTATTAGCATGAGATGATCATCTAACATAGGTGCTTCTCCTAATTAATCTGCTATCACTTGCCCTTTGATTGCCTTTCTATCTACATATTCTATGTCAAATTCACTAAGGATCATGACCGATTTGTCTAGTCATCCTATGAGAGTAGCCCTACTTAGGAGATACTTCAGTGGGTCAATCTTAGAGATTAGCATTATTTTCTGATGGAGCATGTAATTTCTGAGTTTTTGGGCTTCAAAGACAATAGCAAGGCATGCTTGCTCAATTAGTGAATAATTTAGGTCATAGCCCACAAGTGTTCTACTGATGTAATATATGGCTTGCTCTCTACCTTGTTCATAATTTTGTGCTAAGAGTTGTATCTGTAGAAAATATGTATAGGATGAATGGCTTGCCTAGAATGAGAGCCATTAAAACTGGTGGATGTAGAAGATAATCCTTGAGTTGTTGGAAAGATTAATGCCTTGCTTATTCCATTGAAAGGATACTCCTTTACATAAGAGGTGTTGAAAGGAGTGACACTTTTCTACTAGTTGTGCAATGAATCTATGGATAGACTATAATCTTCCTTGTAGTCCTCTTAAGGATTTTAGATTTTTTGGAGGAGGCATGTCAAGTATCTCTTTTACTTTCTTAGGATCCAGTTCAATGCCTCATTGAGAAACAATGTAGCCTAGGAGCTTTCCAGAGAGAACCCCAAATACACACTTTTTTAGATTTAGATGAAGCTTATAATCTTATATCTTTCCATTCTAATGAATATCTAATCTAGAATGCCCAAATGATCTTTCCTTTTATAGGATTTGCAAAGTAAATCATCAACATAGTCTTCCATGACGATGTGCATGAAATCATGGAAGATGGTGGTCATTGCTCTTTGATATGTTGCCCTAGAAATTTTAAGACCAAATGGCATGACATTCTAGTAGTATGCTCCCCAAGGGCATGTAAAATTTGTCTTGTGTTGATCTTCAATGGATATTCTTATTTGATTATGGCTGGAAAAGCCATCCATTAGTGATAACATCTTATACAATGATATCTATGTTTGGTAAAGGAAAATCATCCTTGGGACATGCTTTGTTAAGATCACAGAAGTCACTGCATATCTGGATGCCCCTAGAGTTTTCACTTACTAGTACTAGATTAGATATCCACTTTGCATAATCAATGGGTCTTATGAAGTTGACATCCAATAGTTTCTTCAATTTAGCTTTGTCAAGGAGGGCAACTTCAGGATGCATTTTTCTCAACCTTTTCTTTACTGGTTTCATTCCTAGTTTTAGTAGAAGTGATGAAGAAATAGTTTAGGATCTAATCTGAGCATGTCTACATAAGACTAGGAAAAGTTGATCTACCTTTCTAGAAATAATATGACAAATTCACCTTTTCATTTTGGTGATAATGTGGCTGCAAAGTGTATGACTTTGGGGTTGTTAGGAGTTCCCAGATTAATCTTTTTTGTCATCTCTACAAGTAGTGCTAATCTTTCCTTCAATGGGGGTACATCCAATCTTCCATCCTTAGGTGCCTTAGAGAGGTTTTCACCCTTATTTATGTCCTTTATTTTTTCTTTTTCATGGTCTAATGGTGCCTTTTGGTTTTCATCAAGAGACCTACTTGTGTCTTTTTTTGTTATTTTCTCAATTTTGCAACTGGAAGATGGATTTGGTTCCCCAAAATATGCCATGACATTTAGATCAATGTAAAATCTAGATTTGTGATCACCTTGGGGTAAATCTTCATGGAGCTCAAAGAATTTTGTGATGGCATCATCATTTTCAAACTGGTCAAACATTGGTAGTCCTTGTTTGTCCTAGTCAATAAGTTCAAGGAAAACTAGGGAAATGCCATCATCGGTGTTGAATAAGCTTTGGTCAAAGGAATATATATGGATATCTGCTTTAGTGTTATCATCAGGATCATGTTTAGAAGTAGGAGGGCTTGGATCCCAAAATGTTTCGATCCAAGGTGAAGAATTGGTTTGAGTGACAGGTGGATTGACATGTTTATCTTCCATAGGTAGGCTATCGAGGTCCATAAACATATGATCAAGACCAAGGGAGGTATCAAGATCGTCAATGTTAGATACAAATTAGGTGGGCTTGGGTTGGTTGTTCTCAAATTCCTTGTCATCATTTGAAGCATTCACCTCCTTAAATGAGGGTGACTTAGTATTAGGAAGACCTAGAACAAATGGTTTGAATTCAAGTCACAATCTATGAGGTCATCTTGATGTAGTGATGGGTTGAACAATGCCTTGCTTTTGGAGTTGTAGGCCATTACATTCATCATATCCCTTTTCTTGCATGATGGTGAATCTAGGTCCATACCTATCAGGGGATTTAGGAGTAATTTCTTGTTCTACTTTAGTCTTTTCAATGGATGTAGAGGTATTTTCATAGACATGTTCTTCATGTAGTCCACCTCCAATAGTGAAAGTCATAGAAGGTTTCCTTTGAAATGCAAACTTAGGCTTGTTCTATATAAGCTAAGGTTTACCATATGACTTGGGGGATAAAGGAAGTTTCCCAATGTGAAAGGCATGAGACATGGAGTACTCACCACAACCTTGATCTTGGATTTTGAGCTTTCCTTTGGATGCAGGTGTGAGTGTGGAAGGATCAACATACTTGGAGGACTCTAGGAGATTTGCTGCATGGTTTGTCGAGACCTAGCATGTAGTGGTTCCTCTAAGATTGACATAGAACTAGAAGGGATTTGGATTATCCAAGATGGTTACTTCTACATTATTATAAGAAAAATTTAGGCACTAGGGATATGTAGAAGGAATTGCTTTCATAGCATGGATCCATGGGAAACCTAGTATCATATTGTAGTTCATTTCTATATCTAGGACTTGGAATAAAGTGTTCTTAGTAGCTAGACCAAATCTGATAGGTAAGATGATGACCCCTATAGAGAAATGTTCACCATCATCATAGGCTTTGATTGTGATCCTTTGAGAGGGATCCACATCAGTTTTAGAATAACCCAAACCTTTGACTACTTTAAGAATACAAATATTCAGCCCTACTCTTCCATCTATCAAGACATGCTTGACTTTAACATTATGGACAAAGACATCAAGGTGGAGGGGATCATTGTGGTTGGGTTTGTCTTTAGGAATATCCTAAGGGGAAAAATTGATATGCTATGATGTAGATAGGTTCCCAATCATGGCTTGGAACTAGGCAACATCAATTTTATCTAGGACAACTAACTCTTCATGGACTTGATCCAAGATCTTTTGATGTTGGGGAGATGCATGTAGTAGGTCTAAGATGGATATTTGTGCAAGGGTATTGCCAAGCTGTTCAACAAGGCTATAATCAGATGAAGTAGGAGCATAAGGTCTACTAGGGGATGCAAGTCTAGTACAAGCAGTAGGTCTAGATGGGGCTCCAAGTATAACTATTTTGGTATGGCATGTAGTGATATTGCAACGAGGGTCTTCAACCTTCAATGTAAATGTGGATATGTGGGAATCAGACTCATTGAAACAATTGATAGTGTAGTCATATCCAATATGCATGTAATTCACATTACCTTGTGAGTTAGAGTAGGGCTTCTCTTTGTCATGATTACCCAAAGGATCTTTGAAGATGGTGTGATCAGAGTTGGATGCTAATAGTGATAGATCTACTGTGATTACACCATCATCAATGACATCTTCTATTGCATGTTTTAGTTGAAATCATGATGAAGTCTTATGTCCTTTGGTGTGATGGTAATCACAGTACTTTTTGTTATCCCACCAATCCACTTTAGTCAACGATTCATCTTTGATTGGGGGTAATTGCAAGAAGTTATTACTAAGTAACTATTGTAGTGTAGTCTCAAGAGGTATCCCTAATGGTGTGAATTTCCTATCTTTGGTTCTAGGATGTCTTCGAGGTTTGTCTTGCATGGAAGTCTCAATTTTCTATTATCAAGGTGATGTTTGATTAGGATTTTGTGAATTTGTAGTGTTTGCATCTTTCAAAGTCAATTAAGGCTGTGATGTATTAATTGTTTGTGCATCCATGATACCATCACTAGTCACATTATTGTTTTTGGAGAAATTTTTTGGCTTGTTAGTAGAGGAATTAGTGTTTTTTTTTTCCTTGTTTATCTTAAGGATTCCCTTACACATAAGAACATCTTCAATACTAGCCCCCTTTTTCATCAGTTTAGAAATAGTGCTTGGGCTCTTGATTTTGATTTCATACATTAAGTCTAGGACTAAGTTTTTAATGCACAATTTTACTTGTTGTTCTTCAAGAATGTCTAGTGAGCATTGACTGACTAAGCTTCTCCAACATAGTAAGATTGTGATTAATGGTTCTCCTATCTTCTGTTTAGTTGCGCACAAATCAAAAAGTGTCACTTTATTTGTAATGTTAAAGGAAAAGCACGAGATGAAATTTTATGTGAGTTTCAACTAGGATTTAATATTGCAAGGAAGTTTGGAGTACCATTCTACAAGTACGAGACCACCTAGAGAATGAGGGAACAATCTCATGAGGTAAGTGGGCTCACCACTGAGTTTGGTACATGAAGCACAAAATTCTCTGTCAATATTTTTCAAACCTTGGAGCCTCAAAGTGTTTTGGGAATAGAGGAATATATAGAATTTTATCAAATAGGTTAAGACATAAGTCCCTTTTTGTATATAGAGCTTGTTTCTTTTCGACACCCAAAGCCTTGACTTGTTTGGAAAGTTGTTTGAATTGTTGCAATAGCTCTTCATTAGGGTTTTTCCTGATAGTCTTTCTTTCAAGTCCTTTGTGCCTCTGAGTAGACCGTTTATTGTGGTAGGAGCTATGTCTACTTGGTTCTGACGTTTCTATGTCTGATGAGTCTAGTGATGTGTCACTAGGTGGTGGAGGTATGTTGGTACCTCAAAGACATAAGGCTCCCTATGGTTGGGGTACTTGTTGCAATATTTGATGTGGCACTTGTTGCAGTATCGGCTGCGATTGATGTACCATGTGTTGTTGTGCCATTTGTTGTAGTTATTGTTGGGATACCTCTGTTGGTTGTATGTGAGGCCATGTATGTGATTGTTGTTGTAGAGGTATCTGTTGAGGTTGTTGTGGCACATGTTGTTGCAATAAATTTTGCTGGTATGCAATTTTTTGCTCAAGTCATCCATGATATTCCAACTATTGTTTGAGTTTCTCTTCTTGTTTAGCAAACATCACTTGTTGTTGTTGGATTTGTTGTTGATACATTGCATGGAAGTCAAGTGGGTTTATGGTGGACCACATATTAGGGATGTTAGATGTTTGGACCAATTGAGGTTTTTGTTATTGTGGTTGATGTTTTTGTTGATATGTTGAATGTGTGTTGCAAACATTAGGTCCTTGGACTATTGTTGGTTGATGTTGTCGAGGTAGTTGGTTTGTCCTTGAGAAGTGATCGCCATGTTGGTATTGTTGCTTTGGCACCTTTGCATGTTAGAGGTTTCTCCTTGGGACATCATATTAACTTGACAATGAGGTGCATTCCATTCGAGAATAGATGTAATGTCAATAAGCCTTTTCCTTTGTGCATCAATAGGGATTTTTGTAGTTGATGTTTGACATAGTGTACTTGTGGGAGGCTCTATAACATTTGATGTCATAACACTTGGTAGAGTTAGGAGCAAAGGTGCACTTTTTTGATTTCTCTCCAAAGGTGGTATGTTTGGCATCCCTAGAGCACAAGTCCCTTTAGGTGCATCTTTTTGTTGCATCATGTGACTAAAATCAAGTCTTAATGTCCTCTTGGGATATTTAGGGAGAGTCTTGTTTTCGTTCATTGGTTGTGGTTTGTCAAACAAGGGATTAATGTTGATGTGTTCAAATTTACTTTGGAGGATTTTGATTATTGGTTCTTGATGGGATATTATACATGCCATTATTGTGTTTGAAAAATCCAAAGGTTTTTTTCCCTTATCTAAGTCCAAATTGATCATGGGTTGTATGTTTTCAATGGTTGTGTTGGTT
Source organism: Cupressus sempervirens (assembly GCA_028749045.1). Classification (NCBI taxonomy): domain Eukaryota; kingdom Viridiplantae; phylum Streptophyta; class Pinopsida; order Cupressales; family Cupressaceae; genus Cupressus; species Cupressus sempervirens. Next base: position 772,222,255 of record CM053785.1, on the reverse strand, counting down.
TGATGTTTGGACTTAGCTCCTTCCACATTTGGGTTGATTTTGACAATTTCTTGGGCTATCAAAAGTTTGAAATTTTTACGAAAGCTTTTTTCTTGACATGTCCTAGCCATTTCTTTGTAAGTGATGCATAATCAGTATCAGAGTCATCCTTGAGGTGTATAGTACCTTGTTGTATGTTTGATGTGTTAGGGTAGAAGGTACTTGTGGTAGGTTGGTTGAATTTGAACGAATGTGATTGTTCATCTTCAGGTGTGGTTAGTACACTTCCTCCTCCTGGCGATATTAGCACAAATATAGGTTCAAAGTTCAGACTCCATTGAACCATCCCATGTGTAAGGGAAGTGTTTGAAGGAAACCTCATAGTAGGTGCATTATTTAAGGTTTGTTGTGTCATAGATATTGGGATTGTTTTAGAATAACTAAGAGGGGGGGGGGGGTGAATCAATTATCCAAGGTCTAAATGCCCTAATAATACTTTTTCACCAATTATAATGAGCCCATGAAACTATTCATGTATCCAAGCTTAAAACAACCATCTTAGCAAGTTACAACAAATCAACATGCAAGATCAACACATGACACAGTGATTTACGTGGAAACCCAATTTGGGAAAAACCACCAGTAACATGCTGCTCAATTCTCACTCTTCTAAAGTGATGCCCTATTAAAGGCTTACAACACATTGTTAAATGTGACCTTCTTAGAGGATTTCACCATATTGTTAGGAATGAGCCTGGTCAAAGGACTTTGGAACATTCACTTGGAATGTTACCCTATTAAGGGATTTACAACATGGCTATTAAACTAACCTAAGTCCATAGGATTTATACTAACTGTTACAATTGCTAGAGAGTAACAATAAGGGCTTTTGATCTGATACAACTCACAACATATCTTGCAGATTTTAGATCATACTTCAGTTCAATCCTTTGCTTGGCTTCAATCACTGTAGCTCTAGCAGCTTGTCTTCCTCTCAAGCTTCATCTCCTTGAGTCTTCTTTCTCATCATACCAATGTAATCATCTATGTGGTCACCTATTGAAACAGAGTTTCTATGCTCTCTTCCTCCTTAGCTCCTTCTTTAGCACTTCATGCTTTCATACTTGACCAACCTCTTAGCTTGATGACCTTATGGCTCCTTATATATAAATTTGGAATAATTTTCCTCCTCGATTCTCCCTCTCCAAATTTAGGGTTTCAAAAGATTAGGTAGGATACAATGTATCTATCCCATATCTTTTTTTCATCTGGAAACTTTGTCTAGAATCCAATTGTATTCGCCAAATAATGTTTTACATAGTGTTCTATGCCACTAGCTCATCATTCTTTCTTCTATCTGGTTCAAAAAATTCTAGATAACAACCAGGTTGGCTCATATCTGGAAAATCTTTGACTTTTCAAATAATGCAACAGCTCAGCACTTTTGACTTTCTGATGCTTGACACTTGAACACAACTTGGCTCTTGATCCTTACTTGGAACTTGATCTTTAATCGACACTTGATCTTTACTCATCACTTGATCTTCACTCGACTCTTGATCTTCACTTGGCACTTGATCTTTACTCAGCACTTGATCTTTACTCATCTTGAACTAGTTTTCTTATCTCCCTTTGATGAATTTAATCAAGCTTTATAGACAGTCTTATTACAACTTCTTCTTCTACAGTTTCTAAGTGTAGCCAACCTCTTCATCTTCAGGTATATTGTCAATACATCACTTTATCATTGTCTTAACTAATCTTTACAATTCATTCCAAAACCATAACTCAACCTATCCCTTAGGTTCTTTTGTTGCATCTTATTGATTCTTCATCAATCAACTAAGTGATAGTGCTTGGATCTTATAAGCAATTGCCATTCCAGCAAATAGCAAGTTTGATATTAGTGACAAAATAATGATTGAAAATATTCTATGGCAACAATATCTTTCATACAATGATCTTTTTCAATCAGATTACAACAATCTCCCTCTTTAGCATTGATGGAAAACCAAATTGATCAACCAAACCAAAAATGACTGATCAACCAAGTTAACAAATTTCTAACTAGGCTAAAACAATAAGTCAAATGCCAAAAATATAACTTGTTGACTTTTGTATTTTCCCTCTAATCATATTCCTTCTTATCTATCTTTTTACTAAATCTCCTGAGTTACTCCTTCTGAGATCTATCATCTTGAGTTCTTTCTTTACTTTTGCTCCTCCCTTTCATATCTCTTATCCTTTTCACTTCATGAACTGATTATTTTCTACTATTCTTCTATTTTAGGGATTTGACCAATTCTAGCTATTTCTCCCTCTTTCTTTACTTTGATTAGTTTCTTCTTCTTTCTACTTTCTCCCTCTTTCTTTTCTTTGATCAGTTTTTGCGATTTCTCCCTCGTTGACAACAATGCCAAAGACACATTATTTCAGCATCTTATCATGCAACTGTAGCATTTACAAGAACTTCCAATATCTCCCTCTGCCATCTTGCTTGTGACTTATTTAGAATTTTAGTACTCTAATTACTTCAGGCTAAACCTAAAGTAAGTACCCTCTACATCAACTTATATCATCTGATCAATCAACTTATTTGATGCAAGGTAGTCTTGTTGTTACTTAAGCAGCCTTGGTTAGGGGTATCACCCCTAACTTACCTCTAAGATATTCAAATTCATCTTTAGGTAATGATTTTGTGAAGATGTCAACAGTTTGTTCTTTTGTATTGATATATTCCATCTTCACTTGTTTGTCTTCCACCAATTCTCTTACATAGTCATACTTGATTGCAATATGCTTTGTTTTGGCATGCATCACAAGGTTCTTGGATATGTTGATAGGACTTGTGTTATCACAATAAATTATCATAGGTTCATTTATTTCTTCCTTCATTCCTTTCAATAGATGCTTGATCCACACAATATTTGTACAGTTCATAGCAGCAACAACATACACAGCTTCTACTATGGACTGTGATGTACAACTTTGTTTTTTACTAGTCCAAGTGACTAATCTTTTTCCTAAGAAAAGTGCTCCTCCATTGGTGCTTTTTCTATCATCTATGTTACCTCCCTGATCTACATTAGTGGAGGCCTTTAAATCAAATTTTTTAGTCCTCTTGTAGTACAAACCAAAATCTTCTATGCCTTTTAGATACCTCATTATTCTCTTGACAACCATAAGATGATTTTCTTTTAGGTTTGTAGAAAATCTTGCCACTATTCAAACAGATAAAGCAATATTTGGTCTACTATGTACAACATATTGTAGCTTTCCAATCATGGATCTGTACATTTTCTAATTTACTTCAACTAAATCATCATTCTTAGATAACTTATGTCCTATTTCCATTGGTGTACTTACTAGTTTTGATTCATCTAAACCAAATGTTTTGAGTATATCCTTGGTATATTTTGATTTAGTTGCAAAGATACCATGTTTTAATTGATGTACTTAATCCAACAAAAAATTTGATCTCTCAAAGCATTGACATCTCAAATTCATGTTTAATCTGATTAGCAAAATCTTTTCATAGAGCATCTTTTCCTCCAAATATTATATAATCAACAAAGATCTCAGATATCAAAACATCTTTACCTTTCACTTCCTTGATATACAGATTGTTGTTGTTAACTATTTTCTCAAATCCTATCTTGACAAGATGTTTGTGAAGTCTTTCATACCACACTATAGGTTCTTGTTTCAAACCATAGAGTGCTTTATGTAGTTTACAAACCATATCCCTATTGTTCTCATCAACAAATCCCTCTAGTTGTTCAATATAGACTTCCTTTTCTAATATACCATTTACAAAAGTAGACTTTACATCCATCTGATAGAGTTTAAAACCTTTATATGCAGTATATGCAAGTAAAGTTCTTACTCCTTCCATTCTAGAAACAGGGAAAATGTTTCCTTGTAGTCTAATCATTCTTCTTGAGAATAACCCTTACATACTAGTCTGGCTTTATTTCTAGTAATCTCACCATTCTCATCTAGCTTGTTTCTGAATACCCACTTGGTGCCAATCACATTCTTGTTAGCTAGTCTGGGAACCAAAATCCAAGTTTTTTTCTTCTCTATTTGATCAATCTCCTCTTCCATATCTTTATACCAATCACCATCTTGCAATGCATCATACACTATCTTAAGTTCAAATTTTCTTAACAGACATGATTCATTTCTTAGTCTATTCCTTGTCATTGGTCTTGCATCTTTATCACCAATTATCTATTTAGTAGGGTGATGTCTCTTCACATATTTGGATAATCTTGGTTCTCTCCTTGTTTCCATGTTTGATCTTTTAGATTCAAGGTCACTATGCACATCACTGTCAGGTAGTTCTACATCTCTTTCATGTGACTAACTTCAGAGTTAGAATGTGCATTTTCTTTATTCTGCAACTTAGTTTCTGAAAGAAACTTGGCATTCACTAGTTGTGACTTGGCTGAAATTGAAACTTTTTGTTAAATCCCAATTTGATTGATAGCATCCTCGTCAACAGGCATTAATTCATAATAATACAAAAAGGTTTTGTATTCATCCATTCTCTTTGGTTCTTCATCTTGGACTTCTGTATGCTCATCAAAGTTTACATTTGCACTTTCCATAATTTTGTCAGTGTTAGTATTTAAACACTTATATGCTTTATTTCTAGTGGAGTAATCAAGGAGTATTCCTTCATCACTTTTTGCATCAAATTTTCCATTTCTAGTATCTTTAAGGATACAAAATTTGCAACCAAATCCTTTGAAATTCTTTGCACTGGGTGAGTGACCATACCATAATTCAAAAGGTGTTGCATTTGTACCTTTCTTGACTTGTACTTGGTTCAGTGTATGAACAACTACACTTATAGATTCTCCCCAATATTTCAGAGCAATAGGTTTTTCCATCATCAATGTTCTAGCACAGTCAATCATAGATCTATTTCTTCTCTCAAAAATTCCATTATGTGGGGGGGTTCTAGGAGCTGATGTTTGTCTCTTGATTCATTTTTCATTAAAAAATATCTAAAATTCATTTGATTTGAATTCTCCACCTCTGTCTGATCTTAGGCATTTCAAACTCTTTCTTATTTATTTTTCAACTCTAGCTACATACCACTTAAACATTTGAAAAGCATCAAATTTTTTCTTTAAGAACATAACAATCATCATCCTGGAATAGTCATCAACAAACAACATTATATATTTATCTCCTTTGTAGCTTTGCATTTCTATTGGACCACATAAATCAATATCGACTATCTTAAGTACTTCTTTAGATGTATAGTTTTTACTCTTGAAAGTTGACTTAGTCATCTTTCCTAGCTAACATTATTTGCACATGATGTTGTTAGGCTTCTTTAGTTTAAGTAAACCTCTAACTTTCTTCATTTTACTAATATTGACCAGATTATCAAAGTTGACATGACATAGCCTTCTATGCCATAACCACACATCATCAAATTTTGTAACAAAACAAGAAGCATTTTCCATATCAAGATAAAATAGATTACTTCTTGTTTGATCTCCTTTTCCTATCAATTTTCCATCAGTATCATAGATTTTTGCATTTTTGTTTCCAAATTCTACTTTACACCCTACATTGCTTAACTACGAGACACTCAGCAAATTGTAGTTTAGTCCTTCAACATAGCATGCATTATCACATGAAATTTTCTCTATAAGCTTAATGCATCCTTTTCATTTTATTTGACATGGAGTATCATTTCCAAATCTAACACTATTTCCATCATACTGAGTAAAGTTAACAAACATACTTTTGTCTCCTATCATGTGATGTGAGCACCCACTATCTATGATCCATTTGTCATTCTTGTTCATACATGTTACTAGTTTCATAGGATCTTCTTCACTAGACTGGTCCTTCATGGCCACATAAACAATTTCATCATCATTATCATCAGAATCCTCTTTAGCAATACAACACTTCTTGACTTTATCTTTGTAATCTCTCTTATCATCTTCTCTTCTATTTTTGTACTTGTTTCCTTCCTTGTATTTCTTTTTCTATGTACACCTTGTAGCAATATGTCCTACTTCATTGCAATTGAAAAAAATGATAGGCAGCTTACCCTTGAATTTTCCTTTGCCTTGTGAAATCTTCTAGCCAGTAATGCTTCCAATTGTTCCACATCTTCTCATCAGTTCTACTATCACTAGATACATATTTCATCTTTCTTCCCTTATTCAATTTCACATGTTCAGTGTCTTTTAGTGATAGCTTGACCTTGAAAGAAAATTCAACATTTTCAGGTCTGTAGTTATCAAAGTTAGATAACTCAAATGTAGTAGGTCTACCCACTATACCTTCAAAACTTAGATTGTTTCTTGGTACACATCTTAGCTCTTGTATAGCTGATACTCTAATAGCATAGATAGGGAGAAAGGTTCTTAATAAATTACTATTAATAGTATCATCATCTAATTGACGATTCAAACATCTTATTGCACTTACCACTTCCTTTATTCTAGAGGCATACTGAGCAGCATTCTCACTTTCCTCCATTTTCATGTCATCAAAATTTCCTTTGAGGCTTTCTCTTTTTGCTATTTGCACATTCTGATCTCCTCCATAAATGTCTAATAGGGCTTTCCACATCTTGAATGCAGTGTTACATCCTTTGATATCATTGAATTCAGCGTAGTTGAGTGAAAAAGCAATCTCCAACATTGTCTGATTATGTTCCTGTTTGTTTTTCAAATCTTCTGCAGTAAGAGTACTAGTTGGATTAACATATTTAGTAGCAATTAAATTTTGGGCATAATCACCTATGGATCAAAGATTTAGCTTCATAAAACTTTTTCATGTAAAGAAGTTGTCTTTGTTGAGCTTGGGAACTTCTCTCTTAGGAATTTTGATCTTTTCTGCTTCTAGTTCCTTTAAACTAAATTAGCAGCAATGCTCTGATACCAATTGTTGGGATTGTTTTAGAATAAATTAGAAGGGGGGGGGGGGGGTTGAATTGGTTATCCAAGGTCTAAATTCCCTAATAATACTTTTTCACCAACTATAATGAGCCCATTAAACTATTCATGCATCCAAGCTTAAAACAACCATCTTAGCAAGTTACAACAAATAAACATGTAGGAATAAAACATGCAAGATCAACACATGACATAGTGATTTACATGGAAACCCAATTTGGAAAAAACCACCAATAACATGCTACTCAATTCTCACTCTTTTGAAGTGATGCCCTATGAAAGGCCTACCTTATTAAAGGCTTACAACACACTGTTAAATGTGACCTTCTTAGAGGATTTCACCATACCTTTAGGAATGGGCCTGGTCAAAGGACTTTGGAACATTCACTTGGAATGTTACCCTATTAAGGGATTTACAACATGGCTATTAAATCAACCTAAGTCCATAGGATTTATACTAACTGTTAAAATTGCTAGAGAGTAACAATAAGGGCTTTTGATCTGATGCAACAAACAACATATCTTGCAGATTTTAGATCATCCTTTAGTTCAATCCTTTGCTTGGCTTCAATCATTGTGGCTCTGATAGCTTGTCTTCCTCTCAAGCTTGATCTCCTTGAGTCTTCTTTCTCATCATACCAATGCAATCACACCTATCAAAATAGAGTTTATGTGCTTTCTTCCTCCTTAGCTCCTTCTTTAGCACTTCATGCTTTCATACTTGACCAACCTCTTAGCTTTGTGACCTTATGACTCCTTAAATAGAAATCTAGAATAATTTTCCCATTAATTCTCTCTCTCTAACTTTAGGGTTTCAAAATATTAGGTAGGATACAATGTATCTATCCCATATCTTTTTTTTATCTAGAAACTTCATCTAAAATCCATTTGTATTTTCCAAAAAATGTTTTACATAGTGTTTTGTGCCACCAACTCATCATTCTTATCTTCTATCTAGTTCACAAAATTCTAGATAACAACCATGTTGGCTCAGATCTGGAAAATCTTTGACTTTTCGAATAATGCAGTAGCTTGGCACTTTTGAATTTCTAATGCTTGGCAAATGAACACAACTTGGCACTTGATCTTTACTCAGCTTGAACTAGTTTTCTCAGCTCCCTCTGATGAATTTAATCAAGCTTTACAAATAGTCTTATTACAAATTCTTCTTCTATAGTTTCTAAGTGTAGCCAACCTTCTAATACATCACTTTATCATTGTCTTAATTGATCTTTGTACTTCATTCCAAAACCATAACTCAACCTTTGCCCTAGGTGCTTTTGTTACATCTTATTGATTCTTCATCAATCAACTAACTGATATTGCTTGGATCTTATAAGAAATTTCCATTCCAACAAATAGTAAGTTTGACATTAGTGAAAAAATAATGATTGGACATATTCTATAGCAAAAATATCTTTCATACAATGATCTTTTTCAATTAGATTACAACAATAGCTTGATTATGATGATCTTGCAGATACATGTTTAAGGGGTCTACAAGTAAAGGTTGTGACACCTCAATTTGGTCTTTGTCAAATGGTTGTTGGGTCTTATTTCTCTTCTTCTATTGTGGTTGAGGTTTTAGTTGTGCTTGTGCCTTAGAAAACAAAGGTTGATAAAGTTCCTCAGGTCTCTGAGTTGTTTGTGCCCTAGTAAGTGTTGGTATGATACCTAAGAATGCAAATGCAATGGGTGAAACCTAAATGGACTTTTATGCCTCCCAAGTGCTCACCTAAACTACCAAATATTCTTAGATAGTACCAAGTGCATCTATGATGTAGTTGGGAGCCTAAAAGTGACCAATTGGTAAGTAAGAGGCATGAAATGGGTAAACAAAGGTGCTAGGGTGCTTAAAATGCAAATTTTTAGTGTTTTGAGTGATTTAGAGTGTTTCCTAAGGTCTTGGGATGCAATGCAAGGTGTAGAAGTGAAGATTGGGGTTTTGGAACCTATAATGAAACACCTAATTACCAAGTGCACTCTTAAGCTACCATGTGCATCCTAAAAACACCAACTGGACACTTCAAGTGTGCAATTGGTAAAACAGGGTTGCAGTTGGTAAAAGAGGTCAAAACTTAATAACTAAGATGTGGGTATGCAAGATATGAGTGTTTTTGGGATTTTTAAGTGTTTAGGGAGTTTATGCAATATGAGGAAATTATAAGTGAGCTAGGGTTTTGATGTGCAAAGTGTAAATGTCCTAGGGATGTTATGCAAATGCAAATGCAAGGTGACATTTTGAAGGTATGCAAAATGAAGATTATGGTATGCAAAATGAACGTTAGGGTGGTGTTTTGGACTTGTTAATGACACTAAAGCTAGGTGTATTATGCAAAGGATGGTGTTATAGGGTTGATAATGATGTTTGGGATATGCAAAAATGAGGATAAGTGATCAAAAGGACAATTTGGTTAATGGACACTTTGATAGGGTTTGGTAGTGAAAATGATGCTAGGATTTTGATCAATGCAAGATGAAGAGGATATACCACTAGGGTAAGTCAAAATGATGTTTAAGAATATGATTATGCTAATGATAGAGGTATATGCAAGGTTTTTAACTTAGGTGAAATCTTTACAAGGTATTAACTTAAGAGTTTAATGTTATGACAATAGACTTTGGATCTTAACCAAAAAAAAGGACAAAAAATTATAAGATCAAAATGAAAAAACCAAATATACCTTGAAATAGGTAGTGTTTGGCCAAATAAAATGATAAAATGACCATGTTCAAGATCCATCATCTGTTGAGATAATGTAATACTCTAGAGTTCATACTTTTGTTTAGATTTTTGATTATGTTCAAAGGTTTTGGGGTTCAAAATGAAATTTAGGGGAATAAAAATGGTGATGATGTTGATTGGATATGCAATATGGACAATATATATTATGTAAAATGGGATTTTGGGTGCAAGATGTAGTTTTGGGTCAAGTGCAGAATGGGGAGGTACATAGGCTCCTAGATGTAGTTTTAGGGTTCCAAAGTGTAGTTTGGAGACCCAAAATGGTCATGTAGGTTCCCAAGTGCACCTTGATAGTGTTAGTTGCACTCAAATAGTAAAAATATTCCTATGAAATAGTTGGGGACATTTTGGGTGCAGTTGTTAGTTTCTAGGCATAATTGGTTAGCTGGGTTGAATGTATGTTGATTCTTAAAGGTATGGTTACCAAATTGATATGCCAAGAATCTGAGATGTTGGGGTTAATACTAGGATGGATTGGGGGATGTAGAATAGAGGTTATGACCTAAGGAATGATGTGCTAATTGAAGACAATGAAGACTAGGAGAAGCAAAATGAAAATTTGGGTATGTTAATGCAATGGGAGCTATCCAGGTACCTAAAGACAAAGTTGAAGCCTCAAAATGCTATCTTGAATCCCAAAATAAGTCCTCAGACCACAAAGTGCACTCAAATAGTACCAACTATGCCTATGATGTAGTTGGGGCCAGTTTGGGTGTAGTTGGTAGTTTCAGGGCATAGTTGGTATACTGGGTTGAAATAAAGGCAATATTGAGAGCTATGTTTTCTAGATTGATGACACATTGAGGTAAACAATAGAGGACAATGTTAAGACTAAATGAAGGTTCAAAATGATACTTATGACATCCAAAATGATGGTTAAAATTGTCAAGATGAAGGTTGGGTATGAAAAGATGCAAGATGGACAATGCAACATGCAAGTTTTGAGATTGGAATGCAAAAACTAAGGGAGGTATACTCAACCCAACTAGATGCAATATGTAAGGTAATGGATACTAAATGAGGACTAAAAGGTCCAATATGAAGTCTATATGATGCAAGAACAAGGCCTAGACTATGGTAAATACAAGTGGAGTTTATGCAAGAATGAAATCTACGTTTTGACAAGCACATTTAGGATCACAAGTTGCCATGTTTTCTAAGGTTTGAATGTGTTGAACCAAAGTTTGCAAAGATGTGACAAAGGTTGAATTTTTTTGACAATGTGTGATGTTTTGACAAGTGTTTGCAAGTTTCCAAGGTATAAATTTGAATGTTGTCTTTTATCTTGATTATATTTTACACACACGCAAGACACATTAAGACAAGAATAGCTATTGTTAAAAGTGAATAGTCACACCACAACCTAGGCTTTAGGACTATATCCACTGAATTCCTACATGAACTAAAGTTCAGCTGTGCTTATCTAGAGTAGGAAACCTAGGATCTTGGCACCATAGGTTCCCCCTTATAGCGCACTCACTTCTCGAGGTTACCAAGATTCACTTCCTAAGGGAATATTGCCTCTACTAAGGACCACGAGAATGTAGGATGTCTTCACAGGCATGGTGACCCATTAAGCTAGTAGGTAGAAATGATTTTGGCCACTAAAACACAATTTTTATTAAGGGCAATTTGTTAGGCAAGTGAATGATAAAATTTCACAGAAGGTCTCCCAGCCTCAAGAACCAGGGTTCAATGCAACACAAGGCTACTAGAGGAGAGCTATCATTCAGCAATACCTCCGATATGACTTTCATTGTAATTGAATTTTAGATAGTACCTATAATGTTGACCTAGTTTTTGGCCCATTATAGCTCTAAGGTTGTCCCTTACCATACCCAATATCGAGTATCTTGGTCCAAGGCAAGCCTACTATAGAAGTTACACGGATTTCTCTTACACCCAAGATCCATAAATGGTGAGGGGAAAAGATACATCCAATGTAACTTGTAGGGATTTAAACACTGTAGAAATTCTAGGTAGAAAAGAAAATTTTCATTTTAAGCACCAAATGAAGTGTTATCTAATCTAGGAAATCCACACACATGGTTTTGACAAATAGACAATGGTCTTCGAAAACATCCTACAAACAAACATTGGTAGTTTTCCATGATCATGTCTTCATCCAACAATCACCACATGCTCCAAGTAGACCATTAATAACACAAAATCATCTAATCTATGTTCTAGAAGCAAATGGAAACCTTACATGAAGATTCTTATTAATGTGTGTGTTTTTTGTGAACCAATTGCACTTTGAGAGAGAAAACTACACCCTAGAAGGTCAAAATGGCTCAGAATGCACCCAACTATGCCTAGATAGTGCTAACTATGGGCATGACATAGCTGGGAGCCCAAGTACAAGTTGTGGGCAATTGTGACCTAAATGAGACCTAGAAACTACAAATTTTGACACCTATACTACTAGGTGTGCCCAAATAGTGTAGACTATGTCAATGACATAGTTGGTAAGTTCTGGGCATAGTTGGAATGTTATAAATAGTAGAAAGGGGTTTTGGTTTAGTCTAGACTCCAAAAACTGCTCCTAGGGGTCCCAAGTGTACCTTGACAGAGCAGAGTGCACCCTAGGATAGCAAGCTAACCAAATGCATGAAACAAGAGCATACAAGCATGTTACTGGACCCCCTAATTAATCTAGGTGTGATATGGAAGTGTAGATAGCCTTTATACCCTTCCAAGTGAAGTCCTTCCTTGTACCTACAAGCACAAAAAAAGAAAACCCAAGTTAGATAAGCATGTTCACGTCGGGTTGACCAATCGTAGGACCAAAAAATGGGTTAAATGCATAAGATACTATGAGCATATCATAAACCCAATCAAAATATGCTAGCACCCACTAGTCTACCATGAAAGCCAAACTAATAAAGAAAGAAACACAAGGTTAGAAACCCCCTCTTTCATTTTTAGCTCCCATGTTCTTCTTTCTTCTCCAAATGATGTAGCTCCAAAATTTCCTATAATGCACACAATATTGAAGAAAAGGTCTATGATAATGGTGATATTGCTACAAGAATACTTGAAGTTGTGATTTTACATGAGAGATGGAGTGAAAATACTCAAAAGATAAGGACCAAAAATGAGAGAAAGAGTGCTCATTTTATAATCAGCATAGAGGATGAGAGCATTGGATTTGTCACCCTTAATATGTGATGTGGCAAGAGATTCCTTTGAGAATCCATGACACATATGACACAATATGTCAATTGTAAGATTCTATGATGCATGGAAGTCAAACTTGGCTAAATGTGGAAGAGAATCTATGACATGTTATAAGACACCTCAAGCCCACTTAAAGCCTAGAATCTATGATGAATGAAGATAAATATGGAAGTGCATAGCATAATAAGAATATTTGATTATGACATATCTTAGCCAAGTGTCAAAGGAAAATCTACTAGGCATCACACCCATGTGTCATGATGATGTCAATATTTTTTTGGAATATTTGAATTAAAAATTCTTTATTCCACAAAATAGGAATGAATAAAAATGGAATTCATGGAGGAAAATGTGACTTAGGAAATTAAGAATCTCCATGGTTTGTAAATGATGAACCAATTAATTAATAAAATATCAATTAAATGAGGATGACAATTAGAAAGAATAATTAGTAAGAGTGATAGGATTAAATTATGGGTTATTTAATGCTATAGAGAAAATTAGTAAATGATTGGCAAAAATTGATTAAATAAGTGCGACAGTATCCTTTGATGAAGATGTGATAAGTATATGGGTTGAATATGATGATGATAGATAGACCAAAGCCATGGTTAAATTGATTGATTGATCAAAATTGATAACATGCCAAGGAAACATGACATGAATTGATTGATATGCAACATTTAACTGACATTGTAAATGCTATAGGATTGAAATTGATAGAAAAGGTTTGATCATAATAACATCAACGGACACTAGCAATATTAGTAAAATGGTTGATGATTGAAAGCCTCAACAATGTTAAAGATTGGATGAAATGAATGATAGTTATACCTAGCACTGAGAGCCATGACAATGCTAAGGTCACATTGATAAGATTGATAGGTTGATAGGTTTCCAAGGTGCTAAAAGCCACAACAATTCCTAGGATTGGATAGATGATAATTAATTTTTGATATTTGATATGTTTTGTGATGATTATGACTAATTATGGGTAATTGTGGGTTGATTTGAAATGGTTTTGACTTGATTTGAAATGATTTTATTTTGATATGAAATGATATTAAATTGATGTGAAAAAGGATACAAATGATGAAATATGATCGATTTTGGCCAAAAGATCAAAGTTAGTAGAATGAGAAAATGGGACAAATTAGTATGAAGAAGTGATGAAACCGTAGATGCAAACCATTTTTGAACATCTGTAATCTTCTACCTCACTAATCCAATCAATTCACTCTTTAGGGTTTAGAGCACCTAAGAAATTAGAAACATCCATCTTATACTTTAGGTTTAAGTGAACTCTAGATCTATCAAACTAACCATCCCTATCTTCCATAGGTCCCTCCATGCATTTAAATTTTTGTTCACCACTGGATCTAGCAACTTCAAAGTCTTTGGAAACTTCCTCACAACCTTCTTTAGTACTCTCATTTTGAGGTATACCAACAATAGCTATCATGTTCTCATTCATCATCAACTCCATCTCAGATATGAAATCTACTTTAATTTTCTCTTAAATCATAGTTTGTACAACACCACAAAGATCATCAATCTCCCTAGGATCTAATCTTCTAAGAGGCATCTTCCAAGATTTTTTAAAACCCTCTACAAGAAATTCTACCTAAGCACCTTATGACAAGACCAAGTTGATTGTAAATCAAATCGTGACATGCTACCTTGCATGAACAACTATGAACAAATCATAATTCTAGGAACACAAATTTGCAATATAATCACGCAAACTTCTATACAATCATGGTTTAGCCACCTGAGATCCTTGGTGCAAAGCAACTCTCATTAGGTGATCTATCTACATAGTCAGGAACTAAGCTCTGATACCACCTGATGTAACATATAAATAGTTGAGCCACTAATGGAGGTGATATGTGTAAGGTTCCTCTTTGCACGTACTTATTAACTATGAATTCCTCTGTAAAAATTTTTTGTATGAGAATTGGATGGATATGAAGTTATGTTTTATATTGTGAATTCCCTAATGAAACTGAGAGCAATTGGCTCAACCATGTTTACGCTTAGTGATTCAAGAACTATTTCATCACCTCGACTATTTAAAACATTAATTATTACTAACAATGATGCTAGGTGCTTTCACCTGGTAATGAGGTTTGCCAATTTTGGTACCTCAATGATTAATTGGTATGCTTTCAGATAGGTCATTTTATCTTATTAATGATGCTTATGATATGCATAGCTAACAATGATTATTCAAGTAATTCGATCTAAATTAATGCTTATAAACATGTATGATGAAGTGAATGAATGCAAAGTAACAAGTTTTGAATTTTTCCAAGTTTAATGAATAGAATAAGATGGATAATTGAATTGTGGAAATGAATGCTTTTATTAACATAAAAATTTTGATGCGTATTTTATGAACATATGTTTCTTGAACTACTGACGGGTGCAATGAGTGTGCAAGTAATCTAGTCAGGAAATCCAATGGAGGGACAAGTTGAACCCCTTGTTTTAAATTTTGTTATCCTTGTATTGTCCATCTTTAAAGGTTGTTATTTGATTTTATTTTCCCCTAACTTTTATGTGTTCCTACCAAGTCTCCAAGACTTGAAAATGCTAAATTTAAGCACCCATGGGTAAGGGTATGGGTTGAGGGTACTTTCCACCCACCTTTGCCACCATAGTTGACTTTTAGGGTCACTCAAAAATCCCATTTATGGTTGATTGCGAAAATGGATTGTCATCCACTTGAGTGGAACTCAAACTCCATCATAAGGTTTCATGAAGTCTAGTTGAGTTAAGGGATCCCTATTTAGTGGATTTTTGGAGAAGTTTTGGGGGGTCACCCAATCTCTAGTTTTAGAGAAAGTTTGGAAGATAGTTGGAGATGGAAGGAAGAAAAGGATAAACTCTTCTCAAACCTCCATTGTTAACATAACTCCTTGGTGAAGGTAGGATTCTTGCCTCTTGTATTTTTCTTTCTCCATGTTTGATCATGCTTGTTCTTGCATATAGTGTTGTGTTGTTAAATGTTGCTTGCTTGTATGTTGGGTTGATTTGGAGGGGTTTTTGTGTTGTTCTTGATGTTTCCTTGTATGTCTTGATGTATTGTTTTGAGGGGTTTTCATTGGGTGTATTTGGCATTACTCACCCTTGGATAGGGAAGAAGTGGCCATGTTGGGGGTAGGGCTTTAGTTGGACCTCAATGGTGCAGAGTCTCCTTTCATGGTGAGAGGAGGGAAAAAGGGTAGGGTGTATGGGCCCCTACCAGTCATCACATACCTTGTTGATATTGTGAAATCTTGAGTATGGAAAGGAAAGAAATTCCTTGCTGGATTGGCCCCGAAAGGGCATTTGTGGAACAAAGAAAGTTCTTGAGATTTTAGCCCCGAAAGGGCTATGTTAAGGTATGGTGATTGACATCTCCCATTGGGAAAATCCACCTCCCCCCTAAATAGGATCCTATGGATGGATCTATTGTGTTAAAACGGGTTGGGTGTATGTTGAATTGTTTATTTGTGTTGTGTTGAATCACCTTGGGTCAGCTCTTGTTCTCCTTGTGTTTCTATGAAGATTTGAAGTTAAAAGAAGGAAGTCTTGTGAAGAACTTTGAAGAGTTCATCATTGAATTGTAAATTATATGTAAATTATATTGTGAATGATTAGCAACGACATCAGGTTTTCTTACTGGTTCTTTCCCGATGGAGCCTTGAACCAGGATGCATAATAGAAAAGAAAATAAAAGAGATTATGAAATCTACCTTGCAATGTCTTCTTGTGATTTCAAATTTGGGTTATGTAAGTGAGAAAATAGGATGATGATGATTTCTTGAATTATAAAATTTGCAAGTTTTTTTTTTATCATGGTAATGAAAGGCAATTGATGTGTTGAGTTTTCAATTAGATGTTTGGAGTATTGTCATGAAATAATTATCCTTCTTGAGATCACCAAGTTATCTCTTTCATTGTTAAGTTCCATTAGAAGCACAATTAAATTTGATTAAGAATTACCCATCACCTTTTAAAATTTTGAATATAGGATCATGTTCCTGGTCAAGTTCATTAAGATAAAAAGCAATTTGATTAAGACATTTTGGTATTTCATTGATTTCAAAATAAATAGAACATACATCTTGATGTATGATAAATAGATAGCAACATAAATTATGAGATGAAAGACAAAAGAAATGATATCCTTAAGAAAGTTTTGGTTAATATGCTTGTTGATAGGAAATCAATGTGAGAATAAAATTGATAAATTTCTATGTTGTTTCTTTTCAATAATTCATATCATGCCAATACTTAGTCAAAATTGGTTTTCTAACAAAATGTGCACCTCCAGGCCTAAAAGACCTCTCTGGAAAATGTATGGAAATTTTTTTATTTTCCACTTCCTTGTCACAGAGTATATTCTTCTAGATGCCCTTTAATAATCATTGTTCCTTTTAAACAAATGCAATAACCTAATTGCAAGATAAATAGATTGCATATGGATAATATCCTACCTCAACTACAAAAATTTAGTATTAACTACCCTAGAACATCCTATCTAGTCACCCTCCTCTCCTCATGTCGACATCTTCCTAGGCATATTCTATGGCTGGTAGGTCTGACATAACTTATGTTGCAAGTCGATGGGATTGGGGAAGTGCATCACCTAGGATGTGATTGGGGAATAGATGGGTGTGGAAGCCAAAAACAAGATTATTAATGCAAATCTGACACCCTTTGTGTTAGGCGTCAGTTTGGGAATGAGGGAAGAGTTGCTCATTATACATTTTCAATGCAATTACGGGTGACATCACCCTATACCTCCTCCTTAAGCTTTACATAGTAGGAAACCACGTGGGTGGAGGTGCATGTATCTTGTTTGGTGGAATGCAAACTTTTTGTTAGGTACAGGTGCCTTGTGGGGTTGAATGTAAACTCTTCATTAACCTTGGGGTGCCCTCCTTGCATACTTCATGTGCAATGTTAGGTGGGGTACACCCGCCCATAGTGCGCCAGTCAGCGCTTAGGGTAGTGCGTGGGTGTATGGGCTTAGGCGTGGGTAGATGCCACGTGGGATGGCTAGTGGGGTAGGATGGGGCTTAGGGAGTTAGGAAGGGAGTGTAGGTTAGTAGTTTTAGATTTTAATTTATTAGTTGTTGTTAGTTAAGTTAGTGTTAGGTGGTAATAGGGGTTAGTATGTGTTGCATAATTTTTAAGTAAGTTAGAATATGATTTATAGATAGTTACTTTTGTAAATTGTTATACCTTTTATTAGTTAAGTTTTAAATGTAAATTAATTTGTTAGTATAATTTGTAGATTTATAAATTAAGTTTTGGAATTATAGTCTTAGTAAGTTAGTTTAATTTACTTAAATTATAAGTTATTTTAAAAATCTAACATGTAGTTATAAATTTAAGTTAGTATAAAGTGAAATTTAGTTTGGATTATAGTATTAGGAGATAGTTTTAATTTTATTTAAGTTTTAAAGTTTTAATTTTGTTGCTTAATTGTTATTGGTTAGAAGTTATATTATGGTTGTTATTTGATAATTGTTTTAAAGATATGTGTTAATTCAAAAAGAGTTTAGTTTAAAATTAGTTTAGTTTAGTTTAGTTGCTTGTATTTTGTTAGTGTTAGTTAATAGATTTGTTTGGTTGGCAAAAAAAAAAAAGGAGTAATAAATTTAGAAAGTTTCTTCTAATAATTTAAAATCAATAGTGAATATAATGTTAAATTAGTAATAGTTATAATCAAAAATCAATTAGTCATAATTTAAAAGTATAGATGTAAGTTAGTTCGATTTCGATTCATTCAATTGTTAGATATTATGGATATATTCGTTAATTTAGATTTGATTCCTTTGAATTAATTTTTAAATGTATTTAGTTTTGGTATTGAAGTAAGTCTGAATTTTTGAGTACTAATTAGTTTAAGATTTAAGGTTATTGTCTATTTAAAATAAGTTTTAATGTTGATGTTATTTGGTTAGTTGTTTCTTTAAACTAATTTTGTAGTCATCTGCAGCATTATTTAAATAACTTTTACCATAATTTTATCAATATAAATCTAATAACGAAAGTTTCAAAATCTTAATGATGTAATCGTCTTCATGTTTATAATCCTAAAACATAATGTAGAGAACCTATACTTAAATTACGATCGCAAAACTTATCTAACATGAGTATTATAATGATTATAATATGCAGTATATAATGGATGATAATGTTTACCTCTAATTCTATGTGTATATCCATGGTGAATTAGATTTTGGATTAAATTTTTTATACGCAGTTAGCATGAGTTGAATAGTTAAATCTAATTGATCTTTTAGTGTTCAATCGATTAAATATTGGATAGTAATTAGAAAGTTAGTTTCCATTATTAGTATAATATGTCATTTAAGTAATGTTGTTTGATTCGATTTGTTAAAAGAAGTAATTTTGTATTATTGTGCTAGTAACTAGTAATTGCTAAGTTGAATCTCAGTTGTATTAAAGTTGATTGTAGAGATTAGTCACTTAGTTTAGTTTTAGTTTGTAATTATTAATTAGTTTTGATTTGATTAGTGAAAAGGTAGTTTAGATGTTAAGAAAGTTAATCATTATGTTTGTAGACATAACAAGGTATGTTAGACTACCCAGATAATGTGATTCGTTCTACGTAGTTAAATTTAAGACTAATTTATATTGTTCTTCAAATGATTTAAAATTATTGTTGAGATCTTAATGTGACAATGAACTAAATGTTATTAGAAATTTAATAATGACTATTTACTTTACCAATGCATTTCTTCACGTGAGTATAATTTAGGATGAGTATAGTAAATCTAATTTTTGCGAATCAACTCTTAAACCCTAGTGAACCTAGTAAGCTTTAAAAAAAAAAAAAAAATTGTGTGTGTTTTGTCCTTAATTTTTGGGCATGACATTTTGGTATCAGAGCCTAGTTTCGTAACACTTGGGCAATAATGGGTCCATGATAAGAGTGGACGTTTAAGTATTACCATATGAAACAGGGAATTCTCCTTGCATAATTTTACGAAGCTAATGTTTTCTTTCTAAACAATGATACTGAGAATAAAAGTAAGCAAAAATTGGAATTGGTATTAACTTTTGAAAATGCTTAACCACATTGGATACATGTAGTCTTTAGGGCTTAAAAAAAACAATTGATTTAAGTGTAAGGATGTTATAGTAAAGTATATTATGATCTTATTAAGAAACTAGGAAACTATATTGAACAAAATCACCCTAAAGGGAAACTAATTATGAACCATAATTGTAGAGTAGTGTGGATGAAGATAAGTATGTAGTTAGTATGTGGGATCAACCAGAGTTTGAGTGACATGGTCGTCAGACCACCTTATGAGATCAATTCAAGATCCCCATAATGTATTTGGAAGACCTAAGATTTCTCTTTTTCTTCAGATACCTTGGTACGGCCACACTATGTCAGTTATGTAAATTTTGTAATTGATAGGACTTATTTCCTTATTTGTTTAATTTCAGATTTTTGTACTCTTGATGTTCTTCCTTGTCACCATTAATGTAATGTGGGGCTATGTAGCCAACTGTATTATTGATAATTCCATTTGGCCTCTTGGTTATGTCTTCATTTTATTTTTATTTTTATTTAAAATTTTACTATTGTGGCCACTCTTTATTTCCTTGATTTCAGATCCTTGCATTGGATGTTTTATCCTTGATGTTGAATATAAATTTTGAGGCTTTTCTTGTGAATTTTTTAAAAAAAATTTAGTGACATATGGTCGGCCTACCAAAATAGGATTCTGACAGTTAAGTGGATGTTTAACATTTAGTTTGGAATTATTGGTGAGTATATTTGTGCCCCACCCTCTCCCAAGACCTTGAGCATAGAATTAATGTTATCTATTGACTATTATGAGTAACAAAATTGTACACCAACATAAGTTTGGTTAAGGGAATAGGTTAATCGAAAGGACTCTTAGATGTGCATGTGTAGCAATGGACTTGTGGAATACCTTACCTTGTTACTATTATTAGAAGCTTATTTTGATAAGGGTTTAGAGTGTTGTTTATATATATGACCAAGATGTTTAAGGAATAATTGACCCTGGAAAATGTAACCACGTCAGAGTTTAGGGTTGAACTTCCTCTTTTAGCAATAGTAATCAGACAAATAGTTTGTCATTCTGGTGTATGTATGTGAATTATTAATCATTCTTTTAATAAGAGTAAATTTTGGAATAAGTCCAGACAAGGTCTAGCACAGAATGAACATTTTAGATATGCGACTTCCGGGAGGAAGTCAAAGGCTAGTGGGGGAGAATGTAAGGTTCCTCTTTACACATACTTATTAACTATGAATTCCTCTGTAAAAATCTGTTGTATGAGAATTGGATGGATATGAAGTTATGTTTTATATTGTGAATGCCCTAATGAAACTGAGAGCAGTTGGGTCAACCATGTTTACACTTAGTGATTCAAGAACTATTTCATCACCTCAACTATTTAAAACATTAATTGTTACTAACAATGATGCTAGGTGCTTTCACCTGATAATGAGGTTTGCCAATTTTGGTACCTCAATGATTAATTGGTATGCTTTTAGATAGTTCATTTTATCTTATTAATGATGCTTATGATATGCATACCTAACAATGATTATTCTAGTAATTCAATCTAAATTAATGCTTATAAACATGTATGATGAAGTGAATGAATGCAAACTAACACTTTGAATTTTTCCAAGTTTAATGAATAGAATAAGATGGATAATTGAATTTTGGAAATTAATTCTTTTATTAATGTGAAAATCTTGATGCGTATTTTATGAACATATGTTTCTTGAACTACTGACGGGTGCAATGAGTGTGCAGGTAATCTAGTCGAGAAATCCAATGGAGAGACAAGTTGAACCCCTTGTTTTAAATTTTGTTATCCTTGTATTGTCCATCTTTAAAGGTTGTTATTTGATTTTATTTTCCCCTAACTTTTATGTGTTCCTACCAAGTCTCCAAGACTTGAAAATGCTAAATTTAAGCACCCATGGGTAAGGGTATGGGTTGAGGGTACTTTCCACCCACTTTTGCCACCCTAGTTGACTTTTAGGGTCACTAAAAAATCCCATTTATGGTTGATTGCGAAAATGGATTGTCATCCACTTGAGTGGAACTCAAACTCCATCATAAGGTTTCATGAAGTCTAGTTGAGTTAAGGGATCCCTATTTAGTGGATTTTTGGAGAAGTTTTGGGGGGTCACCCAATCTCTAGTTTTAGAGAAATTTTGGAAGATAGTTGGAGATGGAAGGAACAAAAGGATAAGCTCTTCTCAAACCTCCATTGTTATCATAACTCCTTGGTGAAGGTAGGATTCTTGCCTCTTGTATTTTTCTTTCTCCATGTTTGATCATGCTTGTTCTTGCATATAGTGTTGTGTTGTTACATGTTGCTTGCTCGTATGTTGGGTTGATTTGGAGGGGTTTTTGTGTTGTTCTTGATGTTTGCTTGTATGTCTTGATGTATTGTTTTGAGGGGTTTTCATGGGTGTATTTGGCATTACTCACCCTTGGATAGGGAAGAAGTGGCCATGTTGGGGGTAGGGCTTTAGTTGGACCTCAATGGTGCAGAGTCTCCTTTCATGGTGAGAGGAGGGAAAAAGGGTAGGGTGTATGGGCCCCTACCAGTCATCACATACCTTGTTGATATTGTGAAATCTTGAGTATGGAAAGGAAAGAAATTCCTTGTTGGATTGGCCCCGAAAGGGCATTTGTGGAACAAAGAAAGTTCTTGAGATTTTAGCCCCAAAAGGGCTATGTTAAGGTATGGTGATTGACATCTCCCATTGGAAAAATCCACCTCCCCCCTAAATAGGGTCCTATGGATCAATCTATTGTGTTAAAACTGGTTGGGTGTATGTTGAATTGTTTATTTGTGTTGTGTTGAATCACCTTGGGTCAGCTCTTGTTCTCCTTGTGTTTTCATGAAGATTTGAAGTTAAAAGAAGGAAGTCTTGTGAAGAAGTTTGAAGAGTTTATCATTGAATTGTAAATTATATGTAAATTATATTGTGAATGATTGGCAACGACATCGGGTTTTCTTACTGGTTCTTTCCCGATGGAACCTTGAACCAGGATGCATAATAGAAAAGAAAATAAAAGAGATTATGAAATCTACCTTGCCATGTCTTCTTGTGATTTCAAATTTGGGTTATGTAAGTGAGAAAATAGGATGATAGATGATGTCTTGAATTATAAAATTTGCAAGTTTTTTTTTTATCATGGTAATGAAAGGAAATTGATGTGTTGAGTTTTCAATTCGATGTTTGGAGTATTGTCATGAAATAATAATCCTTCTTGAGATCACCAAGTTATCTCTTTCATTGTTAAGTTCCATTAGAAAAAAAATTAAATTTGATTAAGAATTACCCATCACCTTTTAAAATTCTGAATATCAGATCATGTTCCTTGTCGAGTTCATTAAGATCAAAAATCAATTTGATTAAGACATTTTGGTATTTCATTGATTTCAAAATAAATAGAACATACATCTTGATGTATGATAAATAGATAGAAACATAAATTATGAGATGAAAGACAAAAGAAATGATATCCTTAAGAGCTTTTTGTTAATATGCTTGTTGATAGGAAATCAATGTGAGAATAAAATTGATAAATTTCTATGTTGTTTCTTTTCAATAATTCATATCATGCCAATACTTAGTCAAAATTGGTTTTCTAACAAAATGTGCACCTCTAGGCCTAAAAGACCTCTCTGGAAAATGTATGGGAAAGTTTTTATTTTCCACTTCCTTGTCACAGAGTATATTCTTCTAGATGCCCTTTAATAATCATTGTTCCTTTTAAACAAATGCAATAACTTAATTGCAAGATAAATAGATTGCATATGGATAATATCCTACCTCAACTACAAAAATTTAGTATTAACTACCCTAGAACATCCTATCTAGTCACCCTCCTCTCCTCATGTCTACATCTTCCTAGGCATATTCTATGGCTAGTAGGTCTGACATAACTTATGTTGCAAGTCGATGGGATTGGGGAAGTGCATCACCTAGGATGTGATTGGGGAATAGATGGGTGTGGAAGCCAAAAATAAGATTATTAATGCAAATCTGACACCCTTTGTGTTAGGCGCCAGTTTGGGAATGAGGGAAGAGTTGCTCATTATACATTTTCAATGCAATTACAGGTGACATCACCCTATACCTCCTCCTTAAGCTTTACATAGTATGAAACCACGTGGGTGGAGGTGCATGTATCTTGTTTGGTGGAATGCAAACTTTTTGTTAGGTACAGGTGCCTTGTGGGGTTGAATGTAAACTCTTCATTAACCTTGGGGTGCCCTCCTTGCATACTTCATGTGCAATGTTAGGTGGGGTACACCCGCCCATAGTGCGCCAGTCAGCGCTTAGGGCAGCGCGCGGGTGTATGGGCTTAGGCGTGGGTAGATGCCACGTGGGATGGCTAGTGGGGTAGGATGGGGCTTAGGGAGTTAGGAAGGGAGTGTAGGTTAGTAGTCTTAGATTTTACTTTATTAGTTGTTGTTAGTTAAGTTAGTGTTAGGTTGTAATAGGGGTTAGTATGTGTTGCATAATTTTTAAGTAAGTTAGAATATGATTTATAGATAGTTACTTTTGTAAATTGTTATACCTTTTATTAGTTAAGTTTTAAATGTAAATTAATTTGTTAGTATAATTTGTAGATTTATAAATTAAGTTTTGGAATTATAGTCTTAGTAAGTTAGTTTAATTTACTTAAATTATAAGTTATTTTAAAAATCTAACATGTAGTTATAAATTTAAGTTAGTATAAAGTGAAATTTAGTTTGGATTATAGTATTAGGAGATAGTTTTAATTTTATTTAAGTTTTAAAGTTTTAATTTTGTTGCTTAATTGTTATTGGTTAGAAGTTATATTATGGTTGTTATTTGATAATTGTTTTAAAGATATGTGTTAATTCAAAAAGAGTTTAGTTTAGTTTAGTTGCTTGTATTTTGTTAGTGTTAGTTAATAGATTAGTTTGGTTGCCCAAAAAAAAAAAAAAAGGAGTAATAAATTTAGAAAGTTTCTTCTAATAATTTAAAATCAATAGTGAATATAATGTTAAATTAGTAATAGTTATAATCAGAAATCAATTAGTCTTAATTTAAAAGTATAGATGTAAGTTAGTTTGATTTCGATTCGTTCAATTGTTAGATATTATGGATATATTCGTTAATTTAGATTTGATTCCTTTGAATTAATTTTTAAATGTATTTAGTTTTGGTATTGAAGTAAGTCTAAATTTTTGAGTACTAATTAGTTTAAGATTTAAGGTTATTGTCTATTTAAAATAAGTTTTAATGTTGATGTTATTTGGTTAGTTGTTTCTTTAAACTAATTTTGTAGTCATCTGCAACATTATTTAAATAATTTTTACCATAATTTTATTGATATAAATATAATAATGAAAGTTTCAAAATCTTAACGATGTAATCGTCTTCATGTTTATAATCGTAAAAAGTAATGTAGAGAACCTATACTTAAATTACGATCACAAAACTTATCTAACGTGAGTATTATAATGATTATAATATGCTGTATATAATGGATGATAACGTTTACCTCTAATTCTATGTGTATATCCATGGTAAATTAGATTTTGGATTAAAGTTTTTATACGGAGTTAGCATGAGTTGAATAGTTAAATCTAATTGATCTTTTAGTGTTCAATCGATTAAATATTGGATAGTAATTAGAAAGTTAGTTTCCATTATTAGTATAATATGTCATTTAAGTAATGTTGTTTGATTCAATTTGTTAAAAGAAGTAATTTAGCATTATTGTGCTAGTAACTAGTAATTACTAAGTTGAATCTCAGTTGTATTAAAGTTGATTGTAGAGATTAGTCACTTAGTTTAGTTTTAGTTTGTAAATATTAATTAGTTTTGATTTTATTAGTAAAAAGGTAGTTTAGATGTTAAGAAAGTTAATCATTATGTTTTTAAACATAACAAGGTATGTTGAACTACCCAGATAATGTGATTCGTTCTACATAGTTAAATTTAAGACTAATTTATATTGTTCTTCAAATGATTTAAAATTATTGTTGAGATCTTAATGTGACAATGAACTAAATGTTATTACAAATTTAATAATGACAATTTACTTTACCAATGCATTTCTTCATGTGAGTATAATTCAGGATGAGTGTAGTAAATCTAATTTTTGCGAATCAACTCTTAAACCCTAGTGAACCTAGTAAGTTTTAAAAAAAAAAAAAAAAAATTGTGTGTGTTTTGCCCTTACTTTTTGGGCATGACAATATGGTTCCTAGTAGTTAGTCAAACAATGGAAATAGAACCCAAGATGCAAGATTTGATACAAAACTCAATTCTTTATTCATAAAATAAGTTATTACATGCAATGTGTTGGGTTGTAATGCCTTCCTAGTTACAACCAAATACAAAGAAAGTAATTTTTTTGCAAGATCCCTCAAAATCTAACCCAAACCCTAGTTAGCCTATATATCTATAACACAAAAACACTCTAGTAGAAACTCAAACATGATCTAGACTTGTGCTCACAAGCCACCAATAAATATCCTTGTTGCCTAAGCTACAAGTACTAGCTCTTCTTACAAATTTGCAATAACATATTCTTGACTCAAATCTTTGCATCACTAGTTCTTTGATTGAGTTCCCCCTTCTACAACTATACCTAGGCCCTCCTTAAATACTTGCATGGCCACAAGTCTACCTATAGAAAATAGAATCATCTAAATCACAATAAATGTACACTTCCTTAGTCGCCTTACAAAAATGATTATATACACATAAGATAAATCAATAAGATCTAAATAGGTTTGCACACATATCTACAATCACTCTACATCAATATCACACTCCATGCACATCAAATGCACCAAACCAACCAAACCAATAATAAGAACTCCATTCAGTATTCCATACTATCAACCATTAGAAAAAGAAGCAATCATTGTTGAGAAACATTACATGTCGAGTAATACAATATAAGCAAAGAAATACAATATACGATGAAAAATATAGTTTATTCCAAATAATAGTATATGTGGAGCTCCTTTAGTGACTAAGCTCCTTGACAAACATGGAAAATCAATGATGACCAAGCATCAACCACTTCTTCAACCAAGCTCTCTAACCTCAAGGTCAAACCACTTCATCATGTAGGATTTCAAACTACCCTAGGATACTCCCTCATCATGTTCATAGAAATTCTAGCATAGATTTTGGAAAAAAAATTGTGGGATTTTGTGTAGGTGACTTTATCCATAGACAATAATGAACCAAAATTTTCAGCAATATCTCTGAAAAGAACAATATTTAAGAACTCCAAGGGGAGCCCTAGGAGCCTAATTGACATGGTGTAGAAGCTCCTAGACCAATGGTTAGCTCGAATTGAGGTTTCCACTTGCAAACGTTAAAGATGTTTCTTTTGTTATATCTCATATTCTAGCACCCATTTGTGAGAACAAAGAGAAAATCATCCTTAATTTCAAAGGACAGGATGTGATGCCCAAAATATAGGACAAAAAACACACACAATTTTTTTTAAAAATTGAACTGCTAAGTTAAATCAGCTGACTAAAAAACATACATAAAGCACAATAGGTTTTGATATAATTCAATATTTTTTTGCTTTTATACTAGATCCCAGTCTAACAACCACCACTAGCTATCTTGCAAACTAACTCATCCTCTTAAGGTAGATCTTAAAGTTCACTAGCTAATAATATTAATAAAATTAATGTTATCAACTACATCCTATGCATTAGTAATATATATTTTAGTTAAATTAAATTAATCCAAAACTATATATTATTTTTATTTACCTTTCAATATTCCATGCATAAATTGACAAAACATTTAAATCTATTAAAACTACTAATAGTAAAGGACTATTTAAAATACTGACATTGTCTAACATTAAAACATACCAATTTAATCCAATTATTTACTTAACATTTAGAGTTTAATTTAAACGCTCATCATAAAGTAATTCATCTAATTATTTAAAATCAAATAAATTAACTAACATATACTTAAACAAGTAATAAAAACAACTAACTTTTAATGAGAAAACTTTACACTCTTTAAAATATAATATTAATATTTAAAATAATAACTAATTATGTTTAACTAATACTAAAATAAAATCTAACATCACCAAAATATCTTTTAAATCTAAACTAATATTAAATAATAATTACTAATCTTACTATAATAATTACAATTACTTTTAATTATAATCCTAAAATACTAATTACTAAAATTATATTAATAAATTAAAATAATGTAACAATTCAAAACATCCGACTCTAATAACTATCTTACTTTACTTAATAACAACTAATTCTAACTTCAACTAACACATATTTAAAATACTTAAAATAGAATAACACTAACTTAATAAAATAAATTAAAACTAACTAACATTCATCATTACCAACTAACTTTAATTTAACTAGTTTTCTATTACTTAAAATTTAATAATATTTAAAAAACATACTAATTACTAAATTAAAATAACAAATAACTAAAATATACATTAACTAATCTCTACTGCTAAGTTTACTAGCATCTAATACTAATTTCCTACTTCCGTTCCCCTCATGTCCCAGTCCTCCCACGTGGGCAGAAGGCCCCAAAATGCGATGCACCCCCCTGTCCCCCACACATTAAGCACTTTGCCCAAAAAGGTGCACTTAAACATTGTAGGTTGGGGTAAGAAAAAAAAGAGAGGAAAGGTTTGAAAGTTTACTGCATCTAACTTTTACCAAAACTTTATTTCATTTCCCCCTTTCCACACTTCCCATAACTGATGCCCAGGAAAAGTTTTGTTGGTAGGATATTTAGGTTTTTTTAACTTTATGTATTATTATTATTATTATTTTCTCTTCTTTTCTTTTTATTTAAATTTAAAATATTTATTATGTCTAATATGATATTTAAAGAATCTTTAAGATGCTTTGTTCAAAAAAAGTAATTAAGTTTTTTCCCATGCAATTTCCATAGAGCATAATTTCTCTAGGGGGGTAAATTTTTTTGCAAGTCTATTTTTTTCTAAGTGTTGAAGAATGTGTATGCAAATAATAATTTCAATGGTAAGGGAAATTATATATCTATATATTTATTTTTCAATGATAATAGGATTAAATGTAATACTTGAGTATTCGAGTTGAAAACTTTTACTTTCTAACACTTATGAAAATTACAAAATGAAGTACCAATCAAACAACAAATTTTATTTAACATATTTTGAACTTAAATTTCATAATTATATATCAATTTTATATAATTACCCTTAATCAAATGAATACAATTTCGAAACATAAGCATGCTACAGGAAGGATGAAGCATCATTGTATCCATTTTTTGATAAGCACATGCATATAACTAAATTACAAGAAAAAAAATCTTATGAAAGGAAATGATTTTTTTTAATTCATTCATCTAATTAAAGGACTCCCTTGTGAAAGAACTAGGGAAGAAAACCTGAGATCATAATCATTTGAACAATACATTAAACAATAGTGTTTTTACGATAGGATCTAAATCTCAAGGAGAAAACTACCAAACATATTTAAATTTAAAAAAAATTTGAATTTCCTGCTTGGGTCCATAACTGGCGCTATTATGAATTTTCTAACACATCAAGATATTCATGGAGAAAATGAAACTAATCAGGAGATAAACAATAAAACATGAAGACAAAATCAACATTTACTCCCATTCAAGTTTGTACAATAGGTTCATCATTGGACCAGACTAGGGAGAAGGTGGATTTTTCCAATAGGAGACATTGGTCACAACATCATACAGGTGCCCTTTCAGGGTTATAATCAAAGAACTTCTATTATTCCATTTCTTAAATTCCAAAACTCAAAACATGGTTTATATTGATGAGTAGGTGCCTATGAAACCTCACTCTCTCCCTCTCCTTGTCCCGAGGAGAGACTCAACACTACCTGAGTCCAACTAAAGACCTCCTCCCATACATGGCCATCTTTTCCCTATCTGATGGTGAGTAATGTCAATACGACCCATACAATCCCTTTGAAAATCAAAGTAAAAATACTAAGGAAAAACATCAAGGAAAACAAATTTCAATCCCTCCCAAACATGTTCATCAAACACATGAACACACATATGTAAAAAAAACTACTTAAGAATGAACACAACATGAAAAAAATGATCTTGAAAGATTCCTATCTTTACAATAAGGTTATGACAACTAAAATTTGAGATGAGCTTCCCTTCCTTCCTTCTTCTTCAATCTTAAATTGTTCTTTAAAACTAGAGATTGGGTGAACACTGTCTAACATTAAAATATACCAATTTAAAACAATTATTTAAGTAACATTTAAAGTTTAATTCATAAAGTAATTCATCTAATTATTTAAAATTAAATTAATTAATTCTTAAACAAGTAATAAAAACAACTAACTTTTAGTGAGAAAACTTTACACTCTTTAAAATATAATATTAATATTTAAAACAATAACTAACTACATTTAACTAATACTAAAATAAAATCTAACATAAACAAAACATCTCTTAAATCTAAACTAATATTAAATAATAATTACTAAACTTATAATAATAATAATAATAAATTTTAATTATAATCCTAAAATATTAATTACTAAAATTATCTTAATAAATTAAAATAACATAACAATTTAAAACATCCAACTCTAATCACTATCTTACTTTACTTAATAACAACTAATTCTAACTTCAACTAAAATTAATTTAAAATACTTAAAATAAAATAACACTAACTTAATAAAACAAATATAACATAAAAATAAATTAAAACTAAGTAACATTAATCATTACCAACTAACTTTAATTTAACTAATTTTCTATTACTTTGACTTTACTAATATTTAAAAAACATATTCATTACTAATTATTATTAAAAAACAAATAACTAAATTACTAATTAAATAATCTTTACTACTAACTTTACTAGCATCTAATACTAATTTTCTACTGTCCTTCCCCTCACATCTTAGTCCTCCCACATGGGCATAAGGCCCCCAAAACTGCGCGCCTCCCCCCACCCCCCAACATTCACTTCTTAAGCACTTTGCCCAAGAAGGTGGGCTAAAACATTGCAGGAGGTGGGAAATGTTTGAAAGTTTAATGCATTTGACTTCTACCAAAACTCTATTTCATTTCCCCCTCTTCCACAGTTCCCAAAACTGATGCCCAAGAAGAGGTAAAAAGGCTAGTGGGGAGGGTAGATGGGACTTTTCTTTTTAGGGGGATAATGATAGTTAATTAAAATGTTTTGTTGGTAGGATATTTAGTGTTTTTAAAGTTTATGTATTATTACTATTTTAATTTTTTCCTCTTCTTTTCTATTTATTTAAATTTAAAATATTTATTATGTCTAATAAGATATTTAAAGAATCTTTAAGATCCTTTGTTCAAGAAAAGAAATTAACTTTTTTCCCATACAATTTCCATAGAGCATAGTTGCTCTAGGTGGGTAAATTTTTTTGCAAGTATATTTTTTTTCTAAGTGTTGAAGAATGTGTATGCAAGTAATAATTTCAATGGTAAGGGAAATTATATATCTATATATTTATTTTTCTAAGTATTGGATTGACCAATTTAATTAATTAACCAAGGGAGTTATAATATAATTATTATTTTTTAGGTGAGAATAGGATTAAATGTAATACTTGAGTATTTGAGTTGAAAATTTTTACTTTCTAACACTTATGAAAATTACAAAATGAAGTACCAATCAAACAAAAAATTTTCTTTAACATATTTTGGACTTAAATTTCATAATTATATATCATCATTTTATCTAATTAACCTTAATCAAATGAATACAATTTCAAAACATAAGCATGCTGCAAGAAGGATGAAACATCACTGTATCCATTTTTTGATAAGCACATGCATATAACTAAATTACAGGAAAAGAAATCATATGAAAGGGGAACATTTTTTTAATTCATTCATCTAATTCAAGGACTCCCTTAAGAAGGAACCAGGGAAGAAAACCCAAGATCATAATCATTTGAACAATACATTAAATAATAACATTTTTACAATAGGATCTTAATCCCGACGAGAAAACTACCAAACATATTTAAATTTAAAAACAATTTTGAATTTCCTACTTGGATCAACAATTGGATAACCATTACAAAATTTGCAACACATCAAGATATTCATGGAGAGAATGAAACTGACCAAAAGACAAATAATAAAACATGAAGACAAAATCAAACATTTACTCCCATCCAAGTTTGTACAGTAGGTTTGTCATTGAACCAAACTAGGGAGAAGGTGGATTTTTCCAACAAGAGACATTAGTCACAACACCATACAGGTGCCCATTTGGGGCTATAATCAAAAGAACTTCCATTCTTCCTTTTCTTAAATTCTAAAACTCAAAGCATGGTTTGTGTTGACAAGTAGGGGCCCATAACACCCTACTCTCTCCCTGTCATTGTCCT
This sequence comes from Cupressus sempervirens, assembly GCA_028749045.1. Taxonomy (NCBI): domain Eukaryota; kingdom Viridiplantae; phylum Streptophyta; class Pinopsida; order Cupressales; family Cupressaceae; genus Cupressus; species Cupressus sempervirens. Next base: position 772,189,936 of record CM053785.1, on the reverse strand, counting down.
AAGGAGAGACTTTGCACTGTTGGAGTTCAACTAAAGACCTCCTCCCATACATGGCCACTTATGCCCTATCTAAGGGTGAGTAATGCCAATACAACCCATACAATCCCTTCAAAAATCAAAGTAAAAATACTAAGGAAAAACATCAAGGAAAACCCATTTCAATCCCTCCCAAACATGTTCATCAAACACATGAACACACATATGCAAAGAAAACTACTTAAGAATGCACACATCATGAAAAAAATGAGCTTGAAGGATTCCTACCTTCACAATAAGGTAATGACAACTGAAATTTGAGATGAGATTCCCTTATTTCCTTATCCTTTAATTCTAAATTGCTCTCTAAAATTAGAGGTTGGGTGAACAATCTTCCTCTCTCAAATCTGCCTCTAAATAGGATCCTACCTTAAAGACCTAGAAAATGCGATAACTCCTCCACTTTCCTAAAGGCTTCTAGAGTCTTTTAACTCAATCTTTTCATAAGGCTAACCTCAAGGTAGAATTTAACTTATCCAACTCATGGTGAAACATTCAATTTTCGCAATAAAGAAAATATGAGATTTTTGAGTGGTCACCAAAGCCAACAAAAGGGGTTAAAGGGGTGTAAAATGCCTCCAACCCATACATATACCCCTTGGGTACTTAGTTTTCATGATTTTTGGCCCCTAAGACTATTTAATGACCTAATAAAATGCTTGAAATTTTTGGACTTCTTAAAACCCTAATAAAAATGTAAACTAATCACTAATCTTGATTAGGGTAATTAATCTCAATCACTAACTGATTAGTAAAAAGGTCACTAACTAGTCCAACTTAGAGCATTAGGTTACTCGGTTAACCCTAACTATCATGTTGAAATGCATACATGAATCACAAGTGTCGAGTGACACTATAAAATTATTGTTATGAAACATTAATACTTAATGATTATAGAATGATACATTCATTCAATTCATGATACAAATAAAATATGAACAATGAGGTCTGTATCTTTTATTAGACTCAACCTTGGTTTCAACAAATGGTACATAGGGTTTAGTTTCAATTCTCCGTTAGATTTCCTGGCTAAAATATCTTGCACACTCATTGCACACATCAGTAGCTTAAGAAAGTCACACACACACACACACACACATAAACATATACATACATATACATACATGCATACATACATACATACATACATACATACATACATACATACATGCATACATACATACATATATATATATATATGTATCATCAGGATAATCACATAACTTAAAACATAAATCTTTCAATTAATTAACTATTTATCTTATTTTTGCTCATATACTTAACTAGTAAAATTGCATAAGAAAAGTGTTAATTTTGTATTCACTTTCTATACTACATCATCAAATATACATGTTCATGAAACATTAAATAACATGATTAAACATCTCACAGAAAAACATCACACAACATAAAATAACATAATAATGTTCAATGTATCTAACAATGTCTCAAACATATCAAGTCATGAGTATCAAAATAATAATGTATCAACTATGCTATAATGGGTTGGGGTGAGGCCTCATAGAGGACAAATAATCCATTAAGAAGGGCATTAATCTTAAAACTACCTTTCAAATTCCAAGAAGTAGCTACCCATTTTCTAAGGTAATTAGTTGTCATCCTTTAAAGAAGGAACCGACTTACTAGCGAGTGTTCCAACTCGATGAATGACTCCCCAATGATATCATCAAGAACTAGAATCATGCTTTCTATAAGAGTACTAAAACCTTTGGCTTGGGATGGGATGAACCACCATATATAGCACCCAATTTTATTTTTTTTAAAAGAGCTTCCTCTAAGAAGAACCACTAGAGAGATGCTTCTTGCCATAGCCAAGGTTGAGGAGGAAGGCTTGGGAGAACCCTTAAAGGACTCAACCTATCCCAAAGAGATAAGTGTGGAACTAGGAAAGCTCTCATGACCCACTAGAAGAGGTATGACATAGGGCCAAGGGGAGGAGGAATATTAGAGGAGAGTTTTTTGCCAATGGTAGGGGCCAAAGGGAGTAGGAATGATAAAAATGGGACTAATATGAATCTCAACAATTAACTTTAACATGAAGCTGAGGGAGGTGAGGGATAAAGTCAAAAAGTAGAAGAAGGTTTTCTTTAGAAAAATATTTGATTAAAAAAGTTCATAGAGGGAAAGTAGGAGGAGGTCCAGGTGTTACAAGAAAATGACAATCTTGTTGCAGTCCTAAGCATGCAAGAAAGGTCCCTTAAACACTAATGGATTTATCTCTCTATTTAGGAGGAGACCTTTTGGAAACAAAAGTTCCATGTTTAATAGATGAAGGAAGGAGAAAAAAATACTAGGTTCTTTAACCAAACTACTTAGAAGCATATAAGTAGAAATCATATAGGATCTCTTGTTTGTGCTAATGAGATGGTGGTCACGGAAGAGGAAGATATCAATAATGATATTAACAATTTTTTCATTTAGAAGGGAACTCATGACCAAGGAATAGAAGAACCTAAGGACTCCTTGGGCATATCCCCCTACCTCCAATGGATGAAGACAATGCAATGTTGAATTCCTGGATCAAAAGACAAGAAATTAAAGATGTTTCTTTCTCCTTCCAAGAATTAAAATCTATGGGCCCTAATGAGTATCGTCCTAAATGAATAACTTGGAGTTTATAGGGGAAGATAATATTAAGGTGGCATGCAACTTATTTAGAATGAAAATTAAGGTGGATATAGCGAACCAGACTTACATAGCCCTTATTCTGAAAATGAGAGACCTTACCTCTATGGATGACTACTAGCCCATTAGCCTATGTAACACAATCTATAATATAATTTCTAAAGCACTGGTGAATAAAATGAAACCCATCTTGGGTGAATTGGCTTTCAAGAATGAGAAAAGCTTTATTGGTGGGAGAAACATTATGGATGTTGCTATTACTACCCACAGACTTATTCACTTTATGAATAATAATAATAAGGCTACCATGACACTTAAACTTGACATATCCAAAGCTTATGGTGGAGTTAAATGGTCTTTCCTTGACAAGGTTTTGGCTAGATTTTGGTTTAAAGGAAAATTTCATAAAATTATTATGAGTTGTGTAACATCTACAAAATATGTTGTCATTGTTAATGGTAAGTCCACTAGGTTTTCTTCTATTAGAAAGGGTCTGAGACAAGGAGACCCCCTCTCACCATATCTTTTCATCCTAGTGGCTGAAGTTCTTGAAAATAACCTTTCTAAACTTTTCTTATAAAAATCTCTCAGGTGTTAAAGATTCTTCTTGGCTTCCTCCTACTCACCAACATTTTTGTGGATAGCACAATGTTATTTGGGAAAGTTGCCTCTTGGAAAGCCCTTCTCAATAACTATACCACTTTCTCTAGAGAGTATATTACCTTTCAAAAAAGTAAGCTCTACTAATAGAGAGGTTCAAATGAGTATTTCTAGGTTAATAGGGTAAAAATATAAACCTATGTCACACTTTTCTAAAGGAAAATTCTAACAAAAGTATAATCGTTCACCTTCAACGACATAAAATTGGTATTATTATTTTGAATTTCAAAATTAAGTAAAGTAATGAAATGTGTAGAAATGGATGAAGTTTAGGATAATTATTTTTAATAATTATTTGGAATAATAATGGATATATCTTCTTGATTTTTATAGATTTTCTTTAGCTGCTGAAAAAATGTTGAAAATAAGGGATCTAGTTCCCACCACAAAACTATATGGAAATAAACTTATTTCCCTTCAATCTCATACTATGTTATAGATAAAATATATAGCTAGAATAATCAAAAATAAAAATCAGCTTTAGACCTATATTTTCTCTTTTATAATGATTCAAATTTCAACTCACCTAAAATCAATAGCTTTCATCTCCCACCACTTTTTTCAAAACAAATCTATTCTAACCAAAATAAGAATTATACATTCTAGAAGAGGACTATCTCCTCTAGAATATCATATTATTTTTAATTTCTTTTGATATGATTTAATATTTTTTCATTCTCAAAATTGACATCTTTTTGAGTGTTAAAATACATGCTTGTAGAAAATTTTAATTACAATATACTATATCTAATTAAAACACTATAAACTCTATATGAAAATATTCTTGACTTTGAGATCTATAAAATGGTGTTTATATGTTATTAAAAAATATCATAAAAAATAGTAAGAGTAACACCACTTTTCTGAAATAATTTGGTTTCTTTAGTAATTGGATACAAACTAGTATAAAACATGCATTTAATAGACATTATAACTTAGCTAGAATGAATTTAACTAGATCATATATCTGAACAAAATTGAGTTTTAGATAGAAATACTCAAATTTGGTCATTCTAATAAGTCAATCTGAAAGGTGACACAACTTTGTACTTTTACCTAGGATCTAATCTTGATATTATTCCTAATACTTATCTTGGTCTCTCTTTCTCCTCGATGAAACCTTGCTACTCCTACTAGAATAACATTATTGAGAAATTCTAAAGGAATTTGGTAGGTTGGAAGTCTAAATTCCCAAGTTTAGGTTACATAAATTACTTATGCTTAAAGCATGCCTCCAAAGCATCACTATGGCCAATTCAGCCATAGTAGGAAGAATCACCTAGTCTTAAAAATCTATGTCTTCTTATTCTTCCTACTATGGCCTAGTCTATATGGAAGGAAAGAAACAAAAAATCCTTAAAGAAGAAAGAAATGAAATATTAACTATTTTTTGTGTCAATAAGAGAATTATGAGGGAAAGTATGCATAACATGAGTTTCCCTAAAGCATTCTCCTTTGTTGGTTTGTTGGATTTAAGAATGAGAAAAAAGTGGAATGTTATCAAGAGCCTAATAAAAATGAATTGGAATAGTATATGAAATAGGAAGCATTGTGGATGCATGGGATACCCCTAGAGGACAATTAGATTAAGTGTAATGTGGATGGCTTTTCTAATGGAAATCCAAGGATTTTTGGAGAAGGAGGTATCATAAGAAACAAAAAAGGTCTTCTTATTCTAGGATTTACTAAGAACCTTGGAATAAACTCTAATAACTACATTGATGGTATGGATATGTGGTATGGTATAAAAAGGTTATAGGACTATGGAGATGTTAATATTAAAGCTACAAAAGACTCACAACTTATTACTAAAATTCTTCAAAACAATGATAGATTCTGATGGAGATACAAGATCTTAAGGATTCCCTAAAATGGAGAAAGGAAATTGTCATCTAGATAAAGGGTATGTGTAGGATCATAGTCAACCAAACTATGCTCTTACATTGCAATAAAAAATTAGCAAATCAGGGTTATGTCAACTTGAAATGCAATTTTCTATTTGTTATAAACTTAATATCAAAAAAGTTGAGAGAAAAGAATCTCTAGGAATTTGAATTTAGGTTCTAAACTATTAGGCCTTATCTGAAAAAAATAAATTTGATTTGTCAAAATTTTGAATTTTAATGCAATAGTACAAAAAATTTAGGACAAAAAAAAAGTAGACGTATGTCTTAGAACCTTAATCAAAATCAAATGATAATATTGTTAAAAAATATTATAGATAGAATAAGTAGACTCATGCCTGGATGTGAAACATATTTTTGTGTATTTATATTCTAACTAAATAAATAATTATTAATTTTCTACTTTAGTATTTTTGGAATAAAAAACTCTCATATTTGAACATCTTAACTAATTAAAAACTCTAGAAAACATAATGTTTCTTTTTCTTTTTTCCTTATAGTAGAAGAAGCATAGAATGTTATTCATCTTTTAGATTTCAAAAATGATTTACATTTGAAAGCTATAGTTTTTTTCCAAGTAGTGTGTCAATCAACACTTTATACATACCTACATTAGATAATCAGTAATAATTACTTATTAAACTTGTAATTTGACAAACCCTAAATTTATGGAAAGATAAGAAAAATTTTAATAAACACTTTTCATTTCATCAATCTTTTGAAAAAAAGTCATTAGCTACATATTTGAAGTAAAAAGCACACTAGAACAAGCCAAAAATATATTTTCGGGATGTTTTAAAGTTGACCATATAGGGTTGTTATCCAAAGATATAGTAGGAATTATAAAGGTTTTAATTTTTCTTTTAGTATTAGGATGGGTGGGAAAAAAGTTGGAAAAGATTTTCAAATGTTTTGAGACATTTCAGGACTACATATTTTTTAGATCTCCACTTTTTGGCACACCATGATCCTCCACATACCCTAAATTAATACTCTTGTGAAGAAGTTAAAATTGAAGGACTATTTGAACTAATCAATCCAAATGACAAAGCATCTTTTGATCTACTTGATAGGGACAAACACCTGAATGAAGAAATAAGATGACTAAAAAGAGAACATGAAATCCAACCAGTAAGACTATGTGAAGTGACTGAATAAAAGAAGAAAGTTGAAGAAGACAAGACTATGGCTGAAGAAGAAAAAAGGGTAATGGCTACCACACTTGAAGAAAGGATATCAGATGTACAAAACCTCACAAACACTCTACTAGACATGATGAATCAACTCATGCTTGCAAATTAGGAATCAAATCACAAGGATGTGGACATTGAAAATCCAAAATCATAGAATGACATACTAAATAATGAATTTGGAAATGAGAAGTAATCCATGGGGAGAATCAATAAACCAAAGGAAACAATGAATTACTTTGAGGAACTAATGAGTTCATGAAGTTAATCTAATGGGTCAGGACATTCTTGCATTAAGAAAGGAGAATTTTCCAAGAATGGAGGAATGAGAAATGCAAAGCCAAAGGTCAAGCCCACATGCTATCACTATGGAAAATTTGGTCGTACTAAATTTTTTTGTAGAAGCAAACATGGTATGCAAAATTATAAACCTAATTTTATTCGTTACTATTTTACTGCAAGAAACAAGGATATTATATAAAAGAGTGTACATCAAGACTAAGAAATACACCTACAACACCTAGACTTGAAGGTTACTACTATAACTATCATAAATATGGGCATAGAGAATTTCAATGTCGATCAGAGACAATACACTACTAACAAAATCAAAGGAAGAGCAATTATGTACCTAAGAATACATGTTCCAAGTGTCATAGGTTTGGACATCAAAGATAGAATTGTAGGACTCAAGTACATTCAAAAAATTATACAAAGAAAAATTCCAAAGGGAAAGTGGACATTGAGCAAGTGAGGAATGAAGTGAACCAAAAATGGAAAAAGAAAACAAATGATAGAAATAGTGGAGCTAATGAAGCTAAGATCACTAATCAAATTGAGAAGGTGATCATGTCATCCCAAACTAAGTAAGAAAGGTATGTATGGAACTTCATACATAATTGATATATCATACATTAGTTTCTTACATAAAAATGTGCCAAAAGTTCATATATGCATATACAAGATGCATAAGGACAAATTTTTGAAAGGTTGCTGATTGAAAGGAAACTATCTGTGTTGACTGAGCATTGCAACATGGACTGAACATTTCAAGAATGATGGAGACCGAGTGACATCAAAGAGACCAAGTTGTAGACCTACTTGAAAGGCATCAATATCAACCGAGATATATGGATTTGACTCATCAAAATATGAAAAATTAATGAAGACCCTAATTTATCAAGAAGAAGTTATATAATGAATTTTGAAGACATTATTTCATACCTTGTATTATGATTTTTTTGGAGCATAGATCAATTTAGAGATTTGAACAACCAATAGAGATTTCAAGAGGGATTAGATCAAAAGTTTAAACATGTAAAGAGTATGAACAAGTGCCAAATATCCAAAGAAGGAAGAACTTTAAACCATTTCTACTATCATGGTAGCTTCATTGATCACTAGAATAAGTTAGTCAAGAGTTTAGTAAAATTCAACCGATGAAGAGTGACATTTTTCCTCCACCTAAGTTTCCTGCTATTCCGAAGATTTCTATGAAAGGAGACTCTATGGGTGCGCTATCTTTGATACCACCTAATGTCATTATGATTATCTAGTTTTAAATTTGTGAATTATGATACACTAGATAATGATGAAAAGAATATAATTGAGGAGGTTATGATAGAAATGATGTCAAATTTCAAGCTACCTCCTAGTGAAATAGAGAGATAGATACCCCAAAGATATGTATGAGAAACTGAAAGAAAGAAAGGAAAATGCAGAGAAGGTAGAGAAAATGATAAGGACTAACACATTAATCAGTGTTATGCCTAATTTATCCCAAGAGAAATAGGACACATTTTTGGAGCAACAAAGAAACAAATTTGTTCTAAAATGTAGAATATTTTTAATATTGATAAATAAGGAGGTTGTACGACAACAAACTGAGTTTCTATGGAAGAGCATTTTTGGATTAACTACAAATAAGATAGAGAATGAAAATATTAATGATGAATACAATAGCAAAGAAAGCTCATGTGTGTTGAGTCCACAAGGAAACATGTCCCCTATACATGCCAACACCCATGACACTCTAGAAGCTAAGCAGTCAAGGCTTACAAATGAAGAGGAAGATGGTGAAGACATAGAAACAAATGAAAATGATAAGATAATTTTAGAACCTCATATAGAGGATGCCAACGAATCAAATAAAGTTCAAAAAAGTGCAACTATTGTTGTCTCAAGTATAGACACATAAAAAAGACCAAGTGGTGACACCCCTTCACCAACTCACATGATAGTGCCAAGCAGAAGAACTCCTACACCTAGTAGATAAAGGAAAGAAAGAAAAGATATTTCATGAATATTTAGGTTATTCTAAATGAAATCATTGAGATTCCAAAACTAGATCTAGAAAATCTCACATTGGAGCAAACTATTTTTCTACAAGAAGGTTTGTCAAAGAAGAAGAGATAAGAAGATCTTACGAGGGAGCACAAATAGAAACATATATTATATTATGTAAAGCATTTTTTTTATTCTTTTCAAATTCAGAATTTTGAAGAAGATGCACTATTCATAAACCAACTTGCAAATATAATTGATTGAAAGTGAATACTAAAGATATGGAATCAAATGTGAAGTTAATGGATTGGGTGGCAAGAAGATTTGAAGAAAATATTGTGGAGAAAGTTTCCATAACTATTGCTAAATAGAAAGTACAATTACAAGAGAAAGTAGAGATTATGATTGAGTTAATACAAAAAGTAAAATATTTGTACACAATTTTTTTTGACATGAAAAGATTATACATGCTATTCATTATATAATGATCCACTAAAATCTCAAAGTACATTGGTCGAGCTCCAGGCAACTAACAACAACATGAGATCAAAATTGATCTCTATTCATGCAATGTCGATACCTTATTTGGAGGTCATGTAGAGAGGACTGAAAACATCCCAAGATCTTATGATAGAAGATGATACTCTTTTAGTGGCTTAGAGTTTAGCTGATTTAGTTGCAAGATTACAATTGTAGAATATTGTTTTAGGGGCAACAAGAATCACAAGGGATCATGCATTGTCCATGATTACCAAAGTTCACAAGGAATTCATTGAAACATATGGAATAATTCCATCCATTCAATCCTAACAACAATGACATATAGTATTCAAAGACAACGGGGAAAAAGATATCTATAGAAGCAAAGAGATTTGAAGTTGAGCAAAGAGAATTGAAGAGGGACAGAGTAATGTGATGTGAACAAGATGCAAACAAAAGGTAAATTAAGTATGAATGTACAATGTAAAGACTTGAATAAAGGTGAAATGGCTATGTTATTCATTTTTGTATTATTTTTGCATTGTTCATAAGTAATATGACTTAAGGGGAAAGCTCGTTATAAGATTGTATTGTAACAATGTAAATATGACAGTATTTTTTCCATTAATGTCAAAGCGGGAGATTTTTGGTATCCCTAACCATTGTTGTCTATTAGTGTCAATCACTTAGTCATTTACAAGGTAGAGTTAGATAGCCATCACTATGATCGAGCTACTCTATATAGGTCGAGTCATACATGACATAAGTAAGTATGTATCTAGCTACCGAGAAAGTTTTTGAGAATACATCTATTGAGTTACTTAGTATGTACTGAGCACAATGAAGGTCAAGAAACAACAATGCTAAGCATTAGGAATTAGTAAAGGCTTATTTATGTAGAGTTTACACGAAAGTTAGGAATGGAATAGAGTTTTAGGATAAATGATTATCATGATGACTTGGAAGGGATATTTAATTTTTTTAGAGGTGGTTATCAAATATTTAATACCGTCAGAGGTTGTTACAAAATATTTACATGTTTTGGATCATAGATCCCTATGTTGTGTGTTCAACAATCAAAATGAAGATGAGAAACATGTAATCATCTCAAAAAATCTTTATATAGCGATGATATTAACCTAGATCATATATACACTAAAAGAGAAGGAAATGAAAAGGTTTTATGTTATTGAAGGATTATGTTGTTATCTAACAGATCGAGTGACCTAGTCCTTGTACTGAATTGAAATGGAAAGACAAGCAAATCTGATTAGAGGACTTGATCATTTAGGAAGGAGAAGACATGAAATCGGGTTATAGGGAAAAATAAGAGTGAAGTACTGAATCAATTTTAATAGACTTGAATCAAGGTAAATCTCTTATCAGAGTTCACTTAATAGATATTTGTAAATTTTCTAATAGTGTCTATACTTCATTGTAAGTGTTAAAAACTCTAACAAGATGAGACCTAGCCATCTCTTAAGATTTTAATAGGGAAGACCCCTCATAGGGTAGATCATATTTTATGGTCAAAAATTGTGACCATAACTAGCTAACTTTATTATTGTAGTAGTGAAGATTTATGGGTGTCGTCCCCACCCTAGTTTTACCTTCATCTTGGAGAGTTTCTAGGTAACAAATATTGTGCTATGTGTATTATCCTAATGCATGTGATTGATTAGACTTATATGTTTCAATAGATTTACATTACTATTTTTACATGCGAGTATGTACAAGATCATGGTGTGCCAAAAAGTGGCAATATGAAGAAAATAGAGTTTGAAGATGTTTAAAAGTGTTCCAAAATCTACTCTAACTTTTTCCCACCCATCCTGATACCAAATCTAAAAAGTAGGCCCAAGCCTTATTGGGTATCCAATTTCATATCAAATATTTGATATATTATCGAATATCCAATAATATATCAAATATCTGATATGAAATTAGATACCTAATACCTGTACTGTGATTTTAGAAAAAAGAAAAACGTGAGGGTTGTTTACGATTGTTTGTTCACACTCATTTTGTGTTTTAAGCTCTGATATTTGATCCACTAATGCATACCCAATATAGATTAGTGATTTTTTGTTTTTTTAATGTTTTCAATCAATTTTATTATAAATTTGTTAGTTTTAATTGAATTTTTTAAAATTTAGGCTTTTTTGATAGAAATTGTTGAAATTTAGATTGTTTTAATAGAAATTATGTTTTATGAATTAATAGGTATGACTAACCAAAATGATGATATTGAGGCAAGAAATATTGTTCCTCTTAACCTCCCACCAAATGATCCAATGCCCCCTCAAAATTGTCCACCAAATGATCACCTACACCCTCAAAACCCTCCTCAAATCAAGGATTTGATATTTCAAAATCTCACCAAAATGAGGGCTTTGTGAACATATAATACCTTACTTGCGTTGGCTCCTATGTTATCCACATTAAATACCGTAGTGGATAACATTGAAACACTTACCAACAAACAAAATTCCGCTCTTTTTTTCCATGACGAAATGCATGAGATGTTTGATGATGGGTTGGACTATGATGAGGTTGCACCCCTCAATGTAAGTAAAGATGATTTGGTTTCCCTTTTTGCAAACCAAAAACTAGTTTACTAGTCGACCGAAAAAAGCCCAAACTATTGATTAAATGATGCACAAATAATACCATATGTATGAACTTTTGGGATCATTGATGGATGGTTTTTGACATCCCTCCACATAGCAATTTAGAGGTGCCATTTTATTTCCTTAGAAAATTGTATGCAAAATTTGTATTGGGCCTCAAGGTGAACTATTGGAGCATGAAGCCCAACATGGGTGTAGGAGGAGGAGCTCCTTAGGATAGGCCCTCTTCCTAGTAGAAGAAAGCTAACACTTTTGCCCCCCCTATTGATGTCTCCCCCTCTCCTTGAGTGTAGCATCCTGATATTGTTGCAGAGGCTAGCTCTCAAACTATTAGAGCCACTGAGTAGCCTTTTGATATCCTAGGATAGGTTAGTGATGCCTCCTCATGTTGATGATGCTAGCTTGATTTCATCATCGGTGAGCTCATCGCATGTTTGTGTGCCCCATACTTGCATAATGTGCAAGAATATTTGTCTAGGTCCCATATGTGATCTTTTTGAGTATCATTTTGTATTTTACGAGGATATACTATACATGCCTGTAGAGGCTATAGACCTTGATGCAAGAGAGGAGGGACATGCAAAGGCATGAAATCCTTCTGTGTTAGTACATGTATACATTTTTGTGTTACGACATATGTGATTTAAAGTTAATCTTTATAATAGAGTAATTTTAATTTTTAAGCCATACTGACTTATACATGTATTTGATCTTCATTCATGTTTAGTTGATGACTAAGGAGGAGCTAAGACATGTTGATGATGCCATGCTCTCGGGTATTTCATTTGGCCTTGAGACATCTATGGTACATTATGTTGTATTCTCATTATTTTTTCTATTTGATATTGTAGCATATATGGTTTCTAATCTTTCTTTTTTCTTCCAAGTATCACCTATCCATGGGGAACAAAGTGTAGGGGATTAGCTAGGACCCATTGACAAGGGAAAGGTAATTAGGTACTTTCTATTTGATTAAATATCAATGCATTCTTGTAAAATGTTTGTGGCATTGAAATTTAATTACATTCTTTATTGTATATGGTATGGCTACTAGGAATGAGCCCATACAGATTCCATGTCATAGATGCTCTAGCATTTCTATTCGCACTGAGAACCCCATTATATGTATAAATATAATTTATTTTTTATTTTCCATATTTTCATAAATAAATTCAAAACTAATTTTTATGATATTAAGAACTAGTATTTTGTATCTCATAGAAAACTCTTAGTGCACATGAGGTTGGATGATAGAGTTTTGTATCTTTGATGATGTAGCCACTATATCCTAAGGAGGAGCTAACATAGGTTAGTTGTAGTTTGAATTCTTGATTATATGTTATATATTTAGCATGCTATGAATTATAATGTTATAATTTGAGTTTTAGATTCATCTGACAAACATATTTAAACATACATAGCCCACAATTAGTGAGGTACAAGCATTGTTGAGGACATATGAGAGGACTCCCAACTAGTGTAGGAGGTCGATGAGAGAGGTATTTATGATGAAAGTTTAATAGTATAAATCTTCATTTAAAAAAGATCATTATGCATTTGAGTAATTTAATGTTAGATACAAAGAATCATATAAATTTAGTAGTCTAACTTTAGGTTTTCCTTTTTTTTTCAAAATGTAGGAGGCATCTAATCCACCTAGTGCAGCGAAGAGGCTACATTTTGATCATCCACTAGCAACCTAGGATAGTATAGTTGTCATAGGATGCATCATGAGACATTTTGAGATGGCATATGGCACATTGTTTATAGAAACATTGATATTATACACATTTTGATGGCATGATTAGCCACATTTTGTATATGGATCTATGTATTTTGATATATATTTGTGTAATTTATCTATGGATAGATGAACTTTGATATATATATTTGTGTAATTTGTCTATGGATACATGTATTTTGATATATATATCTTTGTCATTTATGTGCACAATGATATACATATTAATTTAGTATCTAGTATTGTTCAATTTATCATGGATCATGCATATTGATCATGTTTATGGAATATCATTCATTTTGATCAGGTTTGTTATATTAGATTGAAATGTAATAATTTTTGAATAACATTTTAACAAACTCTATTATCAAATCTGGATGCAATGTTTAATTTGAAATGATATCATGAGTTATATCTTTTTTCTATCAAAAATTCTATAGTTAATATATGAAAGTTCACTTTCTATCATGTGATTTAGAGTAAGAAAAATAGAGAAACCTTATTTATAGAGAGAAACCACAGAAATGAGTGACATATGAAAAACTATTGTTTTCCTTGTGGTTTTAGTTTTAGATTAGATGTATTCCTTATCTTGACAAAATGATGCAGATCCCTTTGGTACACATTTAATAAATAGTAATTTAAGTAAGGGGATTCACAAAAGATGGTAGTCTATCAAGGAATTGGGATGAACTCAAAGGCTTCAACAAAGATCCATGTTATTTTAGACAATAACATCAACAAACTTTTTAACCTCCTACACAAGGTTAACATAACCCCAAATCTGATTTTAAACTCCACCTTCAACCTTGAAACTAACTCTTGGCCTCAAATCTAATCTCAACATACTTAAGGACTCCACTCCTCAACCATGTATTCTATTCCCAACTATGAACTCATTCCTAGACTCATAATATTTGATAACTAGCCCTTCACTTTGTTATTATCTTCATATTGCAACTTTTCGATTTCAACATAACCTCAAAATATCTCAACTTAAGAGACTTAATTGGATCCAAACATTTTAACTTGGTTCCCCAATACCATATCCATATAAATAACATCTATACATTTCTCACATTGATCAGATTACCCATACTGATCCACTTAACAAAACTTAGGAACCAAATCATCTAGAACATACCTTCTTGATGCCCTTTGTATAGACCCAAACACAATCATTCATAACTTTTGAACCATAATTCATTTCCTAAATCCAATCATTGAGTAATTAAATCACTTGACTCTCCATAACATAACCAAAAATCAGGCCAATCTAATAGTGGAAAATTTAGATATGGCCCCCATAAAAGCTCTAAAAGTTCTATGACAAAGCAATCTTCCTTTGACAATCTCATTAAAAACATTTTACCAACAAAGTGTAACAATGAAAAATGATACAAATTGCAGAAAGAAACTTTGTTTTATTACTTCTTATTAATCATAAACCATACATTGTTTTCCCATTGTTGATCTAATCAACATCTAAAGGCCCTAATAAGAATTTCCCACCCTATATAGTACTACAAAACCTATAATCCCTTACATTCCCATGATTAGCCTTCTGGGCCATATTTTGCATATAATGTAACTTTTATCTAAACTAGCTTCATTAATGCATTATATCATTTCACACTTTATATAGGTGTTTCCAACCTTTCATAGTCATTTTGAAACCCCTAACTAATTCTTTGCACTCATTTTCACTTTGCAAGAAAAAGTTGCAAAAGTTGCAAAATTGCAATTTCACAACTTTTGCAATTTCAAGGAATTTTCACTATAATTTTAAATTCTTAATTAGATGAGTTCCCCAAACTTGGTAAGGGGTTATTGATAGCCTCATGAGCTCTGATTTACAACCCTTAGAAGATTGACCTCAATACGCACTTAGAGCACCTTGGAGACTCTTTGGTATGGGGTGGCCACGGACAATGGATGCTCTCCTGGCTAGAAAAGGGGTGTCTCTAAGGTTCACCCACCCATCTAGAGCTAATGGCACTGATGATTTGATGCCAAGATCAACAGTTTCAAAGTTTTTCTGTGGTGCACCTATGAATTGAGGCACACTACGAGTTTTGGCATCGAGTGAGATCATTGTGCTGAATCCAAATTCAATGTGATCTATCAAAAATGAGATAGGTTATTTTATATATCGACATTTCATTGATATCCCTCATGAGCTCTGAGTTATGAACCTTGGAAGATCGACCTCGATACACACTTAGAGCACCTTGGAGACTCTTTAGTATGGGGTGGCCATGGACAATAGAGGCTCTCCATGGATAGAACAAGGGTTTCACTAGGGTTCACCCACCCATCTAGAGATAATGGCAATGATAATTCAATTCCGAGATTAACGGTTTCAAAGTTATGTTGTGATGCACCTATGAATTGAGACACACTACAAATTTTGGCATCGAGCGAGATAACTGTGCTGAATCCAAGAAGAATGTGATCTCTCAAAAATGAGATAGGTTATTTTAGGCCTTGGCATGATTGTCATATAACATTCAACATTTCATCGATAGCCCTCACAAGCTCTAAGTTACGACCCTCGAAAGATTGACCTTGATACCCACTTAGAGCACCTTGGAGACTCTTTGGTACAGGGTGGTTGCAGATGATGAAGGCTCTCAAGTGACTATAAGAATGGTGTCACTAGGGTTCACCCTCCCATTCAAATCTAATAGTACTGATGATTTGATGCCAAGATCATGGTTTCAAAGTTATGTTGTGCTGCACCTATGAACTGAGGCACACTGTGAGTTTTGGCATCGAGCAAAATTGTTGTACCAAATCAAAATAGAATGTGATCTCTCAAAAATGAGATAGGTTATTTTATGCCTTGGCATGACCATCCTAAAAAATTTGACATTTCATTGATAACCCTTACGAGCTTCAAGTTATGACCCTTGGAAGATCGACCTTGATATGCACTTAGAGCACCTTAGAGACTCTTTGGTATGGCATGGCTACAAATGATGGAGGCTCTCCATGGTTAAAAAATGGGTGTCACTAGGATTTACCCACCCATCTGGAGCTAATGGTGTTGATGATTTGATGCCAAGATTAGCAATTTCAAAGTTACACTATGGTGCACCTATGTACTGAGGCACACTACCAGTTTTGGCATCGAGTGAAATCATTGTGCCGAATCTAAATAGAATGTGATCTCTCAAAAATGAGATAGGTTATTTTAGGCCTCAACGTCTTGTAGCATTTGAAATTTCATTGATAGCTATCATGAGCTCTGAGTTACGACCCTCAGAAGATCAACCTCAATACACACTTAGAGCACCTTGCAGACTCTTCAGTATAGGGTGGCCACAAATGATGGAGGCTCTCTGCAGCTGGAACAATGGTGTCACTAGAGTTATTATTAAAATAAAAAATATTATTTTTTACCTCTCTTAAGTTTTTGGCATTGGGCACAGTGCAAGTTTGGTGTTAGTATGTATTAAAATCAACATTTTTTAGGTCTATCCACTTATATTGCATTAAGTAAAATCATCTTTGTTTCTTACATTAAATCAACAAGTTTACATTTACAATTTATCAAGTGTTTCATCATTATTACATCAATACACAACTGCCAAAAATTGTACTGTCAAAAATAGTAGTGTCAAAACGCGTAGTGTCAATAAAAGTATTGTAAAAAATCATAGTGTCAAAACTAGAGTAGATTTTTCTTCATTCTACTCCTTATTTAGTTTTTAATCTTCATGCATGGCTATTCTTCATGATGCACCTGCATTACAATATCATAAAATATATTAGTAACTTATTTTATTAAACAAGATAATCATCAGTTCTCTAAATCATTATGAACAAAATAACATAAGAAGTAAATATATGTAGTTCTAGTAAGGTCCTCTCTCTATTTTAGGGTCTCCAATAGGGCTTCATGATCAACATTAGTAATAGTAAAAAGTTCTTTTACTTTTGTTCTTCCTTGATTCTTCAACAACTTTACATTTGTTTCTATAATAAGATGTGAATATATGAGAATTATTTTGTGCTTCTGATAGTCTTTGAATGCAGGAATTACATTCCTTCTATGCATGTATGTCCACAGGCATGCTCCACAACCAACTACTAAACTAGTAAGATATGTGAATCCATCATCATTTGTTTTCAGTTGTGCAAGCTTTTGTTTACCACTTACACAACATGTTAACCAATAATTTGATTTCTCATCATTCTCATGTGGTGCAACCATTGCAAAGACATGTCCTGGCTGAAGAAGATTTGATATATGGTTATGTTCAAGTGAACTTTCTATGTTAGCATTTCTGATAAAGGGTATGATAGATAAAGGAGTACGATAATGTGAAGCCCATGTGTACCCACTCACTTGACTCACAGTGATCCCAATCACATTGCAAACAACTAGGACAAAAGCAAGCTAGTTGTTGTGTCCAAATGGTCCATGTATTAGAATCAGAGCTCTAAAAGGAATGCATTTTTGATGAGTCTCTCACTGTAGCACAATCTAATCTATCACCTATGGACCCTTCCTCAATCAACCTAAAGAACTTGTGTACTACTGAATCAAGAGACCCCCCCTATGATAATGTTGAACTACACCAATCAACAATGCTATGAGCATTAAGAAGCTTTAATCTTGAAATATTCAATTTCTCCTTAACTATAGCTCTCTTCACATATGCCCCTGATCCATCATTTTCCCCTTTCCCATGGCCAAACTCAAAATAACTCCAAATATAAGGCACCCCCTCTCTACATGCATCCTACACAACCAATAAAACATGTGGGCATTCTTGAATTGACCTATAAAATTATCTAACTAAATGATTGTCTGTTCCTAGTACTTGCATGCTCATGTAAGAAATCAAAATAATTCTTGAAACAATGTTGCACAAACTCATGAGAGTGAGATCTATCATCACTCACATAAAACTGATACTCTCTAATAATCTTTTGATTATCTTCCGCACTATCAGAGGCATGTCTATATGTTATGTGGATGAAAATAAAAATATGAATGGAGTTGTAATACTAAGATTATGTCTCATTTTGAGGCTGTAATGTGTAGTTCTCAGCAAAGTTGACAATTAATATAATAGTGCCAATGAGAAAAGTCTCCTTACACAGTCTAAATTGTTGATCCAGCCACTGAGACCTGTGACTATGTCTTGCATACTTTTAGAAAAGATTTCTCTTGAAATCTAAAATAAAATTAGCCACATTGATTTCTTTTGCAACCAATTAACATTTAGAGCCCTCACCCCCACTCTTCAATGTGTATTTCATCATTTCATATACCCTTTTTTTTTACTATTGCCTTCCCAAGATCTTGTTCGCACCCCTCATGAAAACATGTGTCAAACTTAGATAAGCCACCACATTTTGAACACTTCTCATTTAAGTAAGCATTTATATAAAAGAAAAAACCATCGAATCTATGGCATAAAAATTGATCTAACAAGTCTCTTGATGATTTTGGAAGACCACTAGCACCCCAATTCTCCAACATTTCTTTACTATGCAAAGTAGAATGGGTGGAGCATAATAGTTCATGATGCATAGAAAACTCGACATGATATTTGCAACATGTATTTCAATTTTTAAGTGGCACAAAATAAAATGGCTTCAAAGATTCAAAAGACCTTTGTGATATATGAAGACTTGCATGACTCTCTCTAAATTGTTTGAACAACATAGTTTGACTTACTTCCAAATAATGTTTAGGATGTGGTGTGTGGTCTCTGATGCCAATTCTCAACTTTAACACATCTTTAGCATTGGGTGATACTCTTGAGCTAGAGTGCCAAAATTGTGTAATTTCTTCCTTCACATCATTGAATAGCTTCTTATCAAAACATGGAAGTCTCCCATCAAAAGCCCATGTTTCATTTTGAAGAGGATCATCAATTTTCTCTCATCTACTAAGTGCTCTTCTCAAAGTAGTACTATTTAGGTTCAAATAAATACAAGTTTGTCTCATATATCTACCCTTTCTCAAATGATGACTTACCAAAAAGGTTGTAATAACCCTTCAAGCAGCTCTCTTATGCTTCTCCCTATTATTTTCCCCAATGCTATTGAGAGCATTGAAAAGATTCTTCACAATAATGGCATTTTTTTCTATCTTTTTATTGACATGAATCCTCAATTTGGAAACCATAGGTCTCATCTTTTGCATCTTTTTAAGTCCATAAAAAGCTGACATTGCTCCACCACTATCTTGTTGCCAAAAAACATCTTATACGGTCTTGAAGCCCATAACCGAATGGTTCTTTCTACTTTTTTCCTTTTCAAATTGGTAATAATTGTTTCATCAATTTCAATTATCCATTTTGGTGTTCTAGAGCCTTCACATCGATTATAATTAGGAGATATGTAAGATTTTTGTGCATTGTCATGTTCGGCATGGTTAATCATGCAATTTACATTATGACTTGATAGCATTTGATTCTCCAAATATTCATTGTGTAAATTTTCAATCCCAACATTATTGTTATCAATTGGTATATTTTAATTCTCCAACTACACATATTCATTATCTAACTCTATGATTTCACCTTCAACCAATAAATTGTCAACTTGACTCACATTTAACATACCTTATCTTTTCCTTTAGTGATTTACCTTGTCCCTTTCCCTATATGCTATAATGTTTTCATTCAATATCTTCCTTTTGTGTTTATCCTTTTGACGACTACTACTCCCCAGAAAGTTAGTTTTCCCAAAACGCATGAAAATGGCTCACAAAAAGCGATGTTGTTAGGTTTACACTAATAGGGAATGCATTGGGAAAATCATGCTAGTTTAATTGGGTATTTGATCCCATATTGGATGTCCAAAATCAGATTGGATATACGATATTGATTCCAAAATTTTGGAGGGAATTATGGGAAATGTAAACAAATTTCATTAACTTATGTTTCATAATATGTGTGTGTGTGTGTGTGTGTGTGTGTGTGTGTGTGTGTGAGAGAGAGAGAGAGAGAGAGAGAGAGAGAGAGAGAGAGAGAGAGAGAGAGAGAGATTATTATTATATATGATTTACTTACAATTATTATTATATATTATTATTATATTATATTATTATGATTATTATATATAGTATAGGCAATATATATTATTATTATTATTATGACCTATGATCCATTGGGTTCATTCTCTCGATGCATTTCATGACAACATATGTCCGCAGGGGGCCCTAGGGTCCCCAAGGACCCATTTGGTTGGTTCCAATGTGTAGAGAGGGGAACCTATGACCCCTCTCAATGCATTTCATGACAACATATGTCCCTAGGGGCCCTAGGGCCCCTAGAGATGCATTTGGTTGGTTCAAATGTGTCAAGAAGGGTCATAGGTTAACCTATGACCCCTCTTGATGTATTTCATGACAACATATGTCCCTAGGGGCCCTAGGACCATTAGGGACCAATTTGGTTGGTTCTAATGCATCGAGAGGGGTCATAGGTCTCAATGAATTTCATGACAACATATGTCCCTAGAGGCCCTAAGGCCCCTAGGGATTCATTTGGTTGATTTGAAAGCATTGAGAGGGATCATAGGTTAACCTATGACCACTCTTGACACATTTCATGACAACATATGTCCCTAGGGGCCTTAGGACCCCTAGGGATACATTTGGTTGGTTTCAATGCATAGAGAGGGGTCATAGGTTAATCTATGACACCTATTGATACATTTCATGATAGCATATGTCCCTAGGGATCCTATGGCCCCTAGGGATGCATTTAGTTATTTTTAATGCATCAAGAGGGGTCATAGGTTGATGCATTCCATTACAACATATGTCCCTAGGGGCCTTAAGACCCCTAGGGATGCATTTAATTAGTTCAAATGCATCGAGAGGGGTCATAGGTTCACTCTCGACACATTTCATGACAACATATGTCCCTAGGGATGCATTTGGTTGGTTCCAATATGTTAAGAGGGGTCATAGGTTCCCACTCGATGCAATTCATGACAACATATGTCCCTAGGATCCCTAGGGATGCATTTGGTTGGTACTAATGCATTGAGAGGTGTCATAAGTTAACGTATGACCCATCTTGATGCATTTCATGACAACATATGTCCTTAGGGGATCTAGGACCCCTAGGGACACATTTGGTTGGTTCCAATACATCAAGAGGGGTCAAAGGTTAACTTGTGACCGCTCTTGACATATTTCATGACAACATATGTCCCTAGGGGCCCTAGAGATGCATTTTGTTGGTCCACATGTGTTGAGAGGGGTAATAGGTTAATCTATGAACCTTATCAATGCATTTCATGACAACATATGTAACTAGGAGTGCTAGGACACCTAGGAAACCATTTCATTGGTTCCAATGCATCAAGAGGAGTCATTGGTTAACCTATACCCTACCTTGACACATTTCATGACAACATATGTCCCTAGGGGCCGTCGGGCCCCTAGCAACACATTTGGGTCTTTCTAATGTATCGAGAGGAGTCATAGGTTAACCTATTACCCCTCTCAATGCATTTTATGATAACATATATACCTAGTGGCCCTAGGAGCCCAATGGACCCATTTGGTCAGTTTCGATGCATCGAGAGGGGTCATAGGTTAACCTATCACCCCTTTTAGTGCATTTCATGATAGCATATGTCTGTAGGGGCCCTAGGGCCCCTAGAGACACATTTGGTTGGTTTAAATGCATCGAGAGGGGTCATAGGTTAACCTATATCTCCACTCGACACATTTCATGACAACATATGTCCCTAGGGGCCCTAGGACCCCTAAGAACCCATTTGGTTGGTTCCAATGTGTTGAGAGGGGTCATAGGTTAAGCTATGACCCCTATCAACATATTTCATGACAATACATGTCCCTAGGGACCCTAGGGATGCATTTGAATTGTTCCAATGCATTGAGAGGGGTTGTAGGTTAACCTATGACCCCTCTCAATGCATTTCATTACAATAAATGTCCCTAAGGGAACTAGGGCCCATAGGGATGCATTTGGTTGGTTCTAATGCATCAAGAGGGATCATATGTTCCCTTTCAATGCATCTCATAAAAAATATGTTCGTAGGGACCATAGGACCCCTAGGGACACATCTAGTTGTTTCTAATGCATCAAGAGGGACCATAGGTTAACCTCTAACCCCTCTCGATGCATTTCATGACAACATATGGCCTCAAGAGGGGTCATAGGTTAACCTATGACCCCTCTTGACACATTTCATGATAACATATGTGCTTAATGGTTGTAGGACCCCTAGGGATGTATTTGATTGGTTCTAATAGATCGAGAGGGGTCATAGGTTAACCTATGAGCCCTCGCAACAAATTTCATGACATCATATGTGCCTAGGGGCCCTAAGACCTCTAGGATGCATTTGGTTGGCTTGAATGCATCGAGAGGGGCCACAGGTTCCCTCTTGATGCATTTCATGACAACATATGTCCCTAGGGGGTGCTAGGACCCCTAGGGATGCATTTGGTTGGTTTTAATCCATCAAGACGGGTCATAGGTTAGCCTATGACCCCTCTTGATGCATTTTATGAAAAAAAATGTCCCTAACTACCCTAGGGCCCCTAGGGATGCATTTGGTTGGTTATAATACTTTAAGAGGGGTCATAGGTTAACTTATGACCCCTCTCGACACATTTCATGACAACGTATGTCCCTACTGACTCTAAGACTCCTAGGGATGCATTTGGTTGGTTCAAATCATCAAAAGGGGCCACAAGTTAACCTATGACCTCTCTCTATGCATTTCACGACAATGTATTTCCTAGGGGCCCTACAGTAAGCAGAGATGCATTTGGTTGGTTTCAATGCATCAAGAGGGGTCATATATTAACCTATGACCCCTATCGATGAATTTGATGACAATGTATGTCCCTAGAGGCCTAGGGATGCATTTGGTTGTTTCTAATGTGTCAAGAGGGGTCATAGGTTAACCTATGACCCCTCTCGAAATATTTCACAACAACATATGTCCCTAGGGGCCATAAGACCCCTAGGGATGCATATGGTTGATTCTAATGTGTTGAGAGTTGTCATAGGTTAACCTATGACTCGTCTTGATGCATTTCATGACAACATATGTCCTTAGGGAACCTAGGGCCCCTAGCGATGCACTTGTTTGGTTTGAGAGGGATCATAGATTTACCTATGACCCCACTCAATGTATTTCATGACAATATATGTCCCTAGGGGCCCTAGGACCCTTGGAGATCTATTTGGTTGGTTTGAATGCATCAAGAGGGGTGTTAGGTTAAACTTTGATCCCTATGGATGCATTTCATGATAACATATGTCCCTATAGGCCTCAAGGCCCTTAGGGACACATTTGGATAGTTCCAATGCACTGAGAGTAGTTATAGGTTAACCTATAATTGCTCTCAATGCATTTCATGACAAAAAATGTTCCTAAGGGCCCTAGGGCCCCTAGGGATGCATTTGGTTGGTTCTAATGCATCGAGAGGGATCATAGGTTCCCTGTCGACACATTTCATGACAACATATGGCCATAGGGGTACTAGGACCCTTAGGGATGCATTTGGTTGGTTCTAATGCATCGAGAGGTGTTATAGGTTAACCTATGACCCCTCTCAATGTATTTCATAAAAAAATATGATGCTAGGGGCCCTAGGACCCCTAGGGACCCATTTTGTTTGTTCTAATGTATCAAGAGTGGTCATAGGCTAACCTATAACCCCTTTTAATGAATTTGATGGTAACATATGTCCCTAGGGGCCCTAAAACCCTTGGGGATGTATTTTGTTGGTTCTAATGCATCAAAAAGGGTCATAGGTTAACCTATGATCCCTCTCAATGCATTTCATGACAACATATGTCCCTAGGGGCCCTAAGAAACCTATGGATGCATTTGGTTGGTTTGACTACATTGATAGGGGTCATAGGCTCCCTCTTGTTGCATTTAACGACAACATATGTCCCTAGGGGCCCTGGGACCCCTAGGGATGCATTTGGTTGGTTCTAAAGCATCAAAAGTGGTCATAGATTAACCTATGGACCCTCTTGATGGATTTCTTGACAAAAAAATGTCCCTAGGGGCTCTAGGGCTGCTTGCGATGCATTTGGTTAGTTCTAATGCATCCCTAGGGGTCCTAAGGCCCCTATGGATGCATTTGGTTGGTTCAAATGCATCAGGAGGGGACATAGATTAACCTATGACCCCTCTCAATGCATGTTTTGACAACGTATGTACCTAAGGGCCCTAGGGCACCTAGGGATGCATTTGGTTGGTTTCAATGCATTGAGAGTGGTCACAAGATAGCCTATGACCTCCATCAATGCATTTCATGACAACATATATCCCTAGGAGCCCTAGGGATGCATTTTTTTGGTTATAATGCCTTGAGAGGGGTCATAGGTTAACCTATGATCCCTCTCAATGTATTTCATACTAACATATGTCCCTAGGGGCCCTAAGACCCCTAGGGATGCATTTGGTTGGCTCTAATGTGTTAGGAGGGGTCATAGGTTAACCTATGACCCCTCTCGACACATTTCATGACAACATATGTCCCTAGAGGCCTTAGGACCCCTAGGGACACATTTGGTTGGTTCCAATATGTCAAGAGGGCTTATAGGTTAATCTATGACTCCTATCAATGTATTTCATGACAACATATGTCCCTAGGGTCCCTAAGGCCCCTAGGGACACATTTGGTTAGTTTGAATACATCGAGAAGGGTCATAGGTTAGCCTATGACCCCTCTCAATGCATTTGATGACAACATATGTCCCTAGGGGCCTTGGGACCCCTAGGGACCCATTTTGTTGGTTTTAATGCATCGAGAGGGGTCATAGGTTAATCTATAACCGCTATTGATACATTTCATGACAACATATGTCCCTAGGGGCCCTATGATCCATAGGGACACATTGGGAATGCATCAAAAGGGGTCACTAGGGACACTAGGGACATATGTTGTCATGAAATGTGTCGAGAGGGGTCATAGGTTAACCTATGACCCCTCTCGATGCATTTTCATTACAATATTATATTTAATAATAATAGAATATTGTATATTTTAATATTATAATAATATATTATTAGATTATATAACAATAATAATCATATATATTACTAGATTATATATTTAATAATAATAACCATATATATTATTATATATAATAATAATTATATAATATTACTATATATATTTAATAATAATAATATTTATCATATATATTACTATATTATATTTAGTTATAATAATAATTATATTTATAACTATATTATTTTTAATAATACTAATCATCATAATCATACATATTACTATATAGAATAATAATTATAATCATATATAATAATAGTTAATAATAATAATAATCATAATATATGTAATAATAATAATGCCCACATTTCCCAAAAATAAATTTCACTCTAAAATTTTCCCTCTAAAGTTTCCCTCTAAAAGTTTCCTCTAAAATTTCCCTCCAAAATTTCCAATGTGGGTGGTTTCCCTCCCACTTGGAAAATTTAGAGTAATTAGATACTCGATTTCATATCGAGTATTTGATTTGAAATCGGATACCTAATTTGAAGTCGAGTATTTGATTAGGCTTGGTATTTACCAAACCTATTTGGTCAAGCCAAAAAATGTGTTTGAGAAGGGTTTCACTACTCAAACTTCGAGTAGCCATTTGACAATGTTATTTTCATCGAAATTGAATGAAACGAAAAGGGTTTTTTATAACTCTCAAGATTCCATCAAAATAATCTCTATTAATTTCTAAGTTCGATAAGTATTTATTAGTTAATTTTCAATGAAGAGGATTGTAAAGTGCTGATTGGCATACTGATTGAAAAATAGCTATAACTTTAAAATGGTATAACTTTTTTTAAATCCAAAATTTGCATCACATTCTATGCTTCACCTAGTATAAGGAAAAAAAAGTAATTTGGTAAAGTTTTCAATTAGTTAAGGCAGTTAGACATGGGAGTTTTTTAGTCCAAAAAAGTTTTAGTAGAAAATTCATATTTAATTATTTATTTGGAATAAAAATATCCAAAAATATGCATCACATCCAAGTATGAGCCTAGTTTTAATATCTATAATTATATTAAAAAATATTATCATTTGATTTTGATTAAGGTGGTCAGACATACACCTACTTTTTATTTTTGCTCTGGAATTTTAATAGTATTGCATTAAAATCCAAACTTTTGACCAATCAAATGTTTTTTTTCTCCATAAAAGGCCTAGTAGTTTAGAAACTAAACTCAATTTTCTATAGATTATTTTCTTACAACTTTTTAATATAAAGTCTAGAACCACTTTAAAATTATGTGTCAAGTTGATATAACCTTGATTTTCTAGTTTTTCACTGCCACTTAAGGCCATAGTTTGGTTGACCATGATCCTACACATACCCATGCACAAGTTATTGATAGATGTGGATGAATCTCTAAAAACTAAAGTGTTTTCAATTTTGATTCACCCCCTCTCAGTATATCTTTATCCTATTTATTCCTCCATCAATAAAAAATTGGCATTAGGGTGTTAGTTCTCTAAAAGAATCTTAAAGGCTTGGAGATGGAGGCTTTCAAACAAGACAAAACTATTGACAATCAGGTGATTGACATTCAACTCACACTACAAAAACTTGAGAAGGAAAGATAAGAAATAATTTCTTCAAAATACATTATATACCTTCTTCCTAATCAATTAGGGCCATCATTAATTATTCATACTTAGATGAGTGGAATCCAACTATGTTCATCAATATTGATGCCTTTCAACTAGCTCTGCAATTCAGTCTCTTCACTATCACTTGGTCTCCATCATTTTTTGAATGCTCATTCCATGTTGCAATTCTTTGTCAACATAGACAATTTCCTTACACTCGACAACCTTTCACAAATTGGATTCAATCATCTTTGTTTAACTTTTTTTTTCCTAGATGTTTCACTTTCTTCATTTTCTTATAATGATCACAAGAAAATGATGGCATTATCCTCAGATCCTGTACTAAATTTACATGAGAAATTATAAAAAATGTCATTCGTATTCTTTCTCTTAGTTTGATATCAGTTGTTTCCTTTTCAAGTTTCAAATCTTGATATTTTTGTATTGTCCATACCCATGCCAATCTTAATGGTACCTGAGTGGTCAAACAGGTCTTTGTAAGATACTAGCATGCACATTTTTAGAATGTCCATTATTTAATGGAAAGCTAGAGTTGGCATCAAATTTTACCATGACATACAAGGGTAATTTAGATGGTGTACTGCCTAGCTTGTAGACTATTTCCTCAACATAACCCAAAGCTTCATCTATAAAACCTAGTTCCTATCTACAAATTTTATGTGAGCATAACTCTTGACCTCCTTGAAATCAAGAATTCATTTTATCAAGTTCTTCTACACAATTATCATCTATTGAACTATAGTTCAACAATTTCATAGCTATAACATGTACAACTAGTTCTCTAAGAGAATGCATCTTTGTTTGATTATGTTTATGAACATTATCATTTTTTGAAAATAAATGAACATTATTGTCAAAATATTCATTTATTATTGTTAACAAGTTGCATGTTGTCCATGGCATCAATAATTTCCAATCCTATATTATTGGTTGAGCATCTTTGATATTTGTGAGTAAATGACATAATTTATTCTATTCCAAATTCTCTCCATCTTGTCTAATTTTTTTTTAATGTGATCACAACCTTGAAGTCTTCCCATAGTAACTTTGAACATCTCCTACTACCATATGATACTCTTTCTTTTACATGAGGGAGTTTTCCAAGATCACCAACAAAAATCATTGAGATCCCTAAAAAATGTAACAAATAATTAGTAACAATTTAGTAAATCAATAATTTAATCTGCATGTTAATTTTTTTCTTGTAGTATATTCAATATAATTATAAAATAAGAATACCTCTAATGTTAAGATTGGAATTTCAAGAAAATGTTTGACAAAGTCTAGAGTCTATATTTTTAATCAACTTCTGCCTAGTAAAGCTTATTTTATCTATTAATATATATCTTATATAACTTAGTTCTTGGAAACTTGTCAAACATGTTCCTTCTAATTATTTAAAATTATTTACTTGAATCTTGAACTTGGAATGTACAATTGAACCACCTATATTGTATGTGGCCACTCATGTTGATGCTAGTAATAAAAGTGGAAAACAATCATGTAATGTTGCTTCTTTTAAAAATTTATTGATTGCACCAATCAAATATGACTTTCATGTACCATTTATACCCTTAACTAACATATACAAGGGTGCTACTTTATTATCACCATTGCAGTGTGTCATAATAACATCAAATGCTCATTTTTGTTTTTCTCCCAATTTATTTGGATTGATTTGTTTTTGACACTAAAGATTTATCTATGCATCCATTTTCTCTCATCCTACCTTTAAAATTGATTGCATTTGAAGTATATTTTTTTGAACTATATTGAATTGACCAATTATGTTTTTTATCCACATCCCTTTTTTCCTAGCATGTCAACATTATAAATATCCATTGTTTGACCATGATGCATTTGTGAGATGATTTCCCATTAATGCTCAATAATATTACTAGGAACTATTACATTGTTATCACTTCCAAATTCAGGACCGCTATCACTATTTTCTACATTTGATCTTCATTTCATATGCCATGGAACATAGTCCAATGACTCTCAGTTTGAGACTACTGTGATACTATTGTCACCAATTTATCAAATTTAATATCACGAAATGTTTTATATAATAACAAATTTGAGCAGAAAAAATCAACAAAGTTTTCTAATATATGGGGTGGAATCAAAACAAATATTAGATGGAGTCTAACAATTGCAACATTTTTCCTATGATGCCACTTATTATATTTATTTGTATTTTTATTATATATCCATGCTCTAGAGGTATTGATCAAAGAGATGAATTCCATAGAAATAGGTCTTCTTCTATATGAATCTATGAATGATTCTATCTTTTCTTGAATACAATCAACATTATTTGTGGTAACAATTTTGAATATTTTCTAGAAAACTTTAAGATTAACAAATCTTCTACTCCATTCCACTAATGGAAGTTCAATGAGCATGTGACACTTTTCTTGAAATCCAATGTCTCTTTTAATAATAGTTTTAGTTAAAAGTTTTTGATACACTTTGGATTCAAAGTCATCAAGATTATCTATGTTTTCCCAACCTCATCAACATCTGATGGTATGTCTCAAAGCTTTTCTCCACCTTGAAAGTATATTTTATAATGAACTTAATAACAACATGCACTGGTAGAACTAGTTTCCAATCTATATTTTCTCCTCATAATTGTAATATGTAACAATAACATGAGTTAACTCTATCATCATTCCTCATAGGTTCAATTTTTCTCTCCACTTTATGTGTTTTCATGCAATTTTGAACCATTTATATTTACAACCCAAGGAGAATTATACCTAAACTTGAAGTAAAAATAGTTATAGAACAATAAACATTTCATCAATATATTTTTAATATATATTAAAAAATTGATAGTGCTTGGAAGTCATTTTTCCCTTTTCTTCCTGAGGTATGCTCCCTCTTTATAGATTGTGTTGGTTTTATTTCTCATCTTAGGTCTATCTAAATATATCTTTAAGTGAATGTTTTAGGTGCTTTTTCTAAGATTTAGGTTTTGGTGATTTTATTTTTATTAACCCTAGAATAGCCCTATTTTTGTTTCACTAAATGTCGCCCTAGAAAAGATTTTTGGATGTGTGCCTTTTCAAATTAAAATATGCAGGAGAAATCATTTTAAATTCCCCCCTTTTTATTTCTAAGAACCTTTTAAAAAGTCATTCACATTATTTAAATATTTCCTAAAGTTCTTAAATTTTTTTAACCCAATCTTTTATCTCTAATTTTCCATGGGTTCATGTTTCTTTTTGAAAAAATAATCAAGTAATTGTAACCTTTGATCTTCTCAAGATCAGGTTTTTTGCCTTGTCATCATAAGAAATCACATATCATTTACTGCTAGCGACATGGTGACCAAGCTACGTGACCTAGTTAATAATGAAACAAGGTTTTAAGGCGAGTGACCCACATTGTCAAATTTCCTATGATTGATGGTGGTTGCTTTTTCAACATAGAAAACTGCAAGGTTTTTATCCTTAGCACATAGTGACCACCTACTAAAGGAAATACTCTGGGACCAAACCTAAAGTCGGCATCATAAAGTTACATGTCATTAATAGCCTTGTTAGCATGTCAGGATGGTATGATATCAGATGCCACTGAGGAATCACATTCAAAGAAATGTATTTTTGATCCACATGATCAGATCTCTTCAAGATTGATAGTGGTCACTTTTTCATTGTGAAAAGTTGCATGAACTTTACCGCTAGTGACATAGAAACCAAAGGGAAATACCACAAGCCAACTCTTCTTACAATGAAGTTATCTTTTGGTTTCTACCATTTGATGCAAGGAGAAACAATGATGGTTGCTATGTTGCCAAAGGGCATTGCTCAATTTTTACTCTTGGTGAAATAACAAGAGCATGCCACATGTCCAAAGGAACAAGTGCATCCAATCTAAGTCATGACCAGTGAAAGGAAAGGCTTATGTGGAAGGGTTTGATTGGATTGACCACCAACTTGGAGGGTTGAAGCCAAGTCAATCAAAGGTTTTATTCTTAAATTGTTTGATTTTTCAGAAATTGATAGCTTATTTTCAAAATTGAAAGGTGGTGCCACCCTATTTTCTCTACAATCCATTTATGAGAATTAAGGCTCCCTGAGTGAAGTAAAACTAGAGATATAGTGCAAGATTCATATAGTTTCTTCATGCAAATGTATTTATAATTTTTTGAGAGCTAAGAAATTTTTGAAGAGCTATTTTCTACCTGTTTAAATCATGAAGAATTTTTTATAGAGAGCCATATCTTAGTCCATAATATAGTTCAGAGCATTTTGATATTATGCATTTTTATCAAATATGCCTCCAAAGAAGTGTTTTTTTAGGGAAAGTAGAATATGCCAGTAGGAATATACATAATGATTTCCTAAAAAAATTAACTGAATCCACAAATGAGTCAACCCGAATGAAAAAATTAATTCCTATGAACCTTAGACATCAAATTGCAGATTGTTTGTATGAAAACGAAAATTGGACTAGGGATGTCATAACATCTAAAATAGGGCTACAATTATTTAAGAAATGGTTATTAGAGAGGAAATATCTAGAATTTTAATTTGGGTAAATTAGTAGTCCCTAGGGTTTTCATGGATTCAAACCTTCTCATAGCCATAGCCCTAAATTATGACCTAGTAACTAGGATATTGAGGAGAGAATATGTGGTGTGTCTAATAAGAATTAATGTAGAAGAGGTTGGAGAGGTTTTTGGGTTGCATCCAATCATATATTATCATGAGATCATTGACTACTAGGTATATGAAAAAGAATATTTGTCTCAAAAGGATCAAGTCAGAAAAGATGCGTTGAGAGAACGCTTAGCCACAACTGGAAACTTGACTTTTGTTATAGAATAAACCAAGGAGCCTTTTAAGAAATAATTTTTCAATACTAGGACCATATAAATTTAAATGAATTTATGTTGGGTTTTTGGTGAAGATGAACAAGATTCTATGCCAATAAATTTCATGTACATGATGACACAAATCTCTTCTTTTGGTGTGGATATCATCTTTGATTTTGCATCTTATTTAGTAGAGGAAGTTCACATAGGAATTATTAAAATTGGTAAGAAAAAAGTTGAGAAAACACCATTATTCATTGTTGATGCATATGTTCTTATTTAAAAGTGGTTACATAATTTGAAAAAGACATGGTTTTAAATAGAAAATATAAGGGAGAAGCTCTGCCAGTCCAGTTATGGAGTGCAAATATGAATTAGGATGAAAAAGAGGCTAGCTTTGTTAGATTTGATAGGTACTTCACATCGAGGTTAAGAAACCTCATATTAAGGGAAAATCCCAAAATTTCTAAGGAACTACTAGATTTTATTAGGCCTATGGACAACCCTGTTGGTTTGAAGGAGTCTCACAATTGGGCAAACATTATATCTTACCATGTATCTATAGTTTTTAGAGTATATGGATTCCAAGGGACTCCCCATGTACTTCCTTACCAAGTATTTCTTAAGGTAGGAATAGATGAAATGCTATGGAAGATAGGTGGGTTAGAGGAAGCATGATTCATTGGTCGGTCTAGAGGCTTAATTTTCTAATCTTTCATAGTTGCTCACTAGTTTATAATCACCAAGGGTGGTTGGTTGTTTTTGTATAAATTTTTAGATCAATATAAAATGGCCATTTCTCATGTTCATTTCAATGATAGTGAGGGATTTTTTGATATATTTAAATGAAGGGCTAAGATTGGTGCCAAGGACCATCAATCTTGTTTCCCTAAAGACATAACCAGAAATGAATTATCTCTCCAAGAGAAAGAGATTAAAAAAAAAATGTTTAGAGTTTATTCCAGGCTCTTGGAATTTAGTAATTTTTTTGCTAAGGATAATAAGCCTCCAGAGGATGCCAAGATAGAGGCAGATAAACTAAATAAATTGATGATCGCATTTGCAAAGATCATGGAGGAAATGAATAAGGAAAAGACATTCTTTATCAATTCTTATCTTGAAAAGGCCTGAGAGGTCATGATAAATTTTTCTTTCACCCCTGTAGTAGGATTACTATAGTTGGTTATAAAGAGGAGACCTAGTTACAATGTCATTCAGAATAAATGGTCTGCAATTGAAAAGGGTAAATAAATAATTGGGTCAACCAATTCTATTATGGAGGAGAGACTTGATTACCCAGTGACTAAGAGGCAAAAGATAAAAGAGAAACAAATACCCCAAATAGAGGATTACTCACCTACCCAGTCCCCATTGCATTTAGGAGATGAACAACTCACTAAAGAGCAAATGGAACAATTGGGATCCCAAGGCAAGTTTTTATCACTATTTCAGAGTTGGAAGAGGGGAATCCTCAAGAGCCTCCCATGCCTAGACACAAATTTTCTATTTCTAATTATAAAGGAAGGGAATTGGACCTTGTGGTAGAGAAAGCTATCCAAGAGCTTCTTTCTGATGACAAATTTGTCAAATCTAGAGCTTTCTACTAGTTTGCATGGAGGAAAAATATTCAATTATTTAAGGAAATATGTAATAAGATGAAAGAAAAGCATCCTGAGATGGACAAAGCAGCTCTAAGAACCAAATAAAGGAGGAAATGATGCAAGAATTTAAGAGCTTTACCCCTGAAGAGGGGAAGAAAGTGATAAAATCATCTAGGGTTTTGCTGCTACCAAATTGGGACATTGTTGATGCAATGGTTTTTCATTATGTCACCACAAAATTAAATGTAGATGAAAAGGTGACGAAAGAATTGAAAGGTTCCAAGTTCAGTGAAGATTATGCTGCATTAGTGATATGGTCAATGAGAAAAGGATCTAGAGCCAACTCTTCCTAGTCTAATAATATGAATTTGATAGGGAGTTTAATTGTGAAAAGGGTAGA
This sequence comes from Cupressus sempervirens, assembly GCA_028749045.1. Lineage (NCBI taxonomy): Eukaryota > Viridiplantae > Streptophyta > Pinopsida > Cupressales > Cupressaceae > Cupressus > Cupressus sempervirens. Next base: position 772,155,892 of record CM053785.1, on the reverse strand, counting down.
AGATACTATTGGTGTAAATAGATATTTACTATTTACACTTTACTTAAGTTTAATTAGGTTAATGAATTATTTTATCACAGAAGTATGCAACTCTAATTCAGCACATGGTGTCTACAACACTAGAGTTCTCATTATTTACTGAGTTGTCATGTAGACAACATAGTTATTCACACTCCTAATCTAGTACATGGTGTCTACAACATAAATTTGCATGTTACACCATTGTAGGATTGTCCTCTCATCATGGCACTTACTTCTATGTTTGATGGAGGATAACCCATATCTAGTGGACACATGTCTGGTTGTATGACTTATTATGATGCTAATTCCTAAGCATTCTAGATGCATCTCAAAGGCCTTTATATATAGGCACTCCTAGTGTACTTGTACAGTGAATTGAATACTATACAGTTATTCTGATCATACTCTGATCTATTTTGTGCTTGTGTTTGAGTTCTTTGGTCCTGGGTGAATTTTTCCCTAAGGAAAATTCTTACATGGTATTAGAGCTAAGGGAGATTATCATCACAAAGCCATTGGAGACCCTATTTCTTCATCTCTCGAAGGGACTTGATTTAGGTCTAGAGCAGCTATAACAATTGGGAGCATCTAGAGCCATAGCGGAGCTCGCCATTGCATCCAGAGCAATGATTTGGTGAAGATCAACTATAAATTTGTCTACCCTAGGCTAAAGTTGATTGTGAGGCAAATTTTTTTTGCAAATTGAAACAAAAAGGCCCAATTTGCAAGCTGGGTATGGTCTTTTATCGATCTATTTAATTAATTTTTAGATCTATGATTTTTCCTCTATATTTTTTGGAAAAAAAAAATTCAAAATTAATTTTAGCCCATTTGGGCATGCAATTTTTAGCATAGACACTAGGTAGTCACACCTTGGCCCTGTGTAGAGAATATTCCATAGTATATTCTTTATTATAGCAATTTGCACAATAAGTAGTCAAATACCCTTGGTCGACCTCTTTACAAGTATATTATGGCTGCACACACAACAAACTAGTGCATCACATTCTAAGCCTGACGGCTTCGTTGCTCTTTACCCTACAGGCTCTTGCTTTTATTAAGCATTGGCTAAAAATTTCTTTACAATGTAGTATTTTTTTTAGAAAAATTGGTGGTTGCAAAATATTTTCCCAGCACCTGCAAGAAATCCAGCAACATGTGACACCCATGAAACAGGATCTCAGTGCAGTGTTTGAGAAACCCAGCACCACAAACTTAGTTCTCTAGTATCTCCAGCAATGGAAATCTTTTCCAACATTCCCTACACATATTGACATACAAACATATCATAGCTACTGCATGCCCACACAACCTGTGACCCTCCAAACATCGCACCTCATAGAAAAATAACATTGAACCATGTAGTGATGATAGAGAGGCTCCTGCCTGCCATGTCAGGCTAAAGATGCATCACCCACTAGTGACATGTCATTAATACACTCAGTGCCAACTATACACCATGACAATGTTCTATACTACCTAGTAGACTGCACATGTCAGACCCAACTGTAAAGTATTGTACAAGTGGCATCATCAGCTATACAAGTGATGTCATTGCCACATCAGTAAGAGCCTATGTTTTTGCTAACATCAGCAAACTAGTAGCCTAAATTTGACAGTCATCTGACCGTCATTCCAAGGAAATTTTAAACTACTATGATGGTTGTTTAACCATCAAATTTAACATCATGTTTTCCTCTCCAAACCCCTCTTCTGATTTAGTTTTGATTTGGTAGCTCAACTTTGAGAGACCATAACTCAGTTATTCAGACTCCTAATCAAGTGTGATTTATTTTTTTTTGGGTAAAATTTCCTAAACTTTTTAGCGGTACAACTTTTTTCTAGTTTTGGTGCACATATTTGTTAGAATAAGAATTTTTTTGGCAACTATACTTGTCCAATCCTACATTTTACAACTTCAAATGCACTGTACAAGCTCATCTAGACTCCTTTTTAGGTTTCATTTGCTTTGAAAGTGCATATTATTTCATTTACTTTTCAGATCTATAGTCAGATTGTAGGCTTGTGTGGACAAAAGTACCAATTTCAGGAATAGGTCCTATTTTTCATTATAATGCTTCACAATTGTTGTATTTTTTGAGCTACATTGTAAAGTTCTAGATTTGTACTCTATATAGAGGTTGTAATCAAAAAAATTAGAAGCCCACCTTTTCCATTTTGGCAAGTGGCCTATTGTAAATGCACTATATATAAAGTGCAAAAATCATTCATTTTGGGGGGGCGGGGGGGTGATTTTTTGAATGAGTGAAAGGGGGGAGGGGGTGTGTATTGGGTATTGTGTCTCCTTGATCTTGTGCTCTTGAATTATGGGTTCTTTTTCAAAGTTAACTCCACATAATTATGCTACTTGGAAAGAAAACATTAAAGAACCACTGGTAGAAAAAGGTTTACTATGTTATCTAAGTGGTGCAATAAAGAAACCTTCTGGTGATGTTGATGAAGCTTAAAAAAAAGACCATAAATCCAAACAAGAGATGTCCCTAGGAACCTTGTTGAAAAATATCTCTAATACTATCAAATTTCACATTAGGAAACTTACTAATCCAATAGAGGTTTGGTCTAAACTTGAAGCATTGTATGGGACAATAGATGAAGACATGGCTTACACCATAGAGGACAAACTTCTCAAGTTGGATCCTAGGAATTTTGACACTATCAAAGACTATCTTACCTAGGTAGACATGTATAGGGAACAACTTATGGATTGTGGTGAACCCATCAAGGATGCAAAGATGATAAAAAACATTATAACTCATCTTCCACCTAAATATGCTCCTTTTGTTTCTAGTTTTAATGCTCACGAATTAACAATGGGTAGTGCCTATGTTAAGCCTTCATTTGAGAAATTTTTAGAAATGTTGATCTTAGAACATGGCAATCTAGTGGGTATGGAAATTCTCAAGTCTTTCAAGACCAAAGCCTTGGTAGAAAATGAAGGTAATTCAACTGGTAAAAAGTCTGACAAGAAGTAGAAGCAATGGAAGGCTAAGCCACAAGATGACACACACCAATCCTCATCAAAACAACAATCTTTCTCAAATCAATCTTCTTCCACTCAACAATATTCTTCACAACAAGGAAAGTCTTCTTCCAAAAATAACCAAAAAGGGAACAATTCCAACAAAAAGGAGAAGAAAACTTGCTCCTATTGTAAGAGGAATGGTCATGATGAACATGAGTGCAAGGATAAGTAGATTGATGAATTGATCAACATAATGAGGAAACACAAAATTGATGTACAAAATGCATATAAGTATAAGGGATCTTCATCCACTTTAAAGGGTAAGGGAAAGGCTTTGGTAGCAAGTACAAACAATGTTATGGAATGGGTTCTTGATTCAGGAGCAACACATCATATGGGTGCTTCAAGGGAGCAATTTTCCTCTTTGAAACCATCTAATGTACCTTACATCTCTATAGGCAATGATACTCAAGTAGAAGTAGAAGGTAAAGGAAATGTTGAGTTGGAAAATGGTGTCTTCAAGGATGTTCTACATGTTCCTAACCTTAGTACCAACCTTCTCTCCATCTATCATATTACTCACTATGGATATGGCAAAAAATTAGAGTTCCTCCCCACTATAGTTGTGGTAAAAAATCTCCAAGATGATTCTATGGTAGTAGTTGGAAAGGCTAATCATGAGACAAGACATTATTCTTTCTCACATTTTGTGCCTAAGTCCACTTCCCTATCCTATTTGACTCATTCAAATACTCAAAGTAAACTATGGCATGAGAGATTTGGACATCTCAATTATCACTACCTTCAACAACTCAGCAGCAAGCAAATGGTCATTGGCCTACCTTAAGTCAAGCATTCAGAGGGTGCATGTCTAGGTTGTGAAGCAAACAAGCATCATGAAAAGAAATATGACAAGGCGCAGTCTTGGAAGTCAACTATTGTTCTTGAATTTGTTCATAGTGATGTAGCTAGCCCATTTCCAGTACCATCCTTTGGTAAGGCCTGCTATCTTCTAACCTTTATTGATGACTTTTCATGGTACACTTGGGCCTTTTTTCTTGCTCATTAGAGTGAAGTATTTGATAACTTCATCACCTTCAAAGATCAAGTTGAGAAAAAATTAGGGAAAGCCATCAAGATCCTATGAATAGATAATGGTAGGGAATATGTCAACTCTAGGCTTATAGACTTTTGCACTCATGAGGGTATAGATCTTCAACATTCAGTTGCATAAACACTATAGAAAAATGGTGTTGCTGAAAGAAAGAATAGAACCCTTAAGGAAATGACCACTTTTATGCTTCAAAATAAGCCTCTTGATCAAGTTTTTTGGGAAGAAGCCCTATGTTGTGCCAAGTACATCCAAAATAGAAGTCTGCATAAGACCTTTGATGGAATTACACCTTTTGAGGCATGGTGTGATAGAAAACCAAGTGTAAAGCACTTCAAATTTTTTGGTTGTCTAGCATGGGCAAGGATACCTCCATAAAAGCAAAAGACATTAGAACCACAAAGAAAACCATGTAAATTTGTTGGATATCCTAACCATCTAAAGGCATACAAACTAATGGATCTAGAGACTCATGAAATGTTTTATGAGAGGAATGTTCACTTTGAAGAAACTTGTCCAAGTTTGGCTTCTTCAACTCCTCCTTCTTCCTCCTTCATGGACAGTGATCATAGTGATGATAGTGACTCAGAAGATGAGATTCCTCCAACTTTGACTCATAGGACACCACCTTTGTAGGGTTCAAAAATAGTTTAGGGCATTCCTTCTTCCACTAAATCTCATTGGGCATAGCAAACACTTGATGAATTAGGTTCATTGGTGGGAAATCCTTTAGACACTTGGACTAGGTCACAGTACAAGTCATTTCCTCATACATATATAGTCATTTCTTTATATCCACAGTCATTTAAGGAAGCATCAGGGATTTTAGAATGGAACAAGGCTATGGAGGAAGAATATAACGCTTTGATGAAAAGAAACACTTGGGACTTAGTTCCCCTTCCTAAGAGAAGAAATTTGGTTCAATGTAAGTGGATCTATAGAACCAAATTTGTAATTGATGGAAGTGTGGATAAAGATAAGGCTAGACTAGTTGCCAAAGGTTTCTCAGTAGTATTGACTCTATAGAGATTTTTACACAAGTTTCCAAGATGAACTCTATTCACCTAACACTAGCTGTTGTTGTAGCTCATGGATGGGTTGTACACCAAATGGATGTTAAGAGTGCCTTTTTGAGGTGATCTTCATGAGAAAATTTATATGGAGTAGCCATAAGGGTTTGTATAGGATTCTTATGCCAAAATGGATTCCTTTCTACTCTCAGTAGGATTCACTAGGTGTCATTCTATTTCAAATGCCTACATTCTTTAGAAGGATGACTCACACTTGATATTAGTGCTTTATGTAGATGACTCGATCATTATAGGGAGCACTTCGTCCATTATTGCCAGTGTCAAGACCTCTCTACAGGACAAATTTTCTATGACAGACTTGGGTTTGCTACATTATTTCCTATTGGAAATGATTGAGGAGTAATGGAACTAGTAAAGAATGTTTTCAATCATTGTTTGTTAATTGATGTCAAACTTGCTACTTGCAAGAATGACAATTGCTTTAGTGATCCAAATACTATCGATTAGTTGATTGACAAGAAGGTGGCAATCAAAAATATGTAAGTAAAGTACCTAGAGAAAGGTTGAAGTTATGATGTTGTAATGAAGTATAAGGAACATCTAAGCCATTGATGAAATACTCTAAGACACAAAGGATGGACACACCAAGACATATCAAAGATCAAGAGCCAAGCAAAGTAGTTAGTGTCGAACAGATTTTCAGTTGAAGCTAAGAAAAGTTCAACTTAGTGTATGCCAAACAATCTTCAGGTGCCAAGTGAAGATCAGCTGCCAAGTAGCAAAAAAGAAATAAGTGCCAAGTAAGTTTTTAAGTGTCAAGGAATATATAAGTGTCGAGTTTCAAAAAATTTCTTCAGGTGTCGCGCATTAGTAAATCAATAATGCTGAGTTGCTACATTATTTTGAAAATTGAAGAATCGCCAGATTTGAGTCGACATGGTTGTTATCTAGAATTTTGTGAATCAGATAAAAGATAAGAATGATGAGCTGGTGGCACAAAACACTATGTAAATCATTTTTGACAGATACAATTGGATTCTAGAAGAAGTTTCTAGATAAGAGCAAAATATGGGATAGATACATTGTATCTTACCTAACTTATTGAAACCCTAAAGATGGAGAGGGAGAATTGAGTGTGAAAGGTATTCCAAATTTCTATTTAAGGAGTCATAAGGTCACCAAGCAAAGTGTCATGGTTGAGCATGAAATCATGAAGTGCTGAAGAAGGTACTAATGTGGAAGAGAGCATAGATACTTTGCTTCAATAGGTGACCATAGATATGATTGCATTGGTATGATGAGTAACAAGACTCAAGGTGATGAAGCTTGAGATGAGAAGCTTACAGAGCTGCAGTGATTAAAGACAAGCAAAGGAATGAACTAAAGTGTGATCTATATTCTGCAAGATATGTTGTAAGTTGTATCAGATCAAAAGTCATTATTGTTACTCTCTAGAAGTTGTAACAATTAAAATAAATCCTAAAGACTTAGGTTGGTTTAATAGCCATGTTGTAAATCTTTTAACAGGGTGACATTCCAAGTGAATGTTCCAAAATCTTTTAACTAGGCCCATTCCTAATAGTATGGTGAAATCCTCTAACAAGGTCACATTTAACAATGTGTTGTAGCCTTTAACAGGGCAGACCATTAGAAGTGGTTGAAATCAATTACATAGTTATTTTGTGTGTATCATCTCCACTCTAGTTTTACCTTCTTATTCTTGAAGGGTTTCTGGGTTATCAAATTCTTAGTGTTATGGTGTGATACATGTTTACTTTTCATAGTTGTTTAAATGTTCAAATTGCATGCATGATAGTTTTAGTTATGTGCTATTAAGGATTTGGAGAAAAAGTGGCATTGGACCTTGGATAACTAATTCACCCCCCCCACCTCTCAGTTATTCTAAAGAATTGTAACAATTGGTATTAGAGCATTGTTGCTGACTTAGTTTAAAGGGACTAGAAGCAGAAAAGATCAAAATTCCTATGAGAGAAGTTCCCAAGCTCAACAAAGACAACTTTGTTGCATGGAAAAGCTTGATGAAGATACATCTTGGATCCATATGATATTATGCCCAAAATTCAATTGTTACTAAACATGTTGATCCAACTGGTACTCTTACTGCAAAAGATTTGAAAAAAAAACAAGAACACAGTTAGACAATGCTGGAAATTGCTGCTGCACTCAACTATGCTGAATTTGATGATATCAAAGGATGTGATACTACATTCAAGATGTGGAAAGCCCTATCAGACATTTATGGAGGAGATCAGAATGTCCAAAGAGAAAAAGGAGAAAGCTCAGAGAAAAGTTCGATGATATGAAAATGGAAGAAGGTGAGAATGTTGTGCAGTATGCCTCTAGAATAAAGGAAGTGGTAAGTGCAATAAGATGTTTGAATGGTCAATTAGATGATGATACTATTAATAGTAAGTTTTTAAGAACCTTTCTCCCTATCTATGCTATTAGAGTATCACCTATACAAGAGCTAAGATGTGTGCTAGGAAACAATCTAAGTTTTGAAGGTATAGTGGGCAGGCTCACTGCATTTGAGTTATCTAACTTTGACAACTATAGACCTTAGAATGTTGAATCTGCTTTCAAGGCCAAGCTATCACTGAAAGATGCTAAACAGGTGAAATCAAAGAAGGGAAGAAAGATGAAATATGTATCCAGTGATAGTAGCACTGATGAGGAAGACGTGGAACAATTAAAAGCATAACTATCTAGAAGATTTCATAGAGGCAAAGGAAAATTCAAAGGTAAGTTGCCTATCATTTGTTTCAATTGCAATAAAGTAGGACATATTTCTGCAAGGTGTACACAGAAAAAGGAATACAAGGAAGGCAACAAGTACAAAAATAAAAGAGAAGATGATAAGAGAGATTACAAAGACAAAGGCAAGAAGTGTTATATTGTTGAAGAATATTTTGATGATAATGATGATGAAGTTGTCTACATAGCCATGAAGGACCAATTTGATGAAGAAGAGCCTACAACACTGGTAACATGTACAAACAAGAATGATAGATGGATCATAGACAACAGATGCTCACATCACAGGATAGGAGACAAAAGTAAGTTTGTTAACTTTATTCAGTATGATGGAAATAGTGTTAGATTTGGTAATGATGTTCCATGTCAAATCAAAGTAAAAGGTTCCATTAAGATTACAGAGAAAATTTCATGTGATAATGCATACTATGTTGCAGGACTAAACTACAATTTTCTAAGTGTCTCACAGTTAGGCAATGTAGGGTGCAAAGTAGAATTTGGAAATAAAACTAAAAAAATCTATGATACTGATGGTAGATTGATAGGAAAAGGAGATCAAATAAGAAGTAACCTATTTTATCTTGATCTAAAAAATACTTCTTGTCTTGTTGCAAAATTTGATGATGTGTGGTTATGGCATAGAAGGTTATGTCACGTGAACTTTGATAATCTGGTCAATATCAGTAAAATGAAGAAAGTCGGAGCTTTACCTAAACTGAAGAAACCTAACAATATCATGTGCAAACAATGTCAACTAGGAAAGATGACCAAGTCAAGTTTCAAGAGTAAAAAATATACATCTAAAGAAGTACTTGAGTTAGTTCATAGTGACTTATGTAGTCCAATAGAAGTAAAAAGCTACAAGGGAGATAAATATATAATGTTGTTTGTTGATGACTATTCCAGGATGATGACTATTATGTTCTTAAAACAAAAATTTGATACTTTTCAAATGTTTAAATGGTATGTGGCTAGAGTTGAAAAAGAAATAGGAAAGAGTTTGAAATGCCTAAGATTAGATAGAGGTGGTGAATTCACATCAAATGAATTTGAGATATTTTGCAAAGACAAAGGAATCAAGAGACAAACATTAGCTCCTAGAACTTCCTCACAAAATGGAATTACTGAGAGAAGAAATAGATCTATGATTGACTATGCCAGAAGATTAATGATGGAAAAGACTGTTGCTCTAAAATATTGGAGAGAAGTTGTAAGTGTGGTTGTTCATACACTAAACCGAGTACAAGTCAAGAAAGGTACTAATGCAACACCTTTTGAATTATGGTATGGTCACTCACCCAATGTAAAGTATTTCAAAGTATTTGGTTGCTAATGATTTATCCTTAAAGATGCTAGAAATGGAAAATTTGATGCAAAAAGTGATGAAGGCATATTCCTTGGTTACTCCACTAGAAGTAAAGCGTAAAAGTGTTTAAATACTAACAGTGACAAAATTGTGGAAAGTGCAAATGTAAACTTTGATGAGCATGCAAATGTCCAAATTGAAAAACCAAAGAGAATGGATGACTACATACCTTTGTGTATTCTTATGAAGGAATGCCTATTGATGAGGATACTATAAATCGAATTGGGATTCAACAACAAGTTTCAGTCTCAGCTAGATCACAACTAGTGAATGTCGAGCTGCATTTAGAAGACGAGTTGCAAAATGAAGGAAATGCTCATTCTGACTCTAAAGTCAGTGCACATGACAAAGATGTAGAACTACCTTACAAAGAAGTGCATAGTGATTATGAATCTGAAAGATCAAATATGGAAACAAGGACAAAACCAAGATTGTCCAAATATGTGAAGAGGCATCACCCTACTGAATAGATAATTGGTGAAAAAGATGCAAGACCAATGACAAGGAATAGACTAAGAAATGAATCATGTCTGTTAAGCAAATTTGAACATAAAACAATGTATGATGCATTACAAGATGGTGACTGGTATAAAGCTATGGAAGAAGAGATTGATCAAATAAAGAAGAACAAAACCTAGAGTTTGGTTCCTAGACCAATTGATAAGAATGTGATTGGCACCAAGTGTGTATTCAAAAACAAGCTAGATGAAAATGGTGAGATTACTAGAAACAAAGCCAGCCTAGTATGTAAGGGTTATGCTCAAGAAGAAGAATTAGACTATGAGGAAACATTTGCCCCTATTGAGAGAATGGAAGGAGTAAGAACTTTACTTGCATATGCTGCATATAAAGGTTTTAAAGTCTATCAGATGGATGTAAAGTCTACTTTTCTGAATAGTATATTGGAAGAGGAAGTCTATATTGAACAACCAGAGGGATTTGTTGATGAAAAAAATAGAGATATGGTTTGTAAACTACATAAAGCACTCTATGGTCTGAAACAAGCACCTAGAGCATGGTATGAGAGACTTCACAAGTATCTAGTACAAATAAGATTTGAAAGAACTAATGATAACAACAACATGTACATCAAATTAGAAGAAGGTAAGGATATTATTGTATCTAAAAGTTTTGCTGACAAAATGAAATATGAGTTTGAAACGTCTATGTTTGGAGAAATCAATTTTTTTGTTTGTTTGCAAGTGCATCAACTAAAACATGGTATATTTATGACACAATCAAAGTACATCAAATAGATACCTAAAATGTTTGGATTAGAAGACTCCAAACTAGTCAGCACACCAATGGCAATAGGACGTAAGCTATCCAAAAATGATGTATCAGCTGAAGTTAATCAAAAAATGTATAGATGTATGATTGGAAAACTACAATATGTTGTACATAGTAGACTAGACATAGAATTAGCTATTGGAATAGTGGCTAGATCCTCTGCTAATCCTAAAGAGAACCATCTCATAGTATTAAAAATAATAATGAGGTATCTCAAAGGAACTGATGAATTTGGTCTATATTATAAAAAGAATGAAAATTTTGAGCTCAATGCATACATAGATGTAGATTGGGGAGGCAACATTGATGACAGAAAGAGTACAAGTGGAGGAGCATTATTTTTAGGTAAAAGACTTGTTACTTGAACTAGCAAGAAGAAAACATGCACATCTCAGTCCACTGTAGAATCAGAATATGTGTCAGCAGCAGTCAATTGCACAAACATTGTGTGGCTCACACATTTATTGCAAGCAACGAAAGAAGAGGTAACCAAACCTGTGATATTGTATTATGATAATACAAGTGCTATAAACATATCCAAGAATCCAATAATGCATGCAAAAACCAAGTATATTGCAATCAAGTATCACTATGTCAGAGAATTGGTAGAAGACAAACAAGTGAAGATGGAGTACATTCACACAAAGGAACAAATTACAAATATCTTCACCAAACCATTGCCCAAGGATGCTTATGAATATATTTGAGGCAAGTTGGGGGTAATGCCCCTAACTCAAGAAGTTTAAAGCAAAGAAGCTACCCTGCATCAACAGGAAAAAATCAATCAAATATTAGAAGAATGATACAAAAGATGATAGCAGCAGCAAAAACTCCAAAATAGTCACAAGCATGGTGATAGAGGGAGAAAACATGAGATGAAAAGCTTATATTTCACATGTTAAAGATGTTACATCTTTGGCATTTATGTCAAAGAGGGAGATATATGAAGAAAACTGATCAATACAAAGTAAGAGGGTGATATATATGAAAGAGGGAGATTTATGAGAAATTGAAAGGTAAAGATATGGAGATATATGAGATCTATAGTAAAGGATCCATCAGTCAAGAAGGAAGTAGAATCAAGTTGGTAACTAAGTTGATCAAGTGATCAGTTTGGTTTGCCATCAATGCCAAAGAGGGAGATTGTTGGAAATTATTGAGGAGTAATGGAACTGGTAAAGAATGTTTTCAATCATTGTTTTTTTATTGATGTCAAACTTTCTACTTGTAGGAATGACAATTGCTTTAGTGATCCAAATGCTATCAATTAGTTTATTGACAAGGAGGTGGCAATCAAAAAGATGTAACTAGAGTACCTAGAGAAAGGTTGAAGTTATGATGTTGTAATAAAGTATAAGAAATAGCTAAGCCATTGATGAAATAGTGTATTGATGACATACTCTAAGACATAGAGGATGGACACACCAAGACATATCAAAGATCAAGAGCCGAGCAAGCTAGTTAGTGCCAAATAGATTTTTAGTTGAAGCTGACCAAAGTTCAACTTAGTGTATGCCGAGCAGTCTTCAAGTGCTGAGTGAAGATCAGGTGCCGAGTAGCAAAAAAGAAATAGGTGCCGAGTAAGTTTTTAAGTGCCAAGCAAGATATAAGTGTCGAGTTTCATAGAATTTCTTTAGGTGTCGAGCATCAGTAAATCAATAATGCTGAGTTGCTGCATTATTTTAAAAATTGAAGATTCACTAGATCTGAGCCGACAAGGTTGTTATCTAGAATTCTATAAATTAGATAGAAGATAATAATGATGAGCTAGTGGCACATAACACTATGTAAATCATTTTTGACAAATACAATTGGATTCTAGATGAAGTTTCTAGATAAGAGAAAAATATGGGATAGATACATTGTATCTTACCTAACCTATTGAAACCCTAATGATGGAGAGGGAGAATCAAGCGAGAAAGGTATTCCATATTTCTATTTAAGGAGTCATAAGGTCACGAAGCAAAGTGTGGTGGTTGAGCATGAAATCATGAAGTGTTGAAGAAGGTGCTAAGGTGGAAGAGAGCACAGATAATCTACTTCAATAGGTGACCATAGATATGATTGCATTGGTATGATGAGTAAGAATACTCAAGGTGATAAAGCTTGAGATGACAAGCTTATAGAGATGCAGTGATTAAAGCCAAGAAAAGGATTGAACTAAAGTGTGATCTATAATCTACAAGATATGTTGTAAGTTGTATAAGATCAAAAGTCATTATTGTTACTCTCTAGCAATTGTAACAGTTAAAATAAATCCTATGGACTTAAGTTGGTTTAATAGCCATGTTGTAAATCCTTTAACAGGGTGACATTCCAAGTGAATGTTCCAAAGTCCTTTAACCAGGCCCATCCTAATAGTATGGTGAAATCCTCTAACAAGGTCACATTTAACAATGTGTTGTAGCCTTTAACAGGGTAGACCATCAGAAGTGGTTGAAATCAATTGAGCAGTTATTTTGTGGATATCATTTCCACTCCAATTTTACCTTCTTATTCCTAGAGGGTTTCTAGGTTATCAAATTCTTAGTGTTATGGTGTGACACATGTTTACTTTTCATAGTTTTTTAAATGTTCAAATTGCATGCATGATAGTTTCAGTTATGTGATATTAAGGATTTGAAGAAAAAGTGGCATTTGACCTTGGATAACTGATTCACCCCCCCTCCCCCTCTCAGTTATTCTAAAGAATTATAAAAATTGGTATTGAGATCACACAATTTTCAGTAGGGATCACACTTTCTCAACCCAAGTATGCTCTTGACTTACGCTCTCAGTTTCACATGAGTGATTGCAAGCCTGCTCCTACTACCTTCCTATCAAGTGTTGAGCTAGAGGACATGTGTACCACTCCACTTGTTGGTACTACATTGTATAGATAGTTAGTTGGAAGCCTCATCTACTTGACACATACATGCCCCGATATAGCTTTTGTAGTTGGCATGGTTGCACACTTTATGCAAGAACCACACGAGCTTCATTAGAAGGCTGCCAAACACATATTGCACTACATAAAGGGTACACATACACATGGGATACATTATGTAGTAGGTACAAAACTTTAGTTGGTTGGATACACAGACTTAGACTATGTAGGAGACCTAGATTCTCACAAGTCTACTTTAGGATATATCTTTCACCTTGGTTCCAGCCCTATTTTTTGGAAGAGTAGGAAGCAAAAAAATGTTTCTCTTTCTTCCACAAAGGTTGAGTATTAAGGTGTTGTCAATGTAGCTACAGAGGCTCTTTGGTTAGAACACATCCTAGAGGAGTTTGGATTTTATCTACCTAAACCTACAATCATTCATTGCGACAATCTGAGTGCTATTGAGATCTCGAAGCATCCACTTTAGCATCAATGGACCAAGCACATTGAGGTTCATATGCACTACATTAGAGAGTTGATACACGAGTAGATCATTGCACTACAGTATTGTCCTAAAGCAAAGCAAGTCAATGATAACTTCACCAAACCCTTCATTGAGGTCAAGCATACTCATTTGTGAGATCTCTTAAGGGTGTAGGATGTTGTAGAAAGGGGAGTCCCTTGACTTCTCTCTTATTCTTCTTTTAGGAGGGATATTTTTCTCATCTGAAGTCTTCTTCTCTCTCATCTTCTTTATTGTACTTATCTCTTTTTTTGGAGGAGATTTTTTCCCATGAGGTTTTCCCTCTTTCTCCACTTAATGAGAGATTTCATTGCATCATTGTATGTAGAGCATTACTTTTTTACATGGGTACCTAACATGGCCTCATAGCTAGGACCCATCATGCATTTGTAAGCTTAAGTGCATTCCCCTAAGTTGCACTTAAGGGAGGGTGTTGGTGTAGATAGATATTTACTATTTACACTTTATATTAGTTTACTTAGGTTAATGCATTATTTTATTATATTGCATTATTTTATTATTTATTTTGTGAGACACTTAGGAGTTTACGTACCTTTACAAGTTGTGATGTTGACAACACAGAAGTACACAACTCTAATTCAGCACATGGTGTCTACAACACTGGAGTTTTCATTATTCACTAAGTTTTCATGTAGATAACATAGTTGTTTGCACTCTTAATTTAGCACATGGTGTCTACAACATAAATTTTCATGTTACACCATTGTACACTTATCCTCTCATCATCACACTTACTTATGTGCTTAATGGAGGATAACCCATATCTGGTGGACAAGTCCTTGGATGTATGACTTATCATGATGCTGATTCCTAGGCATTCTAGATGCATCTCAAAGGCATTTATATACAAGCACTCTTAGTGTAATTTTACAGTGAATCAAATACTATATAGTTATTATGATCATACTCTAATCTATTTTGTACTTGTGTTTGAGTTTCTTGGTCTTGGGTGAATTTTTCCCTAAGAAAAATTCTTATAGATATTTACAAGTGAACAGGCTATAGAGCTAGGTGTTTGATTAGCAAACTTCACCCAAGCCACAACACTAAGGGATAAAAAGGAAATATTAGAGCTACAGGAAAAATATGAGAAGGTTTTGGCACCATATAATAAAGAGGTGCAAAAGAAGATATAGCTTGAGAATAAGTTGATAGGGCACCAAGGACAATATAGTAGGCCTATAATCACTTAACGTTATCACTAGTAGAGCCTTTTAAATCCACTCCTATTGAAATTCTAGACACACCACAGAGACCTCAATATTACATTGCAAAGGATTTTGAAGAAGAAAAGAGTGAACTATGGACATTGCATGTAGAGCTAGATATCCAGCATGAGGATAGATTAAGGAAAGCTATCATGTATTTAGTTGATAAAATTAATTGGCCAACATTTTATGAACAATTAGAAAAAATAATAAACATATGGGATGAGCTAAAAGAAAGTGATGATGCTCTAAAGATAATTGTCACTAAGTGGAACAAGAGGAACAAAGATGTCAGTCTTTTGTGTTTTTCAGTTATTACCCTACTTTGTTAACATATAGAAAAGACTTATGAATTGACTAATGATCTCTCTAAGTTTGATGATAAGAGAACTGCATTACAAAGGAGAAACATTAATTATCTTGAAAAATATAAGAGTAAAAGTTTTAGACTCTTCCCCCATGCCCTTGCTAGAAAGGATAAGTTCAAGAATAAAGAGGAATGGGCCTAGGAATTGGATGACCTATTATGTCTTAGGATGAATAAGGTCATAAATGAAAAGTGAAATGCATAGTGGGAAAGTACAACTAAATAATTTGTAAAAGTGCAATTACTTTATGATTCTTTAAGAGAAGATTTTATTGAGATTGGAAAATTGGGAGAACATGTGATCAGAAAACAACATGATATTCTGAATTTTAATCAACCAAATGACACACTTTTTGACAAGTGAATGGAAAATTTTGTTTATGCAAAATGGTTGGAACATGGTGAAACTAAGGATGATTAAATAGAACATGATTATTTGAAAATAATTAACACACCAGTGAAAATAGAAGAGGACAAAGAAAAGAAACCAATTGTAGTAACAAGCATAGAGGCACAAACTAATGACTTGCTAGTAAGAGAATCAGATGTAATTTTTTTTTTTAGTACATGATGATGTGGATGGAGAGTCTCAAGTTGAAGTGAGTCTAAAAAATTCAAAACTAGGTCCACCAGAAGCAGGTTCATTAGTTACACCTTCAGAGGAATAACAACTATTGACATTACAATCAAGTTTTTTTTAATTTGTTACACACACACACTTAAAAGGATGGTTAGAAGCTACTAAGCTTATCTTGTAGTTTACAATGTTAACCAAGTTCTACAATTGATATCAAGTTCTAGGAATAATATTCAATTTGTAATGAGTAGCATCTACCAAGATGGTGATTATTAGTGTAAACTAAGCTTCATAGTGTTTACCAAGTTTCTCAGTGCAAACCGAGCCCTCCTATGTTTATCGAGTTCACAGCTTCATTAATGTGAATCTAGTGTTAACCGAGCTATGTAGTGTTAACCAAGTGATTTGATTTATATGTCAAGTTCTGTAGTGTTCACTGAGTCATCAGTGTAGATCAAGTTCGAACTACTTAGAAGTTATTAGTATGCATCAAGCTTCTATGTCTACTTAGTGCATGGTGATGTTGAGCATTGAAAATGGTTGTCAAGTGTCAAAACCTCACCAAGTTGGTCTTCAGAATCCAAGTACCTACAATTGGGCCAACTTCATGTGTTTTGGTGAAACTTGTAGTGTATCCAACTTTGATGAATTGTAAATTGGATTGGTATATATGTAATGTATTGTATCACCTCCAAAAAGAGAGAATGATATATATATATATATATAAGAGAAAAAATGCTACAAGTAGTATAAGGAGCAGCAAAGATTTATCTATCACATTAAGATGATCATTACACTCCAAAGAAATCTCATTTAGCAAATCAAAGTTGTAGATTAGAGATCAGCCACTAGTTCATCCTAATAGATGGAGTAGTTAAATCCTTTCACAAGGTAGACTTAATAGTCTTTTGTAAATATCTTTAGCAAGTGCATACTTCACTGTATATTGGTAAATCCTTTTGCAAGGTGGACCTAGTAGTCCCTATTGATCCTACTAGAGAAAATCATCAAAAGTGATAAGTGTAAGTCTTAATAGGCCAATTTATACTGTAGTACTAAAGCTTGTGGGTATCATCCCCATGCTAATTTTACTTTCTATTTGGAAGGTTTCTGGGTTACCATATTGTGTGTCAAAGTGTTATGAATGTTTTAATGCTTTTAGTTTTTCATGCATGCAATTAGATCAGAATACATATGAAGGATTAATTTGTGAAAAAATATTAAGTTTTATTGGTTATTGATTCACCCCTCCCCTCTCAATAACCTAGCCTATCCCATATTTTCAACAACAAAGAGGTGCAGTAGAAGTGGTCCCGCAAAAGAATATTCATGATGAAAGACAAATTTTTTTGCACCAATTTTTGTCTTTTGTGATAGTAACTTTGTAAAAATCTTTCTATCTTAAAGATAGCTATCAGTATTGTCTATGCCTAAAGCTTGTTGCATCTTACACTATATAAGTGAGATTGTAATGCTAGAGAAAGGGGTCTGAGTCATTGTATAACTTTTAGTTTTGTTAAGTTTCATTCGGTATAGTCCTTGATGCAAGTTTTATGATCTATTTTCTCTACAAATCTGAGAATACAATAATTTTCAAAGATCGTGGTTTCTTGTCTTGAGTTATTTTGAGGTATATTTCAATGTTACATAATTTTCAAAGAAAATTAATACAAAGATGAAATGTCACCATATCTTTTCTCTCTTAATCTTGTCCCATTTTTATGTAGTAGCTATTTTGAGATTGCATGAGAAAATCTCGTTCAATTTAATTTAACTAGGATACGTTGTATATCAATTCACTATCGATTTTAATTTAATGGATTAAGTAAGTGATTCAGTGAATATGATAGGATCTCCAAGTAGTAAGAAGGATTTGTGTAAGAATGAGTTTTAGTGAGAATTGCTGATAATATTGATTGTAATGCAATCAATTAGGTCAAAAGGTTGGATAGACTCTAAAGCCCAATGGATGAGGCCCTAATCAATTATTTTAGTTAGCATATTAAGATATCATGGATAAGCATCAAGCATAATTTTAAAACCAAAATCAATATACTTTAAATACATGAAGAATATCATGGCTGGTTAATACTTGTTTGCATTTAATCTCTGAGTTATAGTTAGCTATTGTTACCTAGAATTACTTGTAAATCTAAGAAGAATTGTGACCAATTTATTGTGGGGGATGAGTATTGTAATTGAATTCCATTAAATGAATGAAATTTGAAGGTAATATCAAGCTTTGAATCTTTTTATCTCTCAAGTGCACACGCCTTGGTTTTGTAGAGCCAAAAGAGTAGAATATCTTTATGATTTTGTTGAAGTTGGGCCCACATATGAAGACCATCTAGCTGATCTAGGGAATTAGCTAATCCTTAGGTTATTTTGATATTTACCATTTTGGTATTAAGTATATTATTGCTTAGTAGTGAAAAAACACCAAGAGATTGTATGTATTTGAAAATGCTCAATATATCATCATAATGTTGATCAATATTTATTTCTAAAATTTGTCTTGTGTTTCTTAGACATGAATCTTGTGCAAAATTTTGAATTTCCTAGATGAAAAAATAATAATTTTAAATTGAGAAACATAAAGCTTGTAGCCAAATGATAGGATTTTAGTTAAACCATTATAGAAATATTTACATATTGAAACACATTATAGGTTTACATGCATATTTTTTTCACTAGCACATGCCTATGGATTCCACATATGTATAATGTGGTGACAAAAAAATTAAGCATATATTTCCTATTATTCATTATGCCAATTTAATATATCCATATTTGGAGTACCGTGAAGCCACATTTCCCATGTACATGTGTGGAGATCCCCTATGTTGTCATTGATATGTAGACCAAAAGTCTTTTTAACATTGAAACCTTTCTCCAAAAATTCTTTCCAAAATATTGTATGCTTGAGGTGCATGTAATGGGAAAAAATATGAGGGTAGTCAATAACATTTTGTCTCCTTCATTTTTGAGCCTCTCTTGGGTATGACAATTGATTTCCTAGCATTAGTGCACGTAGACCAGGCCTATACAAATCAACTAAACTAAGTGTAAAGAAGATTGTGAGAGTCCATGTTTATTTGAGCATATTACATAATTCTACTTGAAATTTTCCAATATGACCTTATACCTCTTAATTTTGTTCAAAAATGCATTAATTTATCAGCCAACTATGTGTCAGGTGCATTTTCCATATGTTCTCCTAACTCGTTTATGGTTATTGGCAACTCTATAATTTTTTTTTTTGCAAAAATTATACTAGAATTTTGTGCATGATGCCTCATTATCATGTTTCTCATGTAATATATAAACTAGGGATGTTTTTCAAAATGATGATCCCTATATCAAATGAGATGCTTCACATATTCATGAAGGTACACTCTTTGTAGATGTGGCTCTAACAAATCACATTGTTCATTGGGAAATAATGTTAGAAAGGCCATGTTTATTAATCTTGGTGTAACATATTCATCCATTAGAGATTCCCCTATTGATGGCCATTCAGTCAAACTTAGAGGATCTATATTGGGGTTATTAACCCATGCATGTATGTATCTAGTTTCCTTTTGAAGATTCATTAGTCTTGTTTCCATTGATGTTAAATAATTTTTATTGTTATCATCAACTTCTTCCATCTATGTTTCTACAAATACACATTCTTTTGATTCATTATGTCTACATGGATTGTGTTTATTTGATGAAATATATTTAAATCAATATTTCTTTCAATATCATCTAATGAATTACTATCTAGATTAACATTGTATAAAATTTGTCATATTTAATTTTATACTTCGTAGCATGATATATCCAATCTCTATTAACTATAAAGTCATAGTTTGTACCATGTTGATCTATTTTACAAACCATTATTATGGGAAACTTGTTAACTAAGTGGGGAAGGATATTATATATGCTCAATATTTTGAGGGAAAATTCTTGTGTGACCCTTGTATATATATTGCCTCCTATTGCATGTGTCACCTACAAAATTGGACTTACATGTGCAATCAACATTTCTTCTACCTGAGTCAAATTTACAAGTTTTGATGGTTGTGATCCTAGATCCATATTGTTTGATACAAAAAATCTAATATTTATTTTTTCTTGCTAACACCTACCAAACATTGGACCTTCTTCTATGCGGCTAACTTTAATGACAAGATAACACTCCTGCAACATATAGCACATTGCAAGTTGGACCAAATTATCTAATTGACGTCGAAAGAGTAGTTGAATGTTTTGATAATTATTTTCAAATATTTCATTGCAGTTCATTTGAATCTCTATACTATAACCATCATCTTCATTTTTTTCATGACTTCAAAAATATTATATAATATAATTAAATTAATTATTTACAATATAAAAAATTATAATATAAAATATATGAATCATAAAATATTAATAAAATTTAAATTATTGAGAGTTGATGTATTGACATAGTTAATTGCAATTCATACACTAACTATAATTTCCCAATCAAATTTCAAATTTTATCAAATTTAGTATCTATTTTTTCATTAATTCAAAAATATTATTTCATGTACTTAAATTAATTAATTTAGAAATAAATAATTATAATATGAAATATATGAATCATATTAATAACATTAATGATTGAGAAATGATGTTTGGACACAATTTTTTATATTTTTATATGAATAATAATTCAAACACTAACTATAATTATAAATCTACCTTAGAACTAATAAACATCAAAGTAAAGGAAATGTCACTTGGATATACATATTAAAAAGAATACCTATCCAAGCATAAAGAAATAAAGAATTAGGGACATTAGAATGTCAACCAAATATGTTGAGATACTTCACAATAGGCATAACTTTACATAGGATGATGGATCTAGATTAAATTTGAAGATAGTAACAATAATAAATAATAGAAAAAATTAGTAGATTGGAGGAATTACTATGAATCCATGACTCATATTGTGGACTAGAAGCAAAGCACATTGTAATTATTCTTTCAACCAAAATAGTTAAAGAAAAGGCTTATAAGATTTGTTAATATAATAGCGAGAAGGATGACATTGTATCATGCCAATAAAACACATTGATGATATGATAAGTATTGAATAACTCAATTTAGCTTCTAGATAAAGAAATCTTGAATATGACCCTTTAATCTTTCCATACATTTTTTGTTCATCATCGTCTATTTTGTTCAAATTCATTTTTTAAATTGCTTAAAGTGGTATTAATAGAATATAGAACTGTATATAGAAGGGATAGGTGCTTGGACCAATGATTGAAGAGTAGAATATTTTCAATATGGATTTCAGTTATGTGTTTCTCAAGATTTGGAGTAATGGAGAAAAAAATAGCAATTCTCTTAAATACCAGTATTATTGTAGAGAACCAAGTTGGATTACTAAAGACAAATTAAATAAATATGAACTCATCTTTTTCCACTAATCAAAGTGTTATGATTTTATACGTGTTACAAGCTAGAGTTGTAGTTGCACCAAAAGATTTACTTGTTAATGACTTATAGAACATAGGAGGTGGTTAGGCCATATCACAAATTTCAAAGGGGAACTTTGGCAGTTAGTCCAACAATCGCCCCTAGTGTTACCTAAGGATATTCGACCCTTTGACCAAGCTCTAATACCACTTGTTACAAGCTAGAGTTTTTGTGGCACTAAAAGACCAACCTATTAATGCTCAGTACAACCACTAGACTTATAGAACCAATGAGGTGATTAAGCCATGTCATGAATCTTGAAGGGGAACATTGGCAGTCCAACAATATGTTTCTTGATATTTATCAAAACCTCAAAAGCCCCACATTTACTCATAGTATTTAGAATTTGAGCCATTGTTAGAACATTTTTGGAGACTCTATTAGTTGGTGAAGAGAATCAATGCCCACAATCTATGTATCTATGCACACCAAAGAAGGACATCAACATGAAGGGTTCTTTCTCCAACTAAACATTGCAAACCAAATTTTGATAGAGGAAAAAAAAAGAGAAAATAGAAAGTTATTAAATTAAAAGCAACAAATTTGTTTAAGCTTTCTATGAAAATTAAATCATGTATCACAAATTAAAAGGTAGATTCTACTAAAAAGGTAGATTCAACACCGATGTAGTAGAAGAAGCCCACATCAACTAAATTAATGCATATAGATAATATGTGGCTTCCATGAGATTTGCATTCCTTCTTGTGTACATACAATTTCTTCTCAAAGCATGTTAAAGCATTTTCGATTATGTGAATATTTTTTACCTAAATATCTAGACTAAGGCATATCGTGGTATTCATTTTACTGAACTAGCACATGAAGGACATTTATAAACTTTCAAGTAATTACTGATAAGTTTAGTTACCCATGAATAGGAGATCAAATTTAAACTATGTAGAAGATTGGAGGGGTTAAACAACCAAACTTTCATCCCACTTCTGTGGATAATCATGAAGCAATAAGAAGGTGCAAAAATGATATGCCAAGTTTGTAAAATAGTATCAAATAATTTATATATTTTAAAAAAATTTCTACTGTTTATTATTTTATTTTTCAATTTTTATAAATTACATAGAAATATTGTTGCAGGTAGGGAGTCTCTTATGAGACTAAAGGGATACAATATTAAAGAGAGGCCTCCTTAAGTAGTGTCTATTGAAACCCTTTCTAACAATCAGATTCCTATTTATTTTACTAAATTTGGTAAGTTTCTCTTTATTTAATTTTATTTCATGTATTAATAGTATATCATATTTAAACATATTAATACACCATTTGAATAAATTTTGTTTGTTAGGGGAATTTAGGTTCCTAACTTTACATGGGATGAGCCTCACAAATAGGGAATGTACTTCCCCTTCTTTGTATTAAATAGTGATGAAATTTTAGTTTGGTTATCAGCATTACCATCTCTTATTCTTAGTTTAGAGGCTCACTTTTGTCCTCCTTTTTTGAGGGATTTCCCATAATTAGAAGATTCTAGACCATTTAAATTTTATTTAGTAGCAATTTTATTTCTATTATTATTTACTTTGGGGCTATTATTGTACTTGCCATAAGGCTAGTAATGTTGTATTCACTTTGCACTATTACAGAATTAGTTTTGCACATATCAACCAATGAAACTTAAGTATTTTTACCTCATTGCAATATTTTAAAGATTAAGTTTTCTTCATGAATTAAATATATTCTTAAAAATAATTTATTTGGATGATAATTAGTTTAGTTCATTTTGTCTTATAGGACCTCTTTTAGTTATATACACATGGTTAAACATAATTGCATCCATCTCAAAAAAAAATATAGCAAGATGTATTTGATATAGATGCAATGACATTAATAATATTTTTAAAACAAATTACTTTTAAAGATTTAATCAAAAAATCATTTTTGTGCCTTAATTATAAGTCAAATAATATTTTAAATATTTTAAGAAGTAAATGCTTTTTAGTTGATATGAGAAATATTTATTGATCATTTATACATTCTTTTTTATTACATATGAAAAAGAAAAAATATTTAGAAATTCTCAATTTATCATCTAAAAAATAAATAAACTAGGATTATAAAATTTTAACCATATATTATTTATTTTTACTAATTTTTTACTATTCAATGTAAAACCTTTTACATTTATAAATATATCAAATACACTTAAGGAAAAATATAAGTTAAACTTTTAAGTTTATCTTATACATTTTCCAAAACATGCATACTAAAGTAATAATATGTTTTAAGGCAATTAGGCAAGAGCCTAATACACAACAGTAACTTGTGAGCCTCTCATGTGGGAGGTCTTGGGTTCGAATTCACTTAAAACATAAAAATATTTAATTATAATAATAATTAATTAGGCTTTGGCATAATTTCCCATAAATATATTCTTAATAGTAGGATCAAGTGCATCCCACTGCTTACACAAAATAATAATAGTATGAATTTACATCATTTTTTTTCTGAAAACATATACACTAATAATAAAAATAGTTATTATTATAATATAAACAGACTTGATACAAATATCTCTAAAACATTTATTTTAATAATTTCAAAAGTTATTCTATCAATATAGTAATGGAACATAAAAGTCTATTTCAAAACATAATTGTCATAAAAATATACTCAATTCATTAAATTAGTAGAATTAAGATGATATTTTAAGTCAACAATTGCAAGTAGTATTGTACTCATTCTAAGCTAATTTCAAAATATATTTGTCATACATATATAATTAACCGAATACAATGACACATGTATAGTTTCAATATTGTTATCTTCCTCATTATCTAAGTATCTTTCTAATTTGTTATTTACATCACAATTATTATGATTTGGAGTAATTTTCTCATTAATATGAAAGTCAATTATATTATTATTCAAACCTAGCATGTTATAAACTACTTCTAACTTAGGGGAGAATTCATTGTCCTTTCTATATAGATGACTTTGTCCTCATTATTTTCTCCTATGGAGAGTTGATTAATTGTTTCTTTTGAAATTTGAATGTTATTCAACTGATGTTTTAAACCATGCACTGATATTATTATTTAGACTGTAAACCACGCGTCCTCCTTTTTATTATTTTGTTCAATGTCGTTATGGGCAGGATGAGGGCATGAAGTTTCATTTTGAATTAGGTCTTCAAATTTGTTGCTGAGAGGCAGAGCATATTTTGTGCAGGAGCAATGTGACAACTAATAAATCAAAACACCATCTTCTCCATTCTTCAATTGTCTTTTATTATAGATGTCTTCTTTGTTATGGGCTCCCAACCCAGAAATTTATACGACTTTTAGCCGTCGAGCCATTTCACAAGAGGAGCTTTTATTATAATGCTTCTAATTCAATCCAATTCTGATAATTCTGTGAAAGTAGGTTAAGGATTAAGGAATAAAAACTACCATCAATCTTCAACAGCCTAATTTTTTACTTTTAATGATTAATCTTTCTCTCCTTCATCGTTGTTTCTGATTTCAGTTTGTCTATGTTGTGTCTATATACTCTTATGCTTTAGAATTGTTTCTTCCATTTCTCAACAATAGACCATTTTGTGTGTTGTTGATATATACAAATAATTTGATAGTTGATTTAATGTAATAATTGCTAACATTTCTAAATTATTAATTAAAAGAGGGGTAAAATTTTTATTGAATACCAAAGAGAACAACACAAGAAACAAAGAGAACTACAGAGCTTTATCCGAGTCCACAAGTTGAACCAACATTTGAGATAAATCAAGGGGAAACATCTATTGATTAATAATGTTCCAAGCTGGCCTATGCTTGGAGGTCCATTTAGCCAAACAATCAGCCACATTGTTCCAGTGACGAGAGATATCCATAAAAGACACAGAATCCAAAGAATTGCATAACTCAGTGATTTGCTAAATAATTAGAGCCAAATGCCAATCCACATGCACAAAGTTTTTTCTATTCAATTAATTCACAACCACCTGCAAGTTAGTCTCACAGATAATTCTTCTTCGGCCATGCTGAAAACACTGTTCTACTGCAACCAAGATAGCCAGGGCTTCCATGAGGTTATTAGTATGATAACCCTTGTATATAGAAAATAAAAACTGAATATCACCAAAACTGTCATGCCCAACTCCTTCAATACTAATTGGACTAGGATTTCCCTAAGAAGAACCATCAGTGTTGATTTTAAGAACTCCAACGTTGGAAGAAGTCCAATGCCCCTCACGATTAACACACTGAGAGTGTTGCCTAGCTCTATTCCTAGAGTAGTTGTGGGGGACCGAGGGAGTGCTACCCTAAAGAGGAAAGGAAAGGTGTGAGTAAATACCAGCATCTCTAAGATCCAAACCTCCACCAATGTCACATTTAGCTAGGATTGTTTCATGAAGAGAATTAACAATTCTCCCCCATAGGGGCCTGATCTCAAATTGCACTAATGAAAGATCCTCCTATTCCTCTCAAAGCCAAACATGCCATAAAATAAGAAAAGGGCCAATAGTCCAAGAAACCTGAAGAAAAGAAGTCTTGGAAGGGGGATGGCCCAAACGGTTCCAAAATTCAGACAAAGAGGAAACATGCCAGCACGTGCATCCCCACACATTGCACCAAATGTGCCAAATCTGTTTGGCAAAGGGGCCCTAGGAAAAAATTTGATAAACAATATCTTCACTATTACGACATAAAACATAGATGGAAGGCCCCTAGAAGCATCGCTCACAGAGATTCTCCCAAGTAAGACAATGATTGTAAACTAGAGTCTAGAGGAAAAAGTTACACTTAGGCCATGAAAAAATATTCCAAACTTTCTTCCACTAAGAGACCTCCACCTCGACAAAAAGTTGCTTAGTCAGCACAAGGTACCTCGGAGAAACATAATACTTGCCAGAAGAAGCACCTCCCCAAGTCAAAACATTAGGTTCCTACATAGAGCTATACTCCCTGGAAGCCAATAGAGCCACCTGGCAGCTAATCAGAAGAATTCTTCCATCTATAACCCACAGAAAGGCCCATGTTATAAGCCTTCTTATAATGAGCCACCTTATTCCATCCAGCAGAAAGGAAAAAATCACAAAGAGATTGCAAGTACGGATGAGAGGATAAGAGAGGAGGATGCCCATTCCAAAAATCACTCCAAAATAGAGCCTAAGTGCCTTTGCTGTAGATCCAAAATAGACTAGTCTTCACTAGGTGAGCACCAATCTTGAGGGTATTCCACACCATAGAGCCTCTTCCCTTAAGAGAAAACCTGAAAATATCTGAAGGTTCAACACTAAAAGTGTTATATTCTTTTGGCTTAGGGTCCCCACACCAAATCTATTTGAGGCTTACATTAAAAAATATGATGATTAAAAAATATAAATGCACATTTTGAAAGCATTCTCATGAAGAATTTAAGTCTAAAACTAAGAAGGGTGTCATTAAGGTAATCCTAAACCCTTAGAAACATTTTAGCTTCTAGTTGTGTTCATAAGCCCCCAATCCTCAACTCATGAATCAAAGAGTCTTGAAATATTTAAAGATATTCCCTAAAAGATATAAAGAAGTATCTATCATTGTTGAATGAATGTATAAAAGCATAATGTTTTATCATATATTCTGAAATCTCATTAGACAACAATCCATATTTAGCTCAATAAGAAATATCAAACTTCTCCAGAAAAAGAATTATCATAATATATGCACTCTTTACATGTTTTTAGCAACAATAAATAGAGACAAATGATTTTTTATTTTTTTATGGTGAAAGTAATTTTGTCATCTCAATGTGATATGTAGAGTTGGAATGATGAAATTTCCTCCACCCTCCAATTATGTTAGTATTCAAATATAAAGGCTAAAAGTGCTAGGATTTGATTTAGAGGAGAATAAGAAAAATCAACAAGTATTTCACCACGTGATGCATCTTATGCATCTTATCCCCAACCCAGCCCAATTTTTCCAATAGATTATTCTTTTAGTTTCTGCATAGAAACATCACTAGTTTGAACTCTACAAACCATTGTTATATGAACCTTTTTCTTAAAATAAAATCATACATTACCTTATTGTTTTTATTTGACCACTTCTTCTTTCTCTATATTTATAGTGCTTTATCTAATGCAAGATCGTTTATATCTTCTTTTACCCGCTTTTCTTTTATGAGACAATATAAAATCATATTTAAAAAGTGGTTTGAACGTTTATATCTTCTTTTATACTCTTTTCTTTTCTTTTCTTTTATACTCTTTGCTTTAATGAAACAATCTAAAATCATATTTGAAAAGTGATTTGAATGAGAAAAAAAAACAAACATTGTTGTAATTTAAAGGTATATTTTTTAAAGATAATGTTAGCACATCCACTAGATTCTTAACTTATACTAGCTACCTTATCAAAACTTACAAATTTGTCATATGATTTTATGTTGCAATTCCATCTTTCACTTTGAACCTACTAGCCAGCCTTAAACATCACACACTAAGGAAGAATTTAAGCCTGGAAAAGTAAGTCAAACTTTGACTATTTAACACTTTTGCACTAAGAATCAAGCCTTAGTGTGTGATGTTTAAGCCGTTTGGAACGAATAAACATTTCCAAATAGAATGAATCGTTTCTTTTGTCATATTGATGAACCTTTATCTGCTTTAAGATTTGGACTGTTTCACTATTGTTCTATTTTTGAATTGTAGCAGCGGAGAATGACGACAAAGTATTTCGCAGATCTGTTTTACGAGTAACATGGTAGATCTGAACAATGATTCTTCACTAAGAGTGACTTTTATGGGATTTCCATCCCTTTGTTTTTATTTTGCGACTCTCCAGACAATTTCAATTTCAAAATGAGTAGAAAAAACAACACCACAGATGTTTTATTGGTCTTTAATGGAGGCATAGAACAATATAGCATTGTTTCGTACATATTGTCTCTATAAAAATAGGTAGAAGAATACAGTCAAAATTTTGGAACCACGGGCTCCTACTACTGTGAGATTCTTGGCACAAAGTTTCTGAAGGGCAGGAGTTATTTTGAAATAAAATATGCTTTAACCTTTGGAGCGCGAGTATCAAAATAATTTCTGCCTTAGATTCTCATGTGATTATATGAATATGATTTGAGAATTGGTATTCGAAATTCTTAGTTTGAAATCTTAAAATTTGAATTCTAGATTACGATTTTGTAAAGTTGATTTGGAAACATTTGTGCCATCAAGAAATCATAATGCCAAAAGACATTTCTTCCATTTGATTGAACATTTAATCAAATTGAAATATCACTGAAATAAGCATATTATTTGAAATTCTACAGACTCCAAATTAATGGATTATTGAAGAATTATTAGAAAGGTTCAAAGAATTCAGACCTTGAATGGATTCTAGAGTCGTCCAATCAAACCTTCAAATTTAGTTTTTGGCAAGGCTAACAATGTATGAAGATTTCTGTAGTTTTAACTCTGGGCAAAAAATATTTTCTATTTTTAGTTTTAAAACTGTGATCTTGTTTTTTAAAATTGAGTTCACTATGTGTTGTTAGTGCCTAAATAAGTGTTGTTTTCTTTTAAGTCTGGAATATTCATAAAGGGTTGTGCATTCATCCCTCAGAATTTTTTTGGACTGTATACTTTATTGCAGATTAAGCAATGTATTTACAATATGAACTTTTTTCTCTATCATAATAGATGGGTTTCAAAGCCATATTATTTGATCCTTGAAGCTGCAAATGGGAGATGATAAAGCAATATGGTCAAACAAGAAAAAAATTCACACTTGTACTCGAGGAAACAACAAAATTGAAGTTTGAAACTTATAGAAAGAAAAAGCATCATCAATCTTTGAACACTGTTGTGGCTTTACTTAATCGTAATCAGAGCAAGGAATTTAGTGTATAAATAGATAGATATGTAATACATTTTTTTCCTTCAGATTATTCTAAATAGAGATGCAAATGTAAATGGAGACATTCGTAATGGGAAAAGCTTACATTCAACTCTCTTCATTTGAACAAATAAGCATAGATTCTACTAGTAATTGTTGGAGTATTGTTGAAAGATCATTTAATTTGATAAAATGTGATATTGTTATCAGGATTAAAATCTAATTTTTTATTGAGTGAAACTCATTGATCTATGTTACATAAGTAATGGTTTATGTGAATGCATCTTTCATGAGCATTAATGGAACACTTAGCACTCATTGCATTTAGGTGATGCTCATATAGGCGAAGTGCCAAGATTTCTCCAAAGGTCACCCATCTTAATACTACTCCATCTCAAGTGAGTTTAATTACAAAATTTCCTCCATGGTCAAACCCACACTACTTGTAACCTTATTTACAAAACTTTTATAAAATGTTGTGCATTATGAACCATTCATTAGAAAGCTCCTTAAGCTCATCAATTGATAAGTAGGAGATATTTTTCAAAACAAGTCAAATTGTGATATTGCTATCAAGATTCAATGAAATTGACTCAAAAGACTACATAATTGTATTTTGATAACAATATTTCAATTTGACTTGCTATAGAAAATGTATCCTACTTATTTAGTAGTCTATTAAGTTTATTTGGTGTAGATTACTTAAAGAATAATAGTCAATTAAAATATTTGAGTAAATATTTTTCCTATGCATGAATCTATAACACAATGATTTTGGATTTCTAGAATTTCACATCAATAAAGTCATAATTTAATTTAATTTATTATTCTTTTCAAAAATTTATAATAGACCCAAAACATATAATTGGAATGCTTGTAAATTTTGACTTTCAAGATCATGTATTGCTCCACACACACACATATGTATATACATATGTGTATATATAGATATATATTTATATGTATATGTATATATCAAATATTTTATAATTTAATAGATTTCAAATTTATATTACATCACTTATTTTCTTGGAAGGTCACATAAATCAATATGTTTGAATAAAAAACAAAATATTTAGTAATCTAGATTGCCCACTTGAATGCTATTTGTCATATCTTGAAACCTTTATGAAAGATGATTATATGTTAAAAAGAGTAATAGTTGTGTTACTAGGATATATTTTATGAATGGTTATGTAATACAAAATTCTCTTTATTTAAAAGAAAAATGAACCTAAGGGTAAAATAATAACTTTGAAATAGGAAAGCATATATAAATAATGAGTGAATAAAGGGGAAATAATAATTAACAAATGATGAATGAATGGAAAGTGTTGCAAATGGAAGCAAAATGTTTGTTAATAGGAATCTAGCCACAACCAAGCTTAAATTAAGAACATGATGCATGTCATTACTTGGCATTTTGGTCAAAGTGGGTACACAACCAAATAAGAAATTCAATGAGCATGTTAATATTGAATAAATACTCATCATAACACTTTATAACATTTTTTTTTAATTTTTAATTTTTTGGATAAAACATAGTGCACATGTAACATATATTATTAAAAAAAAACATAGGAGAAAGCTTAAGAAATACAATGGAAAGCCAAAAGTGAAGCTCTTCCAACTAAACTCGACACAAGTTTTAGAATAGGGAAGCAAGAAAAAGACCACTAAAATAGAAGATGGTAGAGAGAACCATATGACTTAGAAAAGAAAATAGAAGATAGAATATATAAGAGGAGATACAACAGGGAGACCCATAAGTCTAACCTTCAATTAGATTATATACTTAAATTTGGAAACTAATAAAGCTAAATCGAACAAGAAATCCCACAACAAGATTTGTCCATCTGCAATGAAGAGATCTTCACTCTTACCAATTAACATACTCATGGTAGCATAGTCGTCATGAGACACAAAAGACCTAAAGATATCCCAGGATATTGCAATTTTATCTTCAGTTCCCTCCTTGTTCAAGTTGGAAATGATGTAAAGCCATCTAGATATAGAATCCATGAGAATAAAAAAGCCAACTCTTGAGAGATCTATTCCCAATTTTGTGACAAAACTGTTTGAATTCCAACATCAAAGATCCACTCCTTGAATTGTGCACTTTGTAAGTTGGAAGTGAATAAAGTCTTATAGATAGCACCATCATGCATATGTAAAAATGTACAAATTATTCTTTTATGATATACATTATTGTTGGGATTATCTCATCAACATCTAAGATGAATAAATTGTAAGGAAGCAAAGGTGCATGAAATCGCTTCCTATGCTAATCTTGAGAGGATGATTATGAAAATTCAACTAACTATTATAGCAACTTCAATGGACAAATAAACATGCATAAATGAAACATCACAATAAGAACATAACATGGTGATTACAGTGGGGAAACCCTTTCGAGAGAAAAAAAAACCCACATAATGTCCTACCAAATCAAGATGATTACAATACACTTGAAATGCAAGTTCTTACAAGAGTGTATCACAACAACTCAAGCTCGGAGAGACATCTTCTAGCCTCCAATCTTGCAAGCAGAACTCAATGATCAAACTCCTCCCCAAGCCCTCCTTATATAGTGATTTTATAACCTAGAAACTACTTGTGGTTTTATAGAACCATGGGAAAAGCAACCATGCCAGATGTTAACGATTCTTGACATTTGTAAGTCCAAGATGGGAAAACAACCAAGTCAAAATAGTATTCTCGTCCATAACTTTGTCCCCTACTTTAGACCCTCATAGAAGTCATGCAATAAGTTGTTTATACTCTAAAAATATCCCACCTATATTCTATTAAGGTACATTTTTAACAACTCATACACCTTTTCCCAACACACAAACATGTGGAAAACTACTACAAACAAATTATAGAATCCCCATGGAAGGAAAGTTGTCTTCACATCCATCTACTCAACTTCTAGATCATAAGCTAATGCAATAGAAAGTAACAAATTGAATGGATGCCATTTTTTCTACAGGAGAAATTTTTTCTCCATAATCAACTATTACAACTTGAGAGTAACCTTCTGTAACCAAACATGCTTTGTACTTCTCAATGCTTCCATCTGAATCGATCTTTCTTTTGAACACCCATTTACAACCAACATGCTTTCGTCCTTTAGGAAATGGTACGAGCTCCTATGTGTCATTCTTCTTAAGAGTTGTCATCTCTTCATCCATGGCTATTTTCTAGGAGACTATAATTGTGTACAAATAATTGATGCCCTAGTAAAGAATTATAGACATGAGACTAGATAATTATGACAAAAGTTGATGGAACCTCTCTCTCATGTATAAATAGACAAATGATACATGAGTATTTTAACCTTTACATCCACACCATTTCTAGAATTGATAGAAAGGATCTTTGTGTGGAGTATGAATGCCTAGTAAAGAGTGTCGATTTGAAGGAGGTTTCCTTTTTCATGAATAGGGAAGAAAGAAATACAATAATTTAGTTACAATGTACACGATTCATTTTCCTACAACCAACTTCATGTGTGAAGGAATATCTTGGATCGGCAATAGGTAGCATCAAATGAATTACCGAGGATTCAAGGATATTTTTTGTTTTGTTTTATTACAACTTTATGTTTTATTTTTTTTTGTGAGGTTTGTTTCAAGATTACGTCAATTTTTTTCTATTTTCAGTATTAGGTGAATTTGAAAAGGTATGAATATGAATAGTTGGAAGACTTTTTCTTCCCTTTTGGAGGGAAACCACAATCATGCGATATAAATTATTGATAACCAAAAACATAAGAACTCTATGATGTACTTGTTTCTTTTGATATCAATACAAAGCTACCTTGTTTTACTACATCCACACCTATCATATTCCTTCAAATTGGATGAAGGAATATCTTGGATTGATAATAGGTAGTGTAAAATGAATTATCAAGGATATTTTATGTTTTGTTTTATTCCAACTATATGTTTTATTTTTTTGTGAGTCTTGTTTTGATTGTGTCATATTTTTTTCTATTTTTAGTATTAGGTGAATTTGAAAAGGTGTGAATGTAAATGATTGGAAGCTTGTTGCTTCTCTTTTGGAGGGAAACCACAACCATGTGATATAAATTATTGATAACCAAAAATAGAAGAACTCTATGATGTGCATTTTTCTTTTGATATCAATACAAATCTACCTTTTTTTCTTGTTCAATCGAGGATTTAATCTTTCTTCTAAATTTTTTATTTTGTTATATAATAAAATCTTGAGTTGGTTGTTATCTTTGAAACTTATGTGGTTGTTTGAGACTCTTGAATAATAATCTGAACAAATTATGGATAATGAAAGTAAAGCAATGTCCTTCCATTCTTTACCTAATTAGATTTTCTTAAAGGATTAAATTTAATTAGGCAAGTTTATGTTGTAGGTTAAACTCACGCACACTTACAAAATTGGATAGCTGATAGTACTATTGGGTCTTCCATGGTATTACCTTTTAGATGGGAACATAAGGGATTCAACATATATGACTTGAATCCCAATTGGATAAGGAACTAGTATATTGATGTTGAAAGGAGTAAGGAAATATCAAACTCATTAAGCATCTTTCTTTATTTTCAAATAGGGAAAGTGATTATAAAATATTTTTGTAAGTTTCTAGGAGGTCCTTTTTCTTTTACTTAGGATTTTCTACCCTAAGTATTCAAAATCTTAGAAGAGCTTTATTGATTTTTGCTATAAAAAAACTCAAGACTCTAGAAAGAGTTAAAGGTTGGTTACACCCACCCAAGTCCTGCAAAATGTAAAGAAGAAAGGAATTGCATTCATTTTTATGATTGAATTTTGTCATTTGTCCATATCAAGTTGGAAGGCATGATAACAAAGACTAGTAAGCTTTTTATCTTTCCAATATGTTGATTTGTGATCCAACATCCTCGAAGGAGATATTTAGGCTATCCATTGGTTCATTATACAACCAGCTAATAAATGTTATCCAATTTCCTATCTCCTCAAGAAAAGTACTAGATTTTATTCGGGCGAGTCTTGTTATAAGGTATTTGGTCAATCAAATAATACCTTTATTCAGGGAATTCATGGAAAATAAGTCCAATTAATATTAACCTTCATTGTAACACTAGTATCCTTTCATTCTCTTAGATTCATTCTACCTTCCATTTTTCTTTATACTATAGAGATTTCATCCATTATTCTTAGCACACTTTGATGATTCCTTTCTACATCGCATGACTTCATTATATTATGAAAATAAAAAATGAAGAAAAAAGATGGCGATAGAACCAAATAAAAGTTGGAATAAAAATTACAAGAATAGATTAATTTCCAAAAAGAACACACTTAGTAATGATTTCAAAAGGAAACTAAAATTGTACACTTTATAATTATCAAAGCTCAATAGGAGAATAAATGCAATACCCTTTAGGATCAAAACTTAAAGTATCAAGGCTTCATGCACATAAATATTCTTACACCAACTCATATGTGCTCAATACATTTATATACATTAGAAGAAAGGAGTGTAGAGAAAAGAAAAGAAAATTATCAACACTTTGACTTGCACCAAATGGGCATTCATTTCGATGACAAAATACTTTCCTCATACCAACATGCCACTTATCATAATCATGGTCATTGTTTGTGGCACTTGATTCTCTTTTGGAATTTCTTGCATGCATCTTTACTTTGATGTTAGCATAGGAATATCATATTTGAATTTGATATGGTTATTAATATCTTGACTTATATTGTCTATCAACTAAAACAACTACCACTCCTAATGGTGGCATGATTATTCTTGGATCCTTAAGGCTAGGTCTTTATTATTGTCTCTACCTCATTAGACACTCAAATTTGAGGAGTTTGGCATACCTACAAATATCCTATCAAGATATTGACATTTCATTGATAATAAATCAAAAGCTTGATTGAGCCTACACATACTTTACATTTTATTATGAGCTCAAACCAAGGTTTTTATTTATCTAGGGAACTAATATAAGATTTGAAGTACTTTTAAATCAAAGAACTCTCACATACATAACATTTTATTATGAGCCCAACCCAAGGTTTTTATTTATCTTAGGGAACTAATATAAGATTTGAAGTACTTTTAAATCAAAGAACTCTCAAATAACTAATATAGAATCATCATGATGTAGGTTTGGCTGATTGAATATTTAGAACATGTGTGTGTGTGTGTGTGTG
Source organism: Cupressus sempervirens (assembly GCA_028749045.1). NCBI lineage: Eukaryota > Viridiplantae > Streptophyta > Pinopsida > Cupressales > Cupressaceae > Cupressus > Cupressus sempervirens. The sequence continues at coordinate 772,120,230 of CM053785.1, read as the reverse complement.
TGTGTGTGTGTGTGTGTGTGTAGTAATTAATAGCACCCCTCTCCCATTTTTTTACAAGAAAAATATATTTTCATTTACATGAAGTGCTTTTCATTTACATAAAGTGCTCTTTGTCTTCTATTTTTCACTCATTGTCTACCTCCTTCAACATTTTATATTATATTTATGTTGAACTTATAAATATAATTCAATTAAATATCCATGTTTTTTATTAAGGGAAAAATAGGTTTTTTATAGGGGACTTGAAACCCCAAAATTTTTATAGAAGAAAGAAAGCATTAAGTCCTTAAAAAAAACAATGTTCTGACTAGCAGACACACCCAAACCCACAACCAGCCTAACCTAGCAAAACCCAGCACTAAAAACTAGACAAAAAATAATAGCTAACTACCTAGCTACAACAACAAAGAAAAAAAATACCAACACAAAGAGAGGGCAACTAGGCCATATCTTTGACCTTATCTTTCAGCTCTTGTTGAATCCCTTTGATCTACTATGTGACCTTCTATATGTTTCTTTGGTCAATCTAAGCCTCCTTTTGTTTCTTTTTCACATTGGAACACATCCTTTTTCCAGGTCCAACCTCTTCATTGTCCTTTTTTGGATCCTCCAAATCCAACACTAGGTTAATTTCCTTACCCTTATCTATGACAGTTAGAACCCTGTTCAAGCAATCCATGGAAGAGTAAAAAAAATTCTAACATTTAGCAAGCACTTCCTTTGTACTCTTCTCCATGTTGATAATATTATTTCTTAGATCTTTTAAGGCCTTTGGATTCCCCTACTTCTCTTTCCTATTATGCTTTTGTCCACTCTTGATCTCCAATTCTTTAATTTCTCCTTCTAAATCCTTGCATTTGAGGTTCAATACTTTAATAGAGTGGAAGGACCATTTCTCTAGCCTTAGGGAATACAAAGAAATGACTTTAGTTGTCTCCAAGACTCTATGGGGAGGGTCTACAACCAAGTCTTTGATGTCATATTATGTGAGTTTCACATTGAGCTCATCATCATCCACAATGTGGAGCATAGGGATTCTTGCCTTCCTCGTTTCCTTCTTCTCTTTGAAGTCTTTATCTCTTTTCTCATACTAGCAATCGAAACCCTTGGTCTCAAAATCAATAAGTGAAATGAACACATTCATGGTCGATAGATTCATCATAGTCAATCAGTCTTATGGCTTCCCTCGGTTCATCATCATTCTCAAATTTTTCTTCTTCTCAGAATCAAACTATTTTTTCTTGTTTACAAGGGAAACCAGGCTACTCATCTTGCCATAATTGATTTGAGAATCTTTTCCTTTTTCATCCAAGGGGAGAAAAACATTTTTCCCAAAAACTAGAAAAGACGGAGTCTCAAACTGCCTCCAAAAAACCTTTCAATTGATTCAAAATTTTCTTCTTCCTCCTCAAAATGTTTTTTTCCATCTTCATTTTCCCCTTCTCCAGATTCTCCCCTTCCTCCCCTTCATTACCACTGTCTTCATCATTGTTCAATAAAAGTTTTTCTTTCACCTTAGATTTCTTCTTTTTCTTGGTATTAGAAATATCAATCCCAAAATACCCTAAAATTCATTTTTCCTTCCCCCTCTTCACCCTTGACTTCAAATTTTGAACACCTTTTTATCTATTTTCTTCGGGATTGAATCCAGGACAAACTATTTCACATAGGAATGAATCAATCTCATCAAACCCTTGTGCATACTGGGTTTATAATTAGGATTAGACCTTAGGGTATTTTTTCTCAGAGACACCGAACAAAGGAAATAAAAAGGGAAACTTGCCTTTTTCTTATAACAAAAATGGTTGAGTAAGACAAAATGGTAAGTATGGGCCCTGTCATACCTTCCATCTAAAGTTATATAATCCATTACTGCTATGAGCACCCGATGCCATAATAGCTTAATAGAAGATGTCGCAAAAATATCCCCCTCCCCTTTGATAAGTTGATCATCAGTTTCCTTAAGGAATTTACTAACTGCCAATTCTGAATACTTAAGGTCCCAGAAGAAACACTTACCCTGAGCACTAAGCCCAATAATTTTGGCCATCACTGTGATATCGAACTTTAGTTTCCTTCCCCCAAGGTTAACATCTCCATTGTTCCAGCCACGTTATCACAAAACCAATCTTTGATAACTAAAGCGATAATATATAATAGTGATCTACATTGTATCCTATGCATTTAAGTTTATGAAGCCAATATCATAGTCCATAATGTCAATTTCTCAAAAAAAAAAAAAAAAAAGTTATAAAAATTTGAGAAATAAAATTTTAATCCTTCAATAGTAGTTCAAATGTGAGATGGTGTATTATAGTGCAAGCGCTATTTTTCATATCACCCCATTTACTAAACTAACAATAATCTCCATGTTTGAAATAATGGTTTTGCACTATTTTTTTTGTGTAGCAATTAGAGAGATTAATTTCATAGTAGTGTGGCAATCAACACATACTTGAAGGTTTTTCACAACTCTAATAGTATTTCATGGCCGAAATATCTAACAAAATAAAAGCAATTGCCAACTTTTGGCTATTTGGACAAAGAAACAAATATTTTTCCTCCTTTTCATTAAGTAAATCATGAATTTTGAAAATGCCCTTCCACTTTCATGTTAGAAACCAATTTCTCCAACCTTGCATGAGATTTGTCTCCTACATAAAATGCATATACCATTTTTTTGGCCTTAATGCAACTATGTGTATGGATTGTTTCTTGTATAGATGGTTGAGACTGTTATCATTTTTTGGATCAAAATTAAAAGACATCACTTTAAATGCTACTAAGATTGAGGCCCCTTCAAATAGTTTGAAAATTTAATTTTTTGTGGAAAAAAGGGTTCCATGAGGTGAAAATAATAGAGTACAATATTTTTCAAATAGATAGAGCCCAAAACTTTTAGTTTATAATTCAAGGGTGCATTTGGAAGAACCTTAGAAATTATTGTGAATAGGAGAATTTCCTCATTTAAAAGATTGAACCTCCTCAAATTAAACCTCTTGTCATTTTATATTGTTATATTATGCTATAAAAATAACAATATTCATGAGACCACCAACTATAGATGTTAAAAATTAAAATTTAAAACATAAACTATATAACAATTAAAATATTAACAACATATTTATTATTTGAAGATTTCAAATTCCCTCATATTAATTTTAATAACACTTTAAATTATTAAGCAATTTTATAAAAATAGAAAACTCATGAAAACAATTATAAATTTTAAAGATTAAATTTTTTAATTTGACTACACTGCAAAAATTTATAAAATAAGCTACTGCAAACTGCTTTCAAGAAATTTCAATAACATGAAATAATCATTAACTAATGCATTTTTTTGAAATGCAGGAAATAAGAATCGCGAATCTAAAAATCATCAATCTAAATGTTGAACTAGTTTCTTTCCAAAAAGAAATGCTTCATTAAAAAGACATTTGCAGATTTTCAAAAATTTCTTATAAAACTCATATTGTCCCTATTTGAGATATCTTACAATTGATGTCTACATGCAGATACCAATCAAACATCCTCCAATCTAAGCTTTCAGTTTTTGGAAGCTCATCTATCAGAGCAGCAACAGCTGGAACATCTACTAAACTTACTCTCACTCCTTAACATCCATAGACTTCTCCAAATCTCTCGCTCGTGAAGGATGCTAACAGACTAGCTTCACACCTGTCAATTACATGACTTGAAATTTATGTATATAAACCCTTTTCCAAAATCCATTTTGATTGCTTATCCACAGTTACAACATTCCATGAAAGCACATTTCTTCAAGCCTTCCAGACTTTAAAGAAAACAACACTTATTTAGGCACTAACAACACACAGTGAACTCAATTTTAAAAAAGAAGATCACAGTTTTAAAACTATAGAAGTAGCTGAAAATAGAAAATGTTTATTTGCCTAGAGTTAAAACTATAGAAGTAGCTGAAAATAGAAAATATGTTTTTGTCCAGATAAACTTATGTTTCTATACATCCTTTTGACAATGGGGGCTCTTATTGGAATAGGCCATGAGATTCGATGAAAGTGCATTTCTTTGAGCCATTCATTCAAATAGTTTGAGGGGTATTGTCAATGGGGTATTGTTCAAATAGTTCAAGTACTACTCCAGCCTGAGCGCACTTAACTACAGAGTTTCCAATGGGTGCCAAGTGTTCCATTTATTCTCATGAGAGATGGATTCATGTTGAATCACTACTCATGAAACATGGGTCAATGAGTTTGACCCAAAATCACATAGTTAAAACCTGATAGCAATATCACAATTTGACTTGTTGTGGAAATTATCTCCTACTTATCAACTAACTCAAATTACCAATTTCCATTGGTAACGAATTGTTGAATCGATTATTGTTGCCTACGACCTTGAACAATTGCACTGCCATGCCAATCTCTGGTACAAGTTTGCCAGATAATTTATTGCTATAAGTCAAGAGCTCTAATAAATTCTTTGCATTTTTTTTAAAATTATGTCAATCAAATCAAATATTATTTTAAATTTAATACCGTTAATTATTTTTCTTAAAATCTCTATAATCAAATATTTAGAAATACATATGTATAAATAGAAATTCTACAATTGTTATCATAACTAACCACAGTGATATATAAATTTTAAAGTAGTTATAATTAAATTAATAAAATAATTTAAATAAAATTACTAAAAATATATACCAAATGATAATTTAAAAACCTTCAAATGTATTTTCTACTAGGAATTCTATGTTTAAATTTATTGTCATGAGTATTGTACTAATATATGGTGTAAATTTACTCTATATAATAAATATATATTTTTTGATTATTTTGTTATAAAATTCAAAAAAATATCAATTGAAAATCATGAGCTTCATTTTTAGGTAGTTTATACCATATGAAATCTTGGTATACTTGTTTTACAAATTCATTAATATAATTAGTATCAAATTTAAAAATTATTCTCATTTTTAATATTATTGTTTCTATTGCTAATATTTTATAGGTGATCTACTAAAAGTTGTATTAGAGGGATTTCCATGGTCACAATTTATGATGACTTTCACAATTTTATACCTCATATCCGAACATTTAAACTCTACAATCAATATTATCAATCCTAAATAAAGGAGAGAGAAAAAGCTATATACATTGAGATAGAGTAAGATGGACAAATAAGAACAAGCAAAGAGTGAAATTTTTTGAGAGAGTCGTATGAAAAGTAAAAATATAAGGCGGTGGGGTGCTAAGGGGGATAAATAATGGCATTAAGATTTATCTTCGCTACCTAACCATAAAGTTTTCTTCCCAATTTAATTATGTGAAGACTCTCATCTTTAATCTATTTTGTTCATGTGTGGATTTGTTTATCAAAAATCAATATGTGGTATTTCTAGTTTATAAAAAATACTACTTTTTGAATGTAGAACTCAATCTACACATATTAAAAAATAAAACTATTATTTAATGGTTTGGAAAAGAAGTTGGGGGACACTCAAATATTCTTGTTTTATGATGTTTTCATTTAAAATATTATTAAAAATTAATATATTGATTAAAAATTGGTGTAAACTACATAGTGTTATTATAATTTATGAGTGGTATTATTAAAATTCAAAGAAAAAGTTATATTTTTAGGGAAAAATACTTAATTCTAAGTGTATAATGTTAAATGTCAAGCAATCAAAAAATGGCTTAATTACTCCACATTTCAGGGCTTTCGTTGACCTTATATCTCAAAGGGAAGTTAATGAGATTGATCTTTTCAATTCCAAACCTAAGGTAATTAGATCTAAGAAGATTAGTGAACTCTGAATGATGAAGTAAGACTAATACAAACAAAGATTTTTTGATTATAAAACTAAAAAATAATGCAAAATTCTTATAAAAGATTAATGTAGCAATAGCTATGAAATCAAATTTTTGAAAAAAAAACTATGGAAATTAAATATGGTAAAATGAAGAAAGAAATTAAATGACTTACCTTGAAAAGTGAGGTGGAATATTCTATCTACTTTTTTGGCTTCTGTGCAACTTAAAATAATGAAAAATGAATAAATTGTTCATCTTGTGGTTAGGTTTGATATCAGATGCTAGGACTAATCTAGAGGGAGATCAAGGTTGCAATGTGTCCATGACCTTAAGTGTTTGATTGTGAAACCATTTTTGAATCTTTAAATTTCTACAAAATGGATATTTGAATTCACACTATTTTTTCCTTGTGAGATTAGTAACCTATGGGAAAAAATGTTTTCTTTTGTTCATTGAGGGTTTTACTTTCTCAAACACCAATTTGTGAATTAACCTTGAAATTGGAATAACTTAAATATTAGAAATGTAAAGTGAATGCATGAATTCACCTTATAATAGTAGGATATCCTAAATTGATGTATTGAGCTTACTTTACTAATTGCATGGATCAATAAAATTTGATAGAACAAGGATGAATGGAGAATCCCTCTCTTGATGAAAATATCAACTATCACTAAGGGAGGAAGCCAGATCTTGAAAGGTTGTGGCATGAATATGGAAAAGATGATAACATCCCAAAATGAACTCCTTGATGCTCCTCAAAAGAACCTTGAATACAAAAGATCCCCTCTCCAATTGCTTACAAAAGGAACTCCTTGAATGTAGGTGAATTAATGAATTCTTGAATGCTTGATTTCTTGTGCATGTCAAATGATAGAGAGATATGGATGTTAGGACCATGATTAAATCAAGGAAATGGATTTTCTTATAAAGGATTTATAATAAACCTTCTTTCACAAACTAACTAGTCAAGAAATTAATGTCTCATATCAACCCTGCCAATAGGGACAAGAAGGGGTTTGAAATATAGGTCACAGTCAAGAAATCACTACATATTAATTGATGTACTTGTCCTTGACTCCTAGGCATAGAAATCCATAGGATTCTATTAACATTCTAGAATAGGGTCTAATTTTGAGAAATCAGGTGCAAATCTTAAGAAAACTATAGTTTGCTGCAAAAATAGGATTATGAGTGAATGGAAGAAGGAGAGGGAGTACCCAAGTAGATAGATCCTAAATTGAGATTTGTGCCATTAGATAGGAATACAAAAGAGTATATATCAGTCCTTACCCTAATTCCATCCAAGAGAAATTAAAAGAGATCAGACAAACTAGAATAATGCAAGGCAAGCTTTAGATATCACTAAGTAGGTTCTAAGTTCTCATTAAATTCAATTGCTTCCAATTTAAGATGACACATTTATCCCCCACTTTAGAAAGAGTACGGGCTCAACGAAAACTCTTAGTATAGTAGAGCACAATTCATAAGATAATCCTATCATAATCAAGGAGACAAAGAATCCATCAATCCCCCAAGGGACTAAGTCTTTTCTAACTCCAAGGTCATAATAAGAGAGAAATCACTTATTGAGAGAAGAATGAAAAGAAGATAATGCGATTAATTCACCCAATGAGAAGTGTACATTGGATTGGAAATCACACAAAATAAAATAAAAAAATGTGTTACCCATGTATGGGACTTAGCATGTTGTATTTGGATGTGTTACCCATGTATAGGATTTAGCATGTTGTATTTGAATGTATTACCTATGTATGGGGATTAGCATGTTTGAAATATAATTCATTACTCATGTATGTGATTTAACATGTTTGAATTTGAATGTGTTACCCTTGTATGTCATTTAGCATATTTGAATTTGCAAAAGAAAGATAGACCCCATCCTAAGGATTCTTAGTTTGTAAAAGAAATAAAAGTTGTGCATATAAAATCCATTTTTAAAGGATTGTGTGCATAATTAATAAAGGAATTCATAGGTATATGTCTACGCTATCAAGTATGTTTATGTTTGAAAAAAGTGAGTAGAGTGTATGCCCCCATGTTAAAGTCATTACTAACACTTTAACAAAAGAAATGACTATAATGAAGTATATGTACATCCACTTAGACACATTTCCACTATGAAATCATATAGAGGGGAGAAAAGGGATCTACCAACTTTGTGGTTAGTATGATCATGAGATAATATATTTATATTATTTAAAATGAAATTTCATCATTCCCCAAACAAAATACAACAACATTACGGAATAGATAAATAGAAGAGTTATAAAGAATAGTATTTTTGGAATACTATCATAGAGACCAAAAAGAATTTGTGTGAGTATGTTACAAATCCAAGTGGATAAACAAAATGATGTAGTTACAAACACTAGAAAATGTATAACACAACATATAACAATATACAAAGGAAGTAAGGTACAAATAGAAGAATGATACAAAATGTTAATTCCTTTATCACATTGCACCAACTAAGAAAAAGGGTCATTTGAAGAAATTAAAAAAAATGTATAGAAAACATAATACAAGGGAATCACATCACAATAGGAAAATACATAAAAGATACTATTGTAGTGAAATAACTCAAGCACATTGCCCACCTCCTTAATCATGAGTTGTAGTATTTAGAGAAGATGAGAAACTTAAAAGAGGAGAAACATCCAACATAGTAGGAGTTATGGCTAAGTTTGAATAGGTACCCCCTTGAGAATCACTATGCTCAAGAATATATGTAAGTGAATGTTGTTTTGAACTTGCATGTATGGTAAATCATTATCAAAATCAATAGTGTCATACTCATTATCATTAGAATATTTAGGAACAACTAATGTATATTATTCATCAATATTAAAAGAAATAGAACACAAAATATGAGTATTATTTTTATCTATTTCAGCATTATTACCAACTTCCTCATTAAATATATGTTGGTCAAAGGAAGGAAAAAAAGAATAAGAGGCTTGCAAATGGGATTTAGCTCTATCGTGATGCTTCTTTCAATGATTAAGGGCATGTTGGTTGCATTTAGTCTTTCTAGAAATTGTTTGAGACAAAGAAAGATCAACATGCATGGGCCCCTTTCCATATTTAGATGAGAGAGTAGAAGGAATCATGACATGTTAAGATGCAAGCCAAGGAACCATTCTAGGTAGCATATTGGATGCCAGAGGTTTTTTCTCATTAGAAATTTTAGATTTTAAAGAGATAGGTGTCGAAGGTGTAGGAAAAATATGATGAGTAAGATCCTTAGGCATACTTAATTGAGAAATATTTCTAGAATTATAAGCTTTATATGATTGGAAAAGGCAACTCCAAGATGAATTGGAGGTGTAGTAGGAACAAAATACCAGAAGAAGTTGAGTGTAGTATAATTTGTAGACCTAGAAGGATGGTAAATATTATGATTTATCATCTTAATCTAATCACTTTGAGGGGATTAAATGTATTTATGAATAAGTGAAGAAATCGATTTCACGAAAGTCAACCAAGGTAAACTAAGATTCACTTGGAATTGATCAGAAGTAGGAATGATAACAAAGGCAATTTTCACCAGTTTACCGAAAAGTTCAACAAAAATGATAGTGGAAGCATGAGATGGATAGAAGAAATAATTACAAGTGTTAATCCTTGTATAAATTGAATCATAAATTTCACAATGCAATCATTTGAAAGAAAGATGTTCTTCGATGATGACATGAACAATGGTAGTAGGATCAACAAGACAACCATAAGAGGGATATAATTAGAAATCATAGTTATAGAATCATAAAGTTAATAGTAAGGCCTCTTGAAAATTTAAGAGAAGGATTAGGTTTAAGTTGAACTTATCATTAACCTTTAATCTTAGGAACTAGTTGAGGTGGAACTTTAGGGACACTCTCCATAGTGTTAATGGTATGCTCATCCTCTTCCCTTGGATGATCATAAGAGATGTTAATAATAGAGGAAGAAGAAGGTCAACCAATCATATTAGTTGTGTGTTGAGAAAAATTATTGGTGTATATTTCAAGATTTTGATGAGGTGGTACCATAGTTTTTTCCCCACTATCATGATTATCAATAGAAAATGGATTGGAATCAATTAAATCTTGAACTTTATGTTTCAAGGTATAACACTAATCAGTAGCATGGCCAAGTTGATGATGGATTTGACAAAAGGATTTGAAATAAAAGTGTGGATTTGATGTTGTGGAGGGAAGAATTAGTCTAACAAGATGGAGTCTAATAACATAAGTACTGACTAACCTTCCCATGACTGAATGTAAAGACTCATAAAGAGCACTAAATCTAAAATTCATGCAAAAAATAGATGAAGAAGCACCAACACTTTTGGATGGAACAACAACTTGTTCATCTATTGTATTTGTCATTTTGTTGATCTTGACATAGTTGTTGGGTTTATGAAATTTGTTTTTTCTAGGTGCAACATCACTCTTATCAAAAGGTATATGAGTCCTTAAAGTGGTGCTCTAAAATTAACTCACTTATAATTAATAATGATGATGTACTACATAATTTTGTGAGAAAGAGGTAAATCCAGTAAGAAAAATCTGATCTCTACTATCTTTTTGTAAGTTAGCAATAAACATATGTTAAATATAAATGTAAGGAATAAGATAAGAAATTTTAGTGTAATGCCCCACCAAGGGATCCAAAAGAATTAACCTAAAGTTTTACTAAGTTTGCTAAAAATTTTTTTTTTGAAGACATGAAAGATAAACCATTCACATCAAACGCATAGTAGCGGAAGCAATAACATGTAATCATAAACAAAAATACATAACAAGTTACATTCCTTAAGGATCCCAAGACATTGAGTCACATTTAAATTTAATCTAATCCTAAGTCTAACAATTACCACATCCACATGAAAGAATAATCAGAAAGTCTAATGTCCATATAATATACATTTGTTTTGAATGTCTCTTGGCAAATTAATTCAGAATGCTCAATCATCCACTATACATGTCACAGGGTATGAAAGGCTTTAAAAGAATATACATATGTAAAAATAAAGATACATCATCCTCAAATCCATGATACAAAGTACAGTAAAATAAATGAAATCATTCACCATACATGATACATCCATACATCTATAACGATAAAACATCCATCATAAAACCTAACCATCCATCATAATGATCCATGAACAGAATGAAGGTAAATGCCAACAAAGAATGCTCCAGCCACGGTGACTATGGATGGATCTCAATGGTAAGAGTAAAAAGCACTACCATCTGACCGCGTGGAACCTAAATGGTCCACTCCCATCGCGCTAAGGAGATAGTCTCAAGTCCCAAACAAGGTATCAAATCACATGACACAAATATACTCTAAGTCCAAGATTCCTAGAAGTATACTAACTCAAAGGTTCCAACATAGATTGACATCTAAACCCAAAGGCACACAAAGACACGTAGGAAACCTACTATGCAAGCAAGAAAGTGTCATCACATGAATCATGTTGGAGGTTACCCGAGCAATCCCTCAGGAATCTCGGGTCCCTAGTAATCTTGCGGCCACTAGTATCCTCTCATACTGACAAGGCATACTATGGAATGCAAGGTCATAACCAAGAATTCTCTCAACTCCCATCCTAGTCTATACTAGCACTCGAGGCATGGGTGAGAACATACAATTAATCTTATTAGGTTCATTTAAGTTAGTATTTAGTGTAATGTTACCACTTATTAAAAACAACTTGCAATGAGTCATCCCCAGAGCCACTTACGGTCTCCTGTGCCCCATTGCAAGCCACTTCCTGACACTACACATAGATAACCTACCCTAGGCTCATGAAATCACAAATCACAAAATCACCTCAGCCCTATATAAGCAACTGGAAAGCATTAAAAGATAAGAAACAATAATCACATTAGTTTCCCCACAGGAAATTGGAAAGCATCAAATGATAATCATAATGACCACAACAATTCTCTATTAGCAGCTGAATGCATCAATGATAAATTACAATATCCATCGGTTCTTAACAAACAACTGGAAAAATATCCCAAAATAAATCACAATACTGATCGAAGACTCCAAATGGTCAAGTCAAACATGTCACAACATGACATCATCAAGAAAAAATAACTTAAAACACCTCAGCTTCACACAAGGAAACTAGAAAGAAACAACAACTAGTAATTACATCCATCATAGAGCATATCACACATCACCATGGTTGGTTTAGAAAGATCAAGAACAAATCATCATAATATCACAATCGCATAACCTCAAAGCCTCTGGTAAATGTCCTATAACTGATCAACAATCTAGTCAACCCCAAAAACTCCAAAACACAGACATCACATAGAAGATAGAATAATCTAATAGTTTGGGTTTGTTTTGAAAATACACATAGTTAAGTTGATCAATATAATTTTCAATTTCCACTTTCAGTATAAGTTTTCGAGTATATATAAAAATCACAAATTTTACCCTTGCAATTAAACTCCTTCTCATTTATAAAATCATATCATGACTTAAAAGTAATCATTTATTTAAAAAATTAATAGTTGATTACTAAACATAAAAAAAAAAAAAACTCAAACCCTTTAAAAATCAAATTTCTAAACGATAAATAAACTTAACAATATTAAATGTTATTTATCATTAGCTCACATCAATTTCAATATTCATTTACATTTTTAAATTAATAATTAATAATTAATAATTAATTAATCAACAATCATTAACAATTTCCTTAAAAACAATATATATACTTATATCATTAATTAACTTAATTAATTAACAACTAAAATTTTGAGTTTAATCCTTTTAATAATTATTATAAAACTTATTATTAAAATAATAATAAATTTATTATAATAAAATTTATTAATAAAATTATAATTTATATTAAATTTTATATAAAATAATTACAAATTTATATTATAAAAAAAAACTTATAACAAAATCAAATTTTACATATAACAAAGGGCACATTATAAAGTTTTTATATAAAAAAAATATTAATACGCGATTTAATTAATCGTTTCCTATGACTTTTACTGCAGTGCAGGGTACGATTGCCTCAGCAGTACCTGTTGTCGCAACAGTACATATTGCAACATGTGGCGACCGATAGTTTGGTAGGGGGTATGGGTCAACAACCCCCCCCATATTTATATATATTTTTTAATTTATTAAAAACTTTTTTAAAATGTTTCTTTTCCCAATCATGAATTATAATAAGTAATATATATGTATTATTTTTAAGAAATGATTATTATTTATTTTTATTTTTATTTTGTTTAATTACATAAACAATTCAAACCCCCTCTTTCACATGAGAATTAAATATAACCCCCTTCTTTCTAAGATATGTAATTTATTTTTAATTTAGATTTTCAAAAATAATATTTTAAGTAATTAAATAAATTTATTTTATTTTTAATTATTATTATTATTTTTTAAAGTAAATAATTTACAATTATAATCTAATAAAGGAAATATTTCTAACCATTCAAATTTCAATCTAAAATTTTCTTTTTATTTCAAACCCTCCCTGAATCAAATTCTAATCTCTTAATCTACAAATAGGGCTTTTTAATTACTTTACTAATCACCACATGTACACAAGATATTATCATGTTTTCAGTAATTTATGATATTGAAATATTCATAGTTCATCACATAGAAATACAGATCTACAATCCACAGACATGAAGAAGACAGGAAAAAAAATTGCGTAATTAATCAGTGATCAAAACACAAGACCCTACCTGAGTCTGATGCTAATTCGCAATCCCCAAAAACTGTGAGAGAATTCACTCCTTTTCAAGAACCTTTTGTTCGAAAAATCTTTCCAAGAATTTGCTTCCAAAATTTGTGTCCAAAATTTGTCTCCCGAAAATTCGTGGTCCCTCAAAAATGAACCCCAAAGTTGTGATAAGGAGTTTTCTCCTCAAATCGAGGCACTAATTGTGCATTCACCTGAGAGGACTCCTTGCTCACAAGACTCAAACTCAAAATTAACTTTCCTTAATCTTTCTTTATCTTGCATTAATCTTTTCATGCACATTATATTGAACTATTAAATAACTTTATTTAATTTTTCACTTGATTTCTATTTTAAATTTATTTATTACTTTTAATCCCATGTGCACTTTATGAAATTAAAATAACATTATTATTTTCACTTATTTTATCTTTTTAATTAATTTCTTTTATTTTCAACTCATGCTTGCATCATGCAATTTGGAATCTTTTAATAATTTAATATCTTTTCCACTTTTTATTTTATTTTAGAAACTTAATTGATAAAATATTTATTAACTTAAATAACAATAATATTTAGCATTTATTTTAAAATAAACTCTAAATATATTATTATTAAATTAAATAAATATTATCACGTTCTAAATTTATCCTTACAACTTTTATCTCCAAATTTAATTCTTTTTATTTAATTAATTTCTCAATTAATTAAATATTAAAGATATCATATTAATTTTCCATTAAATTAAATCATTAATTTAATCCTTTAATTAGACTTAATTAATAGAAAACACACCAAAGACTCATAAAACAACATATGAAAACCCATCATAGCAAAGCACATACTAAATCAATAAAGGGTTATAATCAAAAATTAATGTCATTCAACGCATTTAGAAGGTACTCAACTCAGATACTTGTCCTAATTATCAATTAGGACAAATGGCTAAAGGGTTTAGGATTTGGACTTAAGATTTATCTCCCCTCTCTTACCATTAAGATAATGCGATAGGGTACGCTCATCTTGACAATTCAGGGAAGTTGATACCCAGTACCTGCAACCTGCATAAAATCCACGCATGTACAGACACAATATTATAAGCTAAACAAGTCATGGCAGGAAGTGGTGCATCATGTAGATCCCGACTAACAGGTGACTAGGACTCCCTTCCTTAACCACATTAGAAATGCCATACATAATGAAAAAAAACATACGCACTATACAGATGCAGTATGGGGTAAGTATCCATAAGAAGACACATGATAATCCATCTAACTAATCATCATCAATAACTGAAAACACTGAATGATCATCATACATACATGAAATATAGAGTACTAATTAATCTCATCATATAATAAACTGAATGTAAAAAAAATCGAATAACAATACTACTAATCATCAAACATAAAAATGGCCTAAAAGTGTTTGGCAATGATAGCAAAAATGTAACTTAGGGGCAGGCACTACATTTAGCATGCAAATGCTTAGATCTACAATTAAATTTAGTCGCTTGAAATCCTTAATACCTTGAAATTTTACAATACATTAAATCAATCAAGGACACTTGAGGACCAATGTTGTTCTAAAATTGTTGGATAAACCATTAAGAAGTTTATGAAAGGAATCAATTGAATAAGATTCCAAGGATGAATACTTTTGAAATGATTTTTTTATGAAAGGTGTAGGCAAATAAACTAGCTAAAATGCTATGGTGATGGGTATGATTACTACATAGGACTTGAATTTTGTTAAGATAAGTAATAGAGTCACCCTTACCATCATAAGTATTAAGGTGAGGCATATTAAAATGCTATGGAGTAATAGAAATGTTTAAGGACATCTGAATACACATGTGATATGTAGAAACATTGAATGCCTTGGATAATATAAATGAAGAAATTCATTTAGATATAAGGAAGAAATAGTTTGAGCAAGGCTAATGATAATGGAATAATAGAGGAAATAGTGGACAATTTGACACATTTGACACATTAGGAAGAATGTATGAATTAGATGGAATAGAAGGTCTTATAAAAGTGGACCAAAAGGAACTACAATAGTACAAGGATTATGACAAGTGTAAGAAACAGTATGGTAAAATGGTTTTGAGGTAGGAAACGAAGTAGGAAGAACACTAATAAGAAGAGGAGGAATTAGAAGACTTTTAATAGGAGGATTAGATGGTTTAATAGATTTAGCCATAATAAGTGGTACATAAGTAGGAATGATAGATATAGGAGTGTAAATAGGCGAATAGGGCTGAACACTACTGATAGGTGGAACCAATCCTATTTCATATGTATCCTGAGACAAAGGCTTAACATAAGAATGAATAAAATTATTAAGACAATGAAATTTTTTTAATTACTCTTCTTATCATTACATATAACTTTTTGAAGAGTGCCAAAAGAAACAATAGAATCAATATGATAATTCTCTTAAATAAGCCAATCATGTTGTTCAAAAGAGATAGTTTGAAATGTAGAACCTATCTTTGGACAACCATTATTTTGTCAGTGATGTCACACTTGCTACTTGCTAGTGAGACAATTGATTTTTGGTCTAAATGTTATCATTTTCTTGATGGATGAAGAGGATTTGAAAAGAGGAGATAACAAGAGAACCTAGAGAAAGGTTGAGTTATTTAGTGTATACAAGGAGCACTAAGACCAAGTAAGACATTGATGATATTATGTATTTTTGATCTACTTAAGGCTGAAGTAAATGGTTACATTAGTTAAGCCAAGAAGAAGTATTATCATAAAAAGTGTTTGCCAAGTCTGACTAAGCAAATAATGTAAGTCGAGAAAATTCTAGTTCAGGCTGAGTAGAAAGTTAGTATATGTTGAGTGTTAGTAAATTCTAGTAAGTGTCAAGCATTAGGGAAATAATAGTGGTAGACCAAGCTACGAAGACATAGTTAGTGCCAAGCAACCCAGTGTTGGTCGAACATTAGAAGACTGTTATTGCTAAATGAATAGTGTAGATGTCAAGTGATAGCAAAAAAGTGTTAAATCAAAGATTTGTCAAATATGAGCTAACTAATTTGATTTCTTGAATTATGTGAAGTGTTTGGAAGAAAAGTATGATGACCTGGTGGCACAAAATTCAAGACAAACTATTTTGAGGTGAATTCAAGGAAGATTGTAGATGAAGTTTCTAAAGGAACTAAAATGGAAAAGTGGGTAGATTCATTGAATCTTAACTAACCCAAAAATGGACAATTGTGGTTAAATGAAAAAAGATCTAAATTCTCTATTTATAGAGATAGTAGGCTAGAAGCGAAGGTTATCATGTGTGAGAACTTAAGGGAGACAATAAGTCTAGGTGTTGCTTCATTTGATGGCCGAATAGAAGAGACTACAATTGGAATACGAAGAAAGAAAGCTTAAGAGATTGAAGCCTTGAAGGGTGAACAAGCTATCAGAGATGAAGAATATGAATGTCAAGCATAATAGAGGACTAAACAAAGGCATGTAATCTGCAAGTGAGTTGTATTTTATTATTAGATCACCTAGGACCCCTCTACACAATGGGATTGTTGAAAGAAGAAACATATCTTTAATGGATTGTGCTAGAACACTGATGATGGAGAAGAATATTGCTTTGAAATCTAAAGAGAAGCTATAAGTACAACTATCTATACCTTGGACTGAGTAGAAGTCAAGAAAGGTACAAATTACACACCTTTTGAGCTATGGGATGGATACTCATCCAATGTAAAATATTTGAAGGCATTTGGAAGCAAGTGTGAAATTCTTAAGGAAACTAGGAATGATAAACTTGATCCTAGAAGTGAAGAAGGTATATTCCTAGGCTATTCCACAAGAAGTAAAGCTTATAAGTGTTTAAATACTAACACTAACAAAGTTGTGGAAAGTGCAAATGTGAAGTTTGTTGAATACATATAGATACAGGAAGCTGAACCTAAAAGGGAACCTAAAGAGTAAAAAACATTCATATAGTACTATAAAGACATGAATGTTGATGAAGCTATGAACTAAGGTGTAAATCAACAACAAAAAGTATTAGTGAATGTCGCATCACATACAATGGATGTCAAGTTTCATTTAGGAACTGAGTTGCATTCAAGAGCCAAGTTGCACACACAACCCAAGGTACATTCTAATATTGAGATCAATATACATGAAATGTATGTTGATTTACTTACTAGAGGAGTACACAGTGATTCTAAATTTGATCAACCCATTAAAGAAAGAGGAGAACCAAGATTGTCAAAATATGTCAAAAGAAATCACCTTTCTAAACAAATTACTGGAGATAAAGAAGCTAGACCAATGATAAGGAATAGGTTGAGAATTGATACAAGTTTATTAAGAATTCATGAGCCTGGGTCAGTGAGGGATGCATTAGAGAGTGAAGATTGAAGTAAAGCCATGAAAGAAGAGATTCATCAGATTAACAAGAACAAAACATGGACTCTAGTACCCAGACTAGAGAACCAGAATGTAACTGGAACCAAGTGGGTGTACAGAAAGAAACTAGATGGGAATTGTGAATTCACAAGGAATAAAGCAAGATTAGTTTGAAATGGATATGCATAAGAAGAGGGAATTAACTACGCAGAGACATTTACCCGTGTTGCAAAATTGGAAGGAATAAGAACTCTACTTGATTACTCTACATACAAAGGTTTCAAAGTTTATCCAATAGATGTGAAGTTAGCATTTCTGAATGGTATACTAGAAGATGAGGTTTACATTGACCAACTAGAAGGAGTTTTTGATCCAAACAATATGAACATGATATGTATATTACACAAATCTTTATATGGTTTAAAGTAAGCCCCAAGAGCATGGTATGAAAGACTTCACAATTATCATGTGAAGCAATTTTGAGAAGACTGATGATAACAATAATTTGTACTTGAAGACAAAAGAAGGTAAAGGGATTTTATTAGCTGAAATATTTTTTGATGATATCATATTTGGAGGAAAAAATGCATTGTGTAAAAAATTTGCAAATGAAATGAAGAAAGAATTTGAGATGTCTATTTTTGGAGAGATAAAGTTATTTGTTGATTTGCAGGTATTTACATCACTCAGTTTAAGTATGTAATGGAAATATTGAAAACATTTGGTATGGAGAATTCGAAACCTATTAGCAATCCTATGATGATAGGACACAAACTATTCAAAAATGATGATTCTGCTGAAGTAAATCAAACATTGCACATGTTCATGATTGACAATTTGCAACATATTATACATAGAAGTCCTAACATTGCATTAGTTGTTGGGATTGTTTCAAGGTTTTCTACAAATCCTAAGGAGAATCATTTGATGGATGTTAAAAGGATCATGAGATACTTGAAAGAAAAGAAATAGAAGACTATGGTCTATACTATAAGAAGAATGATAAGTTTGAATTAAGAGCCTATACGGATGCTAATTGGGCTAGAAACATTAATGACAGAAAGAGTACAAGTGGTGTGCATTTTTCTTCAAAAAGAGATTGGTCATGTGGACTAGTAAGAAATAAAATTATATCTCTCAATCTATTGCTAAATCTAAATATGCAGCTGCTACAATAAATTATACAAATGTGGTATGGATCAAACAACTACTCAAAGGATAGAAGGAAGAAATTATCAAACTATGGTACTTTTATTATGATAATTAAAGTTCTACAAACATATCTAAGAACCCTATGATGCACACAAAGACAAAGAACATTGCAATCAAGTATAATTGCTTGAGAGAGTTGATTTAAGACAAAGAAGTGAGAATGGAATATGTGAATACAAAAGAACAAATAGCTAATATATTCACAAAAGCTTCACCTAAGGATGACCATGAATATCTTAGAGGTAAACTAGGGGTGATACCCCTATCCAAAGCTACTTAAGAAGCAAGATTAGTGCCTTGAATCAATTGAGTTGAATTTCATATTTTAAAAATTTGGCACAATGGATCTTATGTTAGGATTTGCCTAAAGTAATGAAGGAGTTAAATTAGAATATTTAGTCACATGCAAGGTGATAGAGGGAGAACCTAAATTGATTATATCTGCATGAAAAGATGCCAAGTCTTTTGCAATGTTATCAAAGATGGTGATATAAGAAAGAGCGAGATAGATAGTAGAGAGATATTGAAGAAGGAGATATAAGGTTAAGGGAGATATCAGAAAGAGGTACATATACCGATAAACGGAGAAATTTCAAAGATATTAATTTTCTTTTTGGTATTGGTCTTCCATCAATGCCAAAGAGGGAGATTGATTGAAGTGTAGAACCTATAATGGAACAATCATTATTTAGTCAATGATTTCAAGCCGGCTACTTGTTGGTGAGACAATTTATTTTTGGTCTAAATATTATCATTTATTTGATTGATGAAGAGGATTTTAAAAGAGGAGATAACAAGAGAACCCAAAGAAAGGTTGAGTTATTTAGTGTATAAAAGGAGAACTAAGACAAAGTAGGACATTGATGATATTATGTATTGTTGATCTACTTAAGGAAAAAGTAAATGGTTACTTTAGCTAAGCCAAGAAGAAGTATTTTCATAAAAAAATGTCTACCAAGCTAGGGCAAGAAAACAATGTAAGCTGAGAAAATTCTAGTTCAAGCCGAGCATAAAATTAGTATATGTTGAATGTTAGTAAAATTTTGTAAGCGAGAAGACTTAGTTGGTGCTGAGAAACACAGTGTTAGTCAAGCAATAGAAGACTTTTATTGCCAAGTGAATAGTGTAGATGTCAAATGACATCAAAAAGGTGTTAAATCAAAGATTTGACAAATTTGAGCCAACTAATTTTTGACTTCTTGAATTATGCAAAGTGTGTGGAAGACAACTACAATGAGATGGTGGCACATAACTCAAGATAAACCATTTTGAGGTAAATTCAAGGAAGATTGTAGAAGAAGTTTTTAGAGGAACTAAAATGGAAAAGTGGGTAGATTCATTGAATCTTACTTAAACCTAAAATAGACGATTGTGGTTAAATGACAAAAGATCTAAACTCTCTATTTATAGAGATAGCACACTAGGAGAAAAGGTTGTCATGTGGGAGAACCTAAGGAAGACAAGAAGTCTAGGGTGTTACTTCATTTGGTGGCTAAATAGAAGAGACTACAATTGGCATACAAAGCAAGAAGGCTTAAGAGGTTGAATGCTTGAAGGGTGAACAAGCTATGAGAGATGAAGAGCATGAATGCCAAGAAGAATGGAGGATTGAACTAGAGATTTATAATTTTCAAGTGATTTGTATTTATTATCAGATCAAAGTCCTATTGTTGCTTTCTAACAACTATATAAGTCTCGATAAACCCTTTGGATTAAGGTTGACCTAACAATCATTTGTAAATCACTTAGCTGGGTTACATTCTAATGAAATGTTCTAAAATACTCTAACAAGGCTCACTCTTGGTGATTCAAATCCTTTAACCAAGTCAAATTTAATAGTGTGTAATGTAACCTTTAACAAGGTTGGCCTTTAGCATGGCATCACTTCAAAAGAGTGGAATTGGGTAGCATGATACTAGTGGTTTTTTCCCAAATTGGCTTTCCATGTTAAATCATTATGTCAAATTGTGTGAATGGGTTTCTAGTATTTCATGTTTATATTTCTACAAATTTATTTTGACCTAGGATAATGACTTACTAAGTTAAGGTATTGGATGATCTAATGGATGCATGCATGATATGGTTTTATGGGTATTAATCTATTAAGCATTGAAAAGTTTATTTGTACATTTGGACCTTGGATAACTTATTCAACCCCCCTCCTCCCCTTCTCAATTATTCTAAAGAATTCCAACACATGCATCTTGTTAATCTCACTAGAAATATTATAATTGGAACTCTTAAAGCGTCATCTGCATTATGAGATGAATGAGAACAGTCATTCTCCACAAAATAATTAGGTTAATAGGAAAACAAAGTGCCGAGCAAGTTCAAGTGCCGAGCAAGTTCAAGTGCCGAGCAAGTTCAAGTGCTGAGAAAGTTCAAGTGCCGAGTAAGTTCAAGTGTCGAGCAGAATCAAGTGCCGAGCATAACCAAGTGCCGAGTAGGTATAGGTGCCGAGTAACACAGAGATGCCGAGCACTAGTAACTCAATAATGCTGAGTTGCTGCATTATTTAGGAAATCGAAGATTCGTCAGATCTAAGCTGACAAAGTTGTTATATAGAAATCTATGAATTAAAAGGAAGATAAGAATGATGAGTTGGTGGCACAGAACACCATGTAGAACATTTTTAAGATACAAATGGCGAAGTTTCAAGAAGAGAACACGATATGGGGTAGATACATTGTATCCTACCTAATCCATTTTGAAATCCTAAAATTGGAGAGGGAGAATTCAGTGGTAAAGGAAAATCAGACTTCTATATAAGGAGACATAAGTTAATGAAGAAATAGAGTGGAACAGATGGGTTAGAGAGAGAGAAAACCATGGTCAAGCATAAAAGCATGAAATGCTGAAGAATGTGCTAAGGAGAAGATAACATAGGAACACTGTTTGGATTGATGACCACAAGGATGATTGCATTGGTAGAATGAGTAAGAAGACTCAAGGAGACGAAGCTTGAGAGGGAAACAAGCAGTCAGAGCTGAAGTGATTGAAGCCAAGCATGAGGATTGAACTGAAAGAGTGATCTGAAATTTGCAAAGTATGTTGTAAGTTATATCAGATCAAAAGACCATTATCGTTACTTTCTAGCAATTGTAACCAGTAAGATAAATCCTATGGACTTAGGTTGGTTTAAAAACCATTAGATAAATCCTTTAACAGGGTGACATTCCAAGTGAATGTTCTAAAAGACCTTTAACTAGGCCCATTCCTAACAGTTTGGTGAAATCCTCTAACAAGCTCACATTTAACAGTGTGTTGTAAGCCTTTAGCAGGGCAGGCTTTTAATAGGGCATCACTTCAGAAGAGTGAGAATCAAGTAGCATGTTACTGGTGGTTTTTACCAAATTGGGTTTCCATGTAAATCATTGTGTTATGTGTTGATCTTGAATGTTTTATCTTTGCATGTTGATTTACAGTAATTTGCTTATATGACTGATTTAAGTTTGAACAGATGAAAAAGGTATTAATAGGGCATTTGGATGTTGAATAACTGATTCACCCCCCCTCTCAGTTATTCTAAAGAATTCTAACAATTGGTATCAAAGCCTGACTGCTGATTCAGTTTAAAGGGACTACTAGCAAAAAAGATCAAAATGCCAAAGAGAGAAGGTCCCAAGCTCAACAAAGACAACTTTGTTGCATGGAAAAGTTTGATGAAGCTACATCTTGGATCCATAGGAGATTATGCCCAAAATTCAATTGTCACTGAACATGTAGATCCAACAGGTGCTCCTACTACTGAAGACATGAAAAACAAACAAGAACACAACCAAACAATGCTAGAAATTGCCTCTGCACTTAGCTATGCTGAATTTGATGATATCAAAGGATGTGACACTGCATTCAAAATGTGGAAAGCCCTATCAGACATCTATGGAGGAGATCAGAATGTACAAAGAGAAAAAAGAGAAAGTCTCAGAGGAAAATTTGATGACATGAAAATGGAAGAAAATGAGAATGCTGCTCAGTATGGTGCAAGAATAAAGGAAGTGGTAAGTGCAATAAGATGCTTGAACAGTCAACTAGATGAAGACATTGTTAATAGTAAGTTCTTAAGGACATTGCTCCCTATCTATGCTATTAGAGTATCAGCAATACAAGAGCTAAGATGTATACCAGGAAATAATCTAAGCTTTGAAGGTATAATAGGTAGACTCACTGCATTTGAGTTATCTAACTTTGACAACTACAAACCTGAAAATGTTGAATCTTCTTTTAAGGTCAAGTTATCACTAAAAGATGCCGAATAGGTGAAATCAAGGAAAGGAAGAAAAATGAAGTATGTATCTAGTGATAGTAGCACTGATGAGGAAGATGTGGAACAATTGGAAGCGTTGCTTGCTAGAAGATTTCATAGGGGCAAAGGAAAATTCAAAGGTAAGATGCCTATCATTTGTTTCAATTGCAATGAAGTAGCTCATATTGCTGCAAGATGTCCATAGAAAAAGGATTCCAAGGAAGGCAACAAATACAAGAACAGAAGAGATGATGACAAGAGAGATTACAAAGAAAAAGGTAAGAAGTGTTATATTGTTGAAGAAAATTTTGATGAAAATGATGATGAAGTTGTTTATGTAGCCATGAAGGACCAATCTGATGAAGAAGAAGCTACAGTATTGGTGACATGTATAAACAAGAATGACAGATGGATCATAGATAGTGGATGCTCACATCACATGACAGGAGACAAAAGTAAGTTTTTTAACTTTACTCAGTATGATGGAAATAATGTTAGATTTGGTAATGATGCTCCATGTCAAATCAAAGGAAAAGGTTCCATTAAGCTCACAGACCAAATTTCATGTGACAATGCATACTATGTCGAATGATTAAACTACAATTTACTGAGTGTCTCACAATTAGGCAATATAGGTTGCAAAGTGGAATTTGAAAACAAAACTACAAAAATCTATGATAATGATGGTAAACTGATAGGAAAACGAGATCAAACAAAGAGTAATTTGTTTTACCTTGATATGGATGATATTTCTTGTCTACTTGCAAAATTTGATGATGAATGGTTATGGCATAGAAGATTATGTCATGTCAACTTTGACAATCTAGTCAAAATCAGTAAAATGAAGAAAGTCAGAGGTCTATCAAAATTGAAGAAGCCTGATAATATCATGTGTAAACAATGTCAACTAGGAAAGATGACAAAGTCAAGTTTCAAAAGCAAAAACTATACATCTAAAGAGATACTTGAGTTAGCTCACACTGACTTATGTGGTCCAATGGAAATACAAAGCTATAAAGGAGATAAATACATAATGTTATTTGTTGATGACTATTCTAGGATGATGACTGTTATGTTCTTAAAACAAAAATTTGATGCTTTTCAAATGTTTAAGTGGTATGTGGCCAGAGTTGAAAAGGAAACTGGAAAAAGCTTGAAATGTCTAAGATCAGATAGAGGTGGTGAATTTACATCAAATGAATTCGAGATATTCTGCAATGACAATGGAATCAAAAGATAAACGTCAGCTCCTAGAACTCCCCCACAGAATGGAATTGTTGAAGGAAGAAACAGATCTATAATTGACTGTGCCAGAACATTAATGATGGAAAATAATGTTGCTCTAAAATACTGAAGAGAAGTTGTAAGCATAGCTGTTCATACACTAAATCGAGTACAAGTCAAGAAAGGTACAAATACAACACCTTTTGAATTATGGTATGGTTACTCACCAAATGTAAAACATTTCAAAGTGTTTGGTTGCAAATGTTTTATCCTTAAAGATGTTAGAAATGGGAAATTTGATGCAAAAAGTGATGAAGGTATATTTCTTGGTTACTCCACTAGAAGTAAGGCATATAAGTGTTTGAATATCAACACTAACAAAATTGTGCAAAGTGCAAATGTAAATTTTGATGAGCACACAGAAGTCCAAGATGAAGTACCAAAGAAAATGGAAGAATACAGAACCTTTGTATATTCTTATGAAGGAATGACTGCTGATGAGGATGATGTCAATCAAATTGAAAATCAACAACAAGTGTCAGTTTCAGCCGATTCACAACCAGTGAATACCGAGTTGCATTTAGAAGCCAAGTTACAGAATGAAGAAAATGCACAATCCAATTCTAAAGAAAACATACACGATGAAGAAAAACCTAACAATGAAGTGCATAGTGATCCTAAATCTGAAAGATCAAATATGGAAACAAGAACAGAGCCAAGATTATCCAAATATGTAAAAAGACATCACCCTGCTGAACAAATAATTGGTGACAAAGATGCAAGACCAATGACAAGGAACAAACTAAGACATGAATCATGTATAATTAGCCAATTTGAACCCAAGACAGTACATGGTGCATTACAAGATGATGACTGGTATAAAGCTATGGAAGAAGAAATTGATCAAATAAGAAAAAATAAAACCTGGAGTTTGGTTCCCAGACCAAATGACAAGAATGTGATTGGCACCAAATGGGTATTCAGAAACAAACTAGATGAGAATGGTGAGATTACCAGAAACAAAGCCAGATTAGTATGCAAGGGTTATGCTCAAGAAGAAGGAATAGACTATGGTGAAACATTCGCTCCTGTTGCTAGAATGGAAGGAGTAAGAACTTTACTTGCATATGCTGCCTACAAAGATTTCAAAGTCTATCAGATGGATGTAAAATCCACCTTCTTAAATGGCATACTAGAAGAAGAAGTCTACATTGAAAAACCAGAAGGATTTGTTGATGAAAACAACAGGGATATAGTGTGTAAGTTACATAAAGCACTCCATGGTTTGAAACAAGCACCTAGAGCATGGTATGAGAGACTTCACAAGTATCTAGTGCAAATTGGATTTGAAGGAACTGATGATAATAGCAACATGTACAACAAAGCTGAAGAAGGTAAAGACATTATTGTATCTGAAATTTTTGTGGATGACATAGTATTTGGTGGTAAGGAAGTACTTTGCAAAGGCTTTGCTGACAAAATGAAACATGAATTTGAGATGTCTATGTTTGGAGAAATCAATTTTTTTGTTGGATTACAAGAACATCAACTCAAACATGGAATATTTATTACACAATCAAAATACATCAAAGAAATTCTTAAAACATTTGGATTGGAGGAATCCAAACCAGTCAGAACACCAATGGCCATAGGAAATAAGCTATCCAAAAATGATGAGTTAGCTGAAGTCAATCAAACAATGTACAAATCCATGATTGGAAAATTACAATATGTTGTACATAGTAGACAAGACATAGCATTAGCAGTTGGAATAGTGGCTAGATTCTCTACTAATCCTAAAGAAAATCATCTCATAGCAGTAAAAAGAATAATGAGATATCTCAAAGGGATTGATGACTTTGGTCTATACTACAAAAAGAATGGAAAATTTGAACTCAACACATATATAGATGCAGACTGGGGAGGAAACATTGATGATAGAAAAAGCACAAGTGGAGGTGCATTATTTTTAGGCAAAAGGTTGGTTACCTGGACTAGCAAGAAACAAACATGTATATCCCAGTCCAGTGTAGAATTAGAATATGTGGTAGCTGCAATCAATTTTACAAACATTGTATGGCTCACACATCTATTGAATGGAATGAAAGAAGAAGTAACAAAATCGGTGATATTGTATTGTGATAATACAAGTGCTATAAACATATCCAAAAATCCAGTGATGCATGCAAAAACCAAGCATATTGCAATCAAGTATCATTATGTTAGAGAATTGGTAGAAGATAAACAAGTGAAGTTGGAATACATTCACACAAAGGAACAAATTGCAGATATCTTCACCAAACTATTGCCCAAGGATGCCTATGAATATCTTAGAGGCAAGCTGGGGGTTATACCCCTAAGTCAAGTAGTTTAAGGCGACAAGGAAGCTGCCTTGCATCAATAGGAATAAATCATTGAAATATTAACAGGTTGATGCAAAGGATGACAGCAGGAACAGAAACTCCAAATCAGTCACAAGCATGGTGATAGAGGGAGAAAAACAACAAGAAGCCAAAGCTTATATTTTGCATGATAAAGATGCTACATCTTTGGCATTTATGTCAAAGAGGGAGAAATATGTAAAAAATTGATCAATGCAAAGAAAGAGGGAGATATATGAGATCAGTAGTGAAAATGCAACAAGCTAACGTATATAATCTTGGTGGTAACTAAATTGATTGCTTGATCAGTTTGGTTTTCCATCAATGCCAAAGAGGGAGATTGTTGGAAATGATTGAAATGATCATAAGAACAATTGTTGGAATAATATATGGAACTGGTAAAAAATGTCCTCAATCATTGTTTTGTTATTGATGTCAAATTTGCTACTTGCAAGGATGACAATTACTTTAGTGATCCAAATACTATCAATTAGTTGATTGTCAAGTTGGAGGCAATCAATAAGATGTAACTAGAACACCTATAGAAAGGTTGGAGTTATGATGTTGTAATGAAGTACAAGGATCAGCTAAGTCATTGATGAAAAAGTGTATTGGATGACATACCAAAAGATACGAAGAGTGAGCACACTGAAACATATCAAAGATCTAAGGTTTTAGCTAAGTCTTTTGTAAAGAGCAAGCTAGTAAGAGCCGAGAAAAATCCTAGTTAAGTGCCGAGTAAGTTCAAGTGTCGAGTAAGTTCAAGTGTTGAGTAAGTTCAAGTGTCGAGAAAGTTCAAGTGCCGAGCAAGTTCAAGTGCCGAGCAAGTTCAAGTGCCGAGTAGAACCAAGTGTCGAGTAGGTATAGGTGCCGAGTAACACAGAGGTGCTGAGCACTAGTAACTCAATAATGTCGAGTGGCTGCATTATTTAGGAAATCGAACATTCATCAGATCTAAGCTGATAAACTTGTTATCTAGAAATCTGTGAATTAAAAGGAAGATAAGAATGATGAGTTGGTGGCACACAACACCATGTAGAACATTTTTAAGATACAACTAGCAAAGTTTCAAGAAGAGAACAAGATATGGGGTAGATACATTGTATCCTACCTAATCCATTTTGAAATGCTAAAATTGGAGAGGGAGAATTGAGCAGTAAAGGAAAATCAGACTTCTATATAAGAAGACATAAGTTAATGAAGAAACAACGCGGAATAGAGGGGTTAGTGAGAGAGAAATCCATGGTCAAGCATAAAAGCATGAAATGCTAAAGAATGTGCTAAGGAGAAGATAACACAGGAACTCTGTTTGGATTGATGACCACAAGGTTGATTGCATTGGTAGAATGAGTAAGAAGACTCAAGGAGACGAAGCTTGAGAGGGAAACAAGCAGTCAGAGCTGAAGTGATTGAAGCCAAGCATGAGGATTGAACTGAAAGAGTGATATGAAATCTGCAAAGTATGTTGTAAGTTATATCAGATCAAAAGACCATTATCGTTACTTTCTAGCAATTGTAACAGTAAGATAAATCATATGGACTTAGGTTGGTTTAATAGCCATTAGATAAATCCTATAACAGGGTGACATTCCAAGTGAATGTTCTAAAAGACCTTTAACCAAGCCCATTCCTAACAGTTTGGTGAAATCCTCTAACAAGGTCACATTTAACAGTGTGTTGTAAGCCTTTAACAGGGCAGGCTTTTAACAGGGCATCACTTCAGAAGAGTGAGAATCAAGTAGCATGTTACTGGTGGTTTTTCCCAAATTGGGTTCCCACGTAAATCATTGTGTTATGTGTTGATCTTGAATGTTTTATGTTTTCATGTTGATTTACAGTAATTTGCTTATATGATTGATTTAAGTTTGAACAGATGAAAAAGGTATTAATAGGGCATTTGGACCTTGAATAACTGATTCACCGCCCGTCTCAGTTATTCTAAAGAATTCTAACAAAGTCGATGGCTTTACCTAATAAAATAACAATAAATAAGAATTAAGGTAATGCATCTGATACACAAAGAAAGGAAAACAAGAATATCACACAAGGGGAATCTAACATTGAGGAACACAATAAATCTAAAAGAAGATAATCCACAAAAAGTAATTTGATAAAAGAAAATTAAAAAAAAATAGGCAAAGAGAAATCACAAGAGATGTATTTAACTAAATAATGCAATCTAACTCCAAAATTTAATAAAAAGTTGTAAGATATCGACTTCACCAATATGTATAAGGTGAAATGTAAAGAAATCCAAAAAGTTCTCAATTATTCTACATTTTGGGGGTTATGTTGAGCTTATACATCAAAGTGATGTTAAAGAGATTGATCCTTTCAATTTAACTCTAATTTAATTAGACATAAGAAGATTAGTTAAATCTAATGATTAGATAATTAGACAAGGAATCAAATATCTTTAAAACCCTAATCTAGCAAGAGCTATGAAATTTAACTAAGACTATAGACATGGCAAGTATTTATATGCTGAAATGAAGAAAGTAATTAAATATTTGGCCTTGAAAAGTTGGGTGTAATGGGTATGTGTAGGATCATGGTGTACCAAAAAGTGGCAATCCAAAAGATATGTAGTTTTGAAATGCTTCAAAGCATTTCAAAATCTATTCTGACTTTTTTCCCACCCATCTTGATACCAAACGAAAATATTAATACCTTTATAAGGCTTAGTATTTCTTTGGATAAAAATCCTACATGATCAACTAAAAATATGTTTTTGGCCTATTTTTGTGTATTTTTTACTTCAAACATGTGTCTGATGACTTTTTTTTCACCCAAATTTGATGAAATGAAAAGGGTTTCTTAAGAATGTTCTTATCTTTACATAAATATAATGTCTCTCAATTTATAAGTTCAGTAAGTAATTATTATTCATTTTCTGATGGAGTTGTGCATAAAGTGCTAATTGAAAAACAATTATAAATTTCAAATGGTAAAACAATTTTAAAATCCAAAATATGAGTCACATCATATACATCTTCTACTATAAGGAAAATAAAAGACAAGTTAAATTTTTTAAAGTTTTGAATTAGTTAAGGTGGTCAAACATGGGAGTTTTTTATTCTACAAATACTATAGTAAAAAATTCATAATAAATTATTTATATGAAATAAAAATACCAAAAAATCTATATCACTTTTGAGCATGAGTCTACTTCTTATGTATAGAAACTTATTAAAAAAAAAATCATTTGATTTCGACTAAGGTAGTCAAACATATGCCTACTTCTTATTTTTGTCCTAAAATTTTTGTACTATTGCATTAAAATTCAAAATTTTGACCAATCAATTATTAATTTATTCAGTTAAGGCCTAGTAGTTTAGCCTAGTAGTTTAGAAATTAAATTCAATTTCCTATATCTTCTTTTCTGACTACTTTTTGAATGAAACTTCATAACAGGTTTTAAATTGCACGTCAAGTTGACATATCCTTGATTTGTTGATTTTTCATTGCTACTTAAGGGCATAGTTTGGTTGACCATGATCTTGCGCATACCCTAATATTGGCTCTAATTTTCTAGTTTATATGAAACTTAAAATGGTGAACCAATCTGGTTTAAAACTTGAGACAATTATATCCTAAAAACCCAAAAATCACTCATCTGCTAGCCCGGGTTTATATGGAAGATCAAGGTCAATTAAGATAAGGTCAAAGTGTTATTGTTCTCCTAGCCTTCAATATTTGGCTACAAAATAATTTTTGAATATTTGAAGTTTTGTGAAAAGGCTATCTAAATTTGCACTCTTTTCTTCCTTCCAAGATCTATAAGTTGGAAAAAAATGGTTTTATTTTGTTGATGGGGGGTTTGCCTTAGTCAAACCCCATTTTAAGAATTAACCTTCAAGTTAAAATAATTTAAATTTTTGTAATGTAAAGTAAATGTATTAATTCACCTATCAGTAGTAAGATATCTAAAATCAAATGTAATAAGCTCAAATTACCAATTACATGGATCAAGAACATGTAACAGAAGAAGGATAACTGCAGAAGCCCTCTCTTGATGAAAATCTCCACTATCACCAATGAATGAAGCTAGATCTTGAAAGTTTGTGACAAGAACATTGAAGAGATTATGGGTGACAGACTATGTCCCTAACTACCAATCGTAGAATGCTCATATATTCCCTTGGGGTTCTATAATATGTCCTACTTTTAGGAAATTTTGTGTAGATATTGAGAAAACCCTATTTTAATGTGAAAAAGTGATTCTGAGTGACTGGAAGAAGGTTATAGATTACCCAAGTGGATAGATCCTATGTTGATTTTTATTCCATGAAATAGGAATACCAAGGAGGATCTATTAGGTGCTACCCTCATTTTATCTTTGAGGAATAAAAAGAGATGAGAAGAAAGGAAAGAATTTTAATTAATTGCAAGCCTAGAGTTAAAAATCACTAAATAGGTGCTAAATCATAATTAAATGGAAGTGCTTCTAATATAATATGATACACTAAGTTCTATGTTTTGAAGAAAATGAACAAGTTCTGTTATCCTAATTTTCAAACCATTGATCTTGACCACTTGTTTTATAAATTAGTTACATGGTAATATAACTCTCATTATTGTTTCTTCTTTGAATTTTAACCATAAACAATCATCATTTTCTTGTTCAATATTAGAATTTTCTTAGTTTAGAAAAAATCCAGCATCTTAGGACCTGACACACTCTTTTTGTCCCACACTATGATGCCCTTAATCTTAATGAAGAATTTACTAATGTAGTGCATTCCTCAAATTTTATAAACAATAATAATTAGATACTTTAAGTCAACATTGAACCTTTGGTATTAATTTATATATATATATATAAATTAATACCAAAGGTTCAATGTTGACTTAAAGTATCTAATTATTATTGTTTATAAAATTTGTGGAATATTAGATAATTTACAAACTTTTTGCTTGTTCAAGAAACAACATAAGACTTACAAGCTTATCCAATAAAAAAAAGGCAGATATGAGCTTCTAATGAGTCATGACACTAAAAATAAAAATTTGAATACCAAGAGCCACATTATTAAATCCATCTTTTTTAATGAGACAAATACAACCATTTGAAGAACAAGAGTCACAACGTAGAATTTCACAATGATGTCCCTATTATGTTTTGAACTATGGTCTTACTATGTATTAAATCTTTCTCCAAATAAAATAACAAATGTAGAGGTATTTATCAACATGCATGAAGCTATAATGGTGTCAAAATTAGGAACCCCAAGTCAAATAAATGTTGATAGAGTCAAACTTTGGACACATCATAGGATTTTATTTATTCTTATGTTATGGTTCAAATATCCACAAAATTTGTAAATTTGTTATAGTTTTGATCCATATCTACAAGTTCAACTCTTGCAAAAAATACCATTACGTTTAGAAGATAAATGACAAATTAGGAAACTAAGTTTATTAGAGAATTTTACCAATATTATAATATTTTAAGAAATAAAAATTATTATTCAGAAGAGTAAAGTTTGGATCCATTGTACAATGAAGTCTATAAATTTCATTTGTCTTTAATTTGTTTAACTAATATTCCATATTTATAAACAGAACAGGGTAACTATTTTCATTCTAGAAGTACTATCATTTCATAACATCTAAATCATGTGAATAATTGAGAAATAAATACAATTAATAGATTTATTAACTTCAATAGAACATTGAACATGAAATGTAGCATTAAAATTGATGTAGCATTGAAATCAATGTAGCATTGGAAGGCATTATGAAGAGCTCATTAATAGATAGATAAAGGGTTTTCGACAATGAAGAATCAAGGTTTAGAAATCTTTCTTGAATACAATATTTAATTTTAACTTTAAAAAATTATTATAATGCACATTGATCCTTCCTTTATTATGACATTAGACATAAATAATATCATTTGTTTTAAGGTTTTCATAAATATTTTGGACTTTCTCTTCCTCATTTGTGGAACCTCTTACAATAGATAGACCTTGCTAAGAAGAAAAAACATCACAAAAGTGTTTTGGAAATTTATATTAAAGATGTTTATAGTCATGATAACATTTTCAATATAAATGATTAGCTTAATATCCCAGAAATTACATGTAATGCATGTTTAAATCAAAAATATGTAGTGATTAGAGGAGGTAATTGTTGGGATTAGTTTAAACACAAATATGAGAAAAAGTTATAACCTTTATATTAGGCATGTGATAAGGACCCAAAATATTTTTTAAAATTCCAACAATTTGATTGATTTATTAAGGATCCAAATTAGATGAAGGAAAATTGGCCTGATATTGATTATCCTACAAAGTTCAAATCTAATAAAATGGTAGGGTTTAATATTAAAACCATCATTATATCACCCTTCTCTAAACATGTTATTATTTCTACCATATATGTGAGGACTATAAAGAAAAACCATAAAATAGGCTGGTATAACCTCCATATTGCCTACTTGCTACCGAAGGGCATGGGTCAAATTATTTTAATGAAGAAGTATTTTTAATGGCCATGCGTCTTTATATATTAATTATCTTATAGAAGATAAAGTACATCCTTCACAATTATTTATGGAACTAAATAGTTCATTACATCAGTAACTTAGTGACAAATAGTTGCTAATTGGTTAATTTATCACATAAGTGACCCAAATTTTACAAAAAGAATATCTATATTGGGATGGTCACGTTGCCTAAAATTTATATAGTGGGTCAAATGTCCAAACCCATGACCCATTAAATTATGTAATATTCTCATTTTATTTCACAATATCACTAATCAAATCTATTGATGGACACGAGGAATTGAAAAAATTTTCCCATAATTTTCGAGGCTTTCCTTAATTGATTATCTAGATTCACCAATGTTGTTATAAAGATATATATAGAAAAGGCCCCAAAGTCATCTCAAATATTGTGAATGTGTGTCTCAAACCGATGCTAGTTTCCCCAACTCTATTACTAATGGAAAATTATTAGATGAACCATATTTGCCATGGAAATTAAATATAAGACATGTTATAAAAATGGGGGATTCAAAAAATATTGTTATAACATATAAGGTTCTTTCTATATTGACTATAAAGGATCAGTATAAATACATTCATAGATCAATGTTATTTTACAAAATTTAGTTTAGTTGATTCTGATATCTCAATTTTGATAGATAGAAAAAGCTTATATTAAGAATGGACGGGAAATATAGTTAAGGCAAAGGAAAGTGATTAATTTTTGATCTAGACTCTATTTTGTTCCACACAATCCTAGTTATACTAAGATGAGCTTGAATTGGTATAACATGATTGGTAAATTAATATTTTTTCCTCTTATCAATGTGATATTATTATTTGTGGCCTAAAAATTCATCAAATAAATAATATGACATGCAATTAAAAAAAGGAATTCACACATAGCACCTAGTTAAGGGATTTAAGAGAGACCTTTAAGAGTCTTTATTGGGTTAGAAGTATCCTGATTAGGAGACTTAGAAGACTAGTGAATGTGCTACCTGGTTAAGGGACTTAATACAAAAGACTTATTAGGGTCCACTCTTAATGGGATTTTTTGTTACAAAAAATTACAAGATAAAATGAAGTTTGACATGTAGAAGATAGCTATGTATCATAGTCAAATTCTCATCACTTTGATGCTTTGACATCAGTCTACAACTTGCTCAACTCTCTTCATCTTCACAACTTAGACTTTATGAGTCTTGTGATCATCTCTTATTTTCTTCAACACTTATTGTCATTGTGTGTTACCACTAGTTTTATTCAACATACCTCATCTTAACTCTTGACTCCTTCTTGTTTCTCTTCTTTTCTCTTATTATTGTAAAATTCTATCACTTTGGCATTATAGCTTCTCCATGTGTCATTTACTCATTCATTCAAAAATAAATGACTATATAGGGTTCCTATTAAATCACCTTCAAACCCTATTATCAAAATTCAAAATTTGAATTCAATTTCCTCTATTATGCACCATTTAATGGTTGTGTTTAAGATGTAGTATCCCAAAATAGAAAGTCATGGGTTTTGTATGACTCCTCTTGTTTACTCACTCATGAAAATTCAAATTTGAATTCTCCCTCATACCTTCTTGATGGAGCATGATGTGACAATTCCTTCTCCATTATTCGAGATGTTGGATTAATTTCACCTATCTTGTGATGTGTTGAGTGACAGGTTCCTTTCCTTTTCCCTTTGGACTTGATTCTTTGTTGAGGACCCTCTTTAATCATATCTATTTGGATACTAGTATTTTCTTCTTGTCCATCTATCTAGATTTCTTCTCGATGTAAACTTATATTTAGCCTAGTTTATTAAATAAGTTGTAAAGATCACTTATCTTCACCTACTCACTTTCATAATACTCCATTCCATTTTTGACTAGGATTTCACTGGTGTTCTTCCTTGTATCACCCATTTCCTTTCCTGTACTATTTGATATGTCAACTCTTTCTTGACATCAATGAAAACCATATTATAAGTGGTCTTACCAGTAAGCTCCTGCTACTCTTAAATTTTATTCCTTTGATAGTTATGTTGAAAAGTATCCTATTTTGACATTGATCATATTATTAGCACCATTTACACCATTTAGAGCCTTAGCACAATATTTACAACGTCTAATGGAAATTCTTTGACTATTCCATGCTTAGTGAACAATGTCATGTCAGTGTGTCAGTACCTTTCCCTTTTGGCCATGTTCTTCTTCAAAATCTACCCTTATAATAGTTGACTTATTTTGTTAGCATGAATGCTAATGCTATGAGAAAACATCACAGAATAGTGTTATGACTTTGTTTGTCACTAATGACAACATAGCAATAAGATTGTAAAAGACTGACAGAGCAGCAGACTAAGATTAATGTATTGAGGACATCACATTGCGTATCTTCCTATGCATAGTTACCAGCATATACTACATGTATTTGACATGTAGGCAAGTGTGCAATGTGAATCAACAGTGTACGAAAGATATTAATGACTTAGAGAGAGCCGCAGGGAAATAGAGCATAGGGAAAATGGTCTTTGTTGTATGATTGATATAGCACATTGTGTTTGGAATGAAGGGCTGTGTAGTTAACTAAAGGAAGTACACTAACAATTGATGATGTCAGAAAGTGCATAGGAATAGAAGTCACACATATGGAAATTTGTGTATAACTGTGAGCTAACAACACTAATTAAATATGGACCCGACTCAAATTAATGTTAAATGTATGGAGCCAAATCAAGGGATTAATGATTGAGTATGGTATAAAGGACAGATGTTTTCAAAGTTTTGAAGATTATTATGATTGAGATAGAGAAGTACAGAAGACTTGCGAATTGCAAAGTAGAAGAGTAGAGCAATTTTCTAACCTACGTAAGTGACCTTAAGGGTTACTGATGAGTTCCAGATCTATTTGCATGATCTGAAGGTGAAGACGTCCAATGTCCTAGATAAAGAAAGAGGAAAGAGATTTTTTCACATCTATTATCCTGAATGGAATATTACCAAGATCAATTGGATAGTGGGTTTGTTGATCTGATCCTAAAGCTATTTGGATAGTGGGTTCAGCTGGCTTCTACAACTCCTAACAGGGTTGGAATCTCCTAAAAAGGATTCAAAGTCACCTAAAAGGGACACTTTGTACTAATTATTGTAACAAACTCCTAATAGGGTCTATCCTTTAACAAGGAATATTCAGATTAGTACATTGTTTTGTGGGCATCATTCCCACCAAGGTTTTCCCTCGTATCAAGGGTTTCCCTAGTCAACATATCTAGTCTACTTGTGCATGCACATTTCTTTGTGATTATTGTTTACTTGGTTGACTAATTAAGAATTGTTTAAGATTGATACATAACTAATTCACCCCCCTCTCAATTATATTAGTGATCTACTGCTTCTAACAATTAGTATTAGAGTATTAGGTCCTTGAAGGAAAGTTTAACAACTTTGGGAGATCCATGGTGAATTTGTTTAGGAAGGAGACTCCTAGATTCAATGGCACAAACTACAATAGTTGGAAGGATAAAATGAAGAATCACCTCCAAGATATTGGCTTGTGACCAAGACCTTTAAGAACATTGCAAAAGAAGACAATCTTGAAACCTGCATTGAGGAACAAAGAGAAGTGTTTATGTGCAACATAAGGGCAAGAGAAGCAATACTATCAACATTAGCTATAAGTGAGTACAATTAGGTAAAACTACTCAAAACATCTCATGAAATTTGGAAAACTCTAGAAGCTAATTATGATGGTGATACATATGCAAAAAGGGTTAGATTGAAAAATTTGTATTGTGCATTTCAAGATGCTAGAATGATGGAAGATGAATATGTAAGAAGCTATGTTGAGAGAATATTTTAAATTGTTGTAGGAATCACATCTCATGATGGAAATATATCTGATGATGAAGTGATATGGAAGATCTTGGAAAGTTTGACACCACCTTTCAAGTCAATAGCTCAAAAGATTCAACTAATGATACCCTGTACTACTAATTTTACCAAAGAGACATTCCTTGGTAGATTGGAAGTTGCAGAATTTGATCTAAAATAGTCTGGAAAATTAGCAAGAGTTGAGACAATATTTGATGCATTAAACATCAAAATTGGTTTAGCAAGGAGCACAAAAGTGCAAGAAGACATTGTCAGTAGCAGCAAGTCCATTGAAGAAAAGATCTAGGAAGGAGTGCCTCTTCTTATGGAAAGAGAAAAAGATGGTAAAAATTTCTTTAAAGGTTGGAATTGTAATGAGTATGGTCATTATGCATCAAAGTGTCCTAAAAGAGAAAGAAAGTTCAAGGAAAGGTTCAAATCTAGAAAATCCAAAAATTGTTTATATGCTAATGAAGAAGAAGAAGAGGAATGTGATAAAAACATGAGTGAAGATGATCTAGGATTTGTAACTATAAAAGAGGATGATCTTGATAGAGAAATCAGAGAAGAAAGTGCATTGATCTCACAAGTTGAAAAGAAAGATTGGATCATTGATAATGGTGTTCACATCACATGACTGGTGATATGAACAAGTTTGTTAAATTCAGAAGCCATGATGGAGGAATTGTTAGACTTGGAAACAATACAACCTATCATATTACGAGAATTGGATCTATAAAACTTGATGATAGAACATACACTGATGATGTTTATTTTGTTGATGGATTGAAGCATAACTTGCTGAGTGTTGGATACCTTATGGACAAAGGCTATCAGCTACAATTTGGTAATGACACATGCATTATCAAGAACAAGGAAGGGAAACTACTTAGTACTAGCACAAAAACTAGAGGGAATGTATTTCAGTTAAACTCCACTAAAATAACATGTTTAGTAGCAAAGATTGACAATAGTTGATTATGGTATAGAAGATTTTTTCACATTAACTTTGATAACATTGTAAAGGCCACTAATACACTTGTTGTGAGAGATTTACCCAAGGTCACTAAGTCCACTGATACTATTTGTAAGGAATGTATTTTGGCTAAGCAAAAGAGAGTCTCATTTCCTAGAAAGTAGTTTTGTACTACACAAAAGATGGAATTGGTTCATACTGATTTGAGTGGTCCTGCAAGAACAAGAGGATTTTATGGAGAAAGGTACTTTATTATTTTTGTTGATGACTTCACTAGAATGATGTGGCTAGCTTTTCTTAAAGAAAAATTAGAAGCATTTGAGAAATTCAAGATATTTAAAAATAAAGTTGAGAATGAATCTTGAGTTAAAATTAGGAGCTTAAGATCAAACAGAGGAGGAGAATTCACCTCTAGAGAATTCAATATCTATTGTGAAGAACATGGCATCAGGAGACAACTATCCTCC
Source organism: Cupressus sempervirens (assembly GCA_028749045.1). Classification (NCBI taxonomy): domain Eukaryota; kingdom Viridiplantae; phylum Streptophyta; class Pinopsida; order Cupressales; family Cupressaceae; genus Cupressus; species Cupressus sempervirens. The sequence goes on along the minus strand of CM053785.1, from coordinate 772,081,436 downwards.
CCCCATACACCTAAGAAGAATGGGATTTCTAAAAGAAGAAATAAATCAATTGCTAAAGCAACAAGAGCTATGTTATTTGACAATGATGTACCAAAGACCTTTTGGAGAGAAGTAGTCAATACAAAAGTACACACACTGAATAGAGTGCATATTAGGAAAGGAATAGACAAAGCTCCCTATGAATTATGGATCAGTCACTCACCATCAGTCAAGTACTTCAAGATATTTGGAAGCAAATGGTACATCAAAAGAGATGATGATATTGGTAAGTTTGATCCAAGAAGAGATGAAGGTATGTTTCTTGGCTATTCATTAAAAAGTAAAGCCTACAGATGTTTCAAATATAGAACAAAAACTATAGTATAATGCACAAATGTTAAAATTGATGAAAGGTTTGGTACCAAGGAAAAGATAATAGATTATAACTTCGAGGGAGATGATTACTCTGGAATGACTAATAGAAGTAATGAGTTACTTTTCAAAACTAACAATGAGTTGCAGAATAATGTGCAAATTGAAGATGTGAGAGAAGAATAGAGCATAGTGTACCTAAAATTAGAATTGAAGTAGAAAATCCTACCCCAAATAAAAACATGATTAGAAATCATCCTGTAATTAGATAATAGGAAGTAAAGAAAAAGGAGTGATGACAAGGAGCAGAATTAATGAAGAACTATGTCTGATATCTCAAATAGAACCAAGAAGCACATATGAAGCAATCAAAGATGATCACTGGATAAAATCAATGGAGGAAGAACTCTAGTAGATAATCAAGAATGACACATGGGAATTAGTTCCTAGACTAAAGGACAAAAACATGATTGGCACAAAATGGGTATTTAGAAATAAAATGAATGAACAAGGAAAAGTGATAAGAAACAAAGAAAGACTTGTATGCAAAGGCTACTCTCAGCAAGACATAATTGATTATGAAGAGACATATGCACCTATAGTAAGAATGGAAGTAGTCAGAATGTTCCTAGCATATGCAACAAACAAGAATTTTAAAGTATACAAGATGGATGTCAAGTCAACATTCTTAAATGGATAACTTGAAGAAGAAGTTTACATTGATCAACCAGAGGGTTTTCTTTTAACACAAAAAATGGATATGGTTTGCACACTAAATAAAGTATTGTATGGATTAAAACAAGCGCCAAGAATCTGGTATGCAAGAATTGACAAATACATAGTAAAGCTTGGATTTGCTAAAGGAACAACAGATGGTAACTTGTACTTGAAGAAAATAAAAGATGGCTTGCTAATAATAATTGTATTTGTTGATGACATCATTTTTGGAGGAAATGATGAAGCTAGTAAAAAATTCTCACAAGGCATGAAGAATGAGCTTGAAATGAGCATGATAGGTGAAATGAAAATTTTCTTAAGAATGTAGATTGTTCACAACAAAAAGGGATTTTTTATTTCTCAGACCAAGTACTTAAAAGATTTGGTCTAGAAAATAGTAAACCTATTGGGATTCCTATGGTAATTGGTCATAAGTTATCAAGCAAAGATGAGATGCCTACTGTTGAATAAAAGAAGTGCAGATCTATGATTGGAGGATTGTAGTATCTGACTCATAGCAGATTAGATATAGCTAATGCAGCTAGAATTATGGCAAGATTTTAAGCTGATCCTAAAGAATATCACTATGCTATAGTAAAAAGAATATTTGGATATCTGAAAGGAAAATTAGATTATGGAATTTTCTATACAACAAATAATGACTTTACTCTTTGTACTTATACAAATGTTGATCGGGTAGGAGATAGGGATGATAGAAAAAGCACTCATGGAGGAGAATTTTTCCTTGGAGGAAGAGTAGTTTCTTGGTTCAGCAAGCAAGATTGTACCTCACAAAGTACTATAGAAGTAGAGTATGTTGTAGCAGTAAACTACTACAATCAAGTCATATGGATGAAGCAGATGATGAAGGATATTGGAATAACATTCACAGAACCTATTATCATTTTCTATGATAACATAAGTACAATCAACACGTCTAAGAATCATATTTTGTATTCTAAGACTAAGCACATTGCTATAAAATATCATGTGCTAAAAGAAAAATTTGTAGAGAAAGAAATCAAATTGGAGTACATCAGCACTAAAGAACATATTGCAAACATTTTCACAAAGGCCTTACCAAAGGGTACATTTGAGTACTTGAGAGGTATGCTTGGGGTTATGTCCCTACCTAACCTAGAGTAAAAGATGCAAAAATGCATTAGTCTACGGTATACATCACCATTGTTAGGCTAGACTGAATGCTGATGTTTCCTCGATGAGGGAGTATCTGTAATGAACAAAGTCAGTCAAGGACTCTTGGCAATAGGTAGTTGGTATTGAACAATGCCTTTTAACACTTGTATTATTTATAAGAACTATATGCAAAATTTGTAAAGCAATAAACCAGCTTGTGGTCATGCTAATAGATTGTTATATGTTCAATTTTTGTACAATCTTTGACATTGATTTCACTGGGGGAGAGAATGACATGAAAAAAAATGAAGAGAAGTGTTGCAAAAGTGTTGCATGAAGCAAGATTTGATTGATGAAGAAAATTTATTGGTATTCTTGGAACTAGATATTTTTCATCTATGTTTCCATCAATGCCAAAGGGGGAGATTTTTAGAATGAATACTAATGCTATGAGGAAACATCATAGAACAATGTTATGACTTTGTTTATCGTTGATGACAACATAGCAATAAGATTGCAAAAGACTGACAAAGCAGTAGACTGAGATCTATGTATTAAGGATATTACATTGCATATCTACCTATGTGCAGTTACCAACATATACTACAACATGTATTTGACATGTGAGCAAGTGTACAGAACTTGAATCAACAATGTATGGAAAACATTAATGATTTACAAAGAACCGTAGGGAAATAGAGCATAGGAAAAATAGTCTCTATTGTATGATCGATATAACACATTTTGTTTGGAATGAAGGGTTGCATAGTTAATTGGAGGAAGTACACTAATAGTTGATGATGTTAGCAAGTGCGTAGGAATAAAAGTTACAAGTATGGAAGTTTTTGTATAATTGTGAGTCGACAAAATGAATTAAATGTGTATTTCATTTAATTAAATATGGAGCCAACTCAAATTAATGTTGAATGTATGGAGCTGAATCAAGGGATCAATGATTGAGTATGGTATAAAGGAAAGATTTTTTCCAAGTTTTGAAGATTATTGTGATTGAGATAGAGAAGTAGAGAAGACTTGTGAATTGTGAAGTAGAGGAGCAGAGTAATCTACTAATGCATGTAAGTGACCTTAAGGGTTACTGATGAGTTCTAGATCTTTTTGCATCATCTGAAGGTGAAGAGTCTGACGTACTAGATAGAGAAAGGGGAAAGAGATTGTTTCACATCTATTATTCTGAATGAAATAGTGCCAAGATCAATTGGATAGTGGGTTCATTGGTTTGATCATGAAGTTGTTTGGACAGTGGGTTCAGATGGCTTCTACAACTCCTAACAGGGATTCAAAGTCTCCCAACAAGGACTCTTTGTACTAAGTATTGTAATAGACTCCTAACAAGGTCTATCCTCTAACAAGGAATTTTATGGGCATCATTCCCATTAGGGTTTTCCCTTTGATCAAGGGTTTCCCTAGTCAACATATCTGGTGTACTTGTGCATGTGCATTTCTTTGTGATTACTATTTACTTTGGTTGACTAATTAAGAATTTTTAAAGATTTATACATAGCTGATTCACCCCCACCTCTTAGTTATATTGGTGATCTAATACTTCTAACATATTTTGGTGCTCCATTGCTTTTATATCTATCTCTCTCTCTCTCTCTCTCTCTCTCTCTCTCTCACACACACACACACACACACACACACACACACACACACACACCTCTCTCAGCCTTTCTTTTTGCAAGGTGCACACTTCATGTGGTAATTTTCTTGCTTCTCCATTACTTCTCTCTCTCTCTCTCTCTCTCTCTCTCTCTCTCTCTCTCTCTCTCTCTCTCTCTCTCTCTCTCTCTCTCTCTCTCTCTCTCTCTCTCTCTTTTATCACCCTTTCTTTTTGCAAGGTGCACACTGCATGTGGTGATTTTCCTGCTTCTCTACCTTTCTCGACTCACTTTTTTGTGCTTACTTTCTTGCTCATCTTACTACTCTTCCTTTCTCTTCTCATGGTTCTCACTATTTACTTCTCCTCCTTTGAAAACAATGATAAAGGTTCATACCTCCCTCATTTTTCTCTATGAATTCTCAATATATGGTGTAGTTCCCTTTTGATCATCAATCTAGTATACATTTCAATCTAGAAAGATTATGGATTTATGCCTACATTTTTTCTTTACTTCAAGATTGACAGTGGTATGAACCCTAAATTCCCCCTAGGGTACTTAGTTGTATCCTCTTGAAGAGGAATTATAAAGGTATCTATTAGTTATTCTATAGTTTAAACATATTCTAAATTGATCTCTTTCTCTTATACTTGCTCTCTTTAGAAGAAACCCTTAATGGGAATGTGTTGGCTTTGTGTGCATTACTGATTTCTTTGATACATTAATGGCAACTAGATTATCACAATTTTATTACCATTGGTCCCATTAATTTTTCCTAAATTCCTTCTAATAGATTTTTGATCCATACTATTTGTGTGCACTTCACTATTGTAGCCACATAATCAATTTTTTTATTGGACTAAGAAACACAATTTTTCTTTTTGTTGGTCCATGATACTGGTTTCTTCCTCCAAGAAAGAATTCACCTCGACTTGTACCCTTTCTATTATCTACATTTAATATGTAGTCATTTTCTATAAAGCTATTGATTTCAAAGGTTTCTTTGTGAAGATACCATAATCCATATTGTTTAGTACCCTTTAGGTATATGAAGATTGTCTTTAGAATTTAAACATATATGTTTCTTTAGGATTGTTAGAAAATATGTCCACCAACCGTACCTTCAGTGCAATGTGTGGCTTATTATGTACCACATATTATATTTTATTAATCACAGATCGGTAAAGTATTTTATTCGTGCTTCTTGTCTTTCCTCTTCCTTTATTAGCTTGCAACTTGTCACAATTGTAGTGATCACTAGTTTTGACTCATCTAGTCCATTGGTCTTTAGCATCTCTCTTACATACTGCATTTTACTTATGAATATTTTAGTTTTTAATAGAAACAATTTTAGTTCAATGAATAATTTTATCTCTCCAATCATGAAAATCTCAAACTATATCATCATCTCCTCAAAAAACTACTTCCTCATTTTTTCATCACCTCAAAATATGATATTATCTACAAATATGTCTTCTATACAAAGTCCAATTCATGTTTCTTCCTTTAGTTATATTTTTCTATTGTAACTTGTTCTCACAAACCTAATCTTAATCATTTGTGAGAGAAGTCTTTCGTACCATGTAGGGAGAACTTGGTTTAGTCCATACACATCTTTCTTCATTTTGTAAACTTTGTCTTTTCCATGTTCTAATAAAAATCCCTTATGTTGATCTGTGTACACCTTTTCTTCTAGGACTCCATTTAGGAATGAAAACTTTACATCCATTTGATATACTTTGAATTTAGTGTATGCTAAAAATGATAGAAGTATCCTCAGTCCTCATTCCTTCTTCTTATGCACAACCCCTTGCAGGCAAGTCTAAACTTATACCTTATCACTTTTCCATCCTTATTTATTTTTATTTTGTATACCTAGTCTGTATAAATAACATTTTTATCCTTTTCCTTGAGAAATAAGGTTCATGTCCCACTTTTCTCTATCTTCTCAATTTATTCCTCTAAGGCCTTTATCATGTTCATCCTTGAAGGATTCTCTTGTAGCCTTATGTATTTTTCTAGCACTAGTTCTTCTTCTAGTGCTTCATTCACTAGCTCATTAGGATGAACTTCTTTCTCTAGTACTTATTCTTGTGAATCTTCTATAGGTTCTTCTTCTACCAATGTAGTAACTAGTGTGTACAAAAACTTGCTATAGTATTCTAGTTCTCTATTTACTCCTTCATCATTTTTCTTAGAAAACTTGTCTATTTTTTACATTTCTAGACTCCACTACTTTGTTTGTTCTTGTGTTTAATCATTTCTAAGCATTTATCTTTTTGGAGTATCCTAATAAGATATTGTCATCATTCCATGGCTCAATTTTTTTTTGGTACTTATCACTTTTGATATAGCATTTTCTTCCCAAAAATTTAAAATAACTCATTGATGGTGAGTGTCCAAACCATAATTCATAGGGAGTTTGTGTCCACATTTCTTTACCTATATTGTATTTAGGGTATATTATATTGCACTTACTTATTCTCTCTAGTAGATTTGTAAAATATTCGTTTGTATCATGAGAGTTATAGAATAATATATGACTATCCAGTTTCTTCTCTCAGCAACACCATTTTTTTGAGGTGTCCTAGGGAAGACATATTTCTTTTGATGCCAAGCACTTCATAGTAGCTTACAATTTTTTGTGAGGTGAACTGACCTCCCCTTTCTGATCTCAATCATTCTAAATGATTTCCTATTTCTCATTCCACTTTGGTCTTAAACACCTTGAACATGTAGGATCTCTCATACTTATTTTGCAAGTGGACAACCCACATCATTCTATAAAAATCATCTATTTAAAATATAAATTATCTATTACCAACTACACTCTTATTCCCAATGGGACCACATAGACTGGAGTGCACTATATCTATAATGTGTTCAAAATAAAAGGATTAGTTAAAAGAACTTGAATTGGATATAGCTTACATAGTTGGGAATATTTGTGCATTCCATTATCAAGTTTAGTGATCATAGGTAGGCATCTCACACATTTATTTCTATCTACCTTTATAATGCTATAAGGACCACATAGACTGGAGTGCACTATATCTATAATGTGTTCAAAATAAAAGGATTGGTTAAAAGAACTTGAATTGGATAGCTTACATAGTTGGGAATATTTGTGCATTCCATTATCAAGTTTAGTGATCATAGGTAGGCATCTCACACATTTACTTCTATCTAGCTTTATAATGCTATAAAAAATAACATGGTATAGCATTTTATTTCAAAGCCAACTACTTTCAAATTTTGATATTAAGAAACTATTTATAGTAGAGTTAAGGTAAAATAAGTTATCTTTTCTTTTTTCACCAATTTATAACAAGTTGACTATCTTGTCTAATATTGTGTAAGACTCTTTATCAAATTCAAATCTATAACCTTTTCCTTTCTAGAAAAAAAGAAAAATATTTAATAAAAATTCTAAAATAGAAATTTATTACGCAAAATATTGTAAAGCTCATATTGCAAAAAAGACAAAAACAACTACTTGAACTGAAAAATAAAAATCTCTCTAGCCCACACAGAGCACCAAACTAATAGATAAAACCCCTCTATATCATCATAGATCCAATTGTTGTAGAAGGTTAAAAGAAGAACATAGCCTTTCCCTAATATAACTGGCCAGATGACATCCCAAATTGTCATAATGTCTACTTAACAAATTTCTTACAAAGCTAAAATCTATGAATTCTAAAGAAAGGTTACAATCAACAAAAATGGATACATATACCTCATTTTAATGTTGACTAATCTCGAGAAATAATTCAACGATACCATTCCCAGATAATAGGCTATATTTTTGAAAAGCCTTATTAAAAACCTCATAGTTGACTAGTTCAGGATGAACACATTTCAAAAGAAAATTGAGAAGCACTTGATAAGACTGAAGTAAATCCATATAGTTTGACTAAAAGATGGACAAAATATGACTAGGAAGCAATAATCTCCTTGAAATCACATTAAAAAATTCTATCCAAAAATACAACAAATAAATTTGTAGCAATCAATACAATGGACACTAAATACATAGGAGATTACTTCATTAGTAATTTGATTTAAAAAAGGAATTCTATCTGACTATGGTCCAATCACAAATTATCTTGCTAGTACTTTATTCTCCTACAAAAACATGAATGATACTCCAAGAAATCTATAGGATCAAGTTATAATCAGTCAAACAAGAATGTCAACTAGCTGGTCTTTAGATCTATGATAATCAAGATAAATTTCTCCATTGCGAACCAGTTCTCTAATGAAATGAAATATCACATCAATATGTTTTGTTCTTTTGTGAAAAATATGATTCTTCAAAAGTGCAATTATTGATTTACTACCATAGAAAACTTGTGTTGGCTCCTCATGTTCTTGTAGTAGATCCTTCAATATCCCCATCTTCCAAATCACTTGGCATGCTACTATTGTGATTGCTACATATTCTAGTTTAGCTAATGAAATTACTATTATCGGTTTCTTCTTTAATTCCCATGAGATGGCACCCATTCCGCAATGAAAGATATATCCATAAGTGCTCCTTCTATCATCCACAGTATCTATAAAATCACTATTAGAAAAACCAATCAAAGAAAAATCATTAGTTTCAAAATATAAAATTCCATATTCTTTTTTCCTTGTGACATATCCAAGTTTCCTTTTTCCAATATGCCAATGTGAGTCTTTCGATGACTTAATTAATCTTGATACAAGGATAACACCATAAACAATGGTAGGCCTTGTAGCTATAAGATACATCAAAATCCCAACAAGTTTCTCGAATAAAGTTGAATTAGCATATGACCCAAAATTACTTTTGCTAAGAATTTTTCCTATTACAAATAGAATTGGCATTGGTTAGCAATTCATTGTATTGAATCTTCTTAATCTATCCTTGGCATACTTAATTTGACAAATAAAAATCCCTTTATTATATTGAACAACTTCAATACCCAAGAAATATCTCATCAAACCCAAATCAGTCATTTAAAATCCCCCCATCATTGATTTCTTAAACATGTCTACAAAAAAATTTCCAGTGAAAATCAAATCATCAATATCCAAGCATACAATCAAAATTCAACCTTCTTTTTTGTTCTTGGTGTATAAGGTGGGCTCATTAAGACTCCTACAAAAATAATTTTTTGTCATGTACGAATCAATTTTTCTATACCAATTCCTAGAGGATTTTTTCAAACCTTAAAGATCCTTTTTCAATTTGCACATTTTAGTTTCATTCTCATGTACCTCATAACTAGGAGGTTGGTTAATATAAACTTTTTCCTCAAGAAAACCATTCAAAAAATCTGATTTCACATACATTTCAAATACATTCCAACCATTTTGAGTAGCTATAGCTAAAACCATTGCTATTGTATCAAGTCCAACAAAAAGAGAAGATGTTTCATTATAATCTACACCATATTGTTGTGAAAAATCTTCTACTACTAATCTAGCCTTACACCTTTAATCTTCACCTTGTAGATTAAATTTAGTTTTAAAAACCCATTTATCTCCAATGCAATCCTTACCTTTTGGTAGATGTACAAGCTCCCACATATGATTTCTTTCAATGGACTCAATTTCTTCAACCATGGCTTTAATTGAATATTCATCTTTAACTACTTCTTCAAAACACAATGGATCACACGAGATTTTTTTTCTAAAAACTATCCAAAACCTCTTCTCCTTGACCACAAATATCTTTCGAACATCTCATATTTTTACCTTTTCTTATGGAAGGTGTATTAATTACACTTGAAGTGTAATGATTTTCATGATTTTATGGTTGACTTTGTACACAATTTCTTTGTGGAGTGCTTGGTCCTACTTGATTTGGCTAACCCACCTTCTCTTATGTGTTTCTTTGTTAGGTATTAGTGCTCCAATTGTGATTACCTTGTCCATGTTTCCATCCCATTATTCTTCCTCCTTAAATATGCCATCCCTTCTTGTAATCATATTCTCTAAAATAGGGTTATATAATATGTAAGCCTTTGAATCCTCACTATACTCAAGAAAAATACATTTTTCACTCCTTTCATCAAATTTTCTTCCTAATTCATATGAAACCATAACATATGCAGTAAAACCAAAAAACCTAAAATAGATCCAAGTCTTCTTGCCAAATTCATCAATATTAGAGAATATAAAACTCCTCCCATTGATGGGGTTTGAATGGGATGTCCACATCTGTTAGTATGAAACAACTCCAAAAGTTGTCTTTCTCTAACTAAACTTCCTACAAGAAAACTTTCTCTATGTTGTTTTTCCATTATAAAACTTTCAAAATTATTAGTAGGAACTAAAATAGGTGGAAGACCTTTTACTATTGCAAAAAATCAAGCTATCAAAATGAAGATTTTCATACCCCAAATTCCATAACCATGTCTGATCTAGGGATTGTACCTTGTAGTTCACTTCCATCATTCCTTCAATACAATAGATCTAAAGAGGATACATCTTGTTCCTTCTCATATCAACTTTATCAATCAACCCATCTCTATAATTTCCATCCAATATTGTGCATTTATTATCCTTAAAAGTAAATTTATATCCCTCTTCATTTAATATTCCAACACTCATTAGATTATGTGTTAATGCAGGAACATAGTAAACATCAGAAACAAATATATTTTCTCTATTTTAGGCAATACATGAATAACAACCTTACCCCATTAAAGGAACTATACTATCATTTCCAAATCTTATATATAAGATTTCACATAATCACCCAATTTAGAAAGTACTTCCCTATTTCTAGTCATGTAGTTACTACAACAACTATTTAAAAACCATACATCCTTAGAGCTTTCTTCTACCACATTGCATTTTATAAGTAAACTATCTGAGTTATTATTAGATACATCTAAATAATTTATAACAATATTATCTAGATATTCTTGTTTCCTCCTGTGCTCATTAGCCAAATGACCATACCTCTTACTATAGTAGCACTAGATATTTGATTTATCAAACTTGATGACTGTTGTTTTCTACCACACCCTTTGTTATTGAAACTCTAATTAGGTTGGTTTGTCCTTCCTCCTTGATCTATACTCACTTGTCCAATTTTGCCTCTTCCTCGTCCTTTCCAATTTTGCCTCTTCCTCGTCCTTTGAAATTTGATCTTCCTCTTCCTCTTGATGGAGTTTGAGCTCAAAAAGCATTCTCAAAGGATGAATTATTATTATTTTTTACTCTAGAATTGGATTTGTGAGATAACAAAGAATCCATTAGTTCATCCACATACAATATCGATAAGCGTTTTGATTCTTCAATGGCAGCTAAAATTCAATCAAAATTACTAGGCAATCTTCTAAGCACCTTTTTAACCACTTTTCAATTAGAAATATTGTCCCAATGTTTCCTCAAATGATTAACAATGTCCATTACTTCAGTAAAGAAATTATCTATGTTATCTGATATTGCATTCATATTAAAAATTTCAAACTTTCTCCTTACTATTTGCAATCTCACTACCTTTACCTTTTTATAACCTTATAAAAAATTTCTAAGGACTCCCATGCTTGATTAGATCTGATTGCTCCAGAAACTCTTGTAAATAATGACTCATCCATTTCTTATGGAATGAAATAACTAGGCTGTTTGATCCTATGGTTCTAAAAAACCCTTCTCAACCAAATCTCATAGAGAGAAATAAAGTATTCATTTTAACAAACAAAATAGCACAATTCTTACAAGTAAAAATTGCAATATATTATTGATCATTACCACGCCATTAGACACAATTCTCCAATTTCAGCATCGGCTTCCTTCTTCGATGCAACCTATTCAACTGCACAAAAATATTAGCTCTGATGTGACTTTGATAGAAGAGAAATCAAAGAAACAAAAAATGTTACCGCATAAAATAATTAATCAAGAACTGGAAGAAAATATTGAACCATAATTTACTAGAACACGGCTGCAATAGAACTCATTATTTTTATTCATTATAAAAACATGATTACATTGTCCTTATTTATAATATCCTTCACGTACTTATAGATGGTGGGATTTTACAAAGGTTAGTTCATATGAACATCCAATTAACCTAAAGTGAATGTCATGTTAATCTAGTTTGATTGAAAGAAGGAACACGATAGTTATTTTATGTGCAGTTAAAACTACATGCGTGGAAAGATATGGAGAATCCTTGTTTGATGATTCTATGTTCTAACAAACACAAATTCTGAACTTCAGTTGGAGAAGATCTTGGAAAGTGTCTTATTTTGTGACTTAAATGAATTCTAAATTTCCTATGCAAAATAAACAAATTTCTTGCATGATGGAATAGAAGGTATTATTCAGAGTTTTCAAATAGTTTAACCAAGTTAACTAACAAAGAAGAAGAAAATAATTATTTCTAACACAAATGCATAAAGTAACTCCACATACTGACTTACTAGCTGTAATTGATGACGTCTAATATCATTAAACTTACGAACCCATTTCAAATCCCACCATACTCCAAGTGCGTAACTCCAAAATCTGACTTGTGTGTTGACATGCAGTCTCATATTACACACATAACCACATCAAAATCCCACTATATTACCAGTGCTCCAACAACAGCTCCAACATTTGACAGAAAAATTGACACTAGAAGAACCAAAAAAAATCATTGTAGATCCATCACATATCTCTGGTACAAATAAATTGTGAAGAGATTGAAGATGATACCTTGATTTGAGGGTGAGCAGATGGTCATAACCATGGAATCAAACAATGAAATGTGATCCTCCAAAACTATGAAATGTGTACCTCTCGCTATCTAAACAATCAGATAGTGAATTTGAAAATCAGTGAAATCATAAATAGGTTGATTCACCCATTCCAAGATGGAAAAAATGGAAAAGAAAATCTTGAAAATAGGGACTCGGATTTTGAAATTTGAATCTGTAATAAGCCACTACTAGATGGATTCACTAGTTGATATTACCTTAAGGAGAGGAAATGAATTCCATGTATTTGCATCCTTAGGAAACTCTAATACAAATCCATGTGTTCCTATTTTTTCCAGAAAGCCCACTAATTTTATTTCCTTTGTGTAAAGTGTGAGAAAGTACAAAGGAATCAAATGAATCCAAAATTTCTTACAGAATGTGCAGACTTAAAAATGTTTTTAATGAGGTTTTTAGTTTTTTATTTCAAGATTTGTAGATACTTATGACTATCGCAGAAAGCATAGGAAGAAATAATAAGATCTATAAAATAGGGAATGCTAAATTTTATTAAATCAAATTAAAAAATTTCTGGAAGGGATTTGACCCAAACTTTCTGCGCTAATAACTTAAATTAAGAGTAACGACGCTGATTGATTGTTGCAGGTGACGAATCAACAAAAGTTTTCAAACTTATGCAAAATTTGGAAGACAGTCCGAGCTCTGTGGAACAAATCTGCAACTTCCACCACAGAAAACTTGCACAAGTTCAATAAGTTTTTAGAAAGTAATTGTTGGAAAATTTAATGCAGTGTTTTCAAAATTTTAAAAAGAGGGGGAAATTGAAATGTGACAAAAAGGAATGTTTATTCATTCATTCGTAGTAGAGTTTGCAGATCAAGCAAATTAGAGAGAAGTTGCAGAGCTGAGCAGAGAAGGAAGGAGGAAAGAAGTTTGTGCCTGCAGTTGCACGTGGTTCCTTGTTCACTCTGTAAGTTTGTTGTTTGGATTTGTCCTGTTGAAGTAGTGATTGCTCCAGGCACCATTGTATGCAACCATTAGAGTTGCAAGTTTAAAAGTTTATTAAAGCTTTTTGAAGCATAATCAGTTTAGGGTTATTTTAGGGTTTTCTAGTTAAAGCTGAATGCTCCCAAATTTTATAATAGTTTAAATCTCAGTTGAATAGAAAGCAAGCAAGCATACTTGAATCTATTGATCTTCCCTTCTATGTTGCATTTGAGAAAGTTGTTTGAAAGCTTAAAGCTTTGACTCTCTGGTTTTAATGGTGAAAGCATTCACGTTGAAATCTCTTAAGTTATAATTTCTTTGTTAGAGCTGAGCTCACTCAACATCTATTGTTGCCGAGCATTTCCTTTGTGAGCCGAGTATACTCGGCATTTGCTGTCGAGCTCCTCTTTGTGCCAAGTTCACTCAGCACCTGTTGCCTGTCACTCAACACCTTCAAGTGTCGGGCAAGTGCTGAGTAATTTCTGGCACTTGGCACCTTCCTATGCCGAGCACTTTTCTTCAAGTGCCGAGCAACCTGCCACTCGACACCATCAAGTGCCGAGTAAAACTAGCACTCGACACCTTCATGTACCGAGCAACTTTTAAGTGCCGAGCAAAGTTTTTTAGGGTTAGGGTTGTGAGTTGAAATTTGAATTTACATTAATATTTCTCACATGGTATCAGAGTTTTGAGGCCCCACATCCATAGTGAGTTAGGGCATTTATTTTTTCTTGGGATATTTGACATGGCAGGAGATGTAGGAAAGATATGGCAGCAACCACCATCATTTAATTGACAGAATTATGATACATTTGCAAAGAAGATGAAGACAATAATGGTTGCAAATGATTTGTGAGAGTTTGTAGTTAATGGGTTCAATGATGTAATAGACCCAACTCAGTATGTTGCTCTCAAAAATGAATAGAAGACTCATTTGAAAGAGTCAAAGAGGAAGGATGCTAAGGCATTAAGTCTTATTGAAGCATCAATGACAGAGATAATATTTTCAAAGATTGCAGCAGAAAATTATGCAAAGGAAGCATGGGATATCCTTGAGACAAACTTCAAGAGAACTGATAAAGTCCATACTGTAAAGCTACAGAATATAAGGAGGGAGTTTGAGAACTTTCAGATGAAGGAAAATGAATTAGTTGCAGACTTTAGTTCAAGGACCTTCAATGTGATTAACCAACTAAAGTCAAATGGAGAAGACTATCAAGAGTAGAGGATAGTGGAAAAGATATTGAGGATTTTACCTCATAAATATGACCATTTGGTCATGACCATAGAAGAGGCAAAAGACTTCACTGTTTTGACAATGGATAAGTTGATGGGTTCTCTTCAAACCCATGAGCATAGGATCAATAGATCTACTTCTTCATCTTCCCAGGAGCAAGCATTCAAGGCTCAGAAAAATTTAAGAGGAAGGGGGAGAGGAAGAAATGGCTCAGGCAGGAACTCTGGAGGTAGAGGCCGAGGTAATAGAGAACAAAAAAATGCTGCAGCAGAAAGCTCAAGAAGAGAAGATGGAGCAAGTAGCTCACAAAATACCTCACGAGGAGGTAAGAAAAACTACAACTCAAATAAGAGTAATGTAGAATGCTACTACTGTCATAAATATGGGCATTATGCAAATGAATGCTGGAAGAAGTAGAATGATCAGTCAGGACAAGCAAATGTGGCTGATGTGAACATGGGAAGTGGACCCAATGCTGTTGCCTTCATCATGTGTAATGTTGGTGAAGAAGGAAGCCCTAAGGTTTGGTACCTCGACAGTGGATGTAGCAACCACATGAGTGGTAATGAAACCTTGTTTTCATTCATTGACAAGAGTTTCAAATCAAAAATTAAGATGAGTAATAATGGAACCCTACTAGTTGTGAGAAAAGGATCTATTATTGTCTGCACCAAGAAAGGTGAGAAAAGGGAAATACAAAATGTGTATTTTGCCCCTGGTATGAAGCACAATTTGATGAGCATTTTTCAACTCATTCAAAATGGATATAAAGTGTCGATGGAGAATGACATGTGTGCCGATGGAGGATGAGAGTAAGAACTTACTTGCAGTAGTTCAAATTACAAAGAATAGAATGTTTCCCTTGAGGATAGAGACATGTTTCTCATCTCAAGTTTGTGCTACACCTCACACACAATCAGCTCTAAGGAGTGTGATTGAAGACCCCTCACGACTATGGCACCTCAGGTATGGTCATCTTGGCTATGCTGGTTTAAATTTATTGTCAAATAAAAGAATGGTAGAAGGTTTTCCATGAATAGAAAATTCGTGTGACAAGTGTGAGGCTTGTATTTTGGGTAAGCAACATAGGCTTTCCTTTAATTTTGAAAATTCTAGGAGGGCTAGATATCCATTAGAGTTAGTGCATACCAACCTAGTCGATCCTATGCAAGCTACTTCCATTGGGGGGAGTACTTATTTCATGACATTCATTGATGATTTCAGTCGTAGGACATGGGTGTATTTCTTAAAGAATAAATCTGAAGCATTTGATAAATTTGTAGAATTTAAAGCCCAGGTTGAAAGAGAATGTGGACACTATATCAAGGTCCTAAGATTAGATAGAGGAGGGAAGTATACCTCCAATTCTTTTGTAAATTTTTGCAGGAAATATGGCATTAGGAAAGAGCTCATAGCTAGCTATACACCACAATAGAATGGAGTGGTTGAAAGAAAGAACATGACCATTGTTGACATGGCAAGGAGCATAATGAAAGAGAAAGGTCTCCCAACTGAATTTTGGGGCGAGGCTATAGCAACTATAGTTTACCTAATTAATAGGTGTCCTACAAAGGCAGTCCATGATAGAATTCCAAAGGAAGCTTGGTCACGAATAAGATGTACAGTTGAATACTTAAGGGGGTTTGGATGTGTTGCATATGCACATGTGCCTAAAAACAAAAGGCAGAAATTTGATGATAAAGGTGTGAAATGCATTTTCACAGGGTACAACCCAGAATCAAAGGCATACAGATTGTATGACCCATTGAACAACAAGATGATGCTTTCAAGAGATGTAGAATTTCTTGAAAATCAATCTTGGTATGGTTCAATTGATGAGTCACCAAGCACTTCCAGTAAAGTGCCAATTATGAGTGAAGAAGATGCTGATGAACAGCAAGAAGAAGGAGCAAATAGAAGAAAAGGAAAACAGGTTTAGACATTGCCGAGCTCCTCTAGGCATGACCTAGTGTCAGTGCCGAGTACTAGTGAAGACCGAGCTAGTAGGCAATGCAACAGCAATGAAGATTCTAATCCCACACTCTCCTCCCTGTTACCAAGAAAGACCAAGAGTCTTAGGGAGATATACCAAGATGAAAGGTATGAAGATTATGATGAGAGTGTTAATTTTGCATTATTTTCTCATAGTGATCCAATATATTTTGAGGAAGCTACTAAGGAGAAGAAATGGTGTAATGCCATGAATGAAGAAATAGATGCCACAGAAAGGAATGAGACATGGGAGCTAACTAAATTGCCTCCAAAGAAGCAAGTGATTCGAGTGAAATGGGTCTATAAGACCAAATGTAATGCTGAAGGCAAGATTGATAGGCATAAGGCAAGGCTGGTAGTCAAGGGCTACAAATAGTAGTATGGAAGAGATTATGATGAGACCTATGCCCCTGTTGTAAGAATGAAAACCATGCGTACTGTCATAGCAATTGTAGCCCAGCACAAGTGGAAGGTATTTCAAATGGATGCGAAGTCCGCCTTTCTTAATGGTGTATTGAAAGAAGAAGTATATGTGGAGCAACCACCTAGTTATGAAGTTGTAGGTGAAGAGAACAAGGTATATAGGTTGAAGAGAGCTTCTTATGGACTCAAGCAAGCTCCATGGGCATGGTACAATAGGATTGACTCATATTTGATGAGCAATGGCTTTAGAAAAAGCAATGGTGAGCCTACTCTCTACATCAAGACAAAAAATGGTAATGTGTTGATTGTTGTCTTGTATGTAGATGATTTAATTTTTACTGGTAATGATAAAACTCTAATTGGTGAATTCAAAGAGGCCATGAAAGGTGAATTTGAAATGACAGACCTAGGTCTCTTGAAATACTTTCTAGGCATAGAAGTAAAACAAATGCATGATGGAATTTTTATCTCTCAAAAAAAAAATGCAGGGCAGATCTTGCAGAGATTTAAAATGCAAAATAGTAAGGTAGCCCCCACACCAACAGTAGTAGGTCTGAAGTTGAGCAAAGAAAACTCTAGCAAGAGAGTGGAACCAACATTATACAAGAGTATGGTTGGAAGTCTAATGTATTTGACAGCAACTCGGCCAGACCTAATGCATGCAGTAAATCCGATTTCCAGATTTATGAAAACACCAAAGGATTCCCATTGGCAAGCGAGAAAGAGGATCCTAAGGTATGTGAAAGGTACCAAGGGATTTGAAATTTTGTATACTACAAATGATGATTTCAAGTTGGTTGGTTATACTGATAGTGATTGGGCTGAAAGTTTAGATTATAGGAAGAGCACTTCTGGATACATGTTTCATATGGGATCGGGTGCAATTTCATGGGCATCCAAGAAGCAACCTATTGTTGCTCAATCTACAGCAGAGGCTAAATACATAGCAGAAAATGCAACAACATGTCAGGCAATTTGGCTAAGGATGATCTTGACAGATTTGAATGAAAGGCAAGAGGATGAAACCACAATTTTTTGTGACAACATCTCATCAATTGCATTGTCCAAGAATCCAGCCTTCCATGGGAGAAGGAAACATATTGAGATCAGATATCTCTTCATCAGAGAGTTGGTGGAGAATGGGGATATCAAGATGAATTTTTGCAAGTCAAAGCAGCAGCTAGTAGATATTTTCACCAAGCCATTAGGCATTGGAACTTTTGTGCACCTAAGACAGAGTCTTGGTGTAGTTGATTTGGATCAGTTGTGATCCTTATTTTGTTTGGCTCGGGACAAAGGGGGAGTGTTGTAAAAATTAATGCAGTGTTGACGTTTGCCCCTTGAGCCAAATGCTCACCTACCTCCCTAACGTCTAGAACAGACATAAAACATGAATGCAGTAGGTGAAGGTTTTCAAAATTTTGAAAAGAGGGAGAAACTGAAATGTGACAAAAAGGAATGTTTATTCATTCATTCGTAGTAGAGTTTGCAGATCAAGCAGATTAGAGAGAAGTTGTAGAGCTGAGTAGAGAAGGAAGAAGGAAGGAGGTTTGTGCCTATGGTTGCACGTGGTTCCTTGTTCACTTTGTAAGTTTGTTGTTTGGATTTATGCTATTGAAGTAGTGATTTCTCCAGGCACCATTGTATGCAGCCATTAGAGTTGCAGGTTTAAAGGTTTATTAAAGTTTTTTGAAGCATAATCAGTTTAGGGTTATTTTAAAATTTTTTGGTTGAAGCTGAATGCTCCCAGATTTTGTAATAGTTTAAATCTCTGGTTTTAATGGTGAAAGCATTCACGTTGAAATCTCTTAAGTTATAATTTCTTTGTTGGAGCCGAGCTCACTCGGCATCTATTGTTGTCGAGCATTTTTTTTGTGAGCCAAGCATACTCGGCATTTGCTACCGAGCTCCTCTTTGTGCTGAGTTCACTCGGCACCTGTTGCCTATCACTCGACACCTTCAAGTGCCGAGCAAGTGCCAAGTAATTTCTGGCACTCGGCACCTTCCTATGCCAAGCACTTTTCTTCAAGTGCCGAGCAACCTGCCACTCGGCACCATCAAGTGCCGAGTAAAATTGGCACTCGGCACCTTCATGTGCCAAGCAACTTTTAAGTGTCGAGCAAAGTTTTTTAGGGTTAGGGTTGTGAGTTGAAATTTAAATTTACATTAATATTTCTCACAGTAATCAATCTAAATACCAGCCTATTTCTAAGTCCTTGGCCATCATGGACCGACATGATATTTTGGTAAGCAAACTTCTATTAATTGAATTGGTTGTTCATTCTAAACATCTTTCAACTTAATGATACGTATTTGTTTTGGGTTTTGTGAAATTCATTTTGAAGAAAAGGGAAAAATTGGATCAAGAAATAAAATAGTTGATGAAATGTCGTGGGAGAATGATTTGTTTAATGGACTTACACCAGCCATTTTGACCATACGTTATAATGCCTGGCATTACAGAAATGAAACTGAGGCATGGGCTGGTCTAGTTGCGCAGATCACAAAAGAATTGGAAGCTACTATGACGGTGGCACAAGCTGAGGACAAGCTGGATATATAACTTGAAAAACTGCAAAGAGAGCATTTGTTTGAATGTGATCTTCCCATTCATTCTCCAACTGGTGGTGGCCATCTTTCTCACTGTCATTATATGGTTGGTATTTGGTACAGCCCATAATAAAGATATAAAGAAACTTAAGTATGGAGGTGTACCAGTATCCATACTTATAGCTGCTTGGGGTTTAGGGATGTTAATCTTCTATTTTGTCAAGCCAGTCACTTCACAAGTCCAGGATGATAGTCTTTGTTGACGATCTTGATCGTTGTGAAGAAAGTGTGATTCTACAAGTACGACTTTAGTAAACACGCCAATTTATGATTCCTATAGTGTGTAAATTGTGTCAATTTTGCGAGCTTTGGTACTGGATTGTGGCGGGCAGAGCATTTGAAGCTAAATTTCTTCTAACTGAGATATTTGGAATAACTGGTTTAAAGTCACTAGATCTGGTCCATGTACACTCGCCATCACGACTCCACCACCTCTGAAATTGTACGATATCTTTGATGTTTTGTATCACCATAGAATGTTATGAATTTTGGTACATTAAGTTAAGGCCATTCATGGAACAACGTCTTTCTTCAAATTTTATATCTTTATGCTCGTGGAAGGGATATTCAGCAGAAACTGAAATATAAATTAATCATCTAGATGTCATACCCAATAAAATTTCATTTTAATTGGAATCCTTATTTTAGAAAAGTGGAATTTTAAATGGATTTGAAATGTTCATTCCAAATAAAAAGTATTTTGAGGGAAGATGGAATTCCTGTTTTGGGGGTCAAATGGAGATAACAAATCCACATTTCTACAAATCCTAATTCCTATTTTGTGCACCCGAACAATAGATTTGAAACTTTTAGGGATTGGGAATGCTAATTCTTGTCAAATTACAACAACCAAACATGGCCTTAATATCAAGTGCATGTCGAAGAGAAGAATTTCCAAAGCAAAGTGAATTATCAACAAAAATATTATGAGTGACAGAAAGAGTAGTGTTTGGAATATGCATTCCTTACCACAGACCCATATTATGATGTTTTGCAATATTCACGCTCAAGGATTCAACCATTCTAAGGAAAATAAATGGTGACAGTAGATCTCCTTGTGTAAGAGCTTAAGTGGATTTAGAAAAACCATTGGTAGATCAATTGAATACAATAGAGAAGCATACTTCAAAGATGCATGAAATAATCCATTTACACCACTTTCTTGAAACTCCAAATTGTAGAAAAATAGTATTCAAGAATCTCCCATTGACTATGTCACAAACCTTCATCATGTTAAGTTTAATAGTGAACACTTAAAAATGATGAGAATGAACATAATGAAGGACTTCATGTGCAACCAAAGTACCCTCAACTATTTCATAACTTGAAATAAATCCTCCTTGTTCTATAGAAATAATATTTCAAATAATAGGTTGCAATCTAAATTAAATTTTGTAAAGAGATAGGTGAATTCTAAGAATGATGTGGGAATTATACTTCATGCAGAATTACAATATTGGTAGCATTAAAGCCTTTACACACAAAACCACTTCTCCTAGACTCTTCAATGACTTGGACCAGATCATTACCCAAGAAATGCCAACCTTTCTGATAAAACAAGGGAGTGTACTCATCTGGACTAGGAGATTTACTATGTTCCACAAAAATCACCTCATGTTTGATTTCTTCTAGAGTGAAAGGCTTTAGAAGGGCATCAGTATTCATTGTGTTGTGTTGTGGAGCATAATTAGACTTGGAGGTTAATTTTTACCCACTTTATTCAATGTGATTCAACCCACCCCCCACCCAAAAATAAATAATACTATAGGATTTTGGTGGTGGAATCCCCAATATAGATTCAAGGGGCAACATCCCTTGCAAGGTCCTAGGGGAAAGAGCCCCAGGTGCATCCCTTTCAGAAGTGTAGGGTGAAGTCAAGGGGCAATGCTCCCGTAGGTTTTTTTGCAGATAGCACCCTTGAAAGCTTGACCAACTTTATTATTGTAAAAGGTTTCTACTTCTATTTCTCTATTAGATGACTTATTCTAGCCCTATTTTATAAGAATAAAAAATCTTATATAAATAGGCTTAGGGTTAGGGGTTTCATAATGTATGATGAGATTGTACCTTGTTGTGGCAGTATTCAACTGTGAGGGATTGCATATTATAATTAGGTTGTAATCATTGGATAATAAGAATACTAGAGTTATTTTTTGGTGGATGTAGTCCAGGGATTGGATGAATCACACTAAATCTTTATGTCTTCTGTTCTCTTCTATGCAATTTATTATATTCTGATATTGGTGGGTAAAAGTAAAAATCTATATAACCTTTTAGGCTGACATATCAAAATGACTAAATTTGAGCATTTCTATCTAAAAATCAATTTTGTTCAAATACATGATCTAAATAAATTTATTTCAGCCAAGTTTTATGTCCTCGCACTTTTCCAATTGGAAATGTCTCTTAATTGCATGCTTTATATGTTAGGACTAACCATCGATAGAAATAGCAATTACATGAAAATATAGCCAATATCAAAAAATAATAAATTGCATAGAAGAGAACACAAGATACAAGGATTTAATGTGGTTTGCCAAATCCCTGGGCTATGCCAAACAGCAAAAAGTCCAATATTATTATTATCTAGTGACTAAAATCTGCAATACCAAATAGCTTAACACCACCACAAGAAGCTGCAATGCTATCATACATTATGAAATCCTTAAATCTAAGCCATTTTATAAAAGCATTTTTTGCTTACAAAATTAGGGCTAGAAGAAGTTGTCCAATAGAAAAATAATAATAGTTGACACCTTTTACAATAGTAGAGTCAGTTTTGGCTACAAAGAGCACACCCTATACTACGAGAGGGAGTGCACCTGGGGTGTTTTCGTAGGACTTTGCAAGGGGTATTTCCCTCAAGACCCCATAGAAATCCTTTAGGGGGAAACTACACCGAATAAACATTTGAATCTGATTAGGCTAGACATCACAACATTATATTAGTTTGTGCCTAATTACTAAAGAAATAAAATTATTTAATAAAAATGACCTTTCAGTAACTCTAACTATTTTTTATGATATTTTTATAATTTAACATATAAACACCATTTTATAGAGCTCAAACTTAATATTCTTATATAGAGTTTATAGTATTTTACTTAGTAATAGTATATTATAATTTAAAAATACTAGAAGTACATATTTTAACACTATCTTATCAAAAAAAATTAAAATGGATACGACTTTCTATAGGAGAGAGTCCTCTTCCAAAGTACATAATTTCTCTTTAGGTTAGAATATATTTCTTTTGAAAAATGTGGTGGGAGATAAAAACCAACGATTTCAGGTTAGTTGAAATTTGAATTGTTATAAAAGAGAAAATATGCAATTTTTTATTTTTGATTTATCTAGCTATATATGTCATCTATAACATAATTTGAGATCAAAGGGAAAAAGGTTTATTTCCATATAGTTTTATCGTGGGACTAGACCCCTCATTTTCAACATTTTTCAGCAACTAAAAAGTCATCCTTAAAAACTATTTTTTTAATCAATTCTTGCTCCAAATAATTATTAAAAATAATAATCCTAAACTTCGTCCATTTCTAAACATTTCATTAGTTTACTTCATTTTCAAATTCTAAATAATAATACTAGTTTTATGCTATTAAAGTTCACTAGTTATACTTTTGTTAGCCTTTTCCTTTATAGAAGGGTGACATAGGTTTGTTCTTTTACCCTAGTCATATTTGCATGTAATTTTTATTTTTGTCTTGTTAATTCTAAGACATTGTTGAAATAATGCGAGGGGTAGCCTAAGGAAATTCTTCCTCATTTGGTAATTGTATACTATTGTCAATTTGTTGAGGAACAAGTAAGGAAGTGAAAAGTCTAATCCCTTCTTCTCTAATATCAAATTGATTAGTTAGAAGCTTACTAGAAATAGAGTAATGAATAGAGAAAATGGCATGAGGAGCTCTCTTAAACTTTTTTGAAGCATGAAAAATTTGAGTATTTTGGTCATCTTCTTTAAGCTAAAGCTCTTTGGACTTTTGGCAATAATAAATTTCCTCATGCTTACAAAGTTTAGTCTAGGTCTATCAAAGATCTCTTTGCTAACTTTATGTGGCCCCATCCAACCCATGAACAATATTATATTCATGAATGGAGGAGAGATAATCATTGACTTGATCTTTCTAAATGAGGATGTTCTTAAATACATTCATCTTCTGATATTTAACTTATTATTTAAGGAAAGCCATTTTTTTTCTGAAATTTGAACATCCATGTGCCCTTAACATAATGGTCATAACTTAACCACTATTGTAGAAGAAAAATATTTTTTGATCTCTTAACCACATATTCTTAAACTTGAAAGATGAGCTTGAATTTGAAAAAGCTTGATAACTTGAAAAAGACACGGAAATAGCGTAGTGATCTAAACAAATAAAGGAAGGAATAGAAGATTGAATATTGAAATTACCATCAAACTAGTGGCTAGATAGAATAAATATGTCTATGTGTTCAAAAATCTACAAGAGAACATTCCTCCTATTATTCTAAGTGCATTACCCATTTTTTGGAGGCTAGTTATGAAGTAGACTATCACTAATAAGGGATTTAAAGTGTTCTAAAACTTTGGATGGAGGAATAATAGTACCTTTATTTTTCGAGGGGTTGCAATGGCATTGAAATTACCTCCTAGAACCAATCTAAAATGATTAATAGTGGCAATGAAAGAAGAGATATTTCCCTACAATCATATTTTATCCAAAGTTGAGGAGGGACCATAAATGTTAAGCACCATGAACTTGATGTCAAAAATTGTCACTTATCCAACAATCCATTTGAGTTTATATTTAGCAAATAACATGATCACTTTATTTGGATTCAAAAGAGAAACTAATCCACTAGATGGTCCTAATATTGGGTAGTGAATAGCCTTCCAATGTTTTCATTTACCAACTCTATTATAAATCATTATAGTGTAGAGAAGTGGGGACAACTTGATCAGAAAATTAAGAACCTCATCAACAATCTCTTCAATTAAATATGAGATGACCAAATTAAAAATACGATCTACCCAATGGTACACGTAAAAGATGGGAGGCTAAGACTCTTGCATCTGTGGAAAGCTAAGAGAGGCCAACAAAATGTCTTTTCTGGTCAAAATATTTGTGGAAGAAATTAGGAAGCTATATCATCAAAAATAGGTTTATATGATTCACAACCTACACAACATATTTAAGAATGCAAGAAGCCTGGTATCTTAGATCATTATGAACTTGAAGAAGATATTAAGGTAAATACCTAAAGTAGCTAAAACTATATAATATACTTGTGTGAGACTCATAATGTCATCTAGATGATTATGGTAATTTTAGAATTCCTTATTAAACAACTCTCAATATCCTTATTAATTCCAAAGCATGTAAAAAATATATACAACAACCATAGAAATATCACCATGCACAATAACAAAAAATATATTAACTAGGGAAACCCTTTATCAAAGGGAAAACCTCGATAGGGATGGTACCAACAAAATGATGTACTGATATATAAGTTCCTTGTAAGAGGATGAACCCTGTGAGGATTCAATAAAGCACATTCAACACATATGAGTCCCTATTAGGAGAATTTAACCCTTGTTAGAAGATCCCAACCGTATTAGCAGTTGTGAAAGACAAAAGGACCTACTATCCAAATAGCTTTAGAGCAAGATCACTGAACTCATTGTCCAACTAGCCTTAGTACTATCCTCCTTAAACTAATACCAGTATACAAATATCCAACAAACATTTCTTTTCCAAATATAGTCTCTTTGTTCACTCAATGTGCCTTACTGAACCAAACACTTTTCTAATAAAAATATATTTTCTATTAGGTTCATTGGATTTCACATAAAAGTCTACAAACCTGCATTTCAAGAAAAAACATACCCTACCATAAGGAAAAAATTGTTCCTTTATACAAAGTCCTAAATTTTGTTTATTGAGTTATCCTTTACGATTTCCCAATTTATAGTAATAATATAGGACCAAACTAAGATTTTACATTTACATGTTACATTAGGTCTTTACACTTTTCACAATTACAAAGAACGGTCAGCTCATAGTCTTTGGGTAAAAGCACAAACCCATGTCACCCTTTTATAAAGGAAAAGGCTAACAAAAGTATAATTGTTCATCTTCAATGATGTAAAAGTGGTAGTATTATTTAGAATTTGATAATGAAGTAAACTAATGAAATGTGCAGAAATGGATGAAGTTTATGATTATAATTTTTAATAATTATTTGGAATAAGAATTTGATATATTTTTCCAATTTTTAAGGACAATTTTTTACTTGTTAAAAAATGCTGAAAATTAGAGGTCTAGTTCCCACCACAAAACTATATGGAAATAAATTTATTTCCCTTCAATCTTATATTATGTTATAGATAACACATATAGCTAGAACAATCAAAAAGAAAAAATTATCTTTAGACCTATATTTTATCTTTTATAACGATTCAAATTTCAACTTGCCTGAAATCGATAGTTCTCATCTCCCACCACATTTTTCAAAAAGAATCTATTCTAACCAAAAGAAAAATTATACATTCTTGAAGAGGACTCTCTCCTCGAACATGACATGTAATTTTTAATTTTCTTTGATATGATTTAATATTTTTGCCTTTCTCAAAATTGACATCTTCTCAAGTGTTAAAATATGTACTTGTAGATTTTTTTTAATTACAATATACTATATCTAATTAAAACACTATAAACTCTATATGAAAATAGTAGGTGTTAGATAGTGCAATCCTATAATCATAGATCTATACTTTCTTTGTTCAATAGTAGGTGTTTTATCTTTTCTAGACAACTTACATCTAGTTATCATAGGTGTTCCAACAAGTTTACAACTTTTCAAACCAAATATTTTCAACAAGTCTTCTAGATACTTAGCCTTTAATATGAAGATGCCATCTTTTTTCTAAATAATGTGCAATATAGAGAAATACTTCATCTTGCAAATCATACTCATCTCAAATTCCTTCTTTATTTCTACTGTAAATGCTTCACTTGTTTCATCATCACCTCCAAAGATTATGCCAACCACAAAAACATCAACAATTAGTAACCCATCGTTAATCTCCTTCAAATATAAATTACTATTATCACTACCCTTTGCAAATACCAAACTTATCAAATAATTATCCAATCTCACATACTAGACTCTATTTTCTTGTTTCAATCTATACAATACTTGCTTCAACTTACAAACCATATCTCCTCGATCTATTAAAGGAAAACCTTTAGGATTCTCAATGTATACTTCTTCCAGTTCACCATTTAGAAATGATGATTTAACACTCATCTAAAACACTTTGAATTTTTTGTAGTTGCATATGTCAAAATCATTCCAACTACCTCTATTATAGCAATAGGTGCAAATGTTTCCTCAAAATAAATACCTTCTTTCTATGATTAACCTTTACATACCAATCATCCTTTGTTCCTCACAACCTCCCTTTATTCATTCATCTTGCTTTTGAATACCCACTTAGTTCCAATAACATTCATATCCTTAGGTCTAGGAACCAATTCTTAGGTATTATTATTTTTGGTCATCCCTAGTTCTTCTTTCATAGCTTTAATCCAAAAGTCATTTTTACTAGCTTCATCTAAATTTCTAGGTTCAATCTAAGAAATCAAACACATTTCTCCTTATACATCATTTCTTTTCATAAATCCTTTGTCTTTGCTTCCAATAATATGACCAACAAGGTGATTCTTTATCAAATTTATGTTAGGTGTCACCACTTCAACTCTCACTTCAATGCTAGGTTTAGATCTTGGTTCTTCTCTCTTAATGTAACACTTAATTCCATAGATTTTTAACTACTTAACTGAGGGTGCATGTTTAAAACAAAGTTTATAGGGTGTCTTACTAGTGCCTTGTCTAATTTGTACTAGGGTCATAGTATGCATTGTTGTATTCACTACTTCTCTCCAAAAGATGTACATTGTTCTCAAGCATAATCTCTCTTGTTACTTTTGTTACTATTATTTTCCTCCTTTCTGCTATTCCATTTGGTTAAGATGTCTTAGGGGTTGAAAGTTGTCTATTCATGTCATTTTCTTCACAAAATTCATTAAACTCATTTGAAGTAAACTATCCACCTCTATCAGATCTGAAACATTTAATCTTCAAACAATATTCATTTTCAACTCTATTCTTAAATATCTTAAACTTCTCAAAAGCTTAAATTTTTTCTCTATAAAATGCTACCCACATCATTCTAGTGAAGTTATAATCTAAAACCATAAAATATCTTTCACTATAGAATACTTTTGTCTTTATAGGGACACTCAAATATGTGTGCATAATCTCCAACTTCATAGATGTAGTAAATTTCTTTCTTGGAAATAAAAGTTTCTTTTATTTTGCCATCACACATTCCTTACACACTATGTTACTAGGTTTCACAATTTGAGGAAAAAATCTAACTATGAATGTAGGACTAGCCTTCGCAATACTAACCAAGTTGATATAACAAAATATCTTATGCCATAAACAAATACTGTCCACTTTAGCAACTAAGCATGTCACCTTATTAGGATTCAACTAAAATACATTGCCCCTTATTCTTGTACCAGTACCAATTTGTATGCTATATTTATATTTGATAATGCATTTATTCTCTATAAATTGCACCTAATATCCCTTGTCCACTAGTTCCCCAACACTTAAAATATCATGTTTCGAACAATGAACAAAGTAAACATCATTAGTATTAGTCTTTCCATCAAGTTTAATAAATCCTTTTTCTTTTGTATGACAAGATGCATTGTTTCCAACTCTAATAATTCCTTCATTATAGCTATTAAATTCAAAAAACTTATTCATAGCTCTAGTCATGTGATGGGAACATTCATTGTCAATAATCCAATTAGATTTCTTCTTTTCAGCTTGTGACACTAATGCTTATTTTTCTCTAACTTCTTCTTTTTCAGGGATTTCTTCCTTAATAGAAACAAATCCTATTTCATCATCACTATCACTCAATATTTCTTAATTTAACTCATCCTCATCATTTTCAAAAAGACATTCCTTAGGCTTCCTTAATTTCAAATTCTTTCTAGTCTTTCTTACTCTCTTAGGATACTTAGAAGAATAATGGCCATATTCATTACAAGTCTAACATTTAAATATTTTGATAGGTTTAGGTTCTATCTTCATAAGTAGGACAAGTACTTCCTCAATCTTCTTTTGTTTGGCTATTCAAACTTAACATAGGCTGAACACTTGATTCATTGAAAGAAATTTCAACATTAGATAATTCTCCACTCTGTCTCATCCATATTTCTTCTAAGTGCAATCTCCCAAGAAGAGTCTTTCTTGTAAATTTTTTTGATAAGGGAACAACTCGTTCAATCATTTATGCTATCTCCCTATATATAGGTGTAAAAATCTTCAATATCCTCCATACAATCACATCTTTAGATTTAGATCTTCCACATGTCTTAATTCTTGCAATACTTTTTTCTATTATACTAAAATATCTTCTAATAGATTCATCTTCCTTCATTTTAGCATCTTGATATAGCCATATCTAATTTTCTAATCTAACCTTTTGAGCATGATCATCACTTACAAATGTACTTTGCAATGTAGTCCAAGTTTCATGAGCTAATCCTAAAGATTTTACCCAAGAAAATTAAATTTCTTGAGGAGTTTATAATAGTGCTTCTCTACCATATTTAGGATGAATACATATCTTTGAGCTTCAATACAAGTTTCAAGATCTTTTTCTTCAATCACGTCCTTTTTACTCTTAGCAATCAACCAATAACTTAGACTCATGCATAGAAAATGTTTTTTTATTATTTCCTTCCAACTATCGTAATTAACTCCAACATAACTCAAACTTTCTTTCTTGAAATTTTTCATAGATCTTCTGAAGTTGTTAAAATTTTACTTCAAGGACCTAATGATCTGATACCAATTGTTAGAATGTAAAGTCCACCAAGATAACTTGTGGTGGGGAGTGTGGGGGTGAATCAATTATGCAATTAAAGAAACTCTTAATATCCTTATTAATTCTAAAGCATGTAAATGATATCTAAAAAGATCATAGAGAGGTCAACATCCACAATAACACTAGATATGTTAAATAGGGAAACCCTAGTCGGGATGATACCCACAAAATGATGCACTAATATATAAGTTCATTGTAAGATGATCAACCCTATTAGGATTCAAAAAAAATATTTAGTGCATATTAGTCCCTATTAGGGTACTTTGAATCCTTTTTAGGATATTTCAACCCTGTTAGGAATTATGGTAGATAGAAGGACCCACTATCCAAACAATTTTTGTGTAAGACCACTGAACTCACTTTCCAACTGGCATTAGTACTATCTTCCTCAGAATAATATCATTATACAGTTGTCAAACATCAACTTATTTTCCACATCCAATATATTTGTTCTCTCACCATGCCTTATTGTGCCAAACATTTCTCCAATGAAAATATTTTCACTACCAAGTTTAGTGCATCTCACATACAAGTTTACATACTCATATTTCACTAGAAAAACATACTCTACCATAAGGAAAACATATTTCTTTATACCAATTCCTAGGAAAAATTATTAAGTCATCCTTGAGGCTTTCCCAATTTAAATTTTATAATATAGGACCAACTTAAGATATTATATTTACATGTTACATTACATCTTTACACTTTTCAAAATTACAAACAATTATTGGCTCATAGTCTTCATAAATCTTCATTCAATGCTAGTCAAGATGTGCACATTTAACCACAAAACCTTCATCATGTCTTCTACCTTCGTCTAATTATGCATGACTAAATTTCATCTTTGTTAGGAGATATAATCCAAACAATAGTAATTACTAAACAAGAACTCTATTTGAACACTATCTGAACACTATCTTCACCTAATCTTTAATAACCCTACATTATCTTTATATTTTTGTATGTGATCTTAACTATAGTATCAAAAAAATTCATAAAAAATTATTCTCAAGTCCTCATAATCTCAAAATCATTCCTTGATCCTTGCAAAACCAAACTATGTCTATTGTATTGCTAGTCTCAATAGAATAACCATTATATTGATATCAATGAAAAACTCTATCATGAATGCAACACACAACCTCTATATCAGGTCTCCAAAAATTCTAGAATACTCCCCCATAGTAACATCATCATCTTTCATTCTTAATATTTGCATGGAAGGGGAAAATAAAGTACATTTAAAAAATGATATAGAATAAACAAAATTGCTAGAAGGATCTATTGAGGTTTTCTCAAATAGAATGGGAATCAAACTATCTATTCATTAAACCCTTATAAAATCCAAATTAAGGTGAGCCTGCTACATAATTTAGATGATATATTTCCATAAGGATAAATAAGAAGGGAAAGTGGTTACACTTAAAAATTGACACCATAAAGAAGCATATGGCTAAAGCTTGTGAAAATAAAATGATAGATGGAGTTGAACAATTAAATGATAAGATGAAAGTCAAAGGAGAAATATAATCATGTTAGGAATGAAAATTTATTTGAGTTGTAGGAGAAAATACATACCAATCCTACTAAAATTAAAGACTTTATTGATGCTTTATTTGGAAAAGTAATTGAAGTACAGCAAATAGGAAAAGTTGTTCGATTAAATGTGTTCATTTATATTTTGAGAAGAGGACATGCTATGATAGAATAATAATCATTGAGTGCATTAATATAATTTCTAAAATAAAATAAATATCATAATAATCATTGGTTAGTAAACAAAAAATAGGAATGTGAAATTTATCTTATTGAGGTTGAAAAAGAAGAAGTGAAGGAAAAAATTATAGATTCAAACTTTATTGCAATGTCTTTAGTTGCAATTACAACTTATGATAATAATGATTGAATATGGATGCATATTTCTAATATACACAAATTTTTCCACCAATATAATGATGTAGGAGTATCTTCGGTTGCCTTTCTATCCTACTCATTTTTTTGCATTATGTTTCTTATTCCCAAGTTGTAGTTAATGTTGAGTTCCAATATTGGTCAAGCGTAGTCATTGTCAAGTGTAGTAGTGGTTGAGTTCCACTAATAGCTGAGTTCCCTCAAGTTTCGAGTGAGATCACAAATTTTTTAATGCTTAATTCTTTCTTTGGCTAAGTTTTTTTGTGATTGGTTCCTAGTATGAGCCAACTTGTTCATTTATTTCAAGCTATAAATTTAATGTAAGTGTCATCCATTAGGATGTATGCTGGTGATTGTGAGGTTGGACTTCTCTTATATAAATATTTAGACTCTTCTATAAGCTATTTTGGCAAGTATAGGTAGAGGTGTCTAGGTTTAGGTTTAGTAGTTAAGGAAAAGTAGAGGAATCATATAAGTTTGCAAGTGAGGGTCTAGATATCTGATCACAATCCTATCACATTGGATTCATTTTGATCTATATCTGATCTTGTATTGGGCATAACTTGAAAGGGATCACAACTAGGGATGTTTGTTGATATTTGATGAATCAATAATGATTTTTTTGTTTCTTATCTCCTTAGTGTTGTTCTTTGTTATTTTCTTTCATTGTGTTTACTTTATAGAGTGTTTGGACTATTAGTTGTTCATTTGGTTCTAATTTTCTGATCATCTATGGGCCAGGTAGTATCAGAACTTGAGGTTCATCCTTGAGGAGATTGGATCATGTAGAACCTTGATTAATTTTTTTGTAGGGTGGAAAATCTAGGGGTTTGACCTATAACTACCAAAGGGTTATGATGTTGTAGGAACTTTCTCATTAAAATGGTTTGAAATAGATAAAATGATGATAATGTCATATTGGACATGTTGGGATATATTATAGCTAGATTAGATGTGGTAAAGATGTACCAAAGGAGAGGAGTGCATCTTGATGATGTGAGTGATGATGGAGTAATTACACCAACCCCTAATCCTTTAACATGGGGAAGATCAAGATGAGGAAATACTTTTGAGAGTGTTGTCTAGGGCACATTCAAAGCCTACTATGGAATTTGTTCCTTATGATGGAAGGTTAGATACAAATATTGTGTTAGATTAGATCTCTAATATTGAGAAGTTATTTGAATTTGAAAGAACTCTTGATAATAGGAAGGTGAAGATTGGAGTTACTAGGTTGAAAGGTCATGCCTCACTATGGCGAGAACATTTGCAAACAAATAGACAGAGAAATGAAAAAGATAAGATCATAACTTGGTTGAAAATGGTGAACAAGGTGAAGAAAAAGTTCCTTCTTATTGATTGCAATGTTAACTTGATGAGGAAGATGCAAAATCTAAAACAAAAGGACAAGACTTTGAAGGAGTACACTGAGGAATTATATATATTAGACACTAGCTCTAGAAATGTGGATGATAATTTTGAGAAATTTGCAAGGTACCTGAATGGATTGAGATATGGAATTCAAGATGAAATAAGCTTTGTAAATTTGGATAGTGTGGAATAAGCATATCAATATGCCTAGAAAGCTAAGGAGATCTTGACAAAGAAGCATGAACAAAGACAAAATGGTAGAGGTGCTAGATTCTAGACAGGCATAGGTGGATCTTACGGAGGTGGAAGATCTGACAATTTTGTACAAAATCAAGGAGAATCTTAATGGAAAAGTGATGATAAAAGTAAGATGGAGTAAAAAAAGTGGTAATTCATACCGAGGAGGTACTAGTTCTTATCGAGGAATAGGTAATTATTACCATAGAGATGATTTTTGTGGTAATTATTTTAGATGTGGTCAAGAAGGTCATAGATCCTTTGACTGTAAATACTCGAGTGAGAGTAGAAATAGTAACACAAATGTTGTGATTCAAGGAGATCTTAAGGGTTACCAAGTGGACTTAAGGCTGGAGAAAATATGATGGTAAGGAGAACTTTATGTGGTGAAATAATTGATGAGGAAACTATCTTGAGGAGAAGTCTTTTCAAGACCTAATGTAATATCACTACAAAATGTCACAAAGTGATTGTTGATAGTGATAGTTTAGTAACTTAGGCACTAGAAGAGTTGGTTCCAGAGTTTTAGTTGTAGAGGGTGAGACACCCTAAACCCTATCATGTTTCAAGGATCAAGGATCAAGGATGAGCATAAGTTGTTGTTAAGTGAGAAATATATTGTGAAATTCAAGATTAGAAACTAATTTGATGAAGTTTTGTGTGATATAATGCCTATGAATTGTTGTTGTATTCTACTACATAGACCTTGGTTGTATGATAGACATGTTGTGCATGATGTTATATTGAATCAATCTACTCATTAGTTTTATAGATTGTTAGAAATATATTGGGAAATTGAGATACTAAGAGGGGGAGGGGGTTGGGAGAGGGGGGGGGGGGAGGGGTGTGAATCAGGATCACTCAAACTTTTAACCTTAAAAATAGTCTAACTACATTCACCGCATTAACCATATCATATCTACATTATGCATAACTTAACATATAACTTCAAATGTTGAAATAAATCTAATTGCATGTATCACATCCATCAACATGAAAATATAAACATATAACACAAAGGTTTTGATTACCTATAAACCCTCCAAGGTGAAGGTTAAATTAGGGTGGGCATGACAGCCACAAATCTTCACTATTGTAGTAAAACAGTTAGCCTGTTAGGACTACAAATTTGATCACTTATGATGATCTACCTCATGTGGAGTCTCCCATATTAAAGGATTTTAAAAGAAGGTTAGGTCTACCTTGATTAAAGGATTTAACACTTACAATGAATTAAGTGTTGTGGTCTCACAATGCACGCCCCATTTCTCATAGAATTAGGGACCCCCTAACTTGAATTTTCCCTACCAGGCTCCTGGTCCAGAGTCTTGGTCATTTTTGACCCCATCCCAAGTCTGGGTCAAACCCTAGTCTCTGGTTGGGTAAGTAAAACAATCAGAAACATAGAAAAGAATCTCATTTGAGGAGAATTTACAATCTGAAATAGGTGTGCATGAGGTGTGCATATACGCACCCTTTGGAGGCATACAAATGCACAACTCTGAAATTGTGCATTTGCACAATCCCAGAGGTGCACACTTATGCACCTTCCATGGTTGCACATCTATATGCCCTCCAGAGTTGTGCATGTGCACACCTTCAGAGGTGCATACCTATGTAGCTCTCCCAGGTGTGCATTCTCCCAAGATCTACATAAGACCCTAGGCCTTCTCTCATCCCCCCACTTTTCTTTTTCTCTTTGATATTGCTACCCCTATGTTGCTCTACTACTCTTGGTCTCCTACACACAAACCAAGCATAAGGTTACTACCAAAGGAATGTGGGAACATGTGCACTCCTCTAGGGTGTGTAGGTGCACTCTCCTTGCAACCTAAAACCATAGAAAAAACTTAATAGAACACAAGATAAAACTAGTCAAGAGATTTTAGGAAGGTCTGCACATGCACACCTCCATAAGGTGAACATGTGTGCATCTATACACATAATATCAAGGACCTTGACCCAAGCTTCCCCTTTATTTTGCACTATATTTGCGCATGTGCCTAGTTACACACATGCATATGTGTGCACCTTGCATAGGTGTCTAGGTGTGCAACTTCACTAAAGAAGCTATTTTAAGGCTTTTGAAGCACACTAGCACACCTTTAAAGGTGCACTAACTTGCACATCAAGGATTTTTGGAGCGGGAATTTTCCTTTTGACTAGTTTTATTTAGTTTTTCACTAATTTTGATGAGTTTTGAGAGCATTCTAATTATTGTGGGGTCTTAAATTTTGCACTCTAATAACATGATACTAATGTTTATCTCTTTCATGAAGATAAGATGGCATCCTCCTCATCTACTTCTTAGCATGAATGCTGATGCTATTCCTTTGGGGAAGTATCCTAAGCATTGGAGAGTATTGACAAGTTGCATTCATGACTATGTTTTTCATTGATGTCAACATAGCAATAAGTCTGTGAAGACTAGTAGAGTAGCAGACAAAGATCATACTTGTATGGATAGATATTTGATGAACAAGTGAAGCATGTTTAAGTACATGTTGTACATTATGTCTTGATGATGAGGTTAAATACATAGAGTCTAAGTCAAACAAAAGCTACAAGTGGCTTACTAAGAGTAGTGTACAGATAGAGTGCATGGAAACCATTTTTTGATGATGCTATTATATCTTCTAGTAGAGATATAATCTAGTGATGCATAGTCGAATAATGATTGAGGATAGCCTGATGGTGAGATCAGCATGTGCGCAACTCTTGAAGTGGAAGGTGTGAATTTTTGTATATACTATGAGCCGACAATGCTAATGTAATTATGAATTAATTGATTACCTTATTACAATTAATTGGGAAAGCCTCAAGGCCAACTCAAGGAATTATTTTGAAGATAGGGTACAAAGGAAAGATTTTTCCATTATTTTTAAAGAGATGTGTATCAAGTATTGTATGCAAAGTGTGAAAAGGAGTAGAGGGTTTGGTGAATACGAGTAAGAGATCCAAGAGATTATTGGATGTAGAGTTTGTGATCTGGTATCAAGATAAGAAGAAGAAGAGGTTTGGTTGATAGGACAAAGAAAGAGGAAGCTCTAACAAGTAATATTTATATTAGTACATCATCTTGTGGGTACCATTCCCACCGTGGTTTTCCCTCTAATCAAGGGTTTCCCTAGTTAACATATCTAGTGTTATTGTGCATTAGTATCATGTTTTGGTTTCTAATTATATTTTTCATATGGTTATGTTCTATTAAGGTTGATAAAAAAGATAATAGTTGGATAACTGATTCACCCCCCCTCTAAGTTATATCAGTGGATTATATATTCTAAAACTTCTATACTTGAGAAAATGGCTAAAAAATCTATTGTGTTTAAATATCAAGGATTGCCTAAGAATTCAAGGTTCCAAGATGAGAATTTAGAGATCAAGGACATCAAATTAGAACACATAGACTGGAACACCTTCCTTACCATATGCAACAAACCAAAGGAAAGATCAACAATGGTATCTAAACTAATTGTGATGGGCTAGACCCATGTCTTCTTATGATGTTTTCTCACTCACATCTACATATGATAGAGTGAGAAAAAAACATAAGAAGACATGGTTCTAGCCCATCATAATTGGTGCTTTCGAGGTGAAGTAGAAGCAAGATATTGCCACCTTTGACTCTAAGTGGGATCAATATCCCTTAAAGAATACAACTCCCCTCTCCCTTTCTTTGCCAACATTGAGATGGTACAACATCTTGTAGGGAAATAATTTTTACATGTTAGTTCCCTAAAGGATAATTGTATGAATGAAATATATGACTATGATGTTTGGATAAGGGACTATTGTATAATGAGTCTATACTTTGTAGAAAATGTGCTAAATATGAAGATTCCTCTTAAGACTATAGAACATGATGCGAAAGAAGTGATGGATCCTTTATACAATAGAGATAAAATCTATGACAGATTGATTATGAATGTTGAGATAGGTCAGGATAGAAAAATATGACATAGCTCATCAAGCTATGCACATTGTCAATTTGACAAAGGAATGGATCAAGAAGACATTTAGAATGAATCTAGTTCCTTAGGCCATACTGCTATAAGCCACAACTAGGCTGATCAAAGGAAAAGATGCAAAGGTCACCATGCCAACCTACCCTGGTCTGTCCCTAGTAAGGCTAGAAATGGTTCATCAGCATGAGCAAGAGGTTGAGTACTTTGAAGTTGATCAAGGAGAGAAAAGAGATAAGTATCTTAGGCTCAAGTACCCCCACACTGGGTACAAATTGAATAGGCACAAGCTGAGCCTTAAGCACAAGAGCCTTCAAAGTAGGCACAACTAGAACAACCAAAGGAGGAACAAGTAGAGGAGAAAAGGATTCCACCAATGACAAGTGTAGAGGAAGAACACCAGCCGCCCCCCACCCAATTCCAAAGAAACAAAGAATTGAAACAATTATAGTGGGAACACGAAGGAGGAGTTTAAAAAAGAAAAGTACTCCATCTCCACAAGTTCCTAAGACCATCCTAGAAGCTAGGGATGAAGAAGAAGGGGAACAAATAGAATTTTTTTGCTTAAACCAAATGACCTACTTAGACAAACCTACAATGAAAGAGAGGAGAACAAGCTCCACAATGACACCTCCATCAACTCTAAGAGAGCCTATCCGAGTATCAACTTCAAAAGATGAATAATAGAAGTGGATAGTTGAGATGGAGGGTGAACAAACTAATGTCTTAAAATTCTCTAACTTTGACTTTATGCCAGTAGGAACTGAGATGGTAGGAGAGAAACTCAAAGATACTCCCACGAGATAACCCTTAGGAGAGGATTGGAAGAAAATACCACCTCTACCTCAAGGACCTCTAGGCATTCCCCCACTAGCATCTTACAATTTCATAGTTTTAGAAATAGGGTCAATAACTCCACTTCCTCTAGGCACTCAAGAAGAGGAAAACAAATGAAAAAATAAAGGAAGGGGAGTTCCAATAGTATCATGCCAATGAAGTATTCGAAGAAGGAAAAATTGTAGATGAAAATCATTAAAATCCTTAATAAACAAAGGCTAGGACCTTAGGCCAACAAGAGATAAAGACTCCTACTAAAGATCTTCAACATAAAAAGACTCTAAAGAGGAGTGATAAGAGAAATGATCCTTCTTGAGAACCAACCTCTTCAACCAAGTACATGTCACCCATGGGAACTACACCAACACAACTAAAGAGGGAGGTTATGTTTTGTCAAAAGAAGCAATTGGACATAAAAGTAGAGGAAAGAATGAAGTAATTGATCAAAGTAGTGAAGAGGCCTGAGTCACCTAAGGGTGATGTAAGAAAATTGGCCTTCATAATGAAGAACCAAGATCAAGACCTACTTGCACATATTTCCATTTCCCTTCCTTATGTTGACACCAAAGAACTAACTCTGAAAGATTACTAAATCAAGGAGGTCAAGCTGAGAAGGCTTGCAGTGGACACAACTAAAGTGATGATCACCATAGACATGAAAGAGGTTTTCAAGCACATCGATTATGATGAACTAGAGATAGTAATATTGTGAAAGTAAAACAAGCTATTGAGAGGCTACTTGAATGAAGTTGTGGGCCCAATTAACCTGGAGAATCAAGAGATCACTGTTGAAGTGGTATTAGGAAGAAAGGAAACATTAACATAGTTGGATCTATTTTTGGAGGCATTTCAGCAATGGCAAGATAGTTTTGAGGAGAAAGGAGTGAAGATCCTACAGGGAAATTTGAGCCTGTTGCACCACATCCAATCAAGTGCCAACAAGTTAGTTTCTATAGTTAACCAATATTTTGGGTTGATGAAGTACATACCTGGTCTAAAGAATTACAAACATTAAAATCAATAAAAGGCCAAAGGTATCGAATAATAATGGAGGTATATGCTACAGATGAGTTAGATAAGCTTGATAATTGGATGGAGAAAATATTGGTAGGTAATAAAGTTATGCAAGGATTGCACAAAGAGATCTAGTAGATTAAGGATAAATCTCAAGAGCAATTTTTAGAAGTAGGGAGGTATTATAATGCCACCTGCCTTGACATTATTGAGGATGAGTCTAAGACTAATATTTTTGTAGTACAATTAGTAGTTCAACAATTTTAAGTAAAATTTGAAGAATCTTCATTAGAAGATGACATTAGACAAGCCTTCCAAACCAAAGAAGCAATATTGTAACTAAACACCAAGATTAAAGATTTTGTAGAGACAATAATTGAAGTTAGTAATTACTGCCATGTGGTAAAGAATACATGTGAGGCTTTGGAGCTATTAGAAGCTATCCAAGTAGCTAAGATGATAGATAAGTTCAAGAATAAACATCCGAACATTATTTTGGTGTAAAGAGGGGAAAAAAATGATGCTAGAAAGAAAGTTTTGACACTTAGGGAAATTTTGGATTTTTGGAACTTGTCACCAAGGTGCACAAGTGCACTTTTCACAGAAGTGCACTGACAGTTTTGAAGAAGAAGAAATGTACTGCCAGTTAACCACAAGTTTCTACTTTAGAGCATTCCATGCACCAAAAATACATTTTTACAGTAGTTCAACTCCCAGAAATGACTATAGAAGGCTGAGCTTCCATTTTTAATAGACTCCTAGATTATCTTACAACTGCATTCTTCTTATCATCTCATTCTTTTATTCTTTTGTGTCATGTAAAGGCTCATGCACTCATTAATGGATTTAAAAAAGGGTGGAGACCTACTTAGCACCATTTAGAAACTCACTTTGTATATAATTAGATTTTCTTTATTATCTTTTATCATGAGTTCACATTTTAATCGCTCTCTCCTAGCACAAAAGGAGGAGACAATTTCTTATAAATACATGGATGTAATTTGTATTCTATGCAATTATTTTGATGGAATAATATATGTTATAAGTGCTCTCATTTTGAGTGTAGTTATTCTTGTTGAGTGTGTTAATTTTGTGAATGCATGTTCATGAATAATAATGTAGCCAATGGTTCTATTGTATTGTTATGATTATGTGGTCTTTTAGTTCTTGTGTTTGCCTCATGTTAATGAATTTTGCTGACATAGCAAAATGGAGAAAGGATCATCTCTATTCTTGCATAGTGTCTTGTCTCACATAAGCACACTTTTCGTGGCCTTATGATTTGATGAAATGTAAAACATATTTCATTTTATCTTGAGTTTCTATTGACGATTGCATGAGTGGAGAGGTAAGGCCATGGTAATGGTTCCCACTTTTTGGCCAAGTTTGACACTAAAGTAGATATTTTTAACAAAAACTTGATTTTCAAATGCATGTTGCTCCAAAACCATAAAGAATTTGATGATGATGTCAATTAATGATTTTTAGAATTTACTATCTAGTTTCTAATTTTTATTTTTGTTTTTGAAAAGTTCATTTTAAGTCCATTTTTCCATCTCTTTTGAGACGTGGTTTATATGAAAATCAGCATTTTCGAAGAGTGACAAGTTGTTTGATCAAGATAAATCTTTTTCTTAAAATGATGATGGAAAAATTATTTCAAGGATAGAATAGTAACTCAATATCTAGCAAGTTTAGTTAGTTTCATTCAATTTGATAAAAAAATATAGATTTTATTTAGCCCTAAAGTGACACTAATGATAACTTAGACATAGCTTACTTTTATCAATATAATTTGAGTTGTATTTATTAAAATGAATTTGTTCTTGATATTTTAGAAAGGTAACACACATACCTTTGATGGAAATATTTTTTTATTTTTTTATTTTCTCATTATCGATTTTTCCTAAAGCTTCAAATCTAGATTTGTGCAATGGCTAGACAACCTATATTTAATAAAACTATAAATTAGACATCATGACAAACAAAATATTTAAAAAAAAATATAGTTATTGGAAATCTTATTTAGAGTATAACAATTTTCTATAGTTAGTTTTAAAATATGGACTTGTTTAGCCCTTGTTTAAGCCCTCAAAAGGGAAAAAATTGATAGAGATTTTATTAAGTTTGTAAAATTGCCAATTTTGGGACCTTCAAATGAAGGGATCTTTGAATGAAGCCCTTGGAGAGGCTTTGAATGAAGGGGCTTCATTTGAAGCCCCTTAAGAGGTTATTTGGGTGGCCCTAGGGGGATTTGAATGAAGCTCCCTAGTCCACTTTTCGGCCACTTGGTGGCCCCAATGGGGTTCAAATAAACCCCCCTAGCCCACTTTTTGGCCACCTATTGGCCCTAGGGGGTTTGAGTGAAGCCACTTGGCCCACTTTTTAGCCACCAATTAGCCTAAGGAGCTTCACTCAAAGCCCCTAGGCTTTGTTGAAAGCCCCTATGGTAGTTGGCACAAGGGGCTTCAAACAAAGTCCATAGGGCCACAACTTTGAATGAAGCCCTAGGAGGGCTTCATTCAAAGCAT
This sequence comes from Cupressus sempervirens, assembly GCA_028749045.1. Lineage (NCBI taxonomy): Eukaryota > Viridiplantae > Streptophyta > Pinopsida > Cupressales > Cupressaceae > Cupressus > Cupressus sempervirens. The sequence goes on along the minus strand of CM053785.1, from coordinate 772,039,831 downwards.
AGGCTTCATTCAAGGCCCCTAAAAGACGTTTTTCCAACTTTTCATCCAATTTCTTTGTGATGAAAAGTGGGAACCATTATTTTGGCCTTACCTAGAGTTGAGGAAGCACTGCTCCTAATTTCATTGGTTTCTTACCCAATCCCTTTTGAAAATTTAACTCACAAATGTGTTGTTACCATGGTTTATGTCTATTAAAATTTTCCATTTAAGTTATTTGTTTTAATCTCTTGTTACTATATCATTTTTATTTGCTTTTCTAACACTTGGTTAAATAGGAATTCATGTAATTCCATCAATAAATTGTATTCATAATAAAAAATAGAAAATACCAAAAATATATTTTTCTTTTATGGTTACTTTTTACAAAATACAACAAGAGATCAAACAAATTATCCAAAATTATTCAGAACTAGCAAAGGCCTCCTCATGAACATACACATTTATCTTCAAACAAGTGGATTTTAGTAGATTGTAAGACCACCTAAAACCTTGAAGTTGATCCTTAATTAGCTTTTCAAGAGAGGGATTCAAAAGGATCCCTATTGTTCAACATCATACAAAATGATAGCTCAATAGAAGTGGCACTAAAAGGAGGGCCTACAAACCATTTGGATAGGAAAAACAACTTGTTTGAAAATTCTGCAATTTTTGGAAGTTTAGAAAAAATTTCTTCGAACACTATCAAAGGGTACAAAGTTTTGAAGAGGTGTGCTTCTCTAGAGGTGCATTTTTAGAACTAATGCAAACTAGAAGATCTTGATCCACCATCTCCATTTCAGCAAGTTTTATAGTCTTCACCCAGTGCACATGAGTTCCTAGAACTTAGTCACTTTTGCAAGCCTCATAGTGATAAAGGATTACACAAAATTCTACCACTTCCTTTTCAAATTTCATCATCTTTAGCTCCACCTCTGAATCAACTTGCACCTATAGTTCCAGTGATGGTCTTCTTTGATAATGTAGTAGATTCACCAATCAACTTGCAAGGTGTACTCAATGACCTTCTCATGAATCCTAAGAAATTCTACCTAAGGTTCATCTACGGAGAAATGCGAATAGTTGAGGACCATATCAAGGTATTCAAAGAAATATGCAATTTGAAACACATTCAAGAAGAGAATGTGGTCCTATTTTTATTTGCATGCTCATTCGGAGAAGTTACCTTTAATTGGTATGTGAATTTTCCACCTAGATGTATCCAGAAGTAGGTTGCCTTTGAAAAGTTGCTCCTAAAACAATTTAAAACATTCATCAACCTAGTTGTGATACATCATCAGTTCATATCAATCAAGATGAATCCAGTGGAAACCATTTCACATTTCAATCATAGCTTTCACATGCTCTACCACGAGTTGGAAACACCCTACACCATAATAGTTGAAGCAATAATCTAGATTTATCTAAATGCTATGGACCATCTTATGGCTATTTTCCTAAGAAGACTACCTGCTGCAAATATCGACACATTGGACAAAGTCTTCTCAGAAGCAATTACCTTTACCAAACAAGCCAATCCCAGTGTAGGAGGATTGATAGTTATAGCTCAAGCTACTACAATAATATTGACATATCCTACTAGAGTACAAGTGATGCCTAGTCAATTCATAAAAATAAATCTAATATCACTACAATAGGCACTATTAGTACTTGTTCTAGCCATAACTTACCCAAGATGTGAACCTTCAAAAGTTTCTTTCTTTAAGCAGAAGGCAAAAACATCTGCTGAAGAAAAAAATAATACTACATCTGAGATTGGGAAAATGAGGAAGATCATGTCTCAAATTACCAATGAACTAACCCATTTGATTTTGTCACAAGGGTAGAGCAATAAATTTCAGAGAACCAATATAGGCCCCTACAATAATGACCATGGTCAGAATTAGACCAAAAATTTTAGCATAAATAATAAAGTAGGGAACAATTTGAACCCTCCAGATCATAGCAATAATTTTCAAAAATAAATTTGACAATGAAACACCAATCCAAGCAATGGAAGCATCCCTGCAGGTAAAAACAATAATTCTTAGATTGTAGACATCAATCAATATGACATCAATCAAAATGTACCCAACAATGATGGCTCATATTTCAATGGAAATCAAGAAGTGAACCAAAATTCACAATGCGATAACAATGAGCCCCCTATGCAGTTCAATGCTATGCTATTGGAATCTTATGATTCTCCACAAAATTTTGGGATGGAAGAACAAGTCAATGAAGAGTTTAGTTTTCTATTTATTCAAGAATAAGATCCTCAACTAGAAGAGATGCTTTCTTTTTAGAATGACAATTGGAATACTTATAATTTGCAAAACCAAAGGTAACCCATGACTAATGCGTGGGTAAAAGTACAAAGTTGTGTCACCTTTCAACCTAACTTATCAAAATGATTAAATTTGAGTATTTCTATCTAAAAATCAATTTTTTTGAAATATATGATCTTGATAAATTCATTCTGGCTAAGTTATATATGGTCTCACACTTTTCCAATTGAAAATGTCCATTAAATGCATGTTTCATACTAGTTTGTATCCAATTACTATAGAAATTAAATTATTTTAGAAATGTGGCATTTCAATAACTCTTACTATTTCTTAGGATTTTTTTTTGATAACATATAAACACCATTTTATAGAGCTCAAAGTCAACAATATTCTCATATAGGGTTTATAGTGTTTTAATTAGATATAGTATATTGTAATTAAAAACTTCTACAAGTGCATATTTTAACAATTGAAAATATGTCAATTTTGTGAAAGAAAAAAATATTAAATCATAAAAAAAATATATATAAATTATATGATGTTCTAGAGGATAGAGTGCTCTTCTAGAATGCATAATCTTTCTTCTAGTTAAAATAGATTTGTTTCAAAAAATGTGGTGGGAGCTGAAAACTATCGATTTTAGGTGAGTTAAAATTTGAATCATTATAAAATAGAAAATATAGGTCTAAAGCTAGTATTTTTTTAATATTTTTTTTAGCTATATATGCTATCTATAACATTGTCTAAGATCAAAGGGAAATAAGTTTATTTCTGTATGTTTTTGTGGTGGGAACTAGACCCCTAATTCTTAGTATTTTTTAGGAGCTAAAAAATTATCTATAAGAATTAGGAAAATAAATCAATTCTTATTCCAAATAATTATTAAAAATTATAATCCTAAACTTCATCCATTTCTACACATCTCATCAGTTTACTTCATTTTCAAAGTAATAGTACCAATTTTATATCATTGAAGGTGAACAATTATACTTATGTTTTCCTTTTCCTTTACAAAAGGGTGACATAGGTTTGTGCTTTTACTTGGGTTTCCTCCTGCTTTGTAACCAATGCCTCCACATCCAAGGGCTAATAACAATCTAGTACTTGGGTAAGTACACCAAGTTGTGGTGCCAAAAAGACTACACCTTTTTTTTTTCTAGTTTTGAAAAGTGCACACATGCAATAACAATCTAGTACCTAGGTAAGTAGACCAAGTTATGGTGCCAAAAAGATGACACCTTTTTTTCTCTAGTTTTGAAAAGCATGCACATGCTATAGCATGTATGTGCTATAGAACACATGCACTATGGCTTGGGTATTCCAAGGCATAGCGCATACATGCTATAGTGTGTATGCACTATAGGGCATATGCGCTTTTCAAAAAAATAAATATAAAGCATGTCTGCACTATTAAGAATTAAATTTAAAAAGCTTTAAATAGTGCATGCACACTATAGTGCACACACACTATTCAAAGCTTTGCATTCTACAAAACCTAAGGTTTGGTTTTGCCTTAGGGATCCAACCCAAAGGTTTGGAGTCTGTAAACTAGTTTGGGACGTGTTTTGCTGCAAACATACAAAAAATGATTAATTTTTCTTGTGTGCTCTCCTTCAAGTTTCCTCATGGTTGAGCATTGATAAAATCAGGTTACATGACATTGTAGGTCTCTGTGTTAGCTATATAATCATATAATTTTTTTTTTTTTTGAACTATTGCAAGCCTTTCATCTATAATTCATTTTTTATGTATGTCCATTTTTTGTCAAAAACCAACATGTACTAATTGGGCTGTAGATTTTATCTCATTCATCAAATTTTGCAACAACTTAGTTTTTTATAAGCTAGACTACATTCTACACACTTTGAAAGAAAGAAATTTTGATTTTAGATTAGTTTTCAATCATTTCTAGGGGGAGCACACAGATATTTCACATTTTTGGGATGTGTCTAATTAAAATATTCATTAAAAAAAATGCACATTATTAAATTACTTGAAAAATTTGGGATAAACTACATAGTGTTAGGTAACTTTTGTCCAGAGCAATTAAAGAATTTCAAAAATTAAAATTAAAATTTTAGGGGGGCCACACCTTGTACTATGTTATTTTTTTTGAAATAAATAGTACCACTTTCTATGGCCCCCCTTTTTTGAGAACCTAAAACTAAACCATTTTGGAAAAAAATTTGTAGTTTAGAAGCTAGATTCAAAGGACTACTACTTTTGTTTTTGTCATATCTTAAAATTTTGAGTGTAACTATCTTCAAATTTTTGTTGAAGTTCAAAAATTGCTGATTTCAGAAAAAAGGTGTCCACTTATACCTCCCTTTTGGCACCACAACTTGGTGCACTTACCCACCTACTAGAGCCGCCTATGTTGGACCAAAAAATTAAAACTAAGGAAGTGTGCCTACAATATTGAAGAATACTACTCTGTCAACTGAAAAGTATAGTGTAGTGGAAGATTTAAAATGAAAGAAGGAAAATATATCCTTGTTCGATATGCTACAAAATTTTCCTAATCAAAGGGAAGCACTAATAATGAATCTTGATCATACAAAGGTAATATCTAATGGAAGTCATAAAAAGATAGTATCATAACAAGTCAACACTTCTAAGGCTATGCCAACCATGTATAAAGACAAGCTAGAAGTGCCCCCTTTCTTGCTCAGTATTAAAATATTTGGAAGAAACTTTCAAAATTGTCTCATTGATTCAAGAGCTTCTTGTAATATTATGCCACTTTTGATAGTTCAAAGGTTGGGGGTGTTGGAATTATTTTAGAATAACATAGAGGGGGGTGGGGGGGGAGGGAGGGGTGAATTAGTTATTCAAGGTCCAGATGTACAAATAAAACTTTTCTTATCTTAGTGAACCCATAAAACATTCATATTCATGCATGCATTCAAATGAATATGTGAATACTTAAAACTTGTAGGTTACTATCTAATCAAATTGCAAAAATGTAAAATATGAAATACAACACATTCAGCAACACACTTGACACAATGATTTAACATGGAAACCCAATTTGGAAAAAACCACCAATAACATGCTACTCCTTTTTCACTCTTCTGAACTAATGCCAGGTTGTGAAAGGCCAATCTTGTTAAAGGTTACAATACACACTATTAAACGTGACCTGGTTAAGGGATTTCAATCACCCTATTAAAAGCAAGCCTTGTTAGAGGAATTTAGGCCATTCACTTGAAATTCCACCCTATTAAAGGATTTACTAATGACTATTAGGTCAACCTTAATCCAAAGGATTTACCCTAGAATTATACAATTGTTAGAGAGTAATAGTAGAGCTTTGATCTCATACAACTTACAACTTCTCTTGTAGATTATAGATCTCTATTCAGCCTTTCATCCTACTTGGCCTTTACACTTTGCAATTCCAATAGCTTGTTCACCCTTTAAGCATAAACCACCTTAAGCCTTCTTGCTTAGTATGCCATGCAAATTCTTCTCTTGGTCACTTGATGAAGCAAAACCATTAATTCCTTCTCCTTCGTGGGTTTTCACATATGACTTCTTGGCTTCATGACTAGACATTCTTATAAATAGGAAATTAAGATACTTTTCCATCTTCCATAGTCCACTTTAGGGTTTTGGATGGATGAGGTAGGATACAATGTATCTACCCCATATCTTGTATCTCTTCTAAAAATTCTTCCTAGAGCCCATTTGAATTTGTCTCTAAAATGGTTTACATCAAATTTTGTGCCACCAACTCATCAATCTTATCTTCCTCTTGGTTCACAAGTTTCAAGAAAACAAACTTTTCATCTTATATTTGGAAAATCTACAATCTTTTTCATAATGCATCAACTCATCATTATCAATCTTTTGATGCTCGACACATACTGCATTTCTCAGCATCAACTATAAAATCGCCCAGCCAACTAAAGTTTATTGATGCTTGGCATCAACTTTCTTGCTTGAAATCCACTAGAATTTTCCTTTACTTAGCTCCAACTAACTTTTTGCTCAGCTTGCACTAACTTTTCTCTACACCTACTATCCATTCGGTCAAGCTTGGCAGATAAACTTTGTTTAACTTGTTCTTCAAAACTTTATTAGTGTAGCCAACATTTGTAACCTTAAGTAGATCATCAATACATCATGTCATCACTATCTTAATTGATCCTTGTACTTCATTACATAATCATAACTCAAGCTTTCCTTTAGGTTCTTTTGTTACATCTTGTTGATCAAATCCTCCTCATCAATCAACTAAGTAATAGTACTTGAATCATATAAGCAATTGTCTTACCAAAAAATAGTAAGTTTGACATCAGTGGAAAAATAATGATTAAAACACATAGTCTTCTTCAACATTATCCTTCTTAACAATACTCTTTTCAAATGATCTTTTCAATCAGATATCAATAGGAAGTCACTCCTCAACCTATGAATCAAATAGTGATTCAACTTGACAAGCTGGAAGTAAAATTTTTTGGGGTACTAAAAGATGGTCCAATATAGTTAATTAGAGACCCTAGAATTCAAGATATCATAGGTATACATGTGGTGGAAATTTTGGAAACATTTGGATTATTGTTAAGTAGAGAATAGACAAAATGCTTAAGAGGATGGTTTTAAACTAATTTTACTCAACTATGGCTACCTTGGAAAGGATTGAATAATGAGATCAAGATTTATGCTAAGCCAAAATTGTAGACAATGATCATAGAATATAATGCACCAAATGAGGTAGCATATTTCTAAGCAAATTTAGGTTCTTACAAAGTGATGGTTGTTGACATAACTCCATCCAACAAACTAGACAACCTATATAAATAATCTATCGATTCTACTTCAAGAGAAGAGGTGTTGACTCAATTCATAGACAACATGGTTGTGAACTTACATTGATTAGGTGAAGAAGAAATTGCTCAAGTATTGACTCAAATAGTGCAATTAAAAAATGGTCAAACTCCAAGGGAGATAGAAGAAGAAAATTCAAGTTCCACATAAATATCTAAATTTATGAACAATGTTGAAGAGGAAAAAGAAGATCTTAATTTCCAATATAGGGACACCTCTTTAAACTGTGGGGGTTTATCTTCTTCCCCACCAGGGATGATCAAAGTACTCAGTGTGTGCTAGAATGTTGACATACTTCTATGAATAATTATATCCAAGATTACTCAAGAATGAGGTCTCAAATGGTGACTCATAGCTCTCTTTTCATGGTGTGCAAGGGTTTATAATGGAAGCCCTGAGTTTGACCTAGTTTGTGCCCATGCAAGTACACCATAAAATGAGATATTCAAAGATCAAAATATGCATGCAAATGGAGATGCAAGCTAATCTAAGTGATAACAATGCAAAGCAATGCAAGAAATGAAATCTAATCTATGAAAGCAAATAACAATGCAAGATTAATCTATGAAAAAAATATGACTCTAAGTTAATATGAAAATGCAAGGATGAAGCATGATGATGGAAGTCATGTATGCATGAGAGAAGAAGACAAGACTTGATAGAAGTTGCAATGAAGCTCCAATGTCCAACTTCTCCAAAATTTCTCTTTAAAGCTACAACATAACAATACTATATCAAATTACATCTCTCTAAATGAGGAGAGGGCTCCTTATAAAAGAAACTATGGAGGTGGGAGACTTCTCACAGAGTAGTGTGGGATAAATCCCTAAAAAAAAAAGTAAGAAAAGATCACCACTTGGAGATATGTGCAAAAAAAGGAACCTTTATTTGATTTATTTGTTTTATTTCCTTTTTTCATCAAAAAGAGAGCTTTAAGTGGGGATTTATTTATTTAATTAAAAGAGGGATTTTTTTAAAATTAAATAAGATAAGATAATTTAATTAAAAGGGAGATTTTAGTTAAATAAGATAAAACTATTTAATTAAAAGAGAGATTTTATTTTAATTAAATAAGATAAGATTATTTAATAAAAAGAAAGGTTTTAATTAAATAAGATAAAACTATTTAATTAAAAGACAAATTTTCTTTTAATTACAAAAGATTATTGATGAAATGATCAAACCTTAGGAAATATTGAAATAATTAAATTAATTGCAATTTGATCAAGGAAAATGATTTGAATTGATTCAATAAAATATTACAATGCATTGATTCAGGAAATTGATAAATTGAAGAATTAGGGTCCATAGTGTAGGCGACCATTTTTGGATGCATACATTTCCCCCTCTTTGACTAATGTGTGATTTTTTCAGGAACACGTGTAGTCAAAGAATGCAGTTGAAGTGTGAGGTTGATTTGGGATCACAAAATAACACAGATGTTTCGTCAACTTAAGAACACATCAAGACAAAGTATAAAAAAAAAATTATAACAATTTTGTCTTGACAAAGATAGGATTGTCCCAAATGGAACAAAGATTGATAAAGTTGAATCAAGGATTGAAGTTTAATAGGTACTGCCCCCTCATGATCAAAATCAAAATGAAATAGAGGAGAAACAAAAAATTGATAAATTTAATCAAATCGAACTATAGGTAATATTCTTGATGCAAGATGAAAAATATAAGGATCAAAGAACAAAGGTAGATCATCAAGCATGAATGATTATGCCCCCAAAGTTGAATTAGAAGAAAATAAGTGGGGTGAAAGCAAATTGAAGATAGGAGTTTGGAAGAGGAGGAAATAAATGGAAAGAAGAAAGAGAATTTGCCTCAAGAAAGAGAATGTCTAAAAATCAATCAACTATTTAGGATAGAAAATTTCAATTGAGATCATGAAGGAAGATAAGGAAATGAAGATCAAGACATGACCACAGTTGATTAAAAGTCCACAAGAAAGATGAAGGAAAACCCTCTCAAACTCATAATGCAACCTAAAAATGAAGTCTAATAATGCAAGTTACATGAAAATACAAAGGAGTACTTGCAATAGAGCAACTATAACATAGAATTTTGTGTTCATCATTCATTAGAGAATGTTAGGGAACTTATTTTTATCATTGGGCCATTATTAATGGACATTAGAAAATCACACAATCATCACTAGTCACAAGCGCAACTATGAAGATATGAATGTGATTTATATTAGATTGGAATGTGGAGAGATTTTAACATAAGAATCAAAGAAATAAAAGTCAAGATGACTCTAATGTTACCTTACCCAATTTAATGTAGCAAAACTATGCTTGCATCAAGGCATAAATGCTGGGATAACCATAAGAACAGTTGTGCAAAAAATGTCAAGGATGATGCCTCAAATTTCTTAAGTGTTTCAAGAGGACAACAAGAGACACTCTAGAGTTTCAAGACCACACCCACAAGCAGAAAGAAAATAAAAAGCATGGCCCATGTCCCAAGTCCGCTAGCTATGCATACTACAGAGACTTATTAGACAAGAATACTCAATGAAAGATCAATCACAATCAGTACGAAAAGAAAATATCATGACATAGCTCAAGCATTAAGTGTGTGTGTGTGTGTGTTTAAAAATATAAGTGTTTTAACTAATACTAAGTTTTGAGGATAAGGATGAAGTTCTTGCAAGTAGGTAAGATCACATGACAAAACTAGGTAAGACCAAACCAATAAGTGTTAAAAAGAACTTGATGTTAGGGGTTGCATTGAAAAATGCAGTTGGGGTGGTGTTGAAAAACATTGTTTGTGAGGTATTCTAAAGACTAACACATATAAGAGACCAAAGTTAACACAGTTATGCCCCCTAGAAAAAGATAAAGACCAATTCCAAATCAAGGCAACAAGGATAAGACATGATGGAGGAAGGATAAGTGTTGAGGACATACGCTAAGAAATAGGGGTGAAATGGCCTCAAGTAGTGCTTTTTTCCAGGTTTTCACCACTTGGATCTTATTGAAATTTCTTTTTCTTTCTTTTTTGTATTTTTGGAATATATAATTCTTTTTTGAGATACATCAAAGCACTTATTAATAGTTTTTCACTAATATTATCTCTTTTTTAGGACATTTTCTGATTTTTAGAAATTTTGATAATGTATCATTTTTTTGGATTTTTTTGAAATATATCATTTTTTATTTTTTGATATATATCATTTTTTTGATTCATGAAATATATTTTTATTTTTTATTTTTTCAATATTAATAAATATATACAAAGGATGCACTCGGGCATCATGGATAAAACATCTTCAGGTGCAAGGCATTGATAGGATCAGAGAGTTGCTCTCCCTCTTTTGTAGATAGTAAATAAGCACTAGACCCAAAAGCTACTATAATGATATAAGGTCCAAGCCAATTAGGTTCAAATTTCCTCTTTTCATCTCTTTATTGTTAATTCTTAGGATTTTTATGTAGGAAAAGATCTCCCAACTTGAATTCTCTAGGGAAAACCTTTTTGTTGAAGGCTTTGGACATGCGTTTTTGATAAACCCTCATATTTTCAAATGATGCTTTACATTTCTCATTTAGAAAATTTCTCATTTAGAAGTTCTAACTCTTGTAGTCTCATGGCATGGTAGTCTTCATCCATAACTAAACCTTTGAGAGAAACTCCAAGTGAAGGAATCTCAACCTCTAAAGGTAACATTGCTTCAGCCCCAAATGTGAGAGCAAAAGGAGTAGCCCTAATAGGATTATGAATACTCATTCTATAGGTCCACAAAGATTAATTTATCTATAAATGCTAATCTCTACCACTCTTATGAACTATCCTATGTAGGATCTTTAGGATAGCCTTATTTGATGCTTCTTCTTGACCATTTCCTTGCGAAAAGTAAATGGAGGACCAATGTTGTTTAATCTTAAATCTCTTGTAGAGTTGTTTAAGGTTTCCATTGTTGGTAATAATCTTGGAAGGAACTCCATATCAGTAGATGATATGATTCAAAATGAAAAGAGAGATTATTTCTCTTGAGGCAAAAAAAACTAGTACAACTTCTATCCATTTAGTAAATTAATTAGTAGCAGTGATAATAAACTTGTGTCCACCTAATGAGTTGGGACAAATCTTCCTAACAAGATCAGAGGTCAAAATTGAAATGACCAATGAGAAATAGAAGGAATGATCTCCCTACCTAGAGCATGTATTAGGTTACCATTTTTTTGACACTTTTCATGTGACTTTGCAAAATCTATTGTAACAATCTGCACCATGGGCCATTAGTATTCTTCCCTAAGCAACCTTCAAGCCATGGAAAGACCATTATAATCTCTCCCATAGATGCCCTCATGGATGTCAACTAAAACTTTATTGTATTCTTCCTTTTCTAAGCATCTAAGAAGCATTCCATCTAACCCCTCCTATTCAAATCACCAAAGATAAGAGAATGGCAAGAGGTGTTTTAGATAAGGTTTCTGTATTCAGATCAATTAAAGGTTTTAGGTATAATACCATCATGAAGGTATGAATAAATGGTACCATAACGAGATGAATCATGACCAAAAAATGTGCAAATAACATGACTTTCTTGGAAATCATAGATGGGTGGTGTAGCTCTTCCACCAGAAATTCAAATTTGGATTCATGTCATTGTAATTGAAGAAGTGAAGCAAGTGTAGCCATGGCATCAACTACTTTGTTTTCTACTCTAGGGATTTTCTAAAATGTAACAAATGTGAAATATCATCTCAAGGAATCAACCATTCTCTTGTAAGGTATTAGTTTCTCTTTTTTTGTTAAATATTCATCATTGACTTGGTTTATTATCAGTTGTGAATCCCCGTAGATGCATAACTCTTTAATTCTACATTATATGGCCATCTTAAGTCTATTTTTTAAAGCTTCATACTTAGCAATATTCTTTATACATGGGAATAATAACTTGTAAGGTTTAGGAATCATGTACCCATGAGAAGAAAAAAACAACACACTAGTTCCCTAACCATGTTGCATAAAGGATCCGTCAAAGAACATCTTCCACATTCTTTCATTCATATACATGAGGTGCTCATATAGGAAATCAAATTGAATAGGTGCATTATCTTGTATTGGGAAATCAACTAATGGATCTTCTATGGCTTGTCCTTTGATCTCTTTAAGCTCAATGTACTCTATGTCAAACTCTAAAAGGATCATCATCCATTTAGAAAGTCTAACTATGAGGGAAGCCTCACCTAATAAATACTTGGGTGGATCTATTTTTACTATGAGGTGTATAGTGTGTCCAAGTATCTAATGTCACAACTTTTGGGAACCAAACACAACTTCTAGGAAAGCTTTCTCAATACTGGTGTAGTTAACCTCGTATGAAACAAGAGTATGACTAATGTAGTATATTGCCCTTTCTTTCCCATGTTCATCAAGTTGAGCTAGTAATGCCTCTAAGGAATATTTTCTCACTGAAATATATAGAATAAGTGGTTTCCTTGGGATATGAGGCATTAAAATTGGAGGATTTGCAAAGTAATTCTTGATTTGATCTATGTTCTTTTGACAATCCTCATTACATACACATTTGACTCCTTTATGTAAACTCTTGTTAAAAGGTTGAGCTCTATTTTCCAACTATGAAATAAATATCCTTATGGATTGAAAACATCCCTAAAGACTCCTCATCTGACTAATATTTCTAGGAGGTGGCATATCCATGATTGCCTGGATTTTTTTAGGGTCTACCTCTATTCCTTTTGCTGAAATAATGAATCCTAGTAGTTTTCCAGAGGTAACTCAAAATGCACACTTCTTAGGATTCAACCTTAGTTGAGATTGTTATATGAGATATAGAATGACTTCTAAGTCATCTAAGTGTGTATCTCTTTTCTTAGACTTAGCCAAGGTGTCATCCACCTAATCTTCCATGTTTTTATACATCATATCATGAAAAATAGTGGTCATAGCTCATTGGTACATTGCTCCTACATTCTTTAAGCCATAAGGCATACATTTCCAACAATAGGTACCCCATGCACAAGTGAATGTAGTCTTTTCTTGATCTTCAAGAGCTATCTTAATCTGATTGTATCTAGAAAAACTACCCATCAAGGAATAAAACTCATAACCCTCAGTCATATCCACTATAATGTCTATATTGGGAAGTGGAAAGTCATCCTTTGGGCATGCTCTATTGACATCTATAAAATCTATGCAAACTTGAATGGTTTTTTCATGCTTGGAAACTGGTACAATGTTTGATATCCATTCAGCATAGTCAATAGCCCTTATGCATTTTGCACCAAGTAGTTTGTCTAATTTTTCTTTCACTGGGAGGGCTATGTGAGGATGCATCTTTCTCAATTTTTTCTTAATTGGTTTGACACCTAGAGCTATGGATAAGTGATGCATGATAAGATTAGTGTCCAACCCTAGCATATCTAAATAAGTACAGGCAAATTTTTTTTTTCTTTTCGATAAGAACTTAGTGTAATATTTTTTTTTTTGTGGTGATAAAGATTGAGTCAAGTGTACCATCTGTAAAGCCTCATCTATACCCAAATTGACTACTTGTGTTGGTTCAATAAGTACTAAAGATCTATCTTGAAAATAGCTAGGGAGACAATCAAGTACCTCATCCTTAGATACCTCAAAAAGGTTTTCACCCTTGGATACGTCCTTTCTTTTTACCTTTTTCTTTTGGTTCTGACACCACCACACAATGGTTTTCACCATTAGAACTCTTTTTCTTTTTCTTTCCTTTTCTTTTTATTTTTGACTAAGGTACTTGATTTTTGGCTCTATCATGTTAGTAGTTGGTTCACTGGTTGAAGAAACTATGGGTTCAATAGAATTCAAGTAACATGTTATCTCATAGTCACTTTGAAATGTTAAGAGCTCAGGCCCTCGATAACCAATCAATAAGGTCAGGATGAACAAGGGGTAAGTCAATGACTAGTTCAAGGTTGTGAATGTGAATGGTTTCATCTTTGGTGAGTAGAAAGTTGAAGTCCTTCAAGTAACTTTGTGAGCTACCCAAATCAATATTTTCCCTAACAAGTGAGGAATCATCCACTAAGGAAATATGTGAGTTCAAATACTCTAATCCTACATGTGACTCATCAGCTACCTCGGGTTGAGAACTATAAGAGTGGATGACATTAACATCCATGTCAACTGTGGAAGGTTCTGAGAAGGAATTCCATTCATACTCATGCAAACTCATTTATGAACTTTTGCTAGGGTGCTTACACCATGAAGGCTTGGGATACCTTGATTTGGAAGCTTGAATATCATCAAGGGTGACACCTTCTCTTTCCATTAAACCATATAAGCTTGATTCATTTTGTTCCATAATTGCAAGTATCTCATGAGTCATTGCACTATCTGAATTTTTCCAAAGGAGACTAGTAGAAGGAACCCAATCTTCACACATATCTTGTTGATTTTCCAAATTATGTACATATTATGGTTTATCTTCACTATCTGACTTCTCAAGAATAGGAGTAGTGTTCTTATTATGATTTGTAAATCCTAGGCCAATTGCCTCCTTGGACTTGCATACAAAAAGAATAGGATCAAGGGGTTTGGCTCTAGCATCCAATCTATGACTTAGAGGGCCATTTCCAGGATAGCCCATCCGTTTGACAAAAGTATACCCTCTTTCATAGACCTTAGGAGAGAGAGAAGTTCTCATTTTCCATATATTTCTCTTCTCTATAAATCTAATCTCTAATAGCTATGTCCTCTTTCTTATCTTGAATATGAATTGGTGACTATAGAAACGTGTCAAATAATGTCAAAGCTGAAGAGGAAAGTCTCATTTCTTGTGAAGGTTTTCCATAAGACCTAGGTGAAATTAGTAATGTTGCAAGGAAGTTGAGTTGATACTCTCTCATGTCAAGGTCTATTAGTTTGAACTTGTCTCTACATTTAGCTAAAGCCACATCAAAATCATCTGCTTCTCTATTGAAGGGAACAAGTGTACTCACTGAGATTGAGTTCATAGAGAAAGTATTATCCCTAGGTATACAAATCTTTGTTCCATTGTAAGGGAACTTAACACACTAATGATAGGTAGATGGAACTACTTGCATATCTTGAATCCATGGTCTACCAAGTAATATATTGTATGCAAGGTGACCAGTGTCAACTATTTGAAATAAAATATCTTTCTCAATAGGACCAATCTTGACAAGAAGGATGGCCAACCCCTTTGAACTTCTTTCTGCCTCATCATAGGCTTTGATAGTGATCTTTCTTTTGGCATCTATGACTTGTTCACAATCACCCAATTTCTTTAAAAGACTCAAAGAACAAATATTAATCACAACAACCCCATCTATCAACATGTGCATAACATAGGTTTTCTAAATCATGACTTCAATATGGAGATCAAGATTATGTGGATCACTCAACGATTTATCATCTTCCTCTTAAAAGGTAAGGTAATGAGGGCTAGCAATATGATTAACCATGTTTTGGAATTAATCAACATCCAAATTGTTGGGAACATTCATTGTGTGAAAAGAATCCTCAAGGAGTTTCTTATGTCTTGAATACAACTCTAAGAGCTCAAAGATTGAAATCTAAGTTGGGGTTCTTTGCAATTGATTGACAAGACTACAGTTTGATTTAGGATTGACTATTCATTTTGAGATAAAATTATGAGATGTTACTTGTTTTATCTTACTTGGTTGACTTGAATTGGGTCCTCTAATTACAGGGGACATTGACTTCTTATGATAGGATTGAGACTTTGCGACAACAATCTAGAGTGAGGATCCCTTAGCACCAAGACAAGGTTTTCATCAAAGATAGGAGGAGAGTCCATGTCTAGATTATAACCATGGGGATTTTTATTTCTTATCATGTTTACATTCTCTTCTACTACTTCAAGCATGTTGACAGCATTCTCTACATTTGTATAGGTGTAATTGATCTCAGGTTTTCCATTCTTAGGTTTAGAGGTTTCCCCCTTATCATACTTGGGCAAAGTTTTTTTGAAGGTCTTGTGATTAGCAGTAGTGTTCAATCCATCCACTTGAAGCTTACCATTCTCAATAAGATCTTGAATGATATGCTTGAGTTTCCCATAGTTCTCAACATTATGTCTAGTGCCATTGTGAAACTTGTAATAGAATTTCTCATCCCACCACCATGGATTAACCTTTGGTATATAGAACTTTGCAAGATCAAAAGGACACACCAAGTTGTGAGAAATAATCTTTGTCAATACCTCATCATATGATTCACCAAATGTTGCAAAATCTTGCCTTTCTCCCTTTGGCCTATCTTGTTATCTTGGCTTACTTCATTGTTGATTAGCACTAACCAAATGAAGGACACCTTGATCATTTGATTTGGAGGAGTCCATAATTCCATCAATAACCACTAGTTTATTTCTATTCCAATATGAATTCTTTCCTTTATCTTTTTTGTTGTTACTTTGGCCATTGTTGTTATTGTTTCTATGTTTGGCCAAAATTCCTTGTTCTTTAAACATATCCTCAATTCTGAATGTTGTTTCAACTATCATGTCAAAAGACTCAAAAACCAACTTCTTAACTTCATACCATATTTCATGAATCATGTTTCTAATAATGATTTTAATCTCCTCTTTTTTAAGGATAGTCCTAGAGTAGCAAGAGCATTTTCGTCTTCATCTTTGTGAGAAAGTGACAAAGGATTCTGCTTGATTTTCTTTCATGTTACACAAGTCCAATAAGGTGATAGATCTTGAAAAGTTGTATGCAAACTATTGAAAAAATATCTAAAGAAGCTATTTGAAAGTCTTAATAGGAGGAGTTACGTTGGCGAACCATTCCATTTCTTGACCCTTAAGACTCCTTGAAAAAAATCTCATAAGGTACGAGTCTTCATGATGAAATTTAAAGCTCATGGTATAAAATTGATGCACATGATCACTTGGATCCCGATTCCCATCATACTTGTCATATTGAGGGATCTCAACCTTTCTAGGAAAATATTTCATACCAACACTCTTATCAAAAAGGTTAGGAAAAATTGAATCAAGTGAGAAGGAACTCTTATGTACCATGAACTTTTCCATCATACACTTCACTTGATTAAATTGTTCTTCCAAAGATGGATCTTGCCTCCTAATATTTTTGTCAACATCATAGTTGTAGGGAACTTTAGTGCCCTTATCAATTAAATTCTTTAGGAAAACATCTTTGTTTTGATATATATACTTATCCACACATGTAGTGACTGCCCCTAGTTCACATTTTGTTATCGTTGCTGAACTCTTTTAGAGCTAGTTTCATGTTGATGGTTAGCAACATTATTATGAGATTATCAGATATTGTGCTATGGATTCAGTTTATTATGTGATGAGATTACTTAGACTCTACATTTCATGTATGTATGATGATTATTTTTAGTGTTCCCAATTATTGATGATGATCATTACATTTCTTTCAGTTATTAATGATGATTAGTAAGATGATTTATTATCATATGTGTTTTATTATGGATACTTACCCCATACTTGCATGTGTATGGTGTGCGTGTTTTCTTTGCGTGTTTGCTTTTGTATGGCATGTCTGATGTGGTTAAGGAAGGGAGTCGTAGTCACCTGCTAGTCGGGATCTACACGATGCACCACTTCCTGCCATTGCCTGTTTAGCTTAGTATATATTGTGCTTGTACATGCATGGTTTTTATGCAGGTTGTAGGTACCAGGTATCGACTTCCCTGAATTGCTAGGTTGAGCGTACCCTATCACACTATCTCAATGATAAGAGAGGGGAGATAAATTCTCAAGTCCAAATCCCAACCTTTTAAGCCATTTGTTCTAATTGGAAATTAGGACAAGTATCCGAGTTGAGTACCCTCCGAATATGTCGGATGACATAATTCGTGATTTAAACCTTTGGTTTGATTTTGTATGTATTTTGTCTATGATAGGTTTTCGTATTTTTACCTTGAGAGTCTTTGATGTGTTTTCTATTAATTAAGCCTAATTAAAATATTTAATTAATGGTTTAATTTAATGAAAAATTAATATGATATTTTAATATTTATTTTATTTAATTAATTGGGAAATTAATAAAATAAAATAATTAAATTTGAAGATAAAAGTTAAAAGTTTAAATTTGGAATGTGACAATATAATAATATATTTGGAATTCATTTTTAAATAAATGACTAAATAATATTATTCTTAAAGCTAATAAATATTTTAGCAATTAAGTTTTGAAACAAAAGAAATTTAAAAGTGGAAAATATATTTTAAATTATTAAAAGATTCTAAATCTCATGTGATTAAAATATAAATATATTAAGATTGCAAAGTGGAATTATTAAAGTTTGTGCATGAGATTTAATAAATAAATAAATTAAATTGGAAAGAGTAAATTAAATATTGTATTATTTAATGTGCATTATTTTTAATATTTGATCACATAGGAGTTAGCAAATTCTCGGGAGTTGTCATGTAGACAACACTGGAGTTTGCACTCTAAGTTTGCACTAGTTCTCTACACTTAGAAGTTAGCATTTTTATTTGAGCACATGGTGTCTACAACCTTAAGCCTCATCTAGAAGGTTGGAGAAGGCCCATGCTTGGTTGTCATGCTTATCTTCTAGTTGTTTCTAGAGACACTCTAGATGCATCTTAGAGGCCTTTAAATAGAGGCTCTCCTAGTGTGTCTGGTCAAGCTAAATGAAAGCTTAAATGAAAGCGGAAGTAGAAGCTGAATGGAAGCTGCAAGTTACAAGCTCATATTCT
This sequence comes from Cupressus sempervirens, assembly GCA_028749045.1. Lineage (NCBI taxonomy): Eukaryota > Viridiplantae > Streptophyta > Pinopsida > Cupressales > Cupressaceae > Cupressus > Cupressus sempervirens. The sequence continues at coordinate 772,021,016 of CM053785.1, read as the reverse complement.
TCTTCATATGCTCATATATTTTCTACATGCTTCTATGCTTCTTCTAGCACTTTTAGTCACTTGGAGATTCTCGGTTGGTTTGGATCTTGGAAGGATTGCGAATGATGAAGAGGAAGGGATTCTCTATGGACTTCTGAGGCATGGCAAGTTAGCATCAGTGTCCAGGTGCACTCGTGATATTCTAATATTCTCTTTGCACCATTTCTCTTCCTGTCTTCATCAAGTTTGTTATAAGTGTCTGATTATTTTCCATGAATGAATTTGAAATTTGGAATTGAAATCTAGATAAGTTATTGGTTAAGTAGAAAATATTAGAAAACCCTAGATCCAATTTAAGAAACATTAGATCTAAACGCGTTTGGGTTCGAATTAGAATTAATTTGAGAATGATGATTTCAAATTTATAGTTAAACCTATTGGAAGAATTAATGGATATGTTTGGAAAACAATTATTTTAAAGAGAAAATTCTTAATTCAGGAATTTGAAAGCCCCTCTTATTTAAGTTTTATATATATGTTTTCTTTCTAAATATATATAAAATCTACATACAATTATATATATATAAATATTAATATTTATATATATAAATTTTAAAATGTCGTAAAACTGATTAACAATCTCTGCGTATATATATATATATACATACATATACATACATATACATATACATATACATATACATATACATATATACACATATACATATACATATACATATACATATATATATATACACATATACATATACATATACATATACATATACATATATATATATACACACACACACATATATATATATACATATACGTACATATATATATATATATTTAGTAAACTGATACCTGTAAAAATCACAGTCGAAATACTTCTTAAAAAAATTGAATTGCGTATGTTAAACAACGTCTTTGAAAACGTTTTTTAAAAAAATGATTATATATCTTGGGGTGGCGGGGTTATCACCCACCGCACCCCATCTGCCTTTATCTAATGGCGCCGACGATCACCAGTACCCGCTGACGCAGGTACTGCGACTGCCATCGCAGGCCCTACATTAGGGGGCAGGGCCGTACGGCCTTCATAATACGGCAGCAATTTAAAATCACATATAACTTTTTGATGCCAGCGGTAATGAATCGCTTAAACATTTTATTATTATTATAATACATGTTTAATCGTCCCTTCATTAACAATTAGTAATTTTCAATGAGTTATATGCGATAATCATTTTTAATGTTAATAAGTTTTCACAATAGTTTATATTTAATAATATATATTTGTCACATATTAATATATGTTATTTAGTTAATACGAAAAATGTTAATTAACATGTATTAATCAAATGTAAAATGTTATTATTAATAATAATTTGATTTAAATTATTATTAAAGTAATTTATATAGATTTAAATGATTCTTATTTATAAATATTTATTTAAATATAGTTTATTTATAATTAATAAAATCATTGATAATTTTATTAATTATTAATAACTGATGATTACTAAGAAGTTGTTATGGATATTATATAATTAATTGAGTGGTAATGGAATGTTAATTGGTGTGAATAACAATATTACCGATGATTATTATTATTATCAATAATCCCATCAAGTGCTTCAAATTTTGATAATATTTCATCAAGTCTTAATTGAGTTATTAATATAATAATCTGATTGTAAATAGTGAGCTACATGTTTATATGAACTAACTTAGGGAGTCATTGTTATATCATAACAATGCTATGGATTGAATTAATATGTTATTCTTAATTAGTTATGTAAATTATTGATACACCTTAATGATGTTAAGAGTTAGTTAGATATTAACTGATGAAGTTTATGCCAAGGTTTCTCTAGATCGATTAATTATAGTTATCATTTATTAATGTTTGTTGGAACTACAAGCTATTAATAAAAAAATGGCTAATTCAATTAGAATTAAGCTAGAAAGGATTATTTAACGATTGAAGTCTTCTAAAGACTTTAGTTTTTGGAATTGGATTATAATTGATTTTAATCAATTAATGAGTTAAATGCGATAGAGTTTTAACTTGAAATGATTAATGTGAAATTGTTAAGAAAATATTAGTAAGACGAATATGGATGTTACAAGATTATTATTATAGCTTGTCATTAAATATTAACAAGTTGTTATTATTGAACTTATTAGTCAATTAATATTCATTGGTTGGATGGGTTGGTTGTGAAATTATTTATTAAATCAATTAGAGTTAATTGGATTTAATAATTGAGTTGTGTAATAGAGATTTAATTGATATAATTCTTTTAGTGAAATTCTAGATGTTGATATCAAAATTGATAAGTTTTATAACTTGAATTATGACTTTAGATATTATAAGGTTATCAATGATGATAACGATTAAATTAAAAGACTCAAACTTTAGTAATACTTAATTAAGTTTCTAATTGAGAACTATTAGAATTTTGAAAGGTCATGGATTGTGTACTTATGCTAATTGATTTATTTAATTGATCATTTTAAGATTGATAATTGGCTTTCTTATATGATAACGAACAATGATCCTTGATTTATGTGAAAAGTTGAAGTAACATTATAGGAAAGTTAATCGAATAGAATATGGATCATGGTTAAAATAGAGAAAAATTTAATTAAAAGTCAATGATGATCAATTTAATGAGTAAATAATTATCCTTAAGTTATTCTTAGGATAATGCTATCGGGGAACAATTGGGTTGACTTGTAGGTCAAATGATGAAACCTAGACATTTGAAGTATACTTGATAATGGAAACTGAAACCTCTACACTGGAATAATGGAAAATGAAACTCTACACATTATTCAACTATGAGATAATAGCAAAACCAAAACATGTGTCTGCATCGTGTATTCTATATGCTTCTTATTTTGGGTTTTTGGGTTCACTAGTGTTGACCAGTCCTAGGTTGTTACCAGAGGCTCAGGGGTTATGAGATGTGTTGGCATGTTGATTTTATTTGGTCTCGATCTTTATAAGCCCAACCATGGTTATGTGATCGTATGCTCTATGAAACGTTTGTTATTGTTCATCAGTCTTCAGGTATGAAGCTGAGATGTATGTGTATGAGACACTTGAGCTAATCATTTTTGAGTCATTGATCAATTATCCTTGGATTATTTTCTAGTTGCCATGATGGGACTATGATGTGGATTTATTCTTGATGATGTCATGATGTGACATGTTTGACTCAACCATGTTGGAGTCTTCGATTAGTATGATTTTGAGATATTCTTGGTTGCTTGTTGAGAACCAATGGATATGATGATTATTTTGAGATATATTTTGGTTATTGAGAACCAATGGATACTTATGATTTTCAGTGATGCCTTCAGTTACCAATAAAGAACTGTTGTGGTCATGATTTTCTATGGATATTGCTCATGGAGATTTGATGCTTTTATGATGATTTTATCATGGAGATTTTGATGATTCTTATCTTGGAGAGTTGATGATTCTTATTATGGATATTTGATGCTTATATTGTGGATATTTGATGATTCTTTTTATGGATTATCTTTTGGATTTTCTTTACAGTCGCTTGTACAGGACTGTGGTGATTTATGATTCCATGAGCATTAGGGTAGGTAATCTACTTGTAGTGTCAGGAAGTGGCTTGCAATGGGGGCCGGGGCCCTAAGTGGCTGCCAGGATAACTCATTGTAAGTTTGGTTAATAAGTGATAACATTTACACACTAAATGGGGATTAAATGAACCTAAAAAGATAATTGTTTTGGATGTTCTCGCCCATGCCTTGAGCGCTTGTACAAGCTAGGATGGGAGTAGTGAGACGCATGGTTGTGACCATTGCATTCCATAGTATGCCTCGTCAGTATGAGAGGATACTAGTGGCCACATGAGATCTGTATGGACCCATGGAGTTTAGCTAACTGCCAGGGTAACTTGTACAAGATAAATGCGATGACACTTTCCTGCTTGCAGAGTAGGTTTCCTACATGTCATTGTTGTGCCTCTGGAAATTAGATGTCAATTTTGTGTGAATGGAACCTTTGAGTTAGTATACTTTTAGGATTCTTGGACTCATAGAGATTTATGCTTTGTGGTTTTGATATCCTATTTGGGACTTGAGATTATCTCCTCAGCACGGTGGGAGTGGACCACTTAGGTTCCACGCGGTCGGGTGGTAGTGTTTTATCACTCTTATCATTTGAGATCCATTGAGACACCATGGCTGGAGCATTCTTGGTTGGTATTTATCTTCATTATGTTCTTGGATTATTATGATAGATGATGTACCTTATGATGGATGTATTTATTGGTATGTTTCTTATATTGATGATTTGCATATGTTAGTTGATGATATCTTATGCTTTACTTTGCATGTTAGTAGGATGTTTTTAGGAGTGACATTCCTACTATGTTTATAGCCAATTATCTCTTCGGTGCTTTAGAATGTTGCGCACGGAGGGATGGCTAGGATCCATGATGGTCTAATGATGCTATTTACGATTGGGAGGAACCATGCACTTAGTTATTTATGGTTGTGGTATATGGTTATCTTTTATGATGGATGTCTATATCTTTATGATGATGATGTATCATGTATTGTTATGGTTTCATTATGTCATGGATTAATATTGGATGATGATGTACTATATTTACATGGATGTTTATTCTTTTAAGCTTTTCATACCTTGTAACATGTATAATAGATGAATGAGTAATCTAATATGTACACTTGTATATGGTTTTAAGAACATTAGATGTATCCTTGTTATTTCATTGTTAAGGATGTAATGTTAGATGAATAAGTTATGTTTAGAAATAATTCAATGTTAAGGGATCTTTAAGGAATGTAATCTGTTATGTTATGTTTACTTTCAGTTGAATGTTACTATTGCTTTCGCGTATGTTGTGAATGGTTTATCTTTCATGATTAAAAAAAAAATTGTTTGGCAAACTTAGTAAAATTCTTTGGATCCCTTGGCGGGGCATTACAACACACTCTTGGATAGAAGAATTTTTTTGCATTGTCATGAAATTTTGAGAGTCATGGTCAAAATTTGAACTACATCCTCCATACTATGAACCATGCTGAGCATGTTGTGAAGGTTGTCTTGAAATCCTAGGAGGTGTTGGTCTCCTATAATGATCATGTCTTATAGCCCCTATTGCTCTAGGACTAGGAGATTGTGAAGGTGTTCTTGAGTGTCTTCCACTTCATGGAGTCTTAGGAGAGGTGGATGGAGGAGAGTTGTTTCCACCACCAACATGCATGTTGTTAAATTGACCATTAAGTTGTTGAGCCAAGAGTCTATCTTGCTCCTCTTGGAATTTTTTCCATTCTATTTCTAACAAAGCTTATCTTTCCTCTTCCATACATTTAAATTGCTCTACCTTCATAGCTTGTTCCTCTAGGAAGGCTTTCTTTTCATGCTCGAGTGTCTTAAGTCTGTCACTGATGTATCTTGAAGGTGTCTTGAGTGGTGATCTTAGTCTTGAATATCTAAACAAGTTATTAGTATATGTTGCATTCACATGAGTGTCATGAGGTTCATCATCTTGGTTTTCATGTTGTGATGGTTCTTCTTGGTAGGTTTGTCTCTTATCTCTTTTAGCCCTTTGGTGTGCATCCTTATATCTAGTTGAGATAAGGGGTGAGGCTAGTAGATTTTCATGAGAGGAACTGCCAAACAAAATGGTATCTCAATTTTTTTTCTAATATGTCATCAAGGCATTCATCCATTTCTTTCCTCTCTCATTGAGTCATAAAATAACTCATATCCATAACTGAGTGAGAAGGTGCTAATGATGTACTCAACTCACTAAGGCTACTCTTGGGATCAAACCAAACTTTTTAGTTGTTCCTAGGTGATTGATCAAATGTGGTTTCTTTTTCTTATGTCTTTGACAAGTTTGAACTAAGGATAATTGGTTAAAGATTACTTAAGGTCACTTTCCTTGATCTAATTGATATCTTGTTGCAACTAGCATGAAAGAAAATGTACTATTTGATAGGACAACCCTAAGAAACATTGGTAACAAACTAGGATAGTAAAAGCACTCACTTTTCCAAAAGAGACATGATAAGATAGAATTTTGGCAATAGACATAAAACAGCATTGCCACAGAGGTGCCCACTACTTTTGGTGAATACCCTAGTACATATGGATTAGGAGGATGATTTACCTAAATTATAATTAATTGGAATTGAATTTGAATGGAAGTGAATGGATAAGAGATTACTAAGACTCTCCAAGTGCATTATCAAAGAATCCAAAGGTTTATCTTCTCAACAAGGATTGTGTCTAACTCACCAACTCCAAGCAAGGTCACTAGTAAAATCAAAGATTACTAGTTCAAGAGTTCAAAACACAACAATCCAAGGTGCAAACAAACTTCCAACAATGGGTTAAGTGATCTAATCTAACCTGAATTGACCAAGGAGGACAAGAAATGATAGAATAACAAATTGAGAAAGGTTTCAACTCGAGAACTTAGTTTTTTTGTTTGTTTTAATTGACCAACTAGATGCATCAATAGATTTTTGTCATAAATCAAGCACACGAGAAAAAAATGAAGGAGCTCAAGAAAATGTCTATAAGCAATGTGAAAGGGAAAAAGCAACTTTGAGTATGAACAAGAATAGTGTCTTAGTATGAATCTAATCCCTAGAACCACTAATGTGTATGTTCTCAAAATGTTTTCCAATCATGCACATAGTCCTAGAAAAGAAAATTTGGGTTGCACTATGGTTTTTAGCAATGGTCAACTTTGCAACTCTTTCAATCTTAAGTGGGTGAAATCCAATCCTAGAACAACATGGTTTTGACACATTCTGAGAATTTAATCAATCAGAGATGCTAAGGAAATCAGATAGCCCAACAAAAGACTACACCCATGGAGATTTCTTCGACAAGGACATTTATATGGAAGGTGTTCCTACCATTGAAAAAGTGGCTACTACTACTTGAGGTTCCATTCATGTGGTTTATTCAATAAAGGGAGTATCCACTATGGTTAACCCTCTCTAATCAAGGAAGACTCACAAAAATGGACCACATGGGGACTTAGTTCGGATTCAAGGTTTCACAGTTTCTGATGTCCCCAAAAGGGAAAGGAGCATACTCCTCTAGCCTCTTCACCTCACCCAAACATAGAAAATGGATTCATTCACACACTAATTTGAAATCACATCACTAAGGTTAGGAAATCCAAAAAAAATCACTACCAATCTCAAGAGAGAAAGTACCAGCAAATATCGAAGACAAATCAAGTGAGACAATGAAACATTATCAAATCCTTTCCTACCTATAAAGGGATCTTTCATCAAGAAGAAATTCACATGTAAAGCAAGAAAATGAAGCCCTGTCTCTCAAGATCACCATAAATAGTGTTCATAGGGTCTAATTACTATGTGGAATATGTATGCAAGAAAGAAAATCTAGGTCCAATTTTAGAACACCAAGCAAAATGTGAATTACAAAAGCATGTAAAATGCTCAAGCCAAAAACATGAGAGGTTCACTTTTAATTCCAAATTCCAAATGTTATAGAGATGCTCAGATCCAACTCAATGCATGTGTATCACTCTCTTGATCTAACAAACCAAGAAAGCAGTCCAAGCAAATGTCAATCAAACCAATACAAGATAGATATGTATTATGCAAACACTAGGGTTATATGTCAAAATATGATTGTTAGAAGTAATAATAACTAGAAAATAACACAAATGAAAAATCACATCATGCATTGAACCATGGGAAAATTAAATACAAGTTAATCATTAAATGCCCTTTTCAAATTTTGATTTTTAAAATTTTTAATTTTCTTTTTATCTAGTCAACAAGATTGGACCTATATGCCATGAATTTAGACTAAAAGTCTTAAATACATAAAAGAGACCACTATTAAAAAGAAAAATCCTTTCCAAAAAAGTTAGAATCTTAGAAAAATATTTTCATTTGTGCCCTATTGACTCATTTTGTAAAAACAAACTAGTTTTTGTAAATCAAGTGTTTGATCCCTCATATGAGCTCTAACATTAAAACACAAACAAAAAGATCTATTTAGAAGTCAGAGATATTTCCAAAAATGTAAACATTTTTGAAAAAATTGTTAATGTTCATCAAAAAATCATTTCTCATGAAAAACCAAGAAAAATATTTTAAAAATACAAATTATCTCAAAAAATTCTAAATCTTTAACTAAAGCTTCTTTGACATTTCTTCAACCTCCAAAACTAATTTTGGAGTAAAATACTAAGCCACTTGGAAGATATTATTAGATCTTTAAGATCTAAGGTTTTTCATCTCCAAACAAATCTACACAAGGGGGTTAGCTCTAAAAATAGCCAAATTAGCATGTAAAGGTGGGTTTCCCCATTGTGGGCACCAAAAGATGTGTGCTAAAATGTTGACACACTTCTATGAATCATTATATCCAAGATTTCTCAAGAATGAGGCCTCAAATAGTGACTCGCAGCTCTCTATTCATGGAGTGCAAGGGTTTATAATGGAGGCCCTCAGTTTGACATAGTTTGTGCTCATTCAGGTACACCATAAAATGAGAGATTGAAAGATCAAAATATGCATGCAAACGGAGATGCAAAATATTATAAAAGATAACAATGCAAAGCAATGCAAGAAATGAAATTTAATCTATGAAGCAAATATGACTCTAAGCTAATATGAAAATTCAAGGATGAAGCATGATGATGGAAGTCATGGATGCATGAGAGAAGAAGACAAGAAGAGAGAAGTTTTAATGAAGCTCCAATGTCCAACTTCTCCAAAATCACTCTTTAATCCTACAACATAACAATACTATATCAACTAACATCTCTCTAAATGAGAAGGAGAGGGTTCCTTATAAAAGAAGCTATGGAGGTGGGAGGCTTCTCACAAGAGCAATGTGGGATAAATCCCTAAAAGGACAAGTAAGAGGAAAAAGCTCACCACTTAGAGATATGTGCACCAAAAAGGAACCTTTTTTTGATTTATTTCCTTTTTTCATCAAAAATAGAGCTTTAAGTAGGGATTTGTTTATTTAATTAAAAGAAGGATTTTCTTTTAATTAAATAAGATAAGATTATTTAATTAAAAGGGAGATTTTCATTAAATAAGATTTATTGATTTATTTAAAATGATATTTTCTTTTAAATAAATAAGATAGATTATTTAATAAAAAGAAATATTTTAATTAAATAAGATAAAACTATTTAATTAAAAACAAGATTTTCTTTTAATTAAATAAGATTATTTTATTTATTTAAAATGATGTTTTCTTTTAATTAAATAAGATAAGATTATTTAATGAAAATAAAGATTTAATTAAATAAGATAAAACTATTTAATTAAGAGAGGGATTTTATTTTAATCAAAAAAGATTATTTTATTTATTTAAAAGGTTGTTTTCTTTTAATTAAATAAGATTATTGATGAAATGATCAAACCTTAGGAAATATTTAAATAATTATATTAATTGTAATTTGATCAAGGAAAATGATCTAAATTGATTCAAGAAAATATTGCAATGCATTGATTTAGTAAGTTGATAAATTGATTTAGGAAATTGATAAATTGAAGAATACAGGCCCATAGTCTAGGTGACCATTTTAGGGTACATACACTTAGGAGAAGAAATTTTGTAAAATTTCAAGGTTTGACCTTGGTAGTTGTTCATCCTAAACCAAACTTTGATAAAATTACAAAATTAATTGGGGAGATTCAAGATCAACAATAGAAATGAACAATTGGTAAATAATAAAAACTCATCAAGTCTACCACATGAAAGATTGCAATGGATCCCAAAGAAATAGTCCATTAAAGTTCAAGTGAAAGAAAAGCTTCAAACGAATAAAAACAAGTCTAGAAAGCCAAAGAACAACCAATTTGGACACTCAGGTTTGATGGCTCTAAATGCAAATTAGGAGCTGGTGTAGGTATTGAATTAAGTAATCCCAAAGGTAGATCTTTTTATGTTGCATATCATTTATAATTTAGATGTACTAAAAATTTTACAAAATTATAAAGCCTTAATTCATGGACTTTTCTTTGCATTAGAGAAAGACACCAAAGCTCTCATAATTGAAGGAGATTATCATTTGGTGATTAGACAGGTTAAATCAATCTACTCTTGCAATGATAGTAAACTACTTACATACCACAAAAGTGTTTGGGACTTGATGTAATATTATGAGGCTTTGAACATAAGGTCCATTTTGAGAAAGAAGAACATGGTATCTGATGCCCTTTCCATTTCAAAAAGTGCATTGCAACTCATTGAAAGAACAAAGCTAAAGAGGTTTTTAGTTGAACTAGTTGCTTCCCTATCTGTTCCAGATAACATCGATAACTTTCAAGTCTTCCAAGATGACCAACATATTCTTGAGTTCATTATGTACAAAGGTCTTTTCAAAGGAAAAGATGTTGATGATACTCTCAATGATAAACTTTAGGATGATGAGCTAGAGGATGAAGATGAGATTGTAAATTTGAAGACCAATACTATTCCTAGGGGGATGGTAGAGTTGGAATGTATCTTTGATCAAGATAAATCAAAACATAGTAAAAAAATTATTGACAAAAAGGGAGTTGAAGATTGTGATTCATATAATCTGGGTACGAAAGAAGATCCTAAGACGGTAAGAATTGGAAAGGCATATAACCCTCAAGAATGAGAAAGCATTCTTTAGTTACTTATAGAATACAAATAGAATAAAAAGATATCATAGCTTTAAGTTATGAAGAACTCAAAACTTATGATCTCGAAATCATCACTCATGATATTTTGCTGAAGCCTCATGCCAATCCTTTTTGTCAAAGATAGGGACCAGTGAATCCAATTATTGAACCATTAATAATCAAAGAGGTCCAAAAATTGCTTGATGCCAAAATTATCTTTCCAATCTGACATTCAACATGGGTTGCTAACTTGGTTACAGTAAGAAAAAAGACTAGAGAAGTTCTCCTTTGTGTGGATTTTCACAATTTGAACCTAGCATCCTAGAAGGATAACTACCATTTTCCCTCAATTGATGAAGTATTACAAATTGTGAAAGGGTCTAAAATGATGTCTTTTTTGGATGGATATTTAGGATACAACCAGATGATGGTAGATGAGGAAGACATGTTAAACACTGCATTTACAACAAAATGGGGAACTTTTGTGTACAAAAGAATGCCCTTTAGATTAATCAACATAGGAGCTACTTTTCAAAGAGACATGTATGAAGCATTCAAAGTGTTGATCAATAAATGTATAGTTATCTATATTGATGACCTAACCATCTTTTCAAAAGATCAAAGTACCCATAATGCTGATTTGAGACAAGTCTTCAATAGATGTCGAGAATATGGAATATCTCTTAATCCTAAGAAGTGTTCATTCAAGGTTACCAAAGAAAAACTTTTGGGGAACATTGTTTCTAAAGTTGGGATATCCATTGATCCTGAAATGGTAGAAGATATTCTAAAGTTGTCAACTTCTCATAGTCATAGAGAACTCAAACCTTTCTTTAGAAAGATTAATTTTGTGTGTAAATTCATTAGTGAATTTTTTGGGATAGTATGCCCCCTCAATGACTTGATAAAGAAGGGAGAAAAAATAGAATGGGCTCCTAAAATAAATAAATCTTTTGAAAAAATCCAAATAGCTATCTCTATGGCTCCAGTACTTGTAAGTCCAGATTATGAGTTGCGCTTCAAAATCTATTTTTTTCTTTAGAACAATCATGTGTCTAGATTCTTAAATCAAAGAAAGACAAAGAAGATGAGAGACATGTCACATTCATGAGTTGTCTACTAAAGAATGCTAAATTGAACCATTCTAATCTTTTGCAAACAATCTTTCACGTTGATAAAGGAAGTCAAGAAATTTTTCCATTACATACTCAGAAGTAAGGTATATGCTATTATGTCGAATCCTACGTTTAAATCATTACTAATGAAGAATAAATTAGGTGAAAGACAAGGAAAATGAATGGCTATATTACAAGAGTTCAATTTTTGAATTTGACCAATGAAGTTGGTGAGAGGACAAGGACTAACTAAGATGATAGTTGATAATGAGATTGGTACTAATAATGAAATCAAATTTGGAGATGAGATCAGTACTGCTGATGAACATATGATTATAGTGTCTAAAGTAGACATTGACAAAGGAATAATCACATATGTTTGGTATCAACATATTGTGTACTATCTCTTGTAGAACCAATACCCTAAATGGATGAATAGTTCCCAATGTAGAGGACTCAACATGAAGTGTGAATCCTATATGCTTCAAGATAAGAAAATTTACAAAAGAATCTATGATGTAATTTATTTGAAGTCTTTGGGACATGAAGAAGAGAAAGAGGTATTGGAATAGTATCATGATAAGTACAGTATGGGACATGGATCAACAGAGGCTATGACCCATATAATTTTGAGATTAGGTTTTTTTTTCCTACAATCTTCAAGGATACCTTTGAACATGTACACTCTTGGCACATTTTTTAGATAGGTTCCAATAGAGAGAGACATCTAGCTATGCCACTACAACTAGTGTTTGAGGTATGACCTTTTTCTAAGTGGGGATTGGAATTTATTGGACCAGTAAACTCACCATCATCTACAGGAAATATGTTCATCCTTACACCTAGAGATTATTGCATGCGCTAGATAGAAGTTGAGACTTTCAAAAATTGCATGACTAAAGCGGTTATGGATTTCTTAGACAAGCATATTTTTACTTGATTTGGGATGCCATTCTTCCTGGTCTGCAACAATGGGTTATATTTTGTATTAATCTTTCTTACTTAATGGGCATTAGACAATCAGGTTATAATCAAGTTCTCATCTAATTACTATCCCCAAGGGAATGGTGTGGCTGAGTCCAATAATAAAAACTTGATCATAGTGATAAATTGCTTGCTAAAGGAAAACCCAAAGGATTGGCACACTCAATTGAAATATGCATTATGGATGGATAGAGTTGGGATAAAAAATGCTTTAGGAACATCCCCATATCTACTCATCTACAAATAGGAGCTAGTATTCCCACTCAATCTTAAGATTCCATTTTTGAAATTCATTAGAGGGTATGCTAAGGATGCTGACAAAGTTTAGATTACTTTGATGAATCTCTTGGAATTGGATGAGAAAAGGACACAAACTTTAGAAGATATGGTGAAACATCAGGTTTTTCTAAAATGTTGGTTTGAGAAGAGGTATACTATCAAATCTTTTAGAATCTCTAACCTTGTTCTCTTGTCGGACAATGAGAAAGAAAAGCTAGGTAGACACACCAAGTTTCAATGCTTGTGGATTGGTCCTTATTAGATTGCAAAGATTTTGGGAGAAAATGCTTTTTGGCTAAGTTCTCTACAAGGGGAATTGGTCCCATTTCCAATCAATGACCAATTTTTGAAACATTTTTTCGAGGCATAAAAGTGAAAAATATTTCAAAAATAAAAATAAAATTAACTTATGCAAGTGTATTTTATTTTAGTTATGTGTTTTGTTTAAAGGTTGTCTCTATCTTTTCATGTCATTTTGGGGTTAGGTGAAATTGAGACTCTTTCTTGATGAATTCATTAAACCACTCCATTTAGTTTTGACATTAGGGAAGAGATAATTATTTCTTAAATCATTCTGATGAATTTTTTTCTTGTACCAACTAAAAATAGACATCACTTGTAGTTGTAGAAGAGTTTGAGTCTTAAAATCAGAATCATAGATTGATAGCTCTCAACACTTAAAAAAATTAAAGAATTGGACAGCTTAGTGATTTTTGAATATAGGCTAACAGTAGCAAGAGATAATCCAAACTTATTGGTTTAGACAAAGGGTCTCTTCAAAGAATTGCAAGATCATTGTTTGGCATTAGAGTTTCACAAAAGTTCATTGAAAGAGGAATACAAGAGTTATCAAACTAAGGAACAAGAACTAGAAAAAAATATCGATTCCTTTGCTGCACAATCTAAGTGTGCTCAAAGTACAAAAGAAAGAAAAAAAATTATAGGTGATGTTGAATCTAAAATTTCTAGACAATTCTAAAAGGTAATTAGATAAAGGGATATGCAGTCCAAAATTGCTATCCTATATAAAATGATTCAAGGAAGAGTCAAATGGAAACATGTGAGGTCCATGAAGAAAATCAAAAGATATTACCAAAGACTCAAAGTGAAAGAATTGATAACTCATCAAAGAGTCTTCAGAATGGGTTCTCTCATATGGTTAGATAGTAATTGATAAATTTTTTTACAAAGATTCCTAATGAATGGACTGGTGGAGCAAAATATTCTCTCCAAGTTTCTAGATACTTGTGATAGACTGCACCTCAACATGTCAAAAGAAATGAATACATTGAGTACACATTGAGCTTGAAGATTCAAGATTTTGAATTTTTTGACTATCAAGGGACTTGAAAGTTGCTTGAAATATTCAAAATTCAGTTGTCACCTAACACATGTTAGAAGAATGCAAGCTAATAAAGAAGTGCTTTGTCATTTCTTCCCTTTTTGTTGGGGCTATTTGTTGTTGTTTCATGATGCATGCCCTATTTCTCATAGAAATGGGGACCCCCCTAAGTTGAGGGTACAAATACAAACCCATGTCACCGTTTTGTAAAAGAAAAGGAAAATAAAAGTATAACCATCAACCTTCAATGATATAAAATTAGTATTCTTATTTAGAGTTTGAAAAAGAAGTTAACTTAATTTTTTAGAAATAGATCAAGTTTAGTATTATAACTTTTAATGATTATTTGGAATAAGAATTGATATATTTTCATAATTTTTATGCATAATTTTTTAGTTGCTGAAAAATCTTGAAAATTAGGGGTCTAGTTCCCACCACAAAACTAAATGGAAATAAACTATTTTATAGATAACATATATATCTACAACATATTTTTTATTTCCATTTGATATAAAACTATTTTATAGATAACATATATATCTACAACATTCAAAGCTAAAAATTGGCTTTAAACCTATATTTTCTTTTTTTATAATGACTCAAATTTCAACTCACCTAAAATTGATAGTTTTCATCTCCCATCACATTTTTCAAAACAATGCTATTCTAACTAGAATAAAAATTATACATTATAGAAGAGGACTCTCTCCTCTAGAATGTCATATAATTTTATATAAAAAAATTGATATGATTAGTAAATATTTTTTCTCAAAATTGACATCTTCTCGAGTGTTCAAATATGCACTTGTAGAATTTTTTAATTACATTATACTATATCTAATTAAATTACTATAAATTATATATGAGTATATTCTTGACTTTGAGCTCTATAAAATGGTGTTTATAAGTTACTAAAAAAAAAATCATAAATAATAGTAAGAGTTATTGAAGTGTTAATTTTTTGAAATAATTATATATCTTTAGTAATTGGAGACAAAGTAGTATAAAACATGCATTTAATAGACATTTTCAATTGGAAAAGTGTATGACCATAGATAACTTAGCTACAATGAGTTTATCTAGATCATATGTTTGAAGAAAATTGATTTTTAGATAGAAATACACAAATTTAGTTATTCTGATAAGTCAACCTAAAAGGTGACACAACTTTGTACTTTTACCCTTGAATTTTCCCTACCAGGCTCCTAGTCTAGAGTCCTAGTCATTTTGGACCCTATCTCAAGTCTGGGTTAAAGCCCAGTTTCTTAATGGATAAGTCAAACAATTTGAAGTAAAGAAAAGACTCTTTTTTGAGGAGAATCTACACTCTAAAATAGATGTACAGATGTGTACCTTTAAGAGGTGTGCAAATGTACAACTCCAGAAGTGTGAATCTGCGTAATCCTAGAGGTGCACACTTATGCACCTTCCATGAATGCACATCTGTGCACCCTCTAGAATTCCACATATGCATATCCCTCCCAAGTGTACATTCCCTAAAGGTCTATATAGGACCCCGAGCCTTCCCTGCCTTTCCCCACTTTTCTTTTTCTTTTCAATATTGTCACACCTCTTCACCTAGTCTCCCCATGCTCCTCCACTAATCCCAGTCCCCTAGACACAAACCAAGAACAAGGTTAGCTTCAAAGAAAGGTGCAGAGATCGGTTCCCCCCACAACCTAAAACCATAGAATTTTTTAATAAAGCAAAATCTAAAACTAGTGAAGGGATTTTGGGAAGGTGCACTTAACTCAAGCTTCCCCCCTTTTTTTGCACCACACTTATGTATGTACACACTTTTCCTAATTGTGCACATTCACACATACACAACTACACTAAATAAGCTATTTTAAGGATTTTGAAGTGCACTAGTGCACCTATAAAGGTGCGCTAACTTATACATCAAGGATTTTTGGAGGGGGGAATTAGCTTTTTGACTAGTTTTGTTTAGTTTTTCACTAATTTTGATGCATTTTGATAGCATTTTGTGTCTTATGGAGTCTTAGATTTTTCACTTTAATAATGTGATACTAATGTTTATCTCTTCCATGTAGATAAGATGGCATCCTCCTCATATTTCATGGAAAAGAAAATGACTCCAAAACTTATTGTGTTTAAATATCAAGGAGCCCCTAAGAATTCAAGGTTCTAGGATGGGCTTTTAGAGATCAAGGGCACTGAACTGGGACACATAGACTTGAATGTCTTCCTTACAATATGTAACAAACCAAAGGAAAGATTGGCAATGGTATCTACACTCATCATGTCAAGGCTTCTCAATGCAATATTGAACTCAATGTTAGTTCAATCCTTAGAACTCATAATGACCTTAACTGAGCACTACGTGATTGAAGAAAATATCATCAAGAGCATAATTGGAGAAATTATCTTAGATCTTTGACCTTGTAATATTGAGAAAGTGTTTCACCTTTCAAGGGTGGACCAATACATACAAGTTTCATATGAAGACGTAGAGAGATGGTATAGGGGAAATGAGAAAGGGGCATAGGAAAAAGTTTAATCCTCTTTCTTGATTGACAAAACACTAGTGGACTGCATGGTAGAAAAATTAGATATGACAAAGGGATACATGAAGGATGATATTGGATAAGTAATTGTACTTCTAAGAAGAGTCATGGGTCTCCCAGTAGTTGGTCACCTTTAGACTTGGATGCTCCACTTCATTGAAACCATCAAAATGTCAAAGATGCCAATTGATTGGGCTACCATCCTAAGTGACAACTTGGATGAGTAATTAGTTTCCATCAAAGCTGACCCATACTTCTATATGACATCCTATATGGTGTACTTACTATTAGTAACAATAAAAAATTAGCTAGGCCTTTACAGAAAGGGAAACATGCAGGATGCAAATGCTTGGCCCTATGTGATATACTCACAATTGGTAAAGAAGAAGCTCCCCCTATAAAGTGTGGAATACGAAGTGGTGAATGATGGGTTTATCTTTTCAATTATCAGATTTATTGAAGGTGACCATGCCAAGAGAATGTTGGTAGAGGCTGAAACTAGAATCATAGAGATTCGTGCCTACTACATTCAATTCAAAAACTTTACATATCTTTGCATGGAGGGTACTCTTGAATGCCCTAGGAAGCTCCCAAGATACCCATCAGATAGGATTATACTCTTGGAGATTGTTTTCCAACTCACTTCTACTTATGACATAGTGAGAAAAAAACATAAGAAGATATGGGTTTGGCCCATCACAACTGGTGCCTTCAAGATGAAGTAGAAGTAGGATATTGGCACCTTTTAAACTAAGTGAGATTAGTATCCCTTGGAAGAATACAAATCCCCTTTCCCTTCCTTTTAGAACATTGGGATGGTACAACATTTGGTAGGGAAATAGTTTGTACATGTTGATGCATTGGAGGATCATTGGATGAATGCAATAAATAACTATGATGTCTAGATAAGGGAAAATTATAGAATGAGTCTATACCTAGCAAAAAATGCACTAACGATGAGGATTCCTCTTAAAACTATAGAAAATGATGCCAAAGAAGTAATTAATCCTTTATACAATAGAGATAAAATCTATTACTGATTGATTATGAATGCTAAGATAGGTTGGGATGAAAATGATGGCATAGCTCATCGAGCTAAGGATGTTGACAAATTGATGAAGGAATGGATCAAGAAGCCATTAAGATTGGATCTAGTTTCTTATGCCATACTCCCAACAACCACAACTAGGACAATCGAAGGGAAAGGTACAAAGGTTACCATGCCAACCTACCCCACTCAATCCCCAGTAAGGTCATAAATGGTTCATCAACACGAGCGAGAGGTTGAGTACTTTGAAGCTGATCAAGGAAAGAATAGGAAGAGAGTACCTCCAAGGGAAAAGAGACAAGAATCTTAGGCTCAAGACCTCCACAATAGGTACGACCTGAACATGCACTAGCTAGGCCTTAAGCACAAGAGATTTCAAAGTAGACATAGTCAGAATAGCTAGAGGAGGAACAAATAGAGGGGTAGAGGGTTCCATCATTGACAACTACAGAGGAAGAAACCTCCCCCCAACTCCATGGAAAGGAAGAATTGAAACAAGTATAGTGAGAACAAGGAGGAGGATACTAAAGAAGAAAATTACTTCGTCCTCATAGGGTCCTAAGACTATGTTAGAAGCTAGGGATGAAGAACAAGGGGAACAATATATTTTTTCCCCTTATGCCAAAGGACTCACTCAGCTAAAGTCATAGAGGAAGAGAGGAGAAGAAGATCTATAATGACACCTCCATCTACTCCAAGAGAACCTATCCAAGTGTTAACTTTAGAAGAGGAAAAAAAAAAATGGATAGATGAGATGGAGGGTGAATAGAAAAATGTCTTCAAACTCTCTAACTTTGACTTTAGGCC
The DNA here is from genome assembly GCA_028749045.1 of Cupressus sempervirens. NCBI lineage: Eukaryota > Viridiplantae > Streptophyta > Pinopsida > Cupressales > Cupressaceae > Cupressus > Cupressus sempervirens. Next base: position 772,002,248 of record CM053785.1, on the reverse strand, counting down.
AGTGGGCACTGAGATGGTAGGAGAGAAAACTAGAGATTGGGACCTTACCCCTACAAGAGGTAGAGACACCTACTGAAGATCTTTTTGACATGAATAGACTCTAGAAAAGAGTGATAAGGGAAAGGAACTTTCTCAAGAACCATCCTCTTCAACCAAGTACATGTCACCCATGGGCACTACAACAACATGGTTGAAGAGGTAGTTTATGTTTTGTCAAAAGAGGTAGTTGCACCTGATAGTAGAGGAAGGAATGAAGGAACTAATCAAAGTAGTGGAGAGGCCTAAGATACCTTAGGGTGATGCAATAAAATTGGCATTCATAATTAAGAACCAAGATCAGGACCTTCTTGAACATATTCCCATTCCCTCTCCTCATGCCAACACCAAAGAACTAACTCTAAAAGATTATCAAATCAAGAAGGTCATGCTAGGAAGGCCCATAGTGGACATAGATAAAGTGATGATCACCAAAGGAATGAAAGAGATTTTTAGGCACATGGATTAGTTAGAATTAGAGTTAAGAACACTGTAAAAGAAGAACAAGCTACTGAAAGACAACTTGAATGAAGTTGTGGGCCCAATTGACATGGGGAATCTAGAGATCACTCTTAGAGTGACATTAGGAAGAAAGGGAATAGGAAAATAATTGGATCCATTTTTTGAGGCATGTCAGCAATGGCATGACATTTTTGAGGAGAAAGGAGAGAAAATCATACAAGGAAATTTGAGCCAATTGCACCACATCCAATCAAATACTGACAAGTTGGTTTATGTAGTGAAGCAAGATTTTGGGTTGATGGATGAAGTACATACCTGGGTGAAAGACTTGCAGCAGTTAAAATCAATAAAAGGTCAAAGGTATCAATGCTAATGGAGGTATATGTTGTAGATAAGTTAGATAAGCTTGATGATTAGATAGAGAAAATATTAGTTCATAATAAAATTATGGAGGGATTGCATGAAGAGATCTAGCAGATTAAGGATAAAGCTCAAGAGCAGTTTTTTAAAGAGGAGAGGTATAATAACATTGTATGCCTTGAATTTTTTGAGGATGAGTCTAAGATGAATATTTCTGTGGTTCAATCAGTAGTTCAACAATGCTAAGGAACTTTTGAAAAAGCTTCATCAAAAGATGACATCGATCACCAAGCTTGAAGATTTTGTGGAGACAAGGATCAAAGTTAGTAATTATTAGCAAGTGGTAAACAATAAATATGAGGTTTTGGATCTATTGGAAGCTGTCCTAGTAGCTGACATGATAGAGAAGTTCAAGAATAAACATTCAACCATCATTTTAGTGTAAAGAGGGAAAAAACCCAAATGTTAGAAATCAAGTTTTGACACTTAGGGAAATTTTGGATTTTTGGAACCTAACACCAAGGTACACAGGTACATAGGTGTGCTTTTCAAGGAGGTGTGCCAAAAATTTTGAGGAAGAAGTGGTGCATTGACAATTAACTGCCAATTGGTATTTTAAAGCATTCCATGCACTAGAAGTGAATTTTGAGAATAGTTCAACTTCTAGAAATGCCTAGAGAAGGCTAAGCTTCCATTTTTAGATCTTCTATAGACTCCTAGATCATTTTATAGCTACATTCTTCTTATCTTTTCATTATTTTATTCTTTTGTGTCATGTAGAGGCTCATGCACCCATCAATGAATGTAAACAATGGTGGAGACATACTTAGCACCATTTAGAAATTCAACTTGTATATAATTAGATTTGTTTTATTAGTTTTTAGCATCAGTTTGCATTTTAAGAGCTCTTACTCCTAACACAAAAGAAGGAGATGATTTATTATAAATACATGGATGTAATATGTATTCTAGGCCATGATTTTGATGCAATAATATATGCTACTAATTCTCTCATTTGAAGTGTAGTTATTCTTGTCAGAGTGTTTTATTTTTTGAATGTATGTTCATGAATAATAATGGAGCCAATGGTTTTATTGTGTTGTTATGATTGTGTGATCTTTTAGTTCTAGTGTTTGCCTCATGTTAACAAATTCTACTAACTTAACAAATTGGAGAAAGGATTATCTTTGTTCATGCTTAGCATCTTGTCTCACATGAGTGCACTTTCTATGGCCTTGTGATTTGATGAAATGTGAAACTTCTTTCAATTTATATTGAGTTCCCATCAATGATTAAATTAGTGGAGTTCAGGAAGCATTGCTTTGAATTTCATTGGTTTACTACCTCAATCTCTTTTGAGGATTTAATTCATAGATGTTCTGTTATTGTGGTTTATGTGTGTTAGGAATTTTTGTTGTAGTTATTTACTTTAATCTCTCATTACTCTATCTTTGTCCTTTTCTTTCTAACACTTGGTTAAATAGGAATTCATATAGTTGCATCAATAAATTGCATTCATCAAAAAAATTGGAAAATAACAAAAATAGATTTTTATTTTGTGGTTACTTTTAAAAAGAAAATAGCAATAGATCGAAGAGATTATTTGAAATTGTTCAGAACTAGCAAAGGTCTCCTTGTGAATATACACATTTATCTTCAATTGAGCATATTTTAGTAGTTTGTAAGACTTCCTAGAACCTTGGAGTTGATCCTCGATTATCTTTTCAAGAGAGGAATTCAGAAGGATCCCTATCATTCAACATTATGCAAAATGACAACTCAATAGTAAGGACTCTATTAAGAGATTTACATAGGCCTATTAAGATAACTCTATTAAGATATTTACCTTGATTCACTTTTTCAAAATGATTTAGTACCTTATTCTTCGGTCTATACTTACAATGCTGATTATGGATCTCCTCTTTGCACTCTTTGATATGAACTCTTACTTGATATCTCTTTTCTATTTCCTTCACTACTTCACTAGGTCACTAAAATTTATTACCTCACAACTTTCTCTTGTGGCATCCAAATCCTAACTCCTTCTCATAATACTTTGGTTCATTTCTCTTTACACATACACAATATGCAAAATAGAGTTTAGATCTTCCTTTATAAAGACAACAATAGAGTCTTCTAGAATAAGACCAATGATCTAGATGTCTCCATTACACACTCTTCATCTGATTGGTTGTCCCACCTTCATAGGAATCGATGATCCTCATCAAAATGTGTAATAACCACTATAAGAAAATCTTTGATTATTAAATGTTGTCTATATGTCATCTCAAAATAATTTACCTCAAATTTTTTACCATTTATGATATTTTTGTACAAATTGTGTTACTCAGCACATATTGTCTCTAATGATTGGTCATAATTGTTCTTCTTGATAATACTCAACCTTAACTAGCTTGGCTCCTTTTATATGACTTGACATCTATATGATCTATTTACTCAAGATTTACTAAACTCATCTTATATAGGAATACTCGGTGACCAAAGACTTGCTCCACTCCTTTAGATCTTGACAATACAGGATTACCTACAAGTCTTTAAAAATAGATGAATTTTTCTATATAGAGTGTCTGGGTCACAGTGATGATCAACCAACTCTACCTTGTATATGACTAATTATTTGATACTAATAGACAATAAAACTTAGAGCAATAAACAATCTTTCCCTTTGACATTAGTGAGAGAAACACATTGTCATGATTACATTTTTACATTAAATTTCAAAAATAATGATAGTGCTTCCCCTATGCTTATGACTCAGTCCTTATAGGACTTTAAAAAACTTTCTTTTACAACATACTCATATATACAATATGTATGTTAAATGACTCAAATAATCTCTTGTTGCTCTTCATTACTTTGTGCTAACTTCTATTCTTTTTTTATTCATTTGAGATTTGCATCTTTGATTGTATCATTTTTATCCAATCTATTCATCTTATTCCCCTTGATTTTGATAAGTACAAGATAATTTCCATAACAAGTCAAATTGTGATATTGCTATTAGGATTTAACTATGTGATTTTGAGTCAAACTCATTGACCCAAGTTTCATGACTAGTGATTCAACATGGATCCATCTCTCATGAGAATAAATGGAATACTTAGCACTCATTGGATCTAGGTGATGCTCATAGGGGTGAAGCACTGGGACTTCCCAAGAGGTTACCCATTCTAGTACTACTCCAACCTGATCACACTTAACTGCAAAGTTTCCTCCAATGTTAAACCTAAAGATTGCAACCCCATTTGCAAAACCTTCACCAAGTATTGTGCCTTATGACCATTCATTATAAAGCAACTTAGGCTCATGTTGAATCACTACTCATGAAACTTGGGTCAATGAGTTTGACTCAAAATCACATAGTTAAATCCTAATAGCAATATCACAATTTGACTTGCTATGGAAATGATCTCCTACTTATCAATTGATGAGCTTAATGAGCTTTCTAATGAATGGTTCGTAAGGCACAAAACTTGGTGAAGGTTTTGCAAATGGGTTCACAAGCTTTGGGTTTAACCATGGAGGAAACTCCATAGTTAAGCATGCTCAAGGTGGAGTAGTACTGGGATGGGTGACCTCCTAGGAAATCTCGGTGCTTCACCCCTGTGAGCATCAACTAGATCCAATGAGTGCTAAGTGTTCCATTTATTCTCATGACAGATGGATTCATGTTGAATCACTACTCATGAAAGTTGGGTCAATGATTTTGACTTAAAATCACATAGTTAAATCCTGATAGCGATATCACCCCTTGATTTTGTCACTTATGTGTACTATTGGGGTTGGGTGGATGGAATCAAACCATATTTGTGAATGAATGGTTTATAAATTTAGATAATGATGGAAAGAGCATGATTCCATGTGGTTCTTACTGATTCCAAAACTTGTATCTTTACCTCCAAATTGGCAACTAAGTCAATTAAACCATCAACAATAGAGAGATTATAATCAGTTTGAACTAGATCCTTTTATGAAGCCAACTCTTGTTGGATGGAGATAAACTTGGCCCTCATTCTACTATAGCTCACCCAATCTCCCTTGTGCAAATAATAATCTATTATAGTGCATGGAACATGATCCAAGTTATTTTAAGATAGAGATTCTTGATGTTTTTAAATTAGCCCGAATCTTGTAAATTCTTTCTTGAAACTCATTTGTGAATCTAGGCATGTCAAAAAGGATATTGTACATATCTTGTATTTTCTTCACAAGTACTTCTAGATTCTGTACAGTGCCAATAGTTCAACCTTCCTCAAATAAATCATAGTAGAAAATTTTTCCAATACCTTCTCAATATTTTTCTCTAACCAAACCATATTGTTCATTTGCTTCAATATCCTCATTGTTGACTTTCTCAATAATTTTCACTAGCTAAGAGATAATAGGGGGATGTTCATCAATTTTTTGAATATCAAATGTATTAAAAAATATATCTTCGATATCATGCAACACTTGCCCCTTTTTGCTACTCTCTTCTCTTCGATTCTTGTCTCTTCTTCCTTGTGAAAATATCTTGCAATATTATTATTTTCCTGTAGAGATTCTAATGTTTTCACATACCTCATCAATAGTATTATGCTTTATATGCATGGAAATAAGGTAGTGACTTGGTTCATCAGATTCAATTCTGTCTACATCTTTGTGTTCTTTCAATTTTCTCCCTTTTGTGTGACCTTTAGTGGCTAGCAATTTTCTATTTACTGCACTTGTGCTACTTGAACCTTCACTTGGTTTACTAATCTTTACAACACCCTTCTTCAATGGTGGCTTGACACTAACTACTATTTCTTCCCTATTTCTCAATCTCAGTAGTGTAGGAGGAAAGAGGGGCTTAGGTGTTACCATCTTGACATTCTTCCTCACCTTAGCCACTATGATTTTTACTATTTTGACCTTCTTTGCTGGTGGGGTGACAAGTGTTGGGGATTTTCCCTATTTCTCTACACTTTCTTTCTCTTACCCTACATCACCTTCACTATCTTGTTCTCCTCTCTAAGACCTTGTGTATTCATTAAAGGTCATTTGTCTTTACTTTGTGTGCCTAGTTTTCCTTCAAGGTCTTTAGTCATTTTCTTCCTTTTCATGTCAGTAGAAGCAATCTTAATCCATTATTATTCTTTCTTTTGCTTCTTCATATTTGCCAAAGGGCTTGGCCTTTGCATCAATTTATTCAATAAGTAGTGTAGTAATTGCTACACTCACATCATCAATATAAAATTTTATATCCAAAAGGTTTAAACTAGGCTACACTTCGCTTAATTGCCTGTAGATATGTGTTGTCAATGTCAACTAGAAAACACACATTGTTATAATACTTTTCAACTAAGGATGAAGGAATACTTTTTCTTTTCCTCATTTTGTGTTTTAATTCATCAAAGTATCCATCTAACACATTTTAAAAACCATCTCCCAAATTCACAATCTATAAATAGAAATCATAACAAAAAATTGAAATGGCCATGAATCACCATCTAACTTGGCCTAAAAATTAGTTTGGTCATTTAGGTACTTGGTCCATATTGAAATGCTTGGTCAATATAGAAAATATTACTAATTTTCAATAGTAAATAATGTAAGTGATTCCATTACATTGTTCATTGCATAAATATGTTCTAATGCATATTCTATTATGTTGAAAGGAACTTTGGCACAAATTATGTTAGGAACTAATGTAAGACAAGACATCAAATATGTATCTCCTCTCATACCTTTCTTGATTTGAGTCAATGTGATCACCTTCTCCATTGGATTGGGTGATCTCAACTTGATTTGTTCCACTACTTCTACCTTCTACCTTCTCTTTCTAGGTTTGATTCATCTCCTTCATTATTTCTTCAACTTCTTCTTTTCTATTTCCTTTTATGTGTTTATTCTTTGGTGTTGGTGCATAGGTCCTATATTTCTTTCTTACATGTCCAACCTTGTGACAACTCAAACAAACTATGTTTCTTTTCAACCATTTCTTGTAAATGCCTCTAAAATGTATTATTATGTAATTTTCTATAATAGGACCATAATCTCCATAAAATTGATAGTTATACCATGTATTGTAATCCCAGTTGTAAGTGTTACCTTTCTTAGGTGCATTTTCTTGGTTTATGGTTGTCCAATTAGACTTTGTGTGTGATTTGCATTCATGTGCTCTATGTCCATACTTTTGACAATTTTAGCAATATCCTTCAAATCTATGTGTAGTAGATGTATCTCTCACCTTTGACCTATATTCATCTTGCAATTAAAAAAGTTACCAATAAAATTAGGTTTAGGATTTTGCTTAGCATTCTTGCTTCTACAATTTTTTGTTGTGTGTCCAATTTTTCCACAATGATAGCATGTAGGTTTTCCTTTTGGTCTTTTATTTCTTTTCTCTCCACTCTTGGAAGACTCTCCTTCTTTAGTAGATGAATGAAGCTTAATATGCCCTAATCCAGAGGTGCTACTAGATGACCTAAGTGATCTCATCAGTTACCCAAAATATCTCATTACATTACTCAAATTGTTCATCCTTTCCACTATTTCTTTCTTAGATCTTAGCTCATTATTTAGTTGATCACTTTCTCATCTCATATTTTATGTCTCTATGTCTTTCCTATTTAGTTCTTGATTTTCAAGTATGAGTTTATTCATCATGTGTAGATGAGTGTTTGTAAGATTTTGTACATCAAATGATCTTTCTTCAAGTCAAGTAGCCATTTGTTATTTTTTCTTCATTGCAACATTATCTGCTTTAGCTTTCTTCTTTTTTTTGGTCACTTCACAAAGCCTTACTAATTGGATTTCATGTTCTCTTTTCAATCCTTTGACTTCTTCATTCAGAATGATGTTCATTTCCAATAGATTTACAATAGATGCATTGCCTTCATTTGAACTTCCATTATCAAGAAATCCTTGGGTATCAACTTCTTGATAGAATGTGTCATTCTACTTAATAGTCGTATCCTTTCTTTTCCTTAGGGATTTCTTTAGTTCCTCTCTTACTATTCAAAATGTTGTAGCATGATCGGGATGTTAATTATTTGATTGTCAATTACCTTTCCCAATTTGTAAGCCTCCATCTCCAAGATCTTCAAATCTCAAGTGGTTAAACTCCTTATAAGAGAATAGAGCTTTGATACCAATTATTGGAAGTATATTAAAAAAATGAGATATTCAGAGTGGGGGGGTGAATCAGGATCACTAAAACTTGTAACCTTCAAAAATATCTAACATCATTCACCACATTATCCATCTAATATATAGATTATGCAAAACTTAACATATAACACATAACACAAAGATTTTGGTTACCTAAAAACCCTCCAATGTGAAGGTAAAACTAGGGTGGGGATGACACCCATAACTGTTCACTACTAGAGTAACAAAGTTAGCCTATTAGGATTAAAAATTTGATCACTTTTGATGATTAGGGTCTTCCATGTTAAAGGCTTTACAAAGAGTATTAGGTCTACCTTGATTAAAGGATTTAACACTTATAATGAGGTGAGGAATCCATTAAGAGAATTACATAAGCCTATTAGGACCACCCTATTAAGAGATTTACCCTAATTCACTCTATTAAAGAAATTTAGTACACAATCCTTTAGTCTGCACTAACAATGTTGATTATAGATCTCCTCTTTCTAATCTATGATCTAATCTCTTATATGATATATCTGTTCTTTGTCCTTCACTAATTCACTAGGTCACTAAACTCTATTACTTTAAAACTTTCACTTGCAACCTCCAAAACCTAACTCCGTTGCATAATACTTCACTTCCTTTCTCTTCATATGCATACACTATGCAAAATAAGGTTTGGATATGCCCTTATAAAGATATGTATAGGGTCTTCTAGAAGAAGATCAATGACATAGATGTATCCATTACAACCTCTTCATATAATTGGTTGTCCCAACTTCATAAGGATCCATGATCCATGTGAAAATGCATAACAACCACTGTGATAAAATCTACAATCATTAAATATTGTTGATATGTTAGTCAAAATGGTTTTCCTAAAATTTTATACCATTTAAGAAATTTTTATACACAATATGTTACTTGCCACATACTTTCTCTGATGCTTGGTCACAATTATTTTTCCTGCTAATACTCAGCCTCAATTAGCTTGGCTCCTTCTGTGTGACTTGACATATGTATTCTTTGTTTACTTGGAAATTGCTAAACTCAACTTATATAGGAATACTTGATGACCAAAGACTTTCTTGGCTCCTATAGAGCTCAGCATGTACAAGATTGCCTACATGTCTTTATGAATACATTACTCAGCTTCTATAGATTGGCTCGGTAGTAGTGATGACTAACCAAATTTTCCTTGTAAATAAGTAAGTGTTTGAAACTAATAGATAACAAAACTTAGAGGGATCAAAAAAGTGAAGAAAATATTATTTCCTTTGATTGAAGTTCTATACGAGGTAAATTGTACTAGTGTTAGAGTTTGTCTAGTCAATGGGAAAAAAATTGAGAGGGAGATGAAGAAGAACCAAATTTGTTTTTATGTAATCCCTAGAGGATGAAGTTGCAATAGTAATGGATGATTGATAGGAAATACTAATGGTTAAGGGATAGAAGTCAATAAATGTGGAGTAATAGTAGAATTTGACAGTATTAGCCAAGTGCTAGCAGGAATTGAAAACCTGTTGAATGAGTACAAGGAAATTATTGCAGAAGATTTCTATAGCTAGTTTAACAAATAAAGAGCCATGTAGATTGATACCTATAGAGAATGAAGAACTTAATAGAAAAGTGTGAGAGTTTTTGAAGAAATATTTGATGAGAGAAGGCTTGAGTTCATGTGTTGTACCTATTTTATTGGTACCTAAGAATAATGGAGAATGGAGAAGGTGTATTGATTCCATAGCTATTAACAAGATAACTATAAAATATCTAGGTTTCTTTTTACGAGGATGGATGACATAATGGATTTTTTTAGTGGATAAAACCACTTTACCAAGATTGATTTGAAGAGTGGTTATCATCATATCAAAATCAGAGAAGATAATGAGTGGAAGACTTCTTTCAAAACAAAAGATGATTTGTAAGAGTGGTTGGTTATGCCTTTTTGTTTGACTAATACACCAATTACTTTCATAAGGTTGATGAATGTGGTCCTAAAGATGGGTGAGTGCACCAAGATGATGTACAAAAAGGGGGGTATAAGTGGACACCTTTTTTCTAAAATCAGGTAAACCTGAACTTGGATGAGAAATTTGAGGGTCATCCACTAAAAATGACAAGATGTATAAAACATTTAAATTGCAGTAAACTGAATCTACTTTCTAAACTACTAGAGTTTTTACAAAATTAATAACATTAGGTGGGTCAAACCCTACACACACAAAAATAGTCCCTAATTTTTTAAAAAGACATAGTTTTTTTCATGTGTAGCACAAAATATTGAGTTATATTTAGTATCTTTCATATCGCTTTGGTAGGATAGTTAAGAGTCCTATCTAGAAGTCAACTATATTTTTTTGTAATTTTATGATGAGTATTTTTTTATTATGAATTATTGAACTAACTACATATGAAATTTTGGTACCTATTCATGTGTTGAGCATAACTTGCATCAAATAATCGAAAATAAAAATATTTAAAAAGAAAAGTGCATAGAATCAAGTGTAGAACAGTAATATATAATTTATTTTAAATTTGGTTAAGTATATAAAATGTTATTTAAAAAATGGTAGACATATGTCTATGAAGAATGTCAAAGCATTGGTAAAAGTAATTAATGTTTACAATGTTAATGTTGTCCAAAAAAAGAAAAAATTATATGGTTAGAAAGCTAAGAAGACCTATAAGATTATTGTGGTGACTTTAGAGATACCCACTTCACCATTAGAAAACCTAATGAAGGAAAAGACAAGAATTCATCTTAGAAGATGAAAAAATGTCTAAAGGAAAAAAATTGGAGGGAAAATAGTCTCCCTAGCCTTTGGGTCATTTCCCTATGCTTTCACCAAGCCATAACCCAATTTGGTTTCTAGTGTTCAAATAACCCGATTGGGTTATGAAATGAAAAATTGCATTCAAAACCCAATCAAGTTTTGTAGAACTAAATGTAGGCTTTACTCTGAAGGCCATAACTTTTGCATACAAAGTTCGATTGACTCCATTAAAAATGAGTTGGAAAGATATTTAAGAGATATACAACATGATTTAGATAAATTAATCCTATGTTATCAAAATTTTAGTTGCCATCAATTTGAATTAATCATAATCTAAAAGAGGTAGTTATTGTTTTCCAAATTGATAATCAATAGGTAAACACGAATGCTAACATAGTGTTAATTCTCTCTCTCTCTCTCTCTCTCTCTCAAAAACACATACACACAATCACTCAATAACTAAATAAATCCTAAGATATATCTCTTATTTTTCCTAACCTCTCACATTATTTAACTAACTAATAACCTCTCTCTCTCTCTCTCTATGTGTCTAACTTGTTACCCTTACACACTGTCTCTCATCAAGAAATCCCTAAGGTCCCTCTCTCTCACAAAACCCTAAACTCTACTCTCTCTCTCTCTCTCTATCAATATTATCACCCCCATCTCTCTCTATGCTATCCAAGTTCTCTCTCTCTCTCTCTCTCTCTCTCTCTCTCTCTCTCTCTCTCTCTCTCTCTCTCTCCCTCCCTCCCTCCCTCCCTCCCTCTTGCTCTCCATCTTGTCCCCTCCCTCTCTCTATGCTATCTCATTTTTTCCATATTTCTCTCTCTCCTATCCCCTAATCTCTCTCCATATTATCCCCCCCACCCTCCCCTCTCTCTCTCTCTCTCTCTCTCTCTCTCTCTCTCTCTCTCTCTCTCCCTCCCTCCCTCCCTCCCTCTTGCTCTCCATCTTGTCCCCTCCCTCTCTCTATGCTATCTCATTTTCTCCATATTTCTCTCTCCTATCCCCTAATCTCTCTCCATATTATCCCCCCCACCCTCCCCTCTCTCTCTCTCTCTCTCTCTCTCTCCCCCCCCCCATCATATGCCAGAATCTCTCTCTCCTACATCCCTCTCTATCCATCAATTCATCTCTCTCTCACTCTCTCCATCTCTATCTCACTCTCTTTTATCCTATCTTCTCTCCCTCTTCCTATTGTAATACTTCACCCGAAGACCCTTGGAACAAGGATAGATAAAAGATAAACAACTTTTTTTTGAACAAGTATGAAAGCATAAGACAACCATCATATGTAGATCATGAAGATCACAATAGAAGAATAACCAACAACCAAAACACCAAAGATCTTCAAGTGTCACCATTGACCAAAATATAAACAATAAAATAGAAGAGACCAACCATGGGCTCACATACATCGAGGATGCAAAGGAAGCACACCACAACTACTGAACACCATGCTAAAGATAAAAGATGACTTCTCAAAATTGGCTAAGTCTAAAATCTTAGAACCCTAAAATTTGGTTAAGTCTGAATTTCTTAAGCCTTGAAATTTCCTAGAAACTTTATCTTAGCTTGCAGAGGTTTGGAACCTATCTCAAAAGACTCATCACACATATCAAAATATATATTAAGTATAAGGAATTAAATATACATTAAATTATACCTAAATGCTATGTTTTAAATGTTGAACTAGGAATGTGTAAAACATAATAGAGTTTCCAAAATAAACATTTGAATTTTCTCTAGCCAAGCTTAGATACCCCTTATTTTTTGTGTGGGGAAAACATACTAAAAGATTCTCATATGAGGAAGTGCAACATGCCATGCAAGAAACTTCCATCCATGCAAGGAAGTGCACCAAATGGTGTGAGACTATACTTGGCCCAATAGCCAAGGCACCTAAAATTGGTGTTGGCTTTCATGTGAGAAAGTGCCAAAAGGCACAAGAGAAAACCCAACACACCATGCGAGAACTTGCATTCTCATGTGAGAAACATCAATTTTGCATAAGAATCCAAAATAGAAAGCCAAAAAATATTAAGAGAAGAAAGCTAGAAAATGAATTCCTTGACATTGGGGAGTATTGGACCCACAAATTGAGGAAAAGACACTCGAATGAATATCTTAAAGACAAAAGATAAATCTAGCCATCTAACAAATAGTGAAGAGAAAATTATTGAAAGCAACACCACAATATATAGATATAACATCACAATAAATTGAACAACCAAACTAAGTACGTGGTTCCTCCCAACTGTAATAGCATCTTGAGAACATCGTCGATCCTAACCATCCCACATGTGTAACATCTCAAACTTTTGACCAGATTGTCAAAGCTATCTTATGAAGACGTCACTACTAAAATGTGCTACAACATAAGAAGAAGGAAATCTAACATGCTAGAAGTAAATCATAAGATAATCATATAAATCAAACTCGTCATCTAACATATGCTAAATATCATAACAAGGAAATACATCAAAACTAACATCATCTAAACATGATATACAAGCATTCAAATGAAAGAATAAATTACAAAGAAGCATAGTCAAGAACCTAAAGTACTAAGTGAAAACATCCAGCAATGATCATACTAGAATAAAGAACCGTCTTTGTATACCAGTCTCCAGCAGTGGTATAGGTAGCTATTCCTCCCAACCATGTGAAACCTATAGGTCCACTCCTGCCATGTTGATGTAGATAATGATCTAACCATAAACACACCCAAAGAAAATGTCCAAGGTTGATAATCACACCAAATAGTAATGATGACTGAAACCAAGATCATGAAACAATGCAAGTACTATAGGTTCCAGTCAGACCCTCAATGGGCTACTAAGTAGGGGCTAGCATCATGGAGAACCACTTGACATCGACAAGCCCAAGCCAGTTTGGCAACTGCACTCCCCAAAAAAAGGCACACAATCTAGGTGGTAACTCTTCCTAATGGAAGGTACAATTCCCAACTTTTTAATTATCTTATATTTATTACCACCTAGTGTTTTAAATTTAGTTATCATTTAAATATAAAACGTCTTTTTCCAAACAATGGGAAATAGTCACCAGGTTGTAGGATAGAAGCCCCTCCATGTGTTACCCTATCCTACCCATGCTTATCCAATGATGAGTGCCCATAGGCATGCATATTCCCAACCTAACCCCAATGATCATAACTCCTAGAAGTACCATGGAAGATTAGGCCTCAAAAGCTACCTGATAAGTATACGTGGACATACTCATGTGTGGTGCACCACCATCATGAAGATCATAACATAAGCACTAAATGAGAACACAATGTAGAAATACACTCAACCGAAAATAGACTCAAGAGGAAGGATGTGAAACATATACCAATGCAACATAAAAGTGCAAAAATAGTCTAACTGGCATCCAAACAGATGATCAAGATCCATGACCAATATCATGCCAGGAAAACCCTAGAAATTAGGGTGGCACATAAAATGAGGTAAACCCCCCCAAAATTGGAAAATTTTGAAATTTAAACCCATTTGGTATTTAGGCACAAAAGTTTCAAATATCCAATAAAATGTGGGTTCAAATACTGTATGCAAAAAGAGCTCGCATAACAATGCAAAACCCTAAACCCCCATCCCAAAAAGAGGGAAACTGTTCATACCCAACAACCTATGCAGAACCAACAAATAGAGACAAAGGAGAACGCTAGTTACCAACCTCTAGGCTAACAACTACCAAAAATAGATACAAAATCTAAGTAGAAACAAGAAAATGAGAGAGACCTACCTAATAGCAAAAGGGGCTAAAACTAAAAATAGCACAATAAAATAAATTGCCCATTGAAACTACTAGAGATCTCAGGAAAGCAAGGTCTACCCAAGCCGTCTCTAATGAGAATGGTCTCCTGAAGATCCCACGCTCATAGCTCTCACAAAAAATATAAACATGATCCTCCAAAAGAGGATTCTCAAAAAAGCTCTTAATTTTGTATTTTGCAAAAGTGAGAAGTGAGAAAACAAAACCCTTTTTCAATATTTATTTACTTTTTGAGTGAATAATTGATTAGGGAAAATAGCCAATTAGACTAGCTAAACTCCAAATCAACCCAAATGAAAATAGGTTATCCCTCATAATAGGAGTTCACCTAAGGAAAAGCTGCCAAAAATTAAATTCAATAAAATTTAAATCCCAAAAACCCAAAATCTCATAAATTTCCTTAACAACTTTCATGACAATGAAAACCTCTAAATATATAGACATGCTCATTGGTCTAATCACATAATGCAAATGAGTTTGCATTTAATAATCACCAAAAGGTTTAATCTAAATGATTAATTAAGGATACATTGACCATAAGGAGATGACATTGGCAAAATATGAATAGCTGAATCACTAACTCCATGTGCCACTACTAGAAAAATAATTCATGCACACTAAAACACATGATCAAGTGCAATTTCATATAATATCATAGCCAAAGAAATAAATGCATTAAAGAACCTATTTAACCATTTATTTAGTTATATCTTAATAATCCATTTACATTACTCACACTTGCATAAAGAATAAAGATAAAACAATTAAGTAAATAACCATAGCATAAAATCCATCACATAGAAGAATCAAAGATATGTCCAAATACTAGATAATTAGAAATCATCATAGACCTATTGTCATCTGAAAATGGAATCAAAATGAAAATATGATAAACTAAACAACATAACAGTAAAACATCTATGGTACTGAAATCAAAGTATAACATTTGACATTCAGGTCATCTCAAAGTACAAATAATAAGAGCATCAAGTATCTCTCAAATCAAAATAACAACAAGGTATAGACTACAAAAATGATAGGGACTACATCTATCCCTCTCTCTTTTCCTAATATCCCCTAATCTCTCTCTCCTATGTTCCTCTCTCTCCATCAATTCATCTCTCTAACTCTCTCTCTCCCCTCTCTCTCTATCATATTCCCTAATCTCTCTCTCTCCATCACTTCATCTCTCTCTCACTCTCTCCATCTCTCTCTCACTCTCTCTTATCCTATCCCATGTCCCTCTTCCGATCCCATACTCTCTCTC
Source organism: Cupressus sempervirens (assembly GCA_028749045.1). Classification (NCBI taxonomy): domain Eukaryota; kingdom Viridiplantae; phylum Streptophyta; class Pinopsida; order Cupressales; family Cupressaceae; genus Cupressus; species Cupressus sempervirens. The sequence goes on along the minus strand of CM053785.1, from coordinate 771,986,414 downwards.
TCTCTCTCTCTCTCTCTCTCTCTCTCTCTCTCTCTCTCTCTCTATTTCTATCTCTCTCTATCCAAAGTTCCCATTTCAAGGATCAGGGGCCAGGGAGACAAAAAGTGGGGTTAGGGATTAGGGGTTATAGAGAGAGAGGGAGAGAGATAGTAGGGGATAGGAAGAATGAGAGGGGATATGATAAGAGAGAGAGTGAGAGAGAGATAAAGAGAGATAGAGAGAGAGCAAGAGATAGTGAGATAAGATGGAGTGAATGAAAGGGGATTGTACATGGACATAGAGAGATAAATATAGAGAGAACGTGTTAGGATGGAGAGAGAGGGGGGAAATAGAGAGAGAGAGAGAGAGAGAGAGAGAGAGAGAGAGAGAGAGAGAGAGAGAGAGAATAGGAGAGATAAGATGTAGAGAGTGAGAAATATGGAGAGAGAGAGGGGATAGGATAGAGAGAGGGGTCAGTGCAAGAAGTTGGGTCTCACTTTTGGCCAAAATGTGGAAGTGTTTTTCCTATTTTTGAAATATTTTGTCAATTGATGCCAAAATTTGAGCCATTTAGAGATTAAATATTGAAAAACTTCAGAAATAAAAATTGTAGTGCCTGGAATCTTCTTTACGAATATGTAATTTATTTGTATACCCATATGACAGATTTTTTTTTGATATGGATCTTCAAAAACCACTTTTTCAAAATTTCTGTTTTAGGACCATACCACGCTCATGTATGGACACCATAATTTGACACAAACGAATGAATTTTTGTGAATCCTTTTAAATTGAGTTACCTGACACACCAAAGATTGATGAGAATATTTTTCTTGAATTTTTTTAATAAATATTCTTTTTTATTAATTTTTAATTGGCTATAAAGGAAATTTTTTTAAGCTCTCATGTACGGACACCATAATTTAATCAAAATTTCACTTTTTTCAATTTACTTTTTTTAACTTCAAAAGAATTGAATTTAGATTGATGAGATATAAATTAATTTAAGAAAAATTATAAAATAAAAAAGTTATTAAAGTTTTAGTATACATTGCTATTTTACATTTAGATACCAACTTTGATTAAAAAATAATACAAAAATAGTAAATAAAATCATAACACTATAAAATTTATATTTCTGAAATGAGGACAATGAGAGCTCTAATGAGTTTTTGTTTCGTAAAAATTTTTGATCAGGAAGACCCTCTAAAAATTATGGCAAGGCATGAATTTGTCAGTTCAATGCCTTAGCCAAATCTTGAGAGGCCAAGGCATAGGCTTGGTCTCACCAAGCCTGTCCCAAACCAAAATCCATGGCAAGGAAAAAAAATCTCACCTCATGTTGTAAGAAATGGGCACCTTTTATTTGAATTTCAAAAAATGAGTACCTATTTTGAAAAGCTAAAAGCTGCATGTAAAATCTGCCAAAAACTTTTAAAATTGAATTTTTAAGAAACAAATACTCATTTTTTATTTTTAAAAATGGGTACTTGATTTTTTAAAATAATGGGTGCCCATTTTTTAAATTTAGGGTTAGGCACTCGAGTCGAAAATAGGTGCCCATTTTTTAAAATCGGGTACCCGTTTCTAAGAGGTCTTGTTTCACAGATTTGACTTCCGCAAAATTGCAACCCAACTTTGTGCACTCATCCAAAGAGTAAGAGAGACAAGGGAATGTGTGTGTGTGTGTGTGTGAGTGTGTGTGTGTGTGTGTGTGTGTGTGTGTGTGTGTGTGTGTGTGTGTGTGTGTGTGTGAGAGAGAGAGAGAGAGAGAGAGAGAGAGAGAGAGAGAGAGAGAGAGAGAGAGAGAGAGAGTTTAGGAGTTGGTGTGAGAATGAGAGAAGCTAAGAGTTAGTAAGAGAGATTATGAGTTAGTGACTAACTGAGTGAGTGATTTTGTGTCTGAGAAAGGGATAGAGGGAGTGAGAGATGATATAAAGATAAAAACTATCTTAATACTCTTACTTACCTATTCGTCCCATGTTTGGAAAATAATGACTACTTATTTTAGACCATGATTTATTATAATGAATGGCAAAGAGAGTATTGATTTCCTAATATTATTTTAGTTGCATAATGTTGTAGATATCTTCAATATCTTTTCGACACATTTCAAACAGAGTTAATCGGAGTCCGTATGTAAAAGCTATGGCTTCTAGAGTGGAGCCTATTTTTATTTCTTCAAAACTTGATCGGCTTTTGAATAACCCGATCGAGTTTTGAATAGATTTTTCATCCTAGAAACTTGATCAGGTTTCAAAACCCGATCAAGTTTTGTTTTATATGTATTTTTGCTAGGCTTGCTAACCAAGCCTAGTCGCATTTCAAATTTCATATAACCCGATTGGGTTTTTAAAAACCTGATCGAGTTATTGAAAATTTTTCATTTTTTTTGGGGGGGGTTGTCCACTTTTTTGTACAACATCTTGGTGCACTTACCTAGAGATTTTTGGGTAAGTTTTTAATTGTGTACTTGGATGATATTCAAATATTCAACTAGACTAAGGAAGAATATCTTGATCATATTAGTCAGGTTTTGCAAAGGTTGAAAGAGGAGAAGTTGTTGATTAATTTGAAGAAGTGATCCTTTATGCAAGAAGAGATTGTGTATTTGGGATTTTGGATTTCATCTAATGGTTTGATTATGGATCTTGAGAAGGTTAAATCAATTCCAAAGTGACCCACACTTGAGAATGTGGGCGAGGTAAGATTATTTCATGGTTTGGCTAGTTTCTACATAAAGTTTATAAGGAATTTTAGTTCTATTTGTAATTTTATGAGTGAGACTACAAGAGGAGATAAAAATGATTTCAAGTGGAAACATGGCCCTCTAACAAGAGTTTTGACACTTTGAAATAAAATTTTATTGAGTTACATGCATTGGCTTTACCTAATTTCAATAAGTTGTTTCAAGTTGAATGTGATGCAAGTAGTAGTGTAATAGGAGTGGTGTTGAGTCAAGAAGGTAAACAAGTTGCTTTACTTAGTGAGAAATTGAATGTTACTAAAAGGAATTATTTTGTGTATGATCAAGAGTTCTATGCTATTGTTCAAGTCTTGAAGAAGTGAAGACAATATTTGATTCCTAAGGAGTTTGTGTTGTATATTGATCATAAAGTTTTACAATATGTTAGAAGTCAACATAAGTTGAGATAGAGATATATAAAGCATGAAAGTGGAAAAGATGTTCCCTGTTGACCGAGATTAAGATTAAAGTTCTTAGTTGCAATGAGATGAAGGAGTTTTATGATACTGACCTTGATTTTTCTGAGGTGTGGAGAGAGTGCAGAGTACTGAATCTATCGTATCAACTAAGTAAGTATGATGGGTATTTCATTCAAGAAAGTATCTTTTTAAAAGGAATTCAGTTGTGTATACCTAGAAGTTTTATAAGAGTTAATTTGATTAAAGAAAATCATTGTGGTGGATTGGCTAGACATTTTGGAATTGATAATACATTAAATTTTCTTAAGGATAAGTATTATTGGCCAAAGATGTATAAGGATGTTTAGAAGTTTTTTAGGATTTGTGGAATTTTTCAAGTTGAAAAAGGAGTGAATCAAAATACTAGATTGTATACACCTATTTTTTTTCCTGAGAAACCTTGGATTGACATCAATATGAAATTTGTTCTTGGATTACCTAAGAGGGCAAGAGGGTATGATTTTATATTTGTTGTTGTGGATAGATTTTCTAAGATGACACATTTCATACCATGTAAGAAGACATCTGATGCAATGCATATTATAAGGATTTTCTTCAGAGAGGTTATTAGATTGCATGATTACAAAGAAGTATTATCTCTGACAGAGATAGAAAGTTTTTAGGTTACATCTAGAGGACTTTGTGGAAGAAGATGAATACCTAGTTGAAGTTTGGTTCTAAATTCCATCCATAGATAGAGGGAAAAACATAGTTTTTGAATAGAAGCTTGGGTAATATTTTGAGATCTTTAGTTGGAGGTAAGCTGGGTAACTAGGATATGGTATTGGCACAAGCTGAGTTTGCATATAATAATTATGTGAATAGGAATATTGGGAAAATGCATTTTGAGATTATTACTGAAATGTAACCTAGATGTATATTAGACTTGAGGGATGTTGTTGGTGAAGAGAAGAGAAGTACTGAAGGAGAAGTATTTTATGATTTTATGAAATCTTTGTATGAGGAAGTGAAGATAAATTTGGAGCAAAGTAATTAGATGTATAAGGGGAATGTAGATAAGTTTAGAAGACATCATAATTTTTGAAGTTGGTGATGAGGTGATGGTTCATTTGTAGAAAGGTAGATTTCCTATTGGAACATACACTAAGTTTAAAATAAAGAATTTTGGTCCATATATAATCTTGAGGAAGTTTACTAGTGGTAATGCTTATGAATTTGAGTTACTTGATGACATGGATATATCTCCTATATTCAATGCGTCTAATTTGTATAAGCATCATGAGTGAGATGATGAAGTTTTTGTACCAGATGATTATCTTAAGAAGAATATTGAAGAGACTGAACAAATATTTAACCAAAGAGTTGGTAAGAGCACAAGAGGATAATATTACTATGAATATTTGGTGAAGTGGAAGAATAGACTAGTGGAAGATGCTACGTGGATTTTTCAATCTAAGTTCAATATAGCTTAGGTTGCAATACTTACATAATTTAGGAGAATAATTTCTTTCAACCATGGTTTTCTAATGAAGGATCATCTGAGGTTTCCTTGACATCCTCCTCATCTTTGTGTGTTCTATTAGTATTGTCAAGTTGTAGCTATTACCAATTTCCAAAATTGGTTGAGTGTAGTGATTGCCAAGTGTAGTAGTGGTCGAATTCCTAGTTTGGCCATTTGTTTTCTTGTCAAGTTGTTTAATGTGTTAAGTGAGCTTGATAGTTTGTCGATGCTTCATTCTTTCTTTGGGTAAGTTTTTTTGTCATTGGTTCCTAGTTTGAGTCAACTTGTTCATTTATTTCAAGTTATAAATTTAATGTAAGGATCATGCATTGGGATTCTTGAAGACTATTATGAGGTCAGCCTTCTCTTATGTAAAGATATAGGATCTTTTGTAATCGATTTCTGTAAGTATAAGTAGCTCGGTGTCTAGGTTTAGATTTCACAGTTAAGGAGAAGTAGAGAAATTGTAGAAGTTAGCAAGGGTCTGGATATCTGATCACAATCCTATCATGTTGGATGTTTTTGATACATTATATTAGATCTTGTATTGGCTGTAATTTAGAAGGCCTCACAACCAGGCATGTTTTCTGATATTTGATGAATCAATAACTATTTTGCTATTTCTTCTCTCCTTGGTGTTATTATTTGTGATTTTCTTCCATTGTCTTTACTCTGCAAGGTGTTTGGACTGTTAGGTATACCCTTACCCTAATTTTCCAACCATCCCTGTGTCATATCATCTACTAACAGTTGCTAAATTGGAGGATACTGTGATAGAAACAACATTATTTAAACTAGAAAAGACTTATGTAATTAAATATGGAGGTATAGATGACATAATGACTACAGAAAAGTTTGTGTGTATTTGAGTAGTTGTAGCTCCAATAATGCAACACTATAGGAAAAAGATTTATTAAAAGATTTAAAAAAATTTGTGAACCCTATGTTAAAATAATTCACTGCATGGCCCACAAATTGAATCTAGCTTTTGGATTTATCAGCAAGCATGCTCTATTACAAAAATTTGAAGTTTTTATCAATGAGACCTACCAACACTTCGAATGAATTTCAAAAAAATTTAGGAAATTTCAACACTTTGTCAAAGGACTAAGTGATGAAAGCAAACTTCTTAAGGATAAAGATATGAAATGGATCTCTTTGGATGGATCAATACATTTTTTAAGAATATCCATCAGTGATTGGTCTAATAAACTCAGGTCCTAGCAAAGTAGGGATACTAGAATTTGGATAGAGATACTCAAATGTTAAGTATTGTAGAGAAACTCTTAATATTAGTAGGACATTTCTCTAAGCTAGAGGAAATGAGGAATATAATGAATAAGTCCCAAGAAAGAGCTATGTATATTGAAAAATATGTTGTGCCCCATAAATTTTCCTGAATGGACCTCAATAATCTTTGTCAATCCCAACCAACATTATGTGATTCAAATTTTCCAACTAGATAAGAATCATAGATGGACAATCATAGGGATATTTTAAAGATTGAGACAAACAAGGAGTTATGTACATAAGCATGCATAGTTGAGATACCAATGCCCTACTTTTTAAGGGATAAGTCCAAGGAATGATGAAAGAACCTGAGGAAGTGACTATCAAGTATAACAAGAAAATACATTACTAAGATTGTTGACTCTTTCACTTCTTATATGAAGCATGTTTCTTATGACCTCTCCTCATGGATTAGAAAAAGATCCCTCTACTTAGCGTACTTGAATCCATGGGTATTTTATTCCTTGATTTTAAAGTTTGAATGATTCAAAAGAGTTTTGAACTACGATTTTGACTTTCATAACTCATATTTTGCAATACTAAAGAATTCAATGGAGTAACCATAATTGTAATTTTAGATGAATCTCATTTTAGAGATAAATCAGATAATTTTTTTATAGAAAATCACTGAACAATTTAAAATTATGTGGAACGACCACAAAAATCTATTGGTAATAAGTATTTGGAAAAATATATCTTAGAAAAAATTATAGAATATCATAAATTTTCAAGCATACTAATTTATGTTTGACCATGACATTGGGGTTAGTGAAGGATGAGAAAGTTTCTAGTGCTTTGGGGCTCCTAAAATGAAAGTTCACAAATAAACTAGACAAGAATTGGAAAATGTGAGGCTCTTTATATAAAAACATGATGTCCATAATTTCAATGTATGATAGGGTACTGACTATATGGATGAATACTTATCAAAGAGAATGTTTGGGTAACATTTTAAACCAAAGTAGGAGTGCTAAAAATAGTGATGATGGTGACTCAGGTATATATACTAGTAGCATTGAACTTGAGATGTAGATAATAAGAGGTGTGCATAGTGAAGAGAATATAGAGAAAAAATAAGGTAACTATGAATTTGATGGTGGGGATTTTGAGTTTCCCAATAATGCCTTTAGGTGATATCTTGAACCTTTTTTTAATTAGTAAGTCCTAGGTATTTATTAAACTTATTACTTTACTATTTATATTTTCTCATCATAATGTGGTTGATAAATTGGTGATACTAAATGTATCACTCATCTTTTTAAAATTAATTTTTATTTCTATTTCTATTATTTAACTCATAAGTAACAATTCTTCAATATTTCTATTCTTTTTTTAATATAGAAATTAATATGGTAGAATAGAGATTATAGTTAATTAATTTACACATATGATACAATTCACTTATTAGTATTGGTAAGTACATGACTCTATTTGACTCTATCTGTAAAAGTCAAAAAATAATTTAAATCTCATAACCTAGGAAAATGACATTGAATTCTTTTTTATAGAAACAATAGAGTAATGAGAGCTTTAGGTCCATTTTGAACATGTGAAAATATCAAATTAGTATTAAAACCTTAGTACAATTTTACATTATTAAAGTTGAACATATCTACGATTCTATGACCATCATGTTCATAGGTTCAATTATCAAATTAGTAGTTGCTACATTTCTCTAGGTCAAACAATAGAATTCACACTGAAAACCTTATACAAGACATTAAACTAAATATAGAGAATATCATTATATTACAAAGCCTTGAAATCAATTTTGTAGACTATGATTGATGCCTATGTTCTACAAATCTTTGTAGGTTGTTCCAATCTTTGTCCAATGGAAGTTCAACATTTTATAGAGTATAGTAAATTACCCACAACTTCATCAAAAATCCATAGTTGGAGGGCTGACTTAAATCCAATGTTATACAATACTATATTCAAAGTTAGCAATATTTTGATATAATTTACAAAATTTTGATGGGTTTTTTCCTCAAGAAAATTGTCAAATTCAAATTTCAATTTGTGCTCCAACCTTTTTTTATAAGCCTATCTTCAAAAAAAATCTATTGATGACTCTACAACATTACAAAAACTAATATTTAATGATTTGATTGTCTTTTGATTCATCTTGTTAATATTTTTCTTGACTTTCTGTAAAATTCATGCTCTTTACTTTGGTATCTAACATTTTTGAATGATAGATGATGACTTTACTGTGGCACAAACCCAGTTGTTAATCCTCTTGGATGCCAAATTCCTATCACTTGTTGTGTGGAGTTCCTGTAAGCCAAGTTTTCTAATATCCTCTTTGAAACATAGATATATATCTTTTCAATGTGCTCCTTGACATTCCCAAAACATTCTCTTAAAGTGATAGTAAATCCAAACCATTCATACAATTTTTTACTTCTCTACAATATTTCCTCTAAAATTTATTGATTTATATGGTTGAGAGTATTTTCTTTTCTTTCATTCAAGATGTCCTAGGAAGTTTTAATTGTATTATATTTTTTTATCGTCAATACGTTTTCCCCCTCATACTCCAATTCCTCCTTTAATTAAATATTTATCAAAACAATAGACTTTAGGTTTTTGTATACACTTGCTGAAGTGGCCTTTTCTTATCCAATTTTTCCTCATATTTTAAGTTCTTCCTTCATTTGTTCTTGTGGTATAATTACTTCCATAGAGCTAGAATTATTTATCCTTTTCTCTAATTCTTTTTACTAGTTATCTACTACTTTCCCCTTTTCCTTTTCATTTTTTAGGCCTTCCTATAAGTTTTCAATTAATAGATATATTTTCCAATACAATCCTTTTTATCTGATGCATTATTTATAGTTTCCTTTAAAAGTAAAAAAGTCTTCATACATTGCATACATTTTGCATCAAAAGTAAAATAAATCTCCTCATACATTATATAATTTCCCCCACATTAATAAATTAATTGGTTGTATTTGGCTGGATTTTCCAATTGTAGGAAAGAAAATTGCCAATGTAGACATCTTTTTTCCCCCTTAGAAAAAAACAATCCACCTTTTCCTAGGATGGGGCTTCTTAAAGTTTTCCCTAGTTCATTCCTCCTCCTTTGGTCAAAAACTATTTGAATGAGAACAAATATCTACTATCTAACTAGCCTTGACATTATATTTAGCTTCAATAATAAAGTTTATTTCATTAATATGCCTAGACAACAATCTTCATCAACTCAAATGAAAACACTAAATGAAAAAATCAAAGGTGTAGTTGGGCCCTTGTTAGAAGTAACCATAAAAAATCAAAGTTCTTATCTACAAGAAAATATCAACAAAATTATATTCAAAAGGAAAAGGATTTTTCACATTTGTAACATATACTAACATGCAAGGTCAAAGAGTGGAACTCCTAATAATAAATATTAAATGAAAGAACTTTGAGAGATCATTCATTAGACATCTTTTGATTTGCAACATTCCTATAAGAACAACTCTATTTTATATTTATTTTATCAAGAAACATTAAATAGAATTGTTACCACAAGAATACTATAAACCAAAATTTAAACCAAGTTTCTAACAAATGATAAATTATAAGAAAAATAAATCCTTAAAAAATTGAAAACTTTGATAATCATTTATATTATAAATATAAAACAAGTTAAAAATTTCATACCATTTATAATATAATAAATATATAATTAAATTTTTTTGATGAATAGTCCCTTTCTTATATTAGAAAAAATATAATAAAGTTACATATTCACAAAAAAAGGGGCTGAGGGAAATAGGATCACCCTGCGAGTTCATATGGCCACTGGCCATAAATCAACTATTCATCAAAAAACTTTAGAAAACAACAGAAAATAAAGAAATCCTCATGCTACCAATATAGTGCTAGCTGAGGAAGGAGGATCCTTATCATCAGAGCTCAACACAAAAGTGAAGTGGGTAGATGGCTTAGGGGAAACCCAACCATCATTAGCAACATCAACATTATCTATATATTTCTCTCCCTCAAGCTTGGGAGAAGAAATGGCTAAGTCTAGCTAGGAAAACACCCACGTAGGGTCTGAGTGAGTAGAGGGCCAACTAGTAGTAGGAGCAGCAGGAGGAGCCATTGTGGACCACCTTGAACCACACCTTTGGGGAGGCAAGGCCGAGCGGTGCCAATCACCCAAACCTCCAAAAACATGGCACTGACCAAAAACACCACTGCTAGGAGAGCGGTGCTACTGAGAGTGAGGTGTGTGCAAGTGGCAAGCGGAATTGCTACATCCTCAATGGAAACCATGAGGAGGGGTACAGTCACCAGAGGCCAAATTTGACAGAACACAAGCAACCATACAAGGGGTATTTCCCCAATGAGCCAAAAGCTCCTATAAGTGCCCCACCTCCAAAACCACTTTATCTATCTGTACTTGAATCTGCAACATGACATTCTTATAAATACATGCTTTTTAGTACATAGCCACATTAATGTCAATTGTATTGTGAGCACAAATGACTGCATTGTGATCTTTCCAAATGGTAAATACGATCTCCAATCTGAAAGCATGTCATATTTGGACATATTTGAAGGGAATCAAGGTATTATCACCTAGAAGAACCATTTGCAAAGAAAAAGGTTTCGGGCAGAAGGGGTAAAAGAGATGATGGATCCATCACCAGTAACACTAAGCCTGTCTGCAGAACAAAAAATGTGCAAAAAGGACTCTGGTTGACCACAGAAAGGGAAACGAAGGTCACCCAAATGTTGTAGTCAAGAGCCCAAAGGCAAGCCCTAGGAAAGAATACACTTGGCAAAATGTGCAATTTTGGGTTTAGTAATGGCCTGCCACACAATGGAGAACCTATGACTCTAAGTGTGATGCGAGGATTGCAAATGCCAATGTTGGTTGAGTACATCAACAATGGATAGGTGAGGAACCAGCCATTAGTAACCCAACCTAGGTTTATAGTTGGTTACCAAAGTATCTGGATACCACTTCCAACCTTTCCACCAAGGGCAAGAAGACTGAATGCCCACTTTGTGTAACAAATGTGAAGGCGCCACAAAAACTAGAAGATCAAAAGTCTGTCAATTTGGACAAGTGAGCCAGAATTGCACTCTCATGTCTTCACACAACCACAAGCTCATAGTAACTCTGGAGAAAAGATCTTTAGGGGTCCTTATGCTATGTTTAAAAAAATGTAGAGCACTAGCCCCATGCACCTTAGCCAAGGGAACACCTTGAATAGCAAATAAAGGTGACCATCAGAGATTATACTGGTTCAAGGAAAGCCCATCTCTGAATCAATTGCCAACCCAGGGAAACCAAGGCTTAACTACTTCCTAGGCTTTCCAAATACTCTTGGCAACAAAAGTACCCTAAATTTGAATAGGTTCAGGGGCAATCAAAAGGGTTTGAAACCCAATCCCCTTCCAGGCTGGCCGGTGAACTGGAAAGCCTAAAGAAATGCAATGCCTTAATAAAATCTTCCATAATTAAAATTTTGATGAGGCTAGACTTCCTTTTCTGAACTTTTGGTTGGTATCTCCTTCTTTTTTGATCTCTACATATAATATTAAAAAAATAGAATTTAAAGATATAAAAGGGTAGTTATATACAATCAGATACAATAACAATACAAAAATTGTTTGGCCTGTATTTTAACTATATACTTGTAGTTACACTTACACTTAACATCATTTCTTATGATGACGAGATATCATTTCCTTTAAAACAAGACAGGAAGTGGTGTAATTATAAAAATACAAATGCATTTCTTGCATTGGAAAATTCTTAGCGTGCAAAGTAATACTATTACAGCAAATGGACTTTTCAAGAAATAGCTTGAAATCAACTAAATTAAAATTTCTTTGCCTGTGCTTATTCTATGTTATTGAATCTATTTACAAATCATCTCAATCTGGTGAAAACTCTTCTCACATCGACAACTGCAAACTAACTATAAACAAGCTTGTTGAACTATGCTGACAGATTTTCTGCTCATGTCAGCTACTGATTCTCAAAAATCAATGAACCCAAATAACCGACAATGGTAGACAACACAAAATACTTTTCAACAATCAGGCGAAACCATTACCCCAGTAGAGGCTGTCAGAGTAAGTCCACGATGAAATGAATGAATCTGAAAACAAATCTGTGGTGCAAATACTTTGCTCAAACCGAGCCATGGGTAGAAAAATGTCTTCTTCCATATCGAACTCAATAAACCACGGTGCTATACTTCCTGTACCGCTAAAGAACTCATCTTCAGCTCTGTGGAATTTATAGTCATCATCTGAAATAATTGAATCTTGTAGCTCAACCCCATTGTTCTTCATATCGGAATATGCTGATTCAAATTCTGGGTAAACTTGATTCAACTCCACAGTTAAAGCTGTGGAATCTGATAGTAAAACAAAAGAATGCTTATTAGTGACAATGGCGTTCTTAATAGTGGGCTGATTTTCTTAAGAAAAATATTGATGATGGGTTTAGCTTTACCTTTGTGATGATCCCCACAGATTAATGGCTGGCTCTTTACAATGGGGCTCACTGCCTTACCCCGTGAAAATGATTTGCAGGCCAACTTTTTGCTCAAATGAGTATTCCAGTAGTTCTTCACATCATTATCCGTCCTTCCTGGTACTCTCCCTGCAATCAGCGACCATCTGCAACAATACAGCACTATTCCGCAATATTACCCACAGAATCAGCTTAATATTTCAAAGCTGTCAAAGGAGAGTAAATCATTAACATGAAGAAATTTTTACAATCAGTCATAGTAGAGAGATGCATATTTTGGATTTGATTGTGTCATATTTTTAGATCGACATTTGGAATCACACTCAGTGATCTATGATCAGGATGTGAAGAACTAGAAGAGAAAAATGATTCGAAACATTGATGCAAAAATATGACAAACAATAGAATCCAGAATATGCATCTCTTCATGTTAATATTTCAATTTGTGATTAGAATCCAATGAGTTTACCGGTTTCCCAGGAGATTGTGAAGCCTAATGATGAGATCCTCTTCGTCTGGAGAAATATGGCCTCGCTTGACATTTGGGCGCAAATGATTCATCCAACGCAATCTGCAACTCTTCCCACTCCGCATCAAACCTGAATCAAAAGAATGATTCTTGCGAGTTTAAAGCCCTCTTCAAGTCAGCAAAAGATAATAGCTCTGATATTAACAGGATAATAATAATTTCATTCTAAAGTAGGAAAAGATTCTTACAAGACAATGTCATTCTGAAGTACAGGGTTCTATCGATGGTTAAATTCTCACTACCGTAAAAGCCGGATATGTGATTTCTGGATTCAATTGGTTTCTTTTTGGTATTTTTTTTTTCCCATATAAACATACACGTTTAGTTTCAGTGTTTATAGAGGAAATTTTCAGCCCCTCTAGGCAAAGTCCCCTGAATATTCACAGTTATAGAGATTGGTATTAATCTTGCAACTACATTTTTTAAAATTCTAAACTCTTTGAAATAAAGCTAAGAACCGAAACTCCTCAAGATTTTTTTCCCAAACCTAAACGAAAGATAAGATAATTCTGATATTAACAGAAGCCTCATCTGTTCTCTCTTCATTAACAGAATCTAGAATGTAAGCTTCTCTAATATGCACTAAACACAACTCCCATCTCAAACAATTAGTTTTTGCAAATCCATTTTAATTTCTAAATAATATAACAAAATCAATAACTTGTATCAAATTAACATGCCCATCTCTAATATATACGAAAAACACTTCTATCTTTAATGTCAATTTTTCTGGCCCAAAAATTAGTCTTAATTCTTATAAATGCTCTAATATCTGTAAGTTATAGTCCAGCTACTTGTATATAAATGAAATATCATAGCCCAATTGCATATTTTAAAACATAATGTTCATTCTATTTAAAATTTGATTGAAAGATTTCTTTTACTATATACATAGCAAGAGTATCTAGAAAGCAAAAGATGAGAGGAATCCAGAAATAATATCTCCTCTTACTGTCTGGCCCTTTTAGATGAAGAATCATGAAGGTTTGATAAAACATGAGGAAAGAACATTCAATCATATCAGGAAAAGGTTCACTCAATCATATCCTAAAACAGTACAAGCCTAAGAAAATTGCATTTCTGCAATAATGTCTCACCAGCTTTTTGGGGCAGAGTGCTCCAGCGTTGTATGCCATTGCTCTCAATATGTTTTTTGAGCAGCAGATCTTCCTCAGCCATCCATGGCCCTCGGTTGAGTACTCCACCCTGAGGAGCTCGAGTCATGGCTTCTTTTTAATTAGCCTTCACTCTAAACACTTTGGAATATGGAAACACTGATTTAGAAACAAATGATTACAAGATTAACAACAGATCAGATTTCCAAATGAACATGAAGCTCTAGTTTTCTTGTCAGATTCTCGAACCTTAACCTCTGCTTTTATATTTACACATTTGGACTGTTTCAATGGTCTGGTGGAATGTGTGACTATTATTCTCTTTTGAATGGTAGTTGCAGAGAATGATGGACAAAGCATTAGGTAGATCTATTCTCACTAGTAGCATGGTAGATCTGAACAATGATTCTTCACTGAATGTGAAATTTATGGGATTCCCACATCTTTGTTTTTCATTTATGGCTCTATCGATAATTTTAAAATGAGTAGAAAAAACATTACCACAGATGTGTTTTGGCCTTTAATGGAGGAAAAGAGCAATACAGTATAGTTTCGTACATATTGTCTCTGTGAAAATTAGGTGGAAGAATAGAGACAAATTTTTCCAAACAGAGTCTCCCATGACTGTGAGGGCACAAAATTTCTTAAGGGAAGTAGTTATTATGAAATAATGTATGTCTGAACTTTTGGAGCGCGAAAATCATTGCATATGTGTCAGAAAATAATTGCCTCCTCAGATTCTGATTGGACACCCGACATTAGGGTTACAAAGAATTTGTTTAGACCACTATGATAAGATAGGAATCTAGGAAAATGGTTTCGCTTTATACTCGTGAGTCCAACTTTCAAAGCTAGATTTGGACCTATTTAGTGATATTTTAATGTGAAAGGCCATTGTATGAGAGGAAGAAAAGAGTTTGGAGGCTTACAAAGTAGCATATGCTTAAGCTATCAAGTACGACACTCCATGGGGGAGGAGGAGTGATGAGGAAATTAAGAAGATTATCAATGATTATCAATGTTACTCAAGAAATTTAGTTGGATGGCTAATGGTACTAAAATTAATGTTCACTTTATCTTTTTCAAGTAAAGAATTTGTGATAGGCGTTTATTTGTGTATTGTTTACTGATTTAAAATTGACATAGTAGTTTCTATAAAATGAATATAAATTATTAGCATTATAAAAAAATTGATTTTCTATATGTAATAGTTTTATTTGAAAAATATTTTATTTTAAGTTTAAATATACAAATGTTATTTTAAAGTCATTCAATTGAGGACAACAATTTTAGAATGGTGACAATGAGAGTACAAGAATAATGACATCTTTGACAAGGAATTAAAATGAGTATCAAAAGTACAATGATTAATTTCACATATAAAGACCTGGAAGAGTAGGTAGGAAAATAGATTGCATGTCTAACTGCTACCCATTCAAATATGCAACACATGTAAAAGCTCATTTTACATGTCTTAGAGCATTTTTTCAGCTTTTCTTTTGTGATAGGTTTCTCTAAAGATGAGTACACATACCTAGTTCATATAGACTAGTACGAGAACTCAAAAAATTCTAAATGAAACTGAACAAATGTAAATGGGTCAATCTAAAATATACTTGACATTCATATTATTTTGAGAATGACTTACTTTACCCTAACAAGCCTTCAATTAGCACATGAAGGGTTTTCTATTTAAACTATACCTCAACAAAATCAATTTATATTTTATAATTAGCTTAATTAATTCTTTTCACTTGAAATATGGTTAATTTGTTACTTTAAGCAAAGAGAGAGAGTCTTTTATATTTGTCTACTAGTCATTTCTTTTACTCCTTAAATCAAGTTAATAATGATGTTGTAAAAGAAATGGTTATAAAAATTTAGTCATTAATAATTAAAAAAATTCAAGACCTTTTTTTAATTAGGATTTTATAGTTGGCCCTAGAAAATAACTTTTTGGCTACCTTTGGATTGTACAAGATATGAATTAATCCTCATTTCACTTGTGTTTTGTTAAATTAGCCTATGGAAACTATGTATCACCTTCCTCTTGAGTTTTTTTTTTCTCATGTTGCTAGTTCCAAAACCAAAATAAATTAAAGTGGTTTTCCCCATTAAAAATTTGACTATATGAGGTGTTTAATAGTTAGCCTCTCCTCTATAGAGATTCCTTTTGTTCAATTACATGGCCATTTCTCCTATAATTCGTATTTGGTGTATATGAAATAAGAGTGTTTACAAAAAAGAAGCCCACTTATAGGTTACTTCATGGATAAAATTGAATTATCAATCTTAATTGCGTTAAATCATATAGTGAGATCAAAACATCTATTTTCAAAATTCATCTTATGTATTGACCAAGGTGAATAGAAAAGATATCAAATAGAATAACATTTCAAAAGTATGTTTAACTAAAATTTTATTGCACCAAAATGGAAAAAAAAAACTATTATGTTCAATTTGTATTCTTTAAGGTCATAGGAGAGTGGGGCTAGAGGTGGCACACACTCAGTTTGGGGTCCACTTGGGTTTCCACATGGTCCCTCATGACTTTATCTTCTATTTTTTCCTTCACCTAGTTGGCAACACCAAGTCCTATTTTTGAAATGGATTCATTTGTACACTACATCAACAAGCCAATTCACACTACTATGCTAAAAATGATCCCTTTTGGTGCATCAAATATGACATGCATAGAGGCACTTGTGGACATGGTTTTCCTTTTCATTGGTATTATTCATAGTGGCTAAATGTTCACAAGCTACATGGTCACCAAATCCACTTGTATGCACTACCTTATCTTATTACTATCTCATTAGACTTTAACATCCCATTGCATTTAATATACGTCACCTATCCTTAATTCTACCATAGATACATTATGTGGTCCAAAAATTATTTGCTATGCTTGAATCCTCATTGATTGCACTTATTATTCATCCCTTTCTATCCTACCTTTTTCGGAGAATCTATCTGTTTGGGATGGAAACACAAGTAGAAGAACAACTTGCAACTTCACCATCAAGCTATTAGTTTTCGTATTCACTACTACTATTGTTCAAATTTCTAAGTGTAACACCTTTAATTTCTTATGCATTTTTTAACTTCATCTAGCTTTTTTATTGTATTGAGGTATATGAATGTTCTCATTTCATATTTCTTGATTTTCATTCACAATTAACTCCTCTTTAGTCATATTTTCCGTTCCTTCCTTCAAAGAAGAAAGCCATTATTTTATATTTGCATCTACCGTTAAGGTTGAGGTAATGGTATTTATGGACAATAAACATGGGGGCAATCGGAAGTGCTTCAAATAGACATTATTCAATTCAAGTGTTGATATTTCCCTCACTAAGGTCACCTATTAAATGGAAATGGCTATTTAATCTTGGTTTATGATTTTGTTTGTTTGCTTTTTCTAATCTGTCTTTTTTTGTGTCCATGGATATTATATTGGATATGTGTATTTGTTTGTTTATTATGCATTATTCATAAATACTTTAACATGAAAAAGGGAAATTCAATCCTCTTGGTCTTTATCATAGTCAAATAAGGGTTGTCTAGTTTATAAATTTTATGCACAATGAAAGTTGAAAATGAAAGTTTGAGCAAGGGTTTTATAAGAATGGTAATTCTTTTTTAGTTTTTTTATTTCATCTAGTTTTTCATTTGCATGGTGATGTATAAATGAATTCCTTTATATTTGTAGTAAAAGTAAAATATTATACTTTTTGCATTCATTCCTTCATAGAAGTAAGCCATGTAATTTTACATTTGTAGTCTCCTTTTCTTGTAATGGTTTCTTCCTATTTCTTTTAGCATAACAGGTTTTTTAGATTTTATTTCTATAAAACACCATTTGAATTCTTGCCTCTCTTAATACATTTATTCAAATTTCTACATCCAAGTTTCTTTATTAGGTAGATAATATCTGAATATAATTATTTTGGATTAGTAAACCCTCAATTATGTAAAATGTAAATAAAAGTATATTTTACTTTTGATTGTGAAAGAGATGTATTTTTTTCCCCAAAAAGAAGGAATTTTGTAAATTGTCTCTTTTTGGGTTGACTAGTTTGCAAATCTAATTAATGCAATTTTGATGAAAAACTTCTATTTTGAGGGTTTATGGTCAATCATCTTTTAATTTTACTTATATAATTAAAGTTGAAAATGGGAGTTCTAATTGGGTTACTTTTATGAATCGTAATAGTTTTTCATTTTTCATTTTCATCTAGTTTTTAATTTGCATGGACGTATATAAGTGAATACATCTCTAGTTTTCCATCACAAAAAAATAAGGGTTGGAATTTTTTTAAAATTGTTCTCTAACAAGGGTTTTTGGTTGGTCATAGTTTTCTTTTGTGTACAATGAAGTTGAAAATGAGAGTTCTAATAATGTATTTTTATGAATGGTGAAATTTTCTTTTTTGTTTCATCAAGTTTTTCAATTGGATGGATATATATATATGGATTCATTTTGCATTTGTTTGTTACATTTGCAGTTAAAGTAAAATCTTTTATATTTTTAATTCATTTCTTCATAGAAGTAAGCCATGTTCCTTTGCATTTGTACAATCCTTTGCTAGTAATATAGTTTTCTAATTTATTTTTTCCTAAATAGATTTTTAGTTTCAGCAAATCCTATTTGGGTTCTTGCTTCTCTTACTAGATTTATTCATGTTTCTAAACTGAAGTTCCTTTAGTAAGTAAACAACAATTGAATATAATTCTTTTGGTTTAGAAAATTCAGATTGTATAATATATAAATAATAGTTTATTAAAGTTATATTTCAGTTTTGGGTGTGAGAAGAGGTATTTTTTTGGCCAAAAATATGTTATTTGCAAATAGTATCTTCTGTGGTTGATCGGTTTGTGAATTTCATGCATAGAATTTTTATAAAATACTTTAATAATGAATATTTTTTGGTTATTCATAGTTCATTTTTATGTATACAATTAAAGTTGGAAATGAGAGTTCTAACATGCATCTTTTTATGAATGGTAATGATTTTTCATTTTTGTGTTTCATCTAGCATTTGAGTTGCTTGGATGTATATAAATGTAGGCCCCTACTAGTTTTATGTCATGATAAAACAAGGATTATATAGTTTACAAATTTCATGCATGGAATTTTTAAAAACTAATTTTATAAAGAGGGTTTTGGGGTGCTCGTAATTTTTTGAAGTATATAGTGAAAGTTGAAAAATGAGAGTTATAACAAGGGGCTTTTTATGAACTGTAATGAGTTTTCATGTTCTAGTTTAATCTAGTTTTTTGTTGCATGGAGATATATAATTTTGGTATATTAATTTAATCAGGTTAAATTTTCATTTAGATTAATTAATAAATCTTAGTTATAGTAGATATTAATTGGGAAGTTATATTCTTGTACTTAGTTGTTCAACTAGAATATTGTCTTTGAATAGTCATCTATCAATATTTTAATGATCGTTACATTCAAACCAATCAAATTGAATGCAAAATATGTTTACACTTTTTGTTCTCTTTCTATCATATGGTATCAAAGCAATTTTTTTGGGGGGTTTATGAATAGTATTTGAATGAAGTGGTTAGTTAGCAACACTTTGCATGATAGTTGGTTTAATTGTATAGCCCGATACTATAGATAGTGTAATCCATCCTATGAAAGAACTGGGACATTGAAAGGGTTGCCAAATCAATGTTGGGAGTGGCATGTACGTGTGTTGTGATTATCATTGTGAATCAAAAACTATTGTACACAACTATCAATAAAGTATCCTTATGATTTTGTTGGATCATATTTTATGTTGAA
Organism: Cupressus sempervirens; assembly: GCA_028749045.1. Classification (NCBI taxonomy): domain Eukaryota; kingdom Viridiplantae; phylum Streptophyta; class Pinopsida; order Cupressales; family Cupressaceae; genus Cupressus; species Cupressus sempervirens. The sequence continues at coordinate 771,966,548 of CM053785.1, read as the reverse complement.
ATTTCATAGTAGATACTTTGAGTGTGGCACATAAATTAGTTTCTAAGGCATGACCACATGAAAATAGAGATATCAAAGTTTGAATTAGAAATATGGCATTGAAGTTGGTATTTTTATCTCCATTAAACCTACCAAACAAAGAAAAAAATTATTTGGATAAATATATCTACTACATTGTGTTATTTTGGGTAGAATAAAATGCCTTCATTCATATCTTTGAGTTCTAAACAAGGGATTTTTTCATTAAATAAAAGTTTATTGAAACAAAATTAGTGCATATGAAGGAGATTTTGAATTTTAACTAATCTTGTAAGAAGCGGTAAAGAATAATCTGAACAACTATAATAGGGAAAGTGATGCAAGTAAGGTAGGTACTGTTGGAAATATATGAGGAGTAACTAAGAGGGGAGGGGTGAATCAATTACTACTAAAATAAATCCTAGAGCAATTGGATGTCGAATAAAATTTAGATTAATAAAACCAATCACTGCAGATACTTGGCAAGCATATAGAAATTGTTGAAACTCAGGAAATGCAGAATGTGATTAATTTATCAGATCTTTAAGATATTGTCAGTAATTAATTTGCAAGCATGAAAGATATAACATGAACACATATGACACAAGGATTTAATATGGAAACCCAATTTGGGAAAAATCGCCAAATGCAACTAGTTCCTGGTTTTCACTCTTCTAAAGTGAGCCTTGTAAGGAGCCAACCCTATTAAAGGTTACAAAACACATTGTTAGTTTTGACCTTATTAAAGGATTTAATTGCCCTATTAGGAGTGGCCTTGTAAGAGGTCTTGAAACAATTTGATGGAATTGCCACATTGTTATAGGATTTACAAATGGCTATTAAACCAACTCTATTAAGAGATTTTAGATCACTGCTACAATGGTTAGAGAGTAAAAATAAAATGACCTGATTGTGATGCAACTGAATTGCTAATTATAGATCTTAGTTCTGACTTATACTTGATCCTTCTTGATTGAATAGCACTTTTTTTCTCCACAAGGATACCTACTTATCCTTCAAGTTTGATTCATTTCTTCTTATCTCTTTTAACTCATTCAACTTGCATACTTTAAAATCACCAATTGACTTTTTACTTATACCTTCCAAATCGTCAAGTCAACTCAAATATAAATTAGAATACCCAATATTAATTACCTTAGTTGGCTAGAATCAATAGGTAAAATAATTAAGCTTTACATGCCAAGATAAGAAACTCCTTTGGTAGCCGACCCATCTTGGTAAAAACTAATTCTGAAATGATTTCCTATGTTAGCCAATAGGAGCTTGGTCAACACTGTGAACTTACAAAATTCCTTTGATAACCGATTGAACTCGGTTAATACTAACTTTGTTCAACTTTTCCTTTGTTAATCTAGTGAGCTTGGTTAACACTCTTTTTTGCATAACTTCCTTTGACATCTAGGGAGCTCGGTAGATACTACCTTTTGTTCATAGTAGACTCAAGAATACTTAGTAGACTAGGAAAACTATCTTCACTGACCAAGTGAACTCAGCATGCATAGACTATCAACTGATATAACATGTGTGTAACATCAAAGAGAACACACAATTAATCAATTGTATCCAGCAATCTCCCTCATTGGCATTGATGGCAACACAACATGTCATAACACAATGTCATTTTGGGAACAAGACTCCCTCTATCAAAAAATTTCTCCTTCTTTGATTTTATATAGAAAACTCCTCCTATAGTATTCTCCCTTTGTTAATGAACTACTTAACTTCTCCTTCTTGGAATTACAAAATTTCATAAAGATATGGCAATAAACTTCTCCCTCTTTGACAACAAAAGCCAAAGACAATTCTAATTAGTGTTAATGTACCTTGAGTACAGATTCATCTACAATATGTCCTTGTCAATAATGCATCAACCAATTGATCTTCAACAAGTTCTAGTTGATGCATTCACTAAACTCCATTTAATGAATTTTAGATAGGGGAATGACCCCTACCTTACCTCTTAGATACAAAAATGCATCCTTAGGTAATGGCTTGCTGAATATATCTACAATTTGTTCTTTTGTATGCACATATTCCAATATGATTTCTTTGCCCTATACTAATTCTCTTACAAAGTGATCTTTTATGGAAATGTGCTTTGTTTTGGAATGCATCACTGGATTCTTTGATATGTTGATTGCACTAGAGTTATCACAATACATGACTATTGGCTCTTTGATTTCAACCTTCATTCCTTCCAACAATTGTGGGAACAAAACAATGTTAGAGCAATTTACTACTATAGCCACATATTCTGCTTTTGTTGTAGATTGAGATGTGAATTTTTTCTTCTTGCTTGTCCAAGATTCCAGCCTTTTACCAAGAAAGAATGCTCCACCACTAGTGCCTTTCCTATCATCAAGATTTCCTACCTAATTAGCATTATTGAATACTTTTAGGTCAAGGTTGCCTCCAATTTTGTACCATAATCTATAGTCTTCAATACCTTTTAGATATTTGAAGATTATTTTTATTGCCATCATGTGGTTTTCTCTAGGTTTTGTTGATAATCTTGCCACTATACCAACTGCAAATGCAATATCAGGCCTTGTATGTACTACATACTATAATTTCCTAATCATTGATCTACAAAAGGTCTGATCTTTTTCTTTGGAGTCATCATCTTTGGTAAGCTTAAGTTTACTACACATTGGGGTTCCAACTGGTTTTGAAACTTCCATTCCAAATTTCTTGAGTATCTCTTTGATATACTAGATTGAGTGATATAGATACCATTTTTGTTTTTTTGTATCTACAATCCAACAAAGAATTTTATTTCACCAAACATGGACATCTCAAATTCTTTATACATTTGTTCTGAGAATACTTTTCATAAGTCATCATTTCTTGTAAATAGAGTATCATCCACAAATATTTTTGCCAACACAATCTTCTTATCTGGTCCTTCCTTGATATACAAGATGTGTTATCATTTGTTCTTTTAAAGCCAATCTGTATCAAATAGTTATGTAATCTTTCATACCAGGTTCTAGGAGCTTGTTTTAGACCATATAGGGCTTTGTGTAATTTTTATACCATGTCTCTTTTGTCTAGATCAACAAAACCTTTTGGATGTTCAATGTAGACTTCCTCATCAAGAATTCCATTCAAGAATGCAGATTTAACATCCATCTAATATACTTTGAATCCTCTATGAGTTGCATATGCTAGTAAAGTCCTAACAACTTCTAGTCTTGCAATAGAGAATAGCCTTTACATACCAACTTCACTTTGTTTCTTGACACGTTTCCATCTACATTCACTTTATTTCTAAATACCCATTTTGTACCAATCACATTCTTATCTTTGGGCCTAGGAACAATAGTCCAGGTTTTATTCTTTTCTATTTATTCTATTTCTTCATTCATAACCTCAATCCAACTTTCATTTTCTAGTGCATCTTTAACACATCTAGGTTCAAATTCAACAAGTAAACATGTACCTTTTAGTTTGGTTCTTGTCATTGTTCGATCTGATTTGTCTCTAATGATCTGATCAGGTGCATGATGCCTTCTGACATATTTGGCCAATACAGGTTCTTTCACTTTTGAATAAGTTGTAGTATCTTCATTTTGAGTCTCAATTTTAGGCTCAAGTCCTTTAGACTTAGCATGCACTAGTTTGGTATCCTTCGAATGTCACTTAGGTCCCTGTTACTCGATTTGCACTTCCTACAACTCAGTAAGTGTTGGAGACTTGGAGAGCTCGGGATATGAAGTTTCCTTTTTGTCAAATGTGTTTGGCAATGTATCAATTTCATAGTAAACAAATCTTCTATAATCTTCTTGCTCCTTTTTGCTTTCTTCTTTAGTCTTTTCTGCAAACTCATCAATTCTCACACGTGCACTTTCTATGATTTTGCGAGTGGAAAGATTCAAACATTTGTATACTTTACTTGTGTAGGAATATCCTGTAAATATACCTTCATCACCTTTTACATCAAATTTTCCTTTTCTAGATTCTTTCAAGATATAACATTTGCTACCAAACACTTTCAATTAACTTACATTGGGTTTGTAGCCATACCATAGTTCATAGGGAGTTTTGCTTGATTCTTTCTTCAATTGAACTTGGTTCAAAGTATGAACTGTAGCGTTGATAGCTTCCTTCCAATATTTGATAGCAACATTCTTTTCAATCATTAGTGTTCTTGCATAATCCATGATGGATCTATTTCTTCTTTTAGCTATTCCATTTTTCTTAGAGTACCAGGGGATGATAATTGTCTTTTGATCCCTCTTTCAAAGTATAAATTGTTGAATTCATTTGAGATAAATTCACCACCTCTATATGATCTTAAGCATTTCAATCTTTTTCCAATTTCTTTTTCTACTCTAGCTAGATACCATTTGAATTTCTCAAAAGCTTCTAATTTTTCTTTCAAATGCATGACAATCATCATTCTAGAATAATCATCAAAAAAAGGAATGAAAAACTTTTCTCCACTATAATTTTATATTTCAACGGGTCCACATAGATCAGTATGCACAATTTCCAAGACATCTTCTAACTAATAGTTTTTGCTCTTAAAATGAGTCTTTCCCATTTTAACAATTTTGCAATTTTTGCATAATCCAACATCAAGCTTCTTTAAACTAGGGATACCTCTTACCCTTCTGAATTTTCTTATCTTGACCATATTATCAAAGTTTACATGACATAGTCTTCTATGCCATAACCGACTATCTTTTGCTTGACCAATAAAACATGAGAAATCACCAAGATCAAGATAAGATAGGTTACCTTTTGTTTGCCTATCTAATCCAATCAGATTTCCTTTGTTATCCAGTAGTCTTGCCTTGCCATTCATGAACTCTACCTTGAATTCAATGTTGTTACGCTATGCAACACTTATTAAATTATGTTTTATTCCTTCAACCCAATAGGCATTGTCACATACAAGTTCATTGGTTAAAGAGATACCGTCCTTTCTTTCTATGAAACAAGGTTCGTTGTTTCCAAACCTTACACTACCTCTATCATAGTGTTCAAAATGTTAAAACTTTGTTTTATCTCTAGTCATATGGTGAGAACATCCACTACGTATGATCCATGTGTCATTTTTACTAACATGAGAGACAAGTTCTATTTTATTTCCTTCATCATTAGATTCATCTTTTACAACAATATATACTATTTCATCTTCACTATTATCAGAATCTTTGGCTATAAAAGAAGTTTTCTTACCTTTTTCTTTGTAGGATTTGTGACCTTGAATTCCTTCTTTCCTTTGTTCTTGTGGCCTTTCTTCTCTTCCTTGATTTCTTTGTTTGGACACCTAGCAATAATATGACCAATTTCTTCACAAGAAAAATAGATTAGAGGAATTTTACCTTTTTACTTTCTTCTAATCCTAGAATGTTTCTTTGCAAGTAGGACTTCAACAATTTCAAGGTCACTATCAAAACTTTGTTTAGTTTCTTCCTCACTTTCTGATTAATTATCTTTTATTTCTTTGCCCTTTTCTTTGAGTGGGAGTTTAGCTTCAAATGCAAACTCAATATTCTCAGAAGTAGGAACATAGTTGTCAAAGTTATCTACTTCGAAAGCTATCAATATTCCTACTAGGGCATCCAAGCCTATCTTGTTATTTGGATCACATCTCTTTTCTTGAATAGAAGATGCTCTAATTGCATAGATGGTAAGTAGAGTTCTGAGTATTTTTCCTACAATAGTTTCCTCTTTGATTTCTCCTCTAGATACTCTGATTGCATTGACACTGGCCTTAATTCTTTCCACATATTTTGCAACATTTTCGTCTTCTCTTATTCTCATTTGATCGAATTTTCCTTTAAGGCTTTCTACTTTAGCTCTTCTTACATTTTCATCTCCTCCATATATTCCTTTAAGTTTGTTCCACATATCAAAAGTAGTTTTATAGTCTTTGACCTCATCAAATTCAGCATAACTAAGAGCAGATGCAATATCAATCATCATGATGTTATGGTTCTTTTTCTCAGCAATATCTTCAACTGATAATGTTCCAATAGGAGTTTTGTATTCTTCATCAAGGTAGTTTCATACTGAGTCACTGATGGTAGCTAGATGAAGCCTCATAAGTCCATGCTATGCTACAAAGTTGTCTCTATTTAGCTTTGGAATCTCTCTCTTGTAAGGCATCCTGATCTTTAGCTTAGGTCCTTGAAACCTTCTTTACAAGCACCAAAAGCTTTGATACCAATTGTTAGAAATATAAGAGGAGTAACTAGGACGGGGGGGGGGGAATCCTTTGGATGTCAAATAAAATTCAGGCCGATAAAACTGATTACTGCTAATACTCGACATGAGCACACAAAAACTGCTAAAATTCGATAAATGCATAATGTGATTAATTTATCAAATCTTTAAGATATTCTCAGTTTTAACTTGCAATCATGAAATAAATAACATGAACACATATGGCACCAATATTTAACATGGAAACCTAATTTGGGAAAAACCACCAAATGCAACTAGTTACTAGTTTTCACTCTTCTAAAGTGAGCCCTATTAGGAGCCAACCCTGTTAAAGGTTACAAAACACACTATTGAGTATGACTTTGTTAAAGGATTTAGTCACCCTATTAGGAGTGGCCTTGTAAGAGGTCTTGAAATAATTCATTGGAATTGCCACCTTGTTAGTGCATTTACAAATGGTTGCTATACCAACTTTGTTAAGAGATTTTAGATCACTACTAAAATGGTTAGAGAGTAATAATAAAATGACCTGATTGTGATGCAACTAAATTACTGATTACAAATCTTTGTTCTAACTTATACTTGATCCTTCCTAATCGAATAACACCTTTTTTCTCCACAAGAATACCCACTTATCGTTCAAGTTCACTTCCTTTCTTCTTATCTCTTTTAACTCATTCAACTTGCCTATTTTGAGATCACCAATTTACCTTTTACTTATACCTTCTAGATTTCCAAGTTAGCTCAAATATAAATTAGAATAACCAATATTCATTACCTCAGTCAGCTAGAATCAATAGGTAAAATAATTAAGCTTTACGTGCCAAGATAATAAAATCCTTTGGTATTTGACCCAAATTGGTTTAGAAACCAATTCTAAAGCTACTTCATGTTTTAACCAACAAGAGCTTAGTCTACGAACTTAAAAAATTCCTTTGGTAATTGAGTGAAATCAATTAATACTAACTTTGTTCAACTTTCCCTTTATTAATCAAGTGAGCTCGATTAACACTCTTTTTTGCATAACTTACTTCGACGCTCAAGTGAGCTTGGTAGATACTACCTTCTATTCATAGTAGACTCATGAATGCTTAGTAGACTAGGAAAACTGTCTTCATTGACCAAGTGAGCTTGGCATGCATAGACTATCAACTAATATGACATCTGGGTAACATCAAAGACAACACACAATTAATCAATTTTATCCAATAGGTACAAGGCCTAAAAAAAGTTCAAATTGGTGTAGGAAAGTTCCACTATCCTAAATTGTTTCCAATGTATTTCAAGACACAAGCTAATAGGTGAATTTCTTCTCCTCAATCCACCTAATACTCTCAAACCCCTTGATCCTACTCTAACATATACAACTCACTCTAACTCTGAGAGGAACCTCCTTATAGCAATATCGTGAGAATGCTCGAAATAACAGAATACAAAGTGATAGCAGAACTCAGAATAAATCTACTAATCGCAGGCCACTTCGAGGGGGTAACCTCCTTTGAGCAAGCTCAATACAATAAATTCGTCCGTGCTCATCAAGGGCCTCAACCTATTCTTATATACTGGGTACGATCTAGAAAAGTAATACTACCTATGCATGTGGGATAATAAAATAAACTCACGGGACGACTTACAAAGCATATGCGTCCAACAACTCTACTCTAACAAAATAAACAGAAGGAACACACAGGTTCCTAACATCCCCTCTCCCTTAGAAAAAAGCTTTGTCCTCAAAGCTTAAGGTGTGGAAATTGTTGTTGAATCTGAAGAAGGGGTTCCCAGGTAGCATCCTCTGGTTGCATGCCATGCCACTGAATCAAGACCTCAGAGATGGAGCGAGAGCGAAGCTGGCGAGTGCGCTGGTCAATGATTGCCACCGGCTCTAGGATAATGGATCCTTCCGTATCCATTTCAGGGAGAGTAGTTTGTGCTCTGACAGTGGTACCCAGAACTTTCTTTAGACAAGAAACATGAAAGACTGGATGAATGCGGGAAGAAGGAGGAAGTTCCAGTTTATAAGCAACTGAACCAATCTTCTGCAGAACCTGATAAGGCCCATAAAATTTTGGGGCCAGCTTATGACGCCCTTTCAGCTTTAGGGAGGATTGTTTGTATGGCTGTAGACGAAGAAAAACCATATCCCCAACTTGAAATGAGCGCTCAGAACGGTGTTGATCTGCTTGTTGTTTCATCCGATTACGGGCCATGTGAAGATTATCCTGTAAGGTACGAAGAATCTGATCCCTGCTGCGGAGAACTATGTCAACTGCCTGGACTGGTGAGCTGTTGGGAGTGTAGGGAAGGAGCACTGGAGGTGCCGGACCATAGACTGCTTCATATGGAGTCATTTTAGAGGCAGTGTGGTAAGAGGTATTGTACCACCATTCAGCTAAAGGGAGCCACTTGGCCCACTGATGTTGCTGTGCAGAAGTGAAGCAACGAAGATAAGTTTCCAAGCATTTATTGACAATTTCCGTTTGACCATCAGTTTGTGGGTGATAGCCCGAACTCATCTTCAGTTTGGTGCCAGTTTTCTGAAACAGTTCAGTCCAAAAATGACTGGTAAAAGTTGCATCACGATCAGAGACAATGGAAGAAGGGAGTCCATGAAGACGAAATATCTGGTCCATGAAGATTTGTGCAACAGAGGAGGCAGTATAGGGGTGGCTGAGGGCACAAAAATGACTATATTTCGAGAGACGATCAACCACAACCAAGATCACTGTCTTGCCATCGGATTTAGGAAGCCCTTCAATGAAATCCATAGAAATATCAGTCCAAATCCGTGTAGGGATGGGCAATGGTTCGAGCAAGCCAGGAAGGAGGGTCGTTTCACCCTTGTGGCGTTGGCAAGTATCACATTCAGCCACCATCTGTTGAATCGTCTGTTTCATTCCTTTCCAAAAGAAGTTTCTCCTTGCTCGCTCATAAGTTTTGAGGAAGCCTGAGTGCCCTGCTGAAGGAGAAGCATGGAGTTCATAAAAAATAGCCTGATGTAGAGCTGGGTTCTGAGGAAGCACTAGCCGACCCTTGTATCGAAGAGAAGCACCATCCCAAGAGTAATGTGGTATAGCAGAAGGATTATTGGCTAGCTGGTGAATGATTTGAGATAAAGAAGAGTCACTGTCATAGCCCTGCTGAACAGACGCTAACCAATTGGGAATGGGCTTAGAAATAGCAGAAAGGGAAGCTTGATTATCAAATGTGCGAGAAAGAGCATCTGCCACAATATTCTCCTTACCCTTCTTGTAGGTGATCTCATAATCATACCCCATGAGTTTGCTGACCCATTTCTGTTGTGTAGGAGAGGATACTCGTTGTTCCAGGAAGTATTTCAGACTTTGGTGATCGGTTCTGATGCAAAAATGACTCCCTAAGAGGTATGGCCGCCACTTCTGTACAGCATGCAAAATAGCCATCATTTCTTTTTCATAAGTAGAGAGGGCTAGATTCTTACCAGAGAGGGCTTTGCTAGTGAACGCAATAGGATGGTCATCTTGCAGGAGAACAGCACCCAATCCATTGCCGCAAGCATCACTCTCAATAGTGAAGGGTTTGGAAAAATCTGGCATCGCGAGAACAGGTGTACTGCACATAGCCTGTTTCAGTTGTTCAAATGCAGTCTCAGCAACAGGGGTCCAGGAGAAGGCATCCTTTTTTAACAGAGCTGTCAATGGTGCTGCAATTTTCCCGTAATCTTTGACAAACTTGCGGTAGTAGCCAGTCAACCCCAAAAAACCCCGAAGGCTCTTGAGAGTTTTAGGATGCGGCCAAGTTTTCATGGCATCTATTTTTGTAGGATCCACCCGCACTCCATGGTGTGCAACAATATGCCCGAGATACTCCACTTCCTCCTGGCCAAACACACATTTAGATAGTTTTGCACAGAGTTGATGATCAGAGAGAAGTTGCAAGACAAGCTCCAGATGATGGAGATGCTCAGCCCAAGTTTTGCTATATATGAGGATATCATCAAAGAAGACTAGAATGAATTTCCGGAGGTATGGTCGAAATATGTTATTCATCACTGCCTGAAATGTTGAAGGAGCATTCGTGAGGCCAAAGGGCATGACTAAAAATTCATAGTGACCATCATGTGTGCGGAAGGCAGTTTTAGGTATATCCTCCTCATTAACCCGAATTTGATGATACCCAGAACGAAGATCTAACTTGGAGAAAAAATGAGCCCCATGAAGTTCATCAAGAAGTTCATCAACAACTGGAATGGGAAACTTGTCTTTTATAGTGAGATGATTAAGTGCTCGGAAATCAATGCAGAGTCGCCATGACCCATCTTTTTTGCGAACAAGCAGAACTGGAGAAGAAAAGGAACTGGTACTAGGGCGAATAATACCTTGCTTCAGTAAGTCACGGACAAGTATCTCGATTTTGGTCTTCTGATGAAATGGGTAGCGGTAGGGCCTGATGTTGGGCGGAACACTGCCAGGAAGGAGCTGAATACGGTGGTCCTCTGGACGAGAAGGAGGTAATCCCACAGGTTCAGCAAATATACCAGAATACTTGTCCAAAATGTGTTGGAGATCGGCAGGAGTGCTAGAGACTGTTGATGGCTGCATCTGAATGGAATGGAGCTGAGCGATGACACCATGTGAATTCTTCTTAAGAAGTTTTTCCATACGGTGTGAACTGATGATGCTGAGAGACCCTGGTTGTAAGCCTTTCAAAGTGTGTTGGTGCCCCTCGGCTGAAAACTGCATCCAAAGTTCAGCAAAATCCCAGAGAATGGGGCCAAGAGTGCGTAACCATTGGGCACCCAAAACCACATCACAGCCACCTAAGGGTAAGGCAAACATGTCAGAGCGCATGTTATAATCTCCAATAGAGAGATGCACATTGCGACATTTCCCTTTACAAGGTAAAGTGCCCCCATTGGCAATCATGACTTCAAAGCTAGAGCAGGGATGGATAAAGCAATCAGCCTGTTTGGCTATTCGTGGATCAATGAAGTTATGAGTGCTACCAGAATCAATGAGTATAGTAAGAGGGATCTTCTTGAAGAAACCCTGGACCCGCATGGTTTGTGGAGTAGTGACTCCTGCCAAAGCATGGACAGATATCTCTGGTGGAGCTTCTGGGGAAGGAGGTTCAGGCTGGTGAGGCTCAACCTCAGGATCCACTGTTTCCTGAGCATCTACATATTCTTCCAGTTCCGGTGGAGAATCCACATCCAAGAGATAGAGCTTTTGCTGAACACATCTATGGCCCCGAGACCATTTCTCATCACAATTATAACAAAGCCCTTTGTCTCGCCTAACTCGCATCTCTGTTTCAGACAAGTGCTTGATCGGAGTAGTTCTGGGAGCTGGTATGACTGGAGGGTTGTGAAAACCTGTATTTCTGAATGGAACAAAATTAGATCTGGAGCGTTGTAGAGCACTAATCTTGTCTTCCGCTAACTTAGCCAACCCAAGGGCTTCCATCATTGTAGTAGGTCGAAACATTTTGACTTCTGAGCGAAGTGCATCCTTCAGACCACTGACAAAACAACTACGGAAGAATTCATCAGACAAGCCCTCTGTGTGATTAGCTAATTTTTCAAACTCTGTCTGGTATTCTCTTACAGTGCCTGTTTGACGCAGTTTAGTGAGTGCTCCTGTGAAATCATCAAAGAAACTAGGGCCAAAGCGCTCCAAAATGAGGGTGCACAATTCGCTCCACGTTGGGCCTACATTAGCCTTGATGTACCAACGGAACCATTGAAGAGCTTCATGTTCCAAATGAAAAGATGCAAGGGAGACTTTGTGGTTATCCAAAGTATTATGCAAGCTGAAATACTGCTCTGCCCTATAGATCCATCCAGTCGGATCAGAACCATCGAAGCGTGGAAAATCAAGCTTTGGTCCACGGAAATTGCCAGAAGAGGACCCAGTATCTCCTGAATGGTTTCGGCTCATGGTTGACTGCTGAAAGTTAAGACCCAGAATTTTGTCATCCAGATCTTGAAGTCTGGTTTTGAGGGATGCAATTTCCTCTTCCATGATTTTTGCTCCTGTACGCGTAACAACCATAAAACAAGGTTTGTTTTTTTTTTTTTTTTTTTTTTTTTTTTTTTTTTTGAAATGGGTAGAAGATGAGAAACAAAAACTTTTTTAGTTACGGCAAACTTGGATTTGGGTAAAACTCATATAGGAAATGGGTGTTCGACGGGTGGTGGGAGACTATCTAGGGACAAGGGAAAAAGAAAAATGAGGGTTTCAAGGGTAGGGAGGCGAAATGAGGCGAACAGTCCAAGAGGGATAAGGGAGCAAAATGAGGAATTGAATCTTGTGGCTCAGGTTGGTGGCGATTGGATGAGAGGTGAAAAAGATAGGGCAAACCCTAAAATTAGATAAATAAGGGATTTAGGGCTTTGATATGTAAAATTTGGAGTTGGGTCGCCAAGGAAGGAAGTATGCGAAATGATATTGCAGACGTTCTGCGGAAGTATGAGCAAAAACAGAAAGCAAACAAGGAAGCTACGACTAAAAAACAGAAAAATTTTTACTCTGTTTTTTTTTTTTTTTTTTTTTTTTTTTTTTTCTGAACAGTCGACTTAGAAAAATTCACTCACAGACAGAACAACTGAAAAGAGTTATTGCAATAACAAGAGATATTAGAAGTGAGAGGAACCTGAAGGCCACGACAGAAAAAAAATTTGATGTAATTTCCACCCAGCGAGCCCAAGAGAGTGCTCTGATACCAGATGAGAGGAACCTCCTTATAGCAATATCGTGAGAATGCTCGAAATAACAGAATACAAAGTGATAGCAGAACTCAGAATAAATCTACTAATCGCAGGCCACTTCGAGGGGGTAACCTCCTTTGAGCAAGCTCAATACAATAAATTCGTCCGTGCTCATCAAGGGCCTCAACCTATTCTTATATACTGGGTACGATCTAGAAAAGTAATACTACCTATGCATGTGGGATAATAAAATAAACTCACGGGACGACTTACAAAGCATATGCGTCCAACAACTCTACTCTAACAAAATAAACAGAAGGAACACACAGGTTCCTAACAAACTCTTATTCAACTCCTTATCTACCTTCAACCCTTACAAGCAATGCTGGTATCTTTTCCTAATTTCCACTCTGATAAAACCAAGAGGCATAATAGAGGCATTAGACACCATTCATAATTGGTTTCCAATTTCCCCAAAAATTATGTAACCTTCAAATTGAAAACCCACATAAATATCTTGCGTATAGACCTAAATCAAACCTAATTGAATTAGGCATACACATAAATTGAATTTACCAAAACATCAAGGAAAACTTGAATCAACATCTACTTTCCAATGTCTTCTTATACTCCCAAAACCCTCTATTGCTATAAATTACCTTGTTCACCAAGCTAGTCACTTTCAACATGCCAAGCCACAAATATCTTCATTTTACAAAGATAAATAAAGTGGAAAGAAATTTGATGAATTTTATTTTAGCACGCATTGCTACACCTCTATTGATAAAGAATTAGAAATTTTTAATGGCATAATTAAGAGGAACAAACCATTATTAACAAAACCATAGTCACAAACCTAGATAAGACCAACAAGAACAAAATATTTAACAAGGCTCACTAATTCAATTATCTTAATAATAAAATTTTTGTATAATATCTATAGTTTCCCCATCCATTTATTCAAACTATTAAACAAAAATGATGTTCAAAGAATTTGCAAGTTGCAAGTTAGTAACCTCTTATTAGTAATCATAGTCATAAACAATCATGAAGTCTCTCATACAAAATCTTTCCAAAGCTTCATTAAAATCTAAAAATTTCTATAAATATTCTTAAAGATCTTTTTAGAATGGATTATCATCTTCCCATTTTCACTCATAACAGAAAATTCCAATATGACTCTTTATATTCTGTCATTTTGCAAAAGTTGAAATTTTGCATCTTTAGAATGTTTTTGATGATTTATGAGAGAATGAATGAAAGAATATTATAGAACCATCCAAATGTATTATAAACATGTTAATAACATCATAAGCATCATAAAATGTGACTTTGACTTCCTATTGACCAATGTTGACATCCATTGACCAACAAACAATTATGCACAAAATGAAGCAAAAAAGTGTTGAATGACCACAACTCAACATGAAATGAAGAAAAATGCATGTTTCACCTAAATTCAAACACCTAAAGACCAAAAATCCAAAATTGAAGGTGAAAATGACATGATCCAACATGATGTGCTTGTATCATACTCACCTTGACAACAAAACTCAAGTCCCTTGAGTTACTAGCTCCTACAAAGTTCCTCCATGTTTGATAATATCATGCTTTGACATCCACACTACCTTGTCTTTAGGAAGACCCTTTCATTTGATTAAATATTCCTTGTAGGTTCATTTCCTTGTCTTTCCTATCACCTTAGTGTTAAGAGTGTACTCCAAATTTAAGAGCTTCTTGGATGGTAAGTCTTTAAACCATTCAACATCTTCAAAGTTCTCCTCTACATTCTTTTGATCTCATGTGGGAACATCTTGGGTCTTTTGAGCAATTTTGCATTAAGTAAAACTATTTTCTATTTTCTATACCATTCTCGTGTTCATGATGTAGTTGTTGTTTCTTTTATTTTTCAAGTCATGTGTAGTTGTAGTCATGTCAAAGACCTACCCTAGATCCTTGTCCTTAGTGTGTAAATTCTTATGTTTTATATTTCTTGAGTTGGATGTCATTCTTTGTGGTCCTATTTATTAGAAATGTAATGAGGAATAAGTGATTGAGGGGGGGTAGGAGGGTGGGTGAATTAGGAACCACTTAAAAATTCATTCTCTTAATCTCATTTTATTAGATTAACTAATCTATATCCATGCATGAAACACAAAGAAATGAAAGAAACAACACCATAAAACTTTTACATAATATTTGGTAACGTAGAAATCCTCCGAGGAGAAGGTAAAACTCAGTGAGGGATGACACCCACAATGATTCACTATTCCACTAATAAATTTGGCCTATTGGGGATTACAATTGATCACTTCTAGTGATCTAATTGGTTAAGAGTATTTAGGGCTGCTATGTCCACCTCGTAAAAGGATTTATACAATACAATGAAGTATGGACTCTGTTAAGAGATTCTACAAGGACTATTAGGTCCACCTAGTAGGAGAATTTGAGACTGATACACCTATTAGGATGAATCAATAGGATGATCTTTGATTTACAACTTTGTTTGATGATGAAGATCCTTTGAATAATATAATGATCACCTAACCATGATATATAAGTCTTTATTTTTCCTTTTTACTTCTTGGTAACTTCCTAATCAATTTGCTCTTCCATTATCCATATTCACTAATGCAATGAATAATATAAGTCCATCATTAATTAGATGAAACAGGATATCTTTCATATATGTTGATCCAAATGTAACATTGCATTAGGTTGGCTACAATAGAAATTCAATAGTTCAACAATAATTATCAAGTTGGGTCACTGTTGATACTTAGGTCGAATAGCTTACTTGGGCGATATACAAATACTCCGAAAACTTTTTCTACTTAGTTGACACTAGATGATTTATTCATATCGATTACTCCACAAACATTAATGGCTCAGTTCACACTACTTCTATTTTCTCAATTCTCATTCTAAAGCTAGAATGCTTGGCTAACTTGGTTTACACTAGTGTTGTGTTGAAGCTATTAGCATAGTTCGTACATGAGCTTGGTTAACATTCTTCTATTTACTAATTGAGGGAGATCTCACTTGTAGTACTAATCAACTTCCCATGATGACTAAGTGTTTTGGCACTAGTTGACAATATGTCTTTCCATAGGGTTAGCAATCTCCCCCTTTGGCATTAGTGACAAAAACACTTGTCATGCACCAAATCTTCAATCATAATATTTTAGTCAAACTCCCCCTTTGCATGTGCTCTATTTTGCAACTTGATTTGAACTAAAAAATCTACAACTCAATTACAACTAACTATTTTTTATTTTTCAATATTTTTTTATTTTTTTATCTCCATTTTACATATCTTCTATGCAATTCTTGTTTTATACAATTTTTCTTACAAATGCAAAAATTTACAAGGTTAGGCCAAAATGATGGAGTAAATCATTATGCACCTTCAAAATTAAAGACAGTCTTATCCTAATTATCTTGAAATACCTTTAAGATGTGCATATCTATTTGAATCTTGACTGATAACTCCATCATATGTTTTTCCACTAAAAAGTTTGTGTCTTTGACTAGATTCTTTGCATGTTTAGTTCTCTTTTTCATAATATCCATATGGGGAAGCATCCTACTCTGAATGTCTATCATGGTTTCCCTAATTTTGGCCTCTTCCCTTAATAGTTCTACATGTAGATCTGTCAAAGATATGATTTTTTGAAAATGAGTTGGGCTTGAACTTGGATTAAGTGCCAACTAACTAGCACTAGACTTTAAGTCCATATCAATCTTAGCCAGTTTACTCTTGATTTCCTTTTTAAAAATTGTTGTATCACTCAATTTTACAAATAAGGATACAACATTATTTACAACATTCCCCAATGTAGCAATAAGATTGGATAACTCTACCTAGTCACTAGTAATTTTCTTAGCTACATTTTCTAAAAACAATTGTTCAAACTTCCTTCCTATCTTTTAAAGAAGTCTTTCCTAGCCATCTAACTCTTCATTGAACTTATGTATAATTTCAACTAATTGTTCAATGATGGGAAATTTTTCATTTACCTCTATAGATGGTGCATCCAAAAATATGTCTTTAATATCCTCAAGGACTTTTCTTTCATGTATTTCTACTCTCAACTTCTGCCCATTATATCCATTTTCTTAGTAGAGAAAATTGATAGATCCTAATTTGGAATCACAATTTCTTCCTCTTGGTCAATATCATCAATTTTCTTTTCTTTTCTTTTGACCTTGGTACCTAAAGAAAGGATGATTTCTTTCTCTCTACCTCCATCACTCCTTACTTCATTTCTTAGTTGAGGCTTCTCTTCTTTATCTTCTTCAACTATATCTTCATGCTTGATAGGTAGTTTCTTAGTTAGGCTTTCCCCATGAGTAGTTAGAGCCTATTACTCAGTTACTACTAGGGTGGATGAAGGATTTTCTTTCTCCTCTTCTTCCTTATCTACCCATGGTGAAGGTGTAATTTCTTTTTCTTTTTTTCCTTCTCATCATCATTCGGTTGAATTATGTTCAACTTGCTAGACTATAGCTCAAAGCTTGATGAGATAGGAGCTTAGCTTAAAGAGGTTGGAAGAGATATCATGTTTTCTACTGCAATTTTCTTAGGATTAGACTCTTCAATGGTCTATACCTCTAGTAGATCTTCCTCTTTCTTCTTATCATTTAGATGAAAAATTATTTTCCACATATTGGATGTGGACTATAAAACATCCTCTACTTCATTTGACATAATATGAAATGTTTTGAATCTAGGAGTCTACCTATGTTTACACTTTAACATTGTCTCCTTTATTTCCTTCACAAAGACATTTTGCATTATCTTCCTTAAAGTCTGTTCTTTAATATCCTGCTGTATTTTGATTGCATTATTCCAATGGTGAGAAATAACCTTCAATAGGGCTTCAAGAGCAATTCCCTTTGAGTACATTGGGATCATATTTCCACTTTTCCATTTTCTCCACCAATGCATCTTCAATCCATTCTTGCTCCTTTTTTTCTTGATTCATATTTGAAATATTTGAAATCAGCCATGCCACTTCCCTCCCTTATTGATTTCAACCTCTGTTAAAAAGATGGTTGGGGCTTCTTTAGTGAGTTTATTAGTGTGTTATCTTCCTCATCATCATCATCCTCATCATCTAGCCTTAATCTCCTTCTTGACTTCCTAAGCTTGGTGGTAGTAATCACAGGAGTAGAAGACCTTGTAAATTTTCTTGATGGTGTCTTCGCTTTCTTCTTTGGAGGTTCCTCTTCCTCTTCTTCTTTGTGTTTACTTTTCTCTTCATTTTCTTCTATATCATCACCTTTACCATCAGATTTTCCAAATTTCTTCTCAAGGATTTCCATCCTTTTCTTTCCTCTCTTCAAGATTTACAGAATCTGAATCTCAAGTGAGATTCTAGTCTTGGCTTCTTCATAAGTTCTAAAATAAGTAGCTTTATGATCCACTGGTTCATTGATAAGAGATTCAATGACGTCTTTTGTTTCATCAATGTTAACTTCATATCCCAATGGCCTCACCCATGCAATCCTAGGTCTGACTACTTGAATTTGATCCTTGTCACAATTAACTAAGAAATAGATGTCTTTCTCATAATCATCAACCATTTGCTTGGGGATCCTAAACCTGTTTTAAATCTTCTCCTTGAAGTTCTCATAATATGCATCCATGATGCCATCTAAGTTGTCACCCATTTCATTAATGAAATCATTGATCTGATATAACACAAGTCTCTCCTTGCTTCAGAAAATATTTACCTTGGATGGAAAGAATTTTTGCACAAAGAAAACTGAGCATATCAGAAGTGAACCAAAATTACATGTATTATTCTTGGATGCTCAAATTCTCTCCATATTCTTGCTCAACTAAATACACATTAATTCGGCGAGATCAAATGATAAGTTTTTCTTCACCACTTTGTATGTTAGGTAACTAATTCACAAGGAATGCTATTAGGTATGCTTGAACTATAGAACTTGTGGGATATGACATGAATTCTAAATTTGATTTCCATATTGCTAACATTATTCAGCTTCATGCCTTTGTCATTCCATTTAGCTTAGGTTAGCTTAAACAATTTTCCTTGAGCTAGGGTTTTTGTTGTCTTCAATTTTTCCAACATTGGATAACCATTAACTCAGTGGATCATCTTCTTGGTGATCTTGGCCAATTTCTAGAGCTAGAAGGTCATTTTTTGAACTCTACTTATTATGTACCTAATCCATTTTATTTAAAAGTTCCTTGGCATATGTAGAATGTGGGTCAAACCCTTAACTTCCAAATTCTTTTGTTCAGGTTTCAAAGCTCCATTTTCACAACATGCATTGTATGCTTGATCTAGCTTAGAATTACCTAACTCTTGAATTGAGCAGTGGTAAAAAGTCCTGACATCATGAATTATAAGTACCTTTAGAGGGATGATTGAGTGTGCTCCTTTGGGATCCTTCTCTTCAACAATTTTAGGGTACAATTTGAATTTAGGTGCTTTGCAAATTGTATTTTTAACCAACATTTTAAAACCCCTCCTTATCTTCATACTTGATGAAAATGAATAGCTCTAAGAAACCCCCCTTTGTAAAAGAATATAAAACTTTGGAGAATCTAATATTATTTTAGGGGGGAAAAACAATTTTTATTGGAAATTTTTTTTCTCAAAGTAGAAAAAAATAAATTCTATTGGAAATTATTTTCAATCATATAAATTGTATTGAAATTCTATAAAATTTTGGTTAATCTGGTGTGCTCCCTATCATATTATAGAGTAGGGTTAAGGGACAACTGGGTATGTACAGGATCATGGTGTGCCAAAAAGTGGCGATCTGAAAAATATGTATTTCTGAAATGCCTCAAAGAATTTCAAAATATATTCCCATTTTTTTCCCATCCATCCTAATACTAAATGAAAACAATTAATACCTTCATAATTCCTACTATATCTTTCAATACCAACCTTATATGGTCATATTTAAGACATCCTGAAAATGCGTTTTTGGCATGTTGTTATGTGTTTTTACTTCAAGCATGTAGCTGACGACTTTTTTTTAACTAAAATTTGATGTAATGAAAAGGGTTTCTTAAGAATGTTCTTATCTTTTCATAAATATAAGTTTTGTCAAATTATGAGTTCAGTAAGTAATTATTACTTATTTTCTAATGGAGTTAGCTACAAAGTGTTGATTGACATACTGGTTGAAAAATATCTATAACTTTCAAACCGTATAAGATTTGTGAAATCCAAAAGATGTGTCACATTCTATGCTTCGACTAGTATAAGAAAAAAAAAAAAAAAACCTAATTTTGATTTTTTTTGAACTAGTTAAGGTGGTCAGACATGGGAGTTTTTTAATTCTGAAAATAGTATAGTAGAAAATTCATAATTAATTATTTATTTGGAATAAAAATTGCCAAAAATATGTGTCACATCTAGGCATGAGTCTACTTTTTATATCTAAAATTATATTTAAAAATGTTATCATTTGATTATGATTAAGGTGGTCAGACATACATCTACTTTTTATTTTCGCCCTAAAATTTTTGTAGTACTGCATTAAAATCCAAACTTTTGACCAATCAAATAATTTTTTCTCTAGATAAGGCCTTGCAGTTTAGAAACTAGATTCAATTTCCTACAAATTATTTTCTTACAAGTTTTTGATATAAAGTCCAGAATCACTTTAAAATTATGTGTCAAGTTGACATAACCCTAATTTTTTGGTTTTTCACTGCCACTTAAGGCCATAGTTTGGTACACCATGATCCTGCACATACCCAACTCCCTCATGGGGGTTTCCAAGAGTAGCACTCCTGAAAGCCCAAATAACATTTAATATTTTATTAACATGTCCTAATTTTATATTATATCATATAACATAGAGAAACCCAATTTTTATAACCATTGGATGGTTCTTAATCAATGGTCCAAATCCTATTTTGGAAAAATCTTTTGAAGGATACCGAATTTTAAAGAAATTTCCTAAAATGAAGACATGTGTCCCTAATCAAATCTATTTTAGGCCAAAGTGAGAAATGATAAAATTTTCCATGGAAACTCTCCAGAATAGGGACACCTGTCAAATATATCTACTTAGATTATAAATAAACTTTAATTTATACCACATATTGGTGAATATGACCATTGACCAAGGCAATCCTTGCAAATTGTAGCCAATAATATCTAATTTTTCATGTGAAAATATTAGATTCTATTGGCAAAGTCATCACTAAAATAAAAATAAATTTGTATCATTAATGGCAATTGGCTGAAGCATGCTACCCAATTTTCATAAAGTGTGGGTGACATGGCCACCCTAAAAGTCCAATTTAGTTTTCCAAATTTGGAATCCCCAATCAGTGAGATTTGCCAATTGGCAAATATTTTCCACTAAAGTTATCCCTGCCAAGGATAACTTTGAGAAACCCCCCTTTGGAAAAAAGTATAAAACCTTGGTGAATCCAACATTATTTTAGGGAGAAAAAATTACTTTCTATTGGCTATATTTTTTTCAAACTTGGAAAAAAATTTAATTTCATTGATGTTTTTTTTTCCATCGTATGAAAATTTTTTAAAATCTTGCCAAATCTTCAATTATTTAATAAAATTTCTACCAAAAGTATAAATACCTAGAAACCATATTTTAATCATAAATCAATGGTACAAATCATATTTTAGGCCTAAATGTTCAAAGACAAATAGTTTTAGACAAAATCTCTAGACTAATGACACCTATCCATAGTCAAATCTATTTTGGGCCAAATCTTAAAAGGATAAAAACTTACTTAGAGAGACTCTGCAATAGAGACACCTGTCGAGTATATGTACTTATCATATAACCTAACGTAAAGTTTTACCATAGATTGGAAAATGTGACCATCGAATAAGACAAGCCTTAGAAACCCTGGGCAAAAAGATTTAATTTACTTTGTGGAAATATTAGAATCCATTAACAAAGTCATCATGAATTTTTTTTTATTATGTATCATTATTGGCAATTGGTTCGAGCATGGGACCCAATTTTCAAAAAGTACATGAGACATCACCACCCAGCCAAAAGTGTAAATTTTTTTGCAAAATTCAAGGTCCTCAATGAGTGAGATTTTCCATTTGGAGAATATTCGCCACTAAGTAATCATTGTTGATGAAGCTACCATAATGCTCAATTAATGAAGAAATATTGATAATTAATAGATGTTCTTGCAACCTAGCTTGGCAATTCACTCTTAGATTGCTCGGGGGTTTGAAATTTCTCTCTAAATTTTTTGTGAAAGAATAAAAATTCAATTTAACCTATTATAAAACAATAAACTTTTAGGGCCTCATAAATGCTTCATTCTATTGCAAGTGAAATAACTCAGTTAGATCTTCGAACTCAAACTCAACATGAACTTGGTTAGAACTAGCTACCAACATAAATTCACTCTAATTAGTCATGTGAATCAATTGAATGATGGAACCTGATCTTACATGGTTATATTTGAAGAGTAACTTGGTAATGATTGACATCTTGGTTATAACTAAGATTTGACTCTGTTAAAACATGATTCTTCGATTTGTCCTAGTGCATTTAATATGATGATTTGGACTTTCTTTCTTACTTGTCTAGAACTGATGTAGGATCTTATATTTTATTTATGGCTCTAGTGGTCTCCTTGTATGTTTACTCAAAGGTGGTTGAATCACTCAACTCATTGACTTGGGTGTCAGCAACTTCATAGTTTTGACTTGAACTTTCAGGAGATTTCCTTACCCATTGTTGATTCCTTTGAGCCTTGATCTCATAAATCTTAGTATTGCCTTTATTTTCTTCATTAGTATTTATAGTAGCTTGGTCATGTAGTTCCTTTCCAAATGAATGAGTTATTTGTACACATAGCATATTTTGGTAGTATTCATTTTTCTAAAGTGAGTCCTTACATAGTTTTCTCCAATGTGTCTATATTCTCAACTTAGATAATATTTGTACCGTGTTTTGTAATCCCAACTGATAAATTCTCCAAGTCTTGGTCCAATGTTCCATTGCTTTGTTATGTACTTAGAGGATTTATGACCTTACTTGTTGCATGTAAAGCACAAGTTCCTTCAAACTTTGGTTAATTTTTAACTTCACTTGATATGTGTCTAGGCTTTTTGCAACTATAGCAATTTTCACTAAATTTTGACTTTCCATTACTTCAACATTTTTTTGATGAGTTTCCTATATTTTTGTAGTGGTTTCATCTAGGTTTGTTGTTCTTTTGAGCTCCTTGTTGTGATGACTCTCCTTGTTTAATGTAACCCAATCCTATTTTTCTTTTGTATCTTTTCTAAGATAGATCAATTAACTAATTCATGATTTATTATGATCTCATCATTCTTTCATTCATTTCCTTTACCTCTCTAAGATAATTCTTGAGTCTATGATTTTCTTTCCTTAGATTGATGACTTCTTGATTTTCACCATTAAGATAATTTATCATATATGATTGATGTAGTGATAGCTGATGGATCTCATTGTCCTTTTCTTCTAGTCTTGTGCTAAGTTATCTTTTATCTTCATTTTCCATCTCTTTATCATTTTCATCTTGATTATTTTGTTCCACGACTTCACATATCTTGACTAAATGAATTTTTGGTTCTCTTTTCAATTTCTTGACTTCTTCTTGCAGAATGAGGTTCCTTCCAAGTAGATCTTCTATTGTTGAATCTTCTTGTTCTAAACTTCTTTCTCTACAAATAACTTCTCTTCTTTCTTCTATCTATAGATTGGCATTCATCTATACTGCTAACTCTTTTCTTGTTTTTAGGCATTGAGAGAGTTGAGCCTTCAGTTTCTTGATTTGTTCCATGGCTACATGTAGATCCATCTTTTTATTCCAAATGACTTTCTCTAGTTTGTACACTTCTATTGCTTCTAATATTTACTCTCAAGATGCTAAACTTCTGAAAAAGTGTAATGTAATATGCATGGAACATAAAGAAATAAAAAAACCAACACAATAATACTTTGACACTATATTTGGTAACCCAAAAACCCTCCAAGGAGAAGGTAAAACTAGGGTGGGAATGGTACCCACAATGCTTCACTACTATAGTAATAAAGTTGGCCTATTAGGGATTACAATTGATCACTTCTGGTGAGCTACTTGGTTAAGAGTATGTAGGAATGCTAGGTCCATCTTGTGAAAGGATTTATACAATATAATGAAGTATGCACTCTATTAAGAGATTCTGTAAGGATTGTTAGGTCTACCTGGTTAGAGGATTTGAGACTAATACACCTATTAGGATGAATCATTAGGTTGATCTCTTCTTTGCAACTTTTTTTTTTCTGATGAAGATCCTTTGAATAATATGACAATCACCTAACTATGATAGATGAGTATTTTCTTTACCTTTGTACTTCCTAGTAGCCTCCAAATCAATATGCTCTTCCATTATCCATATTTTCTTATGATAATGAATAATATATTTCCATGGTTATTTGAATGAAACAACATATATTTCATATATATATATATATATATATAGAGAGAGAGAGAGAGAGAGAGAGAGATCCAAATAGTAAATCTAGATTAGGTTGGCCATAATAGCAATTCAATATTTTCAAGAACAATTACCATGCCAGCTAAATGTTGATACTAAGGTCCAATAGCTTACTTAGGTGATATGTAGATACTCATGCAACACTATCTACTTGGCTAACATTGGATTCTTAGTTCGTATTGATCACTTAAAAAAATTGATGGCTCAATTCCCATTCCTTCTGCCCACTCAATTCTCATTGTAAAACTAGAATGCTCGGGTAACTCGATTTACACTAGATTTTGATTGATAGTGTTACCTTAGTTCATACCTGAGCTTGGTTAAAAAAAAAGAATTTGGTAGCATGGGCTATACTTGTGCTTGCTACTTTATGGAAAGCTCGGTTGGAGTACTAATCAACTTCCTATGATGACTAAATGCTTTGCTAGTAATTTAAAATATGTCTTGTGATAGGTTCAACATTATTTTCTTGTTGTTTTAATCCTACGTGGCATGTTGTTAGTGATGATGAAGAGGAATACATAAATCCTAACCCTAAACCTAAGGGTAGATAAGATGAAGAAAGGCTTCTGAGAGTTTTTTCTAGGGTGAATTCTACAACTTTTGTTGAAGTTTTTTTTTAATGATGGATGGCTTGAGATTAATGTTGTATTAGATTGGATCACCAAGATGGATAAATAATTTGAGTAGGAAGGCACTCTTGATAATAAGAAGGTTAAGACAGAAGTCACAAAGTTGAAGGGTCATGCTTCACTTTAATGGGTTAATTTTGCAAACTAAGATATAGAAGAGGGGAAAAGAAAAGATCAAGACAAGGGAAAACATTATTGGAAATATTCAAGGGAAAACATTATTGGAAATTTTCAAAGAAAAAATATCAAGTTAATTTGTTGAGAAAGATGAAAATTTGAGACAAAAGGACATGATTCTGAAGGAATATACAAAGGAATTTCATAGATTGGATATCAAATCTAGACATGTGGATGATCAAGTTGAGAAAGTTTTTAGATATATGAATGGTTGAAGGAGATAAATTCAAAAATGAGATCATCTATGTTATGATGGATAGTGTAGAAGAATCATATCAATATGCCTTAAACGATGAAGAAATATTGTTGTAGAAACATGATGAAAGACAAAGAGGAAGAGGTGGCATATTTCAAATAAGTAGAGACAAAACATATGGAGAAGGTAGCACATCTAATAGAATGATTCAAGTTAAATTAAAATCATAATGGAAAGAAGAGCATGTTGTAGAAGTAAACACTAGGAATAATAATGGTGGAAAAAGACAAGAAAGATCTTCATTTAAAGGTACTTATTATAAATTTAGAGAAGGACATAGATATTTTGAATGTACTAACTCTAGAAAGAAGATTGGAGGTAATAGTAGAAGCACCTGCCTTGTGAAAAAAGTTGTTGAAATGCTTAGTGGGCTTGAAAATGGTGAGAACCTAATGTTAAGAAGGATCTTGTGGAATGAAGAAATTGATGGAGAACCTATTTTGAGAAGAAGTTTGTTCAAAACTAGAAGTAAGATAGCTAGAAAATATTGCAATATAATAACTAATAGTGGATAATTTGGCATCTAGGGAGCTTGTTAAAAAATTGTAGTTGTAGAGATTAAGACATCTTAAGCCTTATTATGTTGCTTGAATCCAGAAGGAGAATAATTTAATTGTAAGTGAATAATGACTTGTTAAATTTGAAATTGGGAATTATCACTATGAATTCTTGTGTGATAGTATGCCTATGGATTATTGTCATATTCTTTTGGATAGACCTTGGTAGTATGATAGACAAGCTTTTTATGATGGTAGATTGAATTGGTATATTATTCAAGTAGATGGAAAGAAACAAATATTGTTTCCTTTGATAGAGAAAACTGAAGAGAATCATTATACCACATTCAGAGTATTTCTAGTTGAGGGTAATCAATTTGTTAGAGATACGAAGGAACATAATATTTGTTTTTCTTTGATTCCTAGAAAGACTAAGAAACAAGATCAGTTAGAGCATGCACTTGAGATTGATTTCTTGTTAGCAAAGTTTCAAGACATCATTATTTTTTATAATGTACTTGATGGTTTTCCACCCATGAGAAGCATAAGTCATTGTATGGATTTGATACTTGGAACTAGTTTTCTTAGTAAAGTATTGCATAGATTGACACTTGATGAAAAAGGTTGAATTGAAAACATAAGTGCAAAAATTACTTGAGAAGAGTTCAATTAGATAAATTTTGAGTCCTTGTGTAGTATCTCTTGTATTAACACCTAAAAAGAATGGGGAATGAAGTATATGCACTAATTCTAGAGCTATAAAAAAGATAATAGTGATGTGTTTATTTCCTTGGCCTAGATAACATGAAAAAATGGATAGTTTGAGTGGAGCGATGTATTTTACCAAGATTCATTTAAAAAATGAATATCATCATATTATAATTAGAGAAGGTTATGAATGGAAATTTGATTTTAAGACCAATGATGGTTTGTATGCATGGTTGGTTGTGCCTTTTGCTTAATTATTGCACCTAGTAATTTTATGAGGTTGATGAATGGGTTTTGAAAAGATTCTCAAATAAAAAAATTGATTGTATACCTTGATGATATTTTGATATTTATTAAGATTAAGGAAGAGCATCTTTAGTATATCAACCAAATATTGTAGAGATTGAAAGACAAGAAATTTTTGATTAACTTGAAGAAATTTTTATTTATGAAGAAATAAATTGTGTATCTTGGCTTTTGAATTTCAGCTAATGGTTTGAAAATGGATCCAAAGATGGTGAAAGTTATTCTTGATTGGCCTACACCTTAGAATGTTGTAGAACTACGATAATTTCATGGATTGGCTATTTTTTTATAGGAAGTTCATCATAAATTTTAGTTCTATTTGTAATTCTATGAATTAGACTATGAGAGGAGATAAAAGGATTTAAAGTGGACACATTGAGTACAAAAGAACTTTGGAACATTAGAATAGAGGACTCTAGAATTGCCTAAACTTGCTTTGCTTAATTTTAGTAAAGTATTCAAAGTTGAATGTGATGCTAGTGGAAGTGCTATTGGAGCTATTTTAAGTCAAGAAGGAAGGTTTGTAGATTTCTTTAGTGATAAATTGAATGATGCTAAGAGAAATTATTTAGTTTATGATCAAGAATTCTTTTCTATTGTTCAAGCTTTGAAGAAATGGAAGCATTATTGGATGCCTAAGGATTTTGTGTTGTATACTAACCATAATGCTTTAAAGTATTTGGGATGTTAGAATAAGTTTAATAAGAGACATGTGAAGTGGGTTGATTTTTTGTTGAACTTTTCCTTTTCTTTGAAACGTAAGAGTGGATAGACAAAAAAGGTTGTTGATGCTTTGAGTAGAAGAAGAAATTTGTTGACAAAAATAAAAGTTGAGGTACTTTGTTTTAATGATTTGAATTATTTGCACATGAAAAAAATCCTAATTTTGTAGAACCTTGGAATGCTTGTAAGGAATAAATAGTGAGAGATAAGTGGACATATTGCTTCTTTCAAGAAGACATGTTATTTAAAGGAATCTAGTTGTGTATAACTGGAGGATCTTTGAGAGAGATCATCATAAAAGAGAAGCATATAGGTGGACTTACTAGATAGTTTGGGATTGATAATACAATAATTTTAATTTTAAATAGGTCACTTTGGCTACATATTTATAAGAATGTGCATAGGATGGTAAGAAGTTGCAAAATTTGTCAAATGGAAAAAAGAACTAGTCAAAATTTGGGATTATATTCCCCATTTCTTATAACTGACAAGCTTTGGGAAGATATCAATACGGACTTTATTCTTTCCTTTCCTAGAACTCAAAGAGATTATGATTTTGTTTTGGTGGTAGTTGACATATTTTCTAAAATGGCTCATTTCATACCTTGTAAGAAGACATCTGATGTTGTACATGTAGCTGAATTAGTTTGTAAGGAAGTGGTAAGATTGCATGGATTGCCTAAAACTATTTTTTTAGATAGAGATACTAAGCTTATTGGTTATTTCAAGAGGACACTTTGGAAGAAGTTGAATATAGAATTGAAGTTTAGTTCTACATTTTATCCACAAACAAATGGAAAAGCTTAAGTTCTAAATAGAAGTTTGGGTAACTTATTGAGATGTTTTGTTGGAGACAAGCCTACTAATTGGAATTTGATTTTGGCACAAGAACAATTCACATAAAATAATTCTATGAATAGGAGTACTATGAAAAAAAATTCTCAAATTGTTAGTGGAATTTATCCTAAGGGAACTGTTGGAAATCTGATTGAAAAGATCATTGATGAAGAAGATTGATTGAAAGAGGGAGATTGTTGTTAAAAGAATGTTTTCAATCATTGTTTTGTCATTGATGTCAAACCTACTATTTGCTAGAATGAAATTTTCTTATTAGATCCAAGTACTATCAATTAGTTGATTGATGAAGAGGATTTGATCAACAAGATGTAATAAGAGAACCTAAGGGAAAGGTTGAGTTATGGTTTTGTAATGAAGTGAAAGGATCAACTAATACAATGGTTAAATGATGCATTGATAACATACTTGAAGATATAGAGGCTAGCCACACTTAGAAACATTGGAGGAATAAGTTGTAATAAGGTTGACTACAAAGCTTAAACTAAATTCATCAATGGGTGCAAAGCAAGCTAGTTTAAGCCAATCAAATTTTTAGTTGGAGCCAAGCAAATACAAAATCTAGTGTGTGCCTAGTGAAATTCAAGGGCTAAGTGAACTTTAGGTGCTGAGTGAAGTTAAAGTACTGAGTGATAAAGAATGAGCTGAGCAAATAGAAAATCTTAGTAGGTGCTGAGTGAACTTCAGGTGTCAAGCATTAGTAAAAATATAGTTGATGCCAAGTAATATAGTATGTGTTGAGCAATAGAATTTCAATAGTGCCAAGCTACTACATTATTGGAAATGTCAAAGATTCACCAGACCTAAGCCAACAGAGTTGTTACCTTTAATTTTGTGAACCAGTTGGAGGATAAGGATGATGAGCTAGTGGCACAAAATTCTATGTAAACCATTATTGATTGAATTCAAGAGGATTCTTCATGATGTTTCTAGAAGAAACAAAATATGGGTTAGATTCAATGAATCCTACATAATCCATTCAAACAAAAATTAAAGGAGGGAAGAATTAAGAAGGAAAATAAATTGCAAACTTCTATTTAAGGAGTCATAGACCAAGAAGCAAGAGTTGCTGGTGTGCCAAATTATGAAGTGGCTGAAGGGTGTCAAGGAGAAGGCATCTAGGGGAAGGAAGAATAGAGAAGAGAGACTTTACTTTGACAAGTGGTCAAAAAAGAGAAGATTGCACTAGTACATTAAGCATGGAGACTCAAGGAGAGAAAGCTTGAAAGGAGGGAAAGTTATCAAAGTTGCAGAGACTGAAAGCTAGGCAATGTTATGAGCTAAGAAGTGATCTAAAATTTACAAGTTAAGTTGTATTTTGTAATCAGGTCAAAACCCCTTATTGTTACTCTCTAGCAATTGTATTAGTTAGGGTAAAAGAAAA
Organism: Cupressus sempervirens; assembly: GCA_028749045.1. NCBI lineage: Eukaryota > Viridiplantae > Streptophyta > Pinopsida > Cupressales > Cupressaceae > Cupressus > Cupressus sempervirens. The sequence continues at coordinate 771,936,608 of CM053785.1, read as the reverse complement.
TCCCATGGACTTGGGTTGTTTAATAGTCATTTGTAAATCCTTTAATAGGATGGCCTTCCAAGTGAATGTTGTAAAGTCCTCTAACCAGGCCCACTTCTAACAAGGTGGTTAAATCCTTTAACCAAGTCACATTTAATAGTGAGTTGTAGCCTTTAACAGGATAGGCCTTTGATAGGGCATCACTTTAGAAGAGTGAGAATTGAGTAGCATGTTACTAGTGGTTTTTCCCAAATTGGGTTTCCACATAAATCACTGTGTTATGTGTTGAAATTTTTATGTGTTATGTTTGCATGCTAATTTACAGTAACTTGCTTAATAGGAAAGTTAAAGCTTGGATGAATGAATGGTTGATTGGGCTCACTACATAGTAAAAAAATTGATTTGGACATATCAACCTTGAATAATTGATTCACTGCACCCTTTCAATTATTCTAAAGCATTTCTAACAATTGGTATTAGAGTCATCTACTGATTTAGTTTCAAGGTAGTGGAAGCAACAAGATCAAGATGTCCAAGGGAGAAGTTCCCAAGCTCAACAAAGAAAACTTCTTTGCATGGCAGAGTCTGATGAAATTGCACCTTGGATCAATAGGTGATTATGAAAAAACTTCAATTAGAACAGAACATGTAGACCCAGCTGGACCCCTCTCTATAGATGATTTGAACAAAAGGAAGGAGAAAAATTAGGCAATGCTAGAGATTGCCTCTACACTCAACTATGTTGAATTTGATGACATCAAATGTTGTGAGATTGCATTCAAGATGTGGAAATCCTTGTCAAATATCTATGGAGGAGATTAGAATGTCTAGAGAGAAAAGAGAGAAAGCCTCAAAGGAAAGTTTGATGACATGAAAAAGGAAGAAGCTTAAAATGCTACTCAATATGCTACTAGAATGAAAGAAGTGGTAAGTACAATAAGAAGTCTAGGTGGTCAATTGGAAGAAGAGACTATTAATAGTAAATACTTAAGGACCATGCTTCTTATCTATACTATTAGAGTTTTAGCCATCCAAGAACTAAGGTGTGTACAAGGAAACACACTAACCTTTGAAGGAATAGTGGGAAGACTTGCTGCATTTGAGTTATCCAACTTTGACAACTATAGACCCGAGAACCTTGAATCTTCTTTCAAGGACAAGCTGACATTAAAAGACACTAAGGAGGTGACATCAGGGAAGAAGAGTAGAAAAGGAAAGCATGCATCGAGTGACAACATCACAGATGAAGAAGATGTGGAATAGTTAGAAGCACTATTGGCTAGAAGATCTCATAGAGGCAAAGGTAAATTCAAAGGTAAGATACCTATCATTTGCTTTAATTGTAATGAGGTAGGACATATTGCTATAAGGTGTACACAGAAGAAGAACTACAAAGAAGGAAATGTTGCCCCACTTTTCATTTTGTACCAATTTTGCAAAGTAGAAGTTAACTTGTATTGTGTTTAGTTTGGCCAAGTTAGTTGGTTCTTTCTTCCTCAAGTGATAAGTATCTCTGTCAGGTTTTCATCTTTTCCCTTCTCCTGCATTGTATGGACGGGTGGGTTTTCTTTATCATCACGAGTCTTTTGTGTAGTTTAGGACCTATGGAGATTCTTGAATTATGTTACTTTAGATGAACTACTTGTAGCTCATTTTGTTTCAAACATGAAGAAGGTTGAAATCACAGAAAATCCAGTTTCATCTTCTCTTTGGTGAGTTTTCACAACCCCGAAGGTGAAACTCCACAGAGATTCACAAATGCAGTTTGTGAGTTTAAATGAAGAGAGATAAATTATGTTATGGATAGATAATTCAAATATTTCCATTTTTTAACTGCTTGAATCATTCAAAACTCACTAAGATGATTGAAAAAAAAAACATCGACAGAAAACTCATAAATAGCTTCTGCTTGGCGAGTTTTGAACCAAGAAGTTAGTTTTTTGAAAAGGCATTTTTGAAGAGGTAAAGTGAGTTAGTGGGTCCCATCTTTCACTTGTGAAGCCAGTTTAATATTTTTTGGAGGGTTAAAGTAAAGCGATTAGGGCAGAGAAGGTAAAATGAGGGCACAAGCGAAAAAGTGGAAATCGCCTTCTCCTCCGCAGGCTTTCTACCCTCAAGAACAATTTTCTACAAGTAATAGAAAATCATTCTTGCAAGCATAGTAATTGTGTAAATTGATTGTGGGATGTTTTGGGAAAAATATTTGAACCAAATAAGTTGAGTTTGTGAAGGTATTTTAAAAAGAATCTAGTTAGGCAGATTTCTTCCCAAGGAGTACTCTATTTTTATTTCTCTGAAACAAGGTAAAAATGGTAAAGTAAGTCTATAATTAAAGAAAGTTACCATTGGGCCAATGGGAACAGTGAGAAGATAGGGAAAAATCCATTAGAACCCTCACATTTACTAATTCAACAAATTTATCCTTAAATTTTCTCATGTGGCACGAATCATGAAAATCAATGGATAGATTAAGGGTTCTTATAGAAAGTTAAGTGTAATAGATTTTCAAATCACTTCTTTCTCTTTTGAATTGTTATGCTAAATAGCGCTTCCCAAAAATCTTCAAAGTTACAAGGTTCACTCTTCACACTATTTGCAATTATTAGATTTCAGTTTACCTTTATATCAAACAAAATGGCAACAAGATTCACCAGTTTTAATGGATTGGGTGGAATCAAGTCTATATGGAAAAATATCATAGACACTTCACTTCACTTCTTCAACATGCAAGACTTCCAAAGGAGACTAAGGATGGAGCCAATTCACCCCATAATGGAGAAACTTCGAGGAAGTGGATTAGTAGAGGCAGCTAGATTTCCAGTAGTAGTACAAGCTCCAGAGTTGATTATTGAATGCATCAATCATTACAATCCAGATACAAAACAAATCTTACTACCAGATCAAATAGTGCTAATCTCAATTAACAATTGTAGGAGCTATGTCTGAATTCTCTCTGAAGAATATGGTATGGAAAAAAGAGATATGAGTTCTTGGTTCTGAAATCCAAGGTGAGCTAAGAGTAAGGTCCCTAAAACCCTTTTCGACACTAATCTCAAGTGTGAGATTGTGGACATTCTCATCCTCTTGCATAGAATTAAAGGTGAGGTATAAACTCTTAATTTTGTAGAACAATACTTCTTTTTGGTGCAAGTTATTTTCTTGGATACACAATATGTTGGTTGGGCATATGAGGTAAGTGAACATCTATCTAGGGCTCTTAGTGTAGCTAAGTTCTACAATTCATTTTATATGTCTTCTTTCTTGATATATATGTTGGCTTCCCTACAATTGTGGCCAAGACTCCATAGATTAGAGAATTTCCATGATGACGTGAAAAGCTATGAATTTTATCCATGCTTGCAATTGTAGAATAGTTATGCAGAGTATATCTGAGTAAATGATGTGTTCACAATGAGAATATGCAGGGAACTCCAAGGATGTCTAGAGTGGAGATTCAATCTAGAAGCAATGGCGACCATCAGTCAATTTGGCAGTTATTCCATTCAATTCTCATCTTTTTCTTATTTTCATCTTGTAGTGTGTGATGGATTTCCTCTAAAGCTACCTAGATACCTGAATGACATGATTGTACTCATTAAGATCGTGAGGCAAGCAATTCAGATGAACATGTTGAGTGCCAGTTTGAGGAAGAAGTGATATGAATTCCCTAGGAAAGTTGGGGCCTACAGTTGTGAGACTCGATCAAATGCTAAAACTATGCCTAAGACATTTGAGAACAAGTACAAGTTAGAGGAGTATAAAATAGTGAGGCCTATGTTTGACCCAAATTGGTGTTCCAAAGATGTGCTTCAAATTGGAAGCATAATCAAGCATGTTACTACTATGGAGGATTATTGGGTGGATTGTAAACATGAGTTGGAAAGCTGAGATCAGGCTTTTGCTAGATTGATAGTGGATCAAATAAAGACATATGGCATTAACTTAGATGTGGATATGTTGATATGGAAGAGGACCTTGATGTTATGATAGCCTGGATCATCAAGAGAACCACAAAATGGGTTGAGTGGACAACAAAAAAGGGTTAGAGTAAGAGCAAGACTACTCAAGCTTCTCTAGTCGCTTCTACTCCCACTTCTTCTTAGAGTGCCACACCAAGTGTTACAGCTACAGCTACTCAAGGACCTACTCAATCTATAGGAGGAGGTGACCAACCCCCAGAGGAAAACATTTCAATAGCTCCAACTTGCTAAGGTGGTCCTCTACAAGTTATTGGAGCCCAAGCTAGCACTGAAGAAAAGAGAATTGAAGAGCCCAAAGATGGTGTTACTACTCCAGTCTCACCTCCTCATTTTACTACTCCAGTCTCACCTCCTCATGTTATTGCTTTAGTCTCACCTCCCCATGTTATTTCTCTAGTATCACCTCCTCATGTTACTCCAACTCCATCTCCTCATCATAGCCCTGGTCCATCTGCAAGCGCTCCTCTTTTGAAGCCAACTAGTTCCCCCATTCAAATAGTAGAGATCGGGGATGAAAAGAGCAGTAGCAGTGAGTCCACTCAATCTAATGAAGCTGCAAGGAAAAATCAAGAGAAAGAGAAAGCCCCAAGTTCATCTAAGCTTCTTTTTTAAGATCCAAAGAATCCTTTTTCTGCAGCTATAGTGGTAGTGACTCCGACGAAGAAGAAAATGTTCAGTATAGAGTCACTTGGGGTTGCTTCTAAAGTGATTAATATAAAGTCCTGGCTAGAAGAAACCTTAGAAAGGAAGAGAAAGAAGAAAGAGGAGAGCATCCCTACAAAAGATACTGTGTCTCAAGTAGTTCACTCTAGGTCTACAATAGTGAAACCTAAAAAGAAAAAGACTTTATCAATACTTGGGCAAGATCCAGAAATAGGACACTTAATAATGGAGATAGCAAAGCCAAAAAAATTAGGGAGAATTGAGGACATGACACCCAATGATTTCACTCTGCATTCAATTGATCTTGGAGAGGCTAGACATGATACAAAAGTGGGCCAATGGAGATCAAGTAATGAGGTGATAGAAGAACAATTGGAGAGCCTCAAATTGTTGAAAATCAAGATGAAGGCCAAGATTGAAGAATTGAAAAGATTTATAAGGTAGTTAGTTGTTCTATTGGCAACCATTACAGGTATTCTTGCTACTGAGAACCCCATAGTAGAAGAAGTGCAAGATTTCATCTCACAACTTTAGAAAGATAAACATTTTGGTCAGATCGAAAAAGATTGGATTGAGAAACTCAATGCAAATGGAATTGCTCTGATCAATCAAATTGGAAATGTTATCCTTCAATTGGAAATTGAGAATGATAATATCATATCTAATCACAACACTTTGGCTATGGAGAGGGCAAGATTTGATGAATGCATTTCCCTCTTGAAAATGATCATTCAAATGAAGGCAAAAGAGGCAGTTGAAGAAAAGATTTTTAAGAAAGGGACGCAGCCTTTGTTTGAATGGCTTCAAAGCATGCAATTTAAGCTGGAGATGATTCAAGAAGATGAAGAGGGACTCAAAGAAATAGGGGAGAAAGTGAGGAAGAACCAAGATAGAGCATTCAAACTCATGTGAGGATTACACATTGACTCACAAACTAGTGGGCAAGGGAAAGCTCTTGTCGGGGTAGAAGTAATGCAGAACAACTTCTCCACATACTTCATTAATCTATTTGGAATGATTTCAAGCAGTCAAAATAGAGTATTAGAATTGCAAACGCTTGGTTGATGTGCGTACACATGGCTGTTGAAGAATTGAGAAGTTAGCTAAATGCAGTAAAGGAGCTAGCTCGAGAGCATTTGAAGTGGCTCTTAAGATTCACTAATGTACATGTGCCTAGTCACAAAGAAATGATTCCAATTATAATTTTTGCTAATGCATATAGAGCAAAAAATGAAAAAGGAAAGAAGCCCAAGTGATTTAATGGATGGCCTCTTTTCATTTTCTATTGTAAACTTTGCAAATTTTGTAAATTTTGTAATACAACAAATTGACATCTTGCCATTTGTCATCCTTAGAAGATGAACTTATTAAAATTCCTATTGTAATGTTTAGTCATCTCTCAAACTCTATATGTATCAAGTTAAATGATTAATGAAAGGTGGGAAAATTTTTGGTGTAGGATACTTGATGTTGTAGAGTCATTTGAAGAGAATTTTATGTCAATTATTTTATGTTCCAGTAAGTTGATAGTTGTTAATGAGCTAATTATTTCTCTTAAACTAAGTTAGAGTAGTAAGGAAAGGATGTTTCATTCCTTTGTTTCAAGGTTGTGAATAAACCCAGTAGGATGTGCTATGGAAAATTTAGAGAAGGACTCATTAGACGTTTTTTTATGTCATTTATATCTCTATTAATAGTTGTTGTATATTAGTAAGCACTGAGTGTATGAATTCATAGGATGTGTGAGTTCTATCATTTGGTTCATAGACTAGAAAATTCCCCTTTCCTAGATTAAGTTCTTCTTAGGCTTGATTTGGTTTTCCTCTTTTGCTCTCAGGTTAAGAGCATACCTTGTGTTAGTTTTAGGATCAAAACATAATTCATTGCATATCATTCCATAAGGGAGTTGTACCTACCAATTCAGAGAAAAGGCAATAATCAGAGAATGACTTTTCAACTATTGTAACTAGATATTCTTCACAATTTGGGCACTTAGAGTCATATTCCTAAGAAACAAGAAAGGACAAAATCTATTTACCAACAGATTTTTGTCAATTTTGTTGGGGACATGAATAGTCGCTTGATCAAAAAGCCTATTTCATGAGGGAAAATGGTACTATCTCATGAAAAAATAATCCCAGTGCTCCAACCTAACCTTGGTTTTCAAGATGAAAAAGAGGACATAATTTCATCCCTTAACACATTCATTTGGAGGGACAAAAGGAACACTAAAAATTATCAGAATGCTAGCCAAGTATTAGAGGAAGAAGAAAGAAGAGTTGAAGCCTTGGAAAGAGCTATTCAAAGGAGAGATATCTAGAGAGCAGAAAGGTAATTAAGACAATAAGCTCAGAGATGAACTAGACTCAACATCTTGGAACAATTTAGGTTCCTCAAAAGTACCAAGGAATAGGGTGGGCAAGATCCTACCTTTGATAAACTTGCAGAGCTCGGCTTTCCTATCTTAGATGTCCCAAAGTATAAAGGTGAAAGTAAAAGTTAGAGTAGACCCCCTTCTCCTATTAGAAATTAGGACACCAGCACTTCACATTCCACTTGTCAGGTGTTAGAACTTCACAAAGTTACTGCCCCTCCAATTGTCAATTTTCCACCACATATTGATAGAACAATCATGGCCGCTCCATGGGCCACAACAACAAGACCGTTAGCATTAAATGCTTACCATCCACTCCCGACTGGTTCAAGGAAGAATTTTCCTAAATTCTCAGGTGATGGGAAAGTCACTCTAGATGAACACATTAAAGCTTTCTTTGTGGCTACTCATATCTTAGGAGTGGGACATGAAGATGTTGATGTGAGATTGTTTGTAGAAACCCTCATAGATAGTGCAGTAGATTATTTTTATCATCTATTTGATGGCTCAATAACTGATTGGGATACAATGAGAACTAAATTTGAGACAAGATTCAAAATTGTGGAAGATGAACATGCCTTGCTAACACAGTTGACTTCAATTAATAAGCAACCAACTATGAGCATGAGAGATTTTGTTTCCAAATTCAATAAGATTAATAGCAGAATTCCTACTACTGATAGACCCACACCTTGTAATCTGAAAACTTTCTTTATTAGCACTATGCCTCTAGATATCAATTATGATCTGAGAAGAGCATGTCCCACTAATTTGGCTGATGCACAAAAGAAAGCGATTGAATGTGAGGACGGTTTAATTTTTGTGTGAAAATGGAAACGAGAACTTCAAACTAAAGGAAGTTCTAGTAATATCACATCATCAGAAGAGATGATTCAGAAGTTGTTTAATGAATTAGTAGCAATGAAAAAGTAGTTACTCGGATTCAATAGCTCTTGTTAGTGGAATTACCAAAATTCACCAGGAAGAAGCAATGAAAGTAGATTTCCACAACTTACAAGTCCACAACCTAGGTTGCAAATTGAAGTAGTGCTAAGAAAAGGAAATATGTGCATCTTTCATTTGACCATAGATCATGACAGTGAGAATTGTCTGAAGACTGCTTGTATGATGCAGTTGTTATCTACTAATGAATTAAACACTACGGCTCCTTGTTCAGAACCTGATTCTTATTCAAATGGCAACTTTGGAAATTTATTTTTAGAATATGAATCAGATTCTAAATCAAAAAGTGAGTGTTATGCAACTATTTATGGAACTTCATACACAATGCTTACCCATGAACAAAGGTTAAAGAACCAAACCTCTAGTCACACTCACAAGAATGACTTCAGTCCTTCAACAAGTAATGTACATACGAATCAAGGAGCATCTACTTCACAAACAGGTAAGGACAAGACATCCTTTGATTTCATTCAATTTTGTGAAGAGTCAAAAATTCAAATTTCCACTATTGATTATTTAAAGTTAGATCCTTCCAAGTTAAAAAGACTAGTAGACTGATGTAAAGGAAAGACATCAGATGCTAATTGTAATGTAATGGTTGAAAAAAAAGACGAAACCTTGACATCTGGTTTGTTTAATCAAGAAAATTCCATAGTTTTAGCAACCTCTCCTGGGAAAAAACTTGAACCTTTTTATATCTCATTGTACATCAATAGATGTAAACTCAGTAATTATATAATAGATTCAAGTGCATCAGATAATGTTATGCCTTATTCTATAGCTAAAGCTTTGGGTCTCAATCTTACTAAAGTGCATGGAAGATGCTATTCAATGGATGCCAAACAAGTTCCCTTACCCAAATAGATTAAAGATGCTTAGGTAGCTTTAGCTTCACATCCAGAAAAGAAGCTCCTATTGACAATCCTAATAGCTGATATCCTAGCAAGCTATGGACTTCTGTTAAGTAGGAGCTTTTTGTCATGACTTAGGAGGAGAAATAAAACTAGACTAGTCCCAAGTAGTAATACCTATTGGGAATAAGAAAGTCATATTAGAACCTGAAGAAAAGGAAAAGTTCACAGTGTTGAAATCAGACAACCCTAAAGCTTAGATCCTATATCAAGAATTAGAGTTTGACAATTATATGTTGTTTACTGAAGAAAACCCAAAGGAACAAATGGATGAAAATCCAAGCAATAAAGTTTCCAATGAAAATGCTTGAATTTGACAGAAGTTGTGCCTCTTTAGGATCTGGAGCTAGTGTAGTATTGATATCCTCAAAAGGAGAACCTGAACTTATGGCTTTCAAATTAGAATTTGGGAATACGAATAACACTACACAATATGAGGCCTTATTACTTGGGATAATGATAGCAAAAGAAAAAGGAATAAAGATTTTAAAAGCCCAAGGTGATGTAAAGCTTATTGTAAAGCAGGTAAAGGGGCAGTATTTTGTTAAAAATCACAAGCTAAAAAATTACAGGAACAGAGTTTGGGATGAGATTGAAGGTCTAGATGCCTTCTCTATTGAAGCAGTTCTGAGAGAGATGAATACCAAAGCTGATTCCTTGGTATCTTCACCTCCCTATTACTTCCTCACCTAGATTTACAAGACAAGAAGTACCAGATCAAAATTTTGTATTGATCTGCCATTCCAGATAACACAGAATCATGGTAAGTTTTCAATGATGATAAAAGTTTGTAGATGTTCCTTGAGAATGACAAGTTTAGCTTTGTGCATGAATCCAATGGAAGTAATCATGAAAGCCCTGATGCAGAGAAAGAACAGAGCCAAAATGTGGAAATTTAGTTGAAAGGCAACATTATTCCCCCATATTTTGTGGCCCTAGAAAAACTATTTAATAGACATGATGCTTACATGAAGTAGAAGAGAGCAAAAAAAGGGCCAACAATGGGTGAATATGAAGGAGTTAACATTGTAGATATTCATAATCCCAAACTAATTAAAATTAGGAGGTGTTGTTCACCTGAAGAGAAAGAGGCTGAAAAGAATCTATTTATGGAATATAGAGATGTTTTCACTTGGAGCTGTGAAGATTTGAAAAGTTATATAAATGGGAAGGTAAAACATGAAATTCCACTGAAGCCTGATGCAGTCCCTTTTTGGCAGAAACAAAGGAACTATAATCCTAAAGTCACTGATGCCATCTTCTGAGAAATAAATAAGATGTTAAAAGAAAGAATTATTTATCCCATTCATCATTCCACTTGGATAGCCAATATAGTACCTGCCAGAAAGAAGAATGGAGAAATAAGAATCTATGTTGATTTCTGCAACCTAAATCAAGCATCCGTGAAAGATAACTTTTCTCTTCCTAATATGGACTATTTATTGCAAACAGTAGTAGGATCTAAAATGGTGTCTATGCTTGATGGCTTCTCGAGTTATAATCAGGTTGAAGTAGAAGAGAAAGACCAACATAAGATGACGTTCACTACCCCTTGGAGTACATTTGTGTATCATAGAATGCCTTTTGGACTTATCGACATTGGTGCTACATTCCAAAGGTGCATGAGTAAGACATTCACTAATTTGAAAGATCGAATCATATTCATATACCTGGATGACCTTACCGTTTTCTTGAGAAAAAGGAAAGATGACATGGAAGATTTGAGGAAAGTGTTACAGAGATGCCAAGAGCATGGAATATCTCTCAATCCAAAGAAGTCAATTTTCTATGTGATAGAAGGAAAGCTCCTTGGCCATATAGTGTCCCATGAAGGCATTAGAATTGACCATGAAAGAGTAGAAGCTATTTAGAGACTGAGCCTACCCTCAAACAAAATAGGTGTTAAATATTTCTTTGGGTAGGTAAATTTTCTTAGAAGATTTGTGCTTGATTTTTCAGAAACTACTAAACATATAGTGGACATGATGAAAGGGAATTCAAATTTCAAATGGAATGAGGTAGGAAAGCAAGATTTTCATGATATAAAAATCGCTATTGCTAATGCCCCAGTACTATGTCATCGAAATTATAAGCGTCACTTTTATCATCTATTGCTACACTTTTGAACATACATTATCGGCTATTCTTATGCAGGAGAATGATGAAGGAGTACAAGCTCCTATTGCTTTTATGAGCATACCTTTAAAGAACCATGAACTCAAATATTCAAAAATTGAAAAACATGCTTTTTCAGTGGTCAAGGCTCTTAATTTTTTTTGGTTCTATGTCCTACATTCACATTCAATAGTTTTTGTCCCAAATGTAGTAGTAAAGAGCATATTGACGCAATAGGATATAGGTTGCAATGTTAGAGGAGCATGGGTAGCAAAAATACAAGAATACGATATAGAGGTTAAACCTACCAAGTTGATAAGAGGGAATGCTCTATTCAAGGCAACTGTAGAAAAAAAAATCATTGGAAAGTCAGAAGAATTGGGTGAGAAGCAATTGGTTTTAGTTGTAGGTCTCTACAATCCATGGTTTGAAAACATCTCTTACCTTTTAACGTACGGTGAATGTCCAAAGGGCCCAAATGCAAGGCAAACAAGAGACCTTAAATTAAAAGTAGCCAAGTATGTCATCTGGGTTGGTAAGCTTTTCAAAAAATCTATTGATGGTACTTTCTTTAGATTTGTAGATAAACAACAACAAGAAAAGTTGTTGAAGACATTTCATGATGAAGGTTGTGGAGGACATTTCTATTCTTCAGTCACAAAATTTAAAATACTAAGGCAATGCTATTACTAGCCTAGGATGTTTAAAGATGCATATGCCTAGGTAGCAAAGTGTGAAAAGTGCAAGACATTCACTGGACACCCTTAATTAGTTGCTCTACCACTGAGACCTATTATCATCAAAAGGCCTTTTCAACAATGGGGCCTTGATTTCATTGGTTCGATTACTCCTATATCCAATGCTAGTCATCAATATATAATAACTACAACTAATTACTTCACTAAATGGGTAGAAGCTAAAGATACAAAGAAGACTAATTCTAAAGTAGCGTGTGAATTCATAAGGGAGAACATTCTGGTCAGGTTTGGTGTTCCTATTAAACTAGTGATGTATAATGCATCTTATTTTTCTTCAATCAAAATTACTTATTTCTGTTTTGAGTATGAGATCACTATTGGTCATTCATCTAATTATTTCCCTCAAGGGAATGGCCAAGCATAGTCTAGCAATAAGAACTTAATTAATATTATGAAGAAGCTAGTCTCAGATAATCAGAAGACCTAGCACAAGAGGATTTATGAGGCATTTTGGGCAGATAGAGTGACACCCAAGAGGGCAACTGGTATATCCCCTTTTGAATTGGTTTATGGAACTGAAGCCAATCTGCCTCTACCTCTAGAGTTAGCCACTAGAAAACTTAGAACAATAATTGAGGATGATGTCTATAAGGATGGTTTGGAGAAGAGGATCCTATATTTGAGTAAACTTGAAGAAGAAAGGAGGGAAATTGTAGACCACATTACACAGCACCAAATGTTAGTGAAAGAGCTCTTTGATAAGAAAACAAGACCTCAAAAATTTATGGTAGGAGACATGGTACTACTTTGGGACAAAAGAAAGGCTCCAAAAGGAATGCATACAAAGTTTGATGCTCTATGGAAAGGTCCATTTAGAATTCAACAGGAATTCAAAAACAATTCTTTCAAGTTGGCATATGAAGATGGTGAAGTACTACCCCTGACTTATAATGGTCAGGATCTCAAGCTCTATCAAATTGCAAATTAAAAATAGGTAGCCCCTGTGTCTTGTGTGCATCTTAGTTAGCCTTTTCCTTTCTATTTTCTTTTCCTTGTTCCTTTTTTTGTTTAGTTTCTATTGTGTTGTCACCTTTCATATCCTTTTGCAAATCTAGAGATTTTAAGTTCCTTGCTTGGGCATACTCTACCCAAGTCCCCAGTCAAAGCCACTTGTTGCCCCACTTTTCATTTTGTACCAATTTTGCAAAGTGGAAATTAACTTGTATTTTGTTTAGTTTGGTTGAGTTATTTGGTCCTTTCTTCCCCAAGTGATAAGTATCTATGTCGGGTTTTCATCTTTTTCCTTCTCTTGCATTGTATGGTCGGGTGGGTTTTCTTTATCATCACAAGTCTTTTGGGTAGTTTAGGACCTTGCTCGATGGAGATTCTTGAATTATGTTACTTCAAATGGACTACTTGTAGCTCATTTTTTTCTAGACACGAAGAAAGTTGAAATGGTGGAAAATCCAATTTCATCTTCTCTTTGGTGGGTTTTTGCACCCTGAAGGTGAAACTCTACCGAGATTCACAAATGTGGTTTGTGAGTTTAAATGAAGAGAGATGAATTATGTTATGGATAGATCATTCAAGTATTGTCATGTTTTCACTACGAGAATCATTCAAAACTCACTAAGATGATTATAAAAAAAAACATCAGCGAAAAACTCAGAAACGGCTTCTCATCAGCAGGTTTCAAACCAAGAAGTCAATTTTTTGAAAAAACATTTGTGAAGAGGTAAAGTGAGTTAATGTGTCCCATCTTTCACTTAAAAAGATAGTTTTATATTTTTCAAAGGATTAAAGTAAAGAGATTAGGGTAGAGAAATTAAAATGAGGGCACAAGTGAAAAAGTGGAAATCGCCTTCTCCTCCACAGGCTTTCTACCTCAACAACAATTTTTTGCAAGTAATAGAAAATCATTCCTGCAAGCATAGTAATTGTGTAAATTGATCATGGGATGTTTTGTGAAAAAAAATTGAAGCAAATCAATTGAGTTTGTGAAGGTATTTTAAATAGAATCCAGTCAGGCGGATTGCTTCCAAAGGAGTACTCTATTTCTATTTCTCCAAAACAAAGTTAAAATGGAAAAGTAAGTCTATAATTAAAGAAAGTTACCATTGGGCCAAAAGGAATAGTGAAAAGATAGGGAAAAATCTATTAGAAACCTCACATTTACTAATTCAATGAATTTATCCTTAAATTTTCTTGTGTGGCACAGATCATGAAAATCAACGGATAGATTAAGGGTTCTTATATAAAGTTAAGTGTAACGGATTTTCAAATCACTGCTTTCTCTTTTGAACTATTATGCTGAATAGTGCTTCCAAAAAAATTTCAAAGTTTCAAGGTTCACTCTTTGCACTATTTTCAATTATTAGATTTTAGTTTACCTTTATATCAGACAAAATGGCAACAAGATTCACTGGTTTTGATGGATTGGGTGGAATCAAGTCTATATGGAAAAATATCACAGACACCTCACTTTGCTTCTTCAACACGCAACACTTCAAGGAGACTAAGGACGGAGCCAGTTCACCCCATAGTGAAGAAACTTTGAGGAAGTGGATTAGTAGAGGCAGTCAAATTTCCAGTAGCAGTACAAACTCTAGAGTTGATTATTGAATGCATCAATCATTACAATCCAGATACAAAACAAATCTTACTACAAGATCAAATAGTGCTAATCTCAATTGATAGGCGAGTGGTAGTGAACTACCTGGGGATTCCAGAGTGAGAGGAGTTCTTTGAATTAACAATTAGAGGAGCTATGTCTAAATTCTCTCTGAAGAAGGTGGTGTGGCGAAAAGAGATCATGAGTTCTTGGTTCCAAAAGCTAAGGGGAGCTAAGAGTAAGGTCCCTAAAACCATTTTTGGCACTGATCTCAAGCCTATGATTTTTCTAGATTGACAGTGGATTAAATAAAGACAAATGGAATTAACTTAGATGTGGAAGGGCTAGAAAATGATGGGAAAAATATGTATAGTAATACATATTTGACCAAATTGAGAAATACTCTAATTAGTTCCAAGCCATATGTTGATATGGAAGAGGAACTTGATGTTATGATGGCTCAGATCATCACGAGAACCAAAAAATGGGTCAAGTGGACAACAAAAAAGGGCCAGAGTAAGTGCAAGACTACTCAAGCTTCTCCAGCTGTTGCTATTCCCACTTCTTCTTAGAGTGCCACACCAAGTGTTACGACTACAACTGCTCAAGGACCTGGTCAATCTATAGGAGGAGGTGACTAAACCTCGAAGAAAAACATTTCAATAGCTCCAACTTGCCAAGGTGGTCCTCTACCAGTTATTTGAGCCCAAGCTAGCACCAAAGAAAAGAGAATTGAAGAGCTAAAAGATGGTGTTACTGTTCCAGTCTCACCTCCTCATGTTACTGCTCAAATCTCACCTCCTCATGTTACTACTCCAGTCTCACCTCCTCATGTTACTACTCCAATCTCACCTCCAAATCCTTCTCCTCATCATAGCCCTAGTTTATTTGCAAGCACTCCTCTTTTGAAGCCAACTGGTTCCCCCATTCAAATAGTAGAGATTGGGGATGAAAAGAGCAATAGTAGCGAGTCCACTAAATCTAATAAAGCTGGGAGGAAAACTCAAGAGAAAGAGAATGCCCCGAGTTCATCTAGGCTTCTTTTTCAAGATCCAAAGAATCCTTTTTCTGAAGTTACAATGGTAGTGACTCCGGTGAAGAAGAAAATGTTCAGTATAGAGTCACCTAGGGCTGCTTCTAAAGTGATTAATATAGAGTCCTAGCTAGAAGACATCTTAGAAAGGAAGAGAAAGAGGAAAGAGGAGAGCATCCCTACAAAAGATACTGTGTCTCAAGCAATTCACTTTGGGTCTACAATAGTGAAAGCTAAGAAGTAGAAGACTTTATCAATACTTGGACAAGATCCAAAAATAGGACACTTAAAAATGGAGATAGAAAAGCCAAAAAAAGTAGGAAGAATTGAGGACATGACACCTGATGATTTCACTTTGCATTCAATTGATCTTTGAGAGGCTAGACATGATACGAAGGTGGGCCTATGGAGATCAAGTAATGAGGTGATAGAAGAACAATTGGAGACCCTCGAATTTTTGAAAATCAAGATGAAGGCTGAGATTGTACAGAATTGAAAAGATTTATTAGGAAGTTAGTTGTTCTAGTGGCAACCATTACTGATGTGCCTACTATTGAGAACCCCACAGTAGAAGAAGTGCAAGCTGTCATGTCACAGCTTCAAAAAGATAAGCATTTTGGTTAGATCAAAAAAGATTTGATTGAGAAACTCAATGCAGATGGAATTGGTTTGATCGATCAAATTGGAAATGTTATCCTTTGATTGAAAATTGAGAAGGATAATATCATATCTAATCAGAACGCTTTGGCCGCGAAGAGGGAACAAAGTGATGACTGAATTTCCCTCTTGAAAATGATCATTCAGATGAAGGTAGAAGAGGCGATTGAAGCAAAGATTTTGAAGAAATGGACGAAGCCTTTGTTCGAATGGCTTCAAAGCATGCAATTTAAGCTAGAGATGATTCAAGAAGTTTAAGAGGGACTCAAAGAAATAGGGGAAAAAGTGAGGAAGACCCAAGACAAAGCATTCAAACTCATGCGAGGATTACACACTAACTCACAAACTAGTGGGCAAGGGAAAGCTCTTATTGGGGTAGAAGTAATGAAGAAAAACTTCTCCACATACTTTAGTAATCTATTTCGAATGACTTCAAGCAGTCAAAATAGAGTATTAGAGTTATAGACACTTGGTGGATGCATACACATGGCTGTTGAAGAATTAAAAAGTCAGCTAAATATAGTAAAGGAGCTAGCTCAAGAGCATTCAAAGTGCCTCTTAAGATTAACTAATGTACACATGCCTATTCATGAAGAAATGATTCCAATTATAGTTGCTACTAAGGCATATAGAGCGAAAATTGAAAAAGGAAAGAAGTCCAAGTGATTCAGTTGACACCCTCTTTTCATTTTCTTTTGTAAACTTTGCAATTTTATAAATTTTGTAATATGACAAACTAACATCTTGCCATTTTTCATCCTCAGAAGATGAACTGATTAAAATTCCTATTGTAATGGTCATCTCTCAAACTCTATATGTATGAAGTTGAATGATTAATGAAAGGTCAACAAAATTTTGGTGTAGGATGCTTAATGTTGTAGAGTCAATTGAAGAGTATTTTATGTCAATTATTTTATGTTCTAATAAGTTGATAGTTGTTAATGAGCTGATTGTTTCTCTTAAACTAAGTTATAGTAGTAAGGAAAGAATGTTTCATTCCTTTGTTTCGAGGTTGTGAATAAACCCAGTAGGATGTGCTGTGGAAAATTTGGAGGAATCATTAGACCCTTTTTTTATGTCATTTATACCTCTATTAATAGTTGTTGTAGATTAGTAAACGCTGATTGTATGAATTCATAGGATGTGTGAGTTCTATAATTTGGTTCATAGACTAGAAAATTCCCCTTGCCTAGATTAAGTTTTTCTTAGGATTAATTCAGTTTGCCTCTTCTACTCTCGGGTTAAGAGAATACCCTGTGTTAGTTTTAGGATCAAAACATAATTCATTGCATATCATTCCATAAGGGATTTGTACATACCAATTCAGAGAAAAGCCAATAATCAGAGAATGACTTTTCAACTATTGTAACTAGTTATTGTTCATGATTTGGGGACTAAGATTCATATTCCTAAGAAACAAGAAAGGACAAAATCTATTTAGCAATAGGAAATAAGTACAAATAAAAAAGAGAAGATGATAGCAGAGATTATAAGGGCAAAGGAAAAAGATGCTACATTGTTGAAGAGGATTCTGATGAGAATAGTGATGAAGTAGTCTATGTGGCCATGAAGGATGAATCATATGAAGATGAAGCAACAACACTGGTGAGTTGTGTGAACAAGAATGACAAGTGCATCATAGACAATGGTTGCTCACATCACATGATAGGAGGAAAAAGTAAATTTATTACATTTACTCAATATGATGGAAATAGTGTTAGATTTGGAAATGATGCTCCATGTTAAATCAAAGGAAAAGGTTCAATTAAAATTACAGAGAGAATTTCATGTGATAATGAATTCTATATTGAAGGACTAAACTACAATCTATTGAGTGTATCATAGTTAGCCAATGTAGGTTGAAAAGTAGAATTTGGAAACAAAACTGCCAATATCTATGACACTGATGGAAATCGAATAGGAAAAGGTGAACAAAAAATAAGTAATCTATTTTACCTAGATATGGAAGATGCAACTTTTCTTGTTGTTAGACTTGATTATGTGTGGTTATGGCATAAAAGATTGTGTCATATTAACTTTGACAATCTGATTTGCATCAACAAAAAGAAGAAAGTCAGAGGTTTGTTTAAAATGAAGAAACCTAAAAACACAATGTGCAAACAATGTCAACTAGGAAAGATGACTAAGTCTAGTTTCAAAAGCAAAACCTACACTTTAAAAGAAGTACTAGAGTTAGTCCATACAGACTTATGTGGTCCAATAGAAGCGTAAAGCTACCTAGGAGACAAATACATAATGGTATTTGTAGATTACTACTCCAGGATGATGACTGCTATGTTCTTAAAGTAAAAATATGATGCATTTCAAATGTTTAAGTGGTATTTGGCCAGAGTTGAGAAGGAAACAGGAAAGTCTAAAATGCCTAAGGTCAGATAGAGGATGAGAGTTTACATCAACAGACTTTGAGATATTGTGCAACGACAAAGGTATTAAAAGACAAACATCAACACCAAGAACTCCACCTCAGAATGGCATTGCTGAAAGAAGGAATAGGTTAGTAATAGACTATGCTAGAATCTTGATGATGGAGAAAAATGTTGCTCTAAAGTACTGGAGAGAAGCTGTAAGTACTATTTTTTACACCCTAAATATAGTCCAAGTATAGAAAGCAACAACTACAACACCTTTTGAATTGTGGTATGGTCACTCACCTAATGTGAAACATTTCAAAGTATTTTCTTGTAAACGCTATATTCTTAAAGATACTAGAAATGAAAATTTTGATGCAAAAAGTGATGAAGGCATATTCCTTGGATACTCCACTAGAAGAAAGGCATATAAGTGTTTGAATAGTAACACTAACAAGATTGTGAAGAGTACAAATATAAATTTTGATGAGCATGTAGAAGTCCAAGTTGATGAATCCAAGAAACTAGAAGATTATAGATCTTTTGTATACTTCTCTAAAGGAATGACTATTGAAGATAATGCTATCAATCAAGTTGGAAATCATTAGCAAATTTCAGTATCAACCGAGTCACAACCAATGAATGCCAAGCTACTTTCAGAAGCTAAGTTGTAGAATGAAGAAAATGCACATTCTAACTCTAAAAATAGTATAAATGAAAGAAATGAAGAAGAGAAAAATGACTCTGAAGCTAAAGGATCAAACATGGAAAGAAGGATGGAACCAATATTAGCCAAGTATGTAAGAAGACATCACCTTGCAGATCAAATCATTGGTGACAAGGATGTCATACCAATGACAAGGAATAGACTAAGGAATGAATCATGTCTGTTGAACAAGGTTGAGCCTAAGATAGTACAAGATGCACTACAAGATGATGACTAGTATAAAGCTATGGAAGAAGAGATAGATCAAATTGAGAAGAATAAATCTTGGACCCTAGTTCCTAGACCAGCTGATAAGAATGTAATTGGTACCAAATGGGTGTTTAGGAACAAAATTGATGAGAATGGTGAGATAACTAGAAACAAAGCCAGATTAGTTTGCAAAGGCTATGTACAACAAGAAGGACTAGATTATGGGGAAACATTTTCCCCTGTTGCAAGAATGGAAGGAGTAAGAACACTGCTTGCATATGCTGCTTACAAAGGTTTCAAGGTCTACTCAATATATGTGAAGTCTTCTTTTCTAAATGGTATACTGGAAGAGGAATGTCTACATAGAAAAACTAGAGGGATTTGTTGATGAAAACAACAAGGATATGGTCTACAAATTGTATAAGGCACGGTATGGTTTGAAGCAAGCACCTAGAGCATGGTATGAGAGACTGTACAAATATATTTTGACAATTGGATTTGAGAGAATAGATGACAACAACAACCTAGACATCAAGGTAGAAAAAGGTAAAGACATTCTGATATCTGAAATCTTTGTTGATGATATAATATTTGGAGGAAAAGATGTTCTATGCAAAGATTTTGCTAATCAAATGAAACATGAGTTTGAAATGTCAGTGTTTGGAGAAATCGAGTTTTTTGTTGGATTTCAAGGACATCAATTGAAGCATGGTATATTTGTGACTCAATCAAAAAACATCAAGGAGATACTCAAAACATTTGGATTAGAAGACTCAAAAATAGTTAGCACACCAATGGTGATAGGACATAAGTTATACAAGAATGATGAGTCAGCTGAAGTAAACTAGACAATGTATAGATCAATGATTGAAAAGTTGTAGTATGTTGTACATAGTAGACCAGACATTGCATTGGCTGTTGGAATAGTGGCAAGATTTTTTGCAAATCCAACGGAAAATCATCTAATGGCAGTAAAGAGAATAATGAGGTACCCAAAAGAAATTGATGACTTTGGTTTGTACTACAAGAGGAGTGAGAAGTTTGAGCTAAGAGCCTACACTAATGCTGATTGGGGAGGTAATATTGATGACAGAAAAAGCACTAGTGGAGGAGCACTTTTCTTGGGAAGAAGATTGATTACATGGACCAGCAAAAAGAAAAGTTGTACCTCATAGTCAACAACAAAAGCTGAATATGTTGCAGCTGCTATCAATTGTACCAATATTGTATGGATCAAACATCTATTGCAAGCTATGAAGGATGAAGTGAATGAGCCTATGATACTTTATTGTGATAATACAAGTGCTATCAACATATCAAAGAACCCTATAATGTATGCCAAAACTAAGCACATTGCAATCAAGTATCACTATGTAAGAGAATTGGTGGAAGGAAAACAAGTGAAGATGGAGTATGTTAGCTCAAAGGAACAAATTGCTGACATCTTCACAAAAGTACTACCTAAATATGCTTTTGAGTATCTTAGAGGTAAGTTAGGGGTGATACCCCTAGCCAAGACTACTTAAATAAGCAAAGATTTCCCTATATCAAAGGAATTGATTGATGAAATATTACACATTGATGCACAAGATGTTTACTTTAGGATCATGCCTAAAGTAATTAAAGTGTTGAAGTTTCAAATCAGTCACAGGCAAGGTGATAGAGGGAGAAAGTGAAAGAACATACAAAAGCTGCACTTACATATTAAGATGCTAAAACAATGTGTCTTTGGCATTATTGGCAAAGAGGGAGAAGTAAAGCAAAAATTGATCAATAGTTGAAGGAGAAGATGAAGAAGCTAATAAAAAAAATGGACAAAGAAAGAAATAGTAGAAAGATGAGCAATGCATATAGAGGGAGAGAATGTAGGAAGGAAGAAAGGAAAGAAAAAGGATACAATAGCTAAGAGGGAGAAGTAGAAGTAAAGCAATCAAGATAGTAGATAAAGAGAAGGAGATGAGATAACTGATGGTAGCACAATTTTCTTTTTGGCATTTGACTTACTATTCTAACCTAGTTAGCCCTTTGATAACTTGGTTAAATAGTTTAGTCTGATGGTTGATCATTTTGGTTTTCCATCAATGCCAAAGAGAGAGATTGTTGGAAATCTGATTGAAAAGATCATTGATGAAGAAGATTGATTGAAAGGGGAAGATTGCTGCTAAAAGAATGTTTTCAATCGTTGTTTTGTCATTAATGTCAAACCTACTATTTATTGGAATGACATTTTCTTATAAGATCTAAGTACTATCACCTAGTTGATTGATGAAGAGGCTTTGATCAACAAGATGTAGTAAGAGAACCTAAGGGAAAGGTTGAGTTATAGTTTTGTAATGAAGTCCAAGGATCAGTTAAGAAAATGGTTAAATGATGTATTGATAACATACTTGAAGATATAGAGGCTGGCCACACTTAGAAACATTGAAGGAATAAGTTGTAATAAGGTTGACTACAAAGCTTAAACTAAATTAATTAGTGGGTGTCAAGCAAGCTAGTTTAAGCTGAGAAATTTTTTAGTTGGATTCGAGCAAATGTAAAATCTAGTGTGTGCCGAGTGAAGTTTAGGTGCTGAGTGATAAAGAAGGATTTGAGCAAACAAAAAATCATAGTAGGTGCTGAGTGAACTCCAGGTTCCAAGCATTAGTAAACACATAGTTGATGTTGAGTAACATAGTATGTGCCAAGCACAAAAATTTCAATAGTGCTAAGCTGCTACATTATTGGAAATGTGAAAGATTCGCCAGATCTGAGCCAATAGAGCTATTACCTTTAATTTTGTGAACTAGTTGGAGGATAAGGATGATGAGTTGTTGGTATAGAATTCTATGTAAACCATTTTTGAGCGAATTCAAGAGGATTCTTCATGATGTTTCTAGAAGAAACAAAATATGAGTTAGATTCAATGAATCCTACCTAATCCATTCAAATAGAAATTAAAGGAGGCAAGAATTGAGTGGAAAAATAAATTCCAAACTTCTATTTAAGGAGTCACACACCAAGAAGCAAGAGTTTCTAGTGTCAAGGAGAAGGCATCTAGGAGAAGGAAGAACAGATCATAGAGACTCTGCTTTGACAAGTGGTCATAAATGAGAGGATTTCACTAGTGCATTGAGAATTGAGACTCAAGGAGATAGAGCTTGAAAGGAGGGAAAGCCATCAGAGTTGCGGAGACTAAAAGCCAAGCAATTTTATGAGTTGGGAAGTGATTTGAAATCTGCAAGTTAAGTTATATTCTGTAATAAGGTCAAAACCCCTAATTGTTACTCTCTAGCAATTGTATCAGTTAGGGTAAAAGAAAATCCTATGGACTTAGGTTGGTTTAATAGCCATTTGTAAATCCTTTAACAGGGTGGCATTCCAAGTGAATGTTCTAAAGTCCTCTAACTAGGCCCACTTCTAATAGGGTGGTTAAATCCTTTAATTAGGTCACATTTAATAGTGTGTTGTAGCCTTTAACAGGGTAGGCCTTTCATAGGGCATCACTTCAGAAGAGTGAGAATTGAGTAGCATGTTACTGGTGGTTTTTCCCAAATTGGGTTTCCACGTAAATCACTGTGTTATGTGTTGAAGTTTTTATGTGTTATGTTTGCATGCTGATTTATAATAACTTGCTTAATAGGAAAGTTAAAGCTTCGATGAATGAATGGTTGAATGGGCTCACTACACTTGGTAAAAAGTTTGAATTCGACATATGGACCTTGAATAACTGATTCACCACCATATGAACATTGAGATAAAGAAAAGTGTTGACACTGAGGAATTTGCAAATTTCATAAAGAATTTACATCAAGAAGTTAAAATAAATTTAGAAGACAATAATTTGGAATACAAACAAAGATTTGATAAGAGGAGGAGACATAAATATTTTGAAGTTGGTGATGAGGTTATTATACACTTGAAGAAAAACTATTTTTTTACTTAGTACCTATAGTAAGATGAAGATGGAGAATTTTGGTCCTTGTAATATTCTGAGAAAGTTTGACACTAGAAATTTTTTTGAAGTTGAATTGAAAGAAGATATGGACATTTAACCTTTATTAGACATTGTCGATGTCTTTTATTAATTTTAATTAGATGATAAGTTGAATAGTGACTTGGGTTTTCCCAAAAAGAAAATAGAGAGTATTGGGAAGATCTTGAGTAGGCAAGTAAGTAAAAGTACTAGAGGAAAAGATTACATGGACTACCTAGTTCAATGGAAGGACAAACCAATTGAACATAGTTCTTGGATTACACAAGTTGTGTTGGATATTTATGATTTAGGTTAACATATAAGGAATTCTTTAATTGGACATCATCTCTTTATTAACCCTAGATATCTGATGAAGGAGCATTTTGGGTCTTTGAGAAATCTTGCATCAATCAAAAATATTTCCTATTTTCCATGCTAATCTATTATTCACAAAGTTATTATAACTAGTTTTATTTTCAAGTTATGTTCAATTGTACTCATGTCAAAGACCTATCCTAGATCCTTCTCCTAAGTATGCAAATTCTTACCTTCTATATTTCTTATGTTCTGTGTGGTTCTTTGTGGTCTTGTTTTCCTATTGTTTTCATCCTACATAGCATGTTGTTTTGATTGGTGTAAATTTCATGGATTAGATGGCATCTTGCAAAGTTATGTGTCGAATCCTAACACATGTGTGGACCTACCTTTAAGTGTGCATTGTTCCATATTTATATTTGCACATATCTTGGTTACTCTTCCAAGTATCAACCTATATTGCAATTAAATCTTTGATTACCTGACTTGTGGCTTAGTTGGCTATAAAAGAAGCTTGGTTATATGTAGGTAGTAGGAAGATATGATTCATAAAGTAGGACTTATAATTAATTATGGATATAAGACAAAAGATGAGAGATAAGGCTCTAATATTGTACAATTGTTATTTTCTATAAGGCTACAACCTAGAAGGCCTCATAGGAAGGTTAGTTGTGGTTTCTTTATATGTAAAGTGAAACAATTACACCTACAAATATTATTCATTTAGCCTTTTCTTTTTTGATTTCATTATTCTATGTGTAGCTTCCATGTGCATCTCTAAGTGGGGAGTGTCAACTACTTTAAGTTGAGTTTATTCCACATGTTGTACTTAATTTGTTTCACTTCCCTACATAATGATCACTACTCACATTGTCTCCCTTGTACAAAGTTAGGTATTCTATGTTCAAAATGGGTGATATCCCAATATTAGATGGGATCTCTATTTCATAATCATTATCACTATAATTGTGAAGGATTTTGTATGGACCTATCTTCTTGATGCATGAACTTCATGAGTCTTTGAGAAATATCACTTTAATCAAAAATATTTTTTTCTTTCTATACTAATCTTGTTTTCCAAATAAAGAACCATGTATATTAACACCTATATAGAATAAATAATTAGGTAGACAAGTGCAAGAGTTTCTTCAGAAAGGTTGAAGGCTAGAGAAATTTTGAGTCCTTGTGCAGTACTAATTGTATTGACACCTAAGAAGACCGGTTAATAGAGAATGTGGACTAATTCTAGAGCTATAAATAGAATAACAATAAAGTATAGCTTTCCTTTACCTAGAATTGATGAAATTATCAATATATTGAGAAAATTAAGGTATTTTATAATGTTTGATTTCAAAAGAAACTATCATCATATGAGGATCCTAGAAGGGGACAAATGAAAGACTTATTTTTAGTCTAATAAAGGTTTGTATGAGTGGTTGGTTATGTCTTTCAATTTAACTAATGCATCTAGTATGTTAATGAGATTAATGAATGAGGTTCTGAATAAGCTCTTGGGAAATTTTTTTATTATATATCTTGATGACATATTAATATACAATAAAACTAAAGAGGAACACCTTGAACATATCAAACAATTTTTACAGAGGCTAAAAGAGGAGAAATTGTTGATAAATTTCAAGAAATGTTATTTTATGAAGGAGAAGATTGTGTATCATGGTTTTGTGAATTCTATTGATGTATTGAAGGTGGATCCTAAATAGTTATAATCTATTCTTGATTTTCCTACTCCTAAGAATGTTGGAGAAGTTATATCATTTCATTCATTGGTAAGTTTCTACAGGAAGTTTATCAGAAATTTTATTCTAGTATGTAATGCAATGACTAAAACAATGAGAAGTGATAAAAAGAAATTCAAATGGACACATGGAGAAAATAATATCTTTGAAATAGTAAAGAAAATAGTTACAAAATTACCTATACTTTCTTTACCTCATTTTAATAGGGTAAAAGTACAAAGTTGTGTCACCTTTCAAGTTGACTAATCAGAATGACTGAATTTGAGTATTTCTATCTAAAAATTATTTTTGTTCAAACATATGATCTAAATAAATTCATTCCAGCTAAGTTATATATGGTATCATAGATTTACAATTGGAAATGTCTATTAAATACATGTTTTATACTAGTTTGTATTCAATTACTAAAGAAATATATGTATTTAAATAAATTGATGTTTTAGTAACTCTTACTATTTTTTATGATTTTTTTAAATAACTTATAAACACCATTTTATAGAGTTCAAAGTCAAGAATATTATCATATAGAGTTTATAGTGTTTTAATTAGATGTAGTATATTATAATTAAAAAATATATACAAGCACACCTTTTAACACTAAAAAAGATGTCAATTTTGAGAAAGAAAAAAATATTAAATTATATAAAAAAATTGAAACTTGTATGATGTTCTAGAGGAGAGAGTCCTCTTCTAGAATGTATATTTTTTATTTTGGTTAGAATAAATTTCTTTTAAAAAATGTGATGGGAGGTGTAAACTATTGATTTCAAGCGAGTTGAAATTTCAATCATTATAAAAGAAAAAATATAGGTCTAAAGACAATTTATATTTTTGGATGTTCTAGATATTATGTGTGTGTGTGTGTGTGTGTGTGTGTGTGTGTGTGTGTGTGTGTGTGTGTGTGTGTGTGTGTGTGTTATCGATAACATAATTTGAGCTCAAAGGAAAATAAGTTTATTTCCATATAGTTTTGTGGTGGGAACTAGACCCCTAATTTTTAGCATTTTTCAGCAACTAAAAAAATCTCTATAAAAATTATGAAAATATATCAATTCTTACTCCAAATAATTGTTAAAAATTATAATCCTAAACTTGATCAATTTCTACACATTTTATTAGTTTACATCATTTTCAAATTCTAAATGGTAATACCATTTTTATATCATTAAAGGTAACCAAGTATACTTTTGTTAGCCTTTTACTTTACAAAAGGGTGATACAGGTTTGTGCTTCTACCAAAATAAATTCAAGTCAAGATTGTGATGCTAGTGGGAATTTGATTGGCTCTTTTCCAAGTCAAGAAAGTAATCTTGTAGCTTTATATAGTGATAAATTGAATGATGCTAAGAGAAAGAATTTAGACTATGATCAAGAATTTATGAAGTTATTCAAGCCTTGGAGAAATAAAAACATTATTTGAGGCCTAGAGAATTTGTTTTGTATACTGATCATAAATCTTAAAAGTATTTTGGAAGTTAGAATAGGTTGAGTCAAAGGAATATGAAGTGTCTTGAATACATGCAATAGAATTCTTTTGTATTGAAGCATAAGAGTGGACAGTCAAATAAGGTAGTATATGCATTGAGAAGAAGAAGAAGCTTGTTAAAATAGATGAGAGTTAAAGCCAGGCTTGGATTTGAAGAACTTGTATGAGACTACCTTTCATTTTGTAGAGCCTTCAAAATTTTTAAGAATCACATGATAGATGTGCAAGATGAGTGGGTTGATTATTTCAATTGCGAAGACAAGTTGTTTAAGGGAATTCAATTGTGTAGACTAAGAGGATCTATGCAAGATAATTTCATTGAGGAGAAATATAATGGTGGACTTGTAGGACATATTCAGATTGATGAGATAGTGAAATTGATTTTAGAAATAATGGCAAAAAGTCACAAGAAATGTCAAGTATCTAAAGGAAATAGTAAGAATATTGGATTGTATACACATTTTCTTGTTACTTGTAGACCTTCAAAATATATTAGTATAGATTTAGTTCTTGGATTTCTTAGAACTTAGAAAGGTAATGATTCTAGCTTTGTAGTGCCTAATAGATTTTCAAAAATGACACATTTCATACCTTGTAAGAAGACATCAAATGCAACTTACATATAACATATCTATTTTTTAGAGAGATTGTGAGACTACATGGATTCCTAAGACTATATTTTTGACATAGATACCTAGTTTACTTTTTATTTTTGGAGGACACTTTGTAGGAAGTTAAATATTGAGCTTAAGTTTACTTCTACATTTCATCTATCAATTGATGGAAAAAAAAAAAAGCTATAAATGAAAGTTCGGATAACCTTTTGAGATATATGATTGGAGATCAACCTTCTCATTGGGACTTAGCTTTGGTACAAGAAGAGGTTGCATATAACAATTCAATGAACAAAAGTACTCATAAGACTCCTTTTGAGATTGTGAATGGCATGAGACCTAGAGGAACTACTCAATTACAGAAATTAGATATTGAAATGAAGATTAGTGGCAAAGTAAAAAAATGTGTAGAGTTTATGAATAATTTTCATGAAGAAGTTGGGAATAATCTACATGAAAGTAATCAAGGATATAAAGATAGAGGATATAAGAAGAGGAGACACAAGACTTTTGAGGTTGGAGATGAGGTAATTGTACATTTGAAGAAGAAAAAATTTCCCATTGATCCATAGAGTAAGCTGAAGATGAAGAAGGTTGAGCCTGATCTTGAAGAAATATGATAGTGCTAATGCTTTTGAAGTTCAATTATCTAAGGATATGGATATTTCACTAGTGTTCAATATTTTAGATTCTATGAGTACTATGAATCTAATGATGAAACAAAGTTTTTGATATGATTGGTTATCCTAGGAAGAATACAAAGGGAACTAATAATATTTTGGACACTAGAGTTAGTAAATGCACCAAAAGAAAGGATTACAAAGAATGCATGGTTTAATGGATGAATACACCTATTGAAGATAGTTCTTGGATATCTCAACATGAGTTGGATCTTTATGAATCTTCTCAAAACATTAGGACTTCCTGATGTAGACATCAATCCTTATTTACCCCAGGTATCTAATGTAGGAGATTCTTAGGTACTTAGACAATCTTACATCAACCAAAAACATTTCCTTTAGTTGTTCTTATTTGTTTTTTGAGGAATCGGCATCGTTGTTTTTGTTCTCTCTTTGTATAGTAGGTTCCAAGTAATATGGACCTAATGTGGATCCTATAACTAATCTCATGGAAACAAATTCCTTCATTTTTGGGGTTTATCCTTCTCAAGTTTGAGGCATGCTAGTTTCGTGGTAGCTCAAGAAACACATAGGTTTGGGTTTAGTGAGATTTTTTGGAGTATCAAGGGTTTCCACAGCCTCTAGAACCTCTTCTTGGATTAACTGTGGACTTATCTTAGCCCTCAAAAATGTTAATTTTCTAAATTGCAAGGTCTCTAATCTCTTCTTTGGGACATGAGCTATATTTTGTAATAAATTTCCTAGAAGGCCGACTTATGGTCATTTTGGCTATATATTTGAGACATCTGGGATTAAGAAGGGTAGAATTAAATTGGATAGAAGAAAGATAACAAGGGTTTGGATATGTAAGCCTGAGTTTCTAAGTTATCTAATTATATTTAAATATATATTGATGCAACCAAGTAGGCTTTTTCCCTAACATGTTTAATAAATATTGGCTCATCATATTTGCATTGATCTCTCTATAATGTCTTGTGCTTTCTCCTATATTGTCAACTTCCATGTGTAACTCTAGCAAGGGTAGCTTGGGAATGGACTTGGTCCCTACCTATAGTGTTTGCCCCTAGTTCGCATTTTTGTTATCATTGTCAAACTCTTTTAGGGCTAATTTTATGTTGATGATTATTAGTAACATTATTTTGAGATTATCAGATATTGTTTCAAATTCAGTTTATTATATGATGAGATTACTTGGTACTTTATAGTTCATGTATGCATGATGATTATTCAAGTGATTTCAGTTATTGATGATGATTAGATAGATGGTTTATTCTTTGTGTTTTCTCATGGATACTTACCCCATACTTGCATGTGTATGGTGTGCGTGTTCGTTTTCTTTTTGTATGGCATTTCTGATATGGTTAAGGAAGGGAGTCGTAGTCACCTGCTAGTCAGGATCTACACGATGCACCACTTCCTGCCATGGTATGTTTAGCTTAGTATATATTGTGTATGTACATGTGTGGATTTTATGCAGGCTGCAGGTACCAAGTATCGACTTCTCTGAATTGCCAGGATGAGTATACCCTATCGCATTATCTCAATGGTAGGAGAGGGGAGATAAATTCTCAAGTCCAAATCCTAACCCTTTAAGCCATTTGTCCTAATTGAAAATTAGGACAAGTATTTGAGTCGGGTACCCCTCGAATATGTTGGATGACATAATTCATGATATTAACCCTTGGTTTGATTTTGTATGTATTGGTTATGACGAGTTTTCGTATTTTACTTTATGATTCTTTAGTGTATTTTCTATTAAATAAGCCTAATTAAAAGATTTAATTAATGGTTTAATTTAAGAGAAAATTACAATGATATTTTTAATATTTATTTTATTTAATTAATTGGGAAATTAATTAGATAAAATAATTGAATTAGAAGATAAAAGTTATAATTTTAAAGTTGGAACATGATAATATTTATTTAATTTAATAATGATATATTTAGAGTTCATTTTTAAATAAATGCTAAATAATAATATTATAAATATTTTATCAATTAAGTTTCGAAAATGAATTTAAAAGTGGAAAATATATTATAATTATTAAAGATTCTAGATTGCATGATGTGTGCATAAATATATTAAGATTAAACAAGTGGATTTATTAAAGTGAGTGCATGAGATGTAAAATTAATAAATTAATTTAAATAAATAAATTATTTTGAAAAGATAAAAGTGAATATTAAATAAATTAATGTGCATTATTTTAATATTTACTCACATAGGAGTATGTGAACTCTCGAGAGTTGTCATGTAGACAACACAAGAGTTTGCACTCTAATTATGCACGTGTTGTCTACACTTAGGAGTTAGCATATTATTTAAGCACATGTTCTCTACAACATTCTAGAGACCTCATCATGTTTATCTTCGTATCATGAAAGTTATGTGCCTAGTTGTCATGCTTATCTCCTAGTTCTTTCTAGACACATTCTAGATGCATCTTAGAGGCCTTTATATAGAGGCTCTCCTAGTGTGTATGGACAAGCTAAAAGGTATTCGAGAAGCTCATATGCTTCTACATCCTCATATGCTTCTACAAGCACTTCTAGTCACTTGGGGGTTTCGGTTGGTTGATTCTTGGAGGAATGGCGAATGTTGGAGATGGAAGAGATTTTTCTATGGACTTCTGAGACAGAGAAAATTAGCATCAGTATCCAGGTGCACTCATGATTTTCGCATATTCCATTTGCACTCTTTCTCTTCTTGTCTTCATCGTAACTGTTATATGTGTCTGAATATACTCCATGAATGAATCTTCAATCTTGAAATTGGAATCTAGATATGTATGTTAATTTTTATTTGGATGGAAAGAAACATTAGGAAACCCTAGTTTTATTTATAAAGGAAATTCATCACAAACTACCCTGTCGCTGCCCCTTACATAGATTCGAACTCAGACATTCATAACTTTTTATCTAAACCAAATTTATTCGATCACTCTAGACAGCTACGACGCAACTTGGCCCTCTCCAACATATTTCAAATTCGGCTTGATCCAATGGTTCATTAGGGAGATATGGCCCTCGTACTGAGACTATTTTATTCAATGACAGTCATTCCACCATTTTTCATAACCAAGAGTTCTTTGTGCTTAAACTTCACAAAAATAATCTATCAAAGCATGGAATGAATTAAAAACTAAATCAACATAGATCTAAGAAATTTATAACCAAGATTTGGAAATTGATTTTGGTTTGGGTTCGAATAAAAGTAGAATCTTATTAATATGCATTAGTTTTATATGATTTATTATCTAATCTAATTAAATCAAATTTAATTAAGATTAGTTAATAATAGAAGAAGTGTAATTAATTATTAGTCAATTTAAGTAAATGGATTTTTAAATGAAAGAAAATTAAAAGAAAAGAGATATTAATAAGTGGAATTAAATAATTGAATTATTAATGAGATTGATTTACTTAAAATCAATGAGGATTATTGTCCTTGAAGTGTTTAAAGGAAATTGTAAACTAATTATTAGAAAGTTGATAAGTATTATGTTTTGAATAATGTGAATGATTTTATCTAAAAGTCAATGGGAACTAGTTGAATGATTTAAATAAGTTAATAATTGTCTTTGACTATTTTAGAAAATTGTTTTAAAACAATGGAGGGATAATTCTATGTTGACTTGGAAATTAAACGTAGAATCTTATACAATTGAAGTATACTTGAAACAAAAATTGAAACCTCATATTTGGCTTAACCATGTGATTGCAAAAGTAAACTAAAATATGTGTTTATATCTTGTTCTTTATGCTATCCATGTTTGGGGTTTGGGTGGTCCTAGAGTGTTGACCAGTTAGGATGTTTACCAGAGGCTTGGGAGTTATGCGAATGTGAAGGCATGTTGATGTTATTTGGTCTTGATTCTTTTAAAACCCAACCATGGTAATGTGATGACATGCTCTATGAGATGTTTGTATTTACTAATTTTTATTGCTTTCCAATCTTCTTGTGTAAAGTTAAGGTGTGTGATTATGAGATACTTGACATAACCATTTATGAGTCATCGATCAGTTATACTTGGGTTACTTTCTAGTCGCCATGATGGGACTCAAGTGTTGATTTATTTCTTGATGATGTCATGTTGTCATGTTTTGACTCAACCATTTTGGAGTCTTCGATCAGTATTACTTTGAGATACTTTTTGGTTTCTTGCTGAGAACCAATGGATATTGTGATTCATATTGGAGATTATATTTATGAGGTTTATTTTGTGGAGCTTTTATGTGTTCTTGGATGGGAGAACCATCTTATTATCAGGTTTCCTATTAAGGAACCAAGTTTGATCTTTATGAGTGTTGTGGTATGGGACACAACTGTGGATTTATGTGCTTAGGAGAGGTTGTCTAGGTACATGACTTTAGGAGTGGCTTGCATAGGAGTCTGAGACCCAAAGTGGTCAGTACCAGGGTAACCTTTGGGTCAGTACCAGGGTAACCTAATGCAAGTTATGTAATAAGTGATAATCTAGTAATTAAAATTTATGGGGGGAAACACACTAAAAAGATAAGTTACAGATATTTGATCCACCCATGCCTTGAGTGCTTGTATAGACTAAGAATGGGAATGGGATGAGTGCCTCATCTTCTTGAGAGGGCTTTTTAGTTTCCACATGTGCCACATTGAGGGTCCAGGGTTCAGAGTAACCAGTCCAGGGTAACTCAACACTTGAGGGTCTGGGGTCTATTTAGAGACCAGTCCAGGGTAACTCAAGTAGCCATGTGATGGAACTCTCTAGTATGTAGCCTGAGTCTCCTCTGTAGATTTTGTGTACCTCTAGTGGTGTACTTATTGTCGTGCCTCTGGGATTAGATGTTAGTTTTTGATTGGAACCTTTGAGTTAGTATACTTTTAGGATTCCTAGACTTAGAAAGTGTTTGTGCTATGTGATTTGATATCCTATTTTTGGGACTTGAGATTATCTCCTCAGTGCGGTGGGAGTGGACCATTTAGGTTCCACGCAATCGGGTGGTAGTGCTTTTCGCTCTTATCATTTGAGATCCGTTTGAGACACCGTGGTTGATGCATTCTTCATTGGCATCTATCCTCATTCTAATCATGGATTATGATAGTGGACATGTATCCTTACATTGATGTTTAGCATGTGATATATGATGTAGTTTACTTATCTTATGCTTTATTTTGCATGTTAGATTACTTTCTACATACGATGTAGTATGTTTTTAGGAGTGATAACCCTACTATGATAATGTTGATGATCTCTTCGATGATTTGGAATGTTATGCACAGAGGGATGGCTAGGGCCCATGATGGTCTAATGATGCTATTTACGGTTGGGAGGAACTGTGCACTTAGTTAATTAGGTTTGATGATATATGGTTATCTTTTATGATGGATGTTTATATCTTCTATGATGATGTATCATGTATGACATGTGGTTTCATTTACTACTTTTAATTGCATCATGGATTAGAATAGGATGATATACTTTATTTCACATATGTATATTCTTTTAATCCTTTCATACCCTGTGGCATGTACATCGGATGATTGAGCAATCAGAAATGTAATTTAAGAACATTGGACTTTTCATTATTCTTTCATGTGGATGTGGTAGTTGTTAGTCTTAGTTAAAACTAAATTAAATGTGACTCAACGTCTTGGGATCCTTAAGGAATGTAACCTATTATGTATGCTACGTTTACTTTCACTTGTATTGTTGCTATTGCTTTCGTTACTATATATAAATTGTAAATGGTTTTAACTTTCATGTTTTTTAAAAAATAAAATTAAAAAAATGCTACCAAACTTGTGAAACTTTAGGTTAATTCTTTGGATCCCTTGGCGGGGCATTACACTACCAGTCTTGCATCAAGTTGAAGTACATATTTTTAGAAGAATGAAGAACTTGTCAAGCTACATGGCATCTTCAACCAAGAGGAGCTCCTTCAACCTTGGGACTAGATGTGTATGATCTAAATATAATATTTTACTCTTGAGGGGTGGTTTTGGATTTAATACTATTACAATTTACCATTCTTAAATCATTTTCTCTACAAAGGTCTTATCTAATTTATTTTCTATTTGATTTTTTCTTTAGAATCCAGAATTAGATGGAGGTGCATAAGTGTCATATCTAACATAGAAAATACACCATTCTCCACCAAGGCCTCATGCTTCACCTTTATCATTTTGGCATAGTATTGGGACCTCCTAGGACCATCTCTATCCAAAGTATCCCTACCTCATATGGGCCCTTGTGGACCCCCATGCTGACAGTAGAGAAAGAAAGAAGAATGCTAAAAAAACCCATCCAACCCATAAGGAACCCCCTTCCAAATTTGAACAAAATAATAAAATTTATCTAGTGAGTCTCACTTCTTCTATGAAGAATCCTAAAATGTAGCCTAAAATTCAGCTAGTTAACTTAGATGCAAAAGGTAGGGAAACCCCGCATAGATATAACACAATTTTTGTGAAACCAAGGAGGAAGGAGAAATTCATTATTGAAAAATATGTGGAAGAGGAGAAAGATAATTTTGGCTCAGAGGGAAATGGTAAAATCAAGGATGAGAAGGAGGTTACTGACAATAGTACCAGCTCTACTCACATCTCATTTAGCTTTAAGATGGATGTTTTTTACTTTACAACAACAAAGTATGAGGAAGGAATTAAAAATACCTTTCTTGTGATAGGTACCTCCTCTCCCCATACAAGAGATAAGGGAAAAAAAATTTTCATTGAGAAAATAATTGAAGGAACAAAATGAGTTACTGGCATAGGTGGAAAAGCTAAACATATTTCTACCTAGGGTTGTGGGGCCAATTTGGAAGAAATAAATAAACTTTAAAGTTTTTTTAAAAATTCTAGATAGAAGCTTCACTAGGTTGGCTAAATTTTCTATGAAATTTATACATTCCTTTCCCACCACTTTTTTTTTCTTTGATAGGAGAAGGATACCTTAGAGGAGGAAATTAATGTAGGTGCCACCAAGGTGCTATTTGAGTTTCAAACTAATGATTAGACATTGCTACTACTTTGCAAGCCCAAGGAGGGAAAACACAATATTTAATGTTTTAATGATTGTTTCATTTTTTATTCCTATTTAGTTCTTTTTGCATCCTAGTGGATCATATGTTCTAGACTAGACCTATGTGACTTTTTATCGTAAATTTCATTTTACTTCAGAACTCTTTCTACCACCATGATGGCTCTAGGGCTTTTAATACATTTATTAATATGCTAGCTAGTTGTTTATCTATGTTTTTATTACTTGTAGAGTATGTCTAGGGGTAGGATGGTGTAAATGATTTTGATAGTTTTTCTTAGATGGTGGGAAGGGTATTTTTTATTAAGGTAAATGATTAGAAGACAACCTAATATTACTACCTCTATTTGGTTATAGCTAATATGTAGTAACTGTGGTGCTTGAGGTGCTGCCTCCTGTGACTTTTTTTGGGTCCCCCTCCCACCTCCCCTTGTTTTGGCTTCTTTCAATATAAAACATACCATAACAATAATAATTTTTGTGTGAAGAATCAATCAAGGGGAAAAATCATGATAGAGATAAATCCACAAGATGAAAATTATTTATAGAATTACTACAAAGCGAGGAATGCATATGCATTTAAGAACAATTCTTAGAACTCGATTCTCAAAAGGAAAGAGACATGTTTCTTTCAAGAGAAATACATATCATAGAGAGTTTGAATTGTGAAACAACATTTTCAAACTAAAAGATAGTCCTACTTAAGTTCAATATATTGATTTCTTATATTTCATCATATTTTCTTCTTTGTTACATAATTCTACTCTAATTAAGACCTCAAATCATTATCTTGTGCATGTGAAAGTAGGTATAATTCATATATCCACACCATGATTACATAAAAATGACTAAAAGCATAGATCTTATATATATATATAATAAGAGGTTGTGTCTCGTACATGTGATCTCAAGAAAAAATTACAAAACAAGGAAACATGTACAATCAATTAGCTAGATCTATATGCAAATACCAATGAAACCCAAAGTAATTGATCATACATTACTACACATTTCAACTTATCATCCTTGTTCATGAAATCAATAACCATAATTCCTCCATTCAATCTCCATAAGGATCAATGAAACCAAACTATCATTCTTCACTAGCAACCCTTAAATTGATACACTCAAGCTTCTAACTTACATGCTAGTTATCATTGAACCACAAAAGTCTAGAATAAGGTAGACCAAGAATCCATGAATCTTCCATTAGATCCATGATTCAAAATATTGGACTAAGAGTGCGTATTAGATTGAATACTAAATATTGTCATATATACTTTGTTAACTACTTGACTTAGAACAAAACATGAATCTACACCTTTTTTATTAAGGTATTTATATAGGGTATTTTGAATACTCTTTGCACAACTAATAAACAATATCTTATTATTTATAATTATTTCCTTTTATTCATTGAATCTTTTGGAATTGTACTCATTCCTAGGCTAAATATCTCAACAAAATTCTAAAAATATTCAAAGTGGGTACTTACAAAGTTTGAGAGACTTTTTAGTTGATAGAAGGGATAATTAGATGAATCCTTGACAAATATAGGCATGACCTTCTCCAAAACCTGAGATGCCATACATAGAAACTCGCTCTCCTCAACATGAGATCTCTACATCTCTTCTCTTTCCTTAGCTTGAGCAAATGAAGAAAGTGTCAATTTGTAAATTGGAGAGAGAGTGGCCAAATTGATAAGCCCACTCAAGAGTAACTTGAAGATCATCCAATTCAAGTCTATCCTTCTCTAGAAGCTCCTTCACTACCCTTGAAGTGTCTCTTGCTAAAGATTTTATGTTAGACATCATCTCCTCAATTATCCTATTTTCTTTTCCTTCACTAATTTTGAATGCTCCTTTATCTCTACCTTGAAGACCAAAAGAAACATTAACCTTAACAATATTTAATTCAACTAGATCAACATCTAGAACAAAGGTATCGTCAACATTTTGAGCCTCATTTGTAAAAACATCAAATTGGTTCTCTTCTAGGATTTTATATAAAATCTTCTTCATTTCCTTCTCAAATACAAGGTGACCAATGACAAGGTAAAGTTACCTTTTATCATTTATATACCTACTTTTTTAAATAATAAATGTACTTTTTCCTAGATCAAAAATATTTGCAACAAACCAATACAACTATATCAACTTTCCAATCACATGCACAAATTAATATCATGGATTTATGTAGGATTTTTTTTCAAACCACCTTTAGGACAAAGACTTCAATTTAATACTTAGATGAATTGCAAACACTAGAGAGATAAGGAGATAGAGACATGATAAGAAGAAGAGACTGAAAAAGGAACAAGTTCTTAGTTGACCTTCCATACTCCAAAATATCCCCACTACACACTAAAATACAATTGCTAATAATATAGTTCATTAACTCAACAGAGCCTATCCCACCAAAAGGTCCTCTCCGCTAATCGTTAATAATAATTTTATTCATTAACTCAAAATAACCTACCCAACAACATTTAAAACTAGAACTAAAACTTAAATCTTACCAAGAGGAACACTTCATTTTTTTTTAACTTACAAATGTCCCCTTATTAAGACTCACGTTTTACCCAATACCACCTACCCCACCAAGAGGTCCTCATGAAAATGCCAATAAGCAACGTGACTGATGTCAGAAGTTCCTCAAGTTCTTAGGACAGGAAACTGATGGTTGGTACGAACTTTTGTCAACTTGATCGCTAACGTATCTATCGCGCGATGCCACCCTGCAACTCAATTTAACGTTGAAGAATCTTTTCAGAAAAGAGTGACAGAATGTCTTGGCTTCAGTGTAAAGGGTCAAAATTCTGAGTACAATAAAAACTTTTACCAGACCATAATGGTCACGAGAAATATATGTCTGCAATTCATTCACAAATCTGGAGAAAATTATTACCCAATCTTTGAGCAGTTTACTAACCTCACATTAATGAGTGGAATATGTCTATAAATTCAGGAGTCTGATAAATAACAAAATCCGTTGGAAAGGAAAGGGAATGTTGGACGGGCTTAACCGAGGGCGTTGGCAACCTCAGGAAGATCTTCTCTTGAAGAAATTTATTGAAACAAAT
The DNA here is from genome assembly GCA_028749045.1 of Cupressus sempervirens. NCBI lineage: Eukaryota > Viridiplantae > Streptophyta > Pinopsida > Cupressales > Cupressaceae > Cupressus > Cupressus sempervirens. Next base: position 771,898,473 of record CM053785.1, on the reverse strand, counting down.
GTAAAGAGAGGTGACATTTCTGAGGATGAAAAGGATATTATCACAAGGCTTCACAAACTACTTTGAAACAGGTTGGAATTACTTACCCAGAATAGTGAAGTGTCCATACTATTATATTCATCTGGAATAACAGACAACGACGTGAAGAACTTCTGGAATATTCATCTGAGCAAGATTAAAACAAGGTGCATGGGAGTAAAAGATAACAGCATGATCTTAAAATCCCCGCTCAAGAGGAATTCTCAGTGTCGGAACCAATGTTTGAAGAAAGCAAAGTCCATCTCGGAGACAAATGAATTACTAAATATAACTCCATCTCCATCAAAGACTCTTGGTCAAGAGAACTCTCATGGAACCCTAAGTGATACTAAAGAGAATTCTACTGGAATCATAGGTGATATTCAAAAGGGCTCTAATGAAATCTTAAGTGACCTTAAAGAGACCCTAGAATTGGTAACCCCAAGCCAATATCTATTCGATGTCTTATTGGATTCGGAGTTTCTTAGGTTTGGCTGTGTCCCATGTCTGGATTCGAACAATCGGGAGAGATTTGAGTGCACTTATGTCTTTGACAGTAACCCCATATCTCAGTTCGATTCAATGAACATGTGGTACTAATGTTTTAGGTAAGAGTCAGTAAGAGCAGACAGACAACTAGGTGAAAGGTGAGGGAAATGGATGGCAATCCTTCAAGAATTTGATTTAGAAATTCAGTCCATGAAGCTGCTAAGAGGCCAAGAATTATAAAAGATGATAGTTGATAACCAGATTGAGGATGAGAGGAAATTCTGGTTTGATGGTGAAACAGAGATGGAAGATCAGAAGAAGATTGTAGTATCTCAAGTTGATATTGACCAAGGTATAGTAATAGATGTTTGATACTAGGATATTGTTTACTATATTTTACAAAATCAGTATCCCAATTGGATGAATAGTTCACAGCTTAGGGGACTCAAAATGAAGTGCAAATCCTACATGCTACATGATAGAAAATTATACCAAAGGAACTATGAAAGGATTAATCTAAAGTGTCTGGGGTGTGAAGAAGTAAAGAAGTTCTGGAACAATTTCATGATAAGTATGGTACAGGACATGGTTTAGTAGAGGCTATGACCCATATGATTTTAAGATTATGATTTTTAAAGATACTTTTGAACATGTGCATACTTGCCAAATTTGTTAGACTAGTGCTAATAGAGAAAGACATCCTGCAATGCCATTACGACTAGTGTTCAAGGTATGCCCCTTTGCAAAGTGGGGGTAGATTTCATTGGTTCAATGAACCCACCATCGTCAACTGGACATACCTTTGTTCTCATAGCTATTGATTACTACATGTGTTGGGTTGAAGTTGAGACTTTCAGAAATTACATGGCAAAGGTGGTTACAGATTTCTTGGAAGAACACATTGTTACTAGATTTGGGATGCCATTCTTTCTAGTGTGCGATAATAGATCAACTTCTGCATTGGTATTCCTTACTCAATGGGCACTAGAAAATCAAGTTATTATCAAGTTTTTTTCAAATTATTATCCATAAGGAAATGGTGTGGCCGAATCTACAAATAAGAACTTGATCATAGTAATAAGATGTTTGCTGAAAGAAAATCCTAAAGATTGGCATAATGAACTCAAATATGCACTATGGATAGACCGAGTCAGGGTCAAGAATGCTTTGGGGACATCTCCATATTTTCTCGTCTATAGACAAGAGCCAATATTCCCACTTGACCTCAGGATTCCTATTTTGAAATTCATGAGTGGGTATGCTAAAGATGTTGACAGGGTTCAAATCAAACTAATGAATCTTTTGGACATGGATAAAAAATGGATAGCTACTTTGGAGCATATGGTAAAACATCAAGCTATCATCAAGAGGTGGTTCGAAAAGAGGGGCCATGATAAAATCTTTTAGGATATTCAACCTTGTTCTACTCTGGGACAAGGCAAAAGAAAATATGAGTAGCCACACTAAGTTTCAACGCTTGTGGATTGGTCCTTATTAGATTGCTGAAATTTTGGGAGAAAATACTTTTAGGCTGAGTTCCTTACAAGGGGAATTGTTTTTCTTGTCAGTCAATGGCCAATTCCTAAAACATTACTTTGAGGCCTAAAAGCACTAAAAATTAAAAAATTAAAAAAAATTCTTTCTACAAGTTTGTTTATTTTTGCAAGTGTGCTTGCTTTTAGTTGTGTGTTTTCTTTCAAAGTTGTGTCACTCTGGGGGTTAGGTGCACTCAAGATTTTATCTTGACATATCTCATTAAACCATTTTTTATTTTGACTTTTGGGAAGAGGTATTTCTTTGTCAAAACATTTTAATGATTTTTCTTCTTATAACAACTGAGGATTGGATATTACTTGCAGTAATAGAGGATTGTCAGTCTTGAAGGCAGAATTTCAAATCAACGAGTTCTCAACACTTTATAAATTTAAAGATTGGTTATCCTAAGTTTTTTCAAACCAAGGTTGATGGTAGCAAGGGACAGTCCAAACCCTACCAATTCAAACATGTAAGAATTTGCCTAAGGGAAAAATTCACCCAAGAACTAAGAACTCAAACACAAGCACACAGTAGACCAAAGTAGACAGAGTATGATCAGAATAACAATGTATTCAATAACTGGTTCATTAAGAGTACACTAGGATTGCCTAAATATAAAGGCCTCTGAGATACATCTAGAATGCCTCATAATCAACACCATGATATGTCATACAACCAAACACATGTCCACCATATATGGGTTATCTTCCATTAAGCACGGAAGTAAGTGTGGTGATGTGAGGATAAGCCTACAAGGGTGTGACACGCAAAACAGTGTTGTAGAAACCATGTGCTTAAATAGAGTTGTCTACTCCTGTGTTGTCTACATGACAACTCAAAAAGGTGTGCAAACTCCTAAGTGTCTCATAAATAAAAATAATTAAATAATTAAATAATGCATTAACATAAGTAAACTTAAGTACGTGTAATAAGTAAATACTTATTTACACCAACACCCCCCCTTAAGTACAACTTAGGAGAATGCCCTTAAGCTTACGAACTAGGATGAGGATGTATAATGGGTCCTAGCTACTAGGCCATATTAGGTACCCAAGTACATAATGAAAATGCAATCTCCCATAAAGCGGGGAAAGAGGGAAAACCTCATGGGAAAAACCCTCCCCCAAAAAGAGAGATAAGTAGGATGCATTGATGGATGGAGTAATCAAGACCCCCCCATTATGACATACATCCAATATATACAAAGGAGAATAAGAGAAGGAAGAGAGAAAAAACAGGCTCCCCGTGAAAAAAAAAAGAATGCCAACAAGTGAAAGCCACTCCGATGAAGAAGCTAGTCCAAGAATGCAGAATAGTGTTCCTCCCCTTAGGAAGAAACTGTTAGAAAGGTTAATCTTTCCTTGGATATAATTTAATTAGATATTCCAAGGGTCCCTACATGTAGTTTGTCCACTTGTACACATGTGGAGGACATGTCATTGTTTGTCCCTTATTCCACATGTAAGGACAACTCTTGTTTATTTCTTTATTTAGTTTATCCTCCTTAAGAGGATTGTGACACTTTGCACACACCTATTATGAATGTGGCATTCATAGAAATGGGAGTTACAAATGCAACTCCTTTCTCATCTCTATATAAGAGATGCTCCTCCTTCTTTCTTCACAACTACAACACCACTCTAAGCACTTGATGTTATTGTATTGAGCTACTTTTGCTCCAACACTCTCTCTCTCTCTTCTCTAGGCATTTGACTTCATTCATAATAACTCACAAGGGGTTTTCTTTGCTTTCCCCTTATAAATCCTTGTCTCCATTGTTGAACCATCTTGGTGTATGCTCTTGGAGTTGCTTATCTTATGGTAACATTGTTTCACACTTAAACTTACTTGGATTGTTTCTCGTTCCTTGCTCAACATTATCATTTCTTACAGAAACAAAGGAAAAGGTACACTTCTGAAGATGTGTGCTGGCCCTGAAACCTACTCATGTATCCCTGTACTTATGCTGAAGTTCACCCCTTCCAACTATGCTGAAAAGAACAAATGCAGATCAGTTAAGGATGTCTGTTGAACCTGTTCCACTAAACCATCTATCTCCTCAACTGACAAAGCGACCTCCACTAATTGCTATTTTTAGGGATCCATAATCATGCCAACCTATTCAGATTAATCATGTAGAGAATGGACATGAGGGTCAGAGTGAGCCCTTGCAAAAATTGTAGAAGAATCATCATCAATGAGAAGATGTAAGTCCTCAAGTCTGTCTCCCAAGTCAAGTGAACCTGGAGCTGGAAGATGAGATGTACCATGCTAAGATGGACCTTTCACTATGGCAATATAAGCATGCGGACTGCACTGATGTGACCTCTCACTGCAACTATCAATAGAACCCCACATGCTTGAACCTATTGAAGTGCTATCGCTGGTGTCACTATCAGTTTCCACTGTGTATGATGTGTGGAGAGGAGGAGAGGATAAGCTTAGTGAACTTTCCTCAAAGAGAACATCCTTCTCCACAAAAATTTTGTGTGTCTCTGGATCCATAAGTCTATAAGCCTTCACATTGTCTTCATAACCGATAAAGGTACAAGGCCTAGGTGTCGGTGTCTTGCAACTCTTGGAAGAAAGGTTTTCTCATGCTGGAAAACTGAAGACTCTTAGGTGACTCACAACTAGTATTCTACCGCACCATGCCTCAAAAGGAGTCTTGCCATCTAAGGCTAGATGAGGAGACCTATTAAGTATGTGAGTAGCACTGCTAATGGCTTCAACTTCAACTGTAGGATCAAGAGACTTGGCCTTTATTATGAAACTTCCCATGGTCTTGAGAGTCCTAATCCTCATAGTTGCAACATCTATCTTGTGCAAACTGAATGCTGGTTAGTTCTGAAGATCAATCCCCTCAATTCTGCAAAAGTTCTTAAGTCTTCTATCAACGTATCTGTTCTCATTGTCCACCCTTAATACTTTGATGTATTTCCTTGACTTGTGCTCAACATGAGTCTTGAAGTCTTGAAGGTTATGAACTACTTCATTCTTATGATGAAGGAAGAAGACCCAAGTGAATCTTGAAAAGTCATCAACAAATATGAGTATGTAGCAGCCTTGGCTGACTGAAGTCACCGCAAAGGCTCCTGCTAATACCATGTGAACTAGCTGAAGAACAACCAGAGATTGAGAAGACTTCCCTGTATCATACTTCTCCTTGAGATTTATATCCACTGAACAAGATGAACACTCTCCCTCAGAAAATCTGATATTAGGTAGACCTTTGACCATGTGTTTTGAGAAAAGTTGTTGAAGAGAGTGGAAGTCAAGGTGACCAAACCGCTCATGCCATAAGTTGTTGTTTGAATGTGAGTGAGTTAACAAGGCTTGAGAAGGACTCTTAGGCACAAAGTGGGAGAAGGAATAAAGCCTCTTTTCATCATTGACTTTCCCAACTACTACTAATGAATCATCTGTGAGACTTTACACCATCACAAGATCTGGAAGGAACTCAACCTTATGACCATCTCCAAGGTGAGTGATTTGGTAAACTGATAGTAGATTGGAGCTTAGATTTGGAACATAGAGAACATCTTTGAATTCCCCATCTTTCATTTCCACATGTCCTTTCCCTTAAACTTCCATTTTAGTATCATCTCCCATGAAGATGTGTGGCACCTTTGACTGCTTCAATGAAGACAAGTCTTCCTTTGAAGAACCCATATGGTAAGAGGCACCTGAGTCAAGTATCCATTCTGAAGAAGAATTTGTATTTGCCATAAGTGCTTGATCTTTACCTTTTGAAGAGGTAGAAGTAGAATCCTTTGAAGTACTTGGCACTTCAATCTTGTTCTTCTTAAGTATATTTTCTAACTCATCAATTCTTTTTGTCTTGCAATGATGCTCATCATGATTTGGCTTTTTACAGTATGCGCAAAAGAGTTTGCCCTTCTTTTCATTACTTCCCTTTTTATTTGAATAAGTATTTCCTTGTTGAGAGGAGGATTATTGTGTCTCAAATTGTGTTTTTTGCTTCCACTACATCTTCTTCTTGTTGCTTTTTCCCCCTTGACTAGATTTGTGATCATCACTAGCCACTAAGGCTTTGGTCTTAGATGAGTTGAGAAGGCCAAAATCCACCAAGTGAGATTGTTCAACAATCAACATGTCTGCAAATCCATCAAATGAAGGCTTTTGGTAAGCAGATCCCATGGTTAACCTATGAGTATTAAAACTCGAAACAAAGTTAGCGTACTTAGTAGGTAGCTTCTTTAGGATGTGATGAATTAACTTGTCATCCTTCATGGGATTTCCACAATCTTTTAGAAGTGTCCTATACTCATTGACTTTAATGATGTAATCCTGAACTATGTCATAATTCTTAGGATCCAAGAGAAGTAGATCATCCTCAATCTAAAATCTCTTTTCTTCATCCATTTTACCATACAACTGATCAAGTTTATCCCAAGCTTCTTTAGATTCTGAACAATTTTTAATGTGAAAGAGAAGATCCCCATGTACAAAACTCCTAATTACACCTAAAGCTTGTCGGTCTTGTCTTTTCCAATCAATGAGTTCTTTAGCATTAGTAGGTTTGGTAATTGTACCATCAACATAAAGACTATATCCTTTTTCCATTAATCTACTCCATGCAATATCTTTCAATGTAGACTAGTTGCGTGAAGTTAAAGGAGGACATTTAAAACCCATGATGAAAAAATGAAAAGAGCATAATAGAGACACAAGAACACAGTACACACCCCCCCTTTTCACTCAATCAAAAGACCCCCCCAAAAGAGATGTTGTTGGCACTTTATAAGTAGTGCATTTACAATGGGCCACTTGTCAAAATGAACAAAGTGGACTTTCTGATTTTGCTTTTACAACTACCTTATGAGGCTGAAATCTGTCACTTAAGCACTGTAGCTCAGATTTACAACAATTCTAAAAAAGAATCAAAGCATTACAATGTCGAAAAAGGCCTAATTCTAAAAGTGAGAAATTGGTCCACACAACCCTAGGATCTGACTTCAGATCTAGAAAGTAGATGAAAAAATATGCACTTTCAAAAAAAATAGAACCTGAAAAAGTAACCAAATGTGCCCATACAAAGCTTATGAAGTTGCAAAACATAGGATTATGCAGGTACAGTTGCCAAAAAATGCAAATTTTGCAAAATCTATGTACCAAAACAAAAAAACAACACCACCACTAGAAAATTTAGGAAATTCTACCCAATTTAAAAAAAAATTGCACCGAATCGGAGTCCGCATGTCTAAGATATGAACTCGCAAATTCAGGCTGCCAAACTAAAAAGCAATCTGGAGAGGGGTTTGGAAGGAAAACTATGAGTCTAAATTTGATGATTAATCGGCCATCAAAATAGTTGTAAAACTCCTGGAAATGATGGTCAAATGGCCATGAAATTTAACACAGTGAAAATATGACATCAGCAAAAATGACAGTCCCTCTAGTGATATGTCAGCTAACTCGACGTCTGTACTGTATGGAAAAATACATGTCTATTCCATATGGTGACATGGCAGAAAAGACTGTCCAGCTTTCCATGGGTGACATCGCAATACCAGGCTAATGTATCAAATTATGACTGTGACACTTGTTTGATGACGTGTGTTAGGTGATAGCTAGTGCTAAGGTCCACAGTGGGTGGGAGCAAATAAAAGAACACCACATGGCATCATTGTAGGGATCAGCAGGCAGAAAATTTGAAAAAATCCATTGTCAAGAAATCTGCAGGACTTTCCATAAAAAGCAATGTGGATGGCGAGAAATGTCTGTTTCCAAAAGATTAATTGCAACTGTTGGAGGAGAGAGGTCCGGTCAGGGACTATTGGCGCTAAAAAATTATTTTTGCACTACCGAAAGTCACAATCGTTGGGAACATCGAAAAATGCCGAACACTGCTAAAACCTTTTTGCAATCACTGTGAGCAGACCTGCCGAAAACCTTCAATGCATCGGTCGAAAGTTTCAAATCGGCAGAATATGTATTGCAATTGTCATCGAAAAATCTAAAAACTCGTCGATTTTTCCAAATGGTACGCTTTCGAAAGTCTAACAAAGATAGTCCCACATGCAGCGAGAAAGCGCTTTATGCGCTAAATAAAAGATGCAAGCCTCTGATACACCAAATGAAATGTGGTTCATCGATAGGTCGTGGATGCCCAAAAATTGATATGCCAGTAGTAGGTGGGTATTCGTTGGATTTAGCAAGGTAATGTCCTAGATTATGTATCCCAAATTTGATAAATGGGTCGCAGATAAAAATAAATCTGCAATGAATAAATTCAAAAAATTCCACCAAATACACCAAATGACAGATCCGGGGTGTCATTGCCCTGGTTTGCTAAAAAAATTTCTCTATCGGGCTCAGAAGGGCCAAAAAAATTTCCAAAAATTTGACAAAAATTTAGAGAAATTTTCTCTATCGAGCCAGAAAGGGCAAAAATAATTTCCAAAAATTTGACAAAAAATCAGAGAAAAAGGGCAAAAATAATTTCCAAAAATTTGACAAAAAATCAGAGAAATATTCTCTGTCGGGCCCGAAAGGGTGAAAATAATTTCTGAAAATTTGACGAAAATTCAGAGAAATAAATGACAGATCCAAAAATTAAATTATAGATCTAAAAAAGACCATACCCATGCTGCAAATCAGGGCCTCTGGGTTCTGATTTGCAAAAAAATTTGCCTCATAGTCGACTTTGGGCCAAAGTACCCGAGTTTATAGTCGATTTTCACCACTTCAGCATTTCAAACGCAATGGTGAGGTCAGATCTAACGCTAGATGCTCTCAATTTTTGCAGCACTTCAAATTCGGGCTAAGGTGTTGAAGCAAGCCAGAGGTCTCGAACGACTTGTAATGAAAAAATCTCCAAGTTTCTCTGATACCATGTAAGAATTTGCCTAAGGGAAAAATTCAACCAGGAACTAAGAACTCAAACACAAGCACACAGTAGACCAAAGTAGACAGAGTATGATCAGAATAATAATGTATTCAATAACTAGTTTATGAGAGTACACTAGGAGTGCCTGTATATAAAGGCCTCTGAGATACATCTAGAATACTTCATAATCAGCACCATGATGTGTCATACAACCAAGCACATGTCCACTAGACATGGTTTATCCTCCATTAAGCATAGAAGTAAGTGTGGTGATGAGAGGATAAGCCTACAAAGGTGTGACACGCAAAATAGTGTTGTAGACACCATGTGCTAAAATAGAGTTGCGTACTCCTGTGTTGTCTACATGACAACTCAAAGAGGTGTGAAAACTCCTAAGTGTCTCACAAATAAAAATATTGAAATAATGCAAAATGCATTAACCTAAGTAAACTTAAGTAAGTGTAATAAGTAAATACTTATTTACACCTCCACTTTAGAATTGTTGTTCATAAGGATCCACAATCACGCTAACCTGCAAAGATTGATCATGAAGAGAATGGACATGAGGGTCAGAGTGAGCCCTCACAACAATTGTAGAAGAATCATAATCAATAAGAAGATGTAAGTCCTCAAGTTTGTCTCCCATGTCAAGTGAAGTTGGAGCTAGAAGATGAGATGCACCATGATGTGATGGACCTTTCACTGTGGCAATATAAGCATGTGCACTGGACTGATGTGACCTCTCACTGCAACTGTGGATAGAACCCCACGTGTCTGAACCTGTTGAAGGACTATCACTAGTGTCACTATCAGTTTCCACTGTGTATGATGTGCGGAGAGGAGTAGAGGATAAGCTAGGAGAACTTTCCTCAAAGTGAACATCCTTCTCCACAAAAATATCATGAGTCTCTGGATCCATAAGTCTGTAAGCCTTCACATTGTCTTCATAATTGATAAAGGTACAAGGCTGAGATTTCGGTGCCTTGAAACTCCTGGAATAAAGGTTTTCCCATGCTGGACAACCAAAGACTCTAAGGTGACTCACAACTGGTTTTCTGCAGCACCATGTCTCAAAAGGAGACTTGTCATCTAAGGCTGGATGAGGAGACCTGTTAAGTATGTGAGTAGCACTGCTAATGGCTTCAACTTCAAGTGTAGCATCGAGAGACTTGGCCTTTATCATGCAACTTGCCATGGTCTTGAGAGTCCTAATCCTCATAGCTGCAACATCTGTCTTGTGCGGACTAAATGTTGGTGAATTCTAATGATCAATCCCCTCAATTCTACTAAAGTTCTTAAGTCTTCTGTCTAGATATCCATTCTCATTGCCCACCCTTAATACTTTGATGGCTTTCCTTGACTTGTGTTCAACATGAGCCTTGAAGTCTTGAAGCTTATGAACTACTTCATTCTTATGATGAAGGAAGAAGACCCAAGTGAATTTCAAAAAGTCATCAACAAACATGAGTATGTAGCGGCCTTGGCTGATTAAAGTCACAGCAAAGGGACCTACTAAAATCATGTGAACTAGCTGAAGAACAACTGGATCTCAAGAAGACTTCCCTTTATCATACTTCTCCTTGAGATTCATATCCACTGAACAAGATGAACACTCTCCCTTAGAAAAGATGATATTAGGTAGACCTTTGACCATATGTTTAGAGAAAAGTTGCTAAAGAGAGCAAAAGTCAAGGTGACCAAACTGCTCATGCCATAAGTTGATGTTTGAAGTAGAGTGAGTGATCAAGGCTTGGGAAGGACTCTTAGGTACAAAGTGGGAGAAGGAGTATAACCTCTTTTCATCATTGACTTTCCCCACTGCTACCAATGAATCATTTCTGAGACTTCGCACCATCACTGAATCAGGAAGGAACTCAACCTTATGACCATCTCCAAGGCAAGTGATTTGGTAAACTGATAGGAGATTGGAGCTTAGATTTGGAACATAGAGAACATCTTTGAATTCCCCATCTTCCATTTTGACATGTCCTTTCCCTTCAACTTCCATCTTAGTATCATCTCCCACGAAGATGTGTGGTACCTTAGACTGCTTCCATGAAGAAAAGTCTTGCTTTGAAGAACCCATGTGGTAAGAGGCACATGATTCAAGTATCCATTCCAAAGAAGAATTTGTATTTTCCATAAGTGCTTGACCTTTACCTTTTGAAGAGGTTGGAGTAGAATCCTTGGAAGTACCTGGCACTTGAATCTTGTTCTTCTTGAGTAGATTTTCTAACTCATCGATTCTTTTTGTCTTGCAATGATGCTTGTCATGATTTGGCTTTTTGCAATATGTAGAAAAGAGTTTTTCCTTCTTTTCATTACTTCTCTTTTTGTTTGAAGAAGAACCGCCTTGTTGAGAGGAGGATTGTCATGTCTTAGATTGTGTTTTATGCTTCCACTGCTTCTTCCTGTTGTTGCTATTTCCCCCTTGACTAGATTTCTGACCATCACTAGCCACCAAGGCTTTGGTCTTGGATGACTTGAGAAGTCCAAAATCCACCAAGTGAGATTGTTCAACAATCAACATGTCTGCAAATCCATCAAAGGAAGGCTTCTGGTAAGCAGATCCCATGGTCAACCTATGAGCATTAAAACTTGAAACAAAGTTGGCATACTCAGAGGGTAGCTTCTTCAGGATGTGATGAATCAACCTATCATCCTTCATGGGATTTCCACAATCTTTCAAAAGTGCCCTATACTCATCGACTTTGATGATATAATCCTGAATTGTGTCATAATTCTTAGGATCCAAGAGAAGTAGATCATCTTCAATCTGAAATCCCTTTTCTTCATCCATTTTTCCATACAACTGTTCAAGTTTATCCCAAGCTTCTTTAGATTCTGAACAAAGAGAAGATTCCCATGTACACAACTCCTAATAACACTTAAAGTTTGTCAGTCTTAATTTGTCCAATCAATGAGTTCTTTAGCATCAGTAGGTTTGGTAATTGTACCATCAACATACAAACCATATCCTTTTTCCATTAATCTACTCCATGCAATATCTTTCCATGTAGAATAGTTGCATGAAGTTAGAGGAGGACATTTAAAACCCATGATGTAGAAATGAAAGGAGCACAAAATAGAGACACAAAAAATAGTACACACCCCCCTTTTCACTTAATGAAAAGACCCCCCCAAAAAAAATGCTTTGGCACTTTATAAGTAGTGCATTTACAATGGGCCACTTGTCAAAATGAGCAAAGTGGACTTTCTGATGTTTCTTTTACAACTGCCTTATAAGGCTGAATTCTATCACTTAAGCACTGTAGCTCAAATTTACAACAATTCTGAAAAAGAATCAAAGCTATACAATGCCGAGAAAGGCCTAATTTTGAAAGTGAGAAATTAGTCCACACAACCCTAGAATCTAACTTCAAATCTGGAAAGTAGATAAAAAAATGCTCTTTCAAAAAAAATAGAACCTGAAAAAGTGAACAGATGTGCCCATACGGAGCTTCTGAAATTCCAAAATGCAGGATTATGGAGGTACAGTAGCAAGAAAATGTAATTTCTACAAAATTCGTGCACCAAAACTAGAAAACAACACCACCACTGGAAAATTCAAGAAATTTTACCTAATTTCAAAAAAAATTGTACCTAAATCAGAGTCTAGATGTCCGAGATATGAACTCGCAAAGTCAGACTGCCAAACTGAAAAACAATCTGGAGAGGGGTCTAGAAGGAAAATTGGAGGTATAAATTTGATGGTCAAATGAACGTCAAAGTAGTTATAAAAAACCTAGGAATGATGGTCAAATGGCCATCAATTTTCACCTAGTGAAAATGTGATGTTTGCAAAAAATGCCCTGGTTGACATGGCAAGCACAGTCACCATCCGTACTGTATGGATGTGACACGTGTCAATGTTTCATATGCTGGCATGAACTTCTTTATGGTTCCATGGGTGACGTGGTAGTTTGGATGAGTTGGCCTATGGAGGATGACTTGTCCACTAACTGTGCAGAGTCTATGTGTCAACAGGGACACTTGGCACTTGTGTATTGGTCAGTACGGAGGTCCTCATGGCAGTTTGTGAATGACTCCACATGTTTCTGTGTTGGTAGGAAGACTGCATTATCAGTCGAAGTTCCTTCGCGGGGTGAGAAAGTTGGTATGTGATCTGCCGAAAAACTTAATTAACACTGGAAACTTTACTAACGGGCCAAAAAACTCAATGAGGGAGACTGTTCAGATGTGCCAGAAAATGACTGTGTGCCTAGGAAAATAATAGAGATGTCGACACTAGGAAGGAATTACAAAATTGGGGTTTGAAGTCTACGATGGCAAGATCTACCTTGAGCGTGGTGGAAATCTTCTACAAACAGCTACCGAAAAAGAAAAACGTTGCTGAGAAATGCCGCAAACATCGAGAGTTTAGAGGTCACAGAGATCCCATGGGTTGGGGTTGAAGCCGTCAGAGTGGGATTTAATAATCCCACATGTAGAAATCATAGAAGCTTTGTGCTATTTAAATGAAAATGGCCACAAGCTCTTAAGCAAACAGGTCGCCGATGGAGGCGCTTAGGTCACCTATTACATGGATGTCATCAGGGTTGTCTGAAGACGGTGACGATTGTATTGGTAAGATGAAATTAGGACAGTGTCACATGTAGTTAGGCCAAATTTTATAGATCTTCTATATGGCACACTTAATAAATACCCTGCGAAAAAATAAAATAACACTTCAAATTGGCAGATCTGGGGTGTCACTGCCCAGGTCTACTAAAAAAAATTTCTCTGAATTTTTGCTAATACTCCAGATTTAGGCTAAGGTGATGAAGCAAGCATGGTCTTGAATGTCTTGTGATAAGAAAATCTCTATGCTCTGATACCATGTAAGAATTTTCTTAAGGGAAAAATTCACCCAAGAACTAAGAACTCAAACACAAGCACACAGTAGACCAAAGTAGATAGATTATGATTAGAATAAAGATGTATTCAATAACTAGTTCATTAAGAGTACACTAGGAGTGCTTGAATATAAAGGCCTCTAAGATACATCTAGAATGCCTCATAATCAACATCATGATATGTCATACAACCAAGCACATGTCTACCAAATATGGGTTATCCTCCATTAAGCACGAAAGTAAGTGCGGTGATGTGAGGAAAAGCCTACAAGGGTGTGACACACAAAATAGTATTGTAGACACCATGTGCTTAAATAGAGTTGCATACTCCTGTGTTGTCTACATGACAACTCAAAAAGGTGTACAAAATCCTAAGTGTCTCACAAATAAAAATAATAAAATAATGCAAAATAATTAAATAATACATTAACCTAAGTAAACTTAAGTAAGTGTAATAAGTAAATACTTCTTTACACCAACAAAACAAAATGGTCTTCTTGAAGGAATTGCTAGCATCATTTTCTGTGTGAGAGTAGCATCATTGTCTGTGTGAGAGTTTTCAAAAAGTTCTTTAAAGAGGAACGTAAGGGACTTCAAGTAAAGATTGAATCTAAGAAACGACACCAATGTCTTGTCCACACAATCTAAGCATGGTTAGGGTACAAAAAGAAAAGAAAAAAGATAAATGGTATTAAGAAGGAAAGAATATAAAAAGTTTGAGAAAGGTAACTGGGCTATAGGGATATGCACTCCAATTAAGCTATCTTGTAGTGTCTGCCGTAGTTCGCATTTTGCTATTGTGGCCAAACTCATTTAGGATAGTTTTATGTTGATTATTAGTGACATTATTTTGAGATTATTAGATATTGTTTTAGATTCAATTGATATATGATGAAATTACTTGGTACTTTATATTCCATGTATGTATGATGATTAGTTAGATGATTTATTATCATATGTGTTTTCTTATGGATACTTACCCCATACTTGCATGTGTATGTTGTGCGTGTTTGTTTTCTTTATGTATGGCATTTCTAATGTGGTTAAGGAAGGGAGTCATAGTCACTTGCTAGTCGGGATCTACATGATGCATCACTTCCTATCATTGCCGATTTAGCTTATTATATATTGTGTATGTACATGCGTAGATTTTATGCAGGTTGCAGGTACCGGGTATCGACTTCTCTGAATTGCCAAGATGAGCGTACCCTATCACATTATCTCAATGGTAAGAGAGGGGAGATGAATTGTCAAGTTCAAATCCCTACCCTTTAAGTCATTTGTCCTAATTGAAAATTAGGTCAAGTATCTGAGTCAAGTACCCTCTGAATGCATTGGATGACGTAATTTGTGATATTAACCATTGGTTTGATTTTGTGTGTGTTTTGCTATGATGGTTTTCATATTTTATTTTAGAAGTCTTTGATGTATTTTCTATTAACTAAGCCTAATTAAAAGATTTAATTAATGGCTTGATTTAATGAAAAATTAATATGATATTTATTTTATTTTATTAATTGGGAAATTAATTAAATAAAATAATTAAATTTGAAGATAAAAGTTATAAGTTTAAATTTAGGACGTGATAATATTTATTAATTTAATAATAATATATTTAGAGCTCATTTTTATTTTATTCATGTGATTAAAATATATTAAGATAAAACAAGTGGATTTAATAAAGTGAGTGCATGAGATTTAAAATTAATAAATTAATTTACAAAGGAGTCAAATGAATATTAAATAAAGAAATTTAATAAATTAAGGTGTATTATTTTAGTATTTATTCACATAGGAGTATGCGAACTCTTGTAAGTTGTCATGTTGACAACACAGGGGTTTGTGCTCTAATTATGCACGCGTTGTCTACACTTAGGAGTTAGCATATTATTTGAGCACATGTTGTCTACAACATTCTAAAGACCTCATCATGTCTATCTTCTTGTCGTGGAAGTTACGTGCTTAGTTGTCATGCTTATCTCCTAGTTCTTTCTAGACACATTCTAGATGCATCTTAGAGTCCTTTATATAGAGGCTCTCCTAGTGTGTTTGGACAAGCTTACATGCATTCAAGAAGCTCATATGCTTTTACATGCTCATATGCTTCTACAAGCACTTCTAGTCACTTGGGGGTTTTGGTTGGTTTGATTCTTGGAGGAATGGCGAATGTTGGAGAAGGAAGGGATTTTTCTATGGACTTTTGAGGCATAGCAAATTAGCATCGGTATCTAGGTGCACTCGTGATTTTTGCATATTCCATTTGCACTCTTTCTCTTCCTCTCTTCATCATGTTTGTTATATGTGTCTGAATATACTCTATGAACGAATCTTCAATCTTGAAATTGGAATCTAGATATGTATGTTAATTTTTATTTGGTTGTGAAGAAAATATTAGGAAACCCTAGTTTTATTTATGAAGGAAATTCATCACAAACCACCCTATCACTGTCCCTTACATAGACCCGAACTTAGACATTCATAACTTCTTACCTTGACCAAATTTATTTGATCGCTCCAATCAAATTTGGCCCGATTCAATGGTTCATTAGGGAGATACGGCCCCGATACTAAGACTGTTTTATTCAATGATAGTCATTCCTCCATTTTCCATAACCAAGAGTTCTTTACGCTTAAACTTCATAAAAATAATCTATCAAAGCATGGAATGAATTAAAAAATAAACCAACATAGATCTAAAACATTTATACTCAAGATTTTATCCAAATGAGAAGCCTTTTCAATACCAAAAAGTAGACTGTGCCCTTACGGCAGCAAGCTAGGACTTTGTAGAGAATTTAATTTCGTATTGTATGAAACTTTGTTACATTGCATGATTTTGACCACAGTCACCCTAAAAACTCCCTACCATTCCTCCCTCCTAAAACTCATGCTCATCAATGCTAATAATACATTTCAAACTAGTTGCAACTTCCTCAAACCGATTATAGTCAGTTATGACTATTTCCATTTAGTCGAATATTTTTGTTGTGTAGTTGACAACATGGTTGTCAACTTTGATAGCCTTAAATCATGATGCATTTTATTAATATTTAAAATTATTTTCAAGATTTTTATCCCAACTTCAAATCCTCAAACCAGTCTTAAATCCCATAAACCCTATACGAACCTTCTAGGCTTCAATTTGCCAATTTTTGGGAATTTACATTTTTAGGCACTTCAAGTGCATTTGATGCCATATAATGGCTCTACTTTCCATATTAAAATAAATTGGACCTTTGAAGGTCTTTAAATAACTCATCTACCTTAGAATCCCAAAGTGAACCCTAGGTACACTAACTCCCAAAATGCCATTAAGGCTACATCATTGATCCTTTTACAAAGTGATCAATTAAAACATTTAAAACATAAACAAAACATTATTAAGTGACCATTGTGGACTTATTACAATCAAATGACCCTTCAAGGTCATGTTCATCCTTTTATCCCCCTAGGATCTATTTAGTGACCCTAGTTCCTCTAGGCCTTTTGTCCTTGGACCTGGTGCTCCTACACTAGCTAATAGTAGAAGAAGTGTAATTAATTATTAGTCAATTCAAGTAAATGGATTTTTTCATGAGGGAAAATTAAAAGAAAGGAGATATTAATAAGTGGAATTAAATAATTGAATTATAAATGAGATTGATTTTACTTAAAATCAATGAAGATTATTTTAAATAAATTATTGTCCTTGAAGTGTTTTAAGGAAATTGTAAACTAATTATTTGAAAGTTGATAAGTATTATTTTTATGATTTGAATAATGGAAGATGCTCTTTGAATTAAGGCAATTTCATTTAATTATTAGTAACATTGATTTTAGTAAATAATGCAACGATTTTATTAAAAGTCAATGGGAATTAGTTTAATGATTTAAATAAGTAAATAATTATCTTTTGACTATTTTAGAAAATTGTTTTAAACTAATGGAAAGATAATTCTATGCTTTATTCAAAGAAATAAATGGGTTGATTTGTAGAAGAATCTTATACTCTTGAAATATACTTGAAACAAAATCAGAAACCTCATATTTGGCTTAACCATGTGATTGCGAAAGCAAACTAAAATATGTGTTTGTATCTTGTTCTTTATGCTATCCATGTTTGCCATTTGGGTAGTCCTAGAGTGTTGACTAATTAGGACGTCTACTAGAGGCTTGGGAGTTATGCGAATGTGATGGCATGTTGATGTTATTTGGTCTCGATTCTTTTAAAACCCAACCATGGTAATGTGATGGCATGGTCTATGAGATGTTTTTATTTAATGATTGTTATTGCTTTCTAGTCTTCTTGTGTGAAGCTGAGGTGTATGTATTTGAGACACTTGACTTAACCATTTTTGAGTCATCGATCAGTTATACTTGGGTTACTTTCCAGTCGCCATGATGGGACTGAAGTGTTGATTTATTTCTTGATGTTGTCATGTTGTGACATGTTTTGACTCGATCATTTTGGAGTCTTTGATTAGTATTATTTTCTTTGAGATGCCTTTTTGGTTGCTTGTTGAGAACCAATAGATATGGTGATTTATCATTGATATGCATATTAAGATTTAATTTGAGATACTATACGGTTTCTCAATGAGGACCAGTAGGTATTGTGATTATCATTGATACCTTAGTTGCTAATAGAGGACTATTGTGGTCATTATTATCAATGGATGCTTTTTAGTTGATAATGGAGATTTGATGTTCTTATCGTGGTTTATCTTTTGGTATTTTTCTAGTCGCTTGTATAGGGCTGAGGTGAATTTGTGATTTGTGATTTCTTAAGCCTAGGGTAGTTTATCTACTTGTAGTGTTAGGAAGTGGCTTGCAATGGGGGCTGGGTCCCTAAGTGGCTGCCAGGGTAACTCATTGTAAGTTATTTAATAAGTGAAAAAATTTACACTAAATGAGGATTATAATGAACCTAATAAGATAATTGTATATTCGCGCCCATGCCTTGAGATCTAGTATAGAGTAGGATGGGAGTAGAGATAACGCTTGGTTGTGACCTTGCATTCCATAGTATGCCTTGTTAGTACGAGAGGATACTAGTGGCTACATAGGGATCACTAGGGGGCTGAGGTCTATTGAGAAAGTACTAGGGTAACTCTAGTGTGATTCGTGCGATGACACTTTCTTGCTTACATAGTAGGTTTCCTACATGTCTTTGTGGTGCCTCTGGGATTAGATGTCAGTTTGTGTTGGAACCTTTGAGTTAGTATACTTTTAGGATTCTTGGATCTAGAGAGTTCTTGTGTTATATGATTTTTTATCTTGTGTTATGTGATTTGATATCCTGTTTGGGACTTGAGACTATCTCCTCAGCATGGTGGGAGTGGGCCATTTAGGTCCCACGCGGTCGGGTGGTAGTGCTTTTTCACTCTTACCATTTGAGATCTGTCTGTAGTCACCATGGCTAGTGCATTCTTTATTGGCATCTATCTTCATTCTGTTCTTGGTTTATGATGATGGACACGCATCCTTATATTGATGATTAGCATATGATAGATGATGTTGTTTACTTATCTTATGTTTTACTTTGCATGATTAGATTTCTTATGCATATGTTGTAGCATGTTAGATTTCTTTCTGCATATAATGTAGTATGTTTTAGGAGTGACATTCCTACTATGATAATACCAATGATCTCTTCGGTAACTTGGGATGTTACACATGGAAGGATGGCTAGGACTCACAATGGTCTAATGATGCTATTTACGGTTGGGAGGAACCATGCATTTAGATAATTATGTGTAGTGTTTATGATTTATGGCTATCTTTTATGATGGATGTTTATATCTTCTATGATGATGTATCATGTATGGAATTTGGTTTCATTTACTTTATTGCACTTGCATCATGGATTAGAATAGGATGTTGTAATTCATTTTCACACATTTATATTCTTTTAAGCCTTTCATACCCTATGTCATGTACAGTGGATGATTGAGCATTTTGAATTTAATTGCCAAGAGGCATTCAGAACAAATGTGTAATATGGATATTGGACTTTCTATTTACTCTTTCATGTGGATGTGGTAGTGGTTAGACTTAGTATTAAGATCAAATGTGACTCAACGTCTTGGGATCCTTAAGGAATGTAACTTGTTATGAATGTTTTTAGTTGTATGTATGTTATTACTTCCGCTACTGTGTGTTTGATATGAATGGTTTATCATTCATGTTTTAAAAAAATAAAAATTATTTGGCAAACTTAGTAAAATTTTAGGTTAATTCTTTTGGATCCCTTAGTGGGGCGTTACATATATCTAGAATCTAAACAATTGCTTCAACAAAGAATCAAATGGTGACATGCAAGATACATGAAGAAAATATTCATAAGATTTCCTAGGACTTCAAATAAAATGTCATAACCCATTAAGAGCCCTCAGGAGTGATTCTCTCATCTAGTTAGACAAGGGATTAATAAACAAATTTTGTGAGGATTCCCAATGAATGGACCGGAAGGGTGGATGATTGTTTCCAAGTTGTAGGAAGCTTTTGATTGATTGCATTCTGAGATATCAAAGAAAATGGATACACTAAACACATACTAAACTTGGAGATTCAAGATTTTGAGGTTTCAACTACAAAGTGACTCAAAATAGGCTTGGAGTATTTAGGATTCAGTTGGTGTTTGACACATATTAGAGGAATGTTTGCTGATGAAGAAATGCCTTTTTCATTTCTTCCTTTTTTTAGGAGTATTTGTTGTGGTTTCACAATGCTTGCCTCATTTCAATTAGAAATGGGGACCCCCTAATTTATTTTTTAGCTTTTCAGATCCCTAGTCCGGGGTCTGAGTCTTTTTAAGGTGTTTCTACCTAGTTTGGGTCTCTGCCTAAGAACCCATTTTGCCAGAAACTAGAGGTTCTGAGGAGGAACATTCATTTTTTTTATAAAGAGGTGCACTTGGTAGACCTAGTGCAACCCAAAAGGTGTGCTAGTGTACCAAATACACTGGTGGGAGCACTTCCCTTTGGAAGTGTGCATATGTGCAGGTGCGTAGCTCCAAAGGTACACTTTTCCCTAGGCTTATAAAATATTGGGGCCCCTCCCTCTTACTTCATTTCTCCTCCAAGTCAAACTGAATAACACATCTCTGCACCTCATAAGGTGCGCCACTCTGCTTCATATCCTGCACACAAAATACCAAAACATTTTTTTTAAATGAAGGAAAAGTGCACCTTGCATACCTTTTTTTGCACACACTTAATAAATCTAACAAACACAACCACCTCAGTGAAAGGTGCACATGCACACCTTTCCAAGGTGCATACGTGTGCACCTTTTATATATAAAATATTCCCCAAGTGTAGATAAGGGTGCACACATAACGCACCCCACAAGGTGTGCTAAATGTGCACCCCTTTCAACACTCCCCCTTTCCTTAGCACATTATAACCCTTAGTATGGAGACTTTTGTTTAGGAAAGGTACACCTAGTACACCTCTAAGGTTTACAAGGTTCACCATTTTTTTGTCTTCTAGAGGTGTTTTAGGGAATTTTAGGTGTTTTTAGCAAAGTTTTAGGTTTTAGAATTTCTGGGTTGTGTTTTTGTCATAATTAGGGTTTGTTTTAATTAAGCTTTTTAATCTTCTAGACTAATGGGAATTTATTTCTTGAAAATTATCTGGCTTCCTCCTTGTCCACGCTCACTACAAAGATGGCTCCAAAACCAGTGGTCTTTAAAGTCCAAGGTGTTCCAACCAAGTCACACTTCTAGGATGAATATTTAAAGATCCAAGACATTGAGCTTGGCCATATCAATTGAAACACATTCCTAGTTTTATGAAAAAAACCAAATGAGAGGTCTCCAATGATATCTACACTTATCAGATCAGGACTAGTAAATGTAGCATTACACTTAGTTTCAATATATTCTTTGGAGTTAATTATGGCATTAGCAAAAAAAGTATGTTTCAGAGAAAAGGTTTGTAAAAAGCATAACTGGAGAGACATCCTAGATATGAGACCTAAGAATATAGCAAAGGTATTCCATCTTCTAAGAGTAGATCACTACATTAGATTAACATATCATCAAGCAGAAAGGTGGTATAGAGAGCATGGAGAGGAAGCATCAAAAATCATCCAATCCTCATATCTCATTGATAAGACTCCTCTTGGATGAAAAGAAAGAAAAGTAGACATGATGATGGGCTATATGAATGATGATATTTTATATTCTATAGTGCTTTTGAGTAGAGTCATGGGGTTACCAATAGCAGGACACTTGAATATATGGATGGTATGCTTCATTGAGACCATCAAAATAGCAAAGATGCCAATTAATTGGGCTTCAATTCTTAGTGAGAATTTAGGTGAGCAACTAGTGGCAGTCAAGAACAACCAAAAGTTCTATATGACATACTATTTGGTCTACCTATTAGCTACAAGAGTAACAGATTATCTAGGATAGTTCAAAAGGGGAAACAGAAAAGATGCAAATGCATGGCCTTATGTGGTATACCCCTAGTTGGTAAAGAAAAAATTTTCAGAGCATAGCAAGGAATATAGAATAGTGAATGATTCCTTCATTTTTGTAATCATCGGATTCATTCAAGGAGATTATGTGAAAAGGATGTTAGTTCAGGTAGCGGCAAAGATTATAAAAATTGGCACATATTACATCCAATTTAAAACTTCCACTTATTTAATGGTAGCATGTACGACTGTTAATCCAAAGAAGCTCCCTAGGTATCCGTGTGATAGACTTATATTGTTGGATATTTCATGACAACTCTTGTCTGGATATGAGAGGTTAGGAAAGCAACATAAGAAGACCTGGGTATGGCCCATCAATATAGGTCCATATAGTGTTAGCCAAAAGTAGGATATTGTGACTTTTCAGTTTGAGTGGGATCAATATCCCTTGGAGGATTATAAATCTACTTCTCCCTTCTTTGATAATATTGGAAAATTTAAATACTTGGCAGGGAAATAATTCTGACATAAAGATTCCATAGAGGATTATTGGATGAATGTAGTGGATGACTAAAAAATCTAAATAAGGGATTATTGTAGGATGACTCTCTATTTGGCAGACAGTGCCTTGAAAATAAAGATCCCTTTAAAAATAGTGCAACAAGACACTGAAGAGATCCTAGATCCCTTGTACAATAGATATAAGATATCTGTACAATAGATATAAGATATCTGATTGACGTATTATGAATGCAGGAATTGATAGAGAGGAAAACAAAGATATTAATCATAGGGAAATATATGCCATCCAATTAACCAAGGATTGGATCAAGAAACCATTCAAGATGGATCCAATTCCACAAACTATAGTTTTCCAAGGTATAGCTTGCCTAGTGAAAGATAGAGGAGAAAAGGTGATAGTGCCTACATTCACAACTTAATCTCTAGTAAGGCTAGAAATAGTGCACCAACTTGATAGAGAAGTTGGATACTTTAGGGCACAAAAGGGTAAGGGAAAAAGGAAAGGAACTTCCCCTGATCAAGCTGAGCCTAGAAAAGAGGCAAGTTAAGAACCATAACACTAAGGGGTAGAGAATTTACAAGGAACAAAGAATGTAAAAGGGTTATAAAATGTAGATGTTATCCAGACGCAAGATAATTTTCTAGTGCCACTACTAGAACAAGGGCAAGGAGCTGAGACAAAAGCACAAGAAGTGTCTCCATCTATAGAAGAGGAATAAGCATCCTCATCGGTTCCAAAGAGAAGAAAGATGAAAACTTTGACTAGAAGGACAAGGAGACAAAAAGTGGTAAGAAAGGTTTTTTTTTTTCTATTAGTCCCAGAAGTTATTCCAAAAAAGGAAGAAGAGGATGATGAAGATGAAGAAGATAACCTTGCCTTGAGTCAAAGGACTTGTCTTACTAGGGTTGTATAGGTAGAATGGAGAAGAAGCTCCATTATAACACCACCATCTATTCCTACATAGCCTATTCAGGCTACAACTTTAGAGGATGAGTTACACTAATGGATTAATGAGAAATAGGATCAAGGGGCTGATGGCTTTAAGATGAAGGGGTGACAAGATAAGGGATACTTCGAAATATTAACCTCAACAAGAGGATTGAATTCAATTTCTACCTTAGCCACATGGACCTTTAATTGATCCACCATCACCAAATCAAGAGTCATTTTGCATGGATAAAGGTTCAGTTACTCCTCTCCCTCTAGATAATGAAAAACATGTGCAAGTTGAACAAGAAGAAGAGCCACAAAAAATACCCACTGATGGCATATTAGAGGAAGGAAAAATATATGAGGAATCTCAATAGACTTCTCAAGATATAGAGGTGAGGACTATGGACTCAATAGATATAGAGATTCCTAATGTGGATCTCTCACAAAAGGAGAAGATTCTAGAGAGGAGTGATAAGGGAAAAAGCATAGCAATATAGACTCCATCTTCATCTAAAGATTAAAATCTGATGGAAAATACTTCGATATGGTTGAAGAAAGAGGTGATGGTTAGACACAAAAGACATATGTATTGTACTAAGGAAGAGGGAATGAGAGAATTAGTTGAAGCTCTCAAGAAACCTAAGCCTCCCCTAGGTGATGCATGGACACTAGCCTTGGTCATGAGTGATCAAGATAAGGACTCGTTTGCCCATGTTGCTATTCCTCCCCTACATATAGATATTGAGGATTTGACCCCAAAAGATTAACAAATCGAGGAGGTCTTTCTTGGACCCACTGTGGATACTACTAGATTGATGGTTACTACGAGAATCAAAGAAGTGTTTAGGCACTTAGAATAGGATGCCCAAAAGTAGAATAAAATCCTAAGAGGTTATCTGAACAAAGTATCTAGTCCATTAGATCCTAAAAATCTTGAGGAGACTATAAACATAACACTTGATAGAAGGGATAAGGAGACTACACAATTATATCCATTTTTGAAGGCTTGTTAGCAATGGTGAGAAAGTTTTGAATAGAAAGTTGTGTAGATTATACAAGGAAGTCATAAATTACTACACTACATGTAGAGTAATAGGTAAGGTGGTTTCTATATTAAACCAAGATTTTGGGTCAATGGATGAAGTACATACTTGGGGTAAAGACTTGCAAGTGTTACAGTCAATAAAGGGTTAGAGGTATCAGATGTTAGTGGGTGCGTATATTGAAAATGAGTTAGATAAGATAGATGATTTGATAGAGAAGAATTTAGATGGCAATAAAGTAAAGGAAACATTACATGCAGATATTCATAAGCTCAAGGATCAAACCCAAGAGAAAATTTTGGAAGCAAAAAGATATTATAGTGATGGTTGCCTTGACATTTTTGAAGATGAGTCAAGGGATAGACTTATGATTGTGCAATCAATTGTAGAAAATTTTTGGAAGATTTTTGAAGAAGCTTCCTCTGATGATTAGACAAGCATTTAAGACCGAAGATGCATTGCTAGAGTTAGATGTGAAATTGGGAGGTTTTGCAGAAACTTGCATAGAGGTACGAAACTATTGGGAAAAGGTAAAGGATAAATATGAAGCTTTAGATGTTTTGGATGCAACCCAAGTGATAGATTTTTTAGAGAAATTCAAGAGCGAATACCCATACATAGCATTGGTATGAAAGGGAACAAAACCCAAAAGCTAGAATTTCACTTTTGACACTTAGTAAAATTTTGGATTTTTTGCATAAGCTTTCAAGGTGCACAAGCTTCTAAGGTGATCTAGGTGTGCAAGGTGCACTACTTCCAAGGTGCGCTACTCTAAAGGTATGCCAGAAGTTTTTTGAAGAGTTTAGAGGTGCACTGACAGTTCCAAATTTAGAGCTTTCCATGCATCAAAAATGCATTCTAATGACAATTTAACTCTTACAAACACCTAGTGAAGATGGAGCTTGTATTTTTGGAATCACCAAGGACTCCTACATCATCTACTAGCTTTCTTTTCTTATTTTATCATTCTTTCTTTGTTTTAAGACATGTAAAGGCTCATGCACCCATTAAATGATATAAACAAGGGTGGAGTCCTACTTAGCACTAGTTAGAGAGTCAATTTGTACATAAATAGAATTTTTTTATCAGTTAGAAGCAATATGTTTGCATAAAGAGATCTCTCACTCTCAACACAAATTGAGGAGAGAATTTCTTAAAAATTCAAGAATGTAATATGTATTCTAGGTAGTTATTTGGATGCAATAATATATGCTATTGGTTCTCTCATTCGGAGTATAGTTATTCTTGTCTGATTGTGTTATATTTTGTGAATGCATGTTCATGGAGTGTAATTGAGCTAATAGTTTTGTTGTGTTATTTTGATTGAGCAATCTTTTAGTTCTAGTGTTTGCTACATGTTTATGAATTTCACTAACATACTTAGTTCGAGAAGAGATCACCATATTGTTCCTACATAGTCTTTTGTCTCATATGAGTGCACTTTTTGTGGCCTTGCAATTTGATCAAAATTAAAACATCTTATGGTTACTGACTTCCCATCGACGATTGCATCAATGGAATCAAGGAAGTTGTGCTCCTATTTTTATTGGTTACCTACTAATCTTTTCAAAGGATTAACTCATATACCTGTTGTTTCTATGGCTTATGTCCATTAGGAAATTACTTTTCAAGTTATTTTCTTAACCTTTTTGTTACCCTATCTTTGTTATTTTCTTTTACAAACACTTGGCTAAATTAGGAATTCATATAGTTGCATAGTTAAAACTGTATTCATTAAAAAATAGATAAACACAAAAATATATTTCTTTTTGTGTGGTTATTCTTCTGACATAACAAGAATATTCAACATCTTATCAAAAAATTGGTCAAAACTAGAAAAGGCTTCCCTATGAACAAATACATTTATCCTCTACTAAGTGGATTCGAGTAGGTTGCAAGATTGCCTAGAACCTTGGAGTTGATCCCAGATTAGCTTTTCAAGACAGGAGTTCAAAAGGATTCCTACTATTAAGCATCATGAAAAATGACAACTCGACAAGAGGCTATGAAATGGCCAATGCCAGCTAGTCTATCCATTGACATGTTCCCCTCTCTAAGGTTGTGATTGAGTTTGGCATTAGCCAACAAGGAGAAAATAACATGTTTTTAAGGAATTCCATCTTTAACAAACCATCTAGGTGTCACTTTTCCATTAATAATTCCAATGACATTGTTATGAATCTACTTCAATGATGAATACGATGAATCTACTTCTTTTGATATATTGTTGGCAACTTAGAGAAATAATATATTCAAAGCTTGAATTCCTAGGTTAGCCATACAAACTAGCCTCAAATTTTCCATTCATCCCTTATGTTATCATCCCACCTAAATAACTTGGGTGCCCTTGAGAGGAACCACTGAAATTTATTTTAAATCATCCAATTTTAGAATACCTTAGATGGGTGATAATTAATTCTATGGTTTCCTTTATTTTATTTGACTAGGATTTGAAAATCTTATTAATATATATGGTGTTAAGTTGTTGAGTGTCCAATTCAAAAAATTGATGGATACATTCATGACTAATTTCAATATTTTTCACTTTGATCATGTAGCTTGAAGATATAGATATCTCACCCTCATCATCTATACACCACATGAACAAACAAAATTATAAGATCCTAATTGAAGAAGGAATTTTGGACGTTTTGGAGCATGAAGATCTGAAATTTTCTTTTAGTAAACATAGAATTGGAAGATTAATAGAGGTTGTTTAAAAGAAAATTCTTAGAAGGTTTATCATAATTATTTTGGAGATTAATAACAAGGAGACAAAAATCATTAGTGTACTAGGATTGAATAATAAACTTAGATAATTTATCACAATTGCCTTAGAGATTAACAAAAATGAGTTTGCAAGTTTTAGTGAACTTGGATTTATATATGAAGCATATAAATTTATTTTTTATATACTCTTGAACTTTAACTTATCATGTAAACATTCAATTTGAAGACTTTGGAGAGGTTGATTGAACTCCAAGTGTAGTATTTGGCACAACATATGTTAAAGGAACTAGTTTATTAAGATGTAGAGAATCTATATTTTTAGTACAAGGTGGTGGTGATACTAGGAGTGAAGATAGAGGTTAGTGGGATTAGTTTCATTTAAGATAGAATGAATTAAGGAACTTGGACTCTTATAAGAAATTTCAAGAAATAGATGTTAAGGTTATCTATTTCAATCTCTTTTCTATAAGAGATGTATCAGGCTAGGATATTTTGGTACATGTGAAAATTTTATAATATTTTTGAGCAATAAAACTAAAAGTTGTTTGTACCTCAATTTGGTATTTCCATCACTTTGATTCATGGCAGGAGGAGGTCAGCACAATTTCTTCAAATTATTCAATAAACAAGTTAACCGAAATAAGGTAGATTTGAGGGCCCATAGCTTGTCCATCTAATTATTTAATATCCCTCTTTATAAAGAAAAAAGTTATAGATATCAACTTCATCATTTGAAATTTGTCTTGGACACTATTATCTTAATTTATTTACTAATGAGAAGCTTCTTAAAAAGGGATAGAACATCAAATTTAACCAAGAGGCTATGAGTATCTAAATTTTTGATAATATTTTGAAATTCTATCAATTTCTTAATTAAGGAACTAGATTTTCCCACACGCATGGATATTAATTGAGTTCATAGATCTAAAATCTTGGATGAGGTAGTGATGACACTATAGGTGTATAAGGAATATTATACATGAGGGATTTTGGAGCATTATAAATGGAATGAGTAATCTAGTCAAATTATATATTTTTTCTTCTTGGTAGGAATATTGAAGGGAGATGTGGAGATCATAATTTTAACCTATTTTGATATTTAATAAAAGTGGTTTTGGGTTGCAGTTGTTTAGCTCCTAGCAATAGCAAGGAGATCAAGAATTTTGGAGACAATCATGGTTTTCATGGGTTGAAAGTACAAATATAGGTCACACTTTCATAATGAAAATAGGCCACATAATTCTCACATTTTGACTTAATCACTAGAAAGTGGAATATATGCTTAAAATATCAAAATAAGATAAACTCCTGAAACATGTATTTTTATGTTATTATTTCTTTAAAAATATTAAGTATTCATTTTTTATACATTTATTATGAATATACAGTATAAATTATATGCTAATGATCTATTGACAAATGAATTTACAAGCGAGACCACTCATTATATAGAAAATTTTACTCTTTTGATTTTACTAAATAATTTTGGGTGTGAATTTATAGAAAGAAAAAAAAGACTATATGGTTTAGGTAGCATCAAGATAAAATTCAATGGTTTGGGTATACCTTTTAACATGATTGGTGGTGTTGGCACAATACATGTTTGGATAACACCTAGATTGTACTAATATTAGACTTGGTGACCTCGTGTCTAACTCAAGAAGCTCTCTATACACTTTTGATTTTGGTCCCTTGCTCATAAATATATAACCTAAGATTTTATGTGAGTGAATATATTTTATCATAGTTTAATAGAAATATTTTATTAAATTTTTTTAAAATATCTATATTTAAAGTGTTTATTCCATAGGACATCACTTTTTGTTAAAATTATTTATCTAAACAAAATTATATCATCTTAATATATAATATTTTTCTAGGACATCATATTTTAAAATTAATCATATAAATAACAGTATTATTCCTTGACAATACAATCAACCTCATAGATTAGTCCAATCATAGTTTTGAATAAAAATAAATTATATAATCTTTACATCAATCTAATTTTTAAAACAAAAAATCGTTTATAAGATATTAATTTTTAGAATTATCAATATTTTTTATGTTTTTTTGGTTTATTATATTTTTCCTAAAAGTGGTATAAAATATGTATATAATATACACTTCTAATTAGAACAAGTCATGGCCCATATCCAACTTAAATATAATGAATCTAGCTATATTATTTATTTTACAAAAAATGTTTTCTTATTAAAATAAAATGATTAAGTTGTGTTAATTAGATGATTGAAATAATGATTTTTTTTTAGGTATTTCACTTATCTATTTTGAAAGTTATGAGGTCATTGTTAATTTTTAGTATTCTATTATGGAGCTCTAATACAGTAATATTACCTTTAGATGATTCAACATACTTTAAATAAATAATATATTGTTACTCATCTTCTTGGGAATATAAATGTAGAGACATCAAATTGTGTTATCAATTTTAACTAGACATCAAAGTATATAGTATTGGGGGAACATGAAGTTAAGGCCTATTTCGAGAAAGTTAAATGGAAGTGGATCCAAGTGAACATTAGAGTGTTAAACCATCAAATTATTTTTCTAGTCTTGGATATGTTTTAAAGGGACATTGAATCTCCACCAAGTGACAAAAGAAGCTTATAGAATTAAAGGTTTATTATTATTGTAAATATTACTAGGAGAAAATTTTAAGAGAGTCAAGAGGATAGGAGATCCACACACAAATGTTGAAATGTTCTAGTGTAATCTATGGTTGGGGAATAGAGATTTATTATGATAAGGGTTGGTTGGGAAATCAACTCAAAGGGAATGAATTAAAGAGACATAGGTCAAAGAGGATAGCAACTAACATTGAAAAGAGAATAGTTAGAACACAAAAATGAGGGAGTCACTTTTGGATAATGAATTCATGACATGGAAATTTTATTCATAGTAAAGTTTAAGATTTCTTGAGAGGCTAATAAGTATTGTGAACTTGCTGATAATTACATACTCGAAAACGTAATAGGAAGATTTTGTTTGGGGCCTAGTAGGGCATGATGAGAGAAATGTTTCTGGATTTAGGGATCTACACACAAAATAAATCCATGTACTAGTACATAGAGTTGATAATAAACACATTATTAATGTAAGATGGAGAAGAAATAGATGACAAGTAGTGAAGGGATGGAAATGGACAATGATGAAATGGGTTATTTTAAGGCAAAAAAAAAAAGAGCAAATGGAATAATGGAAATTAATAATGTATAACAACTGAAGTCTTAATAATGAGGTTGTTATACTATTGGTAAGTGAGAAATGGGTTTCTTGGACAGGGTTTGATAAGTTCTTAGATTATAAGAATTAAATTTGATATGCTTGATGTGTGAAGCTAAAACCATTTGAATGCCTCAAGTGGATCAAGTTTAGGCCTAGATGCTAAGGTACAAAGAGTTCAGTCAAATAAGATAGGTTTGTCAATATATGTTTGAAATTTAACATAGAGTGTGAGGTGACATCTTATGCTCTCTAATACCAATTTAAGATAGTTTTCAATTTATATTTAATTTTAGAAATTTATCAACTCCTGCTAAAAAGGAAAGGAAAATGCTCTTTTAGAGTCTAAAATACCAGTCACATGTTTTTTTTGGATCAATAAACCCTGACATCAATATGAAACTACTTTGTACTCTTTGAAATGAGCACCCTACATATGCTACCGCTAATGAAATTTGAACTTATAACCTTTCTTTCAAGAGTACAAGTTCTCCACCACAAAATCAACTTGAAAAGAAATCTTGTAAACAAAATAATATATTGGAAAATTTGAAAAATCATAGTAAAAATCTTATCAACTAATTAAAAGATAAGAATTATAACTATAAAATGACAGTTCGGTCTTGTGGTGTGGTGGCTAGGTAGTGGACAATTTGTTCATCCCGAAATCAGGGTTATTCCGTTTGCATGCGACAAACCAGTATCCCGACAATTATGTTGGGGAAATACTTCACTGAGAGTATTCTGTCGTTATGCGCAGTTAAACGATTCCCACGTGGAATTTTGGTCTGATAGGTCACTGTCAATCCGCTGGCCATTGCCTTTTATTTATAACATACAAATTTCAAAGGCAGCTAAATTTACGGAAGTAAACGAGACTCGTGACGATATTTATCGTATTAGACCGCTGGATTATTTTTGCTTAAACAGTTTAAACTACTATTAGTTTTGAAATCCGCTATGATAGGTAGAGAGGGGATCAGTAATTTCTAAATACATAGATAGAAATAGAAAACAACAAACAGAACAAAAGAACATGCCAAAACCGACTCGTAATCTTCTAAAACTTGCTTGCTTTAGGTATAGAGGAAATTAGGCATGTTTAGGAGTAAAGAGGAAGTTTGGCAAGTTTAGGTCAAGTCATTATTTTGAGCTTTTGATCTCTACAATTAAGAACAAAGAGAATTTGTGCATATATTGGTTCCTTCTTATGCAATTGATTGCCTACTCAAGGTCGATTTGTTTGCAGGAATAGGAATAGGGGAATAGGAATAGCTATTTTGGAATACTTATTCTGGAATAGAAAATAGGGGTACATATTCCTATTCTCTGTTTAATTCAGCCAGAATTCGATGGGGAATTCACAAACCCAAAGATTTATGTTTTCTAAAATCAATAAAATTGGAATAGGAATATGTATTCCAATTCCACCTATTTGGGTGGAATTGCAAAACCTCATTTTTGGGCCAAAATTGAAATACATATTCCTATTTTATTTCGTATTCCAATTCTAATTTGGTGCCACCAAACGAAGAATTCAAAATTTTAAGAATTTGCATATGCATATTCTGCTTGTATTCTCTTTGTCAAACAAACCCTAAATGCATTAAGAATAGAATTTAAATTCTATTTGAAGTGATTATGAGTAGGCCTTGAATCTAATGGTCATATTGGCCATGTTTCTACTTTTGAGCCGTATATGACAAGAAAAATATTTATTGTATTGTATCGATTGACAAATGAAATTTTTATAAAACTGTTAATATGATACTTTAATATATCAATAAACCATCAAATGTTATCGTCAATAATATTGACGAAACATACTATATGAACTTGTTTTATGGATTTAATATATTACTATTCAAAAAATAAAGATAGAAACTTTCTTAAGTTGAAGTATGTTGTTAATTTATAATTACTTTCTAGAATTTTTATTATTTTCTAAAATGTATAAATTTAGAAACTTTGAGATATGAGATTTTTGTAAATATTACTAATTTATACATATATTATATTAATTTTTTACTATCAATATTTATCTTAAAAACTACACACTATTAACATGACTAAACCATCATAAGAAAATACACATGATAGGTAGAGGTGACTATCAAATTCTAGGTCTAATCCTAAGACACAGAGTAATGACAGACCAACCAATCCTTGCCAACTCTGGCACTAAATTCATTATGTCCTTTTATCAAATCTACATGTTGTGTTTTATTTATTTCCTTGGATGTACACTACTTTTCCCCTGCATGAGCCCATTTGGAGAATGTGTTTGTCTGTTTAGAGTCAAATTGTAGAGTCAAGCAAAAGAACAATCTTTATATGATTGAAAATGTTACAAAATGGGTATACCTTGAGCATTACTTATGCACAATTATATGGAAGGTTGATTTTATTTCATGTTGAATAGATGCTTATATTAAGAGGTGTTTATCTACTTTGTATAAGATAATTGGGAATAATGAAATGGTGTTTAACAAAGTAGTTTTCCTTAAGTACATTATATTGTGGTTCCTCTGCAATACTATGTTTGGTGACTATTATTGAGGCCATTTGCATACTTAACTATGAGTACCTTAGTTTTGAAGAGACATATGATACATTGTGGATGTTCATTACTACTGATCTTTAGAGATTTAGTGTGCATATGAGACAAAGGGAACATTCAATGAATGACAATGCATGAGTGTTATAATCATTCTTGTGATATGCAATTTTCAAACAGTGAAATATTGATTTAGGAATCATATTTTTCCTTGCTTTCCTTAATTTAGGAAGAGTAAAAAAATTGGAACATATAATTATCTCCTATCACTTAAACAAAAATATCATAAATTTTATAGTGGATTTTGGTTTAAATGGAAGGTGACTAACTTGTACCATCACATGTTTTTTATTAGTTTTAAGGAATATTAAATTAACCAACTATGCCATTACTTCCAAAATTGGAAACAATTCACACAAAATTTAGCTTTGCAATGCATCTTGTTAACTGAGTATTGATAGTGTAGTCAATATTTAGGCATATTGTGACATAATTTAATTGCATTGAACTCCCTAATTATTATGAGATGAAGTTTTGATTTTTGGAAAGAGTTTCCCTTATCTTGTGATATTATTGCCCCTTTGTGTCTTATATGTGAGTTCATAATGATTTTCATCTTGGGATACTTATGCACAAAAGAAGTTGTTATGATTTTCTTTCATACATATAGAGTTTTCTTTATGTAAATGGTGTATTGAAAATATAAAAAGAGATATTGGAAAAATTGTAAACTTGCCATATGTTTTGGTAGATCAGGGAATGATTCCAATTTCTAAATATGTGTAGAGTGCACAAGTGAATCATGATGAGCTATGCACTAAGAAAGATTCTTTGCATTATATTTTCTATGTATGAAATGACCTTAAATGTACAAGATATATTTTTTAAGACTTCAATATGCTACATCGATAATTGAATGTAAATGTACCATGTAGCATGTACTCCATTATTATCCTCAAGTAGTCTTGTTTGTTTAGACTTCCTCATTATCGAGCTAGGTAGCTTTCATGTCAGGGAAGATTCTGGGAAAGCTTAAGAGCTTTGTAGTAGGGTGGTAAATCTCTCTTACAATATTCTCGTCCCCTTATGTTCTTGTACAAATTTTGGAGCCTTTGACAAGTTGATCGAGTTGATTGCTACAAGATGATATTCCAATAACTGATTTGTGGTTTGTTTAGAACATTTTATTTCATCATCATCATCATCATCATATATATATATATATATATATATATATATATATATATATATATATATATATATATATATATATATATATATATCTTTTGGATTAATTAATTTTGGATGGTCAATATCTAAACAATCTTGACTCTCATTGAATTTTTTTCTTTTTATGGAGATGGTTGATGTGAAATTGGTGTTGCAGGGGCAATCCTTACATATGGTACCAAATCTCTTGGTTCTAAACTAGGGCCTTTAGTTCACTATGCTAGTCATGCAATTGTAAGTCAACTAGCTTAATCTATGTTTGTATGAGTTGATGACATGGGTTGCATGTGTGTCTCCCAATTATGTTTACTTCTAACAGAGAGGATATGATGCTCCTTGTGTATGTCATACTTTTGGTTGACCTTGTCTTCTTTTAAAAATTGTGAAAATGAGATTCTGAAATGATTGGTAACATGGGTACCCCAGATTGAGATGATTTCATTTTCACATAAATTTTGTGATTACATAATTTCTAAATTGTTCGTATTACACATTAAAAATCAGTACTTATTTCTATGCATGTGTGAAGTGGGAGAGAGATAAAATTATATTACCTATTGAGATGGTTAATCAATGACTATTTTTTACACTTGACATGTGGAAACAATGAACATTTTTCTTATATTTTGTAAGTGATACACATTGATATCTACAGAAATAAATTTGATACTAGATTTGTGGGTTTTTGGGAATAATCTAGGAAGGAAGAATATAAAATTTTGTTTGTAAATTATTACTTGTTGCATTTTGCATTTATGAATGCATGAGATTGCAAAAGAAAATATATAATTAACAAGATGCAATGCATGTCTTGCATGTTTCTTGAAGTTTGGTCATATTCTTAATGCTCCTCATACGAAACATGTCACATAGAATCTACTCCCTCTTGAGCTTAGAGAGATGGAACAATAAGTATTTCTTTTGTAGGTATAGTAGACTAGATCTTAGAGAATGAAGTTTTCAAACTTTTCTCTTCTTATGCCATGTGATTATTTTGAATGGAATATACATATTCTTCTTAGCCCAACAAGGAGAAGCTTGCATCAAATAATTTTTGCAATAAAGGTTTGACCTGATTCTATATCAAAGAAAGGCAAAGGTCGTTTTCTTGATGTGAGGTCCTTGACTTCATTTTCTCTCTAGTGATGCACTATTTGTGTGGATTTTAGAGTTGTATATTGTTCTAACAAATAAATATGATGTGTTGAAACTTAAAATATAGAATTAATTTTTTTAATATTCTTCAAATTATGTTAAAGTTAGAAAAATAAAATAAAGAGTGACATACACAATGATATAGTATGCAATTGTTATGCAGATACAAAATTTACACGTGGAAAAAATATCTATAGATTTTTAACTATTAATAAAAGGGTTTGAACACAACTACTTTAAATTGTGAATGAAAGTATAATTTACAAGAATTGTGGTATGTTGCATAATACACAAAGTAGTCCAAAGAAGTTATTTCAAATAGGAAAATTCTCAAGAACCTTTGATGTGTCGGTATTATATTTGGAAGTAGATCATATGAGTGCATGAACATCAAATGCTTAGAAGTGTGGTTGAAAGGATACGAGAGAGAGAGAGAGAGAGAGAGAGAGAGAGAGAGAGAGAGAGAGAGAGAGACAGACAGAGAGAGAGAGAGAGAGAGAGAGAGAGACAGAGAGAGAGAGAGAGAGAGAGAGAGAGAGAGAGAGAGAGACTCAAATGAATCTTTACTAATTGAATTTGAAAAAATGAGGGAAAACATGGAGTCTGCAGACCTAAATTGGATGATTGGATTTAACCACAATCATTGATTATTAAGACTAGAAGAAAAAGGTAGAAAGAACTCATAAAAATAATTTGGTAACTTTCATAACATGTATGTAGATATGTGTTGTTTTAGTGTCTATGTAAAAATATATTTTGGAAGCTTGATGCTCATTACAATATGAGATAAACATGGAGATATATTAATTAACATAGAAAAGATAAGTAAGATTTTTTTGGTATAATAAATATTTTCATTCCTTGGCCTCAAGAAGGATTTTAAGGATTTAAATAGATTAACTTCCCATTATAGTTTGTAGTTATAAAATATGTAAGTTGAGGATTTCAATATCATCTATCATAATTGTTGCTGTTAGGCCTTCAATAATAAATTAAAATAAATCAAATGCTAACAAGTAATTTCAAAAATTTAGCATGCTAATGTTAGTGGTGGCTAATAGTGATTGCACATAGGACTTGATCAATGTATCCATTCTTTCTTAAGACTTGGGTGGACAACGAATAAATAAAACTTATCATGAAACTCAACCAAATATTTTATCTAATAGATTATTCCCTTGAGTGTGAAACACCCACTAAAAAATGTCTCACACCTGAATGTTGAGCTAGGAAAGTTCGAGCATCCTCTTCTAGCAACATAAAAATATTACCTTTCAACAAAAATCTTTGGTATTCAAGTAAAATTATGATGATGTTACCTGGGATTTTTTTGTATTTTGATCATTCATTGAATAATCAAACTCAAAAGTGGATAGTGGAAAACAAAGGTGGTGAAAATAAACTAAGGGGGAAGTTGTTTTGGTTAATTCAAGTGATGTAGAGTAATATTGATGGAATGCCATGACCATGTACATCTTTCTACTTATGATGGTGGGTTCCCATTTGCACTATGCATTTTCCTACAAAGAAGCCAACTCAAAAACACCATTCAATTTCTTAAATGTCTACTTGCAAGGAAAAAAACACTTTCAATTGCTCAAATTGATGGAATCAAGAGGTTTACTTAAAGAGATTATGAGCTTCCCATCAATATAATTATTGTCAAATTACAAAATCATTAATTAATTATTTCTTATTTTCTAATTGAGTTAACTCCAAAGTCCTAATTGATAGATTGATTGAAAAAAAAACAATAACTTTCAAATGGTTTAATCTTATTGATCTTTGAAACAAGCATCACATTCTATGCTAAACATAGTATAATAAAGAAATTGCTTTCAAATTTATAAAGTTTATAATTAGTTATGGTAGTCAAACGTGGGATTTTTTAAATTCTAAAATACTCATAGAAGAAAATTCATAATTAATTATTCAGTTCACAAAAGGATACACACAAATATGTGTCATATCTGGGCAGGAGTCTACTACTTCTATCTAGAACCTTGTGAAAATATCATCACTTGATTGTGATTAAGGTGGTCAAACATACAAGTACCTTTTATATTTTTCATAAAAAAATTATACCACTTCATTTAAATCTTAAATTTTCAACTATTAGAATAATTCTTTTTCAAAAATTGGCAAGTAGTTTAGAATCTATAATACTCATCCCTTTTTTCTATCACTGTGTATTCTTTGTCAAGCTCTATTTGAATCTCCTACAAAATGTGTTAGCCATTAAGTTACATTTGAATACAAATAATTCAATAAGTAAATGTAATTATTTTCTTGTTGAAACCATATGTTATGTCTTTAAATGATGATTATTTTATCCTCATGATGATAAGTTGTTATAGTGAAATCTGATGTTATTTTTTGTAATGCCCCGCCAAAGGATCCGAAGAATTAACCTAAAAATTTCACTAAGTTTGGTAGCTTTTTGTTTTTTTAAACATGAAGGTA